>CM027121.1:19811059-21179376 GCA_015476505.1 Urochloa ruziziensis
ATCTCACACCCTCCACGTCATGATGTCGTACTGCCATGTAGGCTAGGCGGCTATTTAGAGGCCGATAGGTCCCTTCACGACCATTCTAGGGTCGACATATATCTATTTTCACAATTCTTGAAATTTTCCACCTATTTTTGCAATTTTCCAATGAAATAATATTATTTTAAAAAATACTGAACTTTCATGTGACTTTTTTCTCCAACACAGGCACTTTGTTATATAAGCAAAGATATGCATTTACCATGCCAAAAAACGTTGATATATCATCTCAAAAAGAAAATAAATAATAAAAGGACCTGTCGGCCATTGAAGGGCCGACAGGTCCTTTCCTCACCAAAAGCCATCTCACGTCCTCCTCGTGGCCAATAGGTCATCTCACACCTTCCACGTCATGATGTCGTACTGCCATGTAGGCTAGGCGTCTATTTAGAGGCCGATAGGTCCCTTCACGACCATTCTAGGGCCGACATATATCTATTTTCACAATTCTTAAATTTTCCACCTATTTTTCCAATTTTCCATTGAAATAATATTATTTTGAAAATATTGATCTTTCATGTGACTTTTACTCTCCAATACCGGCACTTTGTTATATAAGCAAAGATATGCATTTACCATGCCAAAAAACGTTGATATATCATCTCAAAAAAGAAAATAAATAATAAAAGGACCTGTCGGCCATTGAAGGGCCGACAGGTCCTTTCCTCACAAAAAGTCGTCTCACGTCCTCCTCGTGGCCAATAGGTCATCTCACACCCTCCACGTCATGATGTCGTACTGCCATGTAGGTTAGGCGGCTATTTAGAGGCTGATAGGTCCCTTATCGACCATTCTAGGGTCGACATATATCTATTTTCACAATTCTTGAATTTTCCACCTATTTTTGCAATTTTCCAATGAAATAATATTATTTTAAAAAATATTGAACTTTCATGTGACTTTTTTCTCCAACACAGGCACTTTGTTATATAAGCAAAGATATGCATTTACCATGCCAAAAAACGTTGATATATCATCTCAAAAAAGAAAATAAATAATAAAAGGACCTGTCGGCCATTGAAGGGCCGACAGGTCCTTTTCCTCCCAAAAATCTTCTCAGCGTCCTCCTCGTGGCAATTAGGTCATCTCACACCCTCACGTCATGATGTCGTACGCCATGTAGGTTAGGCAGGCTATTTAGAGGCCGATAGGTCCCTTAGCGACCATTCTAGGGCGACATATATCTATTTTCACAATTCTTGAATTTTCCACCATTTTTGCAATTTTCCAATGAAATAATATTATTTTAAAAAATATTGAACTTTCATGTGACTTTTTTTTCTCCAACACAGGCACTTTGTTATATAAGCAAAGATATGCATTTACCATGCCACAAAACGTTGATATTCATCTCAAAAAAGAAAATAAATTAATAAAGGACCTGTCGGCCGTTGAAGGGCCGACAGGTCCTTTTCCTCACAAAAAGCGTCTCCGTCCTCCTCGTGGCCAATAGGTCATCTCACACCCTCCGCGTCATGATTCGTACTGCCATGTAGGCTAGGCGGCTATTTAGAGGCCGATAGGTCCCTTCACGACCATTCTAGGGCCGACATATATCTATTTTCACAATTCTTGAAATTTCCAACGAATTTTGCTATTTTCCAATGAAATAATATTATTTTAAAAAATATTGATCTTTCATGTGACTTTTTTCTCCAACACAAGGCACTTTGTTATATAAGCAAAGATATGCATTTACCATGCCAAAAAACGTTGAGATATCATCTCAAAAAGAAAATAAATAATAAAGGACCTGTCGGCCATTGAGCGGCCGACAGGTCCTTTCCTCACGAAAAAGTCGGCTCCGTCCTCCTCGTGGCCTATAGGTCATCTCACACCCTCCACGTCATGATATCGTGCTGCCATGTAGGCTAGGCGGCTATTTAGAGGACGATAGGTCCCTTCACGACCATTCTAGGGCCGACATATATCTATTTTCACAATTCTTGAATTTCCACCTATTTTTGCAATTTTCCAATGAAATAATATTATTTAAAAAATATTGATCTTTCATGTGACTTTTTTTCTCCAACACAGGCACTTTGTTATATAAGCAAAGATATGCATTTACCATGCCAAAAAACGTTGATATATCATCTCAAAAAAGAAAATAAATAATAAAAGGACCTGTCGGCCATTGAAGGGCCGACAGGTCCTTTCCTCACCAAAAAGCCATCTCACGTCCTCCTCGTGGCCAATAGGTCATCTCACACCTTCCACGTCATGATGTCGTACTGCCATGTAGGCTAGGCGTCTATTTAGAGGCCGATAGGTCCCTTCACGACCATTCTAGGGCCGACATATATCTATTTTCACAATTCTTAAATTTTCCACCTATTTTTCCAATTTTCCATTGAAATAATATTATTTTGAAAAATATTGATCTTTCATGTGACTTTTACTCTCCAATACCGGCACTTTGTTATATAAGCAAATATATGCATTTACCATGCCAAAAAACGTTGATATATCATCTCAAAAAAGAAAATAAATAATAAAAGGACCTGTCGGCCATTGAAGGGCCGACAGGTCCTTTTCCTCACCAAAAGGTCGTCTCACGTCCTCCTCGTGGCCAATAGGTCATCTCACACCCTCCACGTCATGATGTCGTACTGCCACGTAGGTTAGGCGGCTAATTAGAGGTCGATAGGTCCCTTATCGACCATTCTAGGGTCGATATATATATTTATATATATATTCACAATTCTTGAACTTTTCCACCTATTTTTGCAATTTTCCAATGAAATAATATTATTTTAAAAATATTGAACTTTCATGTGACTTTTTTTTCTCCAACACAGGCACTTTGTTATATAAGCAAAGAGAGCCATTTACCATGCCCAAAAACATTGATATATCATCTCAAAATAGAAAATAATTAATAAAAGGACCTGTCGGCTGTTGAAGGGCCGACAGGTTATTTTCCTCACCAAAAAGCCGTCTCACATCCTCCTCGTGGCCAATAGGTCATCTCACACACTCCACGTCATGATGTCGTACTGCCATGTAGGTTAGGCGGCTACTTTAGAGGCTGATAGGTCCTTATCGACCATTCTAGGTCGACATATATCCATTTTCACAATTCTTGAATTTTCCACCTATTTTTGCAATTTTCCAATGAAATAATATTATTTTAAAAAATACTTGAACTTCATGTGACTTTTTTCTCCAACACAGGCACTTTGTTATATAAGCAAAGATATGCATTTACCATGCCAAAAAAACGTTGATATTCATCTCAAAAAAAGAAAATAAATAATAAAGGACCTGTCGGCCATTGAAGGGCCGACAGGTCCTTTTCCTCACCAAAAAGCCTCTCACGTCCTCCTCTGGCCAATAGGTCATCTCACACCTTCCACGTCATGATTCGTACTGCCATATAGGCCTAGGCGTCTATTAGAGGCCGATAGGTCCTTCACGACCATTCTAGGGCCGACATATATCTATTTTCACATTCTTAAATTTTCCACCTATTTTTCCATTTTCCATTGAAATAATATTATGTTAAAATATTGATCTTTCATGTGACTTTTTTCTCCAATACAGGCACTTTGTTATATAAGCAAAGATATGCATTTACCATGCCAAAAACGTTGATATATCATCTCAAAAAAGAAAATAAATAATAAAAGGACCTGTCGGCCATTGAAGGGCCGACAGGTCCTTCTCCTCACAAAAAGCCGTCTCACGTCCTCCTCGTGGCCAATAGGTCATCTCACACCTCCACGTCATGATGTCGTACTGCCATGTAGGCTAGGCGGCTATTTAGAGGCCGATAGGTTCCCTTCATCGACCATTCTAGGGCCGACATATATCTATTTTCACAATTCTTGAATTTTCCACCTATTTTTGCAATTTTCCAATGAAATAATATTATTTTAAAAAATATTGAACTTTCATGTGACTTTTTTTCTCCAACACAGGCACTTTGTTATATAAGCAAAGATATGCATTTACCATGCCAAAAAACGTTGATATATCATCTCAAAAAAGAAAATAAATAATAAAAGGACCTGTCGGCCATTGAGCGGCCGACAGGTCCTTTCCTCACTAAAAAGTCGGCTCGCGTCCTCCTCGTGGCCAGTAGGTCATCTCACACCCTCCGCGTCATGATATCGTGCTGCCATATAGGCTAGGCGGCTATTTAGAGGCCGATAGGTCCCTTCACGACCATTCTAGGGCCGACATATATCTATTTTCACAATTCTTGAAATTTCCACCAATTTTTGCTATTTCCAATGAAATAATATTATTTTAAAAAATATTGATCTTCATGTGACTTGTTTCTCCAACACAAGGACTTTGTTATATAAGCAAAGATATGCATTTACCATGCCAAAAAACGTTGATATATCATCTAAAAAAGAAAATAAAAATAAAAGGACCTGTCGGCCATTGAGCGGCCGACAGGTCCTTTCCTCACGAAAAAGTCGGCTCGCGTCCTCCTCGTGGCCAGTAGGTCATCTCACACCCTCCACGTCATGATATCGTGCTGCCATTGTAGGTTAGGCGGCTATTTAGAGGCCGATAGGTCCCTTATCGACCATTCTAGGGTCGACATATATCTATTTTCACAATTCTTGAACTTTTCCACCTATTTTTGCAATTTTCCAATGAAATAATATTATTTTAAAAATATTGAACTTTCATGTGACTTTTTTTCTCCAACACAGGCACTTTGTTATATAAGCAAAGATATGCATTTACCATGCCAAAAACAGTTGATATATCATCTCAAAAAAGAAAATAAATAATAAAAGGACCTGTCGGCCATTGAAGGGCCGACAGGTCCTTTCCTCACAAAAAGCCGTCTCACGTCCTCCTCGTGGCCAATAGGTCATCTCACACCTCCACGTCATGATGTCGTACTGCCATGTAGGCTAGGCGGCTATTTAGAGGCCGATAGGTCCCTTCACGACCATTCTAGGGCCGACATATATCTATTTTCACAATTCTTGAAATTTTCCACCTATTTTTGCAATTTTCCAATGAAATAATATTATTTTAAAAAATATTGACTTTCATGTGACTTTTTTCTCCAACACAGGCACTTTGTTATATAAGCAAAGATATGCATTTACCATGCCAAAAAACGTTGATATATCATCTCAAAAAAGAAAATAAATAATAAAAGGACCTGTCGGCCATTGAAGGGCCGACAGGTCCTTTCCTCACCAAAAAGTCGTCTCACGTCCTCCTCGTGGCCAATAGGTCATCTCACACCTCCACGTCATGATGTCGTACTGCCATGTAGGCTAGGCGGCTATTTAGAGGCCGATAGGTCCCTTCACGACCATTCTAGGGCCGACATATATCTATTTTCACAATTCTTGAAATTTTCCACCTATTTTTGCAATTTTCCAATGAAATAATATTATTTTAAAAAATATTGATCTTTCATGTGACTTTTTTCTCCAACACAGGCACTTTGTTATATAAGCAAAGATATGCATTTACCATGCCAAAAAACGTTGATATATCATCTCAAAAAAGAAAATAAATAATAAAAGGACCTGTCGGCCATTGAAGGGCCGACAGGTCCTTCTCCTCACAAAAAGGCCGTCTCACGTACTCCTCGTGGCCAATAGGTCATCTCACACCCTCCACGTCATGATGTCGTACTGCCATGTAGGTTAGGCGGCTATTTAGAGGCTGATAGGTCCCTTATCGACCATTCTAGGGTCGACATATATCATTTTCACAATTCTTGAATTTTTCCACCTATTTTTGCAATTTTCCAATGAAATAATATTATTTTAAAAATACTGAACTTTCATGTGACTTTTTTCTCCAACACAGGCACTTTGTTATATAAGCAAAGATATGCATTTACCATGCCAAAAAACGTTGATATATCATCTCAAAAAAGAAAATAAATAATAAAAGGACCTGTCGGCCATTGAAGGGCCGACAGGTCCTTTCCTCACCAAAAAGCCATCTCACGTCCTCCTCGTGGCCAATAGGTCATCTCACACCTTCCACGTCATGATATCGTGCTGCCATATAGGCTAGGCGGCTATTTAGAGGCCTGATAGGTCCCTTCACGACCATTCTAGGCCGACATATATCTATTTTCACAATTCTTGAAATTTCCACCAATTTTTGCTATTTTCCAATGAAATAATATTATTTTAAAAAATATTGATCTTTCATGTGAATTGTTTCTCCAACACAAGGACTTTGTTATATAAGCAAAGATATGCATTTACCATGCCAAAAAACGTTGAGATTTCATCTCAAAAAAGAAAATAAATAATAAAAGGACCTGTCGGCCATTGAGCGGCCGACAGGTCCTTTCCTCACTAAAAAGTCGCTCGCGTCCTTCTCGTGGCCAGTAGGTCATCTCACACCATCCGCGTCATGATATCGTGCTGCCATATAGGCTAGGCGGCTATTTAGAGGCCGATAGGTCCCTTCACGACCATTCTAGGGCCGACATATATCTATTTTCACAATTCTTGAAATTTCCACCAATTTTTGCAATTTTCCAATGAAATAATATTATTTTAAAAATATTGAACTTTCATGTGACTTTTTTTTCTCCAACACATGCACTTTGTTATATAAGCAAAGAGAGCCATTTACCATGCCCAAAAACGTTGATATATCATCTCAAAAAAGAAAATAATTAATAAAAGGACCTGTCGGCCGTTGAAGGGCCGACAGGTCCTTCTTCTCAATGGCCGACAGGTCCTTTTCCTCACCAAAAAGCCGTCCCGCGTCCTCCTCGTGTCCAATAGGTCATCTCACACCTTCCACGTCATGATGTCGTACTGCTATGTAGGCTAGGCGTCTATTTAAAGTACCCTACTGTCGTTTTTTAAATAGCACAATGCATAATGCCCATATTCAAAAGTATTGTATTTGTG
The DNA here is from genome assembly GCA_015476505.1 of Urochloa ruziziensis. Classification (NCBI taxonomy): domain Eukaryota; kingdom Viridiplantae; phylum Streptophyta; class Magnoliopsida; order Poales; family Poaceae; genus Urochloa; species Urochloa ruziziensis. Next base: position 19,817,971 of record CM027121.1, read on the forward strand.
TCTGTAATATTTTCTGTGAAAATTTTACTTGTGTCTAAGTTAAGATAATTTCCAGTCAATGAATTGGCAATGTCAATGAAAAGTGCATTCTCTCATGTAAGAAACAAAATGGCTACAAGGATCAAGTATGCAATAGATCACCATGATTTATGTGTCTAAAGATACATTAAACACTCTGCAGACAGCTTGAACAGACAACCTATTGTACAAGCTGTTTCTATTTATGTGAAAAGACAAAGTTGTCTACACGGTTGTACTTGCCCTCAACAGCGTTAACTTGGCAACGGCGTAAGCCTCGATGGCTGGAACCTTCTCACACCCGCGATTCCAAATCACGGTCAAACTCCCCCGTGGTAAGTTCGCCGCTAGTTGGCCCTGTTTAGATGTTTCGCGAAATTTTTTTCGAGTATGTTCCCTCACATGCATGGCATATTAAATGTAGTCGAAAAAAATAACTCATTATATGGATGGAGTGTACTTCGCGAGACGAATCTAATGAGCCTAGTTAGGCCGTGATTAGACAATAAATTGCTACAGTAAACATGTGCTAATGACGGATTAATTAGACTCGTTAGATGCGTCTTGCGATTTACTGACAGAATCTGTAATTAGTTTTGTAATTAGTCTATATTTAATACTTAAATGTGTGCCCGACATACTCGAAAAAAATTCGCGTTTCATCTAAACAGGCCGTTGTCGAAGCTGACAGCTAGTAATAGCCCCCGGTGCCTCCACCCATGGTGTCGCCGATCGAGATTCCATATATCTTGATTGCCATTAGCCACGGGATCAATAGTTTCTCTGAATTAGTTTATTAATATTCTGAAGTATACTGCGCACCGTTTTTTTGTCGGATCAAGGTCCCATCTTGACTGTCAAAAATATATGCATGGGGAAGCCGGGCAAACCGTTTACTCTGAACTAGATTCGAGGTCTCATCTTTACTCAATTAATTAATTACTACTGCTTAAGAGCAAATATAATAGGATGACATGGACACGCTGAATGAAGCGTTACGTCATTTTATGATGAGTTGGATTGGATCCGAGAGGAAGAGAGAAAGAGAGGAAGAGAAAAGAGAAGCGGGCTGCAAGCTTACGGTCCGCTTTTAGCCAGTTGTAACACGGATTCCAATAAATCGGGTGAGAGAATGATAAAGAGAGAAGTGGTGCACAATATTCAATGCTACAACCCATTCATATCACCAACTATTATATGGATGTGTTGATAGGTTGGCTTAGAATGACATGGCAAGATTATATAGCCAACAGTGCCTTGCACTAAGTAGTAATCAACAGCTTGGTAACCAACTCGTTGGATGACCTGGTGCTGCTGGCATCGTCCTAGTTTATTTACTGGGAACGAATACGTCTACTCCAGCTAGCTGTCAGAAATAATTAAAACCGACTATTCTTGCTTATTATAAGTCTTTCTAATCGCTTTATTATTAGAGGGTTTGGCCGGTGTAGTCTGGTCACCCATGGGTATCATGCATTTTTAGTGGGACTTGGCAATGTAATTTATAGGGAAAATTTTATGAGATAAGGGAGAAGTTTCATCCACATGAAATTCACTTGTGCCACTATTCACCTGGCAGTGGCACAGTTATGTAGTTTTCAGTTTAGCTAACTGTGCATTGAGATTGGGCTCAGATCCATCATATGCATGTAGTTTGATCGAGATGCTTCAAATAATCTACATCCATCGCGTCACATAATGTTAAGTCAACTTTTACATGTTTTAAGATTTTGCTCTTTGGAATGGACAATATATGTGTCTGCAGTTACCTGAGGAGTACAAGTTTTCATGTAATCAAAACTATTCTACATTTTGCTCTTACATAACGCAATAATGCTCCTGCTTCTATTAAAACAACAGGACGAAGGGCCATATGAAGAATGTTAGTGGTTTGAGTCTGTTCATCTTAGCTAGCTCATGACTTCAGCAGGTCTTGTAGCATTATTGAATTTTGCCAGTGTTGAAATTCTATCTAATTTCTCATTAGAAAAGGCAAAGATCTTTTTATAATATGATATAAAGAGAAAAGGGACGAGTCGCGGCTCTATATATTCATTGGTCCTTTCCCCATCAACCAGTAACATCCACCTTCAGAGTTCAGACCATCTCTCACCGGACACTACTTAGCATCGCTTCCCCTGCTCGTTCCCATGGCTGACAAGGATCTGCTGCCCGAGGCGCTTGTCCTGCCGATCGGGTTGCGCCCGGAGTTAATGCCGCGGCATGTGGCGTTTGTGTTGGACGGGAACAGGCGGTGGGCGCAGGCGCGGGGCCTGACGACGTTGGAGGGCTACGAGGCCGGTGTACAGGCGCTGAAGAAGATAGTAGAGCTCTCATGCACCTGGGGCATCCGCGCGATCACGGTGTTCGCCATGTCGGTAGAGAACTTCTTCGGACGCCCCGAGGCAAGACCTCTCTCTCACACACACGTACTCCCCTGTCTGATTGTGAATTTGTGATCGGTTAGCCTCTTAATATTTGGCCGAGTAGATGATGCGGGAGATCAACTTTGGGTTGGAGCTGATCGTGCCGGGCATCCGTGATCAAATGGTTGACATGTTAGCGAGGTAAGCACTCACACACCACAAAATAAGTTGATATATGAACACTGCAACTGATTCTCAATGTATTTCTTGTGTTACCCAGGGAAGGGATTCGGATGCATGTCATCGGCGATCCCTCAAGGCGACCTGCTTCTCTGCAGGAAGCTGCTCGTGAAGCTGAGGAGATGACAAGGAACAACTCGCGGCTCCATTTCACAATCGCGGCCTGCTACAGCGGGAAATGGGACATCGCGCAAGCATGCCGGGAGCTCGCTACCAAGGTGCAGGACAAGCTGCTCATGCCGGAGGATATTGACGAGGCGATGCTCGCCAGCCACCTCTCCACCAACGTTCTGGAACCTGAGTTGGCCTGCCCTGACCTGGTCATCAGAACAAGCGGCGAGCTCAGGCTCAGCAACTTCTTGCTCTGGCAGTCCGCTTACAGCGAGCTCTACTTCACCAATACCTTGTGGCCTGATTTTGGGGAGGATGAGTACCTCGAGGCGTTGAAGGACTTCCAGAGCAGAGAACGCCGGTTTGGCAAAAGCAAATCATCCCAGGCGGAGTAGAGGCGTGGCATGCTTGAACGGTTCGAATAGAAGAGGAGAATGTTAATTAGTAAGTCGCTTCGGAAGAGGAAACACCGAATAAAAGAGGGTGCTGTGTCGAGTATTGATCAAACTGTTGTTCAAGAAAAAGGGATCTAGCTAGTAGCAGTTAGTCAAGTGCATGCATGTTTGCAGGACATGATGTTCGAACATGATGAATGTCACCACTTTCCTTTCACTTCGTTTTCAGAAAGAATAACCGAATTTTTGAGATAGCTATTAAAAAAGGACAGCAGTTTTTTTTTTTTTTTTGTCTTGGAGTATGTACTAGCCGGTTCAGATCTATGAAAGCAAAGTGACAGTGCTAGCTTGTGTTGAGTTCCTGGCGAAGAGAAGTACATGTGCTTGTTGAAATGTTCAGTTTGTGGTCACGGGCTATCGGCCATTATGGTGATTGTTTGTAAATGAATCAGTGCAACTTGTTCCATCTTAACCATGGATCGTTTGCAAACAGAGAAGTGGTGCAGTGCAAACCATGGATCGTTTCATCTTGGGATGCTGCATGTTTGCAGTTGCAGATACTTGTGTGATACGTATGAGATTTATTTTGGTTTGTTCCAACTTCCAAGGTATGCAATTTTAATCAATCACCAAGGAGATGTCTAACTATCAAGGGAGCGGGAGATAACAATTAAGCAGAGTGTGTAGAGGCTCGGGTCGACGACCCAATCCGACCGAACAGAGTGAGTTGAGACTCGGGTGAATGTCCAAATCTGACCTGGCAGGGTGACCAACGCCGAGCGGAGTGCGCCAAGGTGATGAGCTGTGTCTTTGGAGGTTTTGTGTTTGTGCATGTGGTGCACTTGAGATCCTGGCAGTGGCGAGATGAACGTGAGGTTTTTGGAGTCGCTCGGTGGTACCTTGTCACCCTCGACAGCAAAGCAAGCCCGGATCCTTGGAGTGTCCAGCGGTGGGATAGGCGAGGCCTCCGTACGCTTTTAGGTAGTGTGTTCGAGGAGTGGGGTGCGACGGTGGAAGAGAAGGCTAACCAGGCTCTAGCAATGCAGGATGAGCATGATTGGTTACGGGCCCTTAGACAGGCTCCGGCTATGCAAAATGAGGTGCTTAGCCAGGCTTACCTAGTATGCATTTCGTGAGTGTTCTCCGCTGGCTTGCAATTCTTTTTTTTACACTTAAAATATTGCAAATTGTTCACAGATGCCACAACAAATCCAAAAATTCAAACATCAACAAGCGCCCACAGACGCAGACGCCACAAACAAGTTCAGAAATATAAAGAAAGATTTTCCCCCTATCTAGTACCCATTTTTTGGAAACTTTTAAGCTTTGAATATCCCTTGCTTTTGGTAAACATTGCTACACATATACTATCTTCAGAACCTAGGTCTACTTTGTCCTCGGTCTTCTTCTCTTTTTCTTTGCCTTCTCCTCCTCCTTCTCGTTGTTCTTCTTTGTGTCCTTATCTTCTAAATGTTACAAATAAATTCAATGTAGACAGAGTAAAATGCACCAGGGCCCTTGAACTTATCCCGAGGTGCCACTTAGGTCCATGAACTTGAAAAATCGACATCCAGCACCCGGTACTTGTTAAGTTGTTAAGTTGTGTCACTTAAGTCCATACCCCTTTGAAATATGCAAAAAAAAAATCTCTCAAGTTTTAATCTTCTTCTACATCTAGGTCCTTCTCCTTTCTCCCTCTACTCTCTCTCTCTCTCTCTGCGCCGCCTGCAGCCACCTTGGCGCCCTCTGTCCGCCGCCGGCTGGTGAGCGCGAGCGCCACAGATCCGCAAACATGCACAACCACCACATGTGCCTGTCGTACGTCCCCATCGTCCTGACAGCCTTTTCAGTGCCGCCAGCTGCACGTGTGAACCGAGAAGCAGGCGACGCGCAACGAACACAAGGAAGAGGGGGAAGACGGTCGCACTGGAAGCAGGTGAAGGCGGAGAGATGGTGGCTGTGCAGGTGGGGCGAAAAGCCCCTTATCTCCATCACCCTCGATGTGGGAATTCTCAGCGGCGGCTGCGCTAGATCGAGTGGCGTGCCTCCTCATCCTCCCGAGTCCCGACCGAAGCTGCTGCCATTTGAACTGGCGGCAACGGCCGATTCGCACACCGCCAACATCAGCAAACGACCTCCCTTGCCAGGCCTCCTCCCCGCCGCCCCGTGGCCACCCGAGTCACCCTCCACATCTATGGCCATCGCCGTACCATGGTGTTTGACGGTCCAATCAGGCACCCAGGGGGTGGGATCGCGACAGCTGCCGCCTCTAGTTCCCACCGTGGCCCGATGGAGCTCCGTCACGCTCGGGACATGCCTACCTTCCCTCCCGATCGTTCTGACGACCTTGTAGAACTGATCTCTCATGTTGCATGTGTCAGGTGGAGGAGGAGATCCGGGCACTATCGATGGGGAATGCAGCGGCTCCAGTGGCGGACGACCAGCGTCTGCATGCGTCGGCCGGCGACAGTGAGAGAGATGGGAGGGAGACGAGGAGAAGGACCTAGATGTAGAAGCAGATTAAAACTCGAGAGTTTTTTTTTTGCATATTTCAAGGGGGCATGGACCTAAGTGGCACAACTTAACAAGTATCGGGTGTAGGACGTCGATCAATTTTTCAAGTTCATGAACCTAAGTGGCATCTCAGGACAAGTTCAAAGGCCCTGGTGCATATTTACTCATGTAGAAAACAGAAATTTTGGTCTTCTCATGAAATTTTGATAAATTTCATGAAGAAAAAATAATTCTGTTGACACTAGAGAGAGCATCAAAATAACCTGAGACATATAAACGGACGACTCAATTCATACTTTGTTGTATTATATCACATATAGCACAACATTTTACGATCTTTATTATAAGTGTATGTATGTCTTCGTCCACAATCTAAATATGGGACAATTTCCAACTTCATGTTGGTAGTAATAGGGAAAACCATGTGGTAGAAAATTTGTATATAAGCCACTACACATTTACTGGTTTTGAAATATGCCTGCTACTTGCAAAATTCGAAATATGCCATGGATCCAATCCCATTCCACCGGCGTCCCCCCAGCATCCACACATAGGTGATCGTGGCGGCTCGGTCCGTCTGGCGCAGCTCTCAGATGCCCTGCAGCAGCACATTGTCCGTCTGGCCGGGTGAAGAGGTTCAGAAATGTGCCTGAAGCTGTATAGAGGTCGCGTGCGCCGCTGGCCGGCGGCCTGCTCGCCGAGAAGGCATAGTTTTATTTGCAGCCATTAATTGCCTAGATGGACCAGCGAGTGAGTGAGTATGTTGTCGTGCCTCTTGTGAATCTCCCGCGCGGAAAACCTTAACCTGGCGTTGGCGTTCGTGATCTGAATTGCCTGTTGGCGCGGGGGAACGAAGTGGCCTCTCCTCGCCAAAACGGCACCGTGTGTAAGGCACCGGTCTGAGTATTATTGCCCTGTAGCGCCGCTGATGGAAAAAAAAAAACCTATAGAGATCGAGCCCATGGGGCCATTTGTTGGATCCCCATTTGTGGTGAGTGGTGACAACAAGCAGCACGTACTGCCAGAGTCATGGCTGTCAGTTGTCGTAACACACCTAGAATAGAACTGTGACAAACTAAAGACATGATACCATAGCACAAATTTTGATAATACCATAGTAATAATATAGTTTATTATCATACCATAGCATTTGAACGACTCCATCATTACAGCAAATAAGCACCATTATTAAGCCAAGACATACAGTACTACGGCACACCATTACCATATAGGCTCCAATCAAGGAACGAGCACAAACATACACTCATATGATGATATATAGAACACACAGTAACACACAGATAGGGGGAGTTCACAAGCCAACAAACTTCAAACCAAAGTCACACACTGGAGCGAAGGATAAGTAACAAGCCAACACAGTCGACCTCCGGGTACAATATCTTGTCTCCAAGGAAGCTGGTTAAAATGGCCCCATCGAATCCACGATTGACTTGATGTCTGCAGCAACATTCTTTGCATCACAGGAAATACCAGCCAGCCCTTTCATTGCCAGCCCAACACAGTAGAGGCCGTTTTCGCCTTTCCAATGATTGGGGAACTCCCTTTTGGGCATGCCATTGTCATTCAGCAAGCTCTCACCGTTCTGCATTTTGATAACCAAATATTCTTTTGGTAAGAACATGGCACTATTATTTCTGAATAAAATCGAATGCAATGGGTTGTCAAATAGTACAGCACTTTAAGTTTCTGCTTAAGCTAGCAAACAAAAAAAAAGTAGCTTTTCCACAGATGGTGGAGGTTTGTATATTTTTTTAATTAGTAACTGCCCTCTTGTCAGCACTAAAAATAAGGGTAAAATCATCCTAGATTTCATGGTTGGCATAGGTAGATCATAGATAGATTAGACGTTTTTAAAGGCTGCCACTCTTGAAGTTTCAGAAAAGGTAAAATGATTTCTTCATTAATGACTGCTACTGATATACTTCAAGAGAATACAATACCTTAAGCCACTTATTTGCAGTGCTTTTATAGCCTGTGGCGAATACAATAGAATCAAAGTAGCAGTTTTTTCCATCCTCAAATTCTACATAGTCTCCTCTTATGCAAGATATTGGACCGAGTACCTGCATTGCACACAAATCATGAAATAAATTTTATCAAGTTTAAATAGTATTTTTTTCAACTCTTGGATCTACTGTTTTATATGTAAAATAAACTCACCTTGATAGCACCTTTCTTTATTAACTCAACTGTGCCAACATCTATGACTGCTGAGCGTCCAGTCTTTGCCTTAAGAAGAAGTGGCCCCATATTAGGCCTGACAATCCCATATTTGGACAGGTCACCAAATCGAATGTTTGCAAAAGTCACAAGAATGAAATCCACAAAATTCACAGGCAGGCTCCAGCTCACTAGTTTCATCCCAAAGTTAATCAACCCAATGGTCATAACATGCACCTGTATTTACATAACGAAATTAAGAGCAGAATCAATAAAGTATCCCATGCATGATTTGTATTACAAACAACATATAAGAAAATAAAACAACATATTTGAAAATTAGTATAGTGCTTCATACCGGACCTACGGACAACCATGGATGTCTCCACTCCATGGCTGGCAAGGTCATAGGCAATCTCCATGCCGGAGTTTCCACATCCAATCACTAACACTTCTTTTCCAGCATAGTTATTCCATGACTTGTAACTTGATGAATGTATGACTTCACCAGGGAAATCATCTAGCCCAGGGATCTGTGGGATGATTCCCTCACTGTTCTCGCCTGTTGCTACAACCAAGAACCTTGCTGTATACTCAGTCACTAGGCCAGTTACTTTGTCATGTGCCATGACATCCCAACAATTGCTCACTTCGTCATACTTGCAAGACTCAACTGAAGTGCTATACTTAGGGAAAATGTTGAAGTGATCGACATAGGCATCAACATACCTCACAAACTGTTCCTTGGGGATATATGTGGGGGTATCACTTGGATATGACATGTGAGGAAGCTCACAGAACTCCTTGGCAAGATGGAGTTTGAGGCGATCATATGTGTGCTTGCGCCAAAGTGAAGCACTGCAATCTTCACGTTCAACGATGCGATAGGGAATGGAGAGCTGGCTAAGGCATGCTGCTACAGCAAGTCCTGATGGACCTGCACCTACGATCAAAACTAGTACCTTCTCCATTGAGAATTTTTGAACTGGGGAAGATGTAAAATGAAACCAGGGTGTTGTTCCGGAGGGGATCTTGGTTTGCAAATGATGGGTTGTGTGGGAACTGTTTGTATCTATTTATAGTAGTAACTGCTGGGGTGGGTGTAAAACGGTCTATCCCTTGCTACATAATTTTAATACAAGTATTAGCGTGAACGTTATGCAAGACTACTTTATATTTGGTGTGCGAATATATATATGGCATAATTAATTCATTCTCAAGATATGATGTCATTAATGCACATGCATGGAATATTCGAGATATGCTTTTATATACAGGGAAAAATAAAAATGAAAACATTTCTATATTGATCGACATGATTATTAATTAAGAAACTGTGTGCTCAACGTAATTCCTAAAAAATAATTGGTAGATGGAAGCAAAGGATCCTTAAATATTATATATCTTATGTCTTAAATTATGGATTTTAATTTGATTATGAAACAAAATCAGTATCGGTATAGGGAATACATGGCATGGAAACTTAACCAATCCCTAGCTAGAATTGTTGAGAGGATTGTAGATTATCGTAGGCTTGTGAAGTGCTTTTTCTAAGATTTTTTTTAACTATGTCACTAACAGATCATATGCCGATTTCTACATTGAGTTATTGTTATCATCACTACATGCACATTTATAAAAGTGAAGTGTTGAATTTACTCACCATTAGAATTTTGCAAAACACACATATTTTACTTGAATGAAATAGTTAACTTATACTCATTACTAGAGAAAAAAACATTGCAACCTCCGTTAATTTTTGAAATCTCCTACCTTATAACCAAAATCTTTTGTGACGTACATCTTTTTTCCCGTGCATTGGATTCCCTCATGCTAGATTGCTTTCTTTCTTTTAGGGCAGGCCCAATTTCCATGGGCCTTAGATCGATACATACTTGGGCCAAATTAGGTCAAAATGGTTCCGTTGCATTTACGTAAACAATGCGTCTAGTGATCATTATCACATCTAATGCTTGTGTATATATGGCTGTTTGCAGTGGCGGAGCCACCTATCTGGCAAGCCTAGGCGGCCGCCACACCTACCGCCGGTGAACACAAGTATATACATCCAATCATTTACTTATATATATTTCATGTTTTCATACAATTGCGATTCACAAGCCAGTCTCTAGCACATTTCTACATATTTAATGACTATATCTATATAGTACATTGCAACCTCTTACCATATATATGTAGTTCACCATAGGTAGATTCTGATCCTGGCTCCGCCACTGGCTGTTTGTTCCCGCAAGGAAGTGCGCTGTGGCACTCCTCTCTATCCGCCTCCTAGCTGACCACCTCTAAGCAATAGACATTGTATTCAGCAATACCCTTTAATTCTACCTTGCTACTACTATGACATAATGAGGTTTTCCCTTGCCATCACTTAGTTTTGTGATTCTTATCTCCAATATCCCCTGCACCATGCCTGCCTTGCTCCATTACACCACCGGTAATCACTGAAATCTGGCCCTCTGCAAGAGCTAGCTCAAGAACTCAGCATATATATATGATCAGATCTGCAGCTGCTGATCAACAGCGAGGGTGCAATGGCTAGGAGGAGGTTTTCATCATCCTATAAAAGGTTTCACTTCATTATTACATTGTTCGCCTAAACGGCCGTTTAGCCCATTTACACGCCGTGTAAACGCTACACAGTGTCTAACTGTGTCCGTTTAATCACCCGTTTAGCCTGTTTAATGGCCGTTTAATCCGTTTAATTGACCATTTAGTCCGTATAATGAGCTAAACTGTGGGTGACCGACTGTTTACCGTTTAGCGTTTAGGATAACATTATATTAAATTAACTACTTTGGCCTTCCTTCATTCACAAATAGTTTCGCTCTTTTGTTTTGAAATGTATAGAGATTAATAATAACAAGTTATCAAAGCGATCAAAACTATGTTTCTTTTAAAAACTATAAGCTTGTCAAATTATGCATGCATACTATTGTCATTCTCATCATAAGTGTATTATTGTATCTTCAACGTATATTTTGTAAAAGTTATCTTATTAGTGTTTTCATGTGGTTTTCCTCCTATATATATGTTTCTTATTTAATTTGATTTATAATTCATAAAACTAGGAAAATAATAATATTCATGGAACTTCCATGTGCAGTTAAATTTTTGCAGAAACAGACATCACAAGGAATAGCTTTCTTCTTATTGCATCTTGTACAAATCCTTGCTCCTCAAAAGACGGGTCCACTTTGAAATTGTTGCCTTTTGTTTCATGTATATCTAATAAACTATGGAGAAAGGGATAGCTTTCTTCTTATTGCATCTTGTACAAATCCTTTCTCCGCAAAAGACAGGCCCACTTTGAAACTGTTGTCTTTTGTTTCATGTATATCCAATAAACTATGGAGAAAGGGATAGCTTTCTTCTTATTGCATCTTGTACAAATTGCTCTGCAAAAATCGGTCACTGCTGTGTCACGCTAGCAAAACCAAACTTGTGGAAGTATAATAAGAAACTTGTGGGGATTGAAAACTAATAAAGTCAGAAACTGAATCTACTTTACACATACATACTGTGGAACTTGCCACGAACCATGTAGATTGCTTCATGCAATTAGCTTAACTTTTATCCTTCACATTGTCTTATGCCAATGCACTGGTTTATATGGTTTGTCTAAGTACGTGTCCCTCTGGAGTAAGAGAAAAATAAGTGGGCAAGGAAAGTAATAAAGTTAAAAACTGAAAAAACATTATATGGAAGAAAAGGTAAAGGAGTAGCCGTGCAGATATGTCAAGAGGGTGTCCCATGACATATCATGTTCTTAGGTTGATTTGCGGTATTTGTGAAGAATATTTTGTCAGTGCTTACAGGTGTATGGTCACCCAATTACAGAACCGTGAGAATCATGATTACATTTTATCTTTAATTTGCTCAATGCATAGTGTGCAATATCATGCTCTCAGCGTAACTTGTAAGATTACATTTCTTTTGTCATTGTATACAGGTGTATGGGTTGCTAACTGGTTGCGTTTGTATTGAGTAAAGAAATGGAAGCTTTACCTGTGGGGTTTGAGATATCATCATATTACACGCTCTCTGTATAACTTGTTAGTACATACAAATTTTATCGTTGTGTACACTACTAAAAAAACATTTGTAAGAGCCAGGTCTTTTTTCAGGGGCGAAATAAAAGGCGACGCGCCCCTACAAGAGCATGCACGCTACTGTAGCTAAGACCTGCCATTTCCAGGGGCGCTACTATACGTACAGGTGTATGGTTTGCTAACTGATGTGTTTCTATTGAGTAAAGAAAATGAAGCTTTACTTGTGGGATTTGGTAATCTCATAATTAGAAAAAAAATAATAAAGTTGGAAATTGGAATCTAATTTTATATTACGATACTAAACCTGAAAACTAGGAAAAGGTCCAGGAACATCCATGCAGTCTGATCACATTTTCTGCTGCGCATGGAGTGTGATGCATCATGCTCTTGGATAGATTAACTTGCCAGACTTGCAAATATTTTTATCCTTATGTAGAGTTGTGTAGGGCTAACCTTTGTTTGTGCTTTGTATGCACGCATTGTGCATGACAGTGTTTCTTGTTTGCCTACATTTCTTGTCTAGCTAGAAGATACCTTTCAGTTTCAGAACGAAGCTTCCCGGCCCCTTCTCACTTTTGTTCAAATGGTCCATCCGTTTTAACTTTTCTAGAGAATCTATTTACCTATTGAAGGCATATACCTTGATTCTTTCTTGAACATAAAAGTTGGGAGTCTTTTTTGTTCAGATCCGAATGTGTTTTTCATTTCTTCTTTTGTGATGGTCTCCAAGAGTCTAAGGAAATCCTTGTTGGCCTTGGTTCAACACTAATATATATGGTGATAGAAAAGGAAGCTTTACTTCTGGGATTTGAGATCTCATATAAGGCGCTTTGTGTTATTAACTTGTAAGAAAATACACATTTTATCATTGTATACAGGTGTACGGTTTTCCAACTGATGCATTTCTATTGAGTAAAGAAAAAGAAGGTTTACTTTACTTAATTAGAAAAAAAATAAAGTTGGAAACTGAAATCTGTTTGTATATATACTAATATACTAAACATGCATGAAATCTAGGAAAAGGCAGTCTGATCACATTTTTTGCTGCACATAATAGGGTGTGAAGCATTAACTTGTCAGATTTTTGCAAATATTTTTATCCTCATTTGTACAGATGTATACGGCTAACCTTTGTTGTGCGCGCTGTGCATGATAGTGTTTCTTGTGTACGGTGTACTCGAACACCTTTCAGTTTCAGAAGGAAGCTTCCCCCTTTTCACTTTTGTTCAGATGGTTCCTCCATTTTATTAGCTAGCTTTTCTAGATAATCTATTTACCTTTTGAAGGCATATACCTTGATTCTTTCTTGAACGCAAAAGATGTGATTCTTTTCACTGAGATCCGAATGTGTTTTTCATAATTTCCTCTTCATTTTATTTGTGAAGGCCTCGATAGAATCTAAGCAAATCATTGTTGGCCTTGGTTCAACACTAAATTGAAGGGATGCCTTGGTTAAAGGGATATTTTGGTCCAAGAATCTAAGCATGACACTTAAAATCACAGGATGCATGTCTGCGATATATAATGTGATCTGTTATTAAAAGCTATACACGTATATACCAAATAGGTAACATGGAAGGTGCGTGGCGGTGTGTGCCGCTTTGTTGGCTCATCTTGTGCCTGGAACCTTTGTCTGTCACGCTCAACGCCAACATTGTCTGAACCGTCCACGTACTCCTAGACAATTCCTGACCATGCATTCCTTCCTTTCAGAGAATGTGAGCCGAATGAAGCTGCTTCCATTTGTTTCAATAATTTCACCCCGGGCCTCTCAAACCTTATCCCTCCCTTGTTGAGGGCATGTGAGCGCGCGCCACGTACGCCTATCTGCGCGCCCACCCCACTGATGCAGCCTCCCGCGCCGCCGGTCGCCGCCGGTGCAAGCCCGCTTCCGCCGCCGCCAACCATCTCCTCTCAGCCCTCGCCATCACCGCCGCCATCGTTAGCATCACTGTTAACGAGACCAGTAACAACAACCAGGCGGCAGCTGCTCGTGTCCGCCGGCGGCCTGCTCCTCATCACGGCCGCTGGCGGCGCGCGAGCTGCTGCCGCGGCGACCGGAGGACAACAAGGAGGACCTCTTGTGGGGTACGACGGGCCGGTGGTGACGGAGGCGGACAGGGCGGCGAGCGAGGCGGTGTCGCGTCGCGTCGGGGAGGCGGTGGGCCTCCTCGAGCTGGGGCGGGAGCTGCAGGCGCGCGGCGAGTTCTCGCAGGCCCTGGCGTCGTTCACGCGGGTGGTGCGGGAGTACGCTGACCTGGCGCTGTCGGAGTACGCGCGGGTGGGGCGGGCGCTGGTGCTCTACGAGATCGGCGACCGCGACGAATCCATCGCCGAGATGGAGGACGTCTCCATCGCGCTCAAGGGATACCCAGGTCAGTCGTCTCTGCATCCATATATCTATGAGACAGATCGATATATGTATATATAACATATATGTATATCGGCAGAGATCCACGCGGCGCTGGCGGCGGCGCTGTACGCGGACAAGCACGCGGCGCTGCTGGCGGAGAACCAGTTCGCCATCGCCACGCTGCTGGACCCGCACTACACCGACCTCGCCTACGTCAGGGACACCAAGCACTGGCCGCCCAGCCTCGTCGCGTCGCTCCACGACTTCATCACGCTCTCCTAGCCCATCTTTATTCATTATTATTATTAGATAGCAGTGCGATGCGACATCACTCCAAAAATTAATCTCGATCAACTATATATATAGATGCATGTTGTATACTTGTATAGCCTAATATATGTAGCTAGCTAGCGCACCACACCTATTTGGCAATTTGTATCATTAATTGTATGGCCATGCATGCATACTGTCTTCGATTCCAGGAACCAAATAAGCGCTATCAGCCAACTGGTTGTTTCATCGCTCAGACGAGACAATGGGACTTTTTGATAATTTCTTCAACATTATCACATCTTCTCTTGACATATATTCCAATGTTACCTACTACCTTATTCTGTAGGGGAGAGACCGCAAGCTAAGCAGTTTTTTTCTTAGCTATGAGCAAAACTTGTCATGAATTTCTAAAACCTAGCTTTGTCTACGAAAATTACAGGCCCATGTGAGAGCCACTACCGGAAACGGCGGCATTGCCGTGTGCCCGGTCTTTGCCATGTGCAGGACCGCGGGCACACGGCAAAGGTCTGTCTTTGCCATGTGCCAGACCCAAGGCACACGGCGTATGCCTCCTTTGCCCTGTGCCTGGGTCTGGCACACAGCAAAGGGAAAGCACGGGTTGATGCACTACCAGTTAAGCAATTGGAAGCTTACAAATCTTCTCATATCACAACGTGTACTCGACCGTAACCATACAACTATCTCCCATTACAAGAAAAGGTGAACAATTAGTTGAAAACGATTGTATCAATTCGCAATATTAGAAAAAAAAACTTCAATCTAGTCATCAAGAAAGAATGGAGAAAGTATGAGCTATTTTCACTATTTTCTCTCTAGATTATTTTCAGCATAGAGAGATTTACTAATTAACTTGTTTGGAATCATGTGACAGCAGCCTATATATGGCACCAATTTCTTTCATGTCTTCATCTAAAAATCAATGTAGATGAAGACATTTACAGTGGTGATATGTAATTTGTTTTTTAAATATTGTTACATTTGAAGTCCATAAAGTTATATTAGTAGATTCGTATGCCAAATATCTTTTAATAATATATAAAAGATATTGATTTCCCAAATTTTATAGAAACATGTGATCAGTTCTTAGTGAATTAAGTAAATACTAAGTCTTGGTCCTTGAGAAAAGTTTATTTTCTCAGGGTAGGAAACATCATTTAATTGGTGTCATGATATTTTATATCAAGACGCTACCGCATTACATCATTCATTAGGAGGGCATTATACTTTAATTGAAAATGATGGATAGTACTCATGGTTAAGTAATCGATGGTTAGATGTCGGTTTAGTTCAAGTCAAACTCAGCCGAACTTTATGCATACGAGTCCGTATCAGATTATGATGGGTACAGATAGTGGTGAGATGTGCTAGACATTTTATAGCAGGTACTATGAACAGCAACACCTGTCATAGTAATACCTTCATGAGATAAAAATGTGCTAAGGTCTGAATAAAGATATAGCATATATATGCTCACGTGTTTTATTTTCATCAAAACAATTCAAGTCATGAAAATAAAAAATAACAAAAATGATTTTACCATGTAGAAATATTAAAGAAAAACAAAATTTTCTATTCAGCAAGAAAGAAAACAAAGTATATGGTGGATAGTGCTTCATGGTTTTGTTTTCTCTATATACTGTTTTCAGGTTGGAGAGATTGACTTAATAATTAACTTATTTGTATCATCTGACGGTGTCCTATCTATGTCATTGCAATTAGGGATTAAAAGAAAATAAAAGACTACCTCTAGGTCATATATTGCGACCATAAGAGCAGACGAACTCTAGGTCATTGCAAGCAGGCTTTGTTTTCTCTCTTTGGTGTCATAATTAAAACCACGTTTTACTGTCCAGAACGTTTTGTCCATGTCATTATTTTTGTCCATCGCTATCTGACTCGCTAAACTGAAAAACTATCCGCTCCAGCGGACTCGGCATCAGACTCCCAACACTGTAGACCTGCCATATGAGCCCTCTGCCTCGGTAAATTTGGCTGGCCGCGGCACATCGCCATCCGAGTTCCCGGGCTGCCGGCCTCCTCTTCCCACGCGGCTTCGCCGTTCCTGCGCTTGCTGCTGGTTCCTGATTAGGATGGGTACTGATGTTAATTTGAGATGTGGATTGGGATGGAGATTATTGTAAATCTGGGGAAAAGATGCTTCTGTTTTGGTCGATATATTGGCGATGAAGGTCTGTTCGTTGGTTGGTTTGGAATCTGAAACTGCAGACCAGACCGGTTCTGCGTTTCTGATTAAAGTAGATTTTCTTTAGAATTGATTAAAGTAGTTAAGTAAGTAGCACATCTACCATTTCTGATTAAATCACCTATACCTTGTTTAGTTATTGGTTGAGTTATGACTTGTGAGGATCAATGATGCTGAAAGCCTTAACCTAGTAGGCATCCAAGCCATTTCAGAAGTAAAGACTCGCACTAAGTATCTGCAGATTTGTTTCAGTCTACTTCTACTTATCAGCAGATTGTTTCAGAAGTCCTAACGAAACAAAGTAGAATTAATTCTGCTGTTACTAAAATGTTTAGAGTCGTTACAATCTTGTTGTTACAAATAATTTGAATTTCAATAAAATATGGGTCTATGGGATTTGGAGGGTGAGATCTGGCTAGTCCGTTGGAGTGACGAGTAATATGGAGGGGGAATCTTTTGGAGTGGATAACCAAATCAGGATATGGAGTGTCTCTAAGAAGCAGAAACAGTCTTGCAACCATTTGGTGTTCTAAGTCTTATTTCTAGGCCATATGTCATTGTACTAGTTCGTGATTAGATAGACCTTATTATTAAGCAGTAGTTTGTGACCACGATATAATAAGCGTATTTATCAGTCATAATAATCAGCCCACGATATAAAATCAAGTACATAGTAAAGACAAAATTGTGTGAAAAACAAACATGTACTCCCTCTGTTCTCGAATATATGACGTTTAGGATAATCACTTTAGTTCATTTTCGAACTAATAAGCTTGTCCTAAACGTCATATGTTTAAGGGTGGAGGTAGTACTTTGTTAGTCGGAGCTCGTGTCAGGATTATACCATCAAATGTGTTATTTTGCATTTTCTTCGTCAACGTCTAGGCCTCTGAAAGCCAAGTTAGCTCCTGATCATATACAGTGACAAATCATTGCATCCTGTAACAAATGGTTGTATTTAACTGTTTAACATCCTTACGTATTTCCTGCTTATTAATTAGATTCTAGGTGGGCGTGGAGAAGAGGACAAGAGCAGCCGTGTGGGCTGCATCATATTCCTGTCGGATGGTTCGGACACGGACATCTTCAACGCTGATATTAGCCCCGAGTTCCCAGCCCACACCTTCGGCTTGGGCGCCGACCATGACCCCAGGGTGATGAAGCTCATCGCCGACAAGACCTCCGGCACCTACTCCTTCGTCAACAACGACGTGGGCACGTGGCCAAGATCAAGGACGCCTTCGAGCTGTTCATCTCCGGGCTCACCTGCGTCGCGGCCACATCCGTGGAGATCACCCTCACGGCTTACTACCCTAGTGAAAAGATCTCAGATGGACGGTTCGGCACGATCCGCATCGACAACGTGTATGCAGGTGAGAAGAAGAACTTCATCGTCTACCTGCAACTGCAAGCCACCAAGGAGGGCAAGCAGAAGCTCCTGACCATCGGCGGCCTGTACAAGAGCCCTGGTAGCATTGATGTTTCGGTTATGCGGCCGGATAAGAACAAGAAGGGCAACAAGGGCGCTGCAGCCTTCGATCCCGTCCCTGACGTGGAGGAGGAGCAAGCGCGAGTCAAGATGGAGCAAAAATAAAAAACCAGGCAAGGAGCCACCTCGGCTCTTTCTTGCTCCAGGCTGTTGCGGTTCTCCTGACCTCGCTCCTTCTGATGATGCTCTACTCTGCACTCGAAGGGGGCTCCATGGCAAATAAGAACATAGCGCCGCTGCAGTATCCCATGCTCTCCAAGAGTAACTACCCTGCTTGGGCCATCAAGATGGACTGGAGGCGTACATGCGCGCCCAAGGTGTTTGGGATGCAATCGAGGCCAAAGACCCCAAACTGGTTCCTGGAGGAAGAACCAGATGGCGCTGGCCGCCATTTACCAAGCTATCCCAGAGGGCACCCTGCTCCTCTTGTCCGGGAAGAAGACAGCCAAGTCGGCATGGGAGGCGCCCAAGACCATGCACATTGGAGCCAAGCGCCTGAGGGATGCCAAGATGCAGACCCTCAGGTTAGAGTTTGAGGGGTTGCGCATGAAGGAGGCCGAGTCGGTCGACGAATTCGCCGTCCGGTTGACGACAGTCGTGAACAAGATCCACACACTTGGTGAGGACATCGAGGAGTCGTATGTCGTCAGGAAGCTTCCTCCGCGCCGTCCCCAGTAAGTTTCTGCAGATTGCTTCGACCATCGAACAGTTTGGAGACGCCTAGCAGCACTGCAACTTAATCCTCATCTAAAAAAACGCGACTTAACACATTCGCACCAGAACACTTGCTATCTTATATAAACAAGTTAGTTCATTTCCATCGAGAATCGTTTTCATGTTATTGTTACAGTGTTCACTGTGTTTGGTTTGAGGAGCAAGGTAATAAGTCCATCTTCTCGCCCCTGTTTTGTGTTTGGTTTGCGGAACAGAGCAAGTTCTCAAGATCATAATTAGTGCACGTATGACGAAATAGAATCACTCCACAAAATTTGAAGAATAGAGGAAATGTGCACCGCCTCATCTAAAATGAATATGGCTCCTCAAACCAAACATCATTTATATTCGGTAGGTTCCAATGATACTTGCTTAATTCTAGAAGAAACTCCTCGCCCTAAAGTCCTATACTCCAAATTTATACCCCTACACATGCCAAATCTGTAACCAATTCTCGCTTGTTTTATACGCGCAAAAGCAGAACTCTGTTAGGAATCTAGGCAATTTTCGATATATTTTAATTCCAAACTTCAGCAGGTAATTCATGATTAAAACGAGTGAAACAGTGATAACATAGCATGTGCTTGTGTTCATGATTAAGACAGTATACAACATGAACAAGATACAGAACAGAGTAAGTTTCAGAATGTACCCAGGGGCGGGTCCGTTTCCGGAGGAACCGGATGCGCCGTTAGCAGCTAGATCAACCATGTTGATCGTGGGCTACCCTCAATCGAAGTAGCCGAACAGGTTGATGCAGCGAAGTCATTGGTGCAGTGCAGACGGCCGTCGGGATGTAGTCGCGCTGTTCACTTGGGGAACACAGGGACGGTCGCCGGGAAGTAGTCGATCACAGCAGCAGGTGGACGATCGTTGAGCAGTCGCGCACTTGTTGCGCTACCCAAAAACCTGATTGCCTCGCTATCCCGAGCAGGAACTCAAGCGCGGCAGGTTTCGGAGGCTCTGCTCTTCCAGCAGCGTGTGCGCGCACGAAGTGGAATGGGAATGGTTCAGAGAGCAGCGGACGCAGTTAAAATAGGAGAGGGAGAGGTAGGAATGCCATTAGCACTAGTAACTGACGCTCAGCCATTAGCACTAGTAACGGAAAGCACAATTGCACATTAACACTAGTAACTGCCCAGCCATTAGCACTAGTAACTGACTCACTAATGCTCAGCCATTAGCACTAATAATTGTCTCGCAGTCAATGTCAAGAGGTGCAAAACCTGGCAACGCTCCGCAGCACGGCACGGCACGGCACGGCTCGTCTCGTCTCGTCTCGTCACGTCCGGCCGGCCGAGCCGAGCGAGCGAGCGCGCGCGCGCGTGTGGCAACCCGGTGCTCCCATTTCAACTTCACAAGGTGTGCACAGATAGTCCACCATTTAAGTTGGTTACATTCCTTCTCAATTAACCATATGGGATTAACTACCTTAACCACCATTTGGTAACTCTTAGCATTAATTGTGGGCCTTTAATATTATTGATTTAATTGTTTGGAAATGGGCTAAGCCCAATTAAATCCAACAATCTCCACCAATATTTCACGGCTCACGAGAAATGCTCTCAAATTTACTGCTGTTTTGATATACTAACTTTAGTGGAGACTGTTAAGTTGAACTTCCACCTGGAGTAGTGGCTACACTTATCCACAACTAATCAATGGACTATGTCTTGAATTGACAGTTTTGTGCGAACAAGTTTGACCAAAATTTCTTGTTAGTACTAGGCTGCTATATGCATCCCCGCGGTTTGGAGCTTATAAGTCGTACTCCGAGCCTTTCATGAGTATCTAGAGATTACCCCGATCTCATAGACTGTGACTAGCAGTCAACTCATATAGGTGCAACCCTTAAAGATGTTCTGTAGGCCAACATCTTTATTCAAAAGAATCACTCGGATCACATTAAGGTTTTACCCAACCTGCCATACAGAATAGAAGAGAAATGCACCTTCTCTGGAATGAGCCTTATACAAAGGTTCTCTTCTCATAGTTGACCAATGGCTTGTTTCACCGTTCTTACTTCACGGGATCTCCGATCACATAGAACAGGTTACCACTACTGATCAACTTTCATGGGTCTCAAGCCCAATTCCATAGATGCATTGTCTATCACATTGCGTGAAAGACCCTTTGTGAATTGATCTGCCAGATTTTTAGCCGTTTGAACATAGTCCAAGGCTATCACTCCGGAGTTTCTCAGTTTTCTGACAGACTTCAACCGCCTCTTTACATGCCTTGAAGACTTCAAGTTATCCTTAGAATTGTTTACCTTAACAATCACTATCTGATTGTCACAGTTCATGAGAATGGCCGGTATTGGTTTCTCAACTACTGGTAAATCCATAAGGAGCTCTCGAAGCCACTCAGCCTCAACAGTGGCGGTATCTAATGCTGTGAGTTCTGCTTCCATTGTTGACCTCGTTAAGATGGTCTGCTTGCAAGACTTCAAAGAAACAGCGCCACCTCCAAGTGTGAACACATATCCACTTGTGGCTTTAATTTCATCAGCATCAGAGATCCAGTTTGAGTCACTATATCCCTCTAGTACCCTAGGATAACCGGAATAGTGAATCCCATAGTCCATTGTGCCTGCTAGATAGCGCATTACTCTTCCAAGAGCATACCAGTGTTCATCTCCTGGATTTGAAACAAACCGGCTCAATTTGCTCACGGCATATGAGATGTCAGGCCTCGTGGCACTAGCTAAATACATCAATGAACCAATTATCTGAGAGTATCTCAACTGATCTCTCATTATCCTTTTATTCTTTTTCAGAATCATGCTAGCGTCATAAGGCGTTGAAGCAGGTTTAGAATCACTATAACCAAAGCGACTCAAGATCTTCTCCACATAGTGAGACTGTGTAAGAGTCACCCCACCATTGCCTTCTCTAACTAGCTTAATGTTAAGGATAACATCAGCTTCTCCCAAATCTTTCATCTCAAACTTTTGAGATAAAAAGTCTTTGACTTCCTTAATCACATTAAGGTTTGTCCCAAAGATCAGTATGTCATCCACATACAAACACAAAATCACTCCTTCACCGTTGCCATATCGATAGTACACACACTTGTCAGCTTCATTCACAACAAAGCCAGCAGATGTCAAAGTTTGATCAAACTTTTCATGCCATTGCTTGGGCGCTTGCTTGAGGCCATATAAAGACTTCACTAACTTACACACCATTCCCTCTTGACCTTTTGTTACAAATCCATCAGGCTGATCCATATAGATCTCATCTTCCAACTCTCCATTTAGGAAAGCTGTCTTAACGTCCATCTGATGAACGAGAAGACCATGAGAGGCAGCCAAAGAAAGTAACACTCGAATTGTGGTCAATCGAGCAACTGGTGAGTATGTATCAAAGAAATCTTCTCCTTCCTTTTGAGTGTAGCCTTTAGCCACAAGCCTTGCCTTGTACTTTTCAATAGTACCATCTGGCCTAAGCTTCTTCTTAAACACCCACTTGCACCCTACAGGTTTGCACTCATAAGGACGTTCAACGACTTCCCAAGTGCCATTAGACATGATAGAATCCATCTCGCTCCTTACTGCTTCCTTCCAATAGTCAGCATCAGGAGATGAATATGCCTCTTCAATGGTCTTAGGTGTGTCTTCCATGAGGTATACAATGAAGTCATCACCAAAAGACTTTGCAGTCCTTTGTCTCTTGCTCTTTCTAGGAGCTTCATTGTTATCCTCCTCAGTGTGTTCAGTGTGTTCCATCAAAACAGCAGGTTCTTTATCAATAGACATGTCTTGACTAGATGTGCTAGCTTCCTCTCTCATAGGAAACATATTTTCAAAGAAAGTAGCATCTCTGGACTCCATGATTGTACCAACATGCATGTCAGGTACTCCAGATTTCACTATTAAAAATCTATAGCCCATGCTGTGAAGAGCATAACCAAGAAAGACACAATCCACAGTCTTTGGTCCGAGTTTACGTTTTTGATGATTGGCACATTCACCTTTGCCAAACAACCCCAAGTCCGTAAATAAGAAAGTGATAATCTTTTCTTTTCCCATTCCTCAAATGGTGTCTTTTCTTTGTTCTTAGTAGGAACACGATTCAGGACATGACATGCCGTCAATATAGCCTCACCCCACCATTCCTTGGAAAGTCCCGCTGTATCTAACATGGCGTTAACCAAATCAGTTAGAGTGCGGTTCTTTCTTTCGGCCACCCCATTTGATTGAGGTGAGTAGGGAGGCGTCCTCTCATGAATTATTCCATGTTCCTCACAGAACGAAGTAAAGGCATTAGAAAAGTATTCTCCACCACGATCTGACCTTAACCGTTTGATCTTTCTCTCAAGTTGATTTTCTACCTCAGCTTTATAGACTTGAAAATAATGTAATGCTTCGTCTTTTGATTTTAACAAGTAAATATAGCAAAATCTAGTGCAATCATCTATCAAAGTCATGAAATACTTTTTACCACCTTTCGTCAACACACCATTCATCTCGCATAAATCAGAATGAATGAGTTCTAGAGGTGCCAGGTTTCTCGCCTCGGCAGCCATGTGAGGCTTGCGAGTTTGTTTAGATTCAACACATACATGGCACTTTGAACCTTTGACTAGAGTGAATTTAGGAATTAAACTCAGATTTGCTAGTCGCATCATACACCCAAAGTTAACATGACAAAGTCGAGAATGCCAAACATTAGACTCATCGTCAACATTAACCACATGATTCACAATGTTATTACAACCATCAGACAAAGAAAAGCGGAACAAGCCTCCGCTGTCATATCCTTTACCAACAAAAGTTCCATACTTTGAAAGCACACATTTATTGGATTCAAAAACTAATTTAAAACCGTCTCTACACAGTAGAGACCCGCTGACCAAATTCTTCTTGATTGTAGGGACATGCTGCACGTTCTTCAATTGCACGATCTTTCCCGAAGTAAGCTTCAGAACGACCGTACCAGCACCAAGAACACGCGCATGTGACCCGTTTCCCATCAACAAGGAGGTAGTCCCACTGGCCTGATAAGAAGAAAATAAAGAAATATCAGCACACACATGAATATTAGCACCTGTATCAATCCACCATTCAGGTGAATCACAAACTGAAAGAACTGTAGGTAAATGATTACCATACCCCGATGTTCCCGCAGATGTCTCGCCAATAACCACGTTCGCTGTCTTTGCAGCGCCCTTGCGCTGTGGGCACTTTCCAGCAAAGTGTCCAGGCTCACCGCACACATAGCAGTGACCATCATCTTTCTTCTTCTTCTTAAAAGAGGATGTCTGCTTAGTCTTTGCACCATTTTCAGGCTTGTTGTTCTTCTTCTTGCCATGGGAGAAATTATTCTTCTTCTGCACAAAATTTGCGCTAGAAGCTCCAACAATTCCTTTGTTGCGAGTATCTTTTGCCCTTGCCTTCTCTTCAACATCCAAAGAGCCAATCAGATCAGCAACGCTGAACAATTGTCTCTTATGTTTTAGAGAAGTGGCAAAATCCCTCCAAGAAGGTGGTAGCTTGGAAATGATACTTCCAGCCACAAACTTGTCGGGCAACTCACACTTAAAACCTTCGAGTTCCTTTGCAAGCGTATGTATCTCATGGGCTTGTTCTACTACAGGACGATCATCAATCATCTTGTAGTCATTGAACTTCTCCATGACATACAATTCGCTCCCAGCATCGGAAGCACCGAAATTGGCCTCAAGCGCATCCCACAGCTCTTTGCCAGTTGTTTTGGACAAATAGAAATCTACCAGATGATCTGCAAGAACGGAAATCACGGCGCCACGAAACAGGTTATCGGCAGCCTCGAAAGCTTGCTCCCCCTCTGGAGTAAGCTCTTCGGGCTTCCCCTGCGCGACGTGAATAACGTTCATGGCAGTCAACCAGAGAACCATCTTATTGTACCAACGCTTGTAATTTGAACCATCAAAAACATTGGGTCTAATTGATGCAGCAAAACCAGTAACCGAAAGCCTAGCAATATCAGGTTTTTGGAATGTTAGGAATCTAGGCAATTTTCGATATATTTTAATTCCAAACTTCAGCAGGTAATTCATGATTAAAACGAGTGAAACAGTGATAATATAGCATGTGCTTGTGTTCATGATTAAGACAGTATACAACATGAACAAGATACAGAACAGAGTAAGTTTCAGAATGTACCCAGGGGCGGGTCCGTTTCCGGAGGAACCGGATGCGCCGTTAGCAGCTAGATCAACCATGTTGATCGTGGGCTACCCTCAATCGAAGTAGCCGAACAGGTTGATGCAGCGAAATCGTTGGTGCAGTGCAGACGGCCGTCGGGATGTAGTCGCGCTGTTCACTTGGGGAACACAGGGACGGTCGCCGGGAAGTAGTCGATCACAGCAGCAGGTGGACGATCGTTGAGCAGTCGCGCACTTGTTGCGCTACCCAAAAACCTGATTGCCTCGCTATCCCGAGCAGGAACTCAAGCGCGGCAGGTTTCGGAGGCTCTGCTCTTCCAGCAGCGTGTACAATTGCACATTAACACTAGTAACTGCCCAGCCATTAGCACTAGTAACTGACTCACTAATGCTCAGCCATTGTCAAGAGGTGCAAAACCTGCGTGGCGCGGCTCGTCTCGTCACGTCACGTCACGGCCGGCCGGCCGGCCGAGCCGAGCGAGCGCGCGTGCGTGGCAACCCGGTGCTCCCATTTCAACTTCACAAGGTGTGCACAGATAGTCCACCATTTAAGTTGGTTACATTCC
Source organism: Urochloa ruziziensis (assembly GCA_015476505.1). Lineage (NCBI taxonomy): Eukaryota > Viridiplantae > Streptophyta > Magnoliopsida > Poales > Poaceae > Urochloa > Urochloa ruziziensis. The sequence continues at coordinate 19,843,635 of CM027121.1, forward strand.
TTCTCAATTAGCCATATGGGATTAACTACTTAAGCACCATTTGGTAACTCTTAGCATTAATTGTGGGCCTTTAATATTATTGATTTAATTGTTTGGAAATGGGCTAAGCCCAATTAAATCCAACAAACTCAACAACACGATCCACAAAGTAGAAACAGAGAGCACATACTAGCAATGTCCATCACATTTCATTTGGCAGTTCTAAACGGACCCAAATAATACACATAACCTCCGCTTAATATTGCAGAGCACTGAATCACTGAGTCACCACAGAGAGAATACACAAACGTGAGCAAGTTGCGGCTGAGCACGGGGCTCACGCCCACAGACCAGACCAGGCAGCAGTTCCATCACACGGATCTTATTATGGCAGAGCTATAGACGACCAGAGACAACGATGACAATGCTTAGTAGGACGACAGCCACCAGTATGGTCTCACTGGAGAACGAGGCAGCCTTCTGCAACAGGCATAGGGGCGACGGGGACAGGCGAGTAGGTTGCTTCCTCCCCCTCACTGGCTTCCTCATCATCATCAGCCTGAACCAGACCAGCAGCAGTGAAGATGTAGGCCCTCACTTCCTCGAAGCGTTCCTCAGACAGGGAGACCTCAGCAAGGAGCTTCCACGCAGAGGTTTCTGATGCCTCCTCATAGTCGTTCCTCCGCTTGAGCACAATGTGGCCACTGATCTCCCACACGGCTGGATTCACCTGGGTGTCCAGCAGCTCCTGGCTCACTTCACCCAGAGCCTGCTTCTCAGCATAGCACTGCATTATTGAAACAGATACAAAGTTTTGTTAAGACGCTATAAAGAGTTTTGTTAAGCACTGCAGAGAGTGTCACATATCCTCTGTTTCCCTAATATAAAACATCCAAAGCTTTCTCACAATACTACAAATCACCTAGCAGTGTTTATTACCACGAATCTTACAGCTACAGTGTTGAACTACAGGCAAATTATTTCTGGATGTTAATCGCTACTGTAAATATGAGCGCAAAGTTCAGTTCGCATTTGATAAAGGTATAAAACTGTGTAATGATATTTACCTGGGGGAAGAGGAAGATCCTCTTGCCACAGTCTGAAATAAGCACATTGTAAGGCACATTGTTGTCCTGCAGCCAAATGCAAGCACTGGAAACCACAGTTGCCAGATCATTCAGTGTGTTCCCTCCCTCAAATACCAGGCCTCTCACAGGATAATTTATCAGCTTGGACACAGTCACCCCACTCTTCATTGTGTCCTCAGAAAGAGGGATCTTGTGGGTAGCTGCCTTCTCAACAGGGAACGGCACTGACAAGTAATATGCCTGTGAAGGAAAAGTTCAGTACTAAAACACATTTTTTTCAAATCAGTTATCACCTGCTTAACGGGTCAATTTCTGAGCTGAATTCAGATCAAAATGCATATGGCAGTTTTCTTGCTCTCCAAATGCACAAAGTGCACTATCACTACAACTACAACAGATATCTCGAAACTGTGGATGTTTGATGATTTTATTAGAAGAGTACAAGTGGACATGACATTCAGACAATATTACTATCTGCACATTACTGGATGCTCGTGGTTAAGTAAATTTTGATGCCATGCAAAGTTCAATACCTGAAAGTGGAGGTGATTGATGGTAGCAAAGGCACCCAAACTATTGTAACCAAGCCTGAAGTAAGGGCTAGCAGCCTCAGCTGCCATCTGCAGCGCAAGCAAGAAGCTCTCTGGATCAATCCTCTGAGGAAGGCGGTCCAGAACACGGGGAATGAGAAGCACGTGTCCATATTCAATTGGGCTCACCTGTAAAACCATTGCAAACAGTCATTGGCATCAAGAATAGACAAAATGGAATGGAAGTGGGGTCATCAGTGTGGATTAGAGATATACATTGATAGCAACAACATTTGGTGCACGATCAGCAGCTGTGATTGGAGCGTTATTCAGGAAGTAGCTGTCATCACCACCATTCTCAAATTGGAAAAGCACCTCTTCCTGGCCAACTTTGGTGAAGTTGAACTTGGCAGGGTCAAATGGCTGAAGCACACGGTCAACACGGAACTCGGTAGGGCGCTTCTTAAGGTGGCGTCCTTCATTCAGTTGTGCAACAAACCCCAGGTTACCAGGGATGACCTTGGTCTCGCAGGCAGTGACATCATAGCGGAATAAGCCTCGGGCCATCCTTTCCTCCCACTGTCAGGATACAAAACAACATACTGAACTCAGTATTCAAATCTAGGAAGAGAATATGGAACTAGACTAGAGTTTACTATTCATTCATTTCAGTGAACTTTCGCAGTAAACCATCTACAACTTGTTTAGGATGTCTTACAGAACCCAAGTAAAAGTAGAAGTGTAAAACTGCCTATATTATTCAAACTAGTGATAGACATTTAGATTCACATGTGCCACATCCGACAAATTCTAGAGCCATAGTAGCTCTATCCGGTATTTAAAATTGCATAGACACATCCAAATTGATATCTCAATTAGCTACAGGAATGAACCATATACGACAACATATGCCACTGCTGTTGCAGTAACTCAATCATCTTATACATGCATGCATTCGCTGCTGCTTTAGCACACTTCACATGCACCTATGACTACAGAGGATTATTGCCAAATGTATTTCCCTAATTTTTTAAGAGATTTTTCAAATATATTACTACATGTGGAATAAAAAGATTCTTAGCACATCTCATCCAAAAATAGCACAGTTAAAGTTCGGTAACATTGTGCAACCAAAACGACAAGCTTTTATTTACCTCAGTAAGGAGGATATTGACAAGGGACTTAGTTGAAGCAGCATCCTCCTGTGAAGGCTTTGCCGGATTTGCCTTGAAAGCGTAGAGGGGAAGCTTGGAAACTGTACAAAGGAAAGCATGCAAATGTTAATTCGATAGAACTGTAGCCTAATTTGCTACCTTAATGTCAAGTGAAGCAATAGTACAGTGTTTTAGTGCGAACAGAGTTGATGCCTTAGTGAGGTTTGTACTGAATTAAAATTCATTTTCCAGTGAGCTATTAAAAATCAAACACATAAGCAAAAGGTGTATAGTAAACAATCACAGTACATACGAAAAACATATAAATACAAAATCCCCACTGTTCCGCTTGCGGTATGATGACAAGGTTTGGTGGATGCAAATTTTTCAGAAAGATGTTAAATACTATCTATTTGCCCAAGATGCTAATTTATAACCTTATTTAATCCAAGGTAACTGGAGGCGGTGAAACTGCCAGCTGTTCAACCCGAGACTAGCGGCGGTTATATTTTTTAACCACAGGGTGAGTTAAAAATAGCACAGATAAAAAAAGAAAGGGCGCCCTGCTGTGACTGTTTAGCTGAAAAGGCCCCCAACTTTGTGGAGCACAAGGAGGCCTTTACTGTTGCCGAATTTTATTAACGAATCAGGCACAAATCGCCGTGGTAAAATTTTTAAAATGGCAGGATCCGAATCCAATCTGAAGCTATTAAGAATCGCGAGTTTTTCATCCGCCGATTTGGGACGAAAACGACGTGTGAGTAAACAAATCGAACGAAAGGCGGCTGGGGTGGGTAGGTGGGCTCACCAGGGAGGCAGCAGTCGCCGAGGCAGTTCCTCCCGCACCCGGCGCGCGGCTTGTCGGCGTCGTCCTGGTAGTTGGAGACGACGGTGGGCACCCTCCTGATGGTGAGCTTCATTTCCATGGCGGCGGCGGGGTTGCTCTCGGGGCGGTGTTGTTCTCTCGGGTGGGGTCGGGGGGTCAGCAGAAGACGACGACGGCAGACGGCTTGTTAGGAGAAGAAGGAGAAGGGGTCGAGAGGGAGGGGGAGGAGCGGGGGCTCAGATGCAGGGACGACCGCCGCCGGCGAGGAAGAGGAGGTCGGACGGGCTCCCTCCGGCCGAGGGCAGCGCCCCGCGGCCGCCGTGCGGGGCGGGGCTGGTGGCGACGGCGGAGGCGATGGTGCCCGTGGGCTCCACCTGCGCAGCTGCGGGGCCGCGCCGGGGGGCTGCAACGCTAGCCGTGATGCCTACAACTCGGCGACGCCCAGAGGGGGATGGGGAGGGCTTGGTATGGGGTCGGGCGAGAGGTCGCCGGGGGACTCCTGGAGGCTTCTCTCGCCTCCTCCTCTCCTGTTTATCTTCTCCGGCGAGCGGTGGCGTTGGGGGTTGTGGCTCTGCGCTGGGGTGGGTTGGGTTTGAAAGGCGAAGGACGGAGGCCGGGTGGCATTAAATAGGGGGGTGGTGGGTGCGGTGGCGGATTTGTTTGTGTGGTGGATCTGAATTGAACCTGGACGGGACGGACACGCTCGCTCGCGCCGGATCGGAGTCGGGGGCGGCCAAGCGATGCGTTTCTTTTGTTTTGTGTGCCTTTTCTATTTTTTTAGATTAAGATGTGTTCCTTTTCTATATTCTCGGGGTCTTTTCTTTTCTGCGGTGTCACGTTTCGGATCTCGGGGAGCATGTGTGGTTTGGTTTCTGCCTAGGTTCTGCCGCCGATGTCAGTTCATGCTGCGGTAGATCAAAGAAAACTTTACCTTCACCAGGATCTGGCACTGGAACACTGGGAAGAGAAAATGGATTTTGATTGAGCCAGGAACGCATGCATCATCCTTAACACGACTCAGATGAAATATTTCTGCTATAACAAATGATCTATAAATGTCTTATTTAGTTTTTTTTCTTAGCATTAATTGGATGGTGTCGAAGCACTTTTAGGCCTGGTTCGGTTAATTATCTCCTTCCCAAGGGGATTCAAGGGGAATTTGATTTGTTCAAATCCCTTCAATCCGTTCAATCCCTCTCAAATCAAACAAGTTCTTAGTGAGTCTAAACTCCAATTTGGATGTATAGATAGGTTCCACCAAAAGAATTGATAGCATCACTACTCTACCTACACAATTTCTAAGTTTTATTACTTATGTGTTACATACTCCTATATACGATTTGTTTATTTTAGTTTTGGCTTCTTGATTTTGCATCCTCTCAACTTTGGTCACGGCATATAATGATCTTTTCCAATTTATTATGGTGATCCCCAACTTAAATCTCTACCTAATTTGAAAGAATGAATGGTTTCTTAGTGCGCAGCGCTATTTCATAAAAATAAATTTCTAACTTTTTTTAAGTCAACTCACATCCATGTCATCCTTACCCATGTACCTAAAGTTTGCCCCTTTTTTCATCCGTTGTCCTATCCTAGGCTCGACATACGAATAGGAATCGAAAATGAATAACGCCCAACTACAAGAGCAATCGAGCCTCGATAAGAACTACAATATAAAATGAAGACATCATGAATTGGAACGAGACCAATATAGATCAATATAAATAGAAGAGCAAAAGGATTCAACACTAAAACTATTCTAAAAAAAGATCCAACACTAACAAGTGAAGAACATGAACGCACACGGCCTTCCACTTCCGTGGGCTAGGGACACCATGGCTTCTCGGGGAACCTCCTCCACGCCAGATTCAAAAGTTTGGTTGGAGAAATCCAACCAGTCCGGGAATCGGTAGATGTCACCGTAGGAGAGAGAGAGATGGCAAAAGGAGGTCAGAGAGCTTTTGAGCTCTGCGTGCCGCCGGCTGGTATGAAAAAAGTGCCCTTCATTCCTTGAAAGTGTAATGTTGTTAAAAGTATTACTCAAGGTGTGTTCTGTGATATAGGATTGGAAGTAACTATGCTTTTATAGGAACTCAATCCATCAAACGACGTAGCTCGATCAAAACTTCACAAGTTTTATCTTTCATGCCATTATTAGGTACCTCCAATGAGGTTGATATATATTTATTGGCTTTGTTTTCTCAGTTCTATAGGTACGCATGAAGCTTAAACCCGGGAGATAGGACCAACAAGCAACCCGGCAGTAACTGGTGTGTAGCCCATGTTAGATGGCAAAACCATAGCCAAAAGTAAACTAGTCAGGAAGGAGACTTCGGGTAATCTGGCTACAAGAGATACAGATAGAAAAAAAAATTGAATTGATACGGTTCTCTTGGTGAAAACACTTTGCGTTTTGAGGGGGACTGAACAAGGCCTAATTAGTACAACGAAGAAGAAGGCAACATTTTATTGAGAAATTTTATTGTTTGACACTAGAAGTTGCCACAATTTCTTATTTGGCACTGAAAAATTTTCCGTTCATTATATGACACCAACTTCTATATTTTATTCCTTATTTGATATTTTCATCACTTTTATCAGTTAAGTGAAATGACCAACAAATTACCTCAAAAAACCACGAAGCCTTTTCTGGTCATAGATTAAATGGAGCTAAATCCATTTTGTATGAAAACACACAATTTCCTTTCACATATTTAAAACTAAAATTCAACAAATTAAGGTACTTTTTAAACATATCTAAGTTTATGGAACCAAAATATTTTCCAAAAATAGTAAAAAATAATTAATATTCCTCACATAGAATATAGAAATTAAAAAAACTATTTCCATCATAAATCAGATATATAATTATGATGCCCTTTTAAATCTTTCCTAAATTTTTATTTCACGTAATTTCTATGTAATTTATTATACAAAATAATTTAGTAAATTGTTGTATCTACCAAGAGGAATACTTGTAGTTTTTTTCATAATTTTAAGACTATTTTGGTGTCACAAAAATTCATATAGTTTTCATAACTAGTCTAATTTGGTGAATTTTAATTGCATAACAGCACGATTTAAGTGACAAAAATGACGAAAATGTCAAAAAAAAAAGGGCTACAGCTATAGCCAGTCGGCGTCAGAAAGTTACTGCACGCACGTACGTGGTGGACTAGTATAGGGGCCGGGGGGGCGGGAACAGCGTGTTTTTCATTCCCTCATGACTGTTGTGTTGTGCATACGCCAGCCGTGACGGCGATCGCACAGGGGCACAAGGCCCGGACCGCGTGTTGGTGTTGGATATGGAGCAGTGTGAACCACGTAAAAACGAAAGCTCGCCGCGGGCCAAACGTGGTGACATCTGCGGCCCCGTGGTTTTGAGTGGCCGCCATGCTGCATCCCGCTCTCTGCTTCCTTTCGTCGATTTTGATCCACACAGCACCGGTGCACTGGCACGGGACCACGTCGCAGCAGGGCTTATTAGCTAGCGGCCGGCTACAGCGTCGATCGATCACTACCGGCCAGCAGTGTACTTGCCAGTTGCCACACAAAAGTTGTTGCTCCTCCTCTCTATCCTTGCTCTGCTGTAGCTTTTTTTTTTAAAAAAGAAAAAATTCGGGCCTCTACGATCGCACCCAGCCAAGCTCTGTTGGTATATACTGGCTATAGCTACTCGCTGTACTTACTATATATTAAAGCTGGTATATATATGTGTATAGTTCGTGCATGATATGTGGCCTTGCATATCAGAGAAGCTCGGATTTAATTATGTATGTGTATCTTCTCGGGTCATAGTACATGCACTCATACCACACTGCGGTAGGGGGTAATGCACTCCTACATACACTGAATCGATCGGCAAGGCAAGTAGAAATCGCTGTGATACATTTTTAAACTAAATAGCTTGTCCTAAACTACGTATATTCAAGGACGGACGGAGGGAGTACTGCACAGTACGATCTACACAAACATGCACATCACAATGCATGTACGTGCATGTGAATAAGGTGGACGCGGTACACACATACACATGCATGTTATCGTCGTCCCATAGTCCCAATTTAAGAAATATAGCTACATAAAAACATGTGCGAGGCAAGATGATCCCAAGGCCGGATCGGAGATCATAGGAACCCTTCATGCAACGGTCTTCCGATCTTGTATACTCCCTCCGGTTTGGTAAAAGAAGTCGTTTTGGACAAGATTTGAGTCAAACATTGGGAATATAAATCGTGAATAACTTCTAAGTCATTGAGTTTGGAAATGTGAAAACTACATGAATAGATTTGTCTTGCAAAATACTTTCATAAAAGTATACATATGTTAGTTTTTAATAAATATCTTTATAAAAATAAGAAGTTAAAGTTGTACTTTGAAGACCGTGTCGCTGTCCTAAACGACTTCTTTTACCAAACCGGAGGGAGTATATTATTATCTAGGGCCTAGCCATTTTCAAGTGATATATTTCTGGATCTGTATTAACTCAGAGCTAGCTGGCACCAAACTATCCAAGGACCTAGCCATTTTCAAGTGATATATTTCTGGATCTGTATTAACTCAGAGCTAGCTGGCACCAAACTATCCAAGATGGAAAAAAGATCAGAGAGAGAAATTTCTTAATTTATTGCAATACGAACTTGTCAGTAAAGCCCTTCAGTTTAGCATTATCGCGTTAGACCATCTCTAAGAGCAACTCCAAGAGACTCTCTAAATCCTTCTTTATTGCTAATTTTAGATATTTTGATTAAAAAGGTACCTTCCAACAGCCTCTCTATTTGGTTATTCAAACATAGTCACTCTCTATTCCGGATTTCTCGCTAGCAAAATATAGAAAAGAGAATAGCTCTCTAGAGTGCATGCAAGATATACAGAAGCTGTTGGAATACATGAAGATATAGAAAACGATTTTTATACAAATGACCCTTTAAATGATGACTTAGAGAGTGATTTTTGGAGAGACTCTTGGATATGCTCTAAGAGATTAGCCAAACACACCAGCCAAATTTACTGATTTACTTAAAATAGATTTGACAAATAAATAATAGAGTCCTCCAACAAATTAAGGCACCGTTGGCATGCAGCTTTTCCATTTGCTAGTGATCGACATGTAGCATTGCTGGTACATATTGTTTGTGTAGAGATGTAATTAGTTTGATCCTAGTGATGACGGATATGAACCTGCAACGATGCACTCCCTCCGTCCCTATTTAAGTGTCGCTGTTGGTGTGCGCGCCACGAGTTTGACTCGATTTGTAAAAAATACGTGCAATATTTAAATTTTTAAATAAATTTGTTAAAAAACTAGACGAAAAGATATCTTTCCAATGAAACTAATTATGTACCATAAAATTTAAACAAAGATTTTTCTCGAAAAGTGAGAAAGACAGTTATTTAGGGACGAATGGAGTAGTATGGAACCCGGACAGGCAATCTGTCAGCGATCCCGTTCCCACGAGGCAAGATGCACGAACGCACGTGAGGGTTCCCGGTTGTATGCGCCCAACGCCCATGCGGTGCGTGCAGGTGCAGGGCATTATTAGTTATTTTGTTCATGTTTGTCAGCGCGCGGCTCAAGCGCAGATATCTCATCAAATTTGAAGCACGAATTATAAAGAAAATTTTGAATCAACAAAAAAAAGATAAAGAGCACTAGCTAGTTAAATATTCAGACCCATAAGCATGATAAAGGACTATAATTATTAAAATATTTTTATCAATAAAATTGGCACAATCTCATACTCGTTCGTTCAAAAAACCATGATAAATGGACGTTCATACAACGAACCCATCAGAATAATAAGCTGATCCATAGCTAGTAAAATGGTGCAGTGCTTCCCTTCTACTCCCTCTGTTCCAAAATATAAGTCACTTAAAGAGTCAAACTATTTTATCTTTGACCAAAATTATAGAGATGACTTCAAAGATTTCAAAAATTTATGATACCGAGTAGCTATACTATGAAAATATATCTAATGAAGAATCTAATGGTATTTATTTCATATCATAAATGTTAATAGTTTATTGTATAAATTTGGTTAAAGTTGAGAAGGTTTTACTGTTCAAGAAAGTTGAAATGACTATATTTAGTTATATTTAGAAACGGAGGGAGTAAGTCACGACACACAGGCTCACACAGAGAGGGATCGGAATCGAATCGATCTCTGTAATCTTGAGGATTTACATGGGCCTGTGGGAGGCGTTGGAAACAACGAGCGCCCGCCTCGCTCCAGGCAGCATACGTGCATGGTCATTGCCCATTTTCTGGCACAAGTGGCCTGCACTGCACATAGCGACAGGTTCTTGCTCCACGCCAGGCGGGCCCTCGACCGGCATGGGTGTGACTCGGGTCGACGGCGTCTGTGCTGGCGTGCTTCTTGGAGGTCACACTGCCCTTTTGCTCAATGTATCATGTATGCATGTCAGCGAAACATTGTTTTTGGTTACATCTGCTTCGATCTCCCCATTCATCTAGCATCTGATATTTGTAGTAGTATTTTTTTTTCTTCCACTCTTCCGACGGGGAAAAAAACCTTCGTTCAGTTCCAAAGGAGATTGGTTTTCTTTGTCACAAAGATTCCTCCACTCCTTTTTGAAAAAACTTCCCCCCTCACCCCTGAGAAGCTTCCTAGCTAGAGAGGGTTGGTGGAAAATCTTAAAAAAATTGGCGGCAGGGATCGAGAGACATGGACGGCTCATATTCGTCCCATCCGTGCTCCTTGTATGGGGACTACGTTTTCAGTTTATCCAAATTAAATAGCTCAATGGTAAAACAAAAATCATTCTCGTGTGTTTGAACTCCAAATGCATATCACACTATTGGAGCCAGGACGAACAATTCCCATTGACACGACATGTTTTCTAGCATCAAAGCTCACGTTTTCTATAGCATTCCTTTTTGGGATAATTAATATCATGAAAATAATGACATGACACGATTTAATTTTCTAAAAGGTTATTATGCCAATTTATCTCATTAATATTATACATGACAACATGTTTTTATTGAGAGAGGACAACTTGAGAATCATGCATGGAAGCTATTAGCCACAGATTATCGGTAGAAGACATAAATTGATGGTTTTAGTGGATGATGACGTGGACAGCTTGCATGTTGAGAGAAATTTAGTGGATAGTAACTTGGACAATTTGCATGTTGAGAGAATACCTTTAGTGGGGTGCTTCTATATAAGTTATATATAGATTCCTTTTTTGGGATAATTAATATCGTGAAAATAATGGCATGACAAGATTTAATTTTCTAAAAGGTTATTATGCCAATTTATCTCATCAATAATGCATGCCTGTATGTGTTATTCCCTTTTTCGACTGTCGTCTTTTGAAAATCTCAGCAGATAGAGATACGTATCTCAATGTGGATATGACATTTGATTAAACCCCAAGATCGATTTGTATATGTAGTATTATATATATGGGGCTTGCAAATCTTGGACAAGTTGCTGCCGGGACCAAACAATGACCACAATTTGTCTGAACCTAAATTCCAGCAAGGCGCCGCCCCCACATGATGTGATCGGATGGCTTGTATGCTACCATGAACTCGACCACAATCATGAGGGAAATTCATCGCCGGCCATCAGAAAAAGGCGTGGGCGGTGGGCCGGTACGTTTTTTTAGTCCAAGTACTCCTAGCTGCTAGAGTTTCTTGCAATGTTTTATTACTCCCTCCGTTTCAAAAACATAAGTCATTCTAACTTTCTTGGAGAGTCAAACTTTCTCAACTTTGACCAAATTTGTACAATAGAGTACTAACATTTATGATATTAAATAAGTACCATTAGATTGTTCATTAGATATATTTTCATAGTATAGCTATTCGGTATCATAAATCTTTAAAGTCGTCTCTATAATTTTGGTCAATAATTAAATAGTTTGACTTTGCAAGAAAGTTAGAATGACTTATATTTTGGAAAGGAGGGAGTATTTATTTGCTTTGATGAAAGTTCAACCGAATGAGGGTTGGTTACTTGGACGACGAAATTGCAGTAAGAAAAATGCCTTTTGACTACCTTTCACGACCTTCACTTTCAGGCTTATGCATAGGGCCAAAAGACCACACAAAGGATATTCCATGGGATTTTTTTTTTTGTGAAAACCAGATTTTGTTGGGGGATTTGTTCCTGTTTCCTCTCTTTTCTTTAGAATTTTTTTTAAAAAAGGGAATATATGTTAATATTCCAGCAGCTGCATCGACTAATTCCAGCGTTAGTCTTTAGAAAATTTTGGAATGGATTAAATCAGAATCGTATATGGTCATGCAACATTTTGAATTTCCGATAGTAGAAATGAATGGTGTGGCTAAGCGAATCTGTATAGTAGGTTTTTTCGCACCACTTAAGGTTTGAGCTGAATGCCTCAAAGAAATAGGCAGTCATGTACTGTATTTGTCTAGCGCAAATAAAATGATATTGAGCATCAAAACGATTTGATGCATGTGCACGGGTCTTCTGTCAGTCCAAACTTGTGCATCCCCATTTCATGGTCATGCGACTATGGCTGCTTAGAGACCAAGCAGGTCGATGGTCGTTTTGGGGCAATTTCTTATCTCACGTGGGTTCCCTTCTTAAGAAAAGTCATAAGATTTTTTTAGCCCCCCCCCCCCCCCCCCCCCCCACCCCAAAAAAAAAAAAAGGTCATAAGATTGTAGCACGCCTCAGTTGTTGGATGACGCTCCCTACTCTTTAGCCACAAAAAAGGTACGGTCTCATTTCTGAACTTCAAAATAAACACGATCAATCAACCTGATCGGGACAACGAATAGCTAGCCAGGTGTTTTACTTGAAATTTCAACGAATTTCATTTACATTCTTTGGCCCAGGCCCCAAAATAAAAGCTTCAAGATAAAATGTTATATGATGAATGAATGAGAAGAGGGGGAGAACTGCAGTCGCGCGCACGCAGAGGCTTCGACATGGTTGTTTTGGTGGTGGAGCCCGTCAGCCCGATGATCGGAGGCGTGGAAATAAAAATGCGGTCGGCGCATCAGCAAGCGTCAGACATATGGCGTAGGAGATGACATCAGCGCCGTGTGTTCGGTGAGGCTGAAAGAATAGTGTGTAGCTGTATGTAACACCTGATGATCTCTCTCTCACTTGACGAGAGAGAGAGACCACACGTCGCAGGAAGCTGCAGATCATCTGATTGCGTAGCAATGATGACAAGGTTCACTATATTACTCTAACTAGTGATGCATGGATTATGCTAATTGAGCCGGCGCTTCCACTGAAGTGTACATATAATTAATCTATAGCCAATATGGTACCAAAATATATACCTGCTACCTACCTGGTAGGCTGCTATTCCTTGGCTGTGGACTGTGAAGCTTCCATCGACTAGTTAGCTACTAGGCTGGCTGAGCAACGTCAACTGCAAATTGAAAGTGGAATTCAAGGAGAGTCTATTCATCTAATCACCTTCTTTTAGTTGACTGGCCTGAGCTTGCTTCTTAATTTTCCTCTGCGTATAGAACACTAACTATGTGTGGAGCGTGGGGTAAAGAAAAGGACGCAACCTCAGCAGCATAATTAAGAAAACTCGTTGCTATGCACAAGATGGTTCGTCAGAGTTACGATCACGTCATGACTGATGAGGATTGATGGTCAAATATTTATAAAACTTTTTTTAGAAGATTTTTAGGATTTATATTTTTTCAACAAATCTTATTGTGAAAATTAACATAGATTAGGACCAAATCACTGTGAAACAAGCTTACAGAAATTCTAGATGAAACACATACCCCTACCATTTTCCTTTCTCCTCAATTACATCCCGGGCTTAAGCCCATGAATCTGGCCCAATAAGGCTAACAAGGTCCACGTTTCAACAAACAAAGGAAAAAGTCCCTTTTACCTCCTTGGATTGTGGGAAGAGTTTGTGTTTCCTCCCTGAACCGCAAAACCGGATATATAACACCCTCAACTCTCAAAATCGTTCGTTTTACCCCCGGTGGTTTTGATGGCTGTTTTGGCTGACGTGACGGTGGGTCCCACATGTCAGTGCGGGCCCACCATTCTCTCTCTTCTTCCTCTCTCTCCGCCATCACACCGCGCCTCTCTCCTATCGCATACGCAGCGCCGCCACTCGTCCCTCGCCTCCGGCGCCGCTGCTAGCCCCTCCCCTCTAGGCTCCGCCGCGGCTCCCGCCTCTCCTTCTTCCCCAGGTCTTCGGCTCTCGACGGCTCCCTGCGTCCTCCTCTCCGTCGTCCTCGCCCCCCGGATCTCCGCGCGAGGGCTCGGCTCGGGCGGCGCTCGGCGGCTCCCTTCTCTCCAGGCTGGCTCCTCCACCTTCGTCGAGCCGAGCTGCCAGGAATCGACCTCTTGCGGTGGCGCAGCAGCAACAATGGAGGGCACGACCGACGAGGTAGCTCGAGGCGCGGCCACGGCAGGGAGGACGGGCCCGACGAGGCACCTTGAGGCACGGTCCCGGTGGAGGAGGCGCGGCTGGCAAGCCACCTCGAGCGCGCGGTCCTGGCGGAGGGCGTGGGTGGCTCGGCCCCCGGCGGCGCTGCGGCCGGCGGGGCAGGCGAGGGCGCAGGATTGGACCCGACGGCGCGACCGGCCCGCGCGAGCGGCGGCGTCGGCGGGGGCCCGGCGCGGGTGGGTGGCGGCGTTGGCGCTCGCCCCGGTCCGAGCTCCGTGCCTCCGTGGTGTCCGAGCGGCGGCGCCGGAGGCGAGGGAGGGGCGGCGGCGCTGCGTATGGTGGAGAGAGGAAGAGGAGAGAGGAAAAAGAGAGAGGATGGTGGGGCCCGCACTGACATGTGGGACATACCGCCACGTCAGCCAAAACCGCCGTCAACACCGCCGAGGGGGGTAAAACGAACAGTTTTGAGAGTTGAGGGGGTAATATATCCGGTTTTGCGGTTCAGGGAGGAAACACGAACTCGTCCCATAGTCTAGGGAGATAAAAACGACTTTTTCCACAAACAAACTGGGAAAGCTACGCGCAACTCGTTGGCCCAATAAGAAGGTCACGAAGCCTAATTGTTTGCTACTGGGCCGGATCCACCCTGGTGCTCTTTCTCTCTCGCTCGCCCCCGGCCATGGCGAACCCCCGCGGGGCGCCGCCGCTCCTCCACCCCCGCCACCGGCGGCTCCTGCGCTCGCCGATCTCTCGTTGCGCCTGCCTGCTCCTCGCCTTCGCGTCGATCCTCCTCCTCTCCGCCCTGCGCCAGGTCGCACGAGTCGACTTCCCCCACCCGGACGCACCCCGCCAGGTTCGTTTCGTGATCCCTTCCTCTCCAGTTTCGTTGCTGCTAGCTTGTTGCTTACTACGGTTTCGCCGCACGGATTGGTGCGTCGGTTCTTGGTGCAATGCGCTTGCGGAATGCCCGAATTTTCCTTGTTCGTCTCATGTTGGCGTTAATAGTTAATCTCATTTCTTTTGATCTGTGGACATGTCTCTAGCCCAAATTCCCCCTAACTGTTGATAGAACACTAGCCGCGGGCTAAATTGTTAGTGTTCTTGAAACAAAAGATTGGAGCCGTAGGGAGCAAATTGTTCCTGAAATTAACACAAGTACAGAAATAGTTGTAGGAGACGAGGGTAGACCAAGGTTGAGCATCCACAGCAACTTGAGGCTAAGAATAGGCCATTTCCTGATTGCATTGCAAATTGAATGTCTAAAGATGGGCGTGGCTCGGATCGAACCGGCGGATCGTCGAACCAAACCATAAATTCGAACCTAATGGGCCCCTAATATAACCAACGAACTGACACATGAGCAATGGATCAGAACCATAGTATCCATAGGTTCGAGCGGATCGATCCACCGCCCTTCTATCTGCTGGCAGTAGCTTGTAAGGAATTTCAGGAACTTTGCTTCTTCAAACATTCAGAGTTCAGTTCAGAATTCAGTTAAGCCAATCTATGTTTTTGGAATGTATTGATGGAGAACCACAAATTCGTCATTCCAGCGTTGTGATGGAGACTTATGATTAATCCATGGCTCGACAGATTTGTATTAGAAGAGAACCACGCATCACAAAAACTGATTGGAGACAAGAGGATCATGCACGCTGTGTACTAACAAATGAAGAACAAGTCGTTAATATCTGGTGGATCTCCACTCTACTATACTGGAGATATTAATTCTATAGTGGCAGCAACGGATCGAGGATCCCATAGAAATAGAGAAAATGAGTAGCGATGCGTGATGCTCCCAGCAGCTCTCAGAGGTCGCCGGAGACGGCGATACACATACACTAGCCAGGAGCGCCAGAGTTCCCCAGCAGCATACACGCCGGAGAGATGAACACCGCTTCGCCTGTTCCGATCGTGGGTCGACCCACGTGGCCCATTGGATAACGAGTCCTAACCTGGCTGAACCAAATGGATCGACCCATAAACCTGCAAATGACGATTGGTTCGTTGTGGATCGAACCAATGCCCCTTAGGTGCATCCACGCCCATCTTTATGAATGTCAAATACTGTAGATGGGGAAGGCAGAGAAACTTAAGAAGGCATGATCGCAAAGTTTGACGCTTGGTTTTGATACCTTTATTTTGGATGATCAAGTTAGATACCAGACGAATAAGGTATCCTTTAATGAATTTTTTGTGCTAATAATATTTCCTATGCACCAACATGGGCACTAGAAAACTCAGACTACAAGTACAGGCTTATATATATTTGGATGTTAGACATCTAAAATTACTTTCCATGCTTGCCATCCCAGTGAAATAAACTGATACAAATATTGACTCATGGTGGGCTGCGATAGCAGTACTGCTACAAACCCCAGTGTCGTAGAACTAAAGAAATAATTTATCTTCAGGTGTCAAGCGAGCAGCTTTGGGTGTCTGATGGCTATGGTTATAATGCTTGTGTTGCGCCAACCTCTAGATATAAGGGTAAGTTTTTTCATGTTTGCGCTATCTTTTTTTTCTCTGAAAATAAACTCAAACTTGTGATGGTTCATTTTTCATTTTACTAATATGGAATACTCACATTGTCTGTGACATCAAATGATTTAGCTCTTAGCTCCAGCTGATTTTAAGCTACAGTTTAGTGAGGAGACCAGCTCTTTGTGTTGACATCAACTTCATGTATATGCTTGAATGATTGTAATTTCTTTATTTACTTTAATTTTTTCAATCTCCCTGTTAGTAAATGAAATGAGGGTTTGATTTGAGGATTCCCTACTTTCATAATATCTACCTTATTTACTATGAAAATGGGAGCAACATAATAATGGCCAAGTTGTAACTCATCTTATAATTGTTCATCTTTTCACTAGTAACTCATATTTTCATATTTCTTATTTATATGTATGCAACAATGATATAGGAACAGTACTCATGCAAAAATGATGCACATAGGCACATATGTGGTATTGGGATAACAGTTATGTCATTATCATTATTTTGTTGAAGGCTCTGACACTACCTTTGTGTTATCAGTTGCAGGCAAGTCAGATCGCTATATGACTGTCAGAAGTAATGGAGGACTCAACCAAATGCGCACTGGAGTAAGTCCAGCTCAACAAAATTTATCTTTGAGCTTCATTTTTGTCTAAGTCAGCACGTTTTCAATCAACAATTATATAGTTGTTCTTGTTCAAGTAATAGCTTGAGGTTTTATTCCTGGTGTCTTCTGATTAATCTGTGCTATTATATTTATCACATAGATATAATTTTTGTATGCAATTTCCATAATATTATGGTTTTCTATGTTTAATTGGAGCCTAACCTTCCCTCTGCAGATCTGTGATATGGTTGCAGTTGCCCGTTTGGTGAATGCAACACTTGTTATCCCTCAGTTAGATAAGCGATCCTTCTGGCAAGACACCAGGTAATAGTGTTAGGTTATTGTCCCATATTCATTGTGATTACCCCTTTTTTCTTTTTTAACAACTTGCACTGTTGTCTACAGTACATTTAAGGATATCTTTGATCAGCCTCATTTTATTAAAGCTCTGGAAGGAGATGTCAACATTGTGGATGACTTGCCTGAGAGCTTGCAATCTGCTCCAAGAGCCCGGAAACACTTTACCTCATGGTCTGGTGCAAGTTATTATGAGGAAGTGAAAGAGCTCTGGAAGAATCAGAAGGTAGTTCTTCAATTAAATTTCCCAATTGATTCCCTTGTGCAGAAAATATTGCTTTGTTTGAAATAAACAGTGAGCTATATGTTCAATTAAACATACTAGTTTTTCTGCTTATTATAATGTGTCGAACTGATATGATCTACCATCGCCTTACCATTGCCTTATGCTATAGGGAGAGAAATAATATTGTATGGATGCTGCTTTTATGCAGTGTTGCATCATACATTCTCATGGACGTGATTATTAGATTTTTCTATGATACAGATATAATTGCATGTAGCAGCCTCCCTCACTACGTTATTTCGTGATTTGACTTGATATAAATTGTTTTGAGCATTGTTATTAAGTCATAAGTTGAACTGAGACATCAGAGGACTACTTGCCAAATATTTGATGACATAGGAACCATACACATGGAGGGAGGGAGGGAGGCAGTAGTGATCATAGCATGATGAGGTAGCAACAGCATGGCGCCAGGGGTAAGGAACTAAGGATATGTAGTATTTGGATGCCCTGTTGTGTTTCTTCCCTCTAAGAAAGGCACACGCTCAATCAGCCCAAGACGCAAGTTTGTCCTAGAAACTTTAAGCCTCTGGCACTCCTCCCCCATTCTTCCGCTTTGCATGGTTTCGCTAACCTCCCTCATGTTCTCATCTCTCATTTTTTTCCCATTGCACTGCCTTCCCTACTCCCATGGCTCCTGAATTGCTTGCAACAAGTTAGCTACTAGTCATCCCTACGGTTAATTGTCGGCCAAAATATGACTAATTTACCTAGCAGCCGAATATGGTATGCAGTGTAGTCAGTAGCTCCAATGTACTGGTGCCAGCAACTGGACATTCGACAACAATGGTTCTTATTTCTTAGCATCAATCTCTTGCTTCTGCAAACTAAGGAGCCATAATCTGTGTTAATGTAAAGTACTATTTTTACCTGGATCTGAAGTCTGAAACTCATTATATGATGTCACCTCACTGTATCTTGCAGGTAGTTCACATCCCGAAATCCGACTCACGACTAGCTAACAATGGCCTTCCAACGGATATCCAGAGATTGAGATGCCGCTGTCTTTACCAAGCACTGCGTTTTTCGGATCCAATTGAGGACCTAGGAAAGGCATGAATAACTCTTAATAAACTGTACATTGCTTTACCTTAGAATCTGCAGTCTTTAATTTGCAGTTGGAGATTTATGAGAGTCTCTAAACTAGGTTCTGAGCCAACATAACACTTACACAACAGAAGCTGGTGGATCGTCTAAGGTATCGCGGAAAATTTATCGCTCTTCATCTACGATATGAAAAGGATATGCTAGCATTTACGGGATGCACGTATGGTCTGAGTGATTCAGAAGCAAATGAGTTGAGAATTATGAGGTATGCACTAACAAAGCAATCCATACAACTCTATTTCTACACGCTGGTTATATTTAATTTGCTTTATCTTCTCAATAGGGAGAGAACAAGCCACTGGAAATTTAAGGACATAAACTCAACTGAACAGAGATCTGAAGGCAACTGTCCGCTGACTCCAAATGAGGTGGGCATTTTTCTGCGCGCTATGGGCTATCCTGAATCCACATGGATCTATCTTGCAGCAGGTGAAATTTATGGTGGTGATAAGTATATATCAAAATTGAGATCATACTTCCCAAATTTGGTTAGCAAGGTAGCTACACTTTGCCTGTTTTGTTGATTGGATTGGCTGCTCCCTAGCTATGCTACTAAACCTACAGTCTTACAGGAGATGCTAGCAACAAAAGAAGAGCTTGAGAAATTCAATAGTCATGTTTCTCAAGTTGCAGCCCTTGATTACATAATTTCTGTTGAAAGTGATGTGTTTGTTCCATCACACTCTGGCAATATGGCAAAAGCTGTAGAAGGCCATCGGCGATTTTTGGGGCATCGCAAAACTATCACTCCTGATAGGTAAATATGGGACTTCCCCCACCCCCTGAAAGCTTTTTTTTCCTTTATCCAATCTTGCTACTTTACTGATTTCTGACTTTCCCTAATTTCTGTCTTTTCTTTCAAAACAAGTCTTTCATGTAAAGAAGTGCACCGATCGTCATATTGAAAATATTTCTTAATTTTGACTGTACACATTTGCACATGTGGATGAAGTTATAATTCTTTTGGAGTTTTGGTTGTACTCTATCCTTTTACCTGCACTTTTTTCTTGATATTCTGGTACATCAGTCTTGTCTGTGTATCTAAGTTGATTTAATCTGCAGGAGAGGATTGGTGGAACTCTTTGGTTTACTGGAAAAGGGAGAACTAATGGAAGGTCCAGAGCTATCCTCACTTGTTACTGACATGCATAGATACAGGTGACTATTTATTTATAGTCCGTATTGTCATATGTATAGTACTTCCTTTTCTGCAATTCAAAAATTGCGCTAAGAATACATTTCTCTGTTTTCAGACAAGGGGCTCCAAGGAAAAGATATGGCTCCTTACCAGGAAGCAAGGGCAGAGCACGGCTTAGGACCGAGGAAGCTTTTTACGAAAACCCATTTCCTGAGTGCATCTGTCTGACTGGGAAGCATTGATGTGCTGCTGATGTATAGGTATGCATCTATCGTTCACTACACAGTATGATACTGTCTGTTAGCTTTGAGATACAAATTACAATGCTGTTGATTAAATAATATTGTCCAAGCCTTAGCACCTCAAGAATCTTTCTGGATGAGCCGACATCTTTTCTTCATTGCAGCTTTGTATGATGACACCACTCACTCGCACTAGAAGTGGACTAGTGCTTCTCTTTGGCCATTGGAGCTCTACTGACGGTATCAAACTAAATGGATACTCTATGGCATGAGTCAGTGAAGGATGCCTTCCTTGCAATGATCAACATCCAATGACCTTGTTGGCCCAGATGGAGGACTGGCCCTGTAGCCAAGCAAGCGCACATGAATGGGTTCGTTGCAACAAAGTTGAGAGATTTGATGTGTAGGTTGTAGGCACGAAAGTTTCTAACACACGTAACATATGCATTTTCAAGGATACGTAGCCCTCGAGGCAATATCTGAAAAATTTTGTAGCTACAAGCATCTGGCCTTTAAGCCCCTTTTACAGAGCGAGCTGACACATGTTGCTGAACCGCTTCAGTTTTCTAATATTAAGCGATCATCAAAGCTGATGTTCACTTATCCTCTCTACATAATAGCATCCCTCATGTCCTCTAATCATATTAGCAAAAGGCAGCGCTGTAAAAGGAAGTCATTGAAACTCTACACGACACGAAATGATTCTGCTATTTGTTTCAGATCCTTGTAATGTCTCTTCCATTGCAGACCTGCAGAAGTTGAGAGCACATGTTCAGGATAAAAAAGGTCAAATATCATACTTTCCAGAGATTAAGAACAAAACTTTTACGGAAAAAGTCTTCATCACCCCCCACCTATGGGGGTGGACTACATGACCCCCCAACCTATGAAACGGTCTATATCACCCCCTGAACTTTCGAAAACCGGTCAAATTACCCTCTAAAACAATTTTGAAAAATCATAGTAAATCACAGTAAAATCATAAAATGAAAAATCCAATTGTGTTGGACTCCAAATGAGCAGATCTATACAGTGAACATATAATGTGGTATGTTGTAATACAATTTTTTACAGTTATGAAGAAAAACATAGATATAAAGCTACAACAAAAAATGTACTAAACCATACCATATTATATGTTCACTGTGTAGATCTCCTCATTTGGGGTCCAACACAATTGGATTTTTCATTTTATGATTTACTATGATTTTTCAAAATTACTTTAGGGGGTAATTTGATTGGTTTCTGAAAGTTTAGGGGGTGATATAGACCATTTCATAGGTTGAGGGTTATGTAGTCCACCCCCATAGGTTGAGGGGTGATATAGACTTTTTCCAAACTTTTACCGTTTGCGGTTACACTGAACAGGTAGAGCCTGTTTCCAGCTGCAGTGGCTGTAATGAACACATGAGGCGGCTCCAGCTCAAACTGGTAGTAAGTTCTTCCTGAATATTCTGCTGTCGCTGATGACAAAACCTTCCCTTCCACATTCTCTCCGATGACCTCTGGGCCAAAGGCGTTGATTACCTTGTCTGGGTTGCCAATCTTTTCGATGGTAGCGTCATCAAGATCATCTGTGTTACAGAATTACCAATGATCAGCATGTTTTTATCCTGAGATCTTGTAGTACAGCATCTTCTTCAGAAGGAAATGTTCCTCACCTGCAAACCTGCGAACCGGGGCTACGATGACAAACAACCGGCCCTCCTTTGGGTTCGCAAACCGCAGGTCGATCTCCGTGCCACCAAGATCAGCAATTGACACGGGGACCTGGATTGGAGCCATGGTTATGCAGCACAAGTTTCGCATCAGAAATCAGAAAGTAAGTGGCTGTTGAAAGTGAAACTGAAGTTCTGTCAGTAGCTTCAGGTCTTACCTCGTCCCAGCCATCAGGTACTCTGAAGCTGTAGGGGATGATGGGGCTCCAGCCAACTCCGTGGCCGCCGGACTTGTCGTCTGGCCTACGGTATGTTCTCCAGCCTGTCTGAACAATCAGCATCATGAAACCAATTTAACAGTATTTCTGTCTGAACTGTTATTGTTGTTTCTTTCCCAAGAGGAAGAATCACACCACTGCTAGTTGCTGAAGCACTTTCAGAACACTTGTTTGTTTGTCTCAAACTCTAAAATCTGAAGTACTACTCCTATAATCCCAGAACGTAACCAATCAAGTTCAATCACAAATGAAAGAAAGGGAAGAAGAATTTACCATTCTCATCAGGTTCTGACAATCCTGGGATCCTCCCTGCCAGCAGGCCCTGAGTGGCCGCCAGGCCATGGCCTGCAAATCCAAGCACTGAAGCTCCACAGGCAGCAGCTGCTGCTGCAGAAACCAATGCACGCCTCCTCCCCACCATGTCTACTCCCTCTTCCTCATTTGACACTGACAGGGTGGGCTCATTGCTGCACCTCACAGCCGCCGCCGCAGCCCGGCCCTTGATGAGGGGAGAAGGTTTCGCGAGGAACAGGGAGGAGCTCGGCGAGAACAGCACTGCCGTGCTGCTCATCTCCGCAAGATGTGTGTTTGGGAGAGACCTCTGTGATTGTTTCCTCGTCTGCCTCTCTCTAGCTGTTCTTGGTGGATGGCCCAAGCTTCTGGCGTCGCCTGGAGCGATTTCTTTCGTCTTCAGTTGCTGATTCACGCTCCGTAGGCTGTTTTGGACCACAAGGCATGGGTGGACAGGATGGCTTCAGGGTTCAAACAAAACACATCACCTAGATTATTTCAGTGTCCGCTCTTCACTTTCCCCCTTTATTCTGGATATCACCTGAGGCAGAAATCAAAATTCACATTCCAAAGAAATAAAATTCCAGAAGAGCACCATGTTTTTCTTTTCCTTGAGAACGGGGATGCGTCTTCTTCTTGTTTTGTTTTCTTGGTAATTCCTTATCGCTATGTTGGTGCGTTCAACGCCGGCGGTTCAGGACTATTAACGTGTCAGAATTTTGAACCACTAGTTTTGGAACCATCCTACATTCCTCCTTGAATGTGTGCAAGCTAAGCTAGGCTCAAATACACACCACGTACAAGGAGTAACAACTGGTCACTCATAAAAATGGAAGAAGAGAGAGAAAAAAAGAGCAGAACTTCTAGAACTGTCCATTAGCCATTAGGTGCGAAGTATTTCAAAACTAGCATACCATAATAGTGAAAATTCAAAAAAATAGACAACACAACAATGTCAACTGGCCGTTGACGATGTTGCTAATATAACGTGGCTACATCTATTTACGTGAAAAAACCAATTACTACTTAATTATAAGCTGAAATAGTAGTCTTCAATACAACTTTGGTTAGTTATTCATTGGAAAATATTCAAAAGAGTCTGGTTTAGTTTAGTTGCTATAGTCTTCTCTCGTTTAGTTGTGCTGTTGTGCCATGTATGGCATAGCAGAAATATCTGTTACTGATTTCTCCCATATTATCAATTTATCATACTGTTCTATTTGTATCGAGTATATACTACCTTTCTTACAGATATGCTGTGTGAGTACTCCATTTGTTGTCCCACATGCCACATGGTTGCCATATATTGTTACATGTTACGTACCTGTATTAATATTAGAGCATGCTTTTCGAGTTTTCATCATCCAATAAATATTTATATTCAACCGAGAAGAATTATAGAAAACTAGTAGAGTAAATTATTTATCTGGAGAAAGCTTGTGTCGACGTCGTCTTAGCATATGGTGTTATTATTATGCAGATACTTTATTATTTAACCAGGAACGATGCAAAAAATAATAAACAAGTACAAATAGGAAGAAAATGTGGCACTCTAAATGCAACCGCAATCGTTATAGGTAGCTGACACTCATGATTTGTAGATATTTCATTTCCCGTTTAGTATATTGGTAACCTTTAGTTACAGAAAAATTACACATAGATAACTATTTGAGCACTCATGATTTGGGATGTATCTCCTCAAGATACCTAATTACTGAAAAAAAATACACCTCAGTTAACTCGATTTGGCTCATACAACTTTCAATTGTCTCATAATAATATTTTGGCAAACTCAGAGGTTCTGTAAAATTTTGTTTTTGTTATAATATATATGAAGTTTCTATATATGAAAAAGAACCAAGTCAGGGTCAACTCCTGCTGGAATATTGACAGCCAGCTGACTCATATCTGGCAAGGAAAGTGCAATTTTCTTGGCACTCTCTAAGTAGCTCTCAAACTTGTGGTTTGCCCCATGTTTCTTCTCCATTTTATCTGCAATCTTTGACTCTCCAAGAGCAGTGGGAAGAGCGAGCTCCTCCTTCATGATCTGGTACTTGATTGCCTGCTTTCGGAATGTCCAATCACCAGTGATCCAGTCAAATTTGTAAAGAGAAAGGAAGCGGTGGCCATATGATGCGATGAATTCAATGGCGGCAAGTATGAATTTGAACTCTTCCTTGGACAGGTAGTAAGAAAAACTCAGCCTAGTCCACCCTGGCTTCAGTCCACTATACCCCTGAAAAAATGTCATAGTTAACACTAACAGTGACATTAGCACACGGTATTTCCGGACAGTTAAGTACGACTGTGCTTTAATCCAGAAACAATTCAATCATACCTCAAGAATGGCAGAACGGATGCGAAGGGATAGCTCATTCTCTATTTCGAGCAATGTGTGGCCATAAGGGCCTGCGCATGCGCAGCCGCCCCTCGCTTGGATGCCGAAAAGATCGTTAAGAAGCCTTGTGACAAAACGTCCATGGAGAGGGAGACGGTTGCGGCTCGCATCCCCGAAGGGGCTGTAGCAACCAGGCTCATTGGCCAAGTCAAACTTTGACTTGCTGGACACTGGAGGGTAGATGAGGAAGGAGAAGATGGGTAGGCGTTCCACGCTAGTATTGCCTAGCACCATTATATTTGGATTGCTGAGAAGCGTTTTCATGGCTATCTCGGAGTACACTCGCTCTCGAAGGCCCATCGTGTCATACCCAATATACTCCTTGACCCAAAATGCGAGCGATGCACGGATCTTTTGGGTGATTGGTGGAGTACCTGCATCCTCCCGCTCCTCTATGTCATCGTAGTATATTGTATCCTACATACCATGCACCATAATTTGATAAAAGTAAGTTTGAGGAGATGCATGAAGTAAGGTACAAGTAATTCTAGTCATTGCTGCTGCTGTTAAGGTAATTTAGTGCTCACCTCTTCATTGAAACCATTGACGTAGGCAACGGTGCCGCCACCACAGGTTGAAGGAGGCTGGGAGTTGAGCCGGTACAGAGATTTGTTCATGACAAGGATGCCTGGCGTGCCAGGGCCACCGACGAATTTGTGGGGGCTCAAGAAGACTGCATCGTAGCCATCAATTTCGCCAGATTTCATGTCAATTTTCACATATGGGCCACTGTAGAAAGGCACAGTTAGAATTAATTGATGCATATATATTGTCAAGGCGTTTTTTTGGTCAAAACTAAAGTTTCTGACAAGTTCAAAAGGTAAGAAATTTTGGACTAGGATTAGAAATGTAGAGTTCTTAGAGTTCTTAGAATGTTAGTCTTCCGGTCAAAGTCTCTCAAGACACTGAAAGAGATCAATGAATCAATAAGGAAGAAAGAAAAACGAAGATGGTTAACCTAATCCGAAAGTTTAAGAAAGCCACAAATCTGACCAAGCTTAATTAGCTAGATAACCAAGTCCATATCTCTGCTGCCTCAGCTCGTGCTAAAAAAAGGAGATCGATATCCTGTCACTTTCATGAAAAAGCTCACCTCGCTGCGAAGTCGAAGCACGCGAACGCGCCGTGCTCGTGCAGGACGCGCGCGAGATGGCGCGTGTCGGTCATGACGCCGGTGACGTTGCTGCACGCCGAGAATGACCCCAGCATGGGCCGGCGGGCGTACTCCGGCGAGGCGAGCGCGCGGCGGAGCGCCGCCACGTCGACGAGCCCGTCGCCGTCGACGCCGATCTCGACCACCTCGGCGAGGCTCCGCCGCCACGAGAGGAGGTTGGAGTGGTGCTCGTAGGGACCCACGAAGACGACCCACCGCTCCTCCGTTCGTAGCTCCGCCTTGAGGCGGCCACGAAGCTCGTCGGACGGCGACGCCACGCCGATGACCTCTTGCAGGCGCTTGATGGCGGCAGTGGTGCCGGAGCCGCAGAAGAGCAGGGCGTCTCCGGCGCCGGCGCCCATGCAGCGCTTGACGTAGCGCGCCGCCTTGTGCACGAGCCGCGTCGTCTTGCTGCCGACGTGGCTGTCCTCCGTGTGCGTGTTCCCTGCACCAACACGGCAACACATGGAGAAATTAAGGCCATGAACACGTGTCATAGGTACATGAACATGTTGGTTCCTATAAGTTCCTATACACAAACTGTTTTTTGTAGGAAAGAAAGAAGTTTTATTACTTCCCCGCAAATAAAAAGAAAGAAGTTTGTTTACTGTTTTATTAGAGTCTTGAGAGCAAGAATATAATAATGGCAGATCTGATACGTGTTTGCAGTGTACTCACCGTAGAAGGGGAGGACCTCGTTGACGATGTAATCCTCGATGTACCGGAGGCTCCGGCCGGACGCCGTCTGATCGGCGTACGTCAGAACGCGCCGCCCGAACGGCGTGTCGAACTCGACGTCTTTCCCGATCAGCTGCGACCGGAGCCACTCCACCTTCTCTTCTTCCCCAGCTCCGGCAGCGGAGACGAAGCTCTTCTCTTGCAAGGTGTTGGCACGGAGAAGGCTCAGCAGGGTGGCCATGGCGGCCTTGGTTGTGTCCTCCCTATGGCCATGGCCGACGCCTTGGTTCTCCATGGGCACGGCGGTTGCTTGCACAGATGGCATTCTGCCCGCCCTAACTTGGAAACGTTAAGGCTCGCTGCGGCTGTCAAATTAGTATACAGTGGCAATGATGGCAGTGGTGAAGACAATGGTTAATGACAGTGCTTGATGCAATGGTTAAGGCTTGTGTGGAAGGCCTTGCATGGGCAAAGGTATATATAGCCGTTGGATTGCACTGCACACGTCGAGTTGAAAAACATCATCTACAGTACAGACACGAGGAAGAAGAAAAGGAACAGGAAATGGGAATGAGGAGGAAGGACTATGTACGTAGTTAGATGATGAGTGGTTTAAGTTAATGCCGGGTCAAGGCCATTGCTTGCTTGTGGTGACCAAATTCTCATTCATTAATTTCAGTGGAGACCCGTTGGTAATTACCTCGGTCCAGACCTTCTTGCATCAGATTGGACTTGGATGAAACACATTTCATTTCGTTTTTCTCCAAATCACTTAAAGTGCGTTGCATGAGCTCTACGTGGAGGGGTAACGTACGTTCACATCAGAAACCTGATGGGATCGATCCTATGCGCGTAAATTAACATCACATCATTATTTCAACTCTCACAAAAAAAAACTCAGAGTATACGTCCATAAGGACAGATCCCGCGTTGGTCATTTGTCCCATCCTGTGGTTCTTAGTCGTCAATTCATTCTTGTGCCAAATAATTCAACTTAAGTCATTTTTCAGGGTTGGTGGATACGTCATGTGTGGAAGTCTTCAGAAACTTATACCATATACATACACGTAATTACACTTACCTTGCACACACGCCACAAGCAGGATAGAAACACAGAGAGCTGCTGATGACGGCACAAATAGTAATGACATAAATAAGCGTGGACATAGCGAGATGAGTGAGGAACATGCATGGATTTTTCACATATACTTGTAACCATATGGGCTATTAGTGCCAGTTATTTTTTAATCAACGGTGAGATGAGATGAGAGTCATGTGTGTAAGTAAAAGAATTATGGATAGATAAAAAGTAGACGAGGTGTACTAATGGTCGGACAGAGAAAAATCAATCGTTGAATTAAGTCATGTGGTCATATACAGCATGTGGTTTTACATGGTGTGATACGGATAATAGTGAGGTCTCTCTCCAATCCAGAAAAAAGAAACTTCAAAAAACTCCACAAACTTTCACTCACTATTCTTTCTTTTGACCTAAGGAGCATTTTAATAAGATAATAAATTCTGTCTTTTTTTTGCGTTGACCCTTTATATTCCACAGGCGTAGCATGTTAGTGCCCGTTCTACTCCACTAGCTCATTTTTCTACCACACGCTACCTTAGATCGAGTGCAGTTCAGCGCCGGCCAATTAGCACCGTTTTAATGTAAATTCCGCTATGTTTAATTCTACACTACACTGACGGTTGAATTGAACCCAAATTAAGCGACTACTGGACTAATACAAGTCTGATGAAGTCTGCAGCCAGCTGCATACCAGTCGCCTCACTCGACTACTGTTCATTTGATATGTTCAGCAGCAACGCGTTCGTCGTTCAGAGTCCTGAGAATGCATCCATTTTGGCGTTCAATGCATGGATGGGACGGATCATACATGTGCCGACACGATTCTACGCTCAAGTCGTGAAGCATTGAACGGAGCTTGTTGGCTCCAGTCCATACCTAGGAAGCATGCATGAAACTCGATTGATATTCTTAATTATCTAGGCATTTAAAAAAAGAGAACTGCTATGTACGTGAAGTGATTTTTACACCTTGCGAACAAAGAGTCATTACAAACTAATTGATTTTTTTTATTCTTACAGATGGACATAGTATGATCTACAGTACACAATAAGGATAAATTCTTTTTTTTCGAACGAACCAGCACGAAATGTGCTAATTTTATTGATAGACAATAAGGATAAATTCGAATAAACTCGATGAGGAGGTGTTGTTTGCAACCAAAGAACGTGCGTATACATTCAAAGTTTCAGAGAAAAACGCTGCTCTTGGGTATTTCTTCCCGTCGGGTCAACACGCATGCAACAACCGGATTCTGCATTGAACCGTTGAACGGAGCTTGGTTCCTGCGCCCACGGAAACGGAAGGACTGTAAAACAGTACGCACTAGTTTCTACAGCATTGTTCACATCCAAACAAATTTTTCTATGACATGGACTGTGGCATTTGGTTTTTCTTTTCAAAACACATTACAGATCGACACATATACACGCACATACACTTGGGATAAGAACAGAATTAATGTGGCTAAATCTGTATTCTCCTTGCTTGTGGTTTTGACACACGATGACTTTGTCCCTGATTTCTCTGATTTTTTTTCTTTTTTTCCCTAAAAATCTGGACATTGATTAATGTGTAATGATAATTTTACACTTCTATACAATAATAAATTTTAAAGACAAAGAAACGAGCAGTTACTACTTATTAGTAGCTATACAACCAATTAGGTTTCGAGTTGACAAAATAAAAAAAACAGTGGAGTGGTGCACGCACTCATGTATTACTATGGGAGGTCAGCGAGTCAGTCAACCATAGACTATCACCGCTGCTAGTTTCGGCATGCTAATGTTAAGACATTAACAAAACCAACGTCCTAGCCTAGAATTTACTGCTTGGAAATCTTATATTTTCTCTCACCGGTCAATTTCAGCAGCTCTAGCTAATCATATGCATGACTGGGGACCTGATCCAGAATTCAAGATACTCATGCCTGCTGATTAACTTTCCTGCTGTCACGCACGTGCAGTAGAAAATAGAAAATGCATATGTTGCTGACCAAATTAGGAAACTACAAAGATCTGTTTATTTATTGATTTATTAAACACAATGCAAACTTGCAAAGTAGTTGATCCCGTGTAGCAAATCTAAGATTTTCCATATTGATATTCAATCATCAGGATACAAAAAAAGTTGGGTGATTTGATAAGAGTAAAATAGACTATAGGTTGTTTTTATATAATAGTTATCTTTGCTTGGATATTGACTTTGCTCTATTGTCACATACTTTCAGAGTTTCAGCATACGAGGAGCACGTCTCTGTGAATCAGCCTTGACTACTCAAAATACTAATCAATAGTGAAACAACAAAAATCATGGCTTACTTATTAGAAAAAAAATCAATAGGACATTAACATGTATTGAGACCCATGATATAATCTGCTTTTTTATAGTTGGATTTTTCACAGGTACATTTTCATGATACTTCAAAATAGACAACAACGTGTGAGTGTCTCATGCAAAGAAGATACACTCCACATTGCGTTTGTTGCTAACATCTTGTGAATTTTTCATTTGTTCCTCCCACATGATTATCATTTGTTTTCTTTTTCAAAATGGGAAGGTCTTTTTAGGAATCGGGCAGGGTCGCCCCCTAATGTTTATATACTCCCTCCAGTTCTTTTTAATTTGGCGTTGCTTAGCTCAAATTTGGGTTGATCGACGTCATGTAAATCAGAACAAAGAGAGTATTAATTAAATCAGAAATTTGCTATCCATAAGGCTAAAACAATCTATTAATTTCAAGATTGATACATCGAGGTCACACACATGATTATTGTATACACTTTATTCATATTAGAGCATGCAGGTTTTTCATCAGCCTGCAGCTTTTAGGCAATGAACTTCTCAGAATTATAGAAAAAGTGGACAAAAATAAATTTCTTCTGTGGAGAAAGCATGTCATTTTAGCAAATGGTATCTTTTGTGGGATTTTTTTGGTAAATATTGACTTATTTAAAGCATCATCTCAAATGGTTCTAAAGATCACGTCTTAGATGGTTTGTGAGCCATCTCATTAGGTAAAAAGCCGTTTGGGATAATTTCTTGTATCTCATATGGCTCCATGACAGACATGAATTTTGAGAATAAACATATAGATGACAAAAAAAGGAGAATAAATGTAGATCGTCCTGAGGTCACATCAGAGCTCTCACATGGTCACACATTGCAAGGGAAAATTTTTCTTTTTCCACAGAAAAATTGCGCTGCAGCAGGACGCAGCAAAGCACAAATTGCTGGTTGCCCACATGGCTAAATATTATCTTCAGTTCTTCACGTACTCCATGTCGCTGCTAGATACCACATTCTTGATTGCAGATTATTCGAGACTGGATATATATATGATGGTTGGTTACTTGTTTTGGGAAGGCAGTAGTTTGGCTGTGCCAGGTGTCGCAGATTAGCAGCAGTACTGTTTGTTTTTTACTTTCCGCACCTCTTAACATCTATTAACTTTAATGCATCCAGCTAGAAAGTTTTCGTAAATTGATCTCGACAGTTCATTTATTCTTCCACACATGATTATCGTTTTTAATTGTATGAATTTTGAAAACGAAACCTATGAATAGTAGCACCTACTCTAGAATTGTTCCAAATCTTGGAGCTTTAGTATATAGGAATAGATTATCAAATAAAAAAACCAGATTAGTCAATAATTCTATATGAATAAGTATATCGCAGAGTGTGGCGCACATTCTGCGATATCCTCATGCGTGCATCCTCATGAAGAAAAATATGTTCTGAATAACAAAGAGCATATAACATATAGCAATTATTTTGATAGCACATATTTTTCTTTATGCGGATTCAGGATGGTGAGATGTTAAATTCGAATAATCACACACCACGCTTAGTGTCATCTTTTTGTCCTGTTTTTTTTTCTAGATGCTACATATGAAGAAAAAGTAAGTTTTTTGGGAGTCCCTGAAGTCCAAATAATTTTGAATGATTCATAAATTCAACTATGGCATGTTATACTAGCAAATCGACTTGATAAATCTGATTGAAAAGGAACTAAAATGGTGACGTGATTAAATAATGTGCAACTGGATTTCAATTGCCTTTTGGATGTTACTGTGCGTCACTGATATTTCACATAAGCGCTCGACTTCCCAATCGTTTAGGAAGAAGACAGCATAACAAGTACTCAATCAAATAGATAAGCGGAAGCCAAATTCTGTTTGCCTCCTAAATTAGGATTAACAGATATAGTTAGAGAAATGGACATTACTTCCACCAAACCACTTGAAATATATATGTAATATATCACTTTCATGACTCAAGATTTGGGATCCATTTGCTATATAATCTTTAAGATTTACAACTAGGTTAACTCTGATTTTTCAGCTAATACAACTTCCAGAAACTGCTATAATTTAATTTTGGGGAACTCCTCACAAGCTCTGAGTCAGTTTGTTGTTATAATTAACCATAATAAATTTTCTATACATGAAAAAGAACCAAGTCAGGGTCAACTCCTTTTGGAACACTAACAACCTGATGGCTGATATCTGGTAAGGAGAGTGCAATCCTCTTGGCACTCTCTATGTAGCTCTCAAAATTCTTCTGATTAACCCTATGTTTCTTCTCCAGTTTATCAGCTACCTTTGACTGGGCATTTTCAACCAGGAGATCAATAGTAGTGACAAGATCCAGCTCCTCCTTCATGATTTGGTATTTGATTGCCTGCTTACGGAACGTCCAGTCACCGGTGATCCAGTCGAATCTGTATAGTGGGAGGAACCGATGGCCATAAGACGCAATGAACTCAATGGCAGCGAGGATGAACCTAAACTCCTCCTTGGACAGGTAGTAAGAAAAACTCAACCTAGTCCATCCTGGCTTCAGTCCGTTGTAACCCTAAAAAATGTGAAAGTGAATAGACATCAGTATACAGTTATAGTGTGTGTGTACTAGTAGGTGCTATAAACCTACTAGCATAGTTGGAGCCTTACCTTAAGAATCACGGTCCGAATGCGAAGGGATAGCTCATTCTCGATATTGAGCAATGTGTGGCCATAGGGGCCTGCGCATGCACAGCCACCCCTTGCCTGGATGCCAAAAAGATCATTGAGAAGTCTTGTGACAAAACGGCCATGGAGAGGGAGACGCTTGTGCCTCGCATCACTCGAATTGGACACCGGAGGGTAGATGAGGAAGGAGAAGATTGGCAGGCGTTCTACTTTCGTGTTGCCAAGCACCATTACATTCGGGTTGTTGACAAGCCTTTTCATTGCCATCTCGGAGTACACTCGCTCACGGATGCTCATCATGCCATACCCAATGTATTCCTTGACCCAAAATGCAAGTGATGCACGAATCTTTTGAATGATGGGTGGAGTACCGGCATCCTCCCGCTCTTCAATGTCATCGTAGTACAATGTATCCTGCATATCACAAAAACATATATGATTTGAACATATTTACTGTATGAGGATACATGTAAACTAACCATGGCACAAAGTAGTATTTGTCATCACATTATTGCTAAGCTTAAGGAAATGCTTACATTCTCATTGAAGCCGTTCACATAGGCCACGGTGCCACCACCGCAAGTTGACGGGGGCTGGGAATTGAGACGGTACAATGCTTTGTTCATCAGAAGGATGCCCGGTGTGCCTGGTCCACCAACAAATTTGTGTGGGCTCAAGAAGACTGCATCGTAGCCATCAATTTCACCAGATTTCATGTCAATCTTCACGTATGGCCCACTGCATAAAGAGACTTGTTAGAGTTGATGCATCGAAAAAAATTTATGTGTTCAGCGTGGATAAATAAACAGAATTAATGTGCCAAACTGCCAAGGACATATTGAATATTTCTGAAATTCTGAGCTTTCATTTATGTGGAGAAAAGGATTTAAAGGATGAATTATTATTTCATTTCAAGGCCTAGAATGTTGGTCCTCCAGTCAAAGCCATTTTTTAAGTCAAAATGAATTCTCTAGATCTTTTGCCAACAACTTCTTCCCCTGAATTAGAAAATAATAACAATACCGCAAGAAATTCAGCTTAGTTCAACACGGAAACATGATACACATCTACTAGCAGGTCAACATGTGTAGTTCCGGTTCATACTTAACATGAAAATTTCACTTCCATCAGATCGGCAGTCCATGCGCTGTCATATTCAATGCAGTGCAGATATACAACTGGCTGAACTGATGAGTCAAATATATATTCTATTGCGACATTATGTTTATGTGTCTTCCCTATCCAAGCAGAAAAGTTTAAAAAGGTAAACCTAAACCTCTGTGTTTTTGGTGTAGTTTGTACTCCGTATGTGGACAATCTCATGTATGTTCTTTTACCATATTAAACTTATGCATGTTTTTTTAAAAAATGAGTAGTATACTAGTATTAGCATACGACAACGTATATTTAAAATTTATTAGAGGGTAGTAAAACATAAACGTTACAAAATTTGTATCTGAATTTGTACTAACTAGAAGAATTTTCCCCATCAAGGCATCAACTATGCAATTCTGAAGACTTGGGACCCTTGATTGACCGTAAGAATGTTTTATTAGACGATCACATATCTGGCCAATCCTAGAATGTCAAAGCCATCGTTGTCATGCATGTCGTTCTCATGAATGTCTATTGTCAAGTACTATGAAATGATGCATTGCTTTCTCTAATTTGTTATTCTGACGGACGGTCGCCGCTTACCTCGCGGCGAAGTCGAAGCACGCGAACGCGCCGTGCTCGTGCAGGACGCGCGCGAGCTGGCGCGTGTCGGTCACGACGCCGGTGACGTTGCTGCACGCCGAGAAGGACCCCAGCATGGGCTGGCTCGAGTACTCCGGCGAGGCGAGCGCGCGGCGGAGCGCCGCCACGTCGACGAGCCCGTCGCCGTCGACGCCGATCTCCACGACCTCGGCGAGGCTCCGCCGCCACGAGAGCAGGTTGGAGTGGTGCTCGTAAGGGCCCACGAAGACCACCCATCTCTCCTCCGGCTTCAGGTCCGCCTTGAGGCGCTCGCGGAGCTCGGCGGACGGCGACGCCACGCCGATGACCTCCTGCAGGCGCTTGATGGCCGCGGTGGTGCCGGCGCCGCAGAAGAGCAGCGCGTCACCGGAACCGGCGCCCATGCAGCGCTTGACGTAGCGCGCCGCCTTGTGGACCAACCTCGTCGTCTTGCTCCCGACGTGGCTGTCCTCCGTGTGCGTGTTCCCTGTGCAGACGACAAGTCATCAAAGACACGTGTCAAAAGATCTACCTAGCCTTGTGAGCAACAATGGCAACAAGTCATCAAACACGTACTACACCACTCAAACAGAGGGCCTACATAAAGCTTCCCTTATGGAAAAAAAATATCTAAAGAAAAATTAACGTGGTGTATGACTGTATGTATAGCCTTTTGCAAGAAAGAATTATAATGGCAACTTCTTTTTTTGTTTTGATAATGAGCAAGAATGGCAGCTAGCAGCTGCCTTTCATTTGTGCTCACCGTAGAATGGGAGGACCTCGTTGACGATGTAGTCCTCGATGTAGCGGAGGCTCCGGCCGGACGCCGTCTGATCGGCGTACGTCAGAACGCGGCGGCCGAACGGCGTGTCGAACTCGACGTCTTTTCCGATGAGCTGTGACCGGAGCCACTCCACCTTCTCTTCTCCTGCTCCGGTGGCGGAGACGAAGCTCTCTTCCAATGTGCTGGCACGGAGAAGGCCTAAGCAGAGTGGTCATAGCCTTGGTGTCCTCCGCCGCCGACGCCTTCATCGTTGCAATGGCTGTGGCCCCTTGCTGACCTTGCACAGATGGCATTATGCCCTCAGTACCAAACGTTGTTGGCAATGGCAGTGGTGAAGAGGGAGACAATGAGCTTTTCTTTTCTTTTCTTTTTGCGGGGGAGAGAGAGACAATGAGCTAATAAGCAAACGGCAATGGCTTGCAGTTGCGCATGGAGGCGGGTATATATAGCCATTCCATCGCACTGCACGTGAGTTAATCAGGGAACAGCATTGAAAAACAGGTGGAATGCCCGCAAAAAAAAAAAAAAAAAAAGAAAAACAGGTGGAAGAATGAAGAGAGAAGAAACAGGAAGGAGGAAGGAAGAAGGTGCATGGAGTGTGGTGGTTGATTAGTTTAATGCCGGGTCAATGCCAATGCTTTGCTTGTGGTGACCGAATTCTCGCTCATATTCCTGCGTGCATTTTCAGTGGGCATTCAATTCGTTGCATTGGCTGCTGCATCAGATATTCAGACTGGGATGGACTTGGCCGGAACATTATTTGTGTCTTCTTTTCAAAATTGTTTAAATGCTTGGCACGAGATAATCAATGTACATGGGCCGACCAAAAGTACTTACACGTGCCTAGAGCACAAACTCGATGGGCTGGTTCACATGTCGTCACGCTTTACGTGTAAATATATTATTACGCAATTTCAGCTCGCAAAAAAATAGTAAGAAGAAAACAAAATCAGAATGATAAGGATTCCGTGTTGCCATTTGTTAAATATATCCAGGGTTTTTTTTTGTCACATTTCATTATTGTGCGAAAGAAAACAAAATCAGACATGATTAGGAGAAGCCATGCGCGGAATAGTATTCACTACGGGAAATCGTGCATTTACCGTGTGCCTGTACACGTGGCACACGGTAAACACGTGGCACACGGCGGCTCACTGCAGGCACACGGCAAACAGACCTCTTTGCCGTGTGCCGGCCTGTTTGCCGTTGACGCACACGACAAACAGGACTGTTTGCCGTGTGCCTAATGCTAGGCACACGGCAAACAGGCCGGCCCAAACGGCCGTGTTCCCGGCCGTTAGTTTTGCCGTGTGCCCTGGACCGGCACATGGCAAACAGGGTGCAAAAAATTAAATTTTGCCTCCAAACTTTTTTTACTAACTTTTTATCGATGTATTATTCCATATTAGTTTTGTGCATATTTTCCGGTCTGTTTGCTATATTTAACCATTTTATTTCATTATTTTTATTTTTGTCGATAACGCAAATTTGAACAGTCAGTGTTTCGAATAATGTAATGCAAACAGCCGCGTCCGCCGGCCGCCGTCAGTTACCTTTTTTGCCGTGCGGGACCCACGACACACGGCAAACCAGAGCGGCACACGGCAAAGATCTTTGCCGTGTGCCCGTGATACGGCACACGGTAAAGTTTGCTTTGCCGTCGTAGGGTTTGCCGTGTGCCATTTTGCACACGCAAACCAAAAGCACACGACAAAACCTTTGCCATGTGCTTTTATGGCTTTGCCGTGTGCCCCTGGCACACGGCAAACAAGCCGCCTCCCGTAGTGATTATAATGTATATATACATGCCGTGCATTATTTGTAACGTGTGATCGATTTCTTTTGAGAAAGGCCATTTTATACTTCCCCATGAAACAATGATTTTATACTCCACATGAAACAATAAAGAACTCGAACGGTGAACGCTGTATGGGGGAATTTGCAAAATCATTAAAAACGGAGGTGCTAGAAACTAAAGTCTTTTTTAAGCTTTTATTGCAAACTCCACTGCTGGCTTCTTTTTGTAAACCAAGATTTTTGACGTTGTTAGTTTCTAAAACTAGATTTTCCTGCATGCTGATACCTGCATGGTTTCCCGAAACTGTCACATCCGTGTATCTTTATCTAATAATAAACCAAGCAAGGTCTCTGCCAAAATCACGGTACTTCGTTCTCCTAATCCGTTACGGTGAAAAGCCCGATCAAAACCAGTGAAAACGATACCTCCTCACGTGAAAACCGGATACAAAAATTGCTTTGCCGGCGGTTTTGTTTAGGAGCCGTCGGGTTTTTGCGGGCGGTTGTGGTTGGGAACGCTCGATTTTTGCTGGTCTGGGTGTTAAAAAAAAGTATGTGCTGCCTTGGAAAAAAAGCTCCTGTTGGGAATCGAACTCGACCTCAGAGTACCAAAATTAGCAGGCACACCATTAAGCCACACATTGGGTTGATGTACACTTAGACTCTATAGCTTAATTAAATCAAACGGCTTGCCATCAGTGTCCGATTCGGTCCTCATATTTACCGTGCGCTGTCCAATATACACACGGGTAGTAGCCTCCCACCTTCTCCTACATGCACATGAAAACGATGTGATAAAATTGCACATATAATTTCGCCATGATGTCAAAAAAACGTAAGAGTTTTATATTTTCTCTAACCAATCTTAGAATTATGCAACTATTATATTTATATCCAGATCCATTATCATGACAAGGGACTAGCCATGTTACAATCTAATTAGAATTTGAAGTCATCTTCAATTGTGTCTCATTTGACATTCGCATTATGTCCATCAGTACCAAAATGGTATATACTTCACATGTTATTTTCTATATAATTCTAGCATATGTCCCTAGCGTTTGGGAGGCTTGCATGTGGGTTCAAGTTTATCTTGTGAAAAGGAAGGTCATGTTACTATTTATATTAATATAGATGCCCCTTCCCCTTAACATAAACGGTGTCACTTTTACTTCATTGGGCTCTTGTGTGCAGCGAAGGATTCCATCCACATGTTCCATGATTTATGTGAACAATGTTACACATCCTTCTATTTCTCATGTTATGTCGTAGTGCTTTGTCGTCGTGCTCTTGTGTTACTCGCTATGACCAACCTTTTATGTATGGTTAATTTGGTCCAAATTAGTACTCAGCGTTCACCATGACAACACATCGGCACTTTGCTATGATTTGAAAATTGCACGGGTCCAAGCGCTATGGTTGTAATTGTGAACATTGTCAACTATTGAGGACATCGCATGGTATATATATGTAGGATGGAACGGTGTGTATGGAGGAGACTTGGCCGGTGTTAACAAGACATGGCAGCATGCATGTAAAATTTAGTTGATTTGATAGTATCATCACACATTGCCATTAGGCTTAAAACAAATGATTAGGGAGGCAAGAAACACAAACCCTAGCATGCTCTTTTCTCTCCTATAGGGATGGCACACCAGCGGATCGATCTAAGAGTGGGTAAAGGCCCGTAGCAACGCACGGGCATTACTGCTAGTCTATACTATAAAGGACGAAAGAATTTCGACGGTCAATCATCAAAAGACACATTGATTTGACAGGTACATGAGCAGTCAGGATTCTTTCTCATGCTACACGTCAGCCCCTAGGACTTTTTCTCACGCTATATTTTTTCTTAAAACATGTGCCTGCGGCACGTGCCTTTGTGCTAGTCCATATAAAATACTACAAATAAAATTGAAATTGTACTTAACAAAATCTTTTGTGCGCTAGGGAGCATACATGAAATATATATAATCATTTCCTCAGAAATATTAAGATAGTCAAACAGAAAAAATTCTCTCCATTCTACTTCTCAGACGTGACAAGTTTTTCTGTCCATGCTACTCGTTCCCCCACTAGCAAATATTCTACCAAACGCTGAAGCATACTACGCCACCGCCGGCGGATTAGAACAACCGTTATTCTACTCTATACCACTCATGATTACAGTTGAATTGAACTTGTCCCAAATCAAATCTGCAGCTAGCTAGCCCTCTGCACTTCTGCAGACTAGAAGTCGCCGTGCTATTCTTCATTTGATATATATGTTCAGCATTCGGCAAGCAGAAGCGTGGCAGCGTTCAAAGTCTTGGGAAATTCGTGAGCCCCTTTTGACCCCCAACCGATCGGTCGTTGTTGCCGGTACGGCCGGTACTGATACAGTACATGCATGCACGCACGCATGCACCGGCTGCTTGATTTTGATCTCTAGTCTCTAGCATCGACGACGTACGTACACTGGCAAACGCTGCCTGCAAGTCTCTCGCAACTGCATTGCGATCTAATCTTCGTTCAGTACATGCATGATGCATTCTGGAAAGAAAAAATCTTCTGATGATGTGATCATGTGACCAATTAAGGGACTTATTAGGTCCAATTAATTCCCGTCCCGATCAAGAACTTCAAGTTTCTCCTCTTGGTCCTTGGCGGATGGACGCGTGCACCGACCTGCTTATTCATGGCTTGAAGCCCTGACCAAGAACTGTGCATGCACGATGAACTGTGATCTGGTACACGTTTCGAG
The DNA here is from genome assembly GCA_015476505.1 of Urochloa ruziziensis. Taxonomy (NCBI): domain Eukaryota; kingdom Viridiplantae; phylum Streptophyta; class Magnoliopsida; order Poales; family Poaceae; genus Urochloa; species Urochloa ruziziensis. The sequence continues at coordinate 19,883,372 of CM027121.1, forward strand.
TTGACAAAACACAAAACAGGAGCAGAGGCGTGGTGCACGCATGCATTCATTCAGGGGATGACACAGCATGCATCCTGAATCATGACAGGGTGAGTCTGTGCTCCTCTCATATATATCCAGCACTGACCAACCATATAGTCTAGACGGCCATAGACCATAGCCCAGCCAATTAAACCCCTTAGCTTTCTCACCGCCGCTGGTTTCTACTCATCCAACGACTGAGCAGCTAGTGAGCAGAGTATAGCTAATAAGCTGCCTGATCATCTATATCTGGAATTCAACATGCATGCTACTGCTTGCTCCGGTTAACTTTAATTTCCGGCTGCTGATCACGTGTGGTAGAATATAGAAAAATTGCATTTACTGCTGACTGGAGACGGCAAGAGTGACTGAGCGAGCACGCGCCAACGGTAGAGAGCATTCCGGGGTTGGAAATTATTACTAACCCACCCGTTATTCATCGGTGGGCGCGTGACAAAGATCGCTTGCCATTCGATCGTGTTTCCATAAGTCAGGGTCAATTGATATCAGCAGCTAGCAGTCCAGCACTCATCACTAATTCACCATATATGACACTAGAATTAACTATAGAGCTGGATGCATGATCCAGAATTCAAGATGTTACTGCGCTGGTTAACTTTCCTGCTGTGTCATCACGTGCAGCAGAATATACAAACTTACTTGCACTTCTTAGTTCTGAATGGACAAGTCAAGAGATCCAAAAAGTTTCGGATTCAAAACCCTCCATTATCCAGAAGCCACGGATCCGCGATTCTCTTCGGAATGTGCAGGGAAACCGCACAGCCAGTTAGGTTTTAGAGTTGACAAGCAAAAGCATGGGATGGTGTCGAAATCCTAACTGAGACAAGATCAACTCGGAGGTCAGTCTGTGGCCATCTGTCACCATGGACCGTGTACTAGACTTCTTGGTGGTGCGGCGTGATGGAGGTCGGTTGCTCTTGTATGATGCAGGCAGGTCATTCAAGATACTACTGCGATGGTTAGCTTTCCTGCTTATTACCACATGCAGTAGAAAATAGAAAAAAATAAAAATACATTTACTGCTGACCAGACCCGTCAAGATCGAAGAAGTGTCCAAAAAGTTCTACCTCGACAGACCACACCGTAGTTCTCCAATTAATTAGTGAGACGCACCGAAAACGGCCCATGGATTCTCTCTCCACGGCGTGCGCGGGGAAAAACCGCAGTTTAGATGCTTCGAAAAAAAATTTCGAGCATGTTCCCTCACATGCATGGCATATTAAATGTAGTCGGAAAAAATAACCCATTATATGGATGGAGTGTACTTCGCGAGACGAATCTAATGAGCCTAGTTAGGTCGCGATTAGACAATAAATTGCTACAGTAAACATGTGCTAATGACGGATTAATTAGACTCATTAGGTTCGTCTTGCAATGAACTGACATAATCTGTAATTAGTTTTGTAATTAGCCTATATTTAATAATTCAAATGTGTGCCGGACATACTGTAAATTTTTTTCGCGAAACATCTAAACCGGACATACTGTGAGAGAGCAGCAGAGGAGCTAGAGGAAGGAAAAACCAGGACCCATTAGATGTACGGAAAAAGAAACAATGTAGTGCTCAGTCTTGACGGAGATGTGGTGTGGCGTGATGGAGATCGCTTGACATCCACGTTTTCAATCAGAATGTCAGCAGCACTCAGTCACACGACATTATTTACGCACTATCGGTATTCTAGACGAATGTACGATCGAGAATCCATGATATTTCTGCAGATCAACTCTCCTGTAATCCCATGTGGTAGAACATAGAAAATATGTTTACTTCTGACCTGGAGACTTCAAGAGAAATGCCAAGATTCTTCCTCCTGGTAGCCCAAGAATTCTCCTCGGCATGGTGGAAATGGAGAAGAACAGCAGAGTGATGATGAGAAAGAATACAGAGGTCAGAGCAAGGGAAGAAAAAAAATTGAAATTTGCGGGAACAGTGCGTCTAGTTGAGATGGGTTTTGGCACACATTGCAAGGGCATCATGCTTTGTTTTATCGTTTTCTCCTTTACGTGTTTGCTCTGTGCAGACGATTGGAGTAAACGTGGGCCTCCAGCGTAGTCCAGACGACAGTGTGCTCCAAAGTGATCCAGCCCAGGCTCAGACGGCCAAACGGCCCATGTGTGAGAAGATCAGCTTAGATCAAGGATCCACGTGAATATGGCCCATTCTGTGGCCCATCGGGGCATGCGAACAAAACAGAGCTCCTTGAACGCTATGGGGTAGAAGAACACAGATAAAGCACATGTAAACTTTACACGATATTGAAGATCATTTGTTCCAAACTTCCTTTTGATTCAGCCATTCTATAGGAATATTGCAGAATTCTAAAGGTGCTCTACTCTTTGTTCGAAAGGGCTATGTAGGGCCCAAAAAAAATCTCATACAAGTGAGCAAATTTCACAGTTTTCTCTGCGTGCTAAGACGTGTTGGATAAAATAATCAGCTGGATTGGACTGTTTTTTTTCCAGCAGAATCTAGTGACAGGCGCGGCGTTGTTGGTGCCGAACGAAATGATCAATTTATCATCTTTTTTCTAGGACACCCGTGCACGCCAGCCACAGCAGCTCCATCCTAATAAATCGCCACATGCATGCGGTACTTGCGTCTCGCTGCTGCAACAAAAGCTCTCCATCAATTCCACCGCACACTTCCTCCGACCCTTGCATGTGCTCACATTTTCGAGCACGATTTCTCTAGAATTTCTAGTTTAAAATTTCAAAAACCAACCCACTCATGAAGAAATCAAATGTACACACAAATAATTAATTGATTAATGAATTAATCGTCTCTCTCTATGTCGCGCCGACGACTGAGAGATACATCAAAAATCAGTTGGTGTTGAATGCGGAGCAAACGTCCCTGATCTCGCCGCCGTCGTCGCCGGTGATGACGCCGATGCTGCCCATCCTAACCATGGCCACCGCGAAGTCCCTTTCGAAGCTCCCCGCGGCGGCGCTCAGGTAGGCGTCGACGAGCGCGCGCGTGGCGTTGCTTGTCGCCAGCGCGGCGTCGGAGGCGATGACGGCGAGCCCCGACCGTATGTTGCGGAGGATGGAGTCGTCGAACTCGCCCTCGCTGCCGCGGTCCAAGGGTAGCCGCGTGTTGACGTCCCCCGGCGGGCACCGCGCCTTGAGCTCCGCCGCGAACGCCGCCGGGATCGACGGGTCCGTCCCCGTCTTGCTGTTGTTGCCGCCGCCGCCGGCGAGTGGGTAGCTGTACAGACGGTCCTTGACGAAGAAGCACGCCGTCGTGCCCACCGTGTGCGCCGCTGTGAGGAGGACGAGGTCGCGGTCGTCGAGACCGGCGGCGGCGAAGCTTGAGCGGAGATGGCTGATGGAGTCGGCGGCGTCGGGAAGCACGTCGGCGTCGCGGAGGTTGGAGGTCAGGCCGTCGCGCCGCCCCGTCGGCACGTCGAACGACGGACCGCCAGTCTGATACATGGCATATATATATATATGCTTATATTAAGCTCAACACGTAATAATGTACAACTCGTGTGGCCTTACAAATCATAGTAGAATTGTTGGTTACAGTCCTACAGACCATGGCTACGGCGTCGCGCGCGGCGAGGGCGATGATGTCGGCGCAGGAGACGACGCCGGGGCAGAGGTCCTCGAGCTGGGCCTTGGCGGCGTCCACCACGTCCTGCCCGCGCAGGCCCTGGTTCTTGCTGTTGTCCACCTCCGCGTCGTTGCTCGCGCTCCGGATCAGCACCGAAGCGTCGCACCCCTGCGATTCAATGCCGTTCAATTCGGTGAGCAAACACACATAAATTAGCTAGGCAGCAGCAAGCACAAGCAACCAACGGCGCACGTACCTTGACGAAGCAGTCGTGGAACTGGAGGCGGAGCAGCGCCGGGAGGATGGTCGGGTCGTTGCCGGCGGCGTCCTGCACGGCGGCGGTCACCGTGTCCTCGGCGTCCGGGCACGAGTCGGAGTAGAACCCCACCTGCAGCTGCCCACGGGCCACGCCAACGACCCCAAGCGACAGCAGCAAGAGCGCCGCCGCCGCTCCGGGCACCGTGCCGCGGCAGGCCATTGGTGATGATTCCAAGAAGATGTGCTGCTATAGCAATCAGCTGATTTGCCGGCCGGCGCGCACGAACAATCTAGCAAGGAGAGGCGAGAAGGAGTCTCTCGCTCGCTCCTGGCAGTGTGCCTGGTTCGGTGAATGGCCAATTTGTCTCCAGGGATGTCTTTATACGCCAGTGGTGGACGAGTGGATCCAGGATTTATCGATGAAGTCACTCGGACAGTGACATGGAACAAGTGTGCTCGTTGTTTAATTAGGAGAAGAAAAGTAAGTGGGTGTGGGGTCTCACTCTCTCACATGTGGACTGCCCGACTCATGCACCGAACGAGCAGTCTCGGTCTCGGAAAGGCAATCTTAATGCGAATTAAGGAGCTAGCTAGAGAAAGATTTGGAGGCGCAGTTAGGCTATCAGCTACAGCCATATATGGATGTGCATATGAATGATTTAATTTGGCTGTTCATGGCACCCATAATTGCTACTTGCACCTCCTCCTGCAATGCGTACCATCCTGGTGATTAGGACTCCTCAGCTGCCCGTTTTCAAGTTTGAGGTCATATAGACAGTACAGATCGAGAATGTATACAGAGTTGGCATCGCTGTTTGTGTACAAACTTCCCTTTGAAACCGAGCAGTTTGGTTTTGCTTTGCCGTCAGCTAGCTTTCCAGCACGATGTTCTGTGGGCAGGCTGAAGCATACCCATATCGGGAAGGGAGGAGGCTAACCCACGGGCTCGTGTTACCTACTGACGCGGCGCCCGGCCGGTTCCGGACAGCGTGTACCGTCGCTTTCGCGAGCTGTTTTTAACCCCCGTGACCGCCGCCGTGTCTGCCAGTGAAACTTTGTCTTGGCCTGCCATCACATTCACCGGAGATTTCAATGCAGGACCTGACGGTGGGCCTGCTGTAAGCCTGTAACACACAAGCTCTTGCTCGGCATTAACAATGCACGGCCTGTTTCGATGATTTTTAAATCAATTGAGACAATAATTTGGTAACAGTAAGCTCTCCTATACCTTATACTTTTAAAAGAAGAGAGTTTGGCCACGACGGCAACAGTACAGTGCCATCATCACCACATGGATCGGTGAGGTAGCCACGCCTAGGCATGGCACGCCACAACCCCGGCCTCCCCATGGCGTGTTCTTCCTCTCCTACTCTATTTGAGGATCTGATTAAAGCACATTTAGTATGCGTGTAATAAGATTGACATCATGGCCGGCATGGAGACTTTCTTGGCCAGGGGCTTCAATCCGACCCTTTAATTCAACTAATGGTCCAGCATAACAAGCAGATCCAGCAAATGCATGTAGTGTGGCAACATTACTATGTAGCGTACCATTTGCTCCTAGCATGGCCAAAAGGTCTCACAGTTTGTTAAATAAAATCTAGGGAATGGTCTACTAACAAATATTTGTGAAATATTTAAAATATATAAGTCGTTTTTAGTTATATATTTTTTCGTCCGAGAACCCAGCAATAGTTTGGATGGTGGTTGTACGCTGTATCCCCTACCCACCAAAGAGTTTTGATGCCCAATTTCTCATTATTGATGCAGCTATTTCCGTCAATAGTGGAGCACCAATAATGGTCACTTCGGAAATGGGCCTAGTTCATAGTTCTTGACCACAACTTAAACGTTGCGCCGCACATCTAGTTAAAAGTTATATAATTAATTTTTTTCTACCGCCAATTGGGTGTCTTGAACATCTAACGAAAAGTTGTCTAGTTGAAACCGCTATGTTCGTTTGGCAGGACTGAACCGAAAAGTCTATTGATTCAACAGTGGTCTATTGATTTTGGCTGATTCTGGGCTGATTCAACAGTGGTCTATTGATTGGTCTTTTCAAGATTGAAATCTTCAAGAATTGCTGTATACACATTTTTTTCCTGAATTTATAAACTCGTGAACCTTGCGAATCTATTGCTAGAGGACACGTACACAAATGATTGTGGATTACAATTAAGGATTGCTCCAGAGCACCCTTCTTCTTTTGGAGAGGAGAGCACCCATTGTTCTGCATAACCAGACCAGTGTTTTTTCCAACCAACTCACTCTACTGAGTGAAAGGCGCTGTATGTCCGTGTGTACTTTTGATGCATGAATATAGAGGCTTGGACCATTTGTAAGAATAATAGCAATATGTACCATGTTGAAATCAGTAAAAGTAATAAGGAGTCCTGCAAATACTATGTACTGACCATGATATTATGCCTACAGCTCATCATAAATCCAGGAATTACTGAAGCATGGTACGAACCAAATATCTCTGAAAGATACAACAGTTGACTGGAATAAGCGTACAGACATATACTGTATCTAGTTAGCCTTCAATCTTCTCGTTCATTCTCAAAGTTGGACAATCCATTGATTCAGAGAAACCGAGTTAAACATGAGTTGTTCTTGAGCTAACATGAACACTACTCAACTCAGGTTTGGGCACAAGATGATCCATCAACAAGCTGACAACTCAGCATGCTAGTTCTGATTATCTGCATTGCGTGAGTAATTTACCTTGGAACTTACCATATATATTTCCGCTCTATTCTAATTGCCTACTTAGCTTCAGCAAGAACACCAAGAAAGAACCAAAGAGTGAACTCAAAACTAAAGCAAGCCAGGTGTAGAACGCTGAGGAAAGTGAGGTACCACAAGGGGAGCCCCTGTGTCCTTCCCCTTCTGGCTCTTTTTGTCCACAGCCTTGCCCCCCCTCTTCTCACCAGCCTTTGGGGATGCTTCTTCTGCCATACCCTTCTGCTTACTTGCGTCTTGCTGCTTAGATGTCTTTGATGCCTTCCTTGCCATAAAACCAAAGCAATCCAAGCCCAGGACCATCTTGATCTTTGAACTTATGATATATATGGATCCCTCTCCTCACTTCTTGAGCACACTTGTTTTTTCCTTTCTTGGGCCTTATATCTCCTAGTTGTGGTTGTTCTTGTGCTGCGGTGTCTGTGAATTGTTTATATGTATAGGGACGGGGCAAATTCCTTGTGATGCAAGCTTCGTGAAGATTTAGAGGATAAGTCCAACATGTTGACAAAATTAGCTGTAGTGGGAGTAGTTACCTTGGCGAGCAAGGACCCTCAACACTTGGCTACAGCCTTTCCTCTTTGGAATTTTCTGCACAAGAAAACAACAGAAACTAGATAAAGCTGGAAATTTCATTTCATTTTGTTTTGTTTTCTTTAAATTTCAGAGCACCAATTAATTCACATATTTTGGTCTTGCACAAGAGTAGATTTCATATTCATATTAAAGTAAAAGTAAGTAACAAATGGTCATTTGGTCTATAGAGCCAAAGAGGAAAATCGTAGCATAAAACAAATGTGTCTTTCTCCACCAAAGGACTTTTTTACCCTGTAAAAGCCTAACTGGAACGCAGAGGAGAGCAGCCAAGTCTTTGAATGATGCATGCAACAGAAGACGCAAAGAACCCTGGTGTATGGGTTCACAAAAAAAAAAGAAAAAAAAAGAAAAAAAGGAAAAGAAGAACCCTGGTGTATGGCTGAAGTGGTTCATTTTGATAGTTTTGAGGGAATCAACAGACTCAACATGAGGAACTACATTTTGAAAGCAAACAATTACTTGCTGTATATGTACCAAATGTTGAATTGGGGCCACATTTAAAACATGAGGTCGAATGCTTGTTAATAACTGTGAATGGCACACAATGTACGAGATGAAACTTCTCTGATTCCATCTCCTATGTAAATATGTAAAAATAGTGAAAAACTATCAGCCAAGTTCATTTACTGACAATTTTCTGATCTGGAAGTAGCTCCTAGAAGCAGTTCTTGTGCTATGTTATTGATCATATATTTCAAAATCTCTTTACAAATAAGTTCCCTCTTTCTTATATATGAAATTCATCTTTGAATATTCAAAAGTAGTGTTACTATTCAACTTTTCACCTGAATGGAAATAACTACAACTCACATATGATTCCATCACATACAAGTCCAGAATCTAGAGCTGATTGGAGCTTGGTTTGTAGCTCCCAAGGGAGTTCCTTTCCAAGTCTTCTTTGTTGTAAGTTCATTGGGTGAGTTTTCATCGCAACGTCCTTGCCTCCTTGGCACCGGTACATAACCAGCACAACAACCCATCAGCAAGTACCTGTAGGAAAAAACATTGAATACTGGAGTCAACAAAGCTATCGAAGAAAGGAAAGAAACATTGAGTTCATGCAGGAAGAAGAAATAGACCTCCTGTACTAACTTGTTGTAGTCCTTTGGTTCACAAAGTCAGTGCAGAATGTTTGAAATTGAATGAAATCCAGAAGGGAGCTGTTGCTTTTGGTAAACAAGATGGGATCTGTAGCCTTATTGCATGACCAGTGTAAAACTTAACAAGTACCATATCTGCTCAGCCAAATAAATATCATGTGGCACAGTTTTCAAACAATAACAGCAGGACTGCAAAGCTTTAACCAACTTTTCATCATCAAAGGACTGCACTCTTGAAAACTATTATAAATAATGTACCTGGAGATTATGTTAGAAGCTTGCTCAGAACTAAAATAACCAGATTGGCATAAACATAATCTTCAACTTTCTGAGAGAAGCGCCCAAAATTATAACTCGCTGATAAGCTCTGAGACTATTGCAGATGCCCAGATCAATAAATCAAATATCTGAATATCACTGCCATTGTCAAATCAAAATTAAATCTTCACAAACTGTGTCTACGTGGTACTCCTTTTGCACTTCTGAAATAGTGAGTTCCATCATTTGTTGCATCTCCATCGATTGATGGAGCACCATATCATTGGAGACAAATGTCTGAACCGTTCCACCTATCTCTATCCAGCTACAGCCAGGTACCTTGTTGACGCACGTGTTCCTCATCACACTTCTAACTTTTGCAAGCTCATTCCAATCTCCTGCAGCAGCAAACGCATTGGACATAAGCAGATAATTTACTGCCTCGCTTGGCTCCAGGCATAGAAGCTTATCAGCGGCCCACTTTGCCAACTCGATATTGCCCCGCATCTTGCAAGCACCAAGGAAAGCTCCAACAATATCAGCGTTGCTTTCGCAGGAAAGTTTGACTACAACTTTGTAAGCCTCTTCGATCCTGCCAGCTCTCCCTAAGAGATCAACCAGACAAGCCACATGCTGTGGGCTCAGATCAATACGAAAGACCGTCGTCATCACAAGGAAATAGTGTAAGCCGTCTTCAATTAGCCCAGCATGGCTGCAGGCAGAAAGAACTCCAAGGAAGGCAATGCCATCAGGCTGTACGCCTTGATGGAGCATTCTCTCAAACACATGAACAGCATCCTTGGCATGTCCCAGGTAAGCATATGAAGAAACCATGGAAGACCATGTGACTATATCCGGGTTATCTGTCATCGCAAATATCCGTGTCACCTCTCGAACGAAGCCGTTCTTACCATACGCCACGATAAGGGCGTTGGCCACCTGCAGAAATCCCTGCAACCCCCTCTTCTGGGCATACGCATGAACTTGCATAGCCTCATTCACTGCCGCCATGTTGGCGCAGGAGCTGAGCACACTGGCGAGCGTGCGCTCATCCGGGCAGCAGCGCCCATCCCTCAGCATCTGCCGGAAGAGCCCCACGGCGTCCTTGCCTTCACCATGGCAACCGTAGCAGACGATGATGGCGTTCCAGGACACAACGTTCCTGACCACCATGGCGTCGAACACCCGGCGCGCGTCGGCAACCCGGCCGCACTTGGCGTACATATCGAGCAGCGCGGTGGCCACCACCACGTCCGCGAGGTGGCCCATCCTGAGAACGAGGCCGTGCGCCAGCGCACCCAGGTGGAGTAGCATCTCAACGTCGTCGGCATTGCCCGCCACCCGCCGGGGAGGGCGCAGCAGGGCGCTGAAGGTGAACCCGTCCCCGGCGAGGCCGGGGCCGCCGCTCCTGCGCATGGAGGCGACGAGCGCCCAAGCGTGGAGCGCAAGCCCTTGGGCGGCGTAGCAGGCGACCATGGAGTTCCAGAGGATGAGGTCCTTATGCGGCGTCTCGTCGAACACCCTGCGCGCGTGGGCGAGGTGGCCGGAGTCCGCGTACGCGACGGCGAGGCGCGTGGCGGCGTGGGGACGCGAGGCGCGCCCGGACTTGAGGAGGAGAGCGTGGAGGGCCTGCGGGGAGGCGCACGGGTGGTGGTTGGAGGGCTGGTGGCGGCGGGCGGCGGTGCAGGCGGCTCGGAACAGCGGCGCGAGGAGGCCGCGCCCGCGCGACATTTCCGTTCACGGCTGGCGGCCTCATCCTTGCTGAGTAGGCAGTGCTGAGCAGGAACGCCGTGCACATGATCGCGACATGCGACGGCCAGTGCTGCGCTCCATTGCCGGACGGCGAGCCGGCGATGGCACGAGGGGACGGAGAGGATCAGGTGCAGAGTGGTAACTGCAAATGCAAGTTAACCAGTGCATTCAATCTCGTCCATCCATTTTCCCGGTGAACGCCATAGATTGTGTGGCCCAGTTCATGATATTTAAAAAAAATTCTCTCCCTTTTAAATTATTGATCTTTTTGTCTTTTAAAACACATCTTAACACAATTATCGTTATTCTTAAAAGTTTTAACGTCCCCACAATTTTTAAAGTTACTGACATTCAAGCTCCAGCAAAAATCGACCGAGTAATAATCAAAATGCCATGGTAAGAATAGGCGACACAGGCGAGAACCAGGAGCAGGATGGAGACATTCTTGTTTCACAATCGTGTATCACTGTACGGTGAACTTTGGAGGAATTGTAACACTTGAAGCAGAGTTCTTGTTTCTGCTTTCTGGTAATGGCATCCATATTTTCAAGCAAATGTTAATGGTGCATTCATTGTTACCTGCAATGCTGAGATAATAATTAGCGACAAACTCAGTAATGTCATAATGGTACTGTATCATTCATCTCTGTTGTTATCTTGTTCAGCCTAATGAACTGCACAGAAACCAGCTGCTTGAGGAACTCTAATCTTTGATGGACAGCCTAGAAAGATCACTGGTTTCAGATGGAAAGCCTATCGACCATCAAATACTGTTGCCGCGCTTTCCGGCATCGATTATCAGAACTTAATTAACTGTGGATACCGAACACGCACGGTTCCATGGTGGTGCTCGAGGTGATCCTTCATGGCGCTGGTCAGGCTTTAGTGCGAAGGAAGGAAGACACAGGCTCTTTGTTATTCCCGGTGTCTCTAACTCCAATTTTCTTTGGGAGATGCATGCCATGAACTACCTATCCTTCCCCAGTCTTCCATCTCTTGTTCACCAATTATCGCAGGAGGATTCTATATATGTTGCTGAGACGCCAGCGGTACGGTGTTGGTTGCACATATTAAACTGACTGGAACTAATTGAGTCACATTACAATCTGCAGCTTCATCACTCTTTGTTGTACCATGAAATCACTGATAAATGAATGTGAAGACACTAGCCTTGCTCTTCTGTACAGTTTCTTTTTAATCACATTAAAATGACTTGTACCACACAATTGTCAAGAGAAGTAACTGAGCTAATACTGGCCTTTAGATTTAGGGGGATGTATTTTGAAGCCAGGGCCTATGGAACAAAGGTATTATTCCCACTCCCACGTGCCACCTGTATTTGTTTCTCCTGAAGCAGGTTTGAGCTGATGCTTGTACTTGCAGTAGCGGTCGGCATACACTTGCAGATCTGGAGCGGCAAGTTGTTAAAGATAAGATGGCCATACGCAGTTCTGCGCGGCGTGGTGGATGAATTACTGATTGGCTTGCAAGATGTATACGTGGGTACCCAGTGCCCACTCACTTAATCGTCGTCACTTAATTTGATCTCAAGAGAGCATATAGTAGCTGCTTGCTACATACCACAAGGGGATAGCCGCAATACACACAGATAGAATTGTTTTATTAGAGAGGACCGACAGAAGCACAGCACAACACTGCTGCCGGCACTACATACCGCACTAGCCACGGCACAAACAGACAGTCAAAAACACTGCACATACATCACATGCCGTACAAGACAACAGCAAAGGATATGACACCCGGGGCTGTGGCACTGTTAGTTGTTTTGACCGGGGAGTGTTGCCTGCTTGCGCCCGGCAGCGGCGTTGATTTCCCTCTGCTTGTTGGTAGCCGGCACTTGCACGCCTATACCTATCCCTCCATTGTTCCCTTGTCCGCCGTTGCCGAAGAGGCCGGCGGCGAGCAGCAAAGGCATCCTCATCGCAACAGCGCAGCTCAGCTGCACGACGATGCAGACGAGAACCAGGAGCAGGACGGTGGTGGTGCTCCTGGCGGCGGCCATGGCAGCGGCAGGCACTCCGAATCAGAATTAACGATGCGTAGTGTTTGAGCTGATGCCCCGTCGCATGCAGTAGCGCCTACCTACATGCCTACTATATATACTTCAACACTTGCTGCAGCGGGGGTGTTTGGACCTGATCTGGAGTGACAGGTTGTTGAAGATAGGATTATCCTCTGCATGACGTGGATGCATTGTTGATCAATCCATCGTTGCTTTTATTTGTTGGCTTGCAGGATCATCATCTGGGTTTTATTTGCTCCACGGCCTTTGCATTGCTCGCCCACACACTCTAAATTAAATAAGCATATCCTGCCAAGTGCCAACCTTGCTGACCAGCAATGCCGCGCAGTGCAGGAGTACACCACACACCGATCATTAAGGTTGTAAAATATAGGCATTGATCGATCATCAGGTACATGTGTTGTTTACAATATTGAAATATGCTGTGCAAATGGCCTCGAAAGTTTTGTGTACACGCGCACAACTAGAACGTTTTAAGGATCGGCAGCACAGTCTTTGTACGTACAAATAATACTATACGCCATGACAGAAAACACAGCCGACCTAGCTCAGTGGTAGAGCGCGTGGCTTTTAACCACGTGGTCGTGGGTTCGATCCCCACGGTCGGCGCATTTTCAGTTTTATTGTTGTTCAACTAGTATAAGTTTTTTCAGTGTGTACAGTCAAAATCAAGAAAGAAAAATGATGAATTTTTTTTTTTGGCAACAGGGAAGTATGCCATGTCAAAAATGATACGACCATTGATTTACTTCGCATCTTCGAACTGGTTAATGAAAAACTTGACAAGAAAACTTGACAAGAACTACCCAAACGGAGATGAAATAAATTCGAGCAGGAGAAACATTTTCAAAACGACTTTCAGCTTATAACTATACCTAACACTAAAAGAACTTGTAAAAGACTTTTTTAACAATTGAAGAACATGAAGTTTTTTTCCAATAAAAGAAGCAACAAAAAGTGTTTCCTATCCTACTTTTCTATTCTAAAAAACTAAAAAAATTGTGAAATTGTTTTAAAGTCGGGATCAGATGGTAAAGTCATTGGGGTGCCCTGTTGTCGTAACAGGCTTAGTTGGGGCGGACACCCCTCTCGCATAATAATTTGCGAGCTTGTACCACTCCTCATCTCCCTTTAACTGCCTGAAGGATCATGGTTCTACAACGCCGCACCCCCACCTCTTTTAAAGCCGACGCTGGAGCGCAACCCGTTCCGCCTCGCCGGTGTGGGACTAAAACGCTGCAGCTCCACCTCCACCTCTTGCTTAATGCTTACTGGTGCGATACGGAGGTTGTTGCACCCTGGGTCCTGGGCTGGCTGGCCAGGCCTGTTGTAAATGGGCCCGAAAAATGTATCACGTTTAGAGCCCAGCTAGACGCATGGGCTGACCAGGCCTGCTTTGAGATTTTCACAAAGCGCAACGCATCCTCTCCTGCGCCTATGCTTGAGGCGGGAAGTATCTGGTGCTGTAAAGCTTTCTTCAAGCGTGCAGAGAAGGCTTTCCTTAAGCATATGAAATCGTTGAGAGTTTATACCGGTGTATGGAATTATTTGTCTCCAAAAGCTTGGAAGATCCGCTGGAATTTGCATGTCCTTACAAGTATCGCCTTTAAAAGAACTGGTAACCTGGGTTGTGTATTTAATATCTCTGGATTGCATTATTGTTGTAAGCTAAGATTTTTGGCTTTTTTCCCTTTGAAGTAAAGGTAAGCTGCGTTTTATATATGTATAAGAATGCGAGAAGAAGATCGATTGCGGACGCCGCCATAGATCAAATCATAAATTCATAACAAAAATCCGAAATATATAAAATGTTGCATAACGCCAACCACACTGCTCCTATACTATAATAATAACATAATTGCATATAAATTAACTCCTAATAAGCAAGAGACTGTGACACCTATCCTATAATTGTTACTCCTGACGAGTGACGAGCCTCTTGCTAGCTACGACGACGCTAGATGTACCTGCAAAACCAGAAGCAGATGTGCAAATTTGATTAGGACAAGACTAGCTTCATATATCATAGCATGTATACTGAAAAAAAAAGAGGATAAGAACGTACCCTACTACGCTGCAGGTGGTAAAGACGGTGGAGGACTAGGAGGCGTCATCGGCGGCACGTAGTCAAACTTGCTGTCGCAATCAGTAAACGCCTCCAGTCGCACGACGGAGCCGCACGCTCCGGAGAGCCCGAACAGGCGCGTGGAGTTGAGCGTGCCCGGTACGATCTTGCCGATGTCGCCGTTGGGGTAGTGGCAGAAGCAGATGGCCGCGTAGTCCACCATGTACTTGAAGCCGTCGCAGCAGGCCGACGAGACGCTCGAGTCTGCCGGTGAGGAACCCCGCGCACGGCGCCAGCTTCGACAGCGGCGTCCAGCACTCCGCCGGCGGACCTCGCAGCGGCTTCGGCTCGTAGCAGGGGATGAACTTGGGAAGGCCAGGTGTGCAAGCGACCATGGGAGGGATCCTGATCGCCTCCGCCGATGGCTGCTGCAGGGCGGAGACGAAGGCCAAGGCCACGAGCAAGGCGAGCAGGGATGATGGAGCCATCTTATTCCCTTCTTTGATGGATTGGAGGGTTTGTTTGGCTGTTGCGTTGCAGGGGCCAGTTGCAACCAATTTATATAGGATGGTCTGCGGCCGAGATCACAAGTTTAACTTTTTCAAAAAAAAAAGATAACAAGTTTAAACACTAACGTCCAGGGATTATTACGTCCATTCACGGCTGTTGCCGATATCAACAGCCACTCAATCGTTTTTTTTTTACACTAGATCAAATTAAAGTCGCGCTATCTCTAAAAAATTCTAGATAACGCGCTTTAGTTCGCTGAAAATCGAATATGGGTGGTTTTTGCCGTAACTGGATTTCATATCTGAGCGCATGGTCAGAACGACTGGCTAGTGGTGTTTGGACGGGCTAGTGGTGTTTGGAAGCCTTTCTCCGTTCACAAACGACTGAAAGAGGCCGAGAGCCCTGTCCGGCTGCGCAAACGGCACCATGTGAGCTGCGCCACGAACTGTTGCGAAGGTCAGCAGCTTCCCGTACTCGGTTACCCACCCAGCAACCTTCAACCAAAAAAGGAAATCAATCAATGCTATTCAAAATGCTGCCAGGGATTTGGTGTTCACTGCACATTAACAGGTGCGGTGTTAGTTTGCATTGTTTTCTGAGTAAGAACAAGCAGTATAAACAAATTTTGCTAAATGTAACGGAAATTCATACTCTAAGAATTGAAATTGAATTATCAGTATTCAGAGTAGAACAGTACCTGTTCTTTGTGGAACCAAGCACGGTAAGGGACAGTGACGCCAAGGCCCATATCATGAGCTAGTTCGCGCACTAGGGTTCGCGAGCCAAGCAGGGGCACCACAGAGTCCTGATCACCACTGCAGATGTTCATTCATCTTGTTAATCATTACTGAAGCCACAGCTGTTCTGAAGCAACGCACTTGAGCTGAAATGCTGAATGGCATGGTATAACCGAAGTATCTATCACGTTACCTGAATACCCAAACCGGTATGTTATGCTCAACGATCCTCTGTAGCAATGGCAGGATGTTGATGTTGACGTCAGTATCACTGTAGTTCAGCACCCTGCCATGATAAACACACACATTCAGTGTGAGTTTATATCGTGCAAACATGACTTTGTTTATTTACTTGCTTCATGTGAAACGGGGAAAAAAAAAGAGAAAGAAACATCAGAAATTCTTACGGGCTGCACATACTCCATTTGTATGGCAGTCTCGTTCTATTGGCATGGAGAGCCTGCTGAGCTTCTGGAAGGTTAAAATAGAAGTATCTCTCAACGGACATGCAGACATCAACGCCCATGCTGATTTTAGTTACCTGTACTCATGAAAAATATAGTTGCACATTAACATTAAGAATTTTCTGAAGCCAAATGTACTGTACCTTGATATCAGACTGAAAATCACACATATTTCCGCAGTCGCAGCTCCTGCATGACAATCGATGGATAGCAGACATCTAGCAGAACATCATAGTTATTGACATAATCCCCAACCACTTTGTTCGCCTCCGCTATGGCATCATTGCACGATTGGCTCTCGTTGTGAGGGCTTCTGAAGGTGTAGTCCTCAAAATCACAGGCATTTGTGATTGCCAAGCCAACTTCATCAGAGATCATGCCATGGGACCAGAAGTAGTCATACATCGAGGCGATATCCCTGTCAAGCTTGAGTAGTGGGTTTCCAATCTGTTCAGGTAAGGCTCAAAAGTCAAAACCAGTATGCAGAGGATGTGAACTGAATTGCTGAAATATAAGACTGGACTGAAGCTCTAGTTTATTTTTGTTCTGAAGTAGTAATTTTCTTATAAGAATATAAATTGCACATGTTCTTACAGCAACTCCTTTGATATTGAATTTGAAACCCTTCGATTCCTTGTTATGACTGATAAGTACATTGGCCAGCTGTGGTATGTAATGCCCTGCAAGCCATGTTCTTTGTCAAGAACCATTCACACAATACATAAAGAGCAAAATAAGTACTGGTACCTGCATAACTCTCTCCAGTAAGGAAAAGATCTCTTGATTTGTACTCTGGAAACTTTTCATACCATTTCAGCAGGAATAGGTACATGTCACTAGCTGCATTGTTTATTTTAAATAGACTCAGATCAATTAGTTGTGCATGAAAAACTGGGATAACCAAATAATTTAGTAGAGGGAACTATGTTGCTTTATATTTTGTTTTAAAATTAACTTATTTCCACTCGCATGATATACCAGAAGACTTGGCATAGAAAGGCAAGCCAGTGATTCAGAGGGGAAAATACCACTGCGTTCATCTCCGGTTTTGTAGTCAGATGATGTGTTTGAGTAGGACCATCCGACACCAGCGGGGGATTCAACAAAAAGAAGGTTTGACACTGCAAAATTGAAGGTGAAACATTAGTTTAATGTGGCACTGTCACTGAACTTGATAACAGGTAACAAACTATAACCTTTGTTCCATGACTTGTCGTTTATTCTAAGGCCTCTACCATCCCCTCTTGGATAAAATGGGCCTAGCTCTGTGAAAGCCCCACCTCCAACTGAAGAACATCCAGGACCTGACAAAATATGCAAATTGAAGATTTCAGCCATTGATGCACATCAAACAGATATTTAAAAAGAAAACAGAAGCTATTTACTCTTACTACCCAGATCTTCACTGTTACTGAACATTTCAACATGCCAGATTTGAATGCAAACTTAACAAGCCTTGATTATAACAAAAAGCTAAAGAACAGCAACAGCTTTATCAGTGAAATGGCACTCTGTCATCATGGTAAATCCTGAAGTGCCAAGCAGTGATTTCATTATATCTCTGACAACTACTGGACATTAGTACTATGGCCTGATTAACTTGACACTCTGTCCTGGCTGGCAGATCAGGCAGCTAGTAATATCTTTTCAACTTTCACAGCTGATGATGGAGCAGTGCAGTCATAAAAATGAAACTGCCCCAACGTGGGCAATCTTTCAGCAGCCCAAGACAATCTAATAATATATTGCATCAAAGATGACAATTTGATCCACTCCGGACAGATGAAAGATCAACGAAACATCCGGGAAGCAGCGCGGGCAGGGGAGGAGATAGGCAAGGACCAACGCGTCTTCACGTGCTAACTATCTGCGTTTGCATGTTACCATGTTTTTATTCTACTTGCCTACATCTACACGCTCCAGCTAACAATCACGGGTAGTGCATCTCTCTGAAACCAGGTAAGAAGAACACTTATTGGTACTGCTGTAGAATGGAGATTGAAACTCTTACAAAATGGAGACATTATTTCTGGAACACATTAATTTGTTTCAGTTACTAACGAGAATCACTCGTGAAATTCCTCCTTTATAACATGCCCTACGGGATGGAAGACAATAAATAGGAAATTTAGATAAAAAAAATGTGACACCCTTGACACAACACAACAATGCGATATGCAATTACCCTCCTCGAACAGCATTACGGCAGCAATACGATACTGCATTGGAAATATTCAAGACTTACGCACCTCCATTGAGCCAGAGTGTGAGGGGCTTGGACGCGGCGGCGGCGCCGTCGGCCTCGGCGAGGTAGTAAAAGAGGCTCCTCCCGGCGCGCTCGTCCACGTCCACGTACCCGGCGAACTGCCGGAACGCCACCGGCGGCTGCCCCGGCAGACCCCGCACCAGGTCGGACTCGGGGTACCCCTGCACGCAGCAGACGAAGCAGAGCAGGAGCCAAGGGAGCGCCGCCGCAGCTGCCATCACCGGCGTCGTCGCTGTCCAAGAACCAGCCGCCATTGCTGACCGACTGGCTACTGAGGTACTAGACAGGTAGTGCTTCGCGCTCGTGGATGGGTGCCGCCGTGTGGCCGGTTTGGTGTTGGCTGCGCCGGCGCCGCTGCTTGAGGACGAGCGAGGGAGCAGAGCAATGTACGGATTGAAGAGGAGGGGAGCCGCTGCTGAAGACACTGCAGTGACACGAGATGCAGATGCAAGGTGGTGGCAACGGGAATCTCGTAACATGATACGAGGAAGAATTCTCCATGCCTTATAATACGATAATATGTTGTCAGTACTCTCACTCGTTTTGAACTTTTGATTGAGCGTGTAACATATTAATTATTTTATATATACTCATTCAGATGAAAAATAGCATCAACGGGGATGTAGCTCAAATGGTAGAGCGCTCGCTTTGCATGCGAGAGGCACGGGGTTCGATCCCCCGCATCTCCAAAATTTTTCCCGATTTTCTATATTTTTTTACTCCACTCCACGCCACAGCTGGATTTGACTAGAATCTGAGTCGGCATCTGTCCGCTATAGAATTCTAAATGGGCGGCATGGCACTAGCCCGACGCGGCCCGGCCCTATCAAGGCTCGATGGATGTTAGTGCCGGGCCGGGCCACCGTGCCGACCCAACGGCTCAGGCCCGGCACTAAGGCCATTTTATAGTGCGGGGCCGGCACTATGGCCCGATCGGCCCAACGGGCTGGGGTCGGGCCGTCGGGCTCGGCTGGCCCATCCCTGCCCTGCCACGCCGATGAGCGGCGACGGCCGGAGCGGCGGCCAGGAAGACCGGCAGAGGCGCTGAAGGTAGGGAAGGAGTGGCAGCGGCGCCGTTGACAGCGGAGGACAGCGGCGGTGCCGGTCGCGCCCGTACATCTCGCCGCACGAGCAGGTCACGGCCGGCCGCGCCCGCAGATCCCGGCCGCACCAGCAGGGGGCGGCGCCAGTAGCCTGGCTTGGCTGCATCTCGTGCCTCCGACGGCGGCGGCGACCGGCCGATGCTTGGCTGCGCCAGGTGAGGAAGAGGGAGGGGCGGAGGGTGCGGGGTGCCGGGGTGAGGAAGGGTCGCACGACGGAGGCCGGAGGGAAGGCAGGCAGCGGCGGGAACGGGAGGGAGGGGCGACCGGCGGCGGGAACGGGAGGGATTGGCGGCCGGCGACGGGATCGGGAGGCGGGATCTGGATTCTAGAGGAAGGGGCGGCCGGGCGCGAGGCGGATGGATCGGGAGGGAGGGGTGAAGGGAGAACGGCGGCTGTAGCTGGAGGTTAAGGATGGAAATGAAAGTAAAAAATTAGGGTTTGTATAGGTATTTATATGAGATGAGAAAAATGTTATCGGGCCACTGTCGGGCTGCTCATTTTCGTGCCGTGCCTCGGGCCGGCACTATGGGCCGAGGTGGTGGCCCAGGCACTAAGAGGCCATCGGGCCAGGCCGGCACTAGGCACTATTGATCGGGCCTCAGACCGTGCTAGGGCCGTGCTTTTTAGGGCCGTGCCTCGTGCCGTCGATGGGGCCTGGCCCATTTGGAATTCTATACTGTCCGCTGCGAACACTTCACCTCATTTTCATCTTCACTCTTCATCGTCAAAAATCGTCATCGCCACCAGGTTTCATCAAATTCAATCTTCACATCGATCGCACAACACCAACTCTGCCGTTGGCAACTCACAAGATTCACGCACGAAAGTTAATCAGCCAAACGCAGGCGCCACGGCCACTCATGCAATTTCTTACTGTCAAAAACCACACCAGAAACTACGTCATCTCAAGGTGAAAACCAAATATCACCGCTTGCCCGCGGCGATCTGCAGCACAAGGTTCCCGGCGCCGCCGCCACCGCCCCTGCGCGCCAGCACGAGCGCCGCCACGACGGCGATGGCAACGGCGACGAGCAGCAGCGCCGCGATGCCGCCGGCCAGGCAGACCCGCCTCCGCCGCGCCTCGCCCTGCAGCCGCCGGGCCTCCCGCAGCTCCGCCTCGGCCGCGCCCACGTCGCCGGCCGCCACCGCGACGTGGCGATCGATGTCGTCGAGCGGCGCGCCCTGGGCCTCCACCAGCGCCGCCATGTCCAGGAACACCTGCTGCAGCTCCAGGAGGCCGCGCTCCACCTCTGCTACCTCTCTCGCCGCCTCCTCCTGCTCCGCCGCCGCCGGGGCGGCGGCGGACAGCAGCGCCGCCCGCATCGCCGCGTCGGAGTCTCCGTCGGTGCTGGCGAGGAGGCGGTCCAGCTGGTCCTCGGTCGGCGCGTCCCCGGCGACGGCGAGGTACCGGCGGGCCGCGTCCTCGCGGCGCTCGGAGGAGACCTGGCGCCGGAGGGCCTGGAGGTCCGCCGTGAGGTCGTGCACGCGGCCGCGGAGCCCCGCCGCGGCCTGGGCGGCGGGCGCGGGCGCGCGGCGGTCCATGGAGGCCAGGCGCGCCCGGAGGCGCCGCGCGGAGCCGAGGAGCCGCAAGAGCGCGGCCTGCGTGGCGGCGCGCCCGCCGACGACGACGGCGTGCCTGGACGCCTCGTGCGCGGCCCGGAGACGGGACAGCTCGTCCCGCAGAGTGGCCATCTCAGACTTTGCCGCGTCCGCCTCGGCCAGGAACGCGCGGAGCTCCGGCTCGCCGCCGCCGGTGGATGGGGCGGGCGCGCCGCCCTGACGCGCCTTGGCCGCGGCGGTGACGAAGGAGTCGGTCATGAGGTCGTTCATCTTGGCTGCCGGAATGGAAGGAGACGGCTGCGAGATCGATCGATCGATCCGTGGTGTCGGTCAAGTGTCGCTGAGGAAGCAAGAAATTAGCAGATCTTTTCCAGCATCTAATCAAGGTGATGGAGACTGCTACATCTAGACGTGGCCCAGTGGCACGTCTGTTCTTTTAGTTTACTAATAAATTAAAAAAATAATGGGAGCAAGTCGTTAGACACTTTGTTAGAATATAAATAAACTAATTCGAGAAAATAACCAACTGATCATACTGCAATTTACAATTATCACCAAATTACAACTACTACAACAACATAGACTTTTGTCCCAAGCCAGTTGGGGTAGGCTAGAGATAAAACACAACAGAAACAAAGATAAGAAAGACCTAAAACGGCACAATTATCACCAAATTGCTGGAAAAAAAATAGAATACCCTTTGCATCA
The DNA here is from genome assembly GCA_015476505.1 of Urochloa ruziziensis. NCBI lineage: Eukaryota > Viridiplantae > Streptophyta > Magnoliopsida > Poales > Poaceae > Urochloa > Urochloa ruziziensis. The sequence continues at coordinate 19,905,137 of CM027121.1, forward strand.
AATACAATTCTGAATTTAGATGCATTACAGTAGTTTGTTACAAATCCAGCCACTCTAAAAAACATATAAATTATTCTTTTTTTTCTGGGAAATGTACGCCAAACTATTCCTTTTCTAGGTCAATCTCTCCAGATTATTGAACAAGGAACAGTTTTGTCTCCCCATTTGACAGAGTGAATGTTAAAAGCTTCGTTACAAAATTATTTCTGCCTAAAAAAGAAATGAATAGAACAGATGCTAGTGCCAGCTTGCTCTAAGATCTGCAGCAAGCATTCATCAGGATGGACCTGAGGCTTTTTGTCTCTGCGGCGACACATTCCCGGTCGAACAGAGCAGAGACCACAGCCACACCTTTCAGATTTGGGAGCCCAAGCTCCATCACTGAACCTGCATTTCTGGCATTGATGCCTCCAATGGCCACCACAGGCAACTTTGAAGCAAAGCACACGGTCCTCAAGCCCTCAAATCCCAAGGTGGGATTGTTTGCCTTCGTTGTGGTTGGAAAGACGCCTCCGCAACCGATGTAGTCCGCCCCGTCCTTCCAGGCCTGCTCAGCCTGAGCAGGAGTTTTACATGAGACGCCGATGATCTTTCCTGGTCCTAGGAGCTCCCGCACCTCCCATGCCGGCATGTCCGATTGACCAACATGGACGCCATCTGCATTGCATGCCAGGGCAACATCTATGCGATCGTTGATCAGTAGTGGCACTCCACTGGATCTGCATATCTCTACGCAAGTCTTGGCAGCTTCCAAGAACTCCCGTGTCTCAGCATCTTTTTCTCTGAACATTGGGAATTCATAGTATGTCAGTGAAGTATAATCAAGAGGCAAGCTAACCTTTATCTTTTTTTTCAGAAATATACCTCAACTGAACAATTGTAGCGCCTCCTTCAATGGCAGCTTTCACGGCATCTTCTATCGAACGACCCCACTTCTTGTTCATCCCAGAGTCTGTTACTGCATACAGGAAGAGGTCATCTGGATTGAACCTGTGCAGTGATCCCATCTTGTATAATGGGGACTTGAGACTGAAGAGGTGGTCAAACGGGCCTTGAGGTCCATTTCCAATCACAAGATCTTTACTGTGATAAAGGGCAGACTCCACAAATTTCTTCGCAGCCTGCCAAGACCATCCGCGAAAAAAAAAACACATTAAGATAATAATTTTTTGAACAGCACACCTAAAAAGATACATTTAGCGCCAATCAAGGTTCAGAAACCACTAGGAACATATCTACGAACCGAAGACTAGTATTTGTATAGACAAAAATGGATCTGATAATTGTAATAAGCTTTCTAGGTATATGTATGCTGACCCAAAATCACAGCTCTTAGAAAACTATCTAAAACAGCCTAGCTAATGTCCTAGACTGTACAGTATATCATGGCTGGTTAAGATACCAGATGCAGTAAATGTGAACTGAAATTTCCCATAAAAAACAACCCAAATTACCATCATTTTACATGCTAAATTTTCAAACATTAGTCCTAAATAGTCACCAATCATATTCTGTTCTTTTATTAACAACTTTCGGAGAGCAAAATGTCTGAATGATATGTTACAAGAGTATGATACATTTTTTCTTCTTCAGTCTGTCATGTTAGTTGCTAAGGAATTATTTTGCTAGTTATACTGAACACTTGACTGATACCTTTTGCCTCATTTTTTTGTCCCTGTGATTTCCAGGTATCAGTGGGTAAAAAATGAAATAGCACAAGACCAACCTCAACAGCATGCAGCATTGATGCACCTTTGGCTAATTCAGCAGCAATACATGAGGATAAGGTGCAACCAGTTCCATGCGTGTTACGGGTCTTTATACGCAGACCACGAAGCTCAATGAATTCCTTACCTGTTGAAATAGGTCAGAACTTGAATGAGGCTGCTAAAGAGGGGGGAAGGAATTAGATAACTGTTAAATTACTGAAACGAACCGTCAAAAAATACATCAATTGCATCTGTTGAATCTGGCATATCCCCACCTTTCACAAGCACATATCTGAAAATGGATAATTTATGTTAGAAAATCATTCATCAGTGACTTTATGTTAGAAAGTCATCCATCAGTATCTTTACTTAGGGATGAAAACAGATTGGGTATGAACGGATATATACATATAATGATGTTAAATGAAGAGATTACAGATAGGGCTCCGTGACAAGATTTAGCACTTATCCAAGACAGGGCAACAATCTTGAATATAATAAAATTTTCCTTTTCGAAAATAAAAAGACAAGGCAACAATCAGTGTCACAGATATATGGTCAGACATGATAAATCAACAAAGGAAAACCTGTACAGCTAGCTCCTCAAGCTGGAACAGAGGGACATTATGTACTATCCAGGAACAATTATACAACGCAAGCAATTATAAGCTATGACACTTACAGTAACCAGCCCGAATGATTTACTTAAAAGATTCATATAACTAGGCGATCAGGCTAACACTTCCCGCATAAATCTAATATCAGGATGTACAAGCATGTTACAGTGTACATATTGGGTAAGAGAACAAATACAGTAAACAGAAAAATTTTCAAAAATGCATAACACATACTTTGGACCGAGTTTGTAAATGGATTCAGCTGCACTGCGCATGTCAGAAATTGTTTGCAACGATACATCCCCAAGTAACTTTGATGCTTCTTTAACATTAGGAGTGACTATGTCAGCCATAGGAAATAGTTCATCCCTGGTCGAAACAATTGCAAGAGCATGTCCGTGAGTGCTATGGTATTGAGGATGTAACAGCAATAACAATCCATTAAGAAATCATAAATGATTACAGAACAAAACAAATATTGGTCCTCTACCTGTATGTAGTGAGAGTAGATGGTCCTGAAAGAGTATCACCACTGGTGGACACCATAACCGGATCCACCACTAAAGCTGCCTTCAGAAGCATAAGTCATAGCAAGTAAATAACTGATCTGGCATAATATGTTTTCATCGTACACATGAAACAATAAAGCATACCTTTGACTGGAAACTTCCTAAGACTCTCACACAGAACTTTAACTATTCCAGCTGAAGGGAGCATCCCTGTTTTCACCTAACAAAATCAAGAACAGAAGACAAATTCCATGAGTTCCAAGTGGAAATAGGACGGAATCAAATAGATTAAATCATATCACATTATAACCTAACTCATTCCGGATCAATATGACAACTTTAACAATGAGGTATTTGGAGAATCAACAAGTCTTTTGGTATACAAACACTATGTCAACCAAACACCATGGTTCAGGCAGAACAATCCATCTTGCAGGCATGAAGAATAAGGAACGCAGGAAATTCAAGCATGACCTACCATTGACAATCATATGCCATAAACTGCGGTGATAGCCCTTGGCAGTTTGAAATTGGAATACAGATCAATTACAGAGCCTCTGATTATCTAAACTAACGCAGAACAAACTAATTAACACCTTCAAGCATCCGTGACTCACTTTGCCAAGCATAGAACCTGCCCCATCATGGCTATTGGGCTTTGTGTGCGTTAATCTTAGAAAGAAGTAAAGAACTAACCCCTCATATGACATTTCTGGATCATGGCATCATTACTGAATACTGAAAGTCAAAGAGGGCTCACCACGTCCACCGACATGTCCGAGAGAACCGACCTGAGCTGCTCCCCGACGAACTCCTCCGGCACAGCATGGACCCCCTACATCACCACCCAGATCATCCATCCCCTGTTCCCAATCGAATCGGAGCAAAAGAAAGCCAAGTAGCAAAAATAACCGAGGCAGGGGGATAGAGGCGAAACGTGCCTGGACGCCGACGGTGTTCTGCGCCGTGACCGCGGTGATGACGGAGGAGCAGTACGCACCGAGCGCCGCGCACGCCTTGATGTCGGCCTGGATGCCCGCCCCGGCGCCGGAGTCGGAGCCGGCCACCGTCAGCACGTGCGGCCACGGCATCGCGCGCGCCGCTACCGCGAGCCTCCGAGACCGGCCTGCCGGAGAAGGCGAGACCCGCGGTGAGACGGCGGGGGAGTAGAATCGAAGGGCGGCGGTGATGGAGGGCCGGTGCGGGGCGAGGGGCGCTGGTGGTGGTTGTACGGACGCCATCGGCAAGTGGGCAGAGGTTTATGGCGTTGGGGACTTGGGGTTGGGGATGGATGAGTCAAACCTTTTCTTTCTTTTTGGGAAAGAATATATTGTATTCCTATTTATCTTTTTTTTCTTTTCTAAATTTTGATATTGATTATGCCAACCATGGGAATTTAGTGACTTAACAAAAAAATGATTTTCTTGCCTGGTACTCTTTGCATCAACAATCAAGATTATGAGACAGTAATTGCGGGGGATTTTTTTCTAATTCTTGCTTGAACTTGATCCTGCTTTTTTGAAAAAAAAATATTCTTCTCACAGAAATAGACCATATAAGATTATTTTGTCGTGAAGCAGGAATAAAAAATTAACTCTTTTTTTTTGGCAAATAAGATGTTTATTTTGGGGTTTTACCACACATGGGATTTGGGGGTAACGGGCAAAGGATCGAGAAAACGATATCTAAGAGTTTTTTTTATTATTTTTTGGCCCCTGGCCGCCTCCGCCGTGGTGAGCTACGCAGAGACGCGGCCGCGGATCAAGGGCAGGTTCGCCAAGCGCACCGACAACGACGCCGACGCCGAGGCCGCCGTGCCGACCTCGTACGTGCTCGACTTCGGCTACGGCGTCGTGCCCAGCTTCTGATCGATGGTGATGACGGTGGCGGTCTCGGTCCACGCGCGGGGAGGCATGGCCGGCCGGCGGCGCGCTTGTCCCGGCCGTCCGGCCATGCGCAGGTCACTTTGAGCTTTTGATCCGCCCGCCACTGATTCCTTCCTCCCGTACCTCTCGCTTCTGCCGCTCGCTCCAGCACCCGACCCGAATCCTCTTCTGCTCCGCCGTCCTGCGCTGCGCGCCCGCGGTGGATATAGCAAGCCGGCGCCGCTCGCCATCGACACGTCGGCACGGAACTAGCCCCGCCGCTGTGGTCGTCGACCTCCAGGACCGCCTGTGCCATCCATCTCCAGCCAAAGACCCAGCACGCCATCTGTTGGGACCTATCGGCTACTGAACGGCCGACTTGTAGGTATCGGCTGTTGGAAAGCCGATAGGTGGTCGTGTTTTCTATTTGAACAGCTGACAGGGAGGTCGAGGGCGATTGCGCTCGTCCAGTAGTCCCCCATTTCATTTCCATGGTGATCGATATGTGAGGTACCATTATTACCGATGATCCTTAGTTAAGAATAATTACCGTTGTTGGTAAAGATGATGCCGTAGACGGGGCTGCCGGCGCGATCACGCACATTATTATTATACCATTCACACATGGACTCACTTACACAGATTTAGTACAAACATACGTTTTTATTGTGCTAATAGGAACTATGCATCTGGGGCCAGCTCCTCTAGCCGATCCTCGGAGCTTTGGCGACCTTGTCGTTGGAGTCGACGAACACCCTGACTCGGGTGGAGTTGTAATCCATGGTGACGAAGGCGTCAGCTGGGACGACCTGCACGTCGGCCTCCGCCTTATCCTCCTTGATCTTCTTCTTCGCCTCCTCCGACGACACGCCCACCAACTCCGGCCATGAATCCTTCGCGGCAGCGGCACCGCCGGCGGCACTTGGTCCACCGGTTGCCATCCGCCTGGAAATTTGGAAGGAAAAAATGGGGACAACGAGCCGATTGCAAGCAAGGAGAAGTAGCTTAGCAAGATAACGAGCAGTGACGAGATGGATTACTTACTGTAATTTTTGCTTTCTGATGAAGCGTGTACTCGACGGTAATTTTGTGCTGGGTATATTGCAAATGTATTTGGTCTTGGCAAAGTTATGCATTGTAGTATAGCGAATTTATAGGCAGTGGGGCACAATATGAAAAGCGCATGGAAGAGGAGACCATATAGGTAACTCCGATGGGAGTTTTGGTCTTTTGGAAGCATCGTTCACAACATTGCAGAGTCAACATATGGCACCCCAATGCTGCGTCAATCGCAAGCAACTTCTAGACTAGGGGGTATTAGTCGGTTAACAAACAAATGCCTTGGCCGGCCGGCCGGCCAGTTATAATAAATTACAATAATGATTTATACTGTAGTAATGATCAATTGCGTAGAGTTCCATTTATACAACTTTACTATCACAAGATCAAAGGGCTTAGATCATTCGACTGAATGATTGATTGCATAAATAAAGAATCCAACGGGCCGAAAACACCTGATTGAAATGGGCCGTCGTACGTGACGTATTTTCCAATTTGTCAACAGAGACGTAATTTGATCTCCATTTGCTAAAAAACACAGTAACCTGATCTCCAAAGAATAAGATTGGTGGTAGCTAATTTGAGGATCGACAAACATATTACTGAAACAGAATCCTTGAAATGAGCCCCCTCCATAAGAATTTTAAAGAAAAAGAAAAACAACCACTATGTCCAACATGTTTTATTTTGGCCCTTTACTTTGTTTTAGGATTTGTTCATGTGCAGCATCCAAACCCTTCTTTTGGAATTTTCAGGCATTCTTGATTTATGTAGCATTTTAGTTGTGTTTTAAAGGGGCTCAAAGTTATTTTTCTTTATGAATTTGCAACAGATTGATCGTGATGCCTGCGTTCCAATGATATCACATGCTGAGACAGCTTCTGCCAGAAGCATCGATTTGTCATCAGAGATGGAGGCGAGACGCGACACGAGGCTGTGCCGCTGTGGTGAGGGGGTACGCGCCTACGCCCATCAAAACAGATGCCAAGCAAGCGGAAGAAAGGAAGGAAAAGGAATAAGGGCAAGGCGGGACATCACCACAATCCAGAATGCAACACGATATGTGACAGCAATGGGCTGGTGGCTCGCGACAGCAAGGAAGACCCTCAGCATGTTCATGTGTCAAAAGGCATGGCAGTGACTATTCCATAACTTACCTTTGCACAGAGTTGGTCCATATCAAAACCATTGTGCATGGCCAATGCCAACAGAGGGATGAATGATTCATGAAGTCATGCCCCAAAATGTCTGCCACATTCTCATTCTCCGCTGCTTCTTCCAACAACGGTCCAAACACCACGGCACTGCAGTTGCTTTAGAAAATGATCAATTCAGGGTACTGAATCTGCAGAGATATGGCAGGAAACTGGATGCATCAGGGAACACTCCATGGGTCCATGGAGCAAATCAGCATAAGACGGAAATATTGGTTATGACGTTATGTGTAGAAATCCTCGGCTCCCTTTTGCCAGACAGCTTTGTGTGCACTTTCCATTCTGCTTTACACGTACAAGACCTTCCAATTCCAATAAACAGCCAACTTGAACACACGGGCGCAGGTATTAAACAATCTTCAATTCCAGGTGAAGCTTCAGTGAAGGTATCACAGGCAAAAGCAAGCACCATAAACATGATATACTGTACAACACATAGCTTGCCGGCAATGTTCCATGGGCAGATCTTACGGTATGTAACTTTGTTTTGCCATGACGCTGACACCAAGAGCATCAGCACCCTAATGCCACATTCTGGCTTCAATCACATCCCCAGGTTATAGACTTTGCTCAACCCATAAGGGCTCTTGCATCAAGTATATAGCTTTGCTTAAATTCCCAGTTACAGAAGCTCCTGTGGCTCTACTGATCTCAGCTCCATTGCTCTATAAACAGTTAAGTTCATCCAGATATTGAAAACAAGTAACTAATCAAGATACTGAACTGATTTCTTCCAGGAGCAAAAGGGATAGGCAGCTGAACTGTTGAGCTTGGAAACTTGAAGACCTGACATACGCTAACGCACCAAAGAACAACACTGTATGCTCTCACTGCAGCAGCCTGCTTCCATTTTTCATACAGAGGAAAACATGACATGGGGCAATGGCTTCCAAGTAAACCAAAGTTCCCCAGCTTTGATGCACTGAAAAGCATTTTCACTTTCACATGCTCCAGAGGGAACTTCAACAAAATAATACCTGCTTTTGAACCAAGTCAGCCATGGTGTCACATTCATGTTCCATCAAGTATTGCAACATTTGATGCTCTGCTGCTGTGCTTTCAGAATTGTTCTCATATCTCCAACTGATAAACCAGAGGTCTAGGGTTCCTGTGACACCCTTACAGTACATAACCAGATCAACTAAGAATTTCAGCCTGCAAGGACAAAAACACAGAATTAGGCATTTGTGCCCAGACAGATAAAAATCATATGTACAGTTGCAGAATGGAAAAAGGCATAACATAGTATAGTAGGATAAAATAGCATGCACCACTAATGAAATTATAATGTGATAAGCGTAGTGCAAATGCTTGGGCATCACAACATCATGAAACATAACAAGCAAAAGGGAATGAACAGCAGAACTTAAACATAGCTAGCTACTTGAGGATGTCAAAGCAGTATGCAAATTTGCTAATAGCAAAGGAGTTGGCATTTTAGTATTTCCTTATCAAAATCAATCATATGCCAGATGGATAATCTTTGCTTCCGTGCCCCCAACTGTTATAATGTATTAGACGGCTTCATGCCAGCTTGGTCCTTTGGGCCGTGGGTGGTGTTGCGCCGGCCTATGGCCAGGCACACACCCCTTGGGTATCTTGTAGTTTAGGCAAGGATCTCCTTGATTTGTGCTATTTCTATAAATCAAACCCTAGGACCCTTGCCTATATATGTGTACGTGCTATGCACCTTCATAATCGACCTACATTTTCCCTAGCCGTATTAGCTTTCATGGTATCATGAGTCTGGGTTGGCGGCGCCTCCCACTCCCAGCGATCTCTTCCATCACCGCCATGGTAGGAACGACCCCTCCCCTCACCCCCAAAGCCGTCACCGCCAAAGCTAGCGAGCGCACGAGTGCTCAGGAAGACGAGGAGCAGCGCAAGCCTGCCGAGGAGCAGGGCCAGGCGCGCGCCCTCATCACCAAGGCCGCCCTCGCGCGCACTGCCGAGGCTGAGAAGCAGGCGGCGCTGCCTCGGCTCCGCGACACCCTGACCCTCGCCGTCAAGAAGCATGCCGCCAACAAGGCCGCCAATCCACCCGACACCACTAGCGAGGACGACGTCCACAAGAGCCAAGTCTCTAGCCATATTTGCTTTCAAAAATGATGAGGACATCCCAGGGCACGATTTGGCCAGGCGCACAACAGTGTAGGCGGCAGCCGTGGAGCACGGTTTGGCCAGGCGCACGACAGTGTAGGCGGCAATCGTGTCCAACGGGAGTACGGATTAGCCAGGCGCAGAACAGTGCAGGCGCACGACGGTGTAGGCGGCCCATGGGCTAGGCGCAGAACAGTGTAGGCGCACGACGGTGTAGGCGGCAAAGCCGTGCACGTCCAAATTATCCCACCTTGCTTGGCTTGGGAGGACCAACCCACCTTAAAAGAGAGAGCCACCCTTACCCTATTGGACTAGTCTTTTGGGGCGATTGGGCCTTTCCCCGAGAGGTGTGCTGGGCCGGACTTATCATTTGGTATCAAAGTTGGGCCCTTGTTAAGAAGGGGAGGATGATGAGGACATCTCAGGGCACGATTTGGCCAGGCGCACAACAGTGTAGGCGGCAGCCGTGGAGCACGGTTTGGCCAGGCGCACGACAGTGTAGGCGGCAATCGTGTCCAACGGGAGTACGGATTAGCCAGGCGCAGAACAGTGCAGGCGCACGACGATGTAGGCGGCCCATGGGCTAGGCGCAGAACAGTGTAGGCGCACGACGGTGTAGGCGGCAAAGCCGTGCACGTCCAAATTATCCCACCTTGCTTGGCTTGGGAGGACCAACCCACCTTAAAAGAAGAGCCACCCTTACCCTATTGGACTAGTCTTTTGGGGCGATTGGGCCTTTCCATGAGAGGTGTGCTGGGCGGACTTATCATTTGGTATCAAAGCTGGGCCCTTGTTAAGAAGGGGAGGATGATGAGGACATCCTAGGGCACGATTTGGCCAGGCGCACAACAGTGTAGGCGGCAGCCGTGGAGCACGGTTTGGCCAGGCGCACGACAGTGTAGGCGGCAATCGTGTCCAACGGGAGTACGGATTAGCCAGGCGCAGAACAGTGCAGGCGCACGACGGTGTAGGCGGCCGATGGGCTAGGCGCAGAACAGTGTAGGCGCACGACGGTGTAGGCGGCAAAGCCGTGCACGTCCAAATTATCCCACCTTGCTTGGCTTGGGAGGACCAACCCACCTTAAAAGAGAGAGCCACCCTTACTCTATTGGACTAGTCTTTTGGGGCGATTGGGCCTTTCCCCGAGAGGTGTGCTGGGCCGGACTTATCAAAAACCTTTTTTTCTCGAACAACGCAGGAGAACTGCACGTCATTTCATTAAGAAAGGAAGCCGTACAAGATGTACAAGGAAGAAGGGAGGCTAGAATAAACCGTCCCAACACACCCCACTCACTCTAAGAAACAAAAGAGAGGTTGTGCCACTGCAAAACAAGACACGACTACAGCCTGCTTACCATGCTAGACCACCAAGGGCCTGGGACAAGCAACCTCAGGAAGAACTCCTGAAGAGCAGAAGCTCCGGCCAAACACAAAAACCCCAACAGAGTGAAACTATGATACTTGCATATTCCTCCAAAGTCAATGCAGCTCATGGAAGCAAAATGTAGCGGAACAAATTTGCAAAGATGGCGTATTTTTGTTATGTGAATCTGTTCTGTAACTTCTCTTCCCAAGGTAGTACATCCGACTTTGGTTAGCTCTCTACATGATAGCTACCAGAGAAGTAGCTAATACCACAATGCTTCTCAAAAGCTGATGGAATAGTACGAGAAACATCTGTTATCCATGAAACTAACTGTTTCCTACTCCATTACTGGACCAAAAATCCTCATCTGATTTGCACGAGAAGATCCATAGAGCTATATTGTTGTCAGCTTATGGCATTATAGCCACACTCCATCCTACGATTTACGACTATAAGCATTGAACTGCACCTATAGAGTATTGATAATGGTCTCTGGGTTGTAGAACAGCAAAAGGCACCTTATAATTTAGACAAAATGACCATTGAAGAGTAGACAGAAATGGCCATTTCAAAATATCCTAAATTAAGTTGAAAATTAACGAACCAAGGAAAACTATAAATGACCATTGAAACGTAGATAAGAATGTAGTACAAATTCTGCTCGAACGGAGAAATTACTTGCCTCATCATTCTGTAAGCCATCACCAGCTTGCCTCTGTCATCTAAAAGACTTTGGAATGATCTTCACTGCTTAATTAAACCCAGATTGATCTCTACAAGCTATAAAAGCACTCACATTCCAGAGCACCAACATAACCTTCACTAGCTTGGTAGATGGGATAGTCCAAACTGATCGGACTTATTTAGGGCCAGACTTAACCAGCTTGTATTCAACTATGCAATGTGCATCATGTAGAAGAAAACATCAAATTTCAACTTCCATATGTCAGCTGTCATAAATAGTGACCTTTTCCCTTCTCAGAGCCTTACCAAAAGATTTAAGCACTGTAAAACTTCCATGTGCCAATAATCACACAAAAGCAACAGCAGCAGATCTACCAGCTTCATTCCAAGTAATCCTTCTACTTTCTGCCAAATGCGGTGAAAGTACTGAAATGTCCTTAATTAAGACAAATCTTTGCTTGTGGCACCATTTGCTTCCTTATGGTTGAAAACATTTCCTACATTAAGTTCTAAATTGGGGAGAGGGCAAATATAAGAGCTTCACACTGAACAGCCTTGCTACCTCAACAGCTGCAAAACATCTAAATTCTACTACTCAGCGCTGGTGTCACATGAAAACATCATAATTCTTCCAGTACTCCCTGCTGAATCAAAGACTGTTCATGTCCACGGGAGGACAGCGACAACAAAACAAAGATCCAGTGTTTAAGGAATGACAAAGCATATGTATGGCACGATAGCTATATGCATTCTAGGGGATAAGTCAAAGACTGCCTGACAAATTTTGGATCGTAAACATGGCTAGGTGCAGCAAGGAGTATATATGGCCTCTTTGGGATCTGACAAATGATAGCTCTTGCAAACTTCAACTATAGTTGCATGGATCCAGAGAAGCAAGCACCTCACCACAGATGATCCTTTATGAGGATGCGAAGACTGTCTCTATTAATTCTAATTTACACAAAATGTATATGGAATTAACTCAAACTCAGGCTCCGATCGGCTCTGTTTTTGACTTCGCCATGCTCCTTATGGCCTAAAAGGAAGCACCTCAAGCCCAGTTTCAGCCTTACAGTTCAGTTTTGAAAGCTGCTGTCCTAATTATCTTAATCCTTCTTTGTCTGTGCACAACTATTCTACACTTCACTTTTACCAGGGCCTCTAGAGGTCGTCATTGGATATGCGCAAACCATCTCAATGGTGTCTGACAAGCTTTCCTTAATTTATGCTACCCCTAGACTATCACATACATCGTCATTTCATACTCGAATATTTCTTGTATGACCACAAATCCATCGCAACTTATGTATTTCTGCAACACGTAGCTGTTGAGTATGTCACCTTCTAGTAGACCAACAATCTGTAGCATACAACATTGCAGGTCTAATTGCAGTTCTGTGGAACCATTGAGTAGTGGCAATCCATCGACCCCTCTTTAATTCTAATACCAGATCCTTCTGCTCCATATACTGCTCCACAATTTGTCATGTTAAGGACCTTACAGGCATGAAACCAAATTGGTTCATGGTGACATGCAGATTTCTTTTCAAATGGTGCTTGATAACTCTCTCACACAGCTTCATGGTCTTGTTCAGCAGCTTGCTGCCTAGGTAATTAGTAAAACTTTGAATGTCTCCCTTGTTCTTGAAGACTGATGCAAATATACGTAGCTATACATAGCTACTCCCTTTCATCCTTTTGAACTATTAGACTTATGATACCAGTGCAATTTTCAGAAGTATTAGTGATCTCGTGAAAATGAGCTCAACAAGCTCATTGTTGTCGGTGCATCTTTCATTTTGGGTGGTCAGCAATATGTGCCTTCTGATCTTCAAGCAACCTACCTCTCCACAGAAAGCTTAGACTCAAGTTCAACATTATGTCAGCCTTCTCGAACTCAGTTCATAATCTCCTGATCCAACATGAATTCAAGGGAGTGGCATCTGTTTATCTATATGACTACTGACTACTGTCTTGGACCATATGACACATTCAGGTCAATATAGTCCAAATCTTGTGTATCCTAAAACTAATATTGAATGAGGTGTACAGAATTGTAGATAGCTTCTCACTCCTTTTTTATGCGTACAATGATAACAATTCTGTGTAAGTATTTTGTTCAACACATCAGGTTCAACATTTCAGCAGTTGGCCGAGCCATATGGGGCATGTACGACCCACTCTACCAAATGCGTATCATATATGCCCAAGCCTGATTAAAATAGTTTTTACTCATAGATCCATAGCCATAGAAATATGGACACCATGATATCAATACTTTTACTATTTAGACATATTGTAAGCAATAATTCTGTAATTTATAGTACTGGGAAAAAAAACCTTAATAAACCAATATAGAAATTTAAATGCTTAGAAACATTCAAACAAGACAAACGTTAATTGTAAAGCACTCAAGTATAAAGCTCAGGTACTGAACCATGTGACATGACAGGTTAACACCTAGGAGGGTTCTTTCTCCCATGACTCTTGTGATCTTAGCGGTACTGAAGGCGATTCTTGTCATATGTTCCCCATGAACTAGATTCAGGAGGATGCAAATGACCTTTCTCAGAAACCCCCTGGTAACATATTAGAAAGATACAGATAAATGAGGAATTATCTTAAGTTAATAAGGGAAGAATTTAATGGTCGCATATTGCTATCTGTTAGGAGATCATACCGCATGGATATTGTAGCTATCTTCATATGGCTTAGTGAAGGCCACTTCAGGGCTGCCCATCTGCATCCCATATGTTCCAACTAAAAGGGTACATAAAATTGATAGCATGAGAATTCTACCTTAAATTAAAAACACAAATAAAAAACGATAAATACAAATCGTCTGAAAAGATAAATACTGTTTCAGGAAGCCTACTTTGAACAAAATCGCCGTCCATGAAAAAGCATATATGATAATTAAAAATACTGACAAGATAAATACTATTTCTCAGCTATGTGCTTGTTGAGTGAAAAAGCATATATGCTCTAGTATCCTATAACTAGATTTCGCACCTCACATTGTATTTTAAGAAAGAACAGCTAAGGAGTGATCAAAGGGAAGACCCCTTGCTAGAATTCTCATGCCGAGCTGCGCACGGTACCAAAAAGAAGTCATCACCTACTTCTGCAGACCTCAGCATAGTAATGGCAATGGTAAAAAAATGCACAAATGTGAACAAAAACTCAGTCAAATAAACAGACTACTACAGTAGTACAATCTCCTGTCAATGGAGAGGAGGGACTGTATGCAACAAGGATAACAAAAATTGAAACTCTGTGAGGTAAAATAGGCCCAATGTCATACCTGTGCCCATGGTCTCACTTCAAATTTAGCTAATTCAGCTCGCATCTGTTCAATCTCTTGTGCCATAGAAATCATATTCTTCTCCATTGCCTTCCTTTGTTCCACCAGCTCAAAATTCCCCTTTCTCTCTAGTTCACAAGAATTCCTGCGGAAGAAAAAACAATGACCTTAAAAGCATATATACATGCAAATGACCAACTGGTGGGTACCTGATAATCAGATGGAATGCAAAAGAGACTGCAGATGTACCTCACATGAGTTAGTTCCTGTTGCAGACCATCAAGCTCTGCTTTCAGCATAGGTAGCTGGTGCTTAACAGATTTTTCCCTGGTCAGATCTTCCATGAGAGATGCAGCCTCTGCAGAGAGTTCTTTCCTTGCAGCAACGAGCTTCTCAATTTCACCACGAAGCTGCACAATCTCATCACGCAAGTGCTCATTTGCTCTAAGTTCAGCTTCAAGCTTCCTTTTTTTGTCCACAAGTTTGCTGATACAAGCTTCCTTCTCAGCACTAATGTCTGAAATGATCGCATTCAAGTGGCGGACCTCATCTTTTCCAGATTGTAACTCCCTGTTTAACTCTGCACGCTCCTCAGCAAGAAAACGGTTATCTGCCAAAAGCCTCCGGAGTTCAACTTCCTGCATCTCAAGCTCTTCTTCTAGGACAGCTGGGTGAGGGTGAGGAGCTCCCCTCATGCGTGGGCCTTCACGGATGTCAGGATAGGCCCTACGGTCATCAACACGAACAGCAGGATAGCCCCTATGGTCATCAATCCTATGAACACCAGGATAGCCCCTACGTTCATCAACCAGACGGGGGTCAGAATAGACCCTACGTTCATCAACTGCATGGACTTCAGGATGCCCTCTGGGATCAACTAAGCGGACTTCATGGTAACCCCTGCGGTCATCAATGGGACGCCGTGGCAATCGAGCTCTTTCTGACATGATGCTTGGTGCCTTGGTCTGAAAAAGAAACATCAAAAGAAAAATAGAGTTTTATGGATCCATCTAATGTTCATTACAGGTACTTGAAAAAGCCAGTACATTCATCAAGTGAAATAACAGCGGTTGATCTGAAACTGCATAACACTGGTAAGATAAAGCACATGTAGGAACTAAAATAACACCCAGGTTAGAGCAAGATATGCGCTGGGCATACTCTGAGATGAATAGAAAGTCCTACAACAGTACTGATGACTTCTTAGTGACTGACTTTGCAGATTATAACAACAAAAGGAACCAGTTTGCAGCCAGTACTTTCAATTGAACAAACAACAACAACAACATAGCCTTTTGTCCCAAGCAAGTTGGGGTAGGCTAGAGATGAAACCCAAAAGAAACAAGGATAAGAAAGACATAAAACGGCACAAGACCAAAGATAAGGTTAGGGGTAAAACAGCACTACTATAAACAGAGACGGCATGGCAGAATTTTTACAAAAGCTGGAAAATTGCCATTGAATTTCTACCCCGCGGGTCATGATACCCCCCCCCCCCCTCAAAAAAAAATATATATGCGTGAGGTGGTTTCAGTACACCCGCAGCTTGGTTCCCAACCCTAAACGCCAGGAACGGGCCCAGTACAGGTCATGGATCAGATCCGAATACAAATAGCATGTGTTAGTGGTTTGGATGTTTGATTTAGCACAGCAGGAAGGTAAGGGGAGGAAGGGGAGGGAAAAGAATGGGCGTGCATACCCCTCGTCGCCGGCGAAGAACTGGCCAAGGGCGGCGCCACTCACCCTGTCGTCGTCGCTAGGGAAGAAAGGCAGGCCGAGCGAGACAGAGGAGGAGAAGGCGAGGGGGAGAGGAGAAAGAGCCCGCAGATAGGGGGAATTTGTTTCCACGTCGAACAGGCCCACGGCCCACAAGGGCGGCACCACTCACCCTAAAGGCCTAAACCCTGATTGCCCACGGTCCACACACCAAAAGCAGGAGCAGAAGGTCGTCGTCTTTCTTTCGTCTCTTCCGTTATATTCCAAAAAAAAACATTCATTTAAAGGTTTTTCTTTTTAGGGTAAATATTCGGTGGAAACTAGCTCCTCGTGGTGGTAGCTGAAAACCACTCCAAAAAAAATTATAAAGTTTTCAAAAAAGTTGAAACATTCATATCTATAATCCATACATCATGTACTTTGTTACAGAGTTGAGATGCAAACTCAATGTAGAAAAAAATCGTACAAAAATGAGAGAACTCAAGTGCATGTGAACTAGAATAAGCATGTCCAGAAATTTTGTCTTCAGGTGCCCAAGCACTTTGTTATTTGTTATTTTTTATGATTGTTTCACATTGAGTCTGCTTATCTGTTTTTTGGCTTGTTGTGGCTTATTCTATCTTCTTCTCCCTCTGAAACAGCCTAAACTAGCTACAGTCAGCCAACTTTTCCACCAGCGAAACAGCATGTATCATCCAAAGATCAAGCGAACACCAGGATGGTGCCTGCTAAACGCGCTGCTCATTATTGCAGACTCTACGGCTTCTACATTCCACCCGATGATACTCTTCCGAAGGAGCCACGACATGCCAATTTTGATTTCTTTGACGCCAGCTGGCAAGTGCCCCATGTCAATAGATGGCCGTAACTCCCATTTGGTCAAATCATCTGGTCCCTGATTTATCACCTCTAGGACGAGCCTAAGCCTATGGAGCTTTGGCATAGCCCCTTCTTCGAAAACCGGGAGCGATTTAGGACAATATAGCTTTAGGCTCTTCAGAACTGGAAATTTCACACCATGGCCGGGGATGATGATCCTTTCTTTTGAACATTGTTGAACATGCAAGCTGAGGTGGACTAGGGAGGGCAACCTTGCAAGAATACTGATATCATCATCCTTGAGCAGCACCTCCCTAACCCAAAGATTTAAGTCATGGAGGCCATGGAGCTGGCCTATCCACTTGGGGACACTGGAAAACAACATCTCTTTAAGATTAAGACTCTGAATATGAGCAGAGAATCGGGATAGTATGCTCCATTCATGACCAAACAACGTACATGGAAACCTAGGTACAGATAGGACAAGTTTATTGAGGTTGAGGCTGCTGGAACAAGAAAGCCTTTCAAGCGAAATGTTATCCTAAACGCTAAACGGTAAACAGTCGGTCACCCTTTGTTTAGCGTTTAGTCCGTTTAAACGGTGTTTAAACGGAGTCAAACGGCCTAAACGGTTTTGCATAGTAACACTAAAACATACATATTTGTGTACATAAAAGTCAAACTTGCTAGAAGTTCTATATATTTGCACATCTAAAAAGTAAGTATTCTACCAAATAATATTTTTGGGAGAAATCTATATCCTACAACACTTCGTATACTTACGATTTTAATTACTTCGAAGTTCATTATGGTAGTTGTAATCATCCTATTGACTAAATTATGAATTTAATGGTTATTCAACTTATGTAATCATGATTAACTCGAGTGTGTTTAGACGGTTTAGATGATTTTAAACGGTTTAAACGGGTTTAAACGGTCCAACCGTTTAATCCACCGTTTAGGGCTAAACGACACAGTCGACCTCTGTTTACCGTTTAAACGGTGTTTAAACGGACTAAACGACCGTTTAGGCGAACAGTAAGATCGCAGCGCTTCCTCGACAACATGTGTGACTGGAAAGCTGCTACATAAGATCTGAAGATCTCTCAAGTTGGTTAGCTCACCAAGGGACATAATACTGTCCATCGAGCTTGTAGAGACATCAAAGGTACCCAAGGTACGAAGGGATTTGAAGCTGACAATCCTGTCAGCAAAGCTTATACCAGATGGGACAATCAGATGCAATAGCCGGCACAAATGAGCAACATCTGATGGGACAGATATTGTTCCTTTCTTTACATCTAGAACCAATGTCTCCAAATACTCTAGACCCCAAAGCTCATGAGGTAGGTCCAAAGTACTATTGCTTGAAACTTTTAGATATCTTAGCAGAAATAACCCACACAGACCTGTGAGGTCTATTTTCTGTGCCTGTGATCTGCTACTGGTGTGTTTCATTTTCGTCCGATCTGCCCAAAATTCAAGGAATAGAACTCGGACATACTTGAACCCTAGAAAAGAAGGCAGAGAATCAGTTGTGAAAGCCACAACTGATCGAACTTGAGACAGTGATCCATTTTTGTCGTCGCTATCACACCACCTTCTGCACCATGGTACTGGAGGGAAACTCGACGAGTTTTCTTATGCAGCCCCGTTACGGCTTGAGAGTCATCAACCACATGAATGAAATTCTCTTCTGCACACTTGACTCTGATAAGATCAAGCATCAAATCATGTATCCTGCAAGACAGCACCTCACCAGTGTAGTTTGTGTCCACAGGTTGAATAATGCTCGTGTTGATCAGCTCATTGAAGTAGTTTTCAGCAACATCCTCTGCATCTAGCCCACGAACTTTACTGATCACAAAACCCTCGGCTATCCACTGCCTCAGCAAATCATCCTTCTGTATGATATGGTCCTCTGGATACATACCAATATATAACAGGGCATGTCTTAAGATGATTAGGAAGATTTTTGTAGCTAAGGTCCAATATTTGCATCATGTCTCCTAGATTACGATTTCCTTGAAACATGGAGCCTAGAGAATTCTGCACATACTCCCATTTACTGTTTGACCGCCCAGCTAGAAGGCTAGCTATGCTGATAACTGCGAGTGGTAAACCACCACATTTTTTTAGAATATCAGCTGAGAGATCTTCATATGCATCAGGACAAGATTGAGAAGAGTCAAATATTATACTAAAAAATAATCTTCTGGAGTTCTCCTTATCTAGTGGCCTCATGTTATAAACATACTGTTGTCTATAGGAGCAACAGGCAAGAGCGACATCATAAATCCTTGTAGTTATTAGTACTCTGCTGCCAAGGTTATTTTCTGGGAAAGCAAATTTAATAATTTTCCATGCTGAGGGATCCCATAAATCATCAATTACGATGAAATACCTGTCAATAAAAATACACAAATGAATTATACATCACATGAAGCACCTGATGGGCATTAAGATTAGATGATGATGCTTGAAGAGGTAAGCAGGCTTCAAGGAGAATGTGGTAACTATAGATCAAGTTGATTTATCATTATTTTTTTTGTAATCATGACTGCAATAGACTTCTGAAATCAAGGGTTCTAACAAATATTGATAATATGAATGGAAATAATACCCTTCAGTAGCTTGTAGACTATTATCATCTAGACGGACAAAAGGAAGACGTTCAAATGTTCGGTGCGTACCTACGTTCAAATGTTTGGTATGGAGCACCGTAAAAGACCTCATGTGGAGTATAAGTGAAGACTAGTTTATGAGAGTATCAATCTTATATGATGGGAATATAAGGCAGAGTATTATAAGATGGCCCTTTCTAGCAAGTGTACAAATGCAAAAGTTAACATTACTAGCAGAAAAGTCATAAAACAGGATGATGATACCTCTTATCTCTCAGATGCTTTTTTATGTTCTCAAGGTCGTCCAATTCGTCAATGTGAGAAAAGTGCCCGCCAATTTTTGATAAAATTTTATTGAGAAGCTTTGGTATATCAGGTTTTTGAGACACTGATACAAATGCTTTGCATTCAAATTGCCCTTCATGCTTGCAATATACTTGATTGGCGAGTGTGGTTTTGCCAAGGCCCGCGAATCCAACAACAGAAACCACCTTCAAAACTTGTTCCTCACCCATCAGCAATTTAGCAAGTTCTTCTCTTGGGACATCCACCCCCACAAGATTAGCGGCCTCTGTATGGATTGCCACTACTCGCGTGTCAATGGGCACACAGCTAGGCTTGGGTGTGCATTCATCAAGCTTGTACCTCATGTGCCGCTCACTTGCATCTTTCACACGAATCTTAATTTCTTGAATCTTGCTGGCAATCTGATGGCGCACTCTCAGTTTCTTTGGCAGTTGAGCAGTTTTCTTCACAAACCCAGTAGTCACAACATTCTTGCCAATATGGTGCATGAAGTCATCGATGCAATCTTCAATATCATACGACATGTCCTTGACTTGGTTCCTCCACTCTTTGACCTGAATATCTAGCTCGTCCATATCTGCCAACTTGTCAAGAAGGGCCTTCATGCTGTTGAACTCATCATGTAGAGACGCCACTTCCTTCCTGACACCTTTCAGCTTGCTATACTCCTTTCCCATCAGTGTGGCGAGCTTGCCAAGGAGAGAATTCATCGCACCGGTGGACACACTCACCATAGCTCCAGCCATGATCTCTTCCTCTCTTGGTCAATCTGTCTCTCTTCGGCCTTGTTCTTCTTTTGCGAAAGAGTAGCGTCTTCTTTGTTTATGATCCAGAACCCAAGATGAATAACATCATGTTTTTTCCCTCGAGTTCAGGCATTTACAAGTACTCAGATTTGCAGCAACCAGAGCATAGCATTATGGACTCAACGACTAATCCAATCTCATTCAATTCGCGGTGTATTGTTCACTGGGATAAAGATTCAAATCAGGTTACTAAAATTGCAGTATTTAGTGGTTGCAGTTGCAACTGGATAAAGAATAAAGATGCAGGCAAAACCATTCATTACCTGGAGCTCATGGCGTGCGTAACCTCGGACTGTAGCGGCCGGGCCCCATCTGTGAGCGAGCAACGGCGAGGACGGCAGGCTGGCTCACCTCGCTGGTCGCCACCGGAAGGCCTTACTCCCTCGACGGAATGATGGAAAAACAATAGGGGGGCGAGCAGGATGCCGACGGAGGGAGGAAAAAGGGAAAGAGGCGCAATTATTGCTAGAGGGCATGATGGCCGCGTTTAGATGGAACTTGAAAAAAAATTACAGTATGTCGGGCATACATTTAAAGTATTAAATATAGACTAATTACAAAACTAATTACAGATTCTGTCAGTAAATCGCAAGACGAACCTAATGAGTCTAATTAATCCATCCTTAGCACATGTTTACTGTAGCAATTTATTGTCTAATCACGACCTAACTAGGCCCATTAGATTCGTCTCGCGAAGTAAACGACATTCTTTTAGGGACGGAGGGAGTACACTCCATCCATATAATGGGTTATTTTTTTCGACTACATCTAATATGTCATGCATGTGAGGGAACATTGATGTGATTGATGGTGACTAGAATGCCCAATGGGTAAATTTTCTTTGAAGGTGTGGGGCCAGGCAACGACTTGGGTATGTTGACTGGAGTCTGGAGAACGCGGAAGTATCACACTTGAGAAGTGGATCCACCCGAGTGGCCGAGTCTGGTTGACCTGGGCTCAACCACGCCTGCAAGAAAAAAAATCGTAAGGTACCACCTAAATTCACCATTATTATTGCTGAAAAAAGAAGATTGAGAGGATAGTGATAGCGTAGGCAAAAGGGCAATCTAGAACATGGATGAGGTGACCATCAAACAGTTTCGGCTGTTGAGGAACACATTTATGCTCATACTTGGTAACCTGGCCACTATTCTCTGCTAGGACTGCTAAGGGTAATGTAGTTACAGGTCTACTGGTTCAGAGCATGGCAAAATGTTACTTTGAGCTCGTGAGTCGTGACTCCTGAACAAAGCAACCACTGAATCTGAACAGAGCAACCACTGAATCTGAATGCAGTCTAATTGGAGTCTGGAGCTGTGTCAGGTTCAAGCAATGTCGAAAATGTTTTCCCCGGCGGCTGCGGCCACATATTGGATATTCCTCGTTACAGTAGTTGGCTATTGGGTATCTTTGGAAATGGCATGGGTCAAATAGTTGTCTCAAAATGCAACTGAAGTCGAATGAACAGCAAACAAGACGAAAATGACACTCAGTTAACGTCAAACAGATATAATTGTAACCGGCCTTGCTTCTCGAGCATTTGATCGAACAATTACTCGGTGGCGAAAGCTGCACGAGCGGTGGGATAGGGTACGGCGGCGGCGGCATGCGGCAGAGGACTACCTCGACCGAATCGGCGACGTGATGGTGCGCCGGACCTGCGCGACGGCCGGCGAGCTCGCTGCCGGGCCCGAGCGCGGCTGGCGGCGAGTTTAGCGCACCACAAACTTGATGGAGCTGGTGATGGCTCACCTGCTTCCCCTCCTGCCGCTCAGCCTCAGCCACCACACCGCACGTATCACGATCCACTATGGAGCTAGTATTTGCAGCGGAATCTAGAGTGGAAATGGGACGAGTAGCATGCAGATTTAGGAGAACTTGAGAAGACTGGAGAGAGAGTACGCTGTGTGTTTGTATTTTGGCCGTGTTCAGTTTGAATAAAAGCGTGAAAAGTTCTCACCTAGAAAACTATATCAGTTTATTTTTTTTCTTTCTGTGCGCATGGCTTAATACAATTTTTGTTTTTTTACTTTTTCATTCTTCCCCTTGTGAGTTGGGCACAGGCATTCGTGGCAGTAAGCCACGGGCAATCATGGCCCTACAGATATGGTCAACACGATACATGTTTTAAGTGAAAAATGATTCGAGTTTGAGAGAAGTTCATACATGTGCTGATGTACACTCTAAGTAAAAGTGTAGAACGCTTTGTAAGACGTATTTTGTACTTGGATTAGCTGGCTGACATTCACAAGTATGAAATGAGTATGAGTGTACCATAGTACTATCTCCGTTCTAAATTGTAGGTCGTTTTGGCTTTTCTAGTTCATCATTTTTATTATGCACTTAAATAAACGCTATGTCTATATTTATAGCAAAATCTATGAGTCTATAAAAGTTAAAACGACCTATAATTTGGAACGGAGGTAGTAGCGTTTATAACCCTTATCAGACTTTTCGAAAAAATAAACAAAGAGACTTATCGAGCTTATTAAAGGCTTGATTTCAAACTAAGAACGTACGGTATATCGAGTCAGAATGGTCTGTTGTGCCTTATTACCTACCGTGTTAACGAACAAGCATTTTCTATTTTTAGTTACATTTTCCATTTTCTTATAGCCGTTATTGGTTTTTAGTTACATTTCTTATAGTCAGAATGGTCTGTTGTGCCATGGAAGGAATTCTCACATTTTTTTTCTCGGCCGTGAGCGTTGGGCGTTGGATCTTACTATATCTTACTTGACGTTAGGTTGGGCTCAGGCGTAGGAAACAAAAGTCCATCGGGCCTCAAACAAGCCTGGGCCTATAGTGAGTGCACAGAGGTTGAATGTAATTTAGGCTCGATCCAGCGTCATAAACAGGCCTAGTCCAAATAATATTCCTTTTGATTACAAAATGTCTTTTAACTTTTAATTTATAATAACATTAGGTTCCCAGAGTCTAGTTTCAAACACTTTTTGCTCCCAAAACAGGTACACATCTCACTGGAAAACTTATGGTCAATGGGAATCAAACCTTGAGTTATCAACCAAGTGAAGTGAGAAAAAATTGGGGCATTTGTACCATACAACTTATACTACAAGCGTAGAAGAGATGTGAATACATTCGGCCAACATCCATACGAAACGAACATCCCAACGATCGCATACCATCCACGCATGGCGACTCGATCGGCAGCTCATTCATAGCTGCTGACAGCACGAAACCGAAAGAACAACGCCTAGTACAACGGAACTGAAGAAATACAGCAACAAAAAATCACTCGAAAACAAAAAGAAAAGAAGATGGCGCGCACACGTGCAGTTACCCTAGTGGGGCGGCGGCGGCAGCTGGATCTCGAGCTGTCCTTTGTTGGCTGGCGCCGCTGTTTCCTTTTCGTTTCCGGCTGGCCATCAGATCAGACCCACTCTAGAGCATGCAGCAGGGCAGACAGGTCGACACGGCCGCGTCGGCTTTGGCATGTCGCTCCTATAGTCCAGCCTCTCGCCCTCGCACATGCACCCCCCTCGTGCACGTACCCGTCTGCATATGCGCCCCGGTTGGTTTATAAAAAATATCTCCTTTCTTTCTCAGAGCTATCGATGCGTACTTTTGTCCTATGATCAAGGGAGAAAGGCGGCTCTGATATGTGACACTGATCATGTGCATTCCGAGTTTGGTTTCTGAAACAAGAGTCGTTCTGAACCTGGGGACAAGCCCAAAGCGAAAGGCATGTACGATTATACTGAAGAATAGCATTGCCATTGTAGGATTGGTGGCACTGTAAGCAAAAGTTGCTTAAACCGACCAAGCATCCGGATTTGTGACGTGCAAGATTGAATTGGATTCGTATGCTGCTCCACTAATTTAACTGCTAAAACGGTTTGCTACCTTACCGGGCTATTCATAGCAACAGTATGGGCATTTTTTTTCCTAGGAACCTACAGTATGATAAATTTTTCTATCATTTGCAGATCTACTACTGCTGGCCTACCATTTGTTTTCCTCATATGCATGCTCTCACTGTCTTTTGCATATTTTAACTCAGAGACCTACAGTAGATAAAACCGTAGTCTGTCCATATCAACCAAAAGTTAGACCATGTGATGCATCTTCGAACATGCATCTGTATTCTTCACCTCGATTGTTTAACCTTCTCCCCCCATCACCACGAGTATCCAAAGCATTTATTACCCGCCGCATTTACCCTCCCGTCGGGCTTCTCCATCAACGGCCAGGATTCCTCGATCCGGACATATCCTTGTAATCCCAGCCGTTAAAAGCCTCGATTTTCTGCCGTTATAAATAGTACCTCCGCTTATTTGACTTTTCTCTCCTCCCGTCCTCTATCTCGCCATTTATCCGCTTCCCCCTCTGTTCCTCCTCCCCTCGTGCTCGCCAATCCTTCCCAAGATTAGGAGGGACAGGAGCCCCAGATTCGAATTTAGGATTACGATTCTTGGTGCAGGAATCGAAGACGCCACGCGCTGGACTCGCGCCCGAATTGGTGCGTCTGTTTTTCCCCCCTGTTTTTGCTGGCCCATTTATTGGTACAGTTCTTGTACGGATTTGTCAGTCTTGATCCGGTCGAATTCCGGCAAATTCAACCGGATTCCCTTTTCGTCAAGCCATTTTTGTGCTAATTTCGTGGAGATATTTTGGTTTTCTCTGCTCACCGCCGTTGAATTTTCTCGTTTCCATTTCTCGGAAATCTTGTGCGTTTCTTGCGACTATTCGAATGCTTCGTCCCACCTGGCGCATCCTTGATGCGAATTCGCCGTCAAATTTCTAATTTTGCGGCGCATGTGCTGATTCCTAGATGAGATCTGTGCCTGGAGTCGCAGCAATCCCGGCCGAATTTCCTTCATCTTTTCGGCGATGTAGTTGAAGTGTTACGGTTTCTCAAATCTTGAGCTTTTTCTCACCATTTTTTTGTCGGTAATTTCTCCGTGCAGCTTGGGTGACGCCATGATGGCGAACGGGAGGCTCCAGAAGCAGGCGTTGCTGCCGCCGCGGAGCCCGTTCCCTGCAGCAGCGGCGCCGGCGCCGCACGCCGAGCTAGGCCCGATCGCGCGGCCGCGGGACCCGCACCACCGGCTCGGCCACCAGCGCACGTCGTCGGAGAGCTTCCTCTCCGACGAGCAGCCGTCGTGGCTCGACGACCTGCTCGACGAGCCCGAGTCGCCGGCGCGAGCGCACGGCAGGCCCGGCCACCGCAGGTCGTCCAGCGACTCATTCGCGCTCTTCGAGGGCGGAGGCGGAGCCGCGGCGGGCATGTACGACAATGTGCTCGATGGCATGAGGGGAGGAGGAGGGCAGGTGGCTTCTTGGGCTGGCGCTCCCGAGTTCTTCCCGGAGCCGAGCTCGTTTGGGCGGCCCCAGGGCAGGCCGTGGGAGTCCAGGCAGATGTACCGGCAGGGTGGTGGCATGCCGATGCCAGGGAGGGAGAAAAATGGCATGCGCCATGGTCCATCGAGTTCATTTGGAGATCATGAGCATGGCCATGTGCTGAATGGGGTGGACAGGAAAGCCCATGGTGATGCAGCTCATGACCAGAGGATTGGAGTAGAAAGGAAGGAGGGCTTGAGGCACTCGCAGTCGGAGGCGGACACCAAGCGAGCCAAACAGTGAGTTTTATTGATTTTATCATTGCAGGCAGTTTGCAGAATTTATGTTCATTTTGTAGGATTCTTGTTCATGAAACATCGGTAATGGTAGTAAGTGTGATTGGATAAGGGTGGTGCCATATTTCTCTGTACTTGCTGCAAATACCATAGGGAAGCTCGCATTCTAATTTGTAGTATTCTTTGAGCCTGAAAGGTGTTCGCGTGGTTAATACTATATGTTGCATATTAGTTTGATCTCTTATGATGTTGCTGTTTAACCAGTCTATGGAATAGGACCAATGTGTTTGTGTGGGATGCCTTGTTTATATATAGATGGACATTTTAGTGGTGTCTTTGATGTGGCAATCAATTTCATATGACTATATCTTGAAGTGGGCTAAAGAAGCTAGAATTTTCCTAAAGCAGTAGGGACTATATAATCTCAAACAAAATGATTGTTTTTACATTAAAGGGTTCTTGTCAAAACAGATTCAGTGGAAAGCTCTCTAGCTCCCTATGTGGCATACGTCTGTCAATGTTTGCCATCTTCAAATTTAGAAAAGCCAAAACAATATCAGCACATATCTTCATTTCAATTGAGCTTGCCTATGTTGTAAAAAATATGCAAACTTGAATTTTTACCTCCATCAAAAGGATTAATAAGATGCATGCTCCGTGTCTATTGTTCATGTTGATAGATGGTGATAGACCCTGAATGAGCTATACCTATTTAATTTATGTATTTTTCATATCAAATGCAGACAATATGCTCAGAGATCTCGTGTCCGTAAGCTCCAGTATATTGCAGAGCTCGAGAGAAGAGTTCAGTCCTTGCAGGTAACCTTTTTTGAAGCAAACCATGTCTGTTATTTCTTTCACAAGTTAGGATGACCTTAAACATCACCTAAAATTCTTTAACTTTATACTTGCAGACAGAGGGCATAGAAGTTACTGCTGAAATGGATTTTCTAGGTCAGCAAAATATCATGTTGGACCTGGAAAATAAAGCCTTGAAGCAACGTCTTGAGAGTCTATCTCAGGAGCATCTTATTAAACGCTGTAAGTGTTCCTCTTTTTCCCCCATATGCGAGTACAATACCGTTTTAAAATATTTTGGTTGATCTGTAGATAATAGATAAACCTGTAAAATTATGTTTTGTGCTGGCAAGCTGTTGGCTAAGTCTCAATAATGTTCGGGTTCAAATTAAGAAATGGAGAGGACTGTATTTCATCATTGTCATGCTCATGTTATAGGATGTTGACCTTTTCTTTTTTTTTAAAGTTTCCTGAAGTTATGTTAAAATACTCAGGGGTCTATTCAAACTATATAGGTGTTAACTACAAACTACTTTGTACCAAACTAAATTGTCCTATGTAGCATATCAAAAGTCAACATATTGCGCCACTGCTTTGCAAAACTCTTAATAGGTCGTGAATGGTAACCATAACATTGTTGTCCAGATAAAAGCACAATATTACTGCCTTTATGCAAAAAATGAGATTATCTGAATGATTTTCTCCAAGTTATACATTATAGCTGCATAGCTACATTCACAAAGCATTAAGAAATTCTTCTATTGGAACAGTTAATTAATTAATAATATATATATATATCTTCTCCAATATTGCAGATCAGCAAGAGATGTTTGAGCGAGAAATTGGTCGTCTTAGATCATTGTTCCAGCAACAGCAGCAGCAGCATGTACCACAGCAGCAGGCTCCCACCCACAGCCGCAGTAACAGCAGAGACCTCGATTCACAATTTGCAAACCTGTCTCTGAAACACAGCGATCCCAACTCCGGGCGTGATGCTGTCTCTGGCCTTCGCATTTAAGATTATTTTTTTTCCAGCTTTTGGTTCTGTGGGCTTCACAACTTGCTGCCCTTGTTGCACCACTCTATGTGGCTGTTGCATCAAGAGCGGAGCAGCAGCAGTGGAAGACCTGGAATCACATCCCATGGTGCATAAAGCTGGAGAGGTTAATAACTGTTGGTCCAATCTTTAGTTCTTTCGGAGTGCGCGCACCTGACGGTCATCCTTAGCGCCTGTCCATTGTTGATGCTCGACCAGTCGGAGGTGTTTAGGGTCTATATGCAGATTGATGCCTTTCATGGATCCTTGTATCAGTTTGAAGTTAGAACACTAAGGTTCTAATTCATTCTTTTTTAGTTGATTCACTTCTTGAGTTTAGGCACCATGTGGTGCTTGTATTAGTTAGTTTGGCACATGAATGGAATGGGAGCTGGCCCTCTTTTGGTTAATGCCACATCCTGGAGAACTGCTGTGTCAGCATGTTCAATAAGCTAGTGAGGTTGAAGCGTTGTAGTTCAGTTTCATTTTGTTTGTGATATGCAGAACAAGATATTGAATACCCAGGTTCTCGCATTTATTTGAGTGGTGTATGTGTTCTCGCAACTTAATGGCAGTATAGGAAACCCTGCAAGTTCTTCATTTGACTTGAACGTTTCTGCGTGTGCGATACATGTGTTTGTCACTTGGTTTCAACAATCCGTTGCAAGTCCTTTCAGATAGACTGTGCTTGTATCCCACGATCATCTATGTAATTTTGGGGTTAATAATGCTTTGTACTCATCTAACCGTTCACAATTGCTACAACTTTTCATGGCTTATTATGTCTATTCTTTCTGCTTCGACCATTTGCAATGTTATGCTAAAGTAAGCTGAAGACGCTTCTGCGAAAGAACATAGTATTTTCTACATATTTGTTGCCGGATGTGATTTGATATGGCACAAATAGAAAGCATAAACTTCCAATTAGCTATATTCAGAACAGCACAAATATGGTAATTGCACTGGACTCATGTTTCCTCCAAACAAGATGAAGTGCCATTGACATCACACACTTTTGGTTGAAGGACTACATCCCATACAACTAGACTAGTTTATAACTCTTGCAAACATCTGGGTCATTTCTGCCATCCGGCTAACGATCATTCAGAACCTTCTACTTTTTGTTCAAATCGATGTCCATGGCTTCTGGTTTGTTCCCCCGAAAATCAGCCACTGAAGTGTCAAATGTCCCCCTTATATGCTGGCACATCACCATCAGGTCCTGCAGCGCATCTTTCAGAACATCCTTGGCTGGATCTCCTGCCAACATACACACCAGCATACATAAGGAGAGGATCAATTGTTTTAGTTGAGGGCAATGATTCAATATTACTATTTTGTAGTTTAGATAGCAGGAATCAAATAACCTCTTGACCACTTCAATTAATAATGTCTGCTATTACTACTCACCAGATGGTAGATACCACAAAAATGTGTATATTTTCTACAGAACAGAATTTCTAGATTCTTCCGACAGCAATGAAGTAAAAAGTAAGTCATTTCAAATTCTTAAACCTTAATGCAGGAAATGTTAGAAAGGAAATCTGTACTCACATAAGATTCCAGCTCAATGTGGATTAATTATTAAATGAAAGGGTAATTTGGGATCATACACCATTGTGTAGTACCTGTAGTCTGAAGCCTTATGTTAACTTTGTTTTCAGCAGGATGAGGAATGCTGTAACCACAAAATGCCACCCTTGGGCTGTAACATTGAAGAAAACAAATTAGGAGAAGTGTTCCTACAATGTTATAATTTAAAGACAGTTGCATTGACAGTTTTTAGGTGGCACATGACAGACAGAAGTTTCAGTCAATGGCATATAGAAAAAAAATTCTTATGAAAAAGACACAGATTTCTATATGGAATTCTCCTTTCTGGTAGCAGTCATCTCAGAACAACATCATTGCATGCTAAAGATTACGAAAGATGCTTTCTGCTGACCAGTTACCAAAGCAAGGTCAAACAACCTTGAATATTTGGATCAGACTGCTATCCTCAATAACTTAACCACACGAGCGCAGACTGCTATCTTCACAATAACTGAACGCGCTTTAACAATTGAAGAACTGATGTGAAATGGTACATGTTCGAGTTTTAGTAGTAGCTGGTTTCAATCTACGTACAGCCAACATAAATAAAGAACTGTGAAGAAAGTAGAAAACATTCAAGTTCTCCTGATGCGCTAACAGAAAAATGAGGGGTCTGACTAGTTTTCTTTTCCTCACTGCACGTCACTAGTTGCAACCGTAATCCAGACCCCAATTGCTCTAGTTTAGCAACTTACAAACCAGATTGCACGCCATGAAAATTAAAACTCCACTGTGTCACCGTCCCCAATTAATCACCATAAGACCAATCCAACATCAGTTTCCATTGCGTCTACTAATAATCGAGTTCAGACTGTGTTGGAAGTGCACTATAATAAGCTATCCAACTGGCGGATAAGTGGCAATTTCGCACATATACCGTCAAATGTTACAACTGAAACTACTGATTGGAACAGAAAGGAGAAAGGGGAAACTGTGACTCACTCCTGGTTGAGAACGAATCTGACGGAGTTGGCGAGGGTGTGGTCCTCCTCCATGATGGAGAACGTCGACGCGCTCGTATCCTCCAGCGACCCGTGCTCCATGGTTGCTCCCTGCCGTCAAGAACAACGCCCTTATTCAAACCTATTCTCCACCAAGAGAATGAATCGGACTCCAGAGCAACGAAGAGAACAGGCGTTTTCACGGCACTACCTGGTGCGGAAGCAGAGAGGGGACGAGGAGAAGGCGCTACTGGCTCGAGCGGAACCGTAGGCGAATTCGGCGGCGGCGGGAGGCGGCGTCGCTCTGAGGGGGGTGTGTCCTCGGAAGAGAAGGATTCCCTCCGTATTTATGCAAAGGAGAAAAGACACATTTGCCCTCTCGAGTACCACATTAGCAAATTCTAAATAGAACTCCTAAAAACGTTTTTCTATTAAATATGCACCAGAATAAGTGGAAACATTCAGATTTTTTTTGTTTTTCGACAAAAAGTATCAAAATTCAAGCGAAGCATAAAAAAAGTAGGAGAAATACTTTTGCATTTGAAACATGTTTTTACAACATCTTTATGCAAAAATGGTTGGATTTGGAAAATTTACTCAATCCCAATCCTATTCGATTTTACCCTTTTCCCCCCAAATCACCTTTGACTCGCAGACCCCTCCCAAAACCCTCGCCGCGTCTCCCCCCAAATGCTGAAATCGCCATGAGCGCCAGCAACCCCACCGCCGCCGCCTCAACCAAGCGCCCCTGTGACCCCTCCCTCGCCGACCCCACGCCGCCGGCCAAGCTCCAGCGGTCCTCCGAGCCGTCGGACTCCGCTCCGGCTGGGAACCCGGACGGCGCCACCGACGGCGGTGAGGCGGCAGGGGCGGAGAGCGAGGCCATGGCCGGCGCACGGAACCCTCGGGCGCAGAGGTACCTGGTTGCGGTGGAGTACATCGGCACCCGCTTCTCTGGCTCCCAGCAGCAGCCCAACCAGCGCACCGTCGTCGGCGTCCTCGAGGTGAGGCCCATGCTTCTAGTATGAGATGTGAGATCAAAGTGATAACGGAAGATGTTAGCGTAGTGCAAATGCGAATTCTGGAGTTATTTTTGTTGAAATGCTGAGACCCAAGAGCTTCCTCAGAGATTCCCTCAAGGTTGATAGGATAGCACTGCAGTATGAAGGTTAATTTCTGGCCTGAAATTACTTGCTAATAGGATATCGCAATAGCTTCCTTGTTTAGATGCCGCTGGGGGAATTGCTGATTTGCTTATGGTTGCGAATTGTGATAAATTGGTGGGTAATTTAGAGGCTGCAAAAGTTTTTGTGTTGTTTCCTGATAACAGGTGGTTGATTCTCTTACATTGTAATGTAATATTGAAATATCCATTTATCTTTTTACTGACATGATCAAGCTTATGTAGCTACTCATTACCATTATCACATCGTCCATGCCATGTTAGATGTAGTTAACATTTTACCCTTTTTTCTCTCAATTATTTCAGGAGGCATTTCACAAATTCATTGGACAGCCAGTTTCAATATTCTGTTCTAGCCGAACGGTATGAGAACTTGCTTTAATGCAATTTTTTAATAAAGTTAGTGTCTTCTAGTCGCTTGGAGACTAGCAATCAACGTGTCTGAACCGTGATCTTTGTTTCTTCTTTTGTTTACCCCTAACCTTACCTCTGGTCTTGTGCCGTTCTATGTTTTTCTTATCCTTGTTTCTTTTGGGTTTCATCTCTAGCCTACCCCAACTTGCTTGGGACAAAAGGCTATGTTGTTGTTGTTGTCTTCTAGTTCAGTGTATATTGCTGCTCAGATACAGATTATCAGATTGTTGCCATAGTGTTATGATCTGATTAGGGTATAAGTTTTTACTGATTAGTAAGTTTTCTGCAGTACTTTCTTCTTGTACTGGTTATATACTTCTCTGGTGATCTATTTCATGTGTTTATCTTTCTTTTGTTCAGGATGCAGGTGTTCATGCTTTATCGAATGTTTGTCATGTTGATGTGGAGCGGATAAGTAAAAGGAAGCCTGGTGAAGTGGTCTGTATGCAAAGCTTATTACTGTTCTCAACTGGGATTACCCTTTGCATGTTAAATATGTCCATACCAACTGCTGTGATGTCAGATTATGACCCTTACATCCCCCCCCCCCCTTCTTTTACGTCAATATAATTAAACTATTTCTTCTGAGCCATGCATATTTATATCATCTAAATAGGATAATGTTTTCTAGAACTGTGGTGCCGGTACCTCTATTAACCTTCTGACAAGCTTATCCTCATTTGCAGTTAACACCCCATGAGCCTGGAGTTGTAAAACGTGCTGTGAACCACTTTCTACAGGTAGGTTTTGGATGAACTACACCTTTTTTAAGCCAGCTTGGCAACTTGTTTACACCTTTTTGGCTGCACATGATATGTTGACATAACACATTTACCTTCAATATTCATTACACTGAAGATTTTCTTTTCATCTGGTTGTGTTGGTTTGTGTTGCTTAGTTGAATAAATATATATTTGCTTGCATTTTCTTGACAGAAATAGTTTCGCTGATTTAATTTTATTTGACTAGGTTTCCATATTTGTTAATAACTGGTCTCCTGCTTCTGATGTTCATCTGTGGTTAACTTGTTTGTCCTTGCAGAAGAATGAAGGTGACATAATGGTGACTGATGTTCGCTGTGTTGCACCAGATTTTCATGCTAGATACAAAGCACTAGAGCGCACGTAGGTAGCAGAAGGCTTAACATTTATCTTGTTCGTGTACCTATTCCAGTCTTATGTCCAACTTTTGGAAAGGATTTCACCTATAAGAGTTGTTACATGCTATGTGTTAAAATACAAGAGCTTAGCTTATAGGTAACTGTTTGGCCTTCTGAAATGCTGAGAATGCTTACAGTACTGTTTTACTCATTTTCATGAAGGTATCACTATCGCTTGCTTTCTGGACCTGAGTCAACATCAGTCTTCGAGAAAAACTCTGCTTGGCACATTTCTGAGGATTTGGATATTCAGGCAATGAAGGTGAAGTCTTTAGTCTCTGGTCGCATTCTATTTGTTTGCTGTTGTAAATTTTTGCTGCTTGTTTTACTGAGGTGGCTCTTGTTCAGAAAGCATGCAGCATACTTGCTGGACATCATGATTTCAGTTCATTTCGGGCAGCTGGATGTCAGGTGATATTATCCTTCTTAACTATGGTGAAATCACTCTATTGTCTTTCTAAATTGCATGGAGTTTGCAAAAAAGTGTGTGGTAGGTACACATTGTTTTATCTTTTAATCATTGTGTTGAGGACTTGAGGTGTTAGGTTTGTACCTAGGAGACGCCCCTGCTGTAGGTACATTTCACCTTTCCACTGCAACCACATTGATAAACCAAATGTATCTTTCAGGATGCAAGTTGAACACTTTCACTTATCTTAGATTTTCCTTTACAAATAAAGTTACTTTTTGAAAGCGTAATTTATGTTTTTTTTGTTATTGCAACTTAAAGGACAAATAATGTCTTTTAGAAGGCAATAGTTGCTAGGCAGCCTATAGGGCAGTGCCTATGTGGTAACTGGCAAAGTAGGCAGGCTAGGTGGCCGCTTTTTAAACAGTGTCAAAGAATAAAAGTTCTTACTTTCTCAAGTGTACTCTTATGTTAGAACACTGTTTACATGTCATTGATCGTTTCTTTGTGACTACTGCTTGCAGGCAAACTCACCAATGAGAACTCTGGATGAACTTAATGTTACAGAAGTATTCCCTTTCATGTTTTTCCCTTCAAGCATAGAACGATCAGAGATGGAGTCATCAGATGGGTCTCTTGTTTATTCGAGGACACCGGCATTGGAACCTTGTGGGAAAGAATCTGATGGTTCTTGTACTAGCAGTGGGAAATCAGAATCTGAGAATGGAAAAGAATTTGGAACAAGATTAAGGCACCGCTGCTTTGTCGTTACTGCAAGGGCACGTTCTTTTCTTTACCATCAGGTTAGTTTGTTTTCCTTGAAATTAATCTATTTGAGTTACTCTTGGCATGTTTTTCTTTGATTTTCAGAGTTAATTACGAACACATTTGTATGATTAGTTCCAACATGTATTGGATGATTAGTAATAGCATTCAGCAGCAGAGGTACATTGCTGGGTTGATTTTCTTCCTTCAGCATTGCTAAGATGCATTGTGTTTTATGCAGGGACTAAAGTTACTAAATATCTATTTATTAGATAATGGGTCACTTGTTTTCTCAGCTATGTTCTTGTAACTAGGCAATAACCAGATTGTGTTTCAAGGTCGGCCATGTTTTTCATGTCTCAATAGCTGATACCATAACATTTGTATTTGAGGACCTTTAACCATTGATTAATGCATTGATATCACTTGTACCATGCTCACACCCTTCCTTCATGGTTACCAGTTGTTACTTGATTGTCAGACTAACACTGTTCTGGACTGAAATCTCACCCTATCCTTTTGTTATCATTTTACTTTTTGGCTAGTTTTCTGATATCCTATCCAATTTAGGTAAGGTTGATGGTTGGTCTTCTAAAATCAGTTGGGACAGGCAATCTAACAACTGCAGATGGTCTGGTCTTATGTCCTTCAACTTTCATCGAGTTTTTTTAATGGTTTATGGATGGTGCATTGAAGTTAATATTACCTTTGATGCAGTTGAGAGGATTTTGAATGCAAAAAATGTGACTGCTGCACCTCCTATGGCACCTTCTTGTGGTCTGTACCTTGCTAATGTGAAATACGACCTGAACGCTTGAAGACAAGTTTTATCAAATGGCTTCTGTTGCTGAGCCTCCAAGGTCTGTCAGCTGTTGGCTATGAAAGGTATGCCCGAATCCAACTTTTATGAATAGCACACCTGGACGTCTCCAACTTTCAATCCTCTATGTCGGGCCAATAAGCAACCCAGACGTGGCCTCTAATATAAGCTTAGCCTGATAAGGATTGTTTCTTGACAAACCATGTCGGGACCTTTGAGGTACTGTCTAGTCTGATCAGGAATTATAGGCTGCCACTCACCAAAGCTCTTTGTATAGTCTGATTTATGGATTGAGTTTGCATCTCGATTGAAAACCTAGACTAGTTCTCTCTGAACTAAATAGTTGGCTTCATTTTTAAGTTAAATAAGTTTAACTAAATACTAGGAGTTGATCTTGTGGTGTTAGACTGTAGTTGGAAATTTTATCTCCTTGGTTTCCTCCTGAGTATCAGGTGGTGGATAGATAAGTAGTCAAAGTACGCAGTATTAATAACGGTGCCTTAAAAAGTACCGAGTGTTAAGCATGTACATAAATTTTACAATTTTCTTCCTCTCCAAGCCTATTTATATTTTTTCTCCCTCTCGCCAGGATCAGGTTCTCGAATCGTCATGGATCCATAAACAGCATTAAACATAAAAGGACCTGCTTTATTCTCGTCAGTTTTTGCTGTGTATTAAGATAATCAGGTATTTACATTTTGTGTACATGGTTTAGAAGGTTGAAAATGTTCCATACATCAGGACATTTTGAGATGCAACACTAGCTAATGATGATTCCTAGTTCTGATGATCTATTTGCAAAATTGGTGGTGTTCATTTTTTCCCTTGTGCACTGAAGCGACTATTTCACCCTTCATTTGGGTGCGCTTCCCTTTGCTTGGACGTTGGTGGATTGGTCCGATGTAATGTGCGAACAAGAGGACGCTATGGCCTGCAGACCTGTCATAATGTCATGTATGCTATGGCCTAGAGAAGTTTGCCCAGAAAAGAGAGCACACTGGCAGGCCCCAGGAAGTCTAGTCAAGGCAGAAGGCATCCCTGAGGAGCGGTGATGGCTGCCATTGCCGCCCGTGCTTTGGGGGGACAAGTTATGACATGAGCCTATCAGGTTGCTTTCCGCCATTTTCACCGAGCTCGCTCGCGCTTTTGGGGGAGACAAGGCACGACTGCCAGGTTCCTTTCCGTATCGGCAGGAGATTGCGATCCGTGTAGCTGGCACATTGATTCATTGCCCTACAAAAGCCTCGGTGCAACATGGCCTGTGCATTTTGCCTCCTGGCACTGCTGCTCTCGGTGGTCTGCATTGGTTGCCCAGTGGCTACTTAGACTTGGCTTGATGCATGCCCCTTAGTTACACTACTGATATCTAAGTTGCTGAAACTATAGTCTTTGAATACGTTCTCATTCACAGGTACATTGTCGGGTAGCGTCGTGCATAAACCTGCATGACTCATGCATGAGTCATCTAGTACATATAAAAGTGAAGACAATGCATGTTCTCTGGAGGGAAAAAAAGAAAAGAAACAACAGGTCCTAAAGCATGAGAGCCGAGAAAGAGGGAAAGGGGTTGGAGGGAGGAAGAGTCGTAGTTAGTTGACAGGTGGTACTTGTTGAGAAAGAAATGAATATGGCAAAAGTTTGCAACAGTGGTTGAGTGGGAAAATTTGCTAGATGCAATGCATTATTGTATCCTAAGGCAGATCGTCTATCAACGATTCATGGTATCACTAATTGAGAGTTGGATGGATTGTGGATTCCACCATCATGACTGCATGAAGAGGTTTCTGCTCATAGATGAACCCGCATGAACCAGAATAGAAGAGCTCGTCCGTTCCCCCATGAGTACAAATTTTATAGGTATGCTCTTCATTCACTCACAGAGCTAATTGTTTCTTTAATTTCTCTTTATAAGCTATGACATGCTAACTCGACTTTGGTCCTAAGGTAGCCACTTGGATGAAGTCCTACATTATGTACCCTTTTTTTCGACCATTCACCGTTATATGTATAGTGATCAACCTTGCAGTTTTTTGTCATGGAAGAATGCACTTGCTTGCTGCATTATGCGTTTTATGCTACTCATCGTCTAATTAAAGCACACCTACTGTTTCTCTTACAGGCGAGATTCATTTCATTAATGACCCAGTAATTTTGCACAGTTATTTTAGCTTAAATTCGAATTAGACCACAAAAGGATCGGTGGCACTTGCTTATTCTCTGGAGGGTCTAGGCTGCATCTGCATCCATATCCATGGCAATTATCAGCTCGTCACAACTCGCAACGTCACCAAAGTAGCCAAGCCGGGTTAGCAGTGCCTTGACGTCTGTGCTCACCGACGCAAGTGGCCGGTAAAACAATGGCGATCAGACGCTGTCCAATCGAAAGGAGGGAGAACGAGATACGGATAAATTAAAGAAGCACGAATCTTCAGACGAGATCAGAGTGGGCCGACCGCGTCTCCCGTGGGCGCATCCCAGGGCCCTGCAGTGCCTGCACCCCTCAAAGCACCTACCTGTCTGATACTCTCTCTACTACAGAGACTGACTTTTCTTGCAAAGCCTTTTGCAGAATGCAGATGTAATCAAAGAGAACGAATGAGATGATGAAGAACAGAGAGTAGACTGCTGATTGATCCTGAGTTTTCTTTCAATAATATAAGTGGACCACATTCCCAGTGTCAAGTCCACCATGACTCTGGTTTTCTATCCAAATCTTGTATGTTGATAGTTTCTCGCAAATATGCATAAATAAACTCCTCCTATGAGTAAGATGGTGAAGAAAACAGAGACTAGACTGCTGATTGATCATGAGTTTCCAACTAAACTACATAAATGGACCACATCTTGAGTAGTGTCAAGTCCACCATGTTTAAAATTAATAAATGTTCATGTTATTTTTAGTAAAGCGATGTGATGTGAGTGTATATGATAGTTTGTCGAGCACTAATAGGCGCCGCTCAAAAATAAACATATGGCAGTGGAGGGCCTGCCACAAAATGGTGTTTGTTCCTATAGGTATCCAGCGCGGACTGCACCCAACCATGCCTCGCATCTCCCTTTCTCCCTGTAAACTTCATTGATTTGAGGGTATCATCATTGGGTAGTGACATAACCCATTTGTACCTGGGGTAATGAAACTGGTGATAACTGCATGGATAATGTGGGAGGAGAATTGTAATTTGGATTTTTAGATCATTTTTTTAGATTTCCTAACTGATATAGGAATTGCCAAGTGTAAGGTTAAAGATCAAG
Organism: Urochloa ruziziensis; assembly: GCA_015476505.1. Lineage (NCBI taxonomy): Eukaryota > Viridiplantae > Streptophyta > Magnoliopsida > Poales > Poaceae > Urochloa > Urochloa ruziziensis. The sequence goes on from CM027121.1 coordinate 19,943,805, forward strand.
TGAAAGTTTACCTCGAGTTACAAATTAGATCATATACCTAAATGATTTTTAGAGACTAATAAATCGTTGGGCTTATATATGGGCAGAAAAGTTATAAAATAGTGATAATGTTGTAGGCTCAACACCATGCAAATCTACGCGGATTAACTTAATGGTTTCCTTGTCAGTTGTGCACTCATCCTAAGAATCGATTCTTTTCAGTGCTCATTGCTAAAATGTCATGTCAAATTTCTTTAGCCAGATAGATTCTTTAATTTGCATATATGTGTTGTGTTGCCTAACCCTCAACTTGAGCTTGAAGCCTTCGCTGCCTAAAACCCTCTTAAGTACCATTTTCTTGATAAAATGCATTTATCACACGCAGATAGAACTCCTACGGATTTATGGATGGAGTGACAGTGAAACGTTGAATATAATTGAGGGCCATAAAACTACGTTCCGCAAGATGTCATAATTTCTAATGATTCAATTACTGTTCCCTTGTCCTAGATAGTGCCATGCTTAGTGGACCGCATATAGGTCATGTCATACGCTTTCTTTCCCTGGCAGGATCATTCATGTACGAATCCTCAGATTGATACGAATAACACGCTTCCTTTTGCAAACAAGACCCATGAAATTCCATCAGCACTTCTCTTTTATGATATATAATATCAGATCCCTAGTCTCTCTTTCCGAAGAGCTTGTGATGCAGGAATCTCGCCTCTTTATGTTAGGTAATGTTGTTGCCACTCCATGATAAATAGACTATATTCATATATACACTATGATGCGTCGTGAAAGATTAGTCCTAGTAGCTTATTTATCAATGCAGATGTTAGTAGAGCACTTTAAGATCAGCTAGCTTTAAGCATGCGTATGTTTTAGGTAATATTTGAAATCGTCAAGTTTTTTCACAAGAACTCTGTTTTTTGTGAGAAGCACGCATATGAAACATTATAAAATTCGACAGATTTTATCTTGAAAATCTGTCGACAGATAAATAGACATTCCCAAAACAAAATCATTGTATTTTATTGCTTACATGCACAATAGGAATACTTGATTTTGAATTGAGTCTATTTACACATTCAAGAAACAAGAATTGAGTCCTAGATTGGCTCCTAGCTCACTGAATAGGCAATCTACACGTTGTTTTCCACCGGAATCCACCCCTTTCTATAAACTAGCAGGATTAAAAAAGAACAACTTTCCAAAAAGGATAAATTTATCTCCTTCGTGTGATCTTTTTCTCTCCTTCCAAAAGATCGAGTTGTGTGCAGTGCACACCAAATCATCAAAAAACAAACTTGACTTGAAGCTGCACATAAATTCCGCATGACAAATTTGGTGATGGTTGATTACATGCATTGTTCATTTTAAATGAAACCTAGGATCACATCACTTACTATAGCTTCCCCCTCATATTATAATGTTACTTCAAATTAATTATGAGGTGTGTGGTAGGCGATGAGCACCATTTTTAACATAAGATGTGGGGCTGTGGCCTGTGGGAACGCCAAAAAAGATGTGTAGCCATCTTGGCTGTTCCAATTTTTTTTGGTAGTGATATGAGCAGAGAGCTAACTCATTTGTCTAATTCCAAAAGTGTGGGCTCCCTTTACGATGTGTTGCAGAACCCTAGCATGCCTAAATTTGAAAATTTGAGAGTAGGAAGCACGCAACCGGTGATGATCCACCTAGATCGACCTTTTTTTTAGGAATGAAAACCATAAAGACATGTGGCGTTTGCAGTTAGAAACAATTCCACAAAAAACTTGAGCACTTCTCTTCTGGAGACTGGAACGAATGAAGAAACTACTACTTCCCCACACGTACGTTCAGTTGATCTGAGTAGTTGTGTTCTACCCACATATATACAGATGGGGAAAACAGAGCAAAGACAGACGACAAATACAATGCACCCTCATGGCAAAATGGATTGATCATGCAAACTGCATGCTCTCCAGCGCAGCTGAGACGTACGACTTGTTTCTGCTCACCCATACATAATTGAGGCAATCCAGATCAACAAACGTTAAAGCCTACAGATCGATTGAGACTGCACCCCCAAATAATTTTAACTTTGCCGAGTTATTCGCTGCTTTAGCTTTCTAGCTATTTTTTCACTAGTACGTGTTTCGTGAGCTTGTCGATTTTAAAAAAAGATGGGTCCATAGCCGCCTATATATATGTGGTGGCTCTGCCTCGGCACGCACTCAACTCACTCTCCTTCTTGCCCGTACAGCTAGCGAACGAGCTGAGGAGGTCAGGGGAGAGAGGAAGAGTCAGAGAGAGAAGAGGCTCTCGAGAGCAGAGGCCGATCAGGTGGAGAGAGAAAGAGTTTGCTAGAGAGATAATGGAGAGGAGAACGGTGGTGTACGATGCTGAATCCGGCGACGACCATGAGAGGCAAGGTATGTTCATCGTCATTCAATTCCCATGAGTGTAAGTGTCAACAAAGCAGTTTTCGTGTCAATCTCCTGTGAATTAATGTAACCATCATAGAGAGCATGCTTTATTTGCAACAGAAAAGCGAATGAAAGCAGCAGTTGCATATATTAGGTTGTGATGCATCACGGACCATGTCCAACAATGAACATGCTGCTACTATACATACACACAGGGACGGTGTGGACGGCGACCTCGCACATCGTGGCGGCGGTGGTGGGCTCCGGCGTGCTGGCGCTGGCGTGGACGGTGGCGCAGCTGGGGTGGGTGGTGGGCCCACTGGTGCTGCTGGGGTTCTCCTGCGTCACCTACTACACGTCGGCGCTGCTGGCCGACTGCTACCGGTACCCTGACCCGGTGGAGGGCGCCGTGAACCGCGAGTACATCGACGCCGTCCGATGCTACCTCGGCCGGAAGAGCGTCGTGCTCTGCGGCTGCGCGCAGTACGTCAACCTCTGGGGCACCCTCGTCGGATACACCATCACAGCAAGCACAAGCATGATGTAAGTTACATTATACTCCATTAGCAGCAGCTCACCATTTCCATTCTGAGTTTTAGCTAGTCTGCTTGCGCCACCTGACCAGCCGGATTGCCGGACGCAACCGCCGCGCGCGGCAACCATGGCGGGACAGCGGAAAGGTTACGTGGGCTTCGTTAGCCTTTTCCCTCCCTGAAAACCAGGGGAGGGAACATCGCTCTATCACATGAGCTGTTTTGTTTGCTGATGCGGCACGCATCACATGAACGGACCATGCGTCACGGCTCGTCCCCCGGCACACGTATCCGGCGTGACCTCTAGTGTAACTGTTACAGTAACTAACTAACCCCAACTCCTGTTGCTGTCGTGCTCGATGATCGATCTGCAGCGCGGTGAAGCGCGTCAACTGCTTCCACCGGAACGGCGGCGCCGGCGCCGGCGGCGACTGCGACCCGTCGGGGAGCACCTACATGGTGGTGTTCGGGCTCTTCCAGCTGCTCCTCTCCCAGCTGCCCAGCCTCCACAACATCGCCTGGCTCTCCGTCGTCGCCGTGGCCACCTCCTTCGGCTACTCCTTCATCAGCCTGGGCCTCTGCGCCGCCAAGTGGGCCTCCCACGGCGACGTCCGCGGCACGCTCGCCGGCGCCGCCGTCGACGTCCCCCGCGAGAAGGCCTTCAACGTCCTCCTCGCCCTGGGCAACATCGCCTTCTCCTACACCTTCGCCGACGTCCTCATCGAGATCCAGGACACGCTCCGGGCGCCCCCCGCCGAGAACAAGACCATGAAGCGCGCCTCCTTGTACGGACTCGGCATGACCACCGTCTTCTACCTCCTGCTTGGATGCACGGGATACGCCGCCTTTGGGAACGACGCGCCTGGAAACATCCTCACTGGGTACGCCTTCTATGAGCCCTTCTGGCTCGTCGACATCGCCAACATCTGCGTCATCGTACACCTCATCGGAGCCTACCAGGTGGTGTAATTGCAATTCAATTGTTCTTTTTATATGGAACTCAATTATTCTTTTTTATATGGAATTGTAGTTCAAATCATCTTTATATGTACTAATTGGATTCGTATATATATATGCAGGTGTTCGCGCAGCCCATCTTCGCGCGGCTGGAGAGCTGCGTGGCGTGCCGGTGGCCGGACGCCAAGTTCATAAACGCCACCTACTACGTGCGGCTGCCGTGGCCGCGTTCGTCGCCGGCGGCGACCACCACGGTGGCGGTGGCGCCGCTGAAGCTGGTGCTGCGGACCATCCTAATCATGTTCACGACGCTGGTGGCGATGCTGCTGCCCTTCTTCAACGCCGTGCTGGGGCTCATCGGCGCGCTGGGGTTCTGGCCGCTCTCCGTCTACTTCCCCGTCAGCATGCACGTGGCCAGGCTCAAGATCCGGCGAGGGGAGGCGCGGTGGTGGCTGCTTCAGGCCATGAGCTTCGTCTGCCTGCTCATCTCCGTCGCAGCCAGCGTCGGGTCCGTCCAGGACATCGTGCACAACCTCAAGGCCGCCGCGCCATTCAAGAACTCCGGCTGATGATGATGATGGCCGATTAATTAATAATGGATTAGTTAACTCTCTGTTAATTAATTTGCAGTGTCGTTAACTGTGTGTGTGTGTGAGAAGAGGGCCACCTTCTTTTTGTCCCTGTTTCTCCATCGGCAAATCTGATGGTCGATCAAGTGGAGTTTTTCTTGCTGCTGATTTGGACTTTGTTGGAGTAGAAGCAGTATATATGTAACACTACAGCTTACTATGGAGCAATCAGCATTGCAAGAAAAAAATAATCATTTGCCAAAAACCTGTCACCATCATTGTGTATCCAATGCGCAAAGAGTAATATAATGCTAGCGTGCTGCCACTCACATAAACAAGAAGATGAACTAATCAATTGAGATGTGTACTTTTGTTGTGCTAATTAATCAACCAATTCAGTGACAATACTCTTTGATTGTGATTAGCATTCAATTGCGTTATGTACTTGCACTACCGCAAAGTCATTAATTAGTGACTGTGTTTGACACTAGTTGCATCATGCATGGACACATTGCCGATTCTTAAGAAATGGATGCCAACAAAGTTAGCACAATTCTTCAGAAATGGGTGACAACAAAAGTTGCATCATGATAAAGTATTAAGTCAGTTTATTTTTTGTGTGATGCTGATTATGTGCCTGCTGACTCGAGTACGTGCAGGGTCCTCACTGACAAGTGACAACACCATTTCATATATTTTCCAAAAGAAGAGAGAGTATATATTGCACTTCTCTCTGTCGCCTTCAGAACATGGATACCGATTCTCAGCATATGAAAAACATCGCATCACAATTTTTTTCATCACTTGATGGAGATCGGAACAAAAAAAAATACTGGTGAGTAAAACAAGGTATTAGCAGTCTCCTTATTTTACTTCAGAGACTATTTCTGCCTGCGTTCTGAATCTATTTTATTCCATTGAAGACTTGCATTGTAAGGAAACATAACACGAATGGGAGAAAAATAGTAGGGAAAAAAACAATCAGACATAACAGTGAGAGTGTATATACGGCACTGCCCCCCGTGGCCTTCAGGATTCATGAGATGGTATATACATGTACAGGCTTTCGATCTCGTAAATTTTCAGACAAATCTATAGATGGCCATAGAACAAATTTGGATGGAAGACAAGAGGAAGAATTCAAGCATAACGTTATGGATTGTTTTCCCTTTGCTTTCCTTCAGTTTTGTTTTGAACTTGGGTCGGATTTTGTTGGTTTTATTGGTGGTTTTACCCTTCTGTTGTATTGGTCATATGGCTGTAAGCACTCTCTGAGTGTGGAGGTCGGATACTCCTTTATCTAAAAAGAATATTGCCTCTCACTTTTTTCCATGAATTAATTAGTCAAATTAAAGTTTTTTGAAACATCAAAGTGGTCAATATATGTCAGTATACTAACCCCATTTGTTTGTGCATTGCGGCCTTCAGCTTCAAATGACGTGTCACCAACAACAATGCTACGGTTATCATTCACACACCAACAGATAAACTAAAATATCCACTGTTGTTCTAAATTAACTCAGGCCGAATATCCTTTGATTGCGATTAGCACTGCTTCATGCCATTGATCGCCACAGTTTGACACTAGTTGTATCATGAAAAGTTCTTGCTAATTCTGAATGTATTCCAAAAAAAGTTAGCACAATGATATTATAAAGTATTAAAGCAGTTCATTTGTGTATATATGATGCTGACGTATGTCGTTCTAGTGCAAGCCCTCTGTCAACGTCAATTCTGCCTGTCCATGCACACCATTTCTCTCTCTCTCTCTCTCTCCTGAGAAAAAGATGAGCAATGTTATTTATTGCCATTAGGGTTGATCTCACTTTTTCATGGATAGCAATCAGCGTACAGAGAATGCTGCTACGTGGGCCCTGCCCTGTCTGTCTCTTCTGCACATCAAGGATCTTAGGCCCTGTTTAGATGTTTCGCGAAATTTTTTTCGAGTATGTTCCCTCACATGCATGACATATTAAATGTAGTCGAAAAAAATAACCCATTATATGGATGGAGTGTACTTCGCGAGACGAATCTAATGAGCCTAGTTAGGTCGTGATTAGACAATAAATTGCTACAGTAAACATGTGCTAATGACGGATTAATTAGACTCATTAGGTTCGTCTTGCGATTTACTGACATAATCTGTAATTAGTTTTGTAATTAGTTTATATTTAATACTTCAAATGTGTGTCCGACATACTCGAAAAAAATTTCGCGTTTCATCTAAACAGGGCCAGGATCGGAGTTGAGAATGACATGCACATCGGCAGTTCTTATTTAGTAGTGCAATGATATGCGTTGACACACCCCAAACTTCAAGCTACTTATGTTAATCTTAATCATCCTGTCATCTTTGTCTTCTTCACTAACCTACTTTCAGTCTGTACTACTCACCATCGTGCAACAGGCGACAGTTTTCAAGATGCAGCAATAACGCTAGCAAGTCGCTTCGTAGAGGTATAAGTTACATTCAATTTTTTTTAAGAAAAGAGATGATGCATTATGTGAATTACCTGAGCCACTCCATGCTTGGTGCAAAGGAGGCCAGCCAGCCTTTCCTTTTCTTGAGGATATTATCCGCGTCCGTGTTCTATCTTGCTCTTTATAAGAAAGATACATTTTTTTTTGAACGAACTTATAAGAAAGATACATATGCAAATTATTTGTGTAGTTTTTCACGGACAACTACTACAGAACACAAGACCACCTCATCTCTACTGGCGATGCAGGTGCAAATTACTGATGAAAAGTTTACCAAGACATGCTTGTCAGTTGTCACCCAAAGGCCCTTGCCTTTAGTTTGGTTGGGTAAGGCAGCTCAAATAATGCTCAAAGGGGACAATAATGCAGCACTATGTACAAAGGGCACATATCTCTTGCTGGTCATTGGTTAAAAAGATTTGTTGAAGGATTATTAAAGGTACATATCTCTATATCACATGTAAATCACTGCCAACAGTATGAAGGTATACCATATACAAGACTATAAATACTTTGAACAAAATAGGGACGGATTTTGTAAGGATTGTCCATGCCGTTGTCACGTAGCTAAAAGTTATTTTACACTTATGTTTGCGTGTGAACATCATGACCATAGCATAGTGAGGCTTTATAAACTTCACCATCAAGGTACCACTCTATGAAAGTCGACACAAACTGTCCAATATTTGTTCTTATTCTCAGCAGTGGGTCGGGGAGACACCTATGACTGCACCATAATTAAATTATGTGCCAATTTGTAAGGGTTATATATATGAAATTATAAAGCATAATATTATGAACAAACTCTGTTCTCGAAATGAACCCACGCCACATGGGCCTTCCTCTTCTTGGTCCGCCTCAACCAACCATCGCCGGCCTACTGCCTACATAATAAAGTACCCAATTTCAAAATCCAAACCCCACCGGCCGCCGCTGCACTGACGAAATCTGATGGTTTAGGATCAGGTAGTCCAGTCTAGTTGTAGGACAGCTAAAAGAGTTTGATCCAGAGTGAACCCAACACATTTTTTTCTTTTTTCTGCAGTTGGGTGAGTTCCCTCCGTTCCTAGTTGAATCTGAACATGTTATTTTGCTTACGGTATGTAGTATGCGTCAATTAGAGACAAGGCATGCATCGGCTATATTGTCATCTCATCTTCATAGTGTCCTTGATAATATAGAAGAATTTTGTGCTTTTCAGGCCTTATTCTTAAATCCAATGTTCTTAAAAATTAGCGAGATGCAGAACAGTGTTCCAGAAATTGAACTTTAAAAGAACATAGGAAAAACTCAACCCAAAAGGATCCTCACCAAGACCTGACCGACCAACGAGCAACAAATCGTTTCCCTCCACACGCTGCTTACCTTTCACCTATGTGTTTACCCAAGTTCACTATGCAATGTACTGGTGGAAAATAACATCACAATCCGTACATCCAGACCAGACTAAACATTTAGTTTTTGCAGCATCCATCGACTCCACAGTCCACATACATGTGCCTGTCTGAATAACAACACTCTGGCAGACGACGACCTAAAAATCTGTTCCAGGTCCAGATCAAAAGTTAAGATGGATGTGTCACCCCTCACGCCCTGTGGAATTATATAGATCCTGAAGGGATCACCCGAGGACCATTTCCACTGGTGTGCTTGTTTCGTTGGAGTGCCTTCTTCAACAAGGACTACTTCAAAAAGTGGAGGACAGGAGAGACCTCAGAGCAGGATATTTTGCTTACAGATGCCTTTCTCATGTACCTGTAGTGTGCTCTCTCAGTTGAGCCTTCATTCATGGCCGCATGCATTGGTGCCTCATGCTTCTCCAGGTGAACATCCTCATTCATGACTCCCAGGGCATGTAAGGGTATTAGCGAAGCTGACTTGGATTGCTCCATATGAAGATGCCCACCTTTCCTAGCCCTCAGAGCATGTGACGTGTTGCCTTCTGTCCTATGTTCAACTATGTGAAGATCCTCATCTTCATCACTGTCCAGGTTGATAATTTCAATGTTTGCCCTTCCATTCTTGCGCCTGGAGCACTCACTTTCATCTTTGTCAATGTCCACGGCTTCAGTTGAGCTTCCATCGGCATTGACTTCACAAATGAAGTTAACATAATACCAATTAAATAACAAGGTGAATAAAATTGTAAAAATCATGTGGTAGTTTGAATTCACCTTTAGGTGGATCCTCTTGATAATTAAAATAATTAGCTACCAGCTTTTTTGCTGGTAAGGAGGCATTTTCTGTTGTACTATAGATAGAAAGAGATTGTTGAACTAATTCCTGCATTTTAGCAGCTTTATCTTGTGGTGCACGTGGGATATGGATAATTAAAGGTTGCCAGCTACATGTGTGTAGATTGATGCAGATATGTAAAATGATAAAATGTGGATAGTGGTGTTCATGTATATCTAATGTTCTGATGGTCATGATGTGGATAGAATCTGTAAACCATTTACTACATAAATACCAAAATATTACAGTTTCAACTATTAAATTTGCACCTCTATTCTCTTGAGAAGAGTTACTTGCTGCAACTTCATCTTCAGTTTCATTTCCTTCTTGTTCTGTATCCGCAATAATTTCTGGAACCTCTTCAAGGCGGCGCGCCCTTTCAGCTTCTGTGCTTAGCTTCTTTTTTGTGTGCATTAGTTCCTCAAAGGTAACAGAAGAATCAGTTAAGGAAAAAAAAACCTTGTGGGAGTTCATCAAATAGTCCAAGAAAATGTACTGCTAATAGCAAAACAAGAAGGCAAGATAACATTTTAAAAGTAAAACATTATAGGTTTATTAACATTTGACAACTGCAGTGAATCTGCAAAGGATATTAATCTCTCCACCCTTTTATATGTGCTCTGTCAATCTCTCTTTCCAGTCTCAAAAGTTCTTTGTCAATCCACTGGAAAAATGGACATTTGGTCAATAGGAGTGGATACATGCAACACAAACATATGGAAAGCAAAGATATATTACTAAAATGGTAAGACAAAGAAGTTCTGAATTTAGCAGGAAAACTCGCAACTTTCTTTTCAGTCTTCAAACGCTATCTAGCAGTGCAAACAAAGTGTAATATATTTTATAAGTACCATGCCCACTAAGAGATAACAGAACTTCTAAAATTATGTTTACTAGCTACAGGATAAGATTAGAGTAACTTAAAGTTTACATATATTGAAGTTTCAAAGAAAAAGAGGATAGTAGTAAATTATGTGTACAAGTTTCAGAGCAAACTAAGGTATATATCAACACTCCTAAAAAGGAGCTCGGAATATTTTGATATATGGTGCGTTATGTCCTCCAGTAGGAATAATAAAGTCACTTCTTTTAATTGATTTGGATAACTAATTACTAATTAAGTTTTTCTCATTTATCTATATGCATGTACCAAACCAATGCCATCTATTAATTTCTGAGTGCACCTACATGATTTACTATGTCTTTATGTACAGTTGCCACCTTCTCCTCCAACGCAGCCTGTCAAAAAGAGGGAATTCAGAGCACTAAAAGAGGAACTTTGCATATGCACATTAGGACAAGTACATTGGTATCATCTTATAGGTGGTCTCATCCAAGACAAGCAATATTGAGACAACTTAAGAGACAACCCCTAGTAGAAATAAACAAAGTAACGTTCATGCAAAACTACACATTTTCTACACTTCTGTTGTAAAGATGTATGAATATTCCAGCCAGCATATGGTCTATTATATTTCATTTCTCTCATCTAAACAATATTCTGGTTCGTTCTTCCTCCTAACTCCCTAGCATTTGCAGTGTTTTAAAAATCCAATGAGAAGAGAAACAAAAGAAAATGAAAGGGCAATCTAACTACACATATAGAGTTGAAGGAGCATAGATCCTGCTGGTATACTTGTTTATCATTAGAATTGAAATATGCTAAAGGAACTGATAGTCACAGAGTTGCGCTAGTAATTGGCCAAGTGAAGGATACATACATGCAAAACATGCAGATATAGGAAACATCCTCAACGCTAGAAAGATGAATACGATAGTTAAAAGAAATATCTTTTACTCAATAGCATGGTAACTTTGCTCATCCAGTTAGTCACATGGTAAAGCACCGCATTAAGGAGAGCAAAGGTTTCAGAATGCGATCTTACAATGGTAGGCCTTTCAGAAGTCCTTTGTTAACCAAAGAAACAAGATCATTACATTCCTCCTGTTACAAAGGGAAAGGCATATTTATTTCACCATATCTTCAAAAGTGGAGGAGCATATAGTGAATTAATGAACCAACTGTGTACAAACTTGATAACTGCTCTAAAACAGAGGTGGCACTAATTTGTTCTCGTCTGTAACAATTAACACACTAGCAGCAATACTACTGGATTATGAAAATCATACCTCCACAAAGTCCTCGTCTGAGAGCATTGAGATCCTGACATCATCCCACAAACCAGTAATACGTAAGAGAATATTGGTACATGTGCCATTTATCTTGTATTCTTCTGAAGATTTCTTGATGTCTAACATATTCCAGGAGCTAGTTAGAGAGATGATTGCAATATAAACATCCTGTGCATGCTCAACAAATTCAAAAGGAAAAAACTAAACCGTCAAGGATAAGAAACTATGCTTGAAATTGACCCCTTTTTTACCTGTCACCAGCCCAAGCTGGTGTGGCTTTTTAGGCATTTCGTATATGTGAACCCTGGGGCCATTCTTGACTCTAACAAAACAGCCAACAACTTTCTGATCAAATGTGTCTGGATGATTCAAAAGATTAATAACTAAAGATTTTCTCATATAAATAAGATTTATGTTTTTCTCATTAAGAGAGGCAAAACATCTCTTGTTTCTTTCTGAAACCCTCTTAGCAATCTTCAACTCCAGACTATTCCGAGGTTTCTTTTTCCTATGTGGAACATCATCATCTTCAGAACCATCAAAACAGAGTTTATCTTTCGTAATTGGAACATGATCGTCTTCAGAACAATCAGAACTTTCATCCTCTGAAACATTATTTTCAGCTAGATGGACTGCTAGAAACTTGCGGATACTTCTGCACCTCAATTTTCTTCTCCTAAACAAAGGCTGCAACTTATCATCACACCAGAAAGATTTTTTCTTATTATCATCGAACAAATCATTCTCTTTTATGTGCCCCCTGGACGGGGAGCTCCTGATCTGGGGATGCGGCCAGGAGCGGGCCATTGCTGCCTCATGGTCGGGCGTCGCGCTCCCTCACATGACCAAGGGTGGACGGGGGGTGGAGCTCACCGACGGCGTGGCTGTTGCGGGCCACCACTCCCCGCGACTTCCCTCACGCCGGCCACGGGAGGAGCTCCGGGCGGCGTCCATGGAGAGAAGCAGAGCTCGCTGCTTGCCGTCCTCATCCTCCTCCTCTTCCTGTGTTAGGGTTTGCTGCATGTTGCAAGCGTATGTTTTACGTGTTTCAGATGTTTCAGAAGAATGTTGCAACAGTTTTATGCGGATGTTACAAAAAGTAGATTTGGATGTTTCGAATGTTGCATATGTTTCACACGCATGCTGCAAGTGTTTTATCCGGATGTTGCATTTTCATCACGAGGTTTTGACTACGGCCACGCGTGGCTGAGAGTTGGGAACACGTTGTTTTCAGTGTTGCAAACGACGACTTTTCCATATTTCAGAAACTGTTTTTTGATGTTGCAATAGGTTTGTTTCAATGTTGTAAAAAAAACTTTACATGTTTCATGCAACATTACCTGATGTTGCGGTGGGAATTTTCACGGGATGCTATTCGATCGTTTGGGTTCGATAGCATTTCTGTATGCATTTCCGATGTTGCAACTATTGACTTTTCATGTTGCAATCACGCATTCTCAATAATGTGTATTTTCGATGTTGCACCGACCGTCCGATGGAAAAAATTTCATCGGACGTCCGGGCGCCAACAACTCTGTTAAAAATAAAACGAAAAGAGTAAGTGAGTAATTCATGCATTTGAATTCACAGAAACAACACAGATACTAATGTGCCTCCCTCTGCTCAATTTGTATCCCATCCATTTCTAGCCCTACGGACTACTGACACCAGCCAATCTGTAATTCTCGCACATCCTCTGATCAGCAGTGGCAAAACATACAATATGATATCTCATATGATATTGCTTCACAGTACAAATATTGTACACATAATACACGAAATCTTAAGCCATCAGGGGCCATGACTTTTTAAATGATAGGTTTGAAGAACGAGTTTTAGAGAGACTCTTGGAGATGCTCTTAGGATGCAATACTTACAATACTTACAGTATACCACTACTGTTTCGGGCGGCCGATGCTTAGTTGAGAAGTTCTGCTTTTGACTATGTGATTCACTTTTGGAGGTTGGTGCCGTCTATATCTCTATCGATTACAATTGCCCCTTGTTCTTGAGCTTCTTATACTACTATTTTGGCCGCAGCAAATCTATTCTTGAGGTAGGATGAGCAAGGTGGACATCCTAGGTTCAGGCGAGTCCGTTTGGCTTCTCAACTCAAGCAGTTAACACATTTGAGCTTCTTTAAGTTTTAAACTGTTGGCCTTAATTTATGAATGATTTTGGGTTACATCTGAGACTGCACCTAGGTGTTCGATGTCACAAAAGGAGGACAAAGAACTTCTCATCGCTTTACTGCTGGCAGATTGCAAGCATTGTTGATTTATACAGTAGCTCATGAGACTGGTTCATGAATTTAGAGGATTTTGTTGAAGTAAATAGGTAGAGGGATTGTAATAATTTTGTACTTGAGTGAAGATGCAAGGTAATTTTGTATGCATATATATAGCTAATTCTTTTTCCTGCAGGCTCCCCCACTTGCATTGCTACACGCAGACTTCTATTTTCTCTGTGGCCTAGAAATAGATGTAGATAAATGATTTGATCTTAATAACCATTAATATAACAGGGAGACATACTTCCATACTGGTAGATAGACAGATATAGGTTATCTAATATAGGATTTATTTTCACGCGTGCTAGCGCCTGGATGTTTGATGGGGGAGAAAATCTCGGACGGTACTGTAGCAGTAAAAATTTCCGCTGCAACATCGGGTAATGTTGCATGAAACATGTAAAGTTTTTTTGCAACATCTAAAAAGTGCATTTGCAACATTAAAAATGCGCGATTGCAACATGAAAAGTCAATATTTGCAACATCGGGAATGCGTACAGAAATATCATCGAATACCATCGATCGAACATCATCCGATGAAAAATTCCCGCCAGTAATGTTGCATGAAACATGTAAAGTTTTTTGCAACATCTAGAAAAGTGCATTTGCAGCATTAAGAATATGCGATTGCAACATGAAAAGTTCATATTTGCAACATCGGGAATGCGTACAGAAATGCCATCGAATACCATCGATCGAACATCCAGATCTACTCTTTGCATCATCCGTATAAAACAGTTGCAACATTGTTCTAAAACATATGAAACACGCGAAACATACAAATACAACATGTAGCGAACCCTAACACAGGTAGAGACAGGAGGGGGGGGGGGGGGGGGAGGGGGAGGATGACGAGCAGGGAGCTCTACCTCGGCCATGGGGAGCTCGATCCTCGACCGCGGCGCGAGGTCCTTCCTCCCTCCCATGGCCTGCGCGGATCTTCTCTCCACCGGCCCTCCTCGCTCGCTCCTCCCGCGGCAGAGCAAGTCCGCGTGCCACCTCAGATCGAGCTCCGTAGGCCGCTGCCACCTCCCCTTCCCCAACTCCCACAACGGATTCGAGCGGATCGAGGCCTGGATGACGACGGCGGCTCCTCTCCTCGTCCGCTCCTACTCTGGCATGGCCAAGCGGCGGCGGCGGCCTCCATCTCCTCTTTCCCTTTGCTCCCTCCTCCGGCAGCAGCGGCGACTTCCGGCGCGGGCGACGACGGCCTCCATCTCCGTCGCTGAGAAGCGCGACGGCCTCGCGGACGGTTGGAGAAGCGCGGCGTCGAGCAGGCGCGGGGGACCGCGGCCTCCTCCTCTCCCTCCTCTCCGGGCCGGCGAGCTCGCGCGTGGCTTCTTCTGCTCCTCCGGCCGTGAGCTGGTGAGGGACGCGTGGGAGCGAGTGGACAGCGGGCGTCCGACGCGCGTCGGACGTCTGGATTGAAACATTACCGTTTTATTTTTACTTCAAATTTAACATTTTTCATACATCCATTTTTTATCACAATTAATGGCAGCTCTCTACAGTGCAGCCGCATGAGAGAATCTTGATTGTGCATGTGCTGGGAGGTTTCCCTGGCTCATCGCATACAAACTCATTGCAGCACGTCGATGGACTACATTTCCCGTTCTCGCAACATTCACATACGTAGCAACGATGATATGTGTTTCTCTCAGGTAAATAAGCCAACTGGAACATTGACTTCAGGGTCTCCACATGTATATGTTCCTTGATTTTGCTTGTTTCCATTGCACCTATTGTCATGCATAACAGATATATTTAGATATGAACCCACAAGATATTGAGTGCATACATGATAAAAATTATAACATCTATATAGCTTCTAGTTTATTCTTGATGTATTTTTTTTGTTTTGATTTTTTAAATAGAAATATATCTAGCTTCTAAAAGTGAAAGAAAACTAAAACCACAAAGTGAAATTAAAACTACGGTTGTGTGCGGTCGCAGAGGCCAAAATATAATTATATCCTTTTTTAGAAAAGTGAAAGAAAACTAAAAAATAGTTCCATCCCAGTGCAAATCGCATCATGTTGTGTATATAGATACCATGATTTTATCCATAAACAAAAACCATTTAGAAGCACAGCACAAACACGGACAATCATGTAGAATGGTGCTTAAAAACAACATTACACATATTTTTCTGATACAATAGTGTCTAAAAACAATATAGTTCAGGTATAACTTGTACTACTGCTAATGCGTAGGTACCTTCAGCTTTCTGGGTGGTGTAAAGAAGGCAAAGGATCATAAGTGCAAACACCATCTGCAATGTTTTCGCCATGGAGAGATATATGCACGAAAGACGACCCCTTCTCCGTAGATATAGTCTGTGCTTTGAATTCATAGCAAAATGGACTACATGGCGTGGGGAATTTATAGGAGAAGATAGTGTATGTTATCGATAGCAGTTTTTTATTTCTGTCTAAAATAGTTTAATGTATTATTGAATTGCATTGAATCCATACTTAATGACACTATCTCCTCATATTCTACAGAATTCATTCCCTGTATTTAGCCGGTTTTCCGGCTTCATCAAGGGCTGACGCATCACCAAAATTTTGTGGCTCTCCGATCCGATTGAGTGTGCCTTGAGCCATTCGTTCTCACACTGCACACCTCTAGCGAAAACACCATATCCGTGCTCCAGGCACGCCGCCCCTAGTGAAAAATGATCAGTAATGTGTAAAAAGTCAATACAATTATCCAAATGGGTAAAAACTGCATATCGTAGGGTCAGTGACTAAACTGTTGTCCAAACGTCTGCATGACTGCATGAAGCCAAAGTAGTACATAGTTCTATGGAGAACTGCGTTTATAACAAAGATGTATGCACATATATAGCACTCGAGATTATCTTCTCTGACACAATGGCGACTTGGCGAGAGATAAGATAACACTAGAAGAAAGAACTGGCTGATGTGGCGTTGATGATGAAACTACCATTCTGCAGTGAGAACCTCTCCTTCTGCAGTTCAAGCTGAGCCGACGGATCAGCATTCGTTCTGGTCAAAGCACGCCGCTCAAAACAGATAGCCATGCACTGTGAGTCTGTGACTGAAAACAAAAAACGACTGAAACCAAGGCACAAGTTTCAGACAAGCAGACACCACTCCTTCTCTGGAACCAATTCAAGCCGAAGGTCCTCTAGCATATTTGGTTAGAGGGGCTGAGGCATGGTCGCACCAGTAGACCCAGGTTTGATTCCTAGTTGGAGCAAATTTACGGGGTTAGTTTAAAAAAAATCCCCTCGTCGGCTTGCCGAGGTTCAGGGATTTTTCTATCCCCAGGAGAGGTTTCTTCCGCTTAATGAAAAACCGTGGGGCTTTTCACCCCATCGGGTCTAGTTTTTTCTTCTCTGAAACCAATTCAAAAGTTTCAAGCATCCCCTTGTTGCATTGCATCATATCTTATTATGGTCCTACGGAGTTGGGCGTCTACAGCAACTCCGGTTCCTCATGCAGTAAAATATCCAGACACGCATAGGATCCAGATTCATGAACTTTAGTTTCCTTGATCGTAAATAACTAAATATTTTGGGATCAAAGAGAACACATTCATAACAACCTTCTCATTGAAAGCTAGGGTACACACTACACAGTCACACAGAGTAGGACAAATGTAGGGGTTACCGGCTTACTGGAGACGGAAAGCAACAAGCGCTGACAGAAACTGACACCAAAGTTCAGGCGGTCAAAATAGAGAAAAATTCCCCTTAAACAAATCAAAGAACCTCTTAAGGGTACATAAGACTAGCCCCAACAACTTGACTGAAGCTCAATAGTTGTCTCACCATAAAGCTGATATAGTTCTCCTTCGCCAAAAGAAGGCTTTACATGTGCGCCTTTAGACTGTCAATCACCCGAAGCATTCACTATGATTCCTTACCTCGAGAGGCATTCCACTGCTGCAGAAATTCATAAATAATATAATTTGATTGAGGAATAGATTTTCCCTCACTGAACATCTATTTTTTAACCAGCACCAAGGGGCCTACAGTTTGCAGCTAACAGCAGACCAAACAAGCAAACAACACTAACATAGAGAATTCCTTATTTGGCAACTGTAAAGTTCTCAATCCCTTCCTTAGCCTTTGAAAGTTCAAAATTCCCTATATGAACAGTGTGGTGTTAAGCGGCAGCTGAAAAGACCATTTTGCCCCTAGAATCTAATTGTGCAATTTTGCCATCCATAAATTCAAAAGGTTGTAATTGTGGGATTAATATGATAAAGCCTGCATATGGAAGCACATTGTACAACAGTAATATTGTGGGACAAATTCATGGATCCATTACAACAACAGGCTCACGATTCACGAATCAGATATGCATACAGTAGTTAGGTTCAGACTCCAGACCAATCATCATCAGATTGACACAATAAGCTCACATTTCCCAATTATCATCGCACCAAATCAACGATCACAATTCAAATGATTCTTTGGGAAGTGCTGTTGTTAAGATATCTTTGACTTTTTGTTGCTTGTAGGTTCTAGCAATCATAACCTTGTTGTGTATCTAGGATCATGACACAATTACTTCTAACAGTCGTGGAGTGGGCAAAGAACAAAATGGGCAACAACTAGCTATCGGTGAACATCATGGACCCAAAGCTGCAGGGCATATGCCCGACCACAGCTGTGGTGCAGGGAAACGCTGCAGAAGCTGGGAGAGGCCTTCTGCATGAACGCGAGGCCGGCGGCGCCCTCCCGAGGAGTGGACCTAGACGTTGCAGCAATCGGGCGCTGCATCGTGGCACCTGGCGCATGCGCCTGTGGCTCGTGCCACCCGCCTACGCCAGGGCTGACGCCAACCCTAAGCATGCGTGTCTAGGCCACGCCCACCTTGCCTGCCTGACCTGCTTAAATGGTTGAACTGCAAGTCTACAACAGGAGCCTGGATCTTGGGTTCGCGAGTAGCTAAGCAGGAGGGAGAGAGTGCGGGTTGGAAGACGCCAGCCCAATAGGCACATGATGTTTTTTTGTTTTTCTTCACTCTTCTCACCAGGGGCATTTTGATCTACTCACATAAAAACTGACAAGGGAGAAGCACATATTGACAGAAATCACTAATAGAGTAAACTATAGCGTCATTTTGGGAACCAAATTTAGACCTAGTGTTAAATGGAGAATTTTTAAACTTTTGAGGACTAAGAAAGGAATAGGATCTTTTTTTTGAAGGGAAAGGACCTAGGAACTTTAGCGATGTCAAATAAGAATTTGGTAATGGAGAACTTTTGGGCACTCTCAAGTTTTGGACCAAATTTGACCACAAGTGCAAATTGAGTTCCAAATTCGGGAAAATTTAAATAAAAATTTGGAACAACAGTTGGAAGTGTTTGGAATTTAGTTCACTTGAGTTTGGAATTAAATTAGGCTTATAAGCACCTCAATTAAATGATGGAAGAAAAAGATTAGGGTCACTATTTCCTATCTGAAAACTGGAGAGAAATTGGTTAAGTCTGGAATCAGTGAGAAGTTGGTAAGTTCAACAGCTTGAAACTTTTGATTTTCCTTATATGCTACCCTATGACCCAGAGCAAAAATGAAATATGATGGTTTTGGCTTGTTGTGAGAATGATGTTACAGCTTAATTTGGCTGTTAAGCATTTCTTTGGAGCTAGCAATGTCAGGAAAATGTTATGTTTCAGCTGTTAGCCGTAAAATATTCTAAGTCTGGAACAGCTGAAAAACCTTCAACTTGGAGCTCGAATTTGAAAGGTTTTTGTATATAAACTTTAGCAAATATCATGTCTGGAGCAATATTAGTTATATATATGGTAGATGAAAGCTCTTTTACAGGATTTAAAGTGGTGTTTGCATATTTAAATTGAAGCTCAAGGTTGGTTAAACGGAACAGTTTCAGGAATTCAATGAAACTGAATAAGTCTGATGGATAGTTAAGGCCGATTTTTGGGCAGTTTTCAAACGAGGATTTCTTCCATTTTTGTATATGAAGTACTCACCAACTTCATACAAAATGGAATTTTGGATACTTGAACTGTTACTATGCCAAATCTTGCTTGAAATAGATGTGGTTGCTATTTATTTGGAGCCTCGACTTTTGGATGAAACACCCTGGAATCTCTGAAATCGTGGTTAACTGACAGACAGTTGGGATTCGAAATTTTTCTCCAATGTTCAGAGTGCAAATCCAAGTTATTGAGAGAAGTTTTGGCCAAACAATATATACCAAAGTTGAAGCTCTATAGTTCATCTCAAAGTTTTATTAAGGATTTGGGGGAAGTTTGAATTGGAAGTTTGGGGACAGTTTGGAATCAAATCGGATGGGTTTGATAGGAAAAGAGAAGGGGAGATAGGCCGACGGGAGCTGCCTGCCTGCTTGCCGCCGGCGAACGGAGGCGGTTCCAGCCGAGCCACATGCCAGCGTCGCGAGAGGACAGCGCCGTAGGTGCAAGCATGAGGTGTCACGGTGAATGGCGGTAAGTTTTTGAATAAATACGGCGTCATCGTCATCCACTTCTTTCCTTCCCGCCATCTTCACCCCTTCCCGGTCATTTCGGTCGCCGGCAAAGCTCGCCGTAGTCCGGCCGCCGCTGTCAAAACCCCTCCACTCAAACCTCTGCCCTGAAGTCCTCTACGTTTTGCACAAGATCCCAACCGAAACCATCAACTATAGAGCACACACGACCCATTTTTCCTCAGCTCCGTTGACATCCTCTGTTTAGGTAAGGCCGCCGCCGTGGAAGTCCATGTTGACTTCCACGTTGCCGTGGTTTTGATCGAGTTTTGAGGGCATGAATGGGTCGAGTACGAGTTGTTGGTCGGGTTTGAGAGGCTCTGGTTCGACAGCCGCGCCGCCGCATGCGCCGCCATGCTCTTGGCCGCCGTCGAGTGAGACGCAGTTCTGGGCACTGGGAAAAGAAATCGAGAGAAGCACTAGGTGTTCTAGGTCTTGGCGAGTTTTTTGGGCATGATCTTCGCCGGAGGATCGTCGCCGTTGGGCCAGCGTTGCGCCGCGTCACCGCCAAGCCCTAGTCCGGCCGCCGCCACCTTGCGCCGACGCTCCGCTGCTCCTCCGCCCAAGACACCACCCCCAGCATGTGCGTCTCGCGTATCCTCGTCGATCTGTGCCCGCGTCGTGGACAGGGGGTCACCGCCAGCCGGTCGGCCGCCGGTCAAAGCCGGCGAGCCGCGGGTCAAGGCCGGAGGGCCTGTTTTTAAGAAGGCAGGGACCGCGGATGAGAAGGAGAAGAAAGCCGAGAGGGTGTTTCTGTAACAAGTCCTTTTAAGTTTTTAGAATTAGATTTAAATTTCGGTTTGCAATCTAAAATTCATAGTAAATTATAGAAATCTTCAAAAATAGTGAGGCCAATTTCTGTAGGACTGTTTTATTTTCTATTATGCATTAAAATTCTTAAACCCTAGGTCATCAAATAATAAAATAAATTAGGTATTTATTTAATTGCCTTCTTTAAGGTATTTAAATAAATACTTATTCATTTACAAAATGTTTAATAATTCTGGATAATGATTTCTTAATTCGAAATTAATAATTAACAGGCTTTTTATTTATTTTTAGGATTAGAAACTAATTACTAATCCTTTTATAAGAAACTAAAAATGCTTTAAGGATAGTTTAAATTAGAGAAAAATGTGGGTTAGTCTTTTAGAAAGGGTAGTAAGTGTTGGGCTGCAACTTTATCATGAAGATGACTTGTATACCGTGTTTTCAAAATTTTGCATTTTTTAATCCCTAACTTGCATCCTCTCATAGAAGCAGAATCGTTTGAAGTAGAGTACGTGGAGCTAGCTGAGGAGCAACCTCAGCAAGACGAAGAGGTGATCGTGATTGCTCCTGAAGCCGAAGGATCCATCGGTGATACTAACTTTTTTGTGACCCAAGGCAAGCCCCGATGCATCTCCACCTGTTTATTCTGAGTGACCCATCATGTGTCCAAGCACTTACCTTATGATATGCATTAAGTCTAGAAGTTGATTGAAACCTTACTTTTGTGCACAATCCAACCTTGTTTATAAGGACATCTATTTCACCTGTTTAATGCTTAGAAATGTCCTATGCTTAATTGCTTAGCCATGCTTAGAAGTACCTCTTTTGAGTAACGTTGTTGCAAAACAACTTAAGGTAATATTGATCTTAATCATGAATCAAGAAAAAGGCCTGTTTTGGAAATGTGGACAGAAGCTTGGGATGGAATCAAGGTGAAGCTTGATTCTATAGTTCTGTCTACCATGTGTAATCATGTTAAGGCTCGTTTGTTGTTTTCACCATTGATTAAGTGATTTTACCTGGTTTCTTACAGGGATTGGGAACTGGTAAGCCCGGTAGGTTGATCGACTCGTTGATTGGAAATATTTTTACTTGTGCTTGCTGAGTTGGAGAAGGGCGGGGGCGTAGCCTGAAACTCACGTAGTGGTTAGGCCAGACGTGGGGCCCCACGTTGGGGTGCATTCCCAGGTTTGGGTAACTATATTTCCAGTCCTTGGTACGATTAGCTCGAAAGGTTGTTGCGTACAGTTTGCACAGCTATACGTGATTGGAAATTGGGTATCTCCTACAGGATGTAAATCGGTCCGGATTGCCACAATTCATGATTAGGAATGCACTTGATCATTGTTGATGCATCGTAGAGTAAAAAATTGTTTATGAAGCTTTTCTTGATTAATGATGCTGAATGATCTAGTACCATTGTATGAAAAATGCTTTATAATCTAGATGCTTTAAGCAAGAACTAAACTTGAAAATAAAATCTAAAAATATAAGGTTCAAATTTTAGTAAAGCTTTTATGCAAAAGTTGAGTCAGTCACTCCACTCAAAAGCTTTACATACTTCTTGATGTCTAGCTAATAATTTATACCAGTTAGACGGGTCAGTCTTACTGAGTATATTTATACTCAGTGGATCCTTTGTTGTTGTTTTCAGAGACTCTGCAGCAGACCGCCGAGGAAGAGACCCCGAAGAACTAGAACATCGGTGGTCCCAGATGTTCTGGTGTTGGCCGTAGTTGTTTAATTAGCTTAGATGTAAGAACTACCCTGGCTTGTTGGTTTTGAACTCTTAGTATGGTTTGACATGCACTTAAGTTTGTTTCAATCTATGGTTTGTAATACTTCGCGCCTTGAACTTAGTTAAGGATGGATTCGGATCGAATACGAATGGATTCGAATTCGGATACCACTATTTACCACATTTTAATTCGAATTCGGATACGAATACGAATCTTATCGAATACGAATACAAAACGAATAGTTCGAATTCGGATTCGCATTCGGATGTTTAGTTGATTTTGACTAGAATATGTCTTAGTGTGTATTAATTCATTTTATGGATTGTTTTAAGAGTAAATTATATGTATATATCTCATGTATGTTATATATATTTGAATAATTAAATATACAAATATAAATATAAATAATTTTCATAATATATAAAATATTTTAATCTGAAAATAGTACATTAGTAAGTAAAATATAATTTATTAATTAGATAAATAAATTAAAGTAGTTAAAATTGATATGATTTTCCACCTTAAAGTTAATTAAAATTTATTTTATATACCATTAGTAATATTATAATCAATATAATTAGTAATTATCATGTAGATAATTTTTAAATTGATTAGACAATTTATATCATTTATAATTAATAGTTAGTTAAAAAGAGAAGTTAATTTATGTCGAATGTTTTGGATTTTTCTCGAATACGAATGCCGAATGTTTCGGATTTTTCTCGAATACGAAAGTGGAATCGGATAGAGAAAATTGTTGGAAATCGAATTCGAATACATCCATTTGACATCCATATTAAAATCGAATACGAATACGAATACGGATATCCATATTTACGTTTTTATCGAATACGAATACGGATGTTTCGGATGTCCAGACATCCATCTCCATCCTTAAACTTAGTTATGTAAAAAGGTAATGCTTGTTGATGCTTTCCCTTCGCGGAATCGATCTTGATGTATGGCCGAGATTAAAGTTGAAAGTGGATGATTCGGGTTGTCCTGGGGACATTCGACGGATTGCCGGATTTAAACTGTTTGAAGTGCGTTGGTGAGAATTACTGTTCTTACAGTGATTTGGCGCACTTGTGCCAGTTTAAATTGGACGGTTCCGCCATATAGGTACTCTGCCGTTTCATTATAAGGAATGGTAGAGAGCAAAGTCAAAGTAAAGTACAGAGATATTATTTACATGATTGGAGGGAAGAAAGAAATGCAACAATTAGCTTCTAAATACTATGTCCTATTACGAGCTGCCTTGTAGGCCGCAACATCGTGGTTGATTTGGTCTACAAGTTGATTTGGAGTCATGGCCTTATTGTCGAAAACTCTTCTGCATCTTTCTTTCCAAATATTCCAGGCGGTGTAGATTGTGATCTGCAGCAACTCCTCGATGGCTACCACTGCAGGTTTGGTACTGGTGTGCCACCATGCCGTGATGTTTCTGAATGTTTGCTGTTGGTGTAGTTGCAATATGTTGTGCTCTAAACCGATGTGCTGCCAGATTAATTTCGCAAAGGAGCAGTTAGCAATCATATGTGTATATGTGTATGTGTCTCCGGCCGTGTGCGACATAATTGACAGGTTGGATTTGCTTGCCCTCCCCGCTTGATTAACCGGTTAACAGACACACTTGATTAACCCCACAATACAGAAAAAAATCCTACAGTTATCTAACACAGATTATCATCCATACATCCTAATGGATGTGCAAGGTTAAAGACAGGCACTATGCTTGTAGTCTGAAGTACAAACTTGCCAGTGCACTCATCAAAAAGAAAAAGAAAAAACTTGTCAAAGCCCAAACGCAAGGCCATGCCTGCAAGTAACAAGGTGCAGGTTCTCTGGTGGAAGGCTCTCCGCCCGCTTTTTGCCGGCAAATGCCTAGTCGCCCGCTCGCTTCTCTCTCATTTTCTCTTTTCTATATGTTGGACTCCATCAGCTTGCAACCGTTCATATACTTGCTCTTACGCGTCGAACAGATGCGAAACGGAGGCTTGTCGTCCTGTTAGGGGGGTAGGAGAGAGCACGGTGCCTGATGCCCCCGGACGACGACGACGCGAAGGGCGACAGCGGGCGAATGGGGCCCACAAGCTCCTTCTAACTTTGACATGACATGGTCACATATCTCGGCAATTCCGCGGGCCCGAAAATGGACTGGTCCGTCGGTGCTAGCTAGGTGGCACGCGCTGAGCTGGCATTATTTGACAACGCCCAAGAAACGAAACTTTGGGTTTGACTCGTCTTGGGCAGAATTCCAATTCTGCGGTCGAGTGCACCAAGCCGCCCCTACGCTCGGCGCTCGCCCCTCACATGGTGGGACCCACACGCATTCACCTTTTTCTTATCCTCTTCCTCCCTCCTAGTACTGCTCGCTCCGTTGTCTGCAAGTTCTTATTGCCGTTCCACGACTACTTCTGGCATAATGGATTTTGAGGAGCAGGGTTCTTGGAACCAATCAATTAGATTGAGCACTATATTTGCGTCGACTTCTGGAGCAACTGTTGTTCCTATATGTTAGTATAAAAAAAAGAACGGACCAAAGGACAGACGTGCCGAGCTCGAACCCGAGTGGGCGAGACACTCCTGCCTCGGGCTAGCCACCCCACCCTCAGAGATAGCTTGGCTCCTATATGTTAGTATGTTACTCTAGTTAAAAAAGTACTGATGAATTCCATCCTGTTACATTAAGGGTGATGCGACCTCGTACATTTTGAGCTGCAGGCCCGCAACCATCTGTTTTGTATCCATATTCGAGAGAATTTGAATTCATATTTGTGTCTGAGTTAATCTATAATAAAAAAGTGATATCCGATTCCATTCAAAATGAACTTGGGGACCAAATGGCAGACTGACAGGACTCAAGACACAGTGCACGTGGGGACGTGGGGTCCGTGTTTCGGGAAACCCTGAGGCGGCTTTGCCGCAGCTGGGCTGGGTAGGGTTAATAAAAACCACAGTAGGAGCGGTGTTTTGAAATGAAAACCGGTACGGTAAACCGGTGAAACCGGCCGCTTAACCAGTAGAAACGGTTTGATAGGGTCAGTTTTGAGCAGCAACCGTCCGTATTTAACTACCGGACTGGACCGATTTCGGTCAAACCGGACGGTTTGGAACGGTTTTTTTAACCTGGGGCTTGGGCACCTCACGGGCTGCGCTCGGCCGGCATCACTCACTCCCTGCAGGCTGCTACCGCTGGCATGCAGGCGCACAAGCAAATTGCGATTAAAGCGTTGAATTTTATTATACGTTCAACAACGGCGCTCAACAAGATCCTTTTTAATTTTACTTCTTGCAGCTTATAACCAGATTCTATGTAAATTTGTCTGAATCTTTCGTAGCTAGCGATCGAATTAAAGTGCAAAAGGAGAATCAAAAGGAGTTCAATTAATGAAGCGATCGAGGTGTCGTGATGGTCAGGTAGGTAGGTAGGTAGTACAGCTTCTCACTCCTTCGTATCATACGACAACCGACAAGGGATAAGGAGGGGGGCCCAGATCGAATCGTGACAGGATCGATCGCCAGATACGACATAGTAGCAGGTACTATGTTTTTTTGTTGCACGTGAATGCAATGGTTGGTAATGTGTGTGCACATATAACTCGCTAGGACACCTGTGCTGCACAAATTAATCTAGCTCCAAGGACGTGAGAATAAAATCATCTTCCCCAGTACCAGTATATAGGATTATAGGTTTCTTTTTATATAAAAAAAGCTATAGATTATTTAGAGCATCTTCAAGAGTCTCTTTAAAACTCACTCTCTAAATCGTCATTTATAGAGACTTTTGCATAAAAATCGTTTTCTATATCTTCTTGTTTTCCAACAGCTTCTCTATATCTTGCATGCACTCTAGAGAGTCATTCTCTTTTCTATATTTTGCTAGCGAGAAATCCGAAATAGAGAGTGACTATGTTTGAATAACCAAATAGAGAGGTTGTTAGAAGATACATTTTTAATCAAATCTCTACTAAAACTAGCAATTATAAAGGATGTAGAGAGTCTCTTGAAGTTGCTCTTAAAAGCTAGCTTCAATATTGACTGTGCATGTATGCATGGCCAAAAGAATTGTCTCGATTTCTATTGTAGTTCTACACTTCTACTAGCTGGGCTAGCTTGTAGATTAAAAATGTTAGACCTGCACACACATCCTGCCCATCGCGATCATCCGTTGCTGGGCCCACGTGCCGGTTCTCGATGCTGTAGATAAAATTAAATCCAACCACAAATGTGCACGCTAGCTTCGGTTCGGCGTACGTGCTTACATTGTCCATTTCTGCAGGCCATGAAATCTGTTAATTTAATTTCTGTCATTAGGAGTTACGGAATGTCAATTTAGTTCTTGGTTTATGCACCTAGATAGCTTCAAATAAAAAAATGTGAAATACATTTAGCTCTCCGAGAGCAACAGTTTGTACGTACATGAAGCTTGCCTCCTACAAGAAAATGTGATGAATTTTTGAATAATGTACACTACCGAGCGGTATTTTAAAATTAGAAAATACCCGTTTATTTAATATGTTTGGAGCTTGAGGTTTTTCCTGTTCTTATTAGGTCTGTTGGACTCTTTTCTTGAGAATATCAGGTTTACTGAGTCTTTGTTTATGAAACTTTTTTTTTTTTTGCGAAATCTTTGTTAATGAAACTAGCTAGCATGCGTGACGCGTTGCCCCCATAACTGCTATCGGATCGTGATGAAGCCCAATAAACAGTTGTAAATGCCAAATTTGTTTCGAAGATTTATGCACCCAGTAGATTAATTGAATACAAAGTTGCATATCTCTTCAAGAGGAACCTTGTTTATATAAAGTTTGCATCCACACGGGTTTGTACGGAAAGTACGGTTGCCTAAACTTTCAAAGGTGCGGTCAACCGATTTGGACCCAAGAAATATTTGTGGAAATACATTGGTTACGGGCAAACTGCATGCACAGATTGTGTTAGTTATACCTTATGTTGGATATAGGAAGTTGATGGTAAGGCGATTAGTTTATTTTTGGACTAATTAGGATTAGCTAATATATATGATTCTAATGTACATCCTAATTAATTAGTTACGTATATGTGTTTTAGTCAGAATTTGGGTTTTCCCCGGCCCCTTGTTTGTTTAGAATTTTAGGTCTAGCGAGCGATCGAGTCTTTGTTATTAATTAATGAAACTACGTAGCTTGGCGGTGCATGATGTGTGCCTTTATGCTGCGTTCGTTAGCTCTGGTTACATCCGAGCCACAGTTATTGATGAATATCCTTCTTCCTAGCTGCTCACCGTACCTGCACTGTCAGGATTGACGAGAGACGAGGATTCTACGGACTACTCCGTAGTAAGTTAGTATTAACCATGCATGGAACGAAACCACGTACAATTATATTAAGGAGATGGAGCACCACACATGCATGGTGTCCAGACGACTGAGAGCTGCTTGCCTTTGAATTTGTTACTGTACGTATTTTGTTGTGAAATACTGAAATACCAGCAGCACACATATAGACATAGCCAGATACTAGTACTACTACTCCTACACGGTGGTTAGTAGGTACTTAAATTTCAAAAAAGAAAACGAACGAAGTGAAAAGAAAGGCTCTCAGTGCACATGCCGGGGCCCCGGCTGGCTGCCCGTTGCGGGGTGCCGTGCCCACCCGGCAGTGAGAGGAAGGAGGAAACGCTTCCCGCTTCGGGAAAGGGTGGCTTTCTTGCCCGCCTGCCCAGTTAGGGCAAAAGCTCAGCGGAGCAGGGAGAGCCAGCCGCTCGCCGCTCCTTGGCTGGGCGCCCCCCGAGAAGCACCCAGAAGAAACCCATCTCGATCCATCCGCCCGCTGCCCCCGTGTCCGTGTCCATCCGGAAGCCACACCGCCCGCCGCCCGTTCTAGCTCGCCGGCCGGCCGCAGGCAGCACGCCGACTCAGCTCTCGGATCCGAGCCACCGCCGGCCGCCCCGTCGTCTCCACCGGCCGCGGACACGGGGGGGCGGTCGACGCAACAAGAGGAGCGGCGCCGGCCGGCCGGGAGGGGATCCCCGCTAGCTTCACGCCCATGGCTCGGTAAGTGGTTACAACAAGAATCTCAGTGATTTAGGAAAACGCATCACACCAAGGGTCCGAGCCTGATAGGGGCATCTCGATCCCATGGCTCGGCAGCCTATATATGAGGGGTGCCAATTGTTAATCTCGAATCAGTAGAGCGCTGGGGCTGGGGATAGCAATATGCATGCCAAGGGGCTCAGAGGGAAGCCAATAGTTGTCTGTCCAGACCGTAGTGCTTGCTCCCATTTATTTGCCACGCTGCCGTCATTTTAATTTCTAGCTAGTAGTAGCTCGACTGGCAATATAATACACGCACAGTAGTTCTCTCAAGGAGCGAGTTCCAGTGTTGGGTCTCGTGTGCCAATGCCAATAAGGCCCTTGAAAGTTTACCGGCCAGATTGCAGGCTGGTTTCCTGCAATCACTTGGAGTTGATCGTGATCTTGAGTGGCTTATGATCCGAGGTGTAGAGGCGTGTAGAGCGAGTGAATTGGACGAGGTGAGGGCAGTGTTTGGGAACGCGGAGTTCAGAGAGCGGAGTAGTTGTACACCCTGTCCAACTCGCGAGGAGGATCACGCATGCCCGACCAGGTGTGTATGTGTACAGACAATGATCAAGCAGGGGGACTTCAATGGGAGATCACAGTAGTCTCATTGAAGGAGGCAGCCAGCTAGGTTATTAGCACTACTGAAGTTGGAATTGTTCTTGCTTGTTGCATGAGTAGCGAACAATATTCACTGCCGGAAATCCGCTCTTTGCCGTGTGTCAAGCTCTTTGCCGTGTGTTTTTTCTCGGGACACACGGCAAAGATTCTTTGCCGTGCGTCAAAGGTTGACACACGGCAAAGAGAGATCCCGTGTGTCAACTTTTGACGCACGGCAAATACCTCTTTGCCGTGTGTTTTTTTAAAAACACTCGGCAAAGAAAATTTTTAAAACACGTTTTGAAGCCCTAAACGAAATCAAATTAAAAAGTGTTGAACTACAAAGTTGTATAATTTCTAAAGATCTACAACTTTTACTTTGATCATTTGTTTATATAACAAAGTAGTACTAAAAGTGTTTAGAAATCACACACCTCTTATAAGTAGTTCCTATAACTAGAAGAGAGATGTATAAGATTTGTAAACAATCTTACTACCGGTATGTTGTATGAACTTTTGACCAAGATGAAAGTTGTTTAGATCAAAAAGTTATGAAACTTTGCAGTTCACAACTTTTTTATTTGAAATCATCTTGTCAACGAAAAACTAAGTTTGTATTTCTCAAATTTGAATTTCAAATTTTGTAAACAACCTTGGATGAACTTTTGACCAAAATGAAATTTTTCTAGATCGACAAGTTATGAAACTTTGTAGTTGACCACTTTTTTGTTTGAAGTCATCTTGTCAACCGAATCTAAGTTTGCATTTTTCAAATTTGAAAATTCAAATTCTATAAACGACCTCGGATGAACTTTTGACAAAAACAAAAGTTGTAGATATTGAAAAGTTATGAAACTTTGTAGTTCACAACTTTTTTATTTAAAGTCATTTAGGGCCTCAAAAAACAATTTACACTCGAAAAAGTTTAATACGATAGGAATCAAAATGGAATATGAACACAAAGACTCAAGTGGTGCAGTGGTAGAGGAGGGTATCCCAAAGGGGAGGGCACAGGTTCGAATCCCACCAGCTGCATAGCGCACAATTTTTCGGTCCTTCCGCTATTAAAATAAAATGTTTTGCTATTTTATTTTGCATTTTTTCAAGATCAAAACTTTGCCGTGTGCTAGATCGGGCCTTTGCCGTGTGCCTTGATTCTTTGCCGACTAAACTTTACCGTGTGCGTTTTGCCGTGTGTGGCGGAGAGAATGCTATTAGCAGTTTCAGTCTCCCTCTATGTGATTATTGCTACTGTGATGACTAGTAAGTATTCGGAATTTTAGATGGGAGCATATGTGAACTCGTACAGCATTTGCCCACTTCGCACTTGTAGATTGTTACGTGAATAATTGGTGCAAACTTTTTCCATATATCACATTATTATATTATTGCCATTCCATTTCTTGAATCTGTTGATATAAATAATTGTTTACGTCTTGACAAATGAGACAATTGCATAGTGTTAGTTTTAAAAATATTGTTAAGACCACAACTTGTATTTTGATTTAGTTTCAGGCAAGGGATGGCGTCGTTCTGGTTTTGGTCTGCTCTCTTCACGACGTCTCTGCTGGTGGTGGTTCAGCCCCGTCTTGGAGTGGGTTCCGGTGATACCTACTGGGATTTTAACTGTTCAAGCGGCAACTTCACCCCGGGCGATTCCTATGAGACATTTCTGAAGTCTGCAGTATCCATCCTTCCGGAGAAGGTTTCTTCTTCAGCTCCCCTGTTTTTTGCCAATGACACTATTATTGGTTCTCAGACGAAGGATCAGCTATATGCCGTGGCAAGCTGTAGAGGGGATTCGTCAAATGCCACTATTTGCAAGTCTTGCGTCACTGACGCTCTCCAGGAGGCACCAATAGTCTGCCCGCTCAAAAGGGGTGCGACCATATTATATGAAGGATGCACAGTTGCATACTCAGACAAGGTTTTTAAAACGTTTTCAATGAATAACACTTCTTCAGATGATATCGCGTTGTTGAAATACAACAAATCACGGGCTGCTATCGAGAGCGATGTGCTTCGAAAGGGTGCTGCTTCCCTCATTGATGCTGTGATAGATAAGGCAGCAGAACTGTCACCTGGCCACTTTGCAACCGGAAGAAAGGTTCTAGATACAGATGGACACAAGGTGTACGCACTGGCTCAGTGCATACCAGCATTGAGTTCAAATAACTGTCACAATTGTTTGCGGTTGTTGAATAGTGAACAAATTTACAGTGAGACAGTAGGAGGAAGAATATCAAACATTTGGTGTGAATTCAGATGGGATATGTATATTTTCTTTACTGGAGCACCTCTAGTAGAACTTCCAGAAGGTAAGGCATGTCGTAAACTTGGAATTTTTTTTACTATACATTGTAAACTTCAATTCCTCTGATGACATTACCCAACAGATGCAGGAAGGTCTACAAAACAACAAAATAAGAAGCGTATCTGGGTTATAGCAGTTTCAGCAGCAGCCGGAGTCATCATAGTCGTAGCAGCAGCCATTGTGTCACTATTGTGGTGGAGGAAAAAACGATTATCCAAACAAAGCCAAAGGTCCTCAGGTTAGTTCTCTCCAGAAAAAAAAAGGATATGTTTCTGATTGTTCAACTAAATATGGTCCGTGTTATCTCAGCTCAATCATACATCATATTGCAGGCGAAAGAAAGAAGGGAGTAGATGAAACCAGCGAGGCATCAAGCAAGGTGTAAATTACTTCTATTCCTATTTAGTATCTGATAAGTTTGTTCCTGATCCAGAATTGTGTCCTGATCTCATATTGAATTTAAATAACCAGTGTTGGCCAACAATCCCTGGATCTTATTAGACTATAGTAACAAGACAATTTCCAAATCCCACTAGAACATGTGTGAGCCAAGCATTCGTGTGTTCTAACTCACATGTCCCTAAAACATGCAAGTAGGTATAGAACTCCTGCGGATCAGTAGTGATTGTGTGATTGTCCCTGAAACATGTCGAAAAGATTAAGAAAGTTTCAATGAGCCTATTAGGAAACTGAAACTATCACATGTCTTGCACTAGTGCTAGTAGCCAGTATACTTTTTTTCTTGGACCAAAGGAATGACTGCTCCATGTACGAAAGTGGTCAGGTACTCAGGTTCCATTATTAGCCCACTTTATCAGGTTCCAATGACTTAGTATTGGCCCCAAGTAAGTTTAGAAGCATTGACCCCATCCAAAAGCCTTCTAGTGACTCCCAAAAGTAGTGATCGAGCAAAAGAAGAAATGCATAAAAGTAAAAGGAAGGGAAGACTAAATTTGTGTGAAAAAAGAAACTCCCCCGACACACAAATTTCTAGTTACATTCATTATATTCTGGATTTACAGTTGACTTGTACTATACTTGTAGTGAAATATTTTGTATATAGAATAACTGAAAAATCGATGTGAGACTCTCTAAAATACCTTGTTTATTTACAATACCTTTAATATGTACATACTCTTCTAAAACACCTGAACTTTTTCCATAAAAGTTGCATGAATGTTGACGAAATTTGGGATGGGGTGAGGGCGTGTGTGTGTGTGTGTGGGTGGGGTGGGGTGGGGGGGGGGGGGAGGGGGGGGGGGGCATTTGCACTTTGAATATGAATATATATATAATATATATATTGATCTTATGTATATGATTACATTTTTATTGAGTTCCGCATTCGCTTAGGTCGAAGGACGCCCTTCAGCTTTGGACAGTTTTCAGGAGATTCTGAAGCTGGCAACGTCGAAGGAGATAGTCCTGTTCTTGGACTACGACGGTACCTTGTCACCGATCGTATCGGATCCAGACAAGGCATACATGCCTGGCCAGGTAAAACAATGATTTGAATCTTTAGTCTTAAGAGTATTTATTATTTCCACCTCACATGTCTTCTTAAATTTGAAATAATCAGATGCGCATAGTACTCGAAGAAGTTACTAGATGTTTTAAAACCTCTATTGTCAGCGGGAGGGCGCGTGAAAAGGTAATAATCAATTTATGTTTTTACTTTGCGTCCTCTATTTCTCCAGTTTCTTTTAATCCTCTGTAACTTCTTTTCTTATAGGTATATCAATTTGTCGGGTTGGATGGGATCAACTACGCCGGCAGCCATGGACTGGACATCAAATTGTCCACGGCCACCGCAACTACAAGTACCGGCAGTAGCAGCAGCCAGATTGTAAGAAACTTCATATATACTTTGTCTTTTGTCATGGTCTATTCATTTTTTATCCATAAATTCATTGAAAATTGAATGTGTATTTTTATTTAGACTGACCAACGTGGTTCGTACCAACCGGCAGAGGAGCACCTCGCGGCAATCACTGAGGTGCAGTACATATCTGTCAAAAGCAAAGTTCGCTAATAAACCAAACATAATTAATTAATCTAACAGATACTTGCATTGCACAATAGGTTTATAATTCTATGCTCCGCGCGACGAGTATGATAAACGGGGCGACTGTAGAGAACAACAAGTACTGTGTTTCCGTGCACTACAGGAACGTTGCCATGGAGGTAGGATATGTACTTTAAATTATATTCTGGATTCAATTTTCCTGCTTCATATGAACTGCAACAAGCATAAGTAAATACAACTAATATTTTCTCCTGTATGTTTGCAGGACCAGGTTATTGTTCATGAGGTCAGTGGAGGATGTACTGAAGACCATAGGGGGCGATCTCAACTTGACGGAGGGAAAAATGGTATGTGCTTTGTTTCTAAAAAGATCTACACGTCCAGTCATAGAAACCCAAGCCAAATCATTCGAAACCTTAACTAAAAATTAGATTTTATCGGTTGAATTTGAATATTTAAAAATGGTATAAGTAGATTTCATTGAAAATAGTTTGCTCTGTGTTACAAATATATTGCCACTATTAATCACACAAAGAGACGTCAAGGCCGAGTTTACTGATTAGGATGGAAGGGGAGTACGTGGTTCTTTGTAAAATGTGTGTCCCCTTGCATATACATTAGGGACTCTATCCAACTATTCATTTAAATTTCTTCGAATTAGTCTTTACTTTCAACTTTTCTTCAAGAGTAAATGGTCATAAGCCTTGTGGAACATAGTTGCCACAACTAAGACGCAGGATTACAGTGGGTAAATGGGGTTAGGCCTTGTCGAGCTTACTTTGTGGGCATTTAAGTGAGTTCCACCTTGCATCCACCTTATTTTGTACTGGTAGCTGGGAGCATGGAGCATGAAGCTCTGTTAATGCAAAATTTAAGTGCAAACTGATAGCTCCAATGTTGAGCATATTATTATATGCTGACCAGAAATCTGACTGAAATTGGTCATCATCAAATACAGTCTTGTGATGAGCTGATCCTTTCTTCATTGTATTTGGTTAATTGCAGCTGTTAAAGTGTTGAAATGGCAGCCTATAAAGGTCATTACAATGGAATGCTAGTTTTGATCTACTGGCATATCTTTTTCCAGTTGTATTGGTTTTCCTATATTATTGTTAGTAGGGGATTTTTAAGGAATAAGATGGCAGCGTATTCCAATGCAATATCTCTGTTGTGTTCTATTCTTTCCGTGAACTAGATTGGTTGGAGTGCTAACATAATTTGTACTCTCTGAATATAGACTCATTTATTTTGCTTCTCTGTGTCTTAGTTTGATGATCATATTCTGATTGGAATATTTTCATCATCAATCAGCTGTGAATATGTATCCTCTTTTACTGCTGTTAAATTGTGTTGATTGTGACCTGCTAAGGGCTTTGGTTGAGAATTAGGTGCAGGGCCAATCAATTCAGACTCTTGTGCTAGAAAGTGCGATAGAGAGTTAGCAAGAAATGGCTGCATGGTGAGGGGTAGACAGGCACATCAGAGATAGATTAGAGACATTAATTACCGAAGCTCTCTCAATGAAAGCCATGCATAAACATGTACATCCTGGTGTGTACTCAACCATGGATATCAAATGTTCTTTCGTAGTATTCTGATTAAGCACCTACAGTATAAATCTGGGAATTTGCCAAGCAACTGCATAAAAGGAAGGATAGAGTATACTTTAACCTGCTCCATAAAATGCAGTCTTTTGCACTTTATGTTTCCTCTCAACAAAGGTGTGTGAACATAGCTGGTATGAACTGAACTTGGGATTTCACTGTTATTCTTTTCTACTCTTTCCTTAGACGTGGTCTTATTAGCCAGTATATTACTTTTGCAGTTGTTTCCACCATGACCATCAAGTATTATATGATTTTATTTTCATTAATTGTTATTCAGTTTATAATGTGTTTCCCATAGCAATTTTGTTTTCACTAATTGTTATTCCGTTTATAATGTGTTGCCCGTAGCAACGCTGGGGCTATTACCTAGTTAAACTTGTAATTTGGATGCAGTGCCTATGTTGAAAATGTCACTTTATTTGCAACGGAAAGGAGTACATTTGTGCAGTTTCTATATTAATATGTTTTCCCTGTTGCAAGGTTTTGGAGATCCGTCCGCCAACTCGTTGGAACAAGGGGGATGCCGTTTTGTACCTCCTTGAGCACCTCGGGCTAGGCGATATAACAAATGTGCTTCCCATCTACATTGGTGACGATACTACAGACGAGGACGCCTTTAAGGTGTGTTTCTAAACAACTTGCACCATTAAATGAATTTTTTATCTGATTTCTCTAATTAGTTGCTTATTTAAGGTTCTTCGTGACTGTGGAATTGGGATCCTGGTCTCAGAGGCTAGCAGGGAGACTAGCGCCATTTACTCCCTCCAGAACCCGTCCCAGGTAACTTTTCTAATGCACATTATGTTTTTGTCCTTGTATAGCCTGTGATACTCATAATTGAAACATTATTCAGGTTATGCACTTTCTTGCTATGCTGGTGAAAGGGAAGCAGCAAGGTATAAATGTCTCTTTTCAAAAGCAATTTCTTGATATGCCGATTGAAAATTTTTCTTTATATGCAATTTCAATTTTTTTTCAAATGTTATCTGAAATGTGTTAATACCAGTATGCAAAAATAAGTTCTCCAATCCTGGCGCCAAAATAAATTTCACCTGAATTGACCTTGACAAGAATCTTTATTGGGTAAAAGTTTGTCTTGATGTTCAAAATTCACACCTTTTTGCAGAATTGGCGAGCAGATGCTGATCGGGGGAACCTGGAACGTATGTTTGTTTTCTAATGGGAACGCTGCAGGTTGTGTACTGGGAAATCAGGTGTTTGCTGGAGCATGCAGTTTGTTTTGTGCTGATAATTACTATCTGTGTGACAGTGCCAGCTATGCTATGGTAAACTGAATCACCAGAGTAGCTAGCTTGCACCGTGGTTCCTAGAAATCTGCTGCTTGTTCAGGGAAGGCAACGTACGTCAGGTGCTTCATGGTACTAGACTACTAGGAAACCAGGAATGCTTTTCAGTAGTAGTTGTATTTTGCAGATGAAGTCGTATCGTACCTGGGATTGGCCCTGTTTAGATTCCTCAAAACCATTCCTTTTTTCACGAAAAGTTATCCACCTAAAAAATCGTGTCAGTTCATTTCTATCTCTATGCACGCTTCCATAGAAACGGTATTTTTCCGTACTTTTCACACTTTGACAGGTGTCATTTGGAAGTGTCATCAGAGCTAGTATTGACAAAAAATAATGTGAGATGCCTAAAAATTCTGACAGATAATAGTATGCTAGCTAGTACAGTACCTGTGAATTGAATAGATCTCTGATTAAGAAAAGAGGAGCATGTACGTACATGGACGGATGCTGCAATCGCTCAGCATTTGATTTAGGTGCTTGGCAACGTCAATGACGACCCAGACTTGCAGCCCTCGCTCGGTCATTCCCGATCTGCAGGGCAGTGCGCTTCGCCGTCAGCTCCATGGACCAACACGTCAAGCTGCCGGGTGTGATTGGTCATTGGCAATGTATACGTCGGCGGCGAGGGCTGGAGGGCGGCGGCGGGGAAGATGGTGGATGGATAGAGAGGATCTCCAGGCGTCGAGGTGGATGACGATGGGCCGATGATTTGGGCCTTTCGAGAGATTTATATTGGCGACGGCAAGGATGATTTGGGGCTTTCAACATGAGATTTGGGCCTTTCTTCTATGGCTGAGATGAGGCCAAAGCCCAAGGCTAGTGCCAGTGGGTGGCAGTGGCAGCAGCGTGCAAGTGCTATGTTCCGGTTAAACAGAATTACAGAAACAGCTAGCTTGCCCAGGGTTTCCCTGTCCTTGCCAATGCCAGGCGGCTTTATAATTAACCCACGCGTACTCATTTTTCCTTTTTCTGAAAAAGAACCCACGCGTACTCAAATTATGCACGTTGGGTTCATGCGCAAGGGTGCGTACGTGTTAGTCTGCGTGTCCTCCCTCTTGTCAAAGTCTTCACTGCAACATACTCATATCGCAGGAAATCACCGGAGCAGACCACCTTCCGCTTGCTGGCAGTGGCAGAAGGCCGTATTTGCACCCTGGACTGAATTGTGTCCTCCCTGAGCCCCAAAACTCACGCACGCGGCACGCCCTAGCCTGGCTTGCAAGAATCAAGCGGCTTTTGTTTGCATCCAGCGATCAACGATCCGCTTTTTCCTCACTGCATGCTTGGGCCTGTCTGCTTCGTTTGCACCGCGGGAAATTTCTGGCGAGCCAGGCTCCAACTCCCTTTCTGCATCCACGGAGCCTAGCCGAACTAGGTAGGATGCCAAGGATTATATTTTGTCGCTCCTCTGCAACGCGAAACAGAGTGTGTTTGTTTCCCTCAATGACGCTGCGTGCCCAACTGAAGAACCGGTCAGTTACCGGGCCGGGGTGGTCAGGAGAGCAAAGGTCGGCTCGTTGCTTTGCTCCACACGCCGCGCCGGCCTCAAACAAGTAGGCGTAGATACGGCGCTTCAAGTCTTGTAGGGGTACTACTGGCTTAGGTGCTCAGTGTGAGTGAATGTGCACACATGTTTTATATTAAAAACAAAAAAAATGTTCAGTTTGCATTTGTGATTCTGTATACAAAAAGAATCAATTTTACTACGACCATCAACAGTAGTTGTATAGCTTGGAAATTTTAGTGAGGATTCATTCTTTGTATTTCCTATTAAGCAAGAAAAGACAAGTAAATACAAAAAAATAGATCGGGGCGAGGGAAAATCGACTACAAAATCAGTTTGGGCCACGTGCACACAGAGAAGAAATGAAAACATTTTATGTTTTTAGTGGTGTCCTCATGTTATAAGACAGCTGCACTGTTGCCCTCTCTGACAAAGGGTTTAAGATGTTTTCACTTAATACCTCTGCCCGTTAAAAGGGGTGTTCATCTTCCTCTTCTTTCTTTTTTCCTTCCTCCTTCTTCCTCCTTTTCACATATGGCTGAAATTTTTAGGAAGAGCTTTCGGGGGCTCCATGAACAACGTAGAGGCAGGGGGCTTGAGCCCCCCTACCCCCACGCTGGATCCGCTCCTGGCCAGTCCATACAGCTTACGATCGGCTCAACAGCTCTACACCCTGGCGCAATGTTCCCCTAATCTGACTATCGGAGAGTGTGACAACGGCATGGAGAGCAGCTACTATTTGGTGCCTCTATCGGTGTGCCCTAACTTCAGTGGGTAGTCCACGGTGAGCCTTCCAGCAGGCACCACAGTTGAGCAGAGAACTAAAATTTTTGTTGATCATTATTGTTGATGCCGTTTTAGGGCCAACAACACGCGGAGTAGCTCTTTGCTGCCCCTCTGCACAAAACCGGTCAGATCGGTTTTGAAATCGGTCTGACCAGTTTCGCCGGTTAGCCCGACCAGGTAACCAACGATCGCCTACCGGGAGGGACGCCGTCGGACTAGACCTGATCATGGGTCGGATCATGTTGGGTTCGAGTCGGGTCATACGGGGTTGTCGGGTCAAAATTCGTAGCCCGCGCCCGACCCATCACATGGTTGAGTCGGGTTTTTACGTGTAGTTTTTTGGGTCGATTCGGGTTGGGTCAGGTTTTAGAATGGGCCCGCGCCCAACCCGTCACATGCTTGGGTCGGGTCGGGTTTTTTTCGAGCGGGTTGGGTCGGGTTTATCGGGTTGGGCGGCCCATGATCAGGTATAGTCGGGGCAGGCGCACCTTGGGTTGCCCTAAACTCTGCAGGCCAGCTAAGGCGTCCTCTCATGCCATAGAGACGTGAGACGAACATCACATGGGGTTGGAAAAGTAGGACAACGAGAAACAAAGGTAAAACAATAAAGATAGATGTGTTTTGATCGATTGTGATACCCTCAATCGGTCATAGCCCTTTATATTTATAGAGAGGGGAGGTCTTGCCCCATTAGGAGTCAAAACTCTTACAAATTGCATGTTAAAATATAAGTCCTAACTCAGATTCTATAGACCGAAACCGGTCTAACATGTTCGCCCAGGTGCAGACCTTTCCGAAGCCATAACTCTCTCGTCTGAACTCCGAATCGGATGATTCACATATGCATTTTGACCGTCTCGACAAGGGCTACACAATGGTGAAGTCCAATCCGCCTTTTGAGCACTTTTACAAGACCGATCTGACTGGTTCGTCCAGACCTGCTAAATTTAGGTGCGAACGACATGCCCTCTGTGGCTCGGGGTCCTATCGATTATGTCTACGTGCCGTTGCTGATTCCATCTTGTGGCCGCTGATCCCGTCCGTGCTACCACCGATTCTATCTTGATTTCACCCTCATTGTGGCCCGCAGCTCATGTGTCTGTGTGCCCAGTTGCGAAAGCGATGGCTGTGGACTATGGAAAAGATGAGAGGTATGTCTGCCCACTTACAAGTGGGACACATGTGTCAGAAAAGCGTGCCACTATGCAAAACCAACATAAGTGGTTATTTGAACGGTTTTGTAAAGTTTGGGGGAAGGGGCTAAATATTAAGTTTTATAGTTGAGGAGATGATGTAGTCCACCCTCTATTTGTTGGAGGGTTATATAAACTTTTACCAATCTCTACAAACTAACACGCGCTTGAGTCGCCGCCGCCGTGAACCTTTGCCCCATGAAGTGAGCCGGCGGCGATCTGCTCCCCCTACGCCATGGTTAACATGGGGAACCTCAACATGATCATGAATTCAGGGTAGGGGAAGTGGAGGACGATCATAGAGAGTATATACCGGAGTCCCGCGCGGCAGCAGCTCGCCGGTGCCCGGCCCAGCTTGTGCTGGAGCTCCTCAAGGCCACGGGCTGCAGCCCAGCGGGCGCGGCTGCCGTCGGCGGGGCTACGAGCGTCGCTAGGGGCAGAAAGTCAGGAAGCCCCGGCGGGCGGCAGCGGGCGCGGAGGCCAAGCCATCGGCATCAGTGGTAGAGGAAAAGAGAGAGAGTGTGGGAGCGAAACGCGATGGCATCCGCTAGGGAAGGGGAAGGAGATAAGGCTTATGGTTATGAGCCCCGCACACGTGAAGGCTGACCGCAAGTTTGATGGTTTATGGGCCCCGCACACGTGAAGGCTGACCGCAAGTTTGGTTTGGTGCGGGCGACGGTAAAGTTGGGATTGCGCTTCACAACGCAGCAATCCTCCCAGCAATATGACTCTACTTATGGGCTTTTCTTTTTCTCTCACGTGCATACAGTAAATTGAGCCTCTCATTTTTTTAATTCGGGTGAACAGTAGTTGGACCAGCACCACACAATAAGTTGAGCGTATCATTTAAAATAATGAAGTAAACGGTAGCTTGAGCCCCTCACAACGCAGCAATCCTCCCAGCAATATGACTCTACTTATATGACAAAGGATCAGGCTCTGAAAGAGCTGTTTGATCCCCAACTTTTACTTTCCACCGCGCCGCGCCGCCCCGTCTGCAATAATGTGTTATCCATGAGTTTGCAGTATGTGTAATAATGCAAATGAGAACACTGCATACAAGGATTTGTTTCTCACTGATAAATACCGGAAACGGTACCCAGAACTACCAAACTAGTCATCAAACGTCAGTTCCTCGATCCATCCACGCCAACTATATTTTCATACTCAATCCTCATGCACCCACTACAATAGCTATTGCAGCATTTTTCTTCTTATTTTGCCTTACTATCTCAAGTTTGACATAATTACAGAGATTCAGGGGATTCTTCTTATCAGTGTGCAACCATATGCTGATGTTTCAACGCCCTCCAACCAATGTCATGCCTGTAAAATCCTTCTGGCCAGTCAACAACGTTGAGTGCGTCATACGCTTTGGCCCTTGCTTCCTCAATGTCCTTGCCCTTTGCAGTAACTCCAAGCACACGTCCCTGCAGCCGCTACAAAGTTTCCATCGTAATCAAAGGCAGTTCCTGCATGGAATATCTTTACTGCAGGAGAAACCTGCTCAGCTTCATCAAGATTTTTAATTACACTCCCTTTCTTGTAAGCCCCAGGATACCCTTCACTTGCCATCACGACCACTGTTGCCAACTCAGGCGACCAGGTTAGCGAAACCTTGCCTAATTCTCCATGACAAGCAGCAAGAAGAACCTGTGCCAAGTCAGACTCTAACCTCATCATCAGAACCTGAGCCAAAAAAGATGAATTAGTAGAGATGAGTTCACCAGAAGTTTATGTTGTGAACATGACAGCTATAAAACTTCATATAATTTCATAAAGATATTTGGCCTCGCATTAGTCATTTATTTCTTTATA
This sequence comes from Urochloa ruziziensis, assembly GCA_015476505.1. NCBI lineage: Eukaryota > Viridiplantae > Streptophyta > Magnoliopsida > Poales > Poaceae > Urochloa > Urochloa ruziziensis. The sequence continues at coordinate 19,985,605 of CM027121.1, forward strand.
GAGACTGCCAAATGAGATCTAGGGTACAACAATGAACATGCCAAAAAACTTTTATCACTAAGAATTGCTAGTGTTCTGCAAACGATCTGGGCATAACAACCACATAATTGCTAGTGTTCTACTCAGAATTTACTTGGCAATCACATAACAATCTGGGCATTTTGTTTTAAATATAAATTCAAATATTAGCTTGATATTCAGAATATTACTGCATCAACCTTCTTAAACGACCAAATAGCGGTGCCGGTACTCTAGCATATGACTGTTAGTGTCATGAGTTCAAATACGAATATATAAATTGGTAGTATATGATTCCTATAGATATACAGAGGACCAAACAGTCCGGGTGTTGTATGCTGTAAAGATATGCTAAGTCAAGCGTGTACATAGAGAACCACAAACCTGACATTCTGGATCTCCAAATCGTACATTATATTCAATAAGCTTAGGAAGTCCAGACTTCTTCTCAATCATAAGCCCAGCATATAACACGCCAACAAATTTACATCCTTCATCCGCCATACCTTTAACAGTTGGGAGAATTATACTTTCCATTACTTTCTTCTTCAGTTCTTCTGTCACTATTGGTGCTGGCGAGTATGCACCCATACCACCAGTATTTGGACCAACATCACCATCACCAACTCTTTTATGGTCCTGGGCTGATTCAAGAGGCAAAGCAGTTTCTCCATCTACTAATGCAAAGAAAGAAGCTTCTTCTCCCTCTAGAAATTCTTCAATGACGAATGCGTGATCCAGCAGAACCAAAAGAGCCTTCAACCAGCATAGTGTCTATGGCTTCAAACGCCTCATCTAAAGTCATAGCAACAACTACACCCTTCCCAGCAGCCAGTCCATCAGCTTTAACGACTATAGGGGCTCCTTGATCCTTCACGTATTGTTTAGCATCAGCAGGCTTTGTGAATGTTCGATACTGCACATCCAGAACACAAGCACTCAGTTTGAATTGTTAGCATGCTTAACAAAAGCAAATGGCTAACAGGTCCTTGATGCTTAACAAATGAAATTTACTCTGTAAATAAGCAGTGATTAAAATTTTGAAACAGAAGGGAGTGGATAAATGGACTCCTTGATCCCTAGCAGATGAAATTTACTGACAACACAAAGGTAAAATTCGCACATAGAAAATAGTATTGGAATCTCTAGACATACATTCAAATATAGCATCAACCTAACCAGTTATCATCTAGCAAGCAAGTTAACTTTAGTTCAAGCTTCATAACTGTATATAACTTCACAAATGAAAAGAGAAGTACCTTTGCTGTGGGAATGTTGTACTTATCACACAGCTTCTTCATGAAGTCCTTTGATCCTTCCAATGCTGCAGCTTCTGATGAAGGTCCAAAAGTAGGTATTCCAGCTTTAACAAGGTCATTTGCAAGACCAGCAACGAGAGGTGCTTCAGGTCCAACTACAACTAATCCGACACCCCAATTACGACAGAATGAGATGACAGCTTCGCTATTAGTTATTTCCAGGTCTGGTATACATGTGGCATCTCCGGACTGAGCAATGCCAGAATTACCAGGAGCACAAAAAACTGCGTCACAGGATGGAGAGCGTTCCAAGGCATAACATAGAGCATGTTCCCTTCCTCCTCCACCAATGACCAGTACAGTCACCCTCTCTTCTGGATCAAAAGAACAGGTCAATTTAATAAAGATTTTTCTTAGATTTGCTCTGGTGATCAGAGAAAAGGTAACCCTTATTTTAATTAGTTTATGACACCACTTTTTCTCAGGGTATATCAAATTGGAGGTTTTCCTCAAATGCAACCATGCCCTTAGTACTTTATGGAAAGCAAGAAAAAATGAAGCATCGGCATAAATAATTCGATGAATTTGCCCTCTATTCTGGATCACAGAAACCGATCAAATTTCATGAAGGTTTTTGTCAGTTTGTTATGGTGATAAGCTAAACGGAGACCACTGTGTTCTAATAGTTTATCACACCAACTTATACTTGTCTCAGAGCGCATCAAGGTTTGAGGTTGTCCTCAAAAGATACATCATGTCCTTAGTGCTTCAACTCCAAGAAAGAAAGAAAGAAAAAACGAAATCATGATGCTTAAATAATTTAATGAATTTTAGCCTCTCTCGTGGATGCAATAAATAAATAGACCAAATTCCATTCGAGTAACTGGAACAGCTGTAAAGAATATCTTACCAGGAACCTTCGGACTGCCATTAGTCGAAGAGAGCGTTGTGTTCAAGCCTCTGCTCTTGAAAGCCGTGACGATCAGGTTTGAACCATAGGCACGATTCTGCAATCTGATGGGAGAATAAAGACCATCCGGTGTCTGAGGAACAGGAAACGATACTGTGGACTTCAGGTAGCCAGGGACACAGCTCTTCCTGAACGCCTTAGCTCCAAACTTGAGCGACGCTTTGATGCTTGGAGAAGCGCATGCCATCATTCTTTATTCTGCAGCACAAACAGCAAAAAGCGAGCAGGACATTCAGTTCACTCGAGTAGGCAGGAACAGGAAGCCAGAAGTTGGATTTCTAATATGAAGTCAGCCAAATCCATACTGCTTAATGTCATCTCGTGAACAGAAACCTATCTAGCTCGCCTTTGCGAGACGAGACCTCTCAATCGCCCGCGCGGCGCGCCAGGCAGGCAGGCAGCCTCCCATGCGCACAAAAGGTTCCTGCGTGAGGAACCAGCGCGAGCTCGCACTCGCACGGAACCTAGGCATGGCATTGACACCCCTTCGAAGCAATATCCCGGCGCGCCCACAAAGTGTTCGGCGAAACGCCTACTCGGCCCCTGCACCCTCCCCTGTCCGGCAGCAACACCACGCGGGCGCGATGTGTGCCCCCATCCTCGCAACAACATACTACCAGAACGCTAACAAACGATGGAAGACCCGAACGAGCTCACGCGTGCACGAGAATTGAACCAAGGAGAAGAGAAGAAAAGCAAGGAACGGCCAAATCAGCCAAAACTTGGCGCGCGACCTTCCCACGAGAGACGGAGAAAGAGACCGAGGGCTAAGCTGCCGCGCTCGTTGGATGCTCTCAGTAGTTGTTACCTGCGGCGGAAGAGTGCGGAGCTCGCCGTGAGCCGGCCGAATGGGGAGGAGAAGAGGAGCGAACAGAGGGAATTCCTTCGCGTTTGTGTTCGCCGCGGTGGCGCGCCGCTTTTGTACTAGAGCCGAAAGGCGCCGCACGCGCGTCGGATTTTTCATTCCGGTCCCTGGTAGAGTGGTAGGCCTACAAATACAAATTTTCTACGTCATTTCTTATTTAGAGTAAGTTTTTTTTTGACAATGGTATTTAGAGTAAGTTTGAGTGATTGTTACAGAAAAAAAAAGGATCAACTGGAGCCAGAGGTGGTATAGAATATATAGACATGAGAATTCGTGCGAGTGTACTCTCTAAAAGGTCACTTTATAGGCAGGGTGTTTTCACGCACAAGTATATACTGTGTATTTCGTTGAGGAAATAATGGCAAAGTCTGATATCAAATATTGAGTTAATAGCATAATACAAAAACATTGAGGGTGTTTTCAAGGAAATCAAAAAGGGAAGACACGATCCAACACGATTAAGAAGAAAAATCCGGGAACGAATTTGAAGATACGACAGATGGGTGAACCAGGGGGCGGTGCCGCCGGTTGAGGAAAACGTGGAGCATCGCCGGGAGCGAGACAGGCCGACCTGCTGATCATGGTTTTGTGCTTTGAGCCTCGAACAAGACAGTGTACCGGACCCTTGTTAGTCATGAGCTAGTCAGCTAGGGTGATGTCATCATTGTTATTAAAGCCTCTTAAAACGTATCAAACCTGTTAATCTCTAACTGATAACACTAGCTTAAGGACTTCTCGGTACCATTTGTTTTTTTATTTAGGATTACTTATATATGCGTCGGTTTCATGGTCATGACCTTTTCTACTTTCATATAATTGCATTAGCTCAAAATAAAAGTATGGCCTCAAGAGGCCTCAAAAAAAAGTATGGCCTCACTCTTCTCAAAAAATTTTGTACAAACACAAGGAAGATTTTTACACGGTAGTAGACACTTGATTATCATTGAAAATCTCCTCTTTATTTAGACACACCACTTCCTTGACAAACCTTACACGGTATGCAAGTAGTGCGAGCAAGTAGGTACTCAGCTATTGCCCATCCCAATAGCTTCTCTTATGAAGTGTGCCATCTTCCTTACAAACAATGACAACCGTGACAAGAACTCGAGAGGGAGGACGTGATTGGAGTTGGTGACACAATGAGATTGAGTCGCCATCTTACTTTTGGTCCTTCGATCTCTTGACCTCGCTCGCTAGTGCATTTTCGACGTGACTGTAGTTCTTAGGTTTGTTATACACTCAAGGAATCACGAGCCTGAGAAAAGGTTGATGCGAGCTCGAATTTGGCGATGGTAACTTGGCAACAAGTTTTATAATCAGAATCACCTCCTTTTCCCTGGAAAGAAACATCTCTTTGGAAAAGCAATGAAACCCGTTTCTGCGATCACCTCCGATCCTTACTCGACCTTTTGTTCGAAGGTTCCACGCATTTTTTCTGCAAAATAAAAGCTGTAACTCGCACGGTGTTCAGAATATCTGTAAGAAAATAGAAGACGTTTTGGACAATGACACGGTCTTTAAAACGTAACTTTGATTTCTTATTTTTACAAAAATATTTATTAAAACTTTTATAAAAGTATTTTTCAAGACAAGTCAAGTCTATTCATATGGTTTTCACATTTTTAAACTCAACGATTTAAAAGTTACTAGCAAAGGCACGCGCCACAGGCACGTGTTTAAGAAAAATATAGCGTGAGAAAGAGTCCTAGTGGCTAATATGTAGCATGAGAAAGAGTATTGACTACTCACGTACATGACAAATATAGCGTGAGAAAGACCTAGGGGCTGACGTGTAGCATGAGAAAGAGTCCTGATTGCTCACGTACATGACCCGTGGGTCCACCTGTCGGACCGATGTGTCTTTTGACGATTGACCATCGAAATTCTTTCGTCTTTTAGGGTATAGATTCGTGGTTTATACTATTTGACTAAAATCTCGTCCAAAACGTCTTGTTTCAGCATACGGATATAATATTTTCTTTAGAAAATGGTTTCTGCGATCTGGGCCCACCCGCCATAGACTCGTGCGCCGGTCGTTCTCGCCTCCTACCAAATGTGACAAAATCCGACGCTCGCCGCCGAGGACGCTGCCCCGGTCGGACTCGAGAGAGCCCCCACCAGCCACACAACAAGAAAGAAATCCAAGAAACCCCACCTCATCCCCTTCTCCCAAGAACGCCGCCGCCGGTTGCCCCCCTCCCCCGTGGGTTCCGACAAGGTAGCACCGCAATTCCGAAACCCTATCGAGCTCTGTTTCCGTTGCTCAGAGTTTCTTGGCTATGTGCGACGACCGATTTGACGGGCCCAGCAGAGACGGGGGGAGAGGGCGGGAGATTGGGATTTCCTTGGCCTCCGACCCGGGCGAAGGAGATTGTTATCTGATTTTGTTTCTGGTTATCCGTCACTTGCAGGTGAAGAGGGGGCGACGATGAACTTTAGGGACTGGATCTCGTACCGGCTCGGGTCTTCGCTGCTGTCCGCGAGGCCCTTCGCTCTCTCCTCCGGAGCCGATAACGCCGCCTCCGATGGCGATGCGGATGGTACTTTCTTCTGACCTCGTTTGACATATGATGATTTGTTAGCCTGTACAAGGAAGGGGTTCTGAATGGTCCATCCTGTGGCTGCCTGTTTCTTGATTACTTGAAACCTGCCTTTGAGTCATGCCATATGAAATCAGATAAACTGATGGTCAGTTCTCACGTTTCATGCCATTTGCCATTCATAATAAGGTACTCCCTCCGTTCTCAAATATATGTCGTTTAGAACAAACAAATTAGTTCATTTTTGAACTAAATGGCTTGTCCTAAACGACATATATTTAAGGACGGAGGGAGTATATGATTATGGGTGCAGGGAGGGGTGGTCATTTTAGTTTGCTTGCAGTCAGGGATGCCCGGTTGGCCAGCTTGTGTTTTTGGTTCAGCATTGCATATGTTGCTGTTAGGCTCTTAGAATGTTTTAAAATTCATTGGGAATGGCTAGGATTTTAGCATGCTTCACAATTTATAATAATTAAGCTTTTCCACTATCACTGTTGGAATGTGTTGGCCTTTCATCTTTAATTTAAGTTGTATGTTTCTGCTGGTCCACCACGTGGTCTTGATTGGAAAACTATAAGCTTGGGGGCTGCCATGTTGTTGTCATTTCTTCTTACTTTCTGTCAACTTCATAGGTCATTAGTTTCATCAAATAAGAACATTACTCACATGTGTTAAAATTTTACCCTTGTTCTTGTATTAGTTTAAAATTGCAGCTCACTTGTTGAACTTTGTGGTTCAGGTGCAACACATAATGAGGTTGTAGAGACCATTTCTGCCAATAGATTTCCTTCCAATGACAGCCGTGCAACAGAGGTCACAACTAACCCTAGTTATGGTGCAAGTTATCCTGGTTTTGTTCAACAAGATGATGATAACAAGAAATCAGATCCACTGATGAAAGTTGAGGCACTTCAAATCAAGTTTCTGCGGCTAGTATACAGGACTGGAGTGCCTCCCAGTACTGATGTGGTTGCACAGGTGCTTTACAGATTGCAGCTTGCAAACTTGATTAAAGCTGGTGAATCAGATGCCAGGAGAACCAACCTCGCTATCAACAAAGCCAGGGTTATAGCAGCACAGCAAGAAGCACCAGGCGGGCCTGATCTGGACCTCCCCTTGCGAATTCTTCTTCTAGGAAAGACTGGTGTGGGAAAGAGTGCCACAATCAATTCAATTTTCGATGAGAGGAAGGTTACCACTGATGCTCTAGTTCCTGCTACTCATAGGATAAAGAAGATTGAAGGAACAATCAAAGGAATAAGAGTTACGGTTATCGACACACCTGGCCTGATACCTCATTACCATGGCCAAAGGAGGAACAGGAAGATTCTGAATTCTGTCAAGCGCTTCATTAAGCGATCCCCACCTGATATTGTCTTATACTTTGAGAGACTGGACCATATTAACAGCAGATACAGTGATTACCCGCTTCTGAAGCTTATGACTGACATCTTGGGTTCTTCAATGTGGTTCAATACTGTCCTTGTTATGACTCACTGTTCCTCATCTCCTCCTGAAGGGCCAGATGGTTATCCTTTGGAATATGACGCCTATACTCGTTACTGCAAGAATGTGGTGCAGCGGCATATCCAGGCAGCAGTTTCCAACGCACAGCTAGATAATCCTGTTGTTCTGGTAGACAATCATCCTATGTGCAGAAGAAACACCAGAGGTGAAAGAGTTTTACCAAATGGGCAGGTATGGGTATCAGAAATGCTGCTGCTGTGTGGGGCAACTAAGTTGCTGGCAGAAGCAAATTCCTTGCTTAAGTTTCAAGATAGCTTCCTACTATCACAGGCAAATAACAGGCTACCTTCACTGCCTCATCTTCTTTCTTCGCTGCTTAAGCCTCATTCTTCATCAAGTTTGGATGGTATTGATAATGAATTGACAGAAATGTCAGATGAGGAGGATGAATATGATCAACTACCACCCTTCCGCATTCTAAAGAAATCTGAATATGAAAATTTGACAAATGAACAAAAATCTGCATATCTTGATGAACTGGACTACCGTGAGACTTTGTACCTAAAGAAACAGTGGAAGGAGGGAATCAGAAGGCAAAAGCTTACTGAAACTGAAAATGATGAAGTTGTGGATGATTATGAGGAGAGTGCGTCCCCAGAGGTTGTGCACATGTCAGATATGGAAATCCCACTAACTTTTGACTCTGATTATCCTGTGCATCGCTACCGCCACATCATAACTGATGATCAGTTGTTTAGACCGGTTCTGGACCCCCAAGGATGGGACCATGATATTGGGTTTGATGCAATCAACTTTGAAGCATCTCAAGAGTTGAAAAAGAATGTCTCTGCAGCAATTGCAGGTCAGATGAGAAAGGACAAAGAAGACATGTATGTTCATTCAGAATGTTCAGTAAGTTATTCTGATCAGAGAGGCTGCTCCTTGATTGGGGGTATGGATATGCAAACAGCAAGCAGAGATTTGGTTTGTACTGTCCATGGGGATGCCAAATTCCGCAATTTGCCTTGGAACACTACTGGAGGTGGCATTTCTGTTACTAAGTTTGGCAGCAAGTACTTTGCTGGGGGCAAGTTAGAAGATTCTGTTACCATTGGGAAAAGAGTCCATCTTGTAGCCAACGCCGGTAGAATGGCTGGCTGTGGACAAGTGGCACATGGAGGTGGACTGGAGATAACAGCACGAGGAAAAGATTACCCCTGTGAGGGAAGAGAGCATCACTATCGCAATCACTGCATTGTCCTTCGAAAAAGAAACTGTAATAGGGACCAACCTTCATTCAGACTTCCGACTAGGCCGTGGATTGAAAATGTCAGTTGGCGCTAACCTAAACAGTAGAAATCTAGGCAAGCTCAGTATCAGGACTAGCACGTCGGACCATGCTGAGATAGCTCTGATAGCAGTTGTCTCATTGATCCAGTTCTTTAGGAGAAGATCAGGAGCAGCGGATAAAGGTGAGCAACAGTCTGACTCTTACATGGATGACTAGACAGCCATACCGTCCTTTTAGATGTTCAGCAGAATCAAAGATTCACTGCTACTTTGTGAAGCTATGGTGTTTCTCCGTCTAGGGTTCCAACTTGTACAGAATTCTTGTATATGAGTATAGCTATGAAGATGGCATTCTCCATGAGAAGTGCTCTCCTGCCTCTAGGTCTTAATAATGTACTGAGGCGCAGTTTTGAGTTTAGAAATCACACAATGCTTTTGACATCCAGTTTTGTGTGTCATCACCAGCTCTCAAATTTTTTCAATAATGTACTGAGGCGGAGTTTTGAGTTTAGACATTACACAATGCTTTTGACATCCAGTTTTGCGTGTCATCACCAGCTTTCAAATTTTTTCCACTGTTTGCAAGTAGAGGAGATTGATAAGAGACAGATAAAACCTTAAGCCACAGACATTGAGGAAAATCATCTTTTCCGCATCTTTTTTGTTTCGGAAGTACAAAACATGAACATCTTTACCTTTCTCACATTAATGCTTATTTGCCTACAACAGCCCAAGTCACGTGTTCAGAATGGAGCAGTTTGGGTGTCGCGAATAGGCATCGAGGAAAAACATTGGCAAAATGTAGCTGAATGTGCTGGGACAATGTAGTTTTCCTTTTTTTTTTTCCTTAACCTTTTTTCCTAACATTTTGTAATATACAGGTAACTAAACATTTGATGCACAGCAAAAATTGGCATTAACTGATCTTCACACCGAGCTCCATGCCAGTTGCAAAGTATACTACCTTGAAATAAATTCCGACCAGACGCTAGACCATTGCAACTGTGTACTTTTATCCGAGGCATGGTACTACCTCCATTCCAAATTAGAGATCCATAGTCTTTGTTATGCACCTAGATAAACGCTATATGAGATTCATAGCAAAATCTATAAACCTAGAAAAGCCAAAACGACCTATAATTTGAAACGGAGAAAGTATATATTAAAACTATAAACACAAAACGAACATGGCATAACCATCACTCCAAGATCATAGAGGTTAAACTTTTTGGAAAAGACGGGATAAACTAGATACCATTCTCTAGTAGAAACCCAGAGTCTTCACAGGCTGGACCCGCACACGAAATAGAGATACTACGGTGACCATATAACGCAACGCAGGCCTAAGTCTCCAGATCACACGCGCAGCCACCACACGATCTATGTTTTAGCATCATCTACAGAATGTCTACGGATTCTTTTAGGGATGACGAGCATCATCATCTATGTTATTATCCCGAGCTGGAAACTTGATCAGCTGAGGAAGCTTGCTGTTCAAGAGGAGCTGGAGGCCTGGAAGGTGTCCGGCTTGTGCTTCTTCATCAGGAGTGTCAGGGCAGCGTCAAGCTCCTTCTCCACCTCCACCACCTTCTCCATGTACTCTTTCTTGAGCTTGATCTTCTTCTCTTCATGGGCTCTGATCAACTCATCTCGCTCGGCTTCGAACTCTGCGACGTCCTTCACCTGGCCGTCAATGAACTTCTGCACATGTTCCTTCCTGCACAAGGCAGCTGTGGAATAAGAATGGCAAATAACAACTGATATGCGCTTGGAAATTAAGATGTCTAGATGAGATGATTGAAGAAGAAAACAGAAGGAATCTTGACATGCATCGAATGATGTCTACATGAGATGATCATAGGAAAAAACAGAAACGCTCTTGGTAAAGTGATGCATTGGGATGGAGCATTTCCATCACCGAAACAAATGTTCCACAATCCATCACTCCAATTGTAGGTGTGGAAAAATACTATCCAGCTGCAGGTTAGTTAACACACCTTAGCCTGCGATCTTCTGTAGTTCCAGAATCCACGTCGAAGCTCCTAGCCTTTGAGCGCTCCTCCTGCAGCAACTTCTCAAACTCTTTTTCCTTAGCATCTGTGATCTTGTGAATACTCTCAATTTGATTGTGGAAAAATTCCTCCTGGTACTTCATCTGCAAAGCATGGAAACAAGGTCAATAACATGAGATAGATGGTAGCATTAATATATGGCAAACGTTTTGGAGTGCACAAGAGAAACTGCGACTTTCCCAGCAAAATCCAAATCATTTGTTACTCCAATCATTGACACGGAAGTTGGTGACAACAATTGTTTGATGCACAGATATGATTTGGTAGAAAATGCTACATGCACTAGAGTAACCTCAGTATATTACCTCTTGCTCATATTCCAAGTGCTTCTCTTTGGCTTTATCCCTGACAAATTGATTCTCTTCCATAGTCTCACGAAGCCTCTGGGTAACAACACCCAAGGTTTCTTCCACTGCTTTAGAGCGCTGCTCTGTCTTAACCACCTTGTTCTTTAGATAATTCAGTTGTTGGTTATCTTCACTCATCTGTTTCATTGGGATTACCACCATCTCATTGTGAGACCTCATCTCATACTTCAGACGGCTTTTCCCTGAAATTTAGTGATGATGAAATGTATCCAGTTAGGTTGAAAATCTAGGCCATGTCCAGTGGATGTGTTGCAACTAGTGTGGCTTGATGTATGTGTTACGAAAATAGTACACTACTTGTTGAACTTGAAGTTTTCATTACAATAAACAGATTCCAATATTTGATGGAACTGCTGAACCGTTTGATAAGTCGTACAAGGGAATAATTCACTATTCATAATGGAGAAAAATGCAGATGAGAATCGTAAGATGATGAATTTCAACAAACAAGACAACAAAAGCACACAAAAAACATTTGCTTTGATGATTTATTAGTTATCATCATTCAAAAAGAAATCTAATGGCCTGCTTGGATACATATGAATGGGGTCATGCTTATGATTTAATTCAAAAGACTAAACACCAAAACATAAGCAATCCTCCATCCTAAACATGGCGTTAAAGAAGAGAGCTACAACTTGACCAAGATGAATGTTCAGAACTGGTTGGCCTATAAAAAAGTAAGAAATATGGGGACTAGACGCTAGAGCTGCAACAAAATGATTGCTAAAACCTATAACTGACAAGCCTGAACAATATGTCCATGAAACAGAAAAATAGAAATAGATCCACCTTCGTATGTCCTTATTATCACTGTAACAAAAATATATTTACGTGTGTACAAATCCTATTCACAGTTGACAGCAATAATTATAAAATGGGAAAAAGAACACAGAGAAAAGTTTCACTAAATCAAGTTGTTAAACAGTACCTTGACAATGTTTGTTGAACATCTCCATATCCTCCTTGTTTGCCAAGAAACCATATAACTGTCTTTTCCCACCAGGTAAGAATGGAACCCTACGCAGCTGCCATGTATTCCTGTCTGTACCTTGAGTAATAAAGTGCCTATGCAGACGTTCCGCCTCGATATAGCCAACAGCCGAGCTTTCAAATATTAACACACTCATCCCACGGTGACCAGTTGGACCATAGGCATGGCGTGCTTTAGTTGCTGCATATTCACCGAAATAATCGAGGAGCTCTTGGTTCCCCATCCCCTTCCACTAGAGCAGGTCAAGAAACAACAGAAATCAGAATCCAGCTTAACTATTTAGGATTTAACAGCCAGTTGCTCCAACTATATCTAGTAAACCCTAAGTAGCAGAAACACGTGTTTGTTTGAGTGCAAAAAGAACAAGTGGAAAAAGAGTTAAAGAAAGAATAACTATTGCAGATTAGCCTGCAGCCAGATGTCATTTGATAGTTGAAAAAATATTAAAACAGCCAGCGCAAAATCTTGTAGTGACACAATTTGCATTGAACTGAATTTTATTGTGCTAATTAACAGTACGATAGTAAAGAGGAATAAGGTCAACTGAGTGCACAAGACAACAATATTGTTCAAGGCAAAAGAAAGAAACCACACTATTCATAGTAACTGATAAACTGCAGCTTTATGAAGCATATTGCGTCTTTACACAGTCAGACCAAAGGCTCTAACAAGAAGCATTAACAACAAAACAAAACAACCAAGTTAACGAAAACAATGTATTGACATACTTAAGGCAAAAATTAATCACCTTATCAGTCTTCGTCTTTTTCCAATAAGGTGTTCATAACAATAACCATTGGTGGCCAGACTATCTCACGATCAGTGCCTTCTCGCAGTCCTTTCCATTTCCCGAACTGTTCACCAGCTGGTACCACCGAAGTACCCCTGCGAGATAGCTCCTCTTCCAGCAATGCAGCCAATTCTCTGTGAAGCTTAACCCTTGTAGAACCCTTTGTTCTAGCATGGGTCATCAAAGGCTGCAGCCCTTTGTACCAATCAATTGCCCCAGGTCCATTTTTGCATGCTGGACAATGCCATTGTCTAGTCTGTTCATTTATCTGTTCCACACTCAGTGTATCCAAGACTTCAAAGAAACTTTTGAACCACTTGTTCATTTTTCGAGTCTCGAAACTTTTCTCACTTGCATCAGAATCATAGTCATCACTGATATCATCACTCAAATCATCATCGTCATCCTCTGATGTATCATTACCATTGACACTCTCCACCTCAGGGTTACCACCAGATGGAGGAGCATGATCCTGCTGACCTTCAGAACCAGATGCGCGAGACCTGGATTGCCACTGCCAACCATTGGCCAGAGGTGGAGTCACCACAGGGCGTGGTGCTTGCTGTTCTCTTTCCATAGGCCGTGTTTGTGGTGGCGGTCTTGGATTGCCTCTATTAGCAGCACCACGATCTGAAGACTGGACCCAAATGGTTCCAGAAGTCTGTGAGGAACCACTGCCACCCCATGCTGACCTTGCAGTGTTAGGTGCGGCATTTGTGGAACCCCACGGTGCCCACTGTTTCCCAGTTGCTTGCCCTGGTTTCTTCGACTTCTTCCCAATGGTTTCCCAGCCAGCGTCTGTATGCAAGGTAGGATTATGCAACGTTAGATAAATTCATCTAAAAAATTATCTATGAATAATTGCAAGAACTGCACAACTTTTGAATAGAATGGTGAGGTATTGTCTTAAATGATGTGAGGTAAGCTGCAAAAACTAGCTTATGGGAAGTTCATGGCAATCAGAGTTCTATCAGTATGTAATACGAGTAACCAAAAGCTAGCGCACAGATCTAATTGTCAAGAGATATGTCTATTTCAATTACAGGCTCAATACACATTAAAACATCACTTGGTAACTGATCATGCATGAGCAAGACATGAGACAATCCTGTAAAGTGTCTACATCTTGTACAACAAATTATGGCACTGAGTATTAGACTATGGAGAAAAATATGCATACAACAGCACAAAATGCATACAAACTATACCACAGTGGGAATAACATGCTGCCATCACAAAACTCTTATCATATCCATCAAAGTCTTTTACTAGTGTAGTACTATACCAGATCGGAAGTGTTAAACCAATGTGCGCTAGCAAACTTCTTCCACATTTCATTTCAGTTATTAGTAATTCAGTATGTTACTGGTCTCCACACAAGGTCAATCAGTCAATCACAAGCTAAATCAGGGAGCAGCAACAAAGAGGAAAACAAAATCAGTCACCACCGAAAAATATGCAACTAAACTTAACAGGAGATAATTGAATGGGTATCAGAATCGACAAAGAACTACAAAATAACTTTTATCAATTCACACAAACTCGAATACAAATGCAAGACATAACCCAAAGTCGCGAGCAGGTGAATCAAATCAGAAAGATGAATGTTGAAACAGAGACCAGCACTAAAAGGGCCTTCCAACTATCACATACAACTAAGACAATAAAATCACCCAGTATTTCAACAAAAATCCACAACCACCAGCGATAACAGGACATCCCAGAAATGCAAGGATCAATTTATACTTACTATTAGAAAAGTCACTAGCATATTCAGCGCAAATGATTCAACTAAATGGAACAGATCAACAATTTCTAAAAATGAGAAAAAATAAAAGGAAAGAAAACCGCCAATATCGCTAAATCTGCGGAGCACACGAACCCTCACCAAATGGCTAAATCCCACCAAAAAACAAACGAATAAAATCCAGAGCAATCCCTAAGAGCTTAGTGATGAAACCCCAAACGATAAACACAAGTAACGCCATGGATCCCCCAAAGGAGATGAACAAATCTGATGCCAAAAAAACCTCCGCCGATTCCGTACCAACGCGAAGGCGAAGCAGCATTCGCCCATCGTCAGCAAACACAAATCGCCCCAAAACAAAGGACCCAAAATCGAGCAATCCTCCCCCCGACCCAGCAAATCCACCGCACCGCGCGACCACCGAATCAACCACCTAGACGAACCCGCGGCACGACACGCGAGAGACGAATCAGAATCTCGGGACAAAAGTTCCCCGCATCGCCATCCTAAACCCTACCCCCCGCCCCCTAAACGATGCGGCATTGCACGATCCGCCCACCCGGAGATCACGGGGAGGGAAGGGAGGAGAGGAGGAAGGTGCTCACCGGAGCCGGGAGGCCCGCCGCCGCGGCGATCGCCGGAGCCAGACATCGATCGATGTGGCGCGCCTGCTCCCCTTCTCTCTGTGGCGTAGTGGGGTGGGGTTTTGCGTTTCAGAGATGGGGGAGGGGGAGCGAGACGCCGTGACGGTGAGCGGAACGGAGTGGAGGCCCGGCAATATATGGGGGCGGGGGCCACCAGACGGCGCGGGCGAGCGGTAACGCCACCCCCTGGAGGTACGCGCACCGCGACCGCGCGGTGGTGCGTCGTGCTCGTTTCGCTCGCCGCCCAGTCCACCTCTCCCTCGACAACTCAGGCCACTGAGATCTGGGGACCACATGAATTTGGGCCCGCGGTGCAGTGAGAAGGGTAGCTACTGGCTGCGGTGGGACGAGGCTCCCCTCGGCACTTGTACCGAGAGGAGGAGCACCCGGGCCAGAGCCACGGGCCCACCGTATCATGCGCAATGAGTGGAGCTGCCAGGTGGGGCCCGCAGTCCGTCCTCTTGCGTCTTCAAACTGCCAGTTCCTCGTGAACGCAGGGGTCAACGAGTCAAGCCCGAGCAAATGGATGGATTCTCAAAAAAAAAAAAAAAAAAAAAAACAGCCCGAGCAAATGGGGGACGGGCCCGCAAGTCAGCATCAGTAAAAGTAACGCTTGGGTTTTTATTGGTGAATTTTGATCATTCATTGTTCGGATTGGCCTGATCTGACGTAGTTTGGTGAGGATTTGAATGAAGCGTTTGATGAGCCTGCAATTACATTGATCAATACTACTGGGCACTGGCTGTGGCTGGTGGTGCTTGCTCAGTTTCTTCAATGGTCTTTGGCTCTCTATCACTTCTCATGAAGATGATGCTTTTTTTAGAGGAACATGTTGATGGTGTTGAGGGAAGGTCTGGTTTGCATGGTGCGGTGGTTCCTTTTGTGTGTCAAGAACAGTGGAGTCATGTGTTCGCTCTTTCGTGGATGCTTCGTGCTTGCCATGTCTTGGTCCCTTCTCTTTGGGCTTTACATGTCCACCGAATGTTCCTCAATGTTTTTTTTAAAGAAAAATGTTCCTCGATGTTTAGAGGGGATTATAGGGATGAGTGTTCACGGTGAGCAATGAACATCTTTTTTTAGAAACGAGAATATATTTCAATATTTCAGCCGCTGCATCAACCAATGCATATAGCTGTTCATTATTACACGCAAGAGACCAAACGTGGGCAAGAATGTGTAACACAGTTACACCCGCCATAACAGAAAGAGACCAAAAGTTACAAGCCAATTCTATTGCTAAAAGACCATCCATTAGAAGCAAAAATCTGCATGACCGTTGTTTCAAGCACACGGCACCCCGCAATGATTTGGGGTCGTTCCTCCTCCTTTAGCAGCAAACTCCAGAACCGGATCCAATGTGTCCCTCTGTAAATTACCTGCATAGGAGTAGCAGCTCGAGTATTGTTAAAAATCATGTCATTTCTACTTAGCCAAATTGCCCAACACAAGGAAGATGCACCAACAAGGATTTTATATTTCAGTTCCTTATTTACTCCTTGTAACCACCCATTGAACATATGCTGAACATCGTGTGGTGGAGTAATATTAAAAGAAACTTGCACAATTCTCCAAATAAGTCTAGCTATATGGCAATTGAAGAAAAGGTGTTGGATGGATTCGTCCAGGTTACAAAAACAACACTTTACACTTCCTTTCCATTGTCTTTTTGCTAGATTATCTTTGGTTAGAACAACTCCCTTAAGCAAGTACCAGATAAAGATTTTAATCTTTAAGGGCATTTTTAATTTCCATATTACGTTATTGTACGACACATTAATCTGCACGACAAGCCCCCTGTACATTGATCGAACTGTAAAACGACCATTTTGATGTAAAGACCAAACAAAAGTGTCTCTATGGTCTGTTAGTTGGACATTCACTAACCGGGCTACCAGAAGTTCCCAATTTCGTAAATTATTCCCAATTAGTGACCTTCTGGAGGCTACGTTGAGTGGATTCGATCTTAGTACCGTCGCCACAGTTGCACTCTTTTTCCGTACAATATTAAACAAGTCTGGATATTGGTCTTTAAACGGGTGATGAACATCTACTAGGTCTTATCTTTTCCTTGGATTGTTCTTTCACCTATAATCCATTAAAAGAATGTCTGATGAATCCGCATAAGGCATCCATACGAAATCGGGAATATCTGAAAAGAAATGCCGTTGAACAATTTCCCAATTGCTCGTATGAACTCTTGATAGTGTGATAGTTTGTTGAGTAAAATAAAATATAAAAGTAATTCAAATGCATCAACATGGGGGAGGAAATAACTCAAGAGGAAAGGATAACGCACTGGAAACTATTCTTCTGTATATTGTGATATCGTGATAGTTTGTTGAATGTGGCTCAACTCAAAATTCTTGACAGCAGAATTTTGTGAGGCATTTTGCTACCCGCAGGATGGATGCCCAGGAATATGCCGCTCTTTAATTTCTTTTTAGTAAAACAACTTAGCACTCATTCAGCTAGGCATTGCCCAGGCTAAACGTTTGGTTAATTAGTAATTACAATCACAGGCGATGCCCCCGTCTCATAAGCTGGAAGCGCTCGTTCCGGTAGGAGATACTACGGCGACCATATAGGCATATAGCACAGTGCATCAGGCCTTAGATCACGCAAGTGGCCAGCACATGGGTCATGTTTTAGCATCATTTACAGAATGTCTATACATTGTTTTAAGGAGCACTGGAGTCTGGAGGAGCATGTACAAGATTGGTCCTAGATGGGCACCTAAGATAAGGGCTGAACCTGAAGCCCTTCATGCACTAGAGGCCTGGAAGGTATCCGGTTTGTGCTTAGCTATCAGGCTTGTCAGGGAAGCGTCCAGCTCCTTCTCTAGCTCCACCTCCTTCTCCATGTACTTTTTCTTGAGTTGCACCTTCTCCTCCTCGTGGGCTTTGATCAGCTCATCCCGCTCAGCCTCAAACTCTGCCACGTCCTTCACCTGGCCGTCGATGAACTTCTGCACATGTTCCTTCCTGCACAAGACAGAGCGGATTGAGAATGGAAAACGCCAATTCACATCCACTGAGAAATTAAGATGAGATGATAGGGGGAACTAGAAGATTGACAAGTGATTCATTGAGATGGAGCATTTCCATGCCCCAAAACAGATGTATCACCATTTGCATTACTCATAACCCCAATCGTGGGTATGGCATGACAAGTTGACAACATCTGCCCCAGAATTAGTCACGCACCTTAGCTTGCGAACTTCGGTAGTTCCAGAGTCCACATCAAACTGTCTAGCCTTTGAGCGCTCCTCCTGCAGCAACTTCTCAAATTTCTTTTCTTTATCCTCTGTGGCCTTGTGAATATTCTCAATTTGATTATGGAAAAATTCCTCCTGGTACTTCATCTGCAAAGCATGGAAATAAGGTGAAACAAAAGCAAGGAAGAGGGTAACATGAGAGTGACGGCAGCATGACATGGCAAAAGTTTGGATTTCAAAGAAGTGGGAGTGTGGGACTCCCAGCAAAGTCATAATCATATGTTACTCAAGTCACTGACAGACTTAGGTAAAAAAAGTTTAGTTTATGCTCAGATGTGTGTTGGTCTAAAATATATCCACAAGGGTAGTCTTAGTACATTACCTCTTGCTCATACTCCAAGTGCTTCTCTTTGGCTTTGTCCCTGACAAATATCATCTCTTCCATAGTCTCACGAAGCCTCTGGGTAACAACACCCAAGGTTTCTTCCTACTGCTTTAGACCGTTGCTCTGTCTTAACCATCTTGTTCTTCAGATAATTCAGTTGTTGGTTGTCTTCGCTCATCTGTTTCATTGGTATCACCACCATCTCATTGTAAGACCTCATCTCATACTTCAGACGACTTTTTCCTGAAATTTAGTGTGAAGATGAAATATACTAGCTAGCAATGCTTCTCATAAGTTAGTAAAATGCTGAAAGTAACTGTTCAACGGATATGTCACAACTGACATGGCTTCAAGTATGTGTTTTAAATTAACTACACTAAATATATACTGAAACTTGGGGGCTTCATCTGAATAAGCAGACTACAGATTCCAATTTTCAATGGACAATTTTGTACTATTTTACTACATAAAGAATACTTTGTTATTCATAATGGAGAACAGTTCAGTCATAAGCATGGTTGATCCATTTATACAAAAGCTAGATAACAATGACACACAAAGAAGAACTGCTCGGACTGTTATCACTACACAGAAAGCAATCTAATGGCCTGCTTGGATACACGGAACCAGCCATCCTTATGATTTACTAGCAGAAAAGAGGGGGGGAAAACAAAAGTACCTAGCTCACTGTTCTAAGCAAGCCCTCAAAAAAGAGCTACACAAAAACCAAAATGAACGCTCAATATTGATTGGCCAGTTGGCCTATAAAAGGGGGAAAAAATACACAGACAGGAGTACCTTTCTTCTTCAAACTAAGCGTTGTTTTTGGAATCAGTTAGTTGGGGAAATTGTTGCAAATTTTAGCAAGATTTTGCTGCTATTGCTATCTATCGATGGGTGAACAAAATGATTACCACATGCCAAGCATAAATAATATGTCAATAAAGCGGAAAGATAAAAATAATCAACTTTATGTGTCCTTATGATTACTGTAACAAAAATATATTTCAGACATGCATACAAGTTCTGTTCGCACTTGAAACCGGTCATTATTCAAGGCATAAGGAATTCAGGGATAAGATCACTAAATTCAGTTGTTTTACCAGAAAAATAAGCATATAAACAGAACTAAAAATAAAATTACATTTACAAGAACTAGTACCTTGGGAATTCTTGTTAAATATCTCCATATCATCTCTGTTCGCTAAGAAACCATATAGTTGTCTCTTTCCACCAGGTAAGAATCGAACTCTGCGGAACTGCCATCCATCCCTGCCTGTTCCTTGAGTAACGAAGTGCCTATGCAGCCGTTCCGCCTCCATATAGCCCACAGACGAGCTTTCAAATATTAGCACGCTCATCCCACGGTGCCCAGCTGGACCATAGGCATGGCGTGCTTTAGTCACTGCATATTCACCAAAATAATCGAGGAGCTCTTGGTTTCCCATGCCCTTCCACTACAGCAGATGAAAGGATAAACAGAAGTCAGAATACATACAAATCAACTGCACAGCCCTTGAAGAGTTATATCAAAGGTCTTTTCTTAAAAGCTAAGAAAGATGCATTTATGATCCACAGCTAGTTGCTCTAATTATATTGGGTAAATCTGGAGTGGCAGAAACAAACATTGGGTAGAAAAAAGATTTCTACCACTAACTATGTGCCAGAGTATGGTTTCTCTACTCTTTCCTTTTGGTACGAGAATTTCCGGATCAAGACATTCTTCCTATTAAGATATTGAATTGAGTCTTAGTTGTGGTGGTGGAGGTGCAGGATCAGGTCTAATATGAGGTCTAGCCAGTAGATAGTAGAGGGGAGGGCTCCAGGTTAATGTTTCGTCGCTCAATCCATCTATTTTTCTGTGGAAAAACAATTGTTAAAGTGAATAACTATTGCAGCTTAGTCTCCAGCCTAAATTAAAATATGTAAATATTTTAAAACACTCAGCTCAAAATATTGTTGGGACGCAATGTATTGAACTTGATTAGAAGAATGCTAATTAACAACTCCCTCTCCCGTCCCAAAACAAATGCCATTCTAGATTTGTCCTAAGTTCAATTATCTAAAGTTTGACAAAATGTATACAACAAGGTATCAATATTTATTATACCAAATAGGTGTCATTAAATTTATCATGAAATATATTTTCATATCTATTTGTTGTCATAAAACGTTGATACTCTTCTCTATAAATTTGGTCAAACTTGAGGTAGTTTGACTTTGGACAAAACTAGAATGGCAGTCTTTTGGGACAGGGGGTACATAAGATAATAAAGAGGATCAATGTGGCTAATTGGCAGTAACTGAATCATGCAGAAAGCATATTGCAACTCTACACAGTCAGATAAAAATGCTCTAACAGGATGCATAAGTATAAATCTATGCTTACAAGGGATAGAGGGAGCCCAATGCCCTAACTGTAAAATTTGTATTTGAAATTAATAGCAATCCACAAGAAAAGAATGTTACAACCAAGTTGCCTAGTCAATATCATAGCAAAACATCATAAACTACAAGGAACTTGAACAAAACACAAAAGCTGATACAGAGAAGCAAACAATGTATTGACATAGGGAAAAGGCAAAAAATCAGTCACCTTATCATCATCATCTTGTTCCAGTAAGGTGTTCAAAACAATAACCATTGGTGGCCACACTATCTCACGATCAGCACTTTCTCGCAGCCCTTTCCATTTCCCAAACTGTTCGCCAGCCGGTACCACCGAAGTACCCCTGCGAGATAGCTCCTGTTCCAGCAATGCAGCCAATTCTCTGTGAAGCCTAACCCTTGTAGAACCCTTTGTTCTAGCATGGGTCATCAGAGGTTGCAGCCCGTTGTACCATTCAATTGCCCCAGGTCCATTTTTGCATGCTGGACAATGCCATGGCCTAGTCTGTTCATTTATCTGTTCCACACTCAGTGTATCCAAGACATCAAAGAAACTTTTGAACCACTTGTTCATTTTTCGAGTCTCGAAGCTTTTCTCACTTGCATCAGAATCATAGTCATCACTGATATCATCACTCAAATCGTCATCTTCGTCATCCGATGTATCATTACCATTGACATTCTCCACCACAGGGTCACAACCAGATGGAGGAGCATGATCCTGCTGACCTTCAGAACCAGATGGGCGAGACCTGGATTGCCACTGCCAACCATTGGCCAGAGGTGGAGTCACAACAGGGCGCAGTTCTTGCAGTTCTCCTTCCATAGCTCTTGTCTGTGGTGGCGGTCTAGGATTGCCTCTGTTAGCAGCACCGCGGCCGCGATATGAAGATTGAGCCCGACTGGTTCCAGAAGGATGTGAGGAACCATTGCCACCCCATGCTGACCTTGCAGTGTTAGGTGCAGCATTTGTGGAACTCGACGGTGACCACTGTCTCCCAGCTGCTCGCCCTAGTTTCTTCGACTTCTTCCCAATGGTTTCCCAGCTATCGTCTGTATACAGAGTCGGATTATGCAGTGTTAGATAAAACAATCTTGAGAATAGTCTATGAACAATAGCAAAACTGCACATTCCGGTGTGGAATTGAATGATGCTAATTAATTTACCATTGTCTTAAATGATGAGAGTAGAGCTGTGGGAATTATATTGTGATGTACTTGGAGGAAAAGTATTTTTACCACTTCAACATACTGAATAGTGATTTCACAACTGCTAGAGTTTTATCAGTAGCTAATACATTGACCAAAAGCTAGCGCAGATCTAATGTTTAAGAGATGCATGTATCTCATTAAAGGGCCAATACACATTAAGATTAAGGCCACGATTTGTCAAGTGGTGGTGCATGAGCATTTAACGTGTTTACAGCTGGCATAGTGTAACAAATTATGGAACTGAGTCTCGGACTAGGGAGAAAACATATGCATAAAAGATTCATAAAATGCATATAAACAATGTTGTGGTAGGAGTAAGCTGTGCTGCCATCACACAAACTTATCATTTCATCAAATGTTTTGCTCCAGACTTGTTACAATGAACCTAGCCATAGAAAATAACGGGTTGAGTGGCATGGCAACTGCTATGCTAGTTTGCTTTAAAAAAAATCACAAGATCAACCGTAGAAAATAGAAGCTAAGGGAGTGCACGTCGATCACAAAAGGCCAGCAAATGTCATACACCTAATAAGACAGTAAAAATCACCAGACATTCCTTCCAACAAAAAAATCCACAACTACCACGGACGAGAACTTAAGGCACCCAACGAATTCCTCTTCGCAGGAGCAATCGAGAGACACCTAAATCTCACCCAAAATCAACGACAGAAGAAAAAAAACGGGAGCAAATTCCCAAGTCCAGACAGGTGAAACTCAAAACGATAAATGGATCCACTCAAATGCGATTATCCAATCGGACGCCCAGACGAACGCACCAATTCAGAGCAGCATTATTAGTGCCCCCCCCCTCTGTCCACCATAAACTTCAATCGCTCGAGAAGACCAGAACACCCCCCCCCCCCCCCCCCCCACCCTGTCCACCATAAACTTCAATCGCTCGAGAAGACCAGAACAAAGGATCCGGAATTGAGCAACCCACCTGACCAGGCAAAACCTCCCTCACCACCTCAACCTCGCACGCAAGCACGCATGCGCGAGACAAATCTGTTTCTCGAAACAAAATTCCCGAACATTCCTACCCAACCCCTTGTTCGGTTGATTCCACTGGATTAGCAGAGCAAGGCCTAAATGATCCGGCATTGCACGGTCCGTCCACGCACGGACCACGGTGAGGGAGGGGAGTAGGAGAGGTGGGAGGTGCTCACCGGAGCCTGGAGGCCCGCCGCCGCGGGGATCGCCGGGGCCAGACATCGATCGATCGCCTCCTCCTCTAGTCTTCTGTCCGTCCTCCCCGCTCGGCCGCTCCAGCGTAGTGGGGTTTTAGACGGGGGCGAGACGCCGTGACGGTGAGTGGAGAACTGGAGATGGACCGCGGGCCGCGGCTGGTCGTTTCGCTCGATGCCAATTGCCCAAGGTGGTCAGTGTGCAGTGAGTGGGCCGCAATTGGACAAACTCACCCGTGTAACTGCACACTGGCCCGCGGCTGGTCGTTTCGCTCGGCTGCTTACCTAATTTCTTTCTCTTTTCTTAGTTCTTCGAGCCTCTTCATTGTTTGCCCCCCTTTTTTATTAGTCATCGCAAGCAAGCTCCATGTGTGAGAATATTTACATATCGGGTTTATGTGATCTAAACTTGGTGATGTTTTCTCTTTCTCTTTGTCTTTTTAGAAAAAAAAGGGGGCAAGGCCCAATCTAGCATTATTGTTTTCACCCTACTTAATATTTGTCACATGTTAACACACGACCCGGACCCGTTTCATATATCTCTATTAACACTTGTGCGTCAGGTATCCGCCGCGTACTAATAGGACCATTGCAAACGATACCATATGATAGGTAAAAAGGATCAAATTAAAAGAGATCCTACTTTTTCTACAAGTTTCTTGGTTGGAATAATCAATTAACTTATAGCCAAAATGTAAAATAGCCTAAGCTGTGCCACGGGTTGCCCACTTCCGTTGATCATAGATTTATTCCTTATGGCATTTAACTTTCCTAGTTTATGTGCTTTCTCTTTTTCATTACCCGTGCACATATTGGCTTGAGAAGGGAGGTAAATGAAAGAAACCATAGTTCGTAGTACCACCTCCATTAAAGCAACCACCTACGCAACCTTATGTTATGTACCCTTTATGTAAACTTTTACAGATATGTGGTTCACGGTAATCATTATGCCTAGCATGATGAAGTCAAGAAAAAATACAAGATGGCATTAAAATTGTTCGCTTTCGTGTTGAAGAGTTATAGAAGGCCTATATACGACTTTGCAATGGACCCAATTTTAAAGAATAATTTGTAAAATGGTAGTCTAATAGGATACTTTAAACTAACAAGTATAAAAGGCCTTCTAACAAGTGAAAGAACTATAACTTGTCAGGGTCTTCAAGTTACATATGCGTACACACGACATAGCCTAGCAACAGTTATAGCCTAGCAACGGTTATATCAATAATTGACACTGTATAGAGCAATGCTAGATGAATGTTTTTGCGAATGAAACGGCTCTTGCATGTAGGAGATGGTGACAATCCGGTATATGAGCCCCACGAAACACTTGAAGCAATCTAGATATTAATTGCTAGTACACATTTGATTGCATATATTTGACAAAGCTAATAACTGATTGCAAAGGACATCTCGCCTTACCTCCCACGTCAACGACGACAGAAAACCAAGTCGACGGCCCTGCTGGCGGGATCGGGCCCAACCGGCCCGCAGGTCCAGAACCATCTGGGCGAAAAGGAAAGGAAAAGCAAACCCACACAGCCGCACCCGTCCGATCCACATCCCGAGCCGCGCCTACTCCTCCCACTGACCCCTCGAATCTGTCCCGAAAGGGTCCGAAAAAAAAAACCCAAGCCGAAAAAGAAAATTGCTCGCCGCCGTCCCTCACGGCGACGACGGCCACCGCGACCCCGACGACGACGACGGCGCCCACCATGTCGGCGTGCGCCCCCGTCCCCACGCTGCGGCCCGACGAGCGGGCCGACCTCCTCACTCTGCTCGCCGCCGCGGCCCGGCCGCTGGCCGACGTCGTCGCCGACTTCCTTGCGCGGTTCCCCCGCGAGCGCCGCCTACGCGTAGGCGGCGCGCTCTGTTTCCTCCTAGAGGCAAGCCACTGCCCCGCCCCCGTGCCCCCTCCACCCCCACCTCGCCTTGGCTCTTCCTCCCAGCTCGCTCGCTTGCTTCGTATCGTCAGATTGGGCGGGGGGCTTTTGCGGCGGGAAACGGATCGGGGACCAGCTTGAGTTTGCTGGGTTAGGGTTTGCGTTGGGTAGCCAGATTCGGTGGGTTTTGGGCTCGCCGCGTGGTTGCGAGGCTATTTTAGTTCGGAGGTTCAGGCGTGAATCGAGATGAGTTATGCTGCTGCATTCTTTCGATTCCGCTTGCTGAATGGGGTTCAGGCTTCTAATGGACTGGCTGGTTGATTGGTTGAGCTGACATTTGTGAGTTTTCAAGGCCACTGGCTCGCCATCTTAAGGTTTTCCTCGGGATGCCTTCTGAATTTTGAATTATTTGAGTTTGACTTGGAATGGATCGCTGGACTCGTAGATTTAGGGCCATTTCTATGGTCTTCGTTGCTTAGGGCCTTCGAGTTTCTCTGCGTGGCTTCATGTTGTTAGTTCAGTCAGTTTTGTTTTACTTGGTCAGAATTTCGTACTGATTGGATTCTCGATTTGAATTTGTAGGTGTAGTTGGTTTAGTGTCATCGATGATCTTGTGTCACTGAGGTTTAGGGTTAGTGGTTTGTGGTGAACTCAAACATACACCGGCAATGTTTTTTTTTCTCTCTGTCTCGTCTGTTTGCCTAATCTGTCACTTGTAGGATTAGGATCCCATCAAATCAAGAGAACATTCAGAACTTGGTCTAAACTCTTTTTTCCATAGTTCCATGTTGGCAATGAGGACCTCTAGCTTTTAGTAAGATCCATTGCATGGGCGAGGTGGATGATTAACACTGCTTGCTTCATAGATCCGCTTTTGTGTCTTATTGATTCAATGGACCGCCCTATTAAGCATGCTGCTAATGGTTCATGTGACCTGAAACTAGAATCTATGTAACTGCTCTTAGCTCTTAGGCTTGTGGGGAGTAAATGCTACCAAATCGTTGGTGTAAGAATGGCTAGCATCTCAGTTTGTTCTACTACCATCTGTTATGGAATGTAACGGAATGGCTCCATATTTAGCATGCAGTGCAATCTTTTGATTTCTGTAGCATGTATAGTGCGTTCCTCTCGACTCCGGATCTGATGTAACAAAACTTCGTATTTCCATTGTCCTGGAATGGAAATGGGGTCGACCTCGTGTCAAAAAAGAAACCTGGAGCTAGATGAAATTAAACCTTTCCCTCCCCCCTAATTGCACGACGTGAAAAGACCTTTCACCCTTGAAGGAACATTACATTGTAAAATTGAACATTTTCATCTCCTTTGATGGTGAACTAGGTTCGTGTTAAGTTCTTTCCATGAAGGTGAACATGGGTCCTGTTCAGTTCTTTTAGGCCCTTTTGCAAAAATTCAGGCTTGTTATTTGATTATTCTCATCTTCTGATGCTCAATAATTTTGAAAGCGACCATTTTCCTTTTACAGAACATGCCAAATTTCTTCATCACACTGGTAAAAATGTCAAAAAAAATGGGGAGGGGGTGATATGTAAAATGATGCAATTAATGTCGTATTGATGTTTATGTATGGGCTTTCATAGGAACAACGGTACAAATCTGATATATTATGTTGCCCGTTGACCAGGACAAGAAGATGCTCCATCCTACTGGTCGTTTAATTGCATTTGCAATTCTTCATCAGAGCTATTCCCCACAGACAGAAAATCCATATGTTCCTATGTTGCTAAATGTAAGCTGTAAACCTACCTTTTCAATTATTTGTGATTTGGATTATGGTGGAAGAATTTCCATTTTTTTCTATTCAGCATACTGAAACGTACTTCCTCCATCCTTTAATATATGACGTTGGTTAGCTCAAAAATGAGCTAACCAACGTCATATATAAGAGAACGGAGGTAGTATGTGTGAAATTGCTTATCCTTTTCATATGTTTTATGATTGACTGGACATGGGCTGTTGATATTTTAGTTTTCTCCAAATTGCATGTCTGCGGCACTAGTACCAAATACATCTCTGAAATACCAGTATTTGCTAGTTTCTGATCCAGTAATGAAGTTCGCATGTGACGCCATTCTCTTTTCAGGAGATGGTTACATGGATCAAAGGTCTAGCCGTTTACATTACTCTGACGGGGAACAACCCTTATCTTCAAAATTCTGCATTTATTGTACACCATCATTCTTCTATGAAACCTTCAGCTCCCATTTGGCCAAAGCCTGCCTTTTGATTCTAGCAGACAGAGCATTATTTGATGGGCATGCGTTAGCTAAATCAAACAAGCTGGACCTTGGAGCCATGTCTAGCAGGCTCTATTTCTTTATGAACAGCAGTTGTAACTCTTCTTTTATATATCTAACCATTTTTAAATCAAATTGGACCAACCAATGTTGCCTCTGTAGTATTTGTTGAATTGCAACAGCAGTTTCTTAGCACAATTTTTTCCCCTTTAAGGACTTTGCATTTTGAATTGGTTTGAAGCAATCATATCTTCCTCAATTGCACTGTGCTGGCTTGATTGGATACTTTTGGTAGCATCTGGGTCCTTATCTCTTCTAACTGTGGAATTTTAGTGGCGCAGAAACAGAACACACTTCCTTTCATAAGTTTAGCATCATGTTGAAAAGCTGTACATTGCAACTCGTCTTTGCTATTTTTTTATGGCAACAAACTTTGCCTCTGGCTCTATCAGCTGACAGCTGTTCTTATTCTTGGCATATGATTGCAGCACAGGCCGAACACCATTATTCAATTGTCCTTGAATCCATTTATTCCAGTGTCTTTTGGACAATGGACTAAATATTTTCATGCTTGAAATCTTAGATTCTTTTGTTGACTATCTACAGGCAGCCTGCGATGAAACATCAGAGAAATCAGAGCGGGCATTTGTCCAACTATTATTGACTTCATCCAGTGGAAACAATAATAATGAGGTCTGTTCTCTTTCTTTGACTCTTTATAAACACAGGTAATGCAAAATTTGGTAGGACATAAGATAACAATACCATAGACATTATATTTCTCCTTTCCTAGGCTGACATACATCTACTGGTTAAGATTCATTAGTGTTAAAGTATAAGTGGATTGCACACATTTCCCCATATAGTTAGGGCTTTTGGGTGCAACTGACTCATGCGTACAGCTCAATAATTAGGCACCACTACGGCTGTATTGTGGAATTGTATGAGATCATTGAGATGCAATCAACTGCTTGGTCATTGTATTTTTGGAAAGGTATCTGCATAGCTGTAGCTAAATTTTGTCAGTGGTCTTTGTTTCTCAGGTCCTGAATCAGTCAGCTGTAGATTACATAAACGGGTCTGTTTCAGCATCTCAGGTAGGCTCTTACTCTGGTAAAAGGTTTTTAAGTTTTGATTAAGTAAAGGAACTGATTGAATGCAATATTCATACAAGTTTTCACATACTCATCTGTTTATATAGGCCTTGTTGCCACGGGAGCAACTTGAGAAGCAACATTGCAGCAATGGTGCACAATCTCAACATCAGATTAGTAATTTAAGTTTAAGGGCTGCTTCTGTTAGAAGTGCTATACCAGATCCAGATGTGCCTCAAAGTTGTGCACATTTATCATGGTATGTAGGCCCCCTCACCTAAATTTATCTTGTGGTGCTTAGAGTTGATTTGCCTACACTTCTTCTCCTTTCTCCTTTCTCCTTTGATTTTGCTATCTTATCAGGCCTGCGATATCATTACCTGGAAGCAAACAGAAATCTGCTTCTGATGATAGAGATTCTGCTCTTGCTGGTGTACTCCAAGAAAAATCGGGGGGAAGATTGGGTCCTCAGTGGATTCGGCCAACACCCCCAAGACTTCCTGTACTAGACGGGGAGGTAAAATACTCAAGTCAAAAGTTGCATCTTCATACCAGTTTTGTTTCTAAATGTAACTTAGTTGTGCTGATAATGCAGCTACAATGGTTGAACCCTGACAATAACCACGAGCTATTATGGGATTACAGCATGTGTGCTGATACGAGTCGAGGGGCTGCTATCCGAGATTTGATTGCAAGAGCCTTAAAAGGTCCACTTGCGCCTGCCCAACAGGAGGTTCACTGCTACATTCTAATATTTCTTCTAGATAACAATGGGTGTTCTAATAAATTGATATGCTCCATATCTAGTTCCTACGTTCAGGATTTCTTTTCTCTTTGTTCCTTATAAAATGTGTATTTTCATTCGCCTCAGTGATGGATAAATTTATTGCACCTATGCTTTATCACCCTTTTTTTATCACACCCATTCAATCCTGCATAAGATATTTCCAGTGGTACATGCCTAATTTGTTCACAGCTTATTGCAGCAAGTCATACTAGAACTGGCAAAGGATCCTAAACTGGTTTATTACTGCGGGATGACTCCACAGAAACTTCCTGTATGAAAGCTCTTTAAAAATGTTTGAGTTGTCTTGTATTTCATGCCATTCGGTCTTAGAAGTCAAAATTTATGTCTGGTTTCAGGATCTTGTTGAACACAATCCGCTCATCGCTGTTGAGGTTCTTTCGAAGCTAATTAACTCTCCTGACATTGCAGGGTATGTTTCTTTTCTTTTGTGGTATGTTGAATTATCATTTATCATGATCCACCTTCTTCTTGTCCTTTATTTGATCAATAATCATTTTGTTTTTCTTGTAGTTACTTTCAAGGTCTTGTGCATATGGACATGAGCCTGCATTCTATGGAAGTTGTGAACAGGCTTACTACTGCCGTTGAACTTCCAACAGAGTTTGTCCACGAGTACATAACAAATTGTATCAAATCATGTCAAAGCATTAAGGTTTGTTCTTTTGATTTATTAATTTGCAATTGATGAGAAAGGACATTGACCCGCATTTTGGTGTAACAACACACCCTAATTCAAGTTGAGGGTTAGATAAATTGAGTTTTGATACTTTATGAATAGTTGATATGTTACAATGGGGGACTTAACTGACTGTATTCCCCATGGGAATGTGACTTCATGTGCATGTTGAGAACAATGTTCATAGGAATAAATGATCTGCTACTATTCTGTTTCTCTGAACAATATCAGTGCTTTTATGATTAGTTCTGTTACATGTTTTACATTGCTGCAAAAAAAAAAAAAAAATCCTGGTGGTTGATGAAAATGTTGTGCTTCACTTATTTAAACTGTGTTTTGCTTATTGGTTAATCTGGGACATACTTCTTGGAAAATGTCTTATCTTGATGATTCTTTTTATGAGCAGGATAAGTACATGCAGAACAGACTGGTGAGACTGGTATGTGTTTTCCTGCAGAGTCTCATCCGAAACAAGATTATAAACGGTGAGCACGTTATTGTTCACTTGTGTGCTTGTTAAAAACCATTTTTTGATCTGCGCATTGTTGCTGAAATGCTGAAAATTCTTCATCCTTGATCCAAAATATTAGCTGTCGAAGCTTACGGGATTTCTGTCCCTGCTTTTTACTTCGAGTGCAATATTTGATTGTATAGCTTTTCTTTAGTGCTTTACTACCACCGGTATGCTATTTATTGTGTGCACGCTTTTGTTGGCTAGTTGCTTATCTTGCCTTTCAATTCCTTCAGCATTTTGAAAATGCAAATATTCTTAAACCACTTGTTGGCCTACACGTTTAGGACATTCTAAGCTGTCTACTTTGATTTGGAAACCTATGCATATGCTGTAACACTTCTTTAGCCCTTCTCTTGAATATTCTGCTTGTTTTGATTTTTGTTGCTCCCTTTGTTGTGGATGTACTGCCATGCTTACATTCTAAGGTTGTTATAGATCTGAAGGTGCTGTTGACAAATAGCCATGATGAATGTACTAATGTAGTTACGTCTAGGCTGTTATTCCTAAAGTTGCAAATTTTTTTTTTGTCAATTTGTGAAAGAAGTTGATTGGATTGTTGATAACTGGTCTGAGTGCAGTTGATACCTCATTAGTCATCGTGTAGTTAGTTGCTTAGTTTTCTAGTTTTCTTGCTTAGCTCCCTCCTTGTTTCAAGTGGGCCAGTGAGATAATTTGTGCATGTTTCTTTGAGTGCAGTTCAAGATCTTTTCATTGAGGTACAGGCATTCTGTATTGAATTTTCACGGATAAGGGAAGCAGCTGGTTTATTCCGACTACTCAAATCTTTGGAGTGAAAGGAATTGTATGTTGTTACTTACCTTCTCTGTACAATATTGCATCCTTTTTCCTAATTCTGTACATCTTCATTGTCATGGTTCATTCAATGCCTCAAGGTCGTTGGATGCAATCAAGTTCTGTGCTGCAATTTTCCATGAAACCATTTTGGAACTTTATGGACTGTGATAGTATGATGTGATAGAATTGTGCTGATTGTTTGAAATTCCAATTGTCAGATAGACCGGTTGTATCGACATCGAATGTTTTGAACTTTTCTTGTTCTGGATAGTTCTATGGCCACTTCTGGGTGTTCAAGATCACTTGTTACGTTATGCACATCATTTTCTCATGGAATCCGTGGCACCCTTACTAATTACCATG
Source organism: Urochloa ruziziensis (assembly GCA_015476505.1). NCBI lineage: Eukaryota > Viridiplantae > Streptophyta > Magnoliopsida > Poales > Poaceae > Urochloa > Urochloa ruziziensis. The sequence continues at coordinate 20,017,400 of CM027121.1, forward strand.
CATACTCTTTAAAGAGTGGTCAAAAAGTATTCCAAGAGCAGAGTCAGTCAGTTAGATAACATGTGGAATTAATTGTTGGTGCAAGTTTAGATCAGTTTGTACTTTGTAGGCTCATTTGTACGGGGATGAATAATACATGCATGTTTTGTTCAAATCTTCTGTATTTGCAGTGTAACTGAAACAGTGCTGCAATCTGTTTTCTTGTAGTCTGAGTTAGTGTATTTGCATGGTGCGTGATAGTTGGATACTTATTACAGAGAAATGGTTTCCCATTCTGTGTACATTACATGCGGCATGTCAAACTTTACATCAAACTTGTGTGTCTGGCTGTCCAAGTGTTACTTTACTGGGATGCTTATATGTATTCTCCAGAAACATTGCTGGAATAACATCTTTGGAAGAGTCACAAGGCAGAGGAGTCCCTAAACACAAAGTATCAAGAGAAATGTTTGTGTTATGTTTCAAAAAAGATGGAACTGGTGTCGTACTTTCATGGTTTGACTTCACTTATTTTTTGAAGTTTCAATGTCAGGTGAAATGAGAGTGGATGGATTTGTTCCGTTTCGTATTGCATGATAAGTTCATTGGGTGGCACTTTGTGAGATGACAAATGGTCTGATTTTAGATGCTGACCCATGTAGTTGAATTGAACGGCGTTGACTTTGCAGCAGGTATGGTTGCCACAACTACCACAGGGGATGTGATGACGCGGGACTAGTATCAGCTACCTGCCGCTTGTGTTGCTGCTAGATCCTGCTAAAACAATACTAAAAAACATATGCATTCTCTAAAAAACTATTTATGTTGTTTAAAGCATAAAAGTGTATGGGTTATGATATGCTAGCAGTTGCTGTCCTTCACAAGAACCTCTGACCCTTTGTTCTTTTCGTTTAACCGGAGCTTATCTATGAAAAGTAAACCAATCTCAGAAGGGTCTATATGGAGCACACATTCTACTTTCACTGCAAAGTCTTCCATTTGGCCTTTCGATTTCATGGCCGTGGGTTTGTCCGGCTGATTGTTAGGCGACAAGAGTGGCACCGGTGAGAGGCCGCCACAGTCGACGTTGGTGGCCTCCCTCTGGACTGCTGCCGTCGCGCCATGGTGCTCCATCTTTGTGCCTTGATGCTGCCTTCGCCTCTATGGCTCTATAGATAGTTGAGTAGCCTGGTGTCCCCGGGCTACTTGGTCTCTCTATAGCGGCTGGAGTAGATAGTTGAGGGCGACGACGTTTTCCCGTAACAATCGGGATCCAGACACAGGCACACAACAATACTGTTACCACAGCTCTGTAAAAAGTGCAAACCACTCAGATTACACCATCACATATCAAGAGAAGGCGCGCATAGAGAATTACTGAAAAGCACAACATCAAGGACAAGGAGATTACCAAATAACATACTCCAGTTGCCCGTATACAACCAGTAACCATGAATTCGTTTTTTTTTAAAAAAAAACAATAACCAAGAATGAAAAGGGTAATCGCCGGCTCGTACTCTCGATCGATGAAGACACCGTGTTAATCACCAGCAGCCAGCCAAATCATCTAAGAGCTAGCTGACATGGCCTTGTTGGAGGAGGCCGCCTAAGCTAAGAATAATCGCCGGCGCGAGTTCACGCATCACGACGAGGCCATCTCCTCCGCCTCCGGCGCGACGTCGTCGTAGCCGCGGCAGCGCGGGCTCTCAGCGAAGTCCCCGAGCGGGAAGGAGGTGGAGACGGGCCCGATGTAGAAGCTGAGCTTGTCGCCGGCGCGGTCGACCTCGCCGACGCCGAGCCAGAGGAAGACCACCTTGACGCTGATCCCCTGCAGCGCCGTGAGCGACCCGGCGGCCACCGAGCCGGAGACGCGGGCGTCGTAGCGGACCAGCCACCGCCTCGCCAGCAGGAACTCGCACGCCCGCGGGAAGTACACCTCGAAGGTGCCGTCGGGCCGGAGCACGTACCCCGTCACCCCCGCCGGCAGGATGCCCCGCGGGAAGTTGTACTTCTCCAGCATCTCGTACGCCGTCGGCGACGACGACGTCCCGTTGCTGACGGCGGCGCCGGACGCCGCCGTGGCTGTTGCCGCAAGGAGGAGGAGCAGGAGGAGGGGGTAGGTGGTGATGGCCATGGAGGAGCTCTTGGCCGGTTGAAGTTGAACGGCTTGCCCCTCGTTGAATTCCTCCGAGCTGGCTGCTCTGCTTACTTGTCCTCTGCCCTCTGGAAGGCTGCTTGTGGCTTTGTAGCTTGCTATTGGGGATCCACGCGCACATTCTTGTGTTCTCAACTTGTCGTGGTTTGGGTCGTGCTAAATTGGTGTTTTTGTGGGGGGCACAGTTTGACTAAGTATATAAAAAAAATGCTTCTGCTCAATAATGCGTAATAAATTGGTTGAGGTTGAGGTTGATGTAATTTGACTAGTCCTTAAGCTGTACTTATCACATAGAGGTTGGGTCTATGTTAGCAGCTGGGGATTGTGGAGTCTCTATCTCAATTTTTTGTTCAGTACAAGTTAAGGCACGGCATCCTATTAGTTTTCTCTGATCGAACTAGACAAATGGCAATGGGCAATGGAGGGCACTGGGCAACATGCATAAACAATGCTATCGCGTGGCTCATATGAATGCACTCGTTTTTAATGACAAAACACATGGTCGACCATGTATTGTTCATGCCCAACTCAACTCAGAACAGTATAGTTTTTGTTACAGTTTTTATTTTATGTGTCATCGATGTGATGCTTAGGGATGGGAATAGTTCAAGAAAAGAAATGGAAAGAAAGGATGGAACCTATCCATTTGCAAGTTGCGACACTTGGGACAAGGACGTCTAAGTTTCTTTAGGCAGAAAGAGAGCCACGACAATGAATCATCGTTTAAGAACGACACCCCATCACCAGTAAAGTAATCTTCCTTTTTTCTAAGAAAAATAGTAATTCTGATAAGTCATGGACGATTGGACGTCGACGCGCGAGGGAACACTGGATGTGGCACGGAGGCAGAAGATATTCCAAGTACCGGCAGCGGAAGATTCTCTCGGTTTTCTTTTTCTTCCCTCTCTCGGCGAGTCTGATTGGGCAATAATTGCAGGACAGGCCCAGATGAACAGTGGATTAGCTAGCTGCTGCATCGCAGCACGGCCGCGTGCGGCGCGCTCCCAAGTAGCCCTCCGTGTGGCGCTAGATGACATGACAGAGATGCCGATCATATTCCCTTTTGTGAAGCATACAGGTGTTTCGCCTCTGCCGTCTAGTTTAGGTTGCTTGCCTAATTCTCTGATAGATCCTCGACTGAAGGTGACATGTCTTTTTTGCCCTTTTTATCTTGTTATATTGTAGGCCGTCACCACTAAGCCTGATGAATCCAAAGCTTTGCTACTTTGCCGGAGTAGGCACGCATTTGCGCATAAACTAAGAGCATCAGATACCGGAATACGGAGCACTGGAGTACCTTAGTGGAGAAAGTACCTCCGGATAAAAATGCTTTATGTTGTTAACTTCTCTAGTCTCGAATGTAAAACTTTGATAAGAATTTTTTGTTAGAATATAGTTGTAATATCTAATAAATATGTGAGATTATTAAAATGCATGTCAAGAAAAATCTGCATATATGAGTTTTATGTTACCAAACTATATCTTCGGAATCAAACTTTCAAGAAATTTAATCTCTCACACACAAAAAAGAAAGAAAGAAATTTAACTTTTTTTTAGACTGAAGAGAAATTCAACTAGATCTTGCAAAGAAACAGTGAACGCTTCAAGGTGAAAAGAATGTGATGATTGTATATTGAGTTTTCACTCACTTATCGGAAAAATGAAATAAAGACATTACAGAAATAAAAAATAGTGGAAAAAACTGAATGATACATCATGTTTTCTCAAACAAAAATTACAACAAACAGCACAATACAAAATTGAATGAAAACACACAATGAAATCAATCGATTTCTAAATCACAAGTCCCGATTTCTAGATCGAATAAGCCTGTTGATTTTGTCCACTGAAGTGTTAATACAATAGTGTTATGTGAGGAAGAAAAGTCTGTTGAATGCAGGATGTTGCTCATTGCTCAAGCTCCCGTGCTCCTGTCACCCGCCGCTGTCGTAAAAACCCTCATCAACACAATCCCCAACTCTCACTCGTCCATGCCCGCCATGAACCACAACAGCATGCCGGCATCCCTGCGAGGCCATTCCTCACATCGTTAGCCATGGTCTTGAGTCATGTCAATGCGAAGGCCTCGTCGGCGCCGGAGAAGTCCCCACGGCCGCGGACACGGGAGGCGCTGGACAGCCGCCGCGACGCCCACGGTGGGGAGAGCACACAGGAGATGATGCATTCTTCGTTAATGGGCCGACACAAGAATAACAAAAACAAGAAAGCCCAATACGCAGTTAAGCACCCAACGGCGGACGACCCAACACTTCAACCACGGCCACACGAAATAAACGAAGATCCGTTCCGAGCCATTAAAAACTGAGTGAAAAACAGGAAATAAAATCACTTGGGAGAGAAATCTATTCCTATATATTAAAGCTCCAAGAATTGGAGCAATCCTATGCTAGATGCTACTATTCATGGGTCCCACGGGACCCACCATGCGTGGGACCCACGTGACACGCGTGTGTGGGCCCACATGACCCGCATATGTGGGACCCGCATACCCGTACGTGGGACCCACGGACCACTATATGTGGGGCCCACCATTTTTTTTTTGCAAAACAGGACTTACAATTTTTGAAAAATATTATATCGTGCTTAAAGAACCAATACAACATAAATGCCTAATAATTATCAGATTCTCAATCACGAAAATTATTGTATGGCGCTCAGACTCAAATAGCCAATGATGTAAGGTATAACTATTTTGGGATGAATTTATATTCTAATACTGATCAATTAAATTTTTAATTATTTTAATTGATTTCTTGATTTAATAATCAATACAATGTTACTTACTAACACAATACAAGCAATATATGTTATTTTATTAATATTTCATAACATAAAAAATTTTATAGTAGCGCGCATAGCGCGCTAATCTGACTAGTATTTAGAAATCCCGTACAACAAACGGAGCGCGCAACAAACAGGCTCAAATCTTCACTTTATGGGCCAAATTGCTCCGTCAGGAGGCATGGCCCTGTGTGGGCTGTGACCCACAAAACTGATGTCGTATTGGCCCAACCGCCCAAGGACCCAACCTGAACAAACCCTCCGTTGGTTCTCTTCCTCCCCGCTGCACCCGCCGCCTCCCAACCCGCCGGCCGTGACGCCGCCTCCTCCGCCGCCTCCTCCGCCTCCGTCCCCGTCCGCCCAGGGAGGTCCAAGCCGAACTTGTCGTCTAGCGAAGTCTCCTCTACGCTTCGGTCAGCTTGTGTTCTTCCTTCTCAGCTACTCGGAAGTACCTTTTGTTTTGGTAGCAGCGGTCAGGGTGTTCGACGAAGTGCCTCTGAGACCGGCTGGGTTGGTTTCTGTCCCGCTGTGTCCACGACGATGGTGGGGCTCTCGGAAGGGGAGAAGCACTTCATCCGCGGCGGCATTGCGCAGGACATTCGCACCGATGGCCGTAGGCGGCTGCAGTTCCGGGCCCTCTCCGTCGAGACCGGAGTCATCCCACAGGTAGGTTTCAGAGCTTCTGCTTGTTTAGCCGCATTCGCATGCCCTTTCCTTTGCTTTCTTTTCGAATGCTTCGTCGATTCATGTTACTTTCGATTGGTGGCTGTTGTAGGCGAGTGGTTCGGCGCGTGTTAGATTGGGAGCTACTGAAATCATCGCTAGTGTCAAGGTACGAGTTCTCCCACTTTGCTTCCAAAAAGAAGCATGATAAGTTTAATCGTTTGCAAGGAATCTTGTACTGATTTTTGCTTTAAAATTTCTTACCAAGCTACTCTTGTTTTCCCAAAACATTGAAGTTATCTGTTGATATCATCAGTAAACTTGCCCACAAATAAGAAAAAGCTAGTTTGCCATAGCATGTTGTGCTGCTTGAGCAATGCCAGCTTATTTGTCTTTATTTGTTTTTTTTATGAATTGGAATCTGCAGGCTGAATTGGGGAAACCAAGCATTCTTCACCCTGATAAAGGAAAAGTTTCCATTTTTGTTGACTGTAGTCCAACTGCTGAGCCTACATTTGAGGTTGGTGATTTGTTGTCATTGGATCTAAATGAAAATTGAAAATAACCAAACTGTCCGATATTTTTTCCCCAGATGTATGTATGGCAATGTGATTATGAAGTTTTATGATTGAATGCTAATGCTGTGACTTTGAATACGAAGAAACTGACAAACTTGTGAATAGTTTTCGTAACCACTAGAACATGGTTTGAAGAGCATATCTCAAATCGTTTTTGTGACAATAATATATTAAGCTATTTGATATTTTGTTAGCAGCAGCCTTTATGGGTGCTTTTGTAGATAAGTCTCTTTTCAGAATGTGCAAATTTTATTCCAGTTAGTTTCAAAACACTTGACGACCATTTGATTTGTACATCGCCTAACAATTCCCTGATAAAAAAAATATTGCTATAAAGCAATGTATGTTCCATTTCCATTATTGAAACCCTGCACTTAATATAACTCCTGTTACTTTTCGGACTTCATTCTGTTTGAAATCTCTACAGTTTTGCTTTTGTATGCTTAATCTTATTTGCACTATTTGGATTTTTATAGGGTAGAGGCTCCGAAGAATTGTCTGCTGAGCTCTCTGTTGCCCTGCAAAGATGCTTGCTAGGTGGTAAAAGTGGTGCAGGTAATATCTAAGTTTATTGTACTCCCTGTGTTTGACATAGCTTTTGACATGGTCGCAGTGTATGCTGATCTCCTTTAGTTTGAACATGAAGGACATCATTATTGCATTCAAAATATCTTCATTGTTTCTACTCTACAATCATCAGTTATAACTACTGTCTGAACATACAGGACCATATTCTTGTTGTGGAAGTGCAGTTAATTATATCTGGTTAAGCTTTTGCTAGCCAGTGAATTGTACTTAATAATTTGGATGTATACTACTACCTTTAAGCAAGTTTACTTAGATGCACGAGCTAGAACTGAATTGCACACCATCAGCCCATCACTATCAATTGCCATTGCCATGCCTATTTAGTTACATGTGTTCTTCATGTTATAATAAGTGTTATGGAGCGTGTAGACAAAAATAAAAGCATCCTATCGTTTCTGGCATCCTACATCTAATATAAAGGTGATTTTAGTCTTCTGTAGTTGCTGACCTGCCATAGCTTTTAGTCCAGGTTATTGGGAGGTTTTAGTTATCCTACATCTAATATACTGTTTCCTTTCAATTCAAGCTCATGCCAAAAATATTTTATTGCCATTGAACTGATAACAGTGCATCAACTCATATTTCAGGCGCTGCAATTGATCTGTCATCCCTAATTGTTGTGGAGGGAAAGGTCTGCTGGGATCTGTACATTGATGGACTTGTGGTCAGTTCTGATGGTAATTTACTGGATGCACTGGCTGCTGCAATAAAGGTGAGTGCTTATTTGGATTGGTTGTTGCTTGCAGTTTAAATTGCCATCTTTCCGCAACTGTTTTAGTGGAGTCCAGAAAATGCATTGGTGGAAAAGTCCTATTAGTTTCCTCCTAGACAATTATCATTGCATCAGACATGGAAAAGCTTAGAATGTTTAGTAATGGAACTAATGCCATTATTTTCGTTGGATTTTCTGTGTCATTAAATAAAGGTCCTTCCATATTACACATCAGTTACTGTAACATGATAAAAGAAATTTCATCCCACAACTGACAAACTTAACAGTGTCTCAGATCAAATGATGGCAAGATGAGCTGATGTTAAATTGCTGTTGGGGAGCAAGCTATAGCAAATTCTCTTCTCATCTGTTAATTTAGTTCTCGAATTGTAGTAGGAAAACATGGCTACAAGATAGTCAAATAAGATTACTGACAGGCTTATTGACCAGCGAATGAGGGAATGCGCATAATGTTATCATGTGAAGGACAAACTTTGAATAGCTAGTCAGAGAGCATACTGAACGCCGTGCTGCTGTTTAAGCTGATATTTTCCGTCACATGGAATCAACTTGTATCCTGCATTCACCATCTCATTTCTTGTATTTCTGCATGCACCACCTATGCCATCAGATGTCCAAAAAGTACAACTTTCTGCCTCACTCTTGACTAGATATCAGGGTTATTTGTTGCTGACATGGATAAATTCACGACTAGGCTTAGACAACCGTGTAATAGAACATGTCATAGTTTACTAGTTCCCCATTTTTGTTATCTCTAGATTCTGATCTCATATGGATCTTCTCGGACACACTATCTCTTCTGCCTCTTTTCAAATGCATGGTCCCTTTTTGACTCTGGAAGTTTTTTTTTCGAAAAGGGAATATATTAATATCCCAGTTGGCTCTGGAAGTTAGGAACTTCATGTCTGGTTTAGTTAAGGGCAAAAGTTAGATTTTCCAGGAGAGTTGATGGGCGTATTATGAATGCTTCCTTAGATTCAACTACCTTCCCTGCACTCACTTTTTTGTGTTACTGTTTTTAGTCAGAAGATTCTTTTTTCTTTTATCTATGCTTAACAATACCCAGTGGTTTGTGATCGTTTGGAATGATTAAACTACTACTACCAGAGAAATTACTGACAGAATTGTTCTGAAAAGAAGCCACTTTTATGTTTAGAGTCTAGTCAAGTGACATGGCATTGTTTAGCATATTCCCAGATGCCACTACTTGAAATAAAGTGCTTTTCTGAATGTACGCACAATTGAAACAAAAAAGCCCCAGCATGATTTGGAGTTAATCTGCAAACTAAATGAAACAACATGATTCTGGCGCCTGTTGACCAAATTTGAGTTGTTTCTTTGTGTAGCAGTTTCCGTTATTCTTTCATTGATGTCACATTTCCTTGTTATACTGCCTGATAGCCATTACGTTAGTTGAGAGTTTTAAAACAGTAAAGACAGTACAATTTGTGCATTTGTAGGATGCTAACATTCCATGTACCTGCAGGTTGCTTTGAGTGATACAGGTATACCAAAAGTTACTGTTTCTCTTAGTGCTGCATCTGACGAGGAACCTGAGGTTGATGTAAATAATGAGGAACTTCTGCAGTTTGACACCTCCAGTGTGCCTGTTATCATTACATTAACCAAGGTAATGCTTTTTTTAGTAACTCTGGGGTTGAGAAGACATGCTTTGTTGATTATTGCAAGATGGTCATATTAAATTGCTTAAAAAGTTGTTTAACTTCACAGTTTACTTAGAAAAAGGATGGCTTTGAAAGTTGCTTGTGCATTCAGATTTTAAGCTGCCGGCTATGATTCAAACTATTGAGTAGTTCAGAACTATGACCTGCTCTTTACCTAAAAAAAAAAACTATAACCCGCTCTCATATCAAACTTGGACAGCTCATATGAATTCCTGTACCAGTTGAATGCCCTGCAGAAAGTGTGCAAAATACGTAGTATGACACTACCAGCACATTGGACCCCACCAACAATTGCCACTATATCCACATATCCATCAAGCACTTTGTTTTTTTCTCTCCCTGCAGTACCTATGCTTAAATCAGTGCCCTTTGTTTCTTATGGCAGGTTGGTCGGCACTACATTGTTGACGCTACCTCAGAGGAAGAATCCCAGATGAGTTCTGCAGTGTCGGTATCAGTCAATAGGAATGGCCAAATATGTGGGCTAACCAAGAGGGGTGGTGCAGGGCTGGACCCAAGTGTCATCTTCGATATGATATCAGTCGCGAGGCATGTGAGCCAGCAGTTCATAGCTCTCTTGGACTCGAAGATAGCTGCTGCTGAAGCTGAAGCTGAAGCAGAAGAGTGAATGAAAAAAAAACAGTGTTATAGATGTTCTAATCCACATGTCCTCAATGTTAGGGACTGCTTCGAAGAGAAGGGTTGTTGTAGGAATGTTTAGGATTTGGTTAAAGTATATGCCAGTAAATCCTAAGGACTTGGATACAAAATTCGTTTACAAGCAGTAGCCTGTTGCTCGAGCTTAGAAGACAGCAACTAATTTGCAAAGTTTTGGTGATGTGGAGAAATGTCTAGGCCTGTAGGCCATATATGCATTACTGACTTTACTGTGTTGCTGGCTCCCTCTTAAGTCTTCCTCTCTGCTTCAGTTTGCTCATGTGAGGTCATCATTGGACATTGGTTGCTAGATTGGGCGAATTTGCTGCTCCTCCTCGGCAACAAGTGTTGCCATGACGGCTTTGTTTTTGTTCTTAATATAACGAAACGGTAAAGCGAAGGATTTTGTTTGCTGCGATTGCCACAGTTAGTTTTGGAACGTAGTCTGGAATTGGCAATGAAGGCTAGTGATGACCAGCGTGTGTTTAAAAAGAAGCATGTCTCGCGAGGAGGCGGCGGCGTGGCCTCGTCGGAGCCGTCGTCTCATCGTCGGCGACTCGGCGTCAGGATCAGCCGATCAGGTAATGCCAACAAGCGAGATGGTTGCGGCGTACGTCGCCGACAACGGCGGTGCACGCGATCATGGGGAGGCGACTCGACGACTGTGACGCCTTCCTGCGCTACATCGACGAGGTGCACGAGATCAGAAAGTCACATGAGGGGATACTGCACGAAGATTTGATAGATGTCCTCCTGAGGATTCAGAGCCAACAAGGGTCATCTGACCAGTCCTTCCTTACTATGGGAACAATAAAAGCTGTCATTTTTGTAAGTTCTCGCAGCTGCACTGCACACACATGTATACACCTTTGAAGATAAATACAGAACAGCCATATACGCACAAAAGTTCAGAGTTTTGATCATTTGGGGACTGAAACTGCTGCAACGACACTGCAATGGGCCATGGCAGATTTGACGAGGAACCCTGGATGTCATTTCGGCTCGCTTATGTCGAGCTTGCTCTTTCAAACCTTCTCTTCTACTCTGTATTTTGGTTGGAGCCTCCCAGACGGCATGTATCACTGCAGTACTGTGTTCGAATCTGCCCCATTAATAATTATTTCTATCATGATCATATTCTGTTGTAATTCTTCGGTAGATCATTCAGTAGGTGATGCTGGGCCATTCAATTACTCCCTCCGTTCTCGAATATATGTCGTTTAGAACAATTCATTTTTAAACTAAATGGCTTGTCCTAAACGGCATATATTTAAGGACGGAGGGTTTTTGTCTCGGTCGGAGTGCCGTAGGCAAGAAAAGAAAAGAAAATAAAAAGAAAGAAAGCATCGGCCGGTTGGATTGGGACATCAACGCGGTCGCAACACTCTATTGTACAACCCTCGACTCGGCGCCCCAAACAGTCTCCTGCTCATAAACTTGTCGAAACCTCCACGCATTATTCCGCGTTGATGAGGGGCCGAGAAAACGCACTACACCGAAAAGGCCACCGCCATGCGAGACCCTACGCCGTAGTGCCGTTGTAACTTCACACACCATTCGACAGATGCAGGCATATTTGGCTCCCTTGGTTTTAATCTCCTTACAGACACACAAAACTTTTCAACAACCTACATCAGCACTTGGGTCTGTTCTTTGCTTCCTCCGGCCGGGACATATGAACGCCTACTATAAATACACAGAGGACCAAATTTCTTAAACATAGCCAATCAAGAGCGAGTGTCCTCCCTTTCTCGACGGGCTTGACATCCACCAAGCAATCACTGCACCATGCCACGAGGCTGCTTCGCCACCGGCAGTATGCACCTCCTCCTGGCATTCGTCCTCGTCCTCGCAGCCGGCGGCGCCGACTCGCAACAAGCGCCTGCTCCGGCTCCGGCGCCGTCCGGGGGATGCAACCTCCTGCTAGCCAAGGCGGCGGACTGCCTGCAGTACCTCACCCCGGGCATCCCGGCGAGCCAGCCGCCGGAGAAGTGCTGCACGGGGGTGAAGAGGGTGTTCAAGGACCCGGCGGCCGTAGCATGCGTCTGTGACCTCATCGGTGGCCATACCCAAGGCCTCCCGATCAACCTCACCCGCGCCGCCGGCCTCCCTGCGGCTTGCGGCGCCGCAGCTTCCTCCTCGAGCCTGTGCAGCGGTTGGTGTCTCCCCTCCCACAATCAACTTTAATTTCTCCTCTTTCTTCATCTACTATGTTTTCTTTTGAAATTGCATACTCTAGTTTCAGCATGGTCTGTGACTAATATCATCATCGCGATCTTACAGCAACATCTCCAACTCCGGCGGCGCCAACAGGTCAGTCGGCAGCGACCGAGTCTCCGGTCACGGCAGGCCTCCTCGTAGCTACTCTGCTTATTGCTGGCTACCACTTTTAGGATTGTTCCTCCTCGCATGCTTGCTTCATGAGTAGTATGTATCTAGGGCCTATGTACTCGTGCATGGCTTTTACTATTCATTCAGAACAATAGTTACAAAATTTAAAGTATCTTCTTTTTTATGATTTTGTGTTTCGAGCAATGTAATCTGAAGCCTTTGTATTGAATATGGTATATATTTTTGTGGTACTCGTTGCAATAAATTGTGTGTCAAATCTCAAATATGCACGAGCTCAAACACTGCATCGAAATAGCATCACGTATGATATCAAGATCAGAAAATATCCTCCGTAATCATATTACGAAATAAACGAAAACGTACACTGTCTAATTGTATCATGTGTACACAATCAAATGCTACATTTTATTTGCCTCTAATAAGATGGACCATTATGAAGGATATAACCAGTATATGAAATAATAGTAACATGACCTCTGTCAGATCATTTTTGTCCTTTATTGTTAAAAGTTAAAACCAAGAATTTTTGTTTTCCACAAAGACCACACAGCGGAGATGCATTGTGAGATGTTTTATCCACGTCTCCCAAACAAGGAACAGATCTACATACCAACATATCCCAGACAAACATTTGCTAATCGCCGGATAATCAAAAAGATCGAAGTGATGATTAACTGTTTCAGTATCTCCACAAAATTGGCACTTGCAGCCATGACTAAACTGGTTTAAGTTTCGCAACAACTTTGCTCTTCACAGGAATATTCTAATCTCAAGAGAACTATATAGCATTCAACATATGAGGATATAATCATTGTGTCATTGTCATCTGATAATTCAATGTGAGAGAATGAGAGCAGGTCCGCCGTTTCACCTCGATCATCATCCGGCCTGCTACATTTCTCCCCACAAGGCCGTCTTTGTATCCGCACAAAATTGGCACTTTCACAAATCACAAGTAGTACTTGTCGTATTTGAATTGATGAAAGTGCACTAAAATAGGCCCAATTCACCAATTAATTCCATCTTGAAGCTGCAGCCAAGGTTCTAAGGATTTGTTTGTGTCGCTGCACGGCTGGTTTTCTTTTGGAGCAAATCTAATGCTCCAAGCTCCGGATCGAGCAAAGGCCACCTGGCTGCTTGTCTTTCTCATAGGCTCACTCTTCGACACTTGACCCAATGCAAAATGCAACCAAAACAACGATTGTGTGGAGGAGTTGTAGTTACCACGCACAGCCTCACATTTTTTTTTCTTTCTACAACACAGCCCTTCATGCTGTGCAGGGGGTATTTCTGGAGACTCTAGTCAAGCGGCGAAGAGTGATGAGAACGGCGGCTCGTGTGCCGCCAAAACTACAGGGTCATGCTCAACGTATATTGAACGGCAGTGTTGATTGGATTTTATTTGTAGGTATATATATATATGCACCACAGTAGAATCGACAGCATCGCACTAAGCCAAACAATTCTAAAGTAACTTCCAATTCCATGGTGCATTAGCTTCCAAGGATCGGCATGTTTGTGTCGTTATACAGCAGTTGGATCAACTGGATGAGAGCTCACCTGACCTGACTGGGGTACGGTCATGCATGCTTTTCATAGTCTCCCTTTCCATGCTTGACCCAACGCAAGCAAATGCCCAAATACAACGATATCGACTTGGTTTCTCAGCTCGAGATCGGGTAACGACCTAATCACCTAACTGGTTTAGTGATGATCAGTTCAAAATTGGTCGAACAATATTTGAAAACTTGGATTTTGGAACTAATTTTACTACTGGCCTAGCTGGAGCCAATAATAACCGACGATGAACATTTCACTAAAATTGAGTCATAAATAAGTCAAACAGGGACGAATCAAGGATTTTGTCTTGAGGGAGTCAAAAGAGCTAATATAAATAATGAATAGTTTGAAATATCATTTATTTTGGTCACAACACTTGACCAATGGCGGAACTGGGGGTAGCCAGCAAGGACCATGGCCACCCCCAACAAAAACAAAAATATTTTTACTACCCCTAACATCAACTACTGTCGACCCTCCAACTACATATACTAATGTTTCTACTCCAACTCAAACAAAAGAAAATAAGCCTTATTTTCCTAATTCATATCCTCCTAAACTATTTCCAATTTGATTTCTTGTCTTATATTAGCATAGATTTTGATAAAATAAGCCAAATCATTGTAGGAAATCAAAGACCAAGTTTGCAAAACCAATCCTTCCTAAACCGATCCTGTTTTATGTTGTCAAATTTTGGACTACACTATTGACGAAAAAGACCAAGCTCGCAAAATACATGCTATGTTCCAAATTCTTGAGCTGGCAAATATTTTTTTTTGCCCCCCCCCCCCCCCCCAACCCCTAATTTTCTTTCCAATTCCGCCACTCATTTGACCATTTGTCTTATTAAAAAATGTAAGTATAATTTATTTTCTTTGTGACTCATTTTATTATCAAAGATACTTAACGTGACTGATTTTTTCTATATTTGGAACAAACATTTGAATAAGACGAATAGTGAAACAACGCTGCGAGGAAAAAAAGTTAACATTCTGTATTTGCTAACATTAATTAATTGATTGATTAATTATTTTGAAGATATAATTGAAGTGAATTAGACGTACCAAGGCCACATACAACCCCGGGAAAGTGACGTCAGATTCCTTCGTGTAAGCTTACAAGGAGTTTTTAGTTTTTGTCCATGTACCAGCTGGATAGGCTAGGGCATAACTCAGTTTATTTGCTGCTAGCTGTCTTGCTTTTCGTGTGCCGATCACTGGTCTGCTCGTCATTTTCGTAGTCTCGCTCTTGGACGAATCTCTGTGTACACTACCGGATTCCATGGCTTTGCCGTGTGCCCGGTACACACGGCAAAGCCTTAAATACACACGGCAAAGGCTTTGCCGTGTGTGGCACACGGCAAAGAGCACACGGCAAAGTTTGGACGGCAAAGGGGTTCTTTGCCGTGTGCCCAAGATCGGGCACACGGCAAAGAGTGTCCTTTGCCGTGGGCCCGCGTGCCGGCGCACGGCAAAGGGCCGTGCACACGGCAATGGCCCGTTTTCCGGTAGTGGTAGCGTCCTCTCTGTGAAACGTATACGTACGGCGACCGCCGATCGGGGTGATCAGTGTCCATATTTCTGTGAAGCGTGTGCATGCAGTGAGGTAGAAGCGTACAAGTCGAGTGCGTGCAAGTGCCATTATATTTGTACATGCGACAAGAGAAAACCGGCCTTGCAGATCTTTTCCGGCTCACGTACTCAAGTCTCTGAAATTGCTTGAGAGGGCCAATCCATGCATCTAGTATTTTGTTGGTACAATACACATTAGTGGCTTAATCGTGGCGTGCCGACGATGTCAGCAATAACGTTGGTTGTTCTGCCGCTGGTACTCGTCATGCTTCCGCTTGTCGTCGTTGCTCCGCACCCGCCATGGCAGCACTGTGGAAGCGGCAACTACACCGCCGGCAGCAAATACGAGGCCAACCTGCAGCTCCTCTCCACGACCCTCCCGTCGAACGCCTCCTCCTCCCCTGCCCTCTTCGCCAAGGCCTCCGCCGGCGCCGAGCCCGGCGACAGGGTCTTCGGCCTCGCCCTCTGCCGCGGCGACACCAACGCCTCCTCCTGCCTCAGCTGCGCGACGCGCGCGTTCGGCGACGCGCAGGCCCTGTGCCCCTACAGCAAGGAGGCAGCCGTCTACGACGACCTCTGCCTCGCCTTCTTCTCCGGCGCCGACTTCCTCGCCTCCACGGCGAACCTGGGCCAGATCAGGCGCTACGTCATCAGCCGGAACAGCCCGACCAACACCACGGCCATCGGGTTCGTCACCCTGGTGAGCGCGCTGCTGACGTACACGATGCAGTGGGCCGTGTACAACGACTCCAATCCGGCGGTCAGGCTGTACGGCACGGTGCGCATGAACGTGGTCTCGCCGCCGCTGTTCTCGCTCATGCAGTGCACGCCGGACTTGTCCGGCGACGCCTGCGGGCAGTGCCTGCAGGACCTCGTCGGAAACTCCACCTTCAACGGGTCCACGGCCGGCGTGCGCAGCGTTGGCGCGCGTTGCGGTTTACAGGTACGAGACGTACAAGTTCTACAATGGGGAGCCCATGCTGACGATCGGGTCACTGTCGCAGATCAACTCACCGGTACCGCCGCCGTCAAGCCAACCAATAGCCACGCCAGGTTACTGAAAGTGTTTCATCTTTTCTGCTGAATATATGCTACGTACTTTTTTTTTCAATTTATCTATAATTATAGCACATGTATAGTACTTGTGTTTTATCAAACAAGTTACTGAAAGGATTTCGTCTTATTTCTGCTGAATATATACTATTTTTTCAGATTTTCTATAATTTATGTACTTGAGATGCATTTCTTCTAGCTCATCAAAAAAACATTAGATAGACCGGATTAGAAGGATCCGTTATTCGAAAATTTT
The DNA here is from genome assembly GCA_015476505.1 of Urochloa ruziziensis. NCBI lineage: Eukaryota > Viridiplantae > Streptophyta > Magnoliopsida > Poales > Poaceae > Urochloa > Urochloa ruziziensis. The sequence continues at coordinate 20,034,032 of CM027121.1, forward strand.
GAATTCGTTTCTTGTTTCAAATATTCACTTGTCATACCATTATTCTAGCGCATACATGTGTGTTTTATCAAACAAGTTACTGAAAGCATTTCATCTTTTCTGCTGAATATATACTTATCTTATACTTTGGGATGAAAATTTCGCCACAGGGAAAAAGATGACTAGCAAGCTGTTGATAGTTGCCTTACTACTGCCACTGATTGCAACTGCATCTGTCCTCGTCCTCTCTTTTGTGTGGATAAGAAGCATAAGAAACAGTGAGTCATGTTTTAGTTTATACTCTTTAACTTATTCTTGAAGGTCCACGAGGCATCGGGTTATTTTCAAACCTTACATATCCTTAATTTGTTAGATAAACTGAAGTTGCGGAAAAAAGATGCGGCAACCAGAGAAGAAGTACTAAAGCTATGGAGAATGGAAGAAAGCAATTCGGATTTCATGCTGTTTGATTTCACTCAAATAAAAGAGGCTACTGGCAACTTCTCAGAAGAAAACAAACTAGGAGAAGGTGGCTTTGGCTCAGTGTACAAGGTAAACTAATAAACACATCCCACTTAACAAAAGATGAGGTTCAGGCGCGTTCAAATACATACTTTGATCATCTTTGATAAGTTTGAATTCCAATTTTTCTAAAATTTTCGCAGGGACAATTGTGTACTGGGCTTGAGGTAGCAGTTAAGAGGCTCGCTGCACATTCAAGACAAGGACTTGTTGAGTTCAAGAATGAAATCCAACTTATTGCGAAGCTGCAACATTCAAATCTAGTTAATCTCCGAGGATGTTGTATTGAAGGAGATGAAAACATACTGATCTACGAATACATGCCAAATAAGAGCTTAGACTTCTTCATCTTTGGTGCGTGTACATATATGTAGCTAGAGCAGTAAGGCTAATCTCGACGGGAAGTTCTATAATGATGTTTTTAAGATAACCACATAAGCAACATAAAAATAAAATGGTGTTTGAAACTACCTCTCCCGGTGCATAGTTTCATAGGCTTCTAGTAGCATTTAATTTTAGAACTCACAGAGAGTTGGTATTCGTGCACAAAGAGTTCCATCTAGATGAAATTGGTGTCCTCTCTCTCTTCTTAAATTTAGAGACATGTCATAAAAAAGTTCCTACGTAGCATGTCATAATGATGTTTTTAAGATAGCCACATAAGCAACATAAAAATAAAATGGTGTTTGAAACTACCTCTCCCGGTGCATAGTTTCATAGGCTTCTAGTAGCATTTAATTTTAGAACTCACAGAGAGTTGGTATTCGTGCACAAAGAGTTCCATCTAGATGAATTGGTGTCCTCTCTCTCTCTTCTTAAATTTAGTGACATGTCATAAAAAGGTTCCTACGTAGCATGTCAATGTCAATTAGTGAGAATGAAACTCCCATTGGGAGTAGCCTAAAACGTCATCTGTTCTATTATTAGGATCTATGGAATTTAAAACATACTTAATATATATATATATATTGTTTCAGCCGTGCAGATGAAAAAAGAGCTTCACTGCTCAATTGGAATAGACGCTTATGCATAATCGAGGGAATATCACAAGGACTCTTGTATCTCCATAGACACTCTCGGCTACGCATCATTCATAGAGACTTAAAAGCAAGTAATATTCTCTTAGATGTTGACATGAATCCTAAAATTTCTGATTTTGGGCTTGCGAGGATATTTGATTCCAAAGATACTCAAGTGAATACCAAAAGGGTGGTGGGCACATAGTAAGCATTTTCATCTCTCCTGTATTATTACTTGTTCAAAACGAGATGTTTTCAGTTTTGTTTTGTTTTCCTATATTACTTCTTTAGAGTTTTTTTAGTTCTGACAGGTGCCTGCATTCCTTTTTTTTTGTTCTATTAGTGGTTATATGGCCCCGGAGTATGCATCAGAGGGATGCTTCTCTGTAAAATCTGACGTGTTTAGCTATGGAGTTTTGCTTCTTGAGATTATTAGTGGGAAAAGAAATTCTGGCTTTTACCACTGCGGGGATTTCTTCAACCTCCTTGGTTATGTAAGTTTGTTTATACACAAAATAGATTATTAACAACCTTCGTGGCTTCAGTTCTTACTAGCGTGCCATCACAAGCCTAGGAAAATTATCTCATGCTCGCTGCATTTGCATATGTGATGTTGTTATGCCCCTTTATTTGGTCTGGTTAGTGGGCGATATGAACCATTCAGTGGGAGACTTGATTCTCGAATCTTGACTCCGTCCCTAGTCGGATCCAAATCGAGGCGGTTGTGCATCCAAATCTTGGCTCCATCCCTATGACGGATCCAATCTTGATCATCAGTGTTTCAGATTCTCACTAGTTGAGTTTGTGCAACTAATGGATCGAAATTCATTGCAGGCATGGCAGCTTTGGAAGGATGAGACTTGGCTTGACCTTGTAGCTCCGTCATTAGTAAGTGAAGGGAGTATGATGGAGATAAAGAAATGCATAAAAATTGCATTGTTGTGTGTTCAGGAGAATGCCGCTGATCGTCCAACCATGTCTGATGTCGTTACAATGCTATCAAGTGAGCTGCTGCCTCTACCTGAGCCCAAACAGCCTGCATTCTTCAATGTAAAGGCAACACATGGACAATTGTCTACACGCAGCAGTATAAATGATATTACAATGACTATTGTTACAGGTAGATAAGAACATATTTCAGATCACATTAGTGTTGTTCATTCTATGAAAATGGAACTCATATATGGATTGCCCTGTATGAAATCTAGCTAGATCAATCGCTATTGTGAATAACATTTATGTTCCTATTTCATCCACATCCGGTACATATAACGTACAATATTTTTTTATACAATATGTACAACTCTAGTAATTGTTGTTGTGGAATAATACTACGCTGCAATTTGGTACATGCTAATATACATTAAGCATATATAGTGCATGATAAGTGGTCACAAGGGAGAGGAAATGGCTAGTCTTGCTGAATGGTGTGTGTGTGTGGGGGGGGGGGGGGGGGGGGGGGGCATATGTCCCCCGCTCAACTCTTCCCTTTGCTCAGGAAGAGAAATATGCATAGACTTCTTACCTTTTCTAAATCACAATTACATTTATGTATTATAATTAATCCTTATCTTGCTCAATCATGTAGTATCCTAATGTGCATACGTCTCAAAAGACAAAAGCTGCTTGTCTGAATGGGCAGACTTCCATAAGGACTAGGTATGCATAAGGATCAAGGGATCACCCTACAAGTCTAAAATGATTAAAAGACTAGCAAAATGTTTGGTTTTTGCAGAGGGCGGGTTAGTGTCCAAGTACATAGCAATGTCCGTGCTAGGACTAGTGATGTTTGACTGGCTTTCTAAGCCAAATGGTAAATAATGAAAACGAAACAATATTTCAGCTATTAACAGAAAATTTTGGCAAGAAACTATATATTGACATACACATCGAGAATCTTTCAATTCAACTGTCAATACTATTCGTGAGCAAATGGTGAGGAGGTGTGAGGACCTAATGTTTGTCTAAACGAGATGGTGAGAGCGGAGGGCACACCTCACATTGCCGGCTGCTGTTGGCCCCTGCAATTTTGATCTTTGACAAAATGATGTTCAGAAAATGTAATAGCATGGGAAGGATAGAAGGGACGATGTTTGTTCATGGACTTTGACATCTCTAATCATGGCGATGCAATAATTAATTTAGTTCCCAAACTCCCAAACAATATCGATCTATGAACGTTTAGTCTATTTCTTGTACACTGGGTGTATGGGTAGGGCATGCAGAAAAAAAGTGGTTTGTAAATATAGTTCATTTTCTCTTGTCTATCACTTTGAATCCATGATATTCCAAATAAAACAGAACTGGCCCCTATGGGGCTGAATATACCATAAATCATCTAGAAACTGCAAATCAGAGGATGTGAGCTGTCCTAGAGGCAAAGAGCAGGACTGAATATTACCATGTGGTTCAAGGTGTGAAGAACCCACTCATTTGGTCTGTCTAGTGAACTAGGAGATTTTGACTACTAAAAAATAAACAAAATTTTGAGATGGTTTTCATTCAGCTAGCTTGGGACTGAATTACTGATGATAGCGTGTCCCTGATTCTGAACATTCTAAATGCCTTGTTGCTTCTAGCTCATTGGAGTAGTACTTCCGAGTCAGGAAATGATTGCTTTCGAAGGTTTCTGTACTCAAATAAGAATTTGTTTATTTTACGCGGGTGCATATAATAAGCTAACAAAATATTAAAGTAATCTGAGAAAATATTTTTCCCCATTCGGCCCAAAAAACGATGATTTCCCGATGAGGTCCAGTTGGGCCTTAATTAAGAGGGCCCAGTAGAGTTTAGACCTAGCATTTTGGGTCAGCAAGCCATACAGATGCGAACGGCCCAACTCAAAATGTTTCAAAATTTTGGTGACTCTGGCTTAGTTCTTGCTCGAGCTTGTGCAACAATTTTCGTGGCTGAATTTTTGCTCGCGCCCTCACATCAGGATGACAGGATGAAATTTCCAGATGGAGATTTGGCTATTCCTTACACTCAAAGATTTCCTTTTTCTACTTTGATTCCTGTCAGTAGTGTTAAATCCCTCCAGTTTGAAGCCGATAAGTTCTTTTTTTTTTTTTTTGCTTTCCTCATGCATTTGTAATCTGTTTTTTTATTATTAATGCATAACCAGTAGGAGTGCTCACCGCCTCACCCCTCCTGTTCTATGATTTTTTTTGGAAGACATAAAATTTGCAAGACCGGCCCCTTTTCTTTGCCTTTCATAATTCTTATGTAGAATGGAACAAGTACGGATAATTCAGTCACATCAAAAAGCTCATCAGTGCTATCTTAATTTACACGTGACACTAATATTTTCTGCACTTTCCGACGAGTCCAATGAATCAAAATCATCTCTTCGGAAGGCAGCTGGCAGCTCTATATCATACTACGTACGTACAATCTCTTGAAAAATCATTTACAGTAAAATCAAATCCTGAAAGTGAAAAAAATAAACTTGAAAGAAGTTGATAAATTTGATCACGAAGTTTTCCTTTCGTTGTTGATCCATCGATCGATTTATTATTGCAGGAATCGCTGGAGGTCGACGACCATGACGGTGATGTCGTCGCGGCTGCCTCTGCTCTTTGCCAAGGCGATCAGCTCCTTACACGATCCCACAGAGGAAGACAACGCGCCGGCCGCCGCCGCGGCGACGGCGTCGACCGCCTCCTGGCAGGAGACCTTGTTCCAGAGGCCATCGGACGCGACGACGAGGAACCGGCAGTCCGGCGTGAGGCGGCGGCGCGACACCTCGGGGTCGCAGGTGACCCATGGCTTCATGGACGCGTCCCCGAACGCGCGCGACACGGCGAGGCAGTCCTGGACGCGCCACACGCCGCCGCTGCCGCGGCTGACGTACCCGCCGGAGCTCTCGATGCGGCGCCTCTCGTCCTCGCGGCCGGCGGTGTGGTCGCTCGTCAGCGCGGATGGCCACGCCGCCGCGGCTGCCGAGGACGGCCCGGCAGTCGCCCACGTTGGCAACGTAGAGGTCGCCGCCCTTGACCACCGCCGTCGCTGCGCATGCGCCGCCGCGTACGCCCTAATAAGTGCATGGGTAAGAAGTTAAGAACAGAAGTACATATTTGTAAGTCAGCAGCTGCATGCAGTTATCTATCTAAGAGCGCATGGCTTCTCGATGTTAATGCAAGTAGTGTTCATGGAAATGGAACACCGCACCATATATGTGCTATGGCTAGCTAACTAGCTAGTGTTAAAATTTTCTCATTTGCGTGTCATAGATGATATTTCTCTTCGAGAACATTGTTTTAATTAATTTCTCCCCTAAACTGAAGTATAATTGTAGTAACATAGCTGGCAAAGAAACTCCGGTTTTTTTGAAATAACCTTCAGCCAGCTTTAGACATGACGAGTTTGTTCTAGAGCTTATTCTATCTTCTTCTCCCTCACAAAATACTATTGAAACAACCTAAATCAGCCACAGCAAGTACTTATATCCACCAGCGGAACTACACGGAGCGAGAGCAAGAATTACCTCCAGTATGGTCATTAATATATGACAACGTTCTGGACAAACGGCTAAAGTTGTCCCCAAAACATCATATATCAATGACCAGAGTGGGTATAATTCAGACTCTACATGAACCGGAAATTGCCCATTAATTTGAATCATGAGAATAATGCGGTCGTGCCGTACGCTTGAGGTTGCACGCCAGCTGAGGTTCATGCATATGACCTGATAGTGCCAGTCAATGTCCATATGTGAACGTATCACGCTATACCGGCGACAGCCGCCTCTGCATGGGGCTCCCCACTCCCCAGCAGAAGCCACACGGCACGGGCACTGATCCACCCCATGCCATGCCCCCTCTGATCCCCTACCAGGATTATCCATCACATGCGCGCGCCACTTGGATTTTATCAAGAAGCAGATCTAGCCAAAAGCCTTGCTACACGTGGCTAGCTAGTTATTTATATTTGTATATATGTTATATACTCCCTCCGGTTCGGTAAAGGAAGTCGTTTTGGACAAGATTTGAGTCTATGAAAGTTATCGATCGCCATCGGTAGGTCAACGTCCAGCTGATAACAGAGCACTAAAGTAGACAAAAGGTTTGAATCGTTCAAACCTAACCAACTCGTGGATGCATGCGATGCCAAGACTCAGTCAAGGAAAAGTAGTTAGCTGCTCCTTGCAAGCTAAGCTAGCTTAAATATCCGAGATGCCTGCTTACCTGGCTCAAGAACTCGCTGTCCGTGGTCAGGTAGGCCGCTCTGATCGCCGCCACGACCTCATCTTGGTCATCACTCTGCGGCGGCGGCGGTGATTGTTTCCGGCTTGCCGTCGATGCGGCGGCGGCAAGTGCGGCGATGACGTTCTTGCCGAGCTTGTCGGCGACGAAGTCCACGGCCGCCCGGCCGCCGTGCCCGTCGTATACACCGTAGAAGGCCTGCCCCAAGAAACAAAAGTTGAATTTGCATGTACTGGTGCTGCGCTAGCGGCTAGCTTGAGAATACTGATATTGTGTTGGCACCATATATGCATGTTGACGAAATGTTTTTATAAAGCGCAAATCTTAATGCTGCCGTTTGACCCAACAGGTCCTGTGGACAAGTCCTGGGCTCTAAAATCCTTAAAGAGGAAATTAAAAACTCATTCTAGATTGGAAGTTTCATAGCTAACGATGGAGTGTATACCACAGTTTCTTAGCAATTCAGGGTACGTTATTGGTTGTATATATGTGGGGTCGACGTGCTTCCTAGGTCGTATGCATATGTACAACTCCGACATTTTCCTCGTTTTCTCTTTCACCTGTTCCTTTTCTGCTGTCGACGACAATGGTAAACGACGCATACTCTTCATTTTAGGCATGTATTTTTTTTCGAAAGACCATTTTAGGCATGTATTTCATGCATCATTTTAACAAGTTATGAACCAGGAAATGTTTCGTCACATACCAGATTTATTTTTCACAAAATAATATAGCTATTCACATCCAATGAACCAGGCAGAAATAATATATGCCTATTTTCTTTAATTTTAATTGATGGAGTAATCTAAACTTGATCATGATGTTATGTCTTAAACAGCTAAATCATATTAACAGTCTTCTGTTACCATAGCACACGTACACTTTTTGTGAGCAATTGTATTTTGGGAGCTCAAAATGGCATTGCAAACACCAAATTCACTAGATAATAAATATCAATGGACGGAAATGAATTATAGTAGTATACGCAAGCCATATATTATCCACTAGTACATGCTTTTCTGTGTGCTTCTTTATGAGTTCATTTTTTTCAAACATCAAATTCACTAGATAATTCAGAGGTTCTGAACAGTTAAATTTTGTTTTCAAATAAACTAAAGGAAGGAGTTGTACTCATTCAACATTATGTTAATTATATTGAAGGACTGGATTTTGCACACATCTACCATTATATTCCACAATGTTGTTAATTTTAGCTGTGAAAAGCAGGAGCAGGCATCAGAACCCCCCTCCAACTACGTTTTAACCTGCCCCTCAAACCTTTTATGTAGTAGTGAAAATGGCAGAATCACAGTTGGAGACAAAACTTATCCGCAAAAAGTTAAAATTCGTGATACCCGGCCCGAAATGAGTTATAATAGTATACACAAGTGACATATATTATTCACAGAAGTACATGATTTTCTGTGTGCTTTTATATTTTATGAGCTCTTTCTTTTGTAAACATCAAATTCACTAGATAATTCAGAGGTTCTGAACAGTTAATTTTTGTTTTCAATCAAACTAACTAACGGCAGTAGCTCTACTCATTCAGCTTAATGTTAATTAAAGGGCTTGATTTTGCACACATCTAGCATTATATTCGCTTCCTAGAAATTGTATGTAATTCAATGCAGTGTTGTTAATTTTCAGCACTACAAGATATATAGCAGAATAACAGTTGGAGAGAAAAAAATTATCCGCAGAATGTAAAAAATTCACGATACCGAGCCCATTCTTTCTAAATCTAGTTTGCATATACTACATATCCATTCGGAAAAGCTATACTATCTAGATTCTAGAGAATCATCAGATTTTGCATTCATATATTGAAACAAGATAAGCTAATAATAAACCTGGAGGAGGTAAAATGTGTGTACCAATTGATGAGAGCCTTCTCCTTCTCCTCCAATGTTATTATCATTGATGACAGAATACCCATCCTCCATGGCGTGCCTGACGCCTCTCCTGCTCGCAAGGCAGAACCCCTTGCCCTGCACCTCCACCTCCGTCGCCACGTCCGTCTCCCGGTCCGCCGCCGCGCCGAACGGGTCGACGCCGGGAGCGCATGCCACCGGCGGCGGTATCGCCAGTCTCGGCGGCCTCCCTCGCGCCGCCTTGGCCGCCGGCGTCTTCTCCGCTGCAGCTCTCTCACCCTGCTGCTGCTTGATCGCCGGAACAACGGCAATCGCCGGCGGCGGCGACGACACCTGCAGCGGCGGCGGCAGCTGGTCCTTGCCGTCGTGGAGGTCGGCGTGGTGCACCTTTGACCTCGGCGGCTGCAGGTGCTGCCATGGCGCGGGCACCGCCGTGGAGGTCGTCGCTGACGTCGGCGAGCAGAGGGGCATGAAGAAGGTCGCCCAGCCGCCGCTGACGATCGCGTGGGCGAGGCGGGCGAAGGCGGCGGCGGCGGAGAGCAGGAACCTGACGCCGTGGAGCATCGCTAGCTAGCTCCTCGGCGCGGTCAACGGATATGTACAATTAATTCGTCGGCACGGCACGGAACCGGCGGCAGCGGTGGCGCAAGGTTCCTCGGATTAGGTGTGTGCTATTCCTGTGGGGAAGACGAAGACGGAGCGGGTTGTACGTGGCTTTGCTTGGGCTGCCGTTATATAGGTGTGGCGGGACCGGGAGAAGGGGTCACGGGGTTGACCGGTCAAAGAATGGCTTCTTGTGCACGGATCGGATCGGCGCATGCAAAATAAAATCAAATTTTGTTTGCGACGCTCGAGAGAGGGATACCAGTACAGTATACTACTCACATACGGTTGGTCTTCAATTTCCCTTGACCATCAGTAATTCTTTTCGCGATAATTGGCCATCATCAGTAAGACAGTAACTGTTCGCTCTGTTGCAGCAATTAGGTTATTTTTTTTCATCAAGCTGAATCCCAGACCAAGTTCTATTCAAAAAGTAACCGCACCCTCTCATATACATTTTTATTCAAAAAGTAACCGCAGTTGATTCCCAGACCACAAGTGTGAGTTCTCACAATCACTTGATATGTTTAATTTTACCCTCTTCTTTCGTTTCTTTTTCGTGAGGTACTGTCACTGCGCTGTTCCCTGAACCATCCGTAACTACGCCAGTGTGAAACCCGTGGGTAATTAAACCCAAATTACGGCCGTCCAGAAGAAGTAAAACCTCATTCACGAGCACGCAATGCCGCCGGCCGTCCAGGTGTGAAAATCTCACAAACTCCGGCGGTGCCAAAACCTCCTGCAGAAATATTCAAATTCAGCGACAAACTAAAAACTTTAATACCAAGCTAGCAAGCTAATTAAGCAGGTCGGCACAGCAACGTACGGCTACCAATTACACGCCAGCGTCGCCGCGCCGGCAGCGGCCGCGGGGAAGAAGAGAAGCGGTCGTCGTAGTCGTCGTCTCGTCTGGCATTCTGCGGCGCTGGCTCTGCCTTGTCCGGCGTGGCGTATCCACCTGAAGCTGACGTGGCAACAAGTGGCTGGCGCCGTGCCGATGTGGCTCGGCGGACCGTTTACTACTACGGTGACCTGGCGTGTGAGCTGGAACGTCGCATGCATGGCAGCATGGGTGTGGGCGTGTGGGCCCAGGCGCGTCGTGTTGGTCAGGAAATGCTGCCCTACATGCGCTGGAAAATGGCTACTGGGTACTGGTACTGAACTGGCGGTCCTAATTATTCCATCTCTTCTAGATGAAGCCACGTCGATTAATCAGCTAATATTAAGAAAAAGGTTGGGCTTGTTCTTAAGTTCATTTTACAGTCACTTCCCCTATACAGTATCTTAATGTTTTCGTTTATGAGCCGTGTATAATTGTGCTATAATCCGCTACATAGCTACCTGCTACTCCCTCTATTTCTTTTATAGATAATATTAGGATTTTAAAATGCAAAAATTCGTAAATTTTAACTAACAAATTAGTCATTACATACATGTTAAGTGTATACAAAAGTTGTCAATAAATTCCTATTCTCTTGCGCAAAACTACATATCTTTTAGTATGACAATAATTTTGCACACCGATTACTATTTGAGCAGCTTCCTTGCAAAAGTTATAAGGCACAATAAATGGTCAACATAATTTCCTTGCATATTTGTACAGCTTCCTTGCTCCCTGGAAGTTCGTGCTGCTCGCCGTAAAAAGGATCAGACTGGAACGTAACTCCTGTGGCCACGGACACGAGACAAAGTCGAAGGCGCTGACAATCTTAGGTGGATTCATGGACTATATTATCACTTCTTCCATTCAACTTGCGTCTCCAATATGTGCCGATTATCTGCATACAAGAAAATGGGAACATATATAGTATCCTTGTAGGCTTCTAGACCCGGACTCAATACTTGAAAGCTTGTTTTTTGAAATTTATACAAATCAAAGTGAGGGTTTTGTAGTGTATTTCTTTGAAACCTTGAAATGTTAACAGGTTCAAAAGAAAATATGTAGTGATATATTTTTATGAATTATACTCAATATTTTTGTTAACAAGTTCAGTGCACATAGAAGGCTTTTCTCTCCCATCAATGTTGACATCGGGCTTTTCGGATATGTTATGAACTACATACCGTTTATTAATTTGGCCTTATGACATCTAACCTCCTTGTCTTGTCCTAATACGCTTTTTAAAAACAGGTCTTTCCAGGATTCCATGCAGTAGTGGACTTGTTCCACATGTCCCTTTCATATGATGCAACTCAATCAGTTACTGTTAAATAAAACTTTTGGTGATGAAACCGTGACAAGGAAAGCCACCTGCAACAGCAAGTAATGCCCGCTTTGTTTGAAGGTCCTGAACTACTACCTGCAAACTCAATTATGTCTCTCTCTTTTTTTTTCTTAAATGACTACAAAATGCATCTTTCAATCTGAGTCAGTGCTGGAGGCTCTCTTATTGCGAGATAATGGCTCTTTGAAGCAAAATTTGATTTTACATTTTGCATGTAAAATATAAATAGTATCATTTTCATTTCCCACAGTTCTTTGGTATAAATCCTAGCAAATATATGAATCATATCATTCTGAAACACTATATATCTAAGATAAACTGAAACTAGCCAATACCAGAAATCTGGTAGAATATACCATGATTTCTGCTAAACGGTGGTAATTTGAACCTTTTAGTACATAGGAGATGACGCAACACATTACAAAAAACCGCAAACTTGCCCTAAGCACGAGAGAAACTGGGTCGTGCATGTCTAATAAATTTGGACCAGGCCAATATTATGCATGGCTTTGCAGAATGCTTCAGTCTTCAGATGTAGCAAAATTCCAGCCAAAAGAAGTAAATCCAAGTAGCTGTCAGCAACACTAATAAGTCTTCCTTAGCGATTAATCCAAGTGTGCCATTAAGGAACACTTCACGGAATAAACAAAAAAACAAAACAAAACAATGACCAACAACCATGGAGCAGAACAAGTCCAGTGTAAGCAACACATCTGTCTACACCTACAAATGGCTCCAGATAAGTGAATACAAATAGCCGTTGTCCTTCATGTTTTTTCCAAACTATATACAATACAATAATCTAGGTCGAAAGAATGTTTTAGAAAGGTTCATTCCGCAATGCACAAAGTACACTGTATATTGTTAAAAATAATAAAATACTGGATCAAAGAAGATGACAAACAAACAATAAAAACATAAACAAAATTCTTATATGCACGCATGCATATACTAGTAGTTCGCCAATAAAGATAGCTAGGTCAATCCCTAAATAGATTTGAAGAGTTCAGTGCTCTGGTGACAGGGCCTACTACTACCAGCTGCATGCAGACAAAGAAAATTTAAAAAACTGGTAATATGACCTCATCAAAGCCAAACAAAATGCAACACAACAAGAACAGGTAGAAAAAGATAATGTCCTTCGGTCCTTCCATAGCCACCCTCCTACCTGAAGAAATAATCAAAACTGTAGAATTCGCAAACCATATCACTGTTATTACAGTGACTTCATCAACTAGTGAGTAGTGACTCGGCAATACTACACCAATAAAAAAATTACCAAAGCCACCCAATCAAAGAACAAGTCCGTGATTTGGTAGTTTTGTTTTAGCTCTCACTGATTTCTTTAGGAAATTAATTAGATAGCACTTCAGGCAATGGATTGATGGTGCACGGAACTAACACTTATTAGAGGACTGGTTCATATGCATTCTGCAATGCCTTTGTGAGCCTCTAGATCGAGTTCAAGTGAGATGTAATTTTGTTAACTTTTCCTATGCTGGCTTCGTTCTGAAGAATGATTAGCAGATCTTATAATTTAATTCATGAAGATGCAGTCATGGAGATTGACATGTATGCAAGAGATTTGGACCTAACTGTTTTAGTGTCAATTTGTCATAAGATAATCCACTAATAATGTGAATCTCTGTTGCAGTTTATGCCAGGTTCATTCGATCACTGATTTCGATGGCGAGTCCTACATTTCAAATTCTTCAATACGTACTTAAGGAAGTCTGACAGCACTTGATTGGCTGATTCTATTTGTTTAAGATAGTCACGGACTCATAGTCCAGAGAAAAATAGTGTTGTGTGTATCATGAAGTCTTTGCTATTGCGCTTCAGCTTCAATCTTTTGAGCAGCACGTGAACGGAGAAGCAGACGAGTTTACCCTAGCATTTTCTCCTTTCATCTCATACTCCAAGTTCAACATTCTAAATACACTCAACGGTACAAAGAACAATCAATAGTGAATTCAGTTGACACTGAAACTGATATTAATGCATGCGAGTTGTCAGCAATATCCTGCTTCTCACTGTTCCCTGTCCTCGTAGAAGCAACAATGCCTCCCATTGGTTCATCTTGACCTCACAGGCACCGTCCACGACAATGAATTTTTTTTTGCGGAGTTCATATTCTTTGACCGTGTTTACATGGTTGGTGAAAAGATTTAGGAATGGAATATTTTCACATTTGAAATATGTTTTGAAGTATTAAACATAGGCTAATTAAAAAACTAATTGCAGATTACGTCCGGAATTCGCGAGGCGAACCTAATGAACTTAATTAATGTCAGTAGCACATGTTTACTATAGCACTACTGTAGCAATGTAGTGTCTAATTATGACCTAAATTAAAATCATTAGATTCGTCTCGCAATTTCCGGACCATAATGTGATTTGTTTTTTTAACTCCATTTAGTACGCCATACATGTGTCCAAACATTCATTTTGGATTTTAGATTTCGGAAACAGCAAGAAATCTCTGCAATATGTGTGCATCACTGAACTTGCAGGAAATTGCATTCATCCTCTAAGCAGTGACGTCAGCGAGATCTCTGGTCCCGCGTGCCATATCGGTCGAGATTGTGCACTGCCGGCCAATTCGGCCATGCCCAGCCGTTCCTCCTCCTCCAGCTGGGTCGCAGTCGCAGTCAGAGAACTTAACGAGACGGCTGCATATGCATGTTGTAGAGCTGCAGCCGATCGATTGAGCCCTGGGAAAGCTGAGGCAAAATGGCGTGCGAAGCACGAGCCGAGAGGACGAGGAACAAGCAAGGGAGAGACGCCCAGAACACGGCGGCGTGAGGCGGCGTTCCTTGCGGCACCAGGGGGGTAGACGGTGTTAGAGAATCCGGGGGTAGACGGTATTTCAAATACCGTCCGCCCCCTGAGGCCCTTCTAGTCGCCCGATCCGACGTGAGCGGCCCGGATCGACTGTCGGGGAAAGGCGGCCAGAGGTTCTTTGTCTAGTCAGACTTTCAGAGTCGGCTGCTGGAGGCCGCACTCCCGCAAACTCGCAAAGCAGAACGAGAGGATGGCCGTCTAGAGCGCCACCAGCTCCAGCTCGTGTTTTCACTACCAAGCTGCGGCGGCGGGCGAGGCACGGGCTACGGCTGCTGCCGGTGGGTGCGATCACGGAGGCTGCACGCCGGACATTCCCAGATCATGGTACAGCCGCCGCATGGGTACAGCCGGCAGCACAAGTGGCAGGCGTCAACCTCTGACTGCGGCACGGCGCCGTTGAGGTGTAGGTGCGCATGACGGAGCTGGCCCGCACGCTGGCCAGGCAGTTGTACGTGACCCCCGGCGACGTCTGCCAGACCGGCCACGCCGCCGGCGACGCGATGACGGCGGCGTCATGAACCCGCGCGCGCTCGCCTTCGCACCCTGCGGCTGGCTCGTCCCCGACCAGGGGCGGTGCGGTTGCGCCAACCGTCGGATCGGCAACGAATTGCAGGATGCGACCAGATGAAGGTAAGCTGCTGGTGCGTCATATCGAATGGGCCTGAAAGCCCATTAAGCAGCCCAATGAATCAGACTGTTTCCTCGCTCCGAGACCGAAGAAATTGCTTGGACGACGCTCCACGGGGTTCTTCTTCTCCACCGTCCGGTCTGGACTGAAACTCCGGCGGACGACTCGCTAGGGTTTCTTCCTCCAATCCTCCCCATCGCCGGCCTTGAAAAATCGACATCTTTGCCGGCTGCCGCCCTCCGCACTGCAGACGAGGTTCTCCAGGGGAAGCGAGTTGTCCACGAGCAGGGATGCCATCGGTAAATACTTTGTGTGCATAGGGTTAGATGCACACCCACGAAGGGAGTACTCCGTAAAATCCATACTCGGGATGCCATTGGAGCAGTCCATTGCCCATCAAATCCGAGAAATAGTGCTCAGATGTCCTGCTCCTGCAGAGACGTGGGATTGTTTGTTGACATTGATGTGCACTTGGATCGCTTGAATTGTGGGTGAAATTGTCATTTTCTGGTTGTATGCTAAAAAAGCCTACAATATACTTGGGCCGTGTTTAATTCACGAAAAAGGTGAAATTTTTTTGGATTGGGTTGCGTGCACACAGAAAAAAATGATCTTGGGCTACTTAGGGCAGTCCCAACCCATAGAGTCTATGGGTAGTTTCCATGTCGCCACATAAGCAAGAAATCACTATAGAAACTACACTCCACAACCCATGATTTCTTGATATGGATTGTTAATAAATGCATCATCTCTCCTCTCTACCAATCATATTTACTCTTTATCTATCATGAAGAAACCATCATCTCTTCAATGCAAAGTTTGGTAGTGTCTAGTGCATAGGTTCTCGTGTAGACATTGGGTCTCATGCAAGTCCCAGTTTCTTTCTCTCTCTACTCTCTTTCTTATTTAATACAGTGCCACATAAGCTAAAAGTCCTACGTGGCAATCTAATTAATGCTATGGAAACTGATAGTTCCGCACGACGTCGCAGGGGGCACGATCGCCCGCATGACGCGGCCACACACCCATGGATCAACGGCACGCACACCACTCCTCTAACCGGCAGCAGCACGCAACAACCTTGTGTGCACTCTGCACCTAAATCTAGACTCAAGCAACGACCCAACCTGGGGCACCGTGACACACACTCGCACACGGACCCTGTCGGTGACGCCAAACGCTGCAGCTGTCACTTGCAGTTGCAGTTACTGATCTGAACCCAAGAGTATCAGTTTGTAGTCGATCAGAGCTTCAGGCCTTCAGAACTCTCCAGTCTCCACTGGGCTTGGCCCAGCAGGAAGGAGCAACCCTGAAGCACGGTGCAGCGTATCCATGGTCCATGGCTACAAGCTTCCGAATGATGGATGCGCCGGTTGCGGCGCTCGTCTCTGGCGCTACGTGGCTGGTGCCCTATGGCAAAGCCACGAAGGACTCCGGCGGCGGCAGCAGGGAGTGGGAAAAGTTTTGCAAATTGCCTTTAAATTGGATCGAGATTATTAATCACGATTCAACTATTTATACAAAATTGGAACATACAGTACACAATAACACGTATTGTTTGTTTCATATGACTAAATATTGAAAACCTTAACCTTGCACACCGAGATTGGAATACCTAAAACACAGTTTAAGTCTTAAGCCATCCAAATTCTTCCAATTCTGCATTGTTTCATACTCCTTGTTGCAGAATTTTTTGGTCGCACTTCAAAGAGTGTCGATTACCTTGGTTTTCTCAAAAGTCTCCTTGTTGCATTGATTGCCCATGATGAGGTATAAACGTCCTGCATAGGTTTGCAGTCAGTCACCAATGTCAACAGTAAATAATTTATTTGAGTACTGTAACTAAAATCTGTTGAAGTTATTTACTTAAGGCAAAAAACAAAACAACATTAAGCCTAACCGAGCCTGGAAGAAAACATGAATGCCGTATGATTCTTACCCAGAGGCCAGAGCTTGTTTAGGATGCATAACTGCTGAAAGTATCCTAGCATCGAAAGAAAATCTAGCTGGGTGGTATGGCACATTATTGGCAAACAACAAGACGTTGTTTAAGTACAAACTAGAAAACAGTAACAAAGAAAGAGTGTTGGATCTATGCGTTCGACAAGGACACTTATTAAGAAGTGACGCAGGAAACAAATAATGGTTGCTGCTTGTTGGAATACATACTTGAGAGTTGAGACTGGAGAGAGCAGATCAAAGATAACATTTATTCGAAATGAGAGCCATGTAGAGATACATGCAGAAAACAACAGCAACATTTAATGAATATGTAAACTAAAAAAACACAAATTGGAGAAAGTCGTGAACATTACACAAGATGTAAGGATCAGCCTTTTTTTTTTAATCACACAGTACAGACGCAGCTCGCCCCTACGAATATACGCACGCAACCCTTCCGACTTGAAGGGTGGAAGTTATGAATGAATAGAAAGTTAGAAACAACTCATAGAGTGGAGTAGTGGACAGAGGACGCAAACAGACAAAACATGCAAGGATGGGAATGTAAGGGTGATTTACCTATTTGGACTCGCTGGACATGGGAAATCTTGTTCCGTTCAGAGCTTCCAATTTGTCTAAACTTCTTCTCCAGCTCCAAGTGGCATTTCCGAATACACAATTCTTTCAGAGACGAGGGTAGATGTGGAAGTGATAGGAGTTTGACAGCTGACTCAAGGTACAATTCCTTGAGAGAGGAGAGGTCTTGCATGCTCGATGGGAGCGATTGCAAGGACTTCGCTTGGAATATCGATAGAGTCTTGAGAGTCGAGTAGTTCTGCAGCAGCCATCCCTCAGGAACGCTCCCCATCTTCGACCCATCCATAATAATTAGATGCCTAGTTTGGCAGAGGCTGTTCAGCGGCTCAACAAGCAGCATGGATGGGAGATCGATTCGAAGTGCGTTGATCAGCAGGGAGTTTCTGGGAACCACCAGATGCTCGTCTCCGCAACCAGATACATCCGGATTCAGTGCCAGTTCTGCCTCTGCTAGTTTATAGCATCCGGTGATTTCTAACGAGATGGGGAATGGAAAGGATCCGAGCCAACTCAGGGAAGACAGGCTCTCGCATTTAACAATCTTCACTTTTGGGGAAATCTCCCAATTGTTTTGCACTGTCCGTTGCAGCTCATCACTGCTTGATGATGGCAGGAGCTCACCTTCAGTATCTAGTGTCCTTAACTTCGGGCAATTTAATATCTGAATATCTACAAGTCGAATCATTTCTTCAAATGGTATGGGTGCAGACTCCAGTTGTACACAGTCACTGATGTGTAAACTATACAGTTTTCTGATGCATTGTTTCTCCTCAAAAAGACTCCCTCCCAGCGAAGTTAAACTTTGACAAGATTGGACAGTGATCCCCAGCTGTTGTTTTAATGCGATTTTTTCATTCTCATCATTTTGTAGCTTTCCCATCCCTGGAAGCTTGGTCAACCCAACCTTTTTATATGCAGTGAATTCAACCTAGGAGGAAGAATGGGCATTTCCTTAAGTTTTGGGCATTCTATTACCTCGAGTGTATGAAGATTCGGTGGCCAGAACAACTCATATCCCGAGA
Source organism: Urochloa ruziziensis (assembly GCA_015476505.1). Taxonomy (NCBI): domain Eukaryota; kingdom Viridiplantae; phylum Streptophyta; class Magnoliopsida; order Poales; family Poaceae; genus Urochloa; species Urochloa ruziziensis. The sequence continues at coordinate 20,052,490 of CM027121.1, forward strand.
CATCCAATTCCTGACCAATTTTTTTCAGTCTAGGAAGATTTTCTAACTTTAACATTTTGAGTGCTAGTAACTTCTCAAGAGCTAACAGTTGTCTGCAATTTCCAGATCCTTTGAGCACAAGCCACACAAGGTTCTGGAGCGGTCGTTTTTCAGCCCAAGTGAAATTATATTGCCACTGAAATTTGAAATATATAGGTTCATAAGATTAACATCTGCCTCCATGTAGACAACATCTCTAAATTGTTTTGGTTCTGTCTTCACATATGTGCACTTCAGTGTTGTCAAGTGATACAGTTTGCCAACCCCACGAATACACTCTGGTGGAATCTGCAGCAACTCAACAAAACGTAGGTGCTTTAGCACTGCAAGTTTTCCTATAAAATGGGATGTGTGCTCGAATTCCGTTTGAAATAGACGCAAGGATTTTGAACTCTCTACCAGTTCTTCCACTATATTCAAAGTAACCTTCTTAATCTCTCGCCACCTACACCTATTGTGATCATCTTTGAAAATAATGGTCCGAAGATTTTCCAAATGAGTGATTTCCATGGTCTTGTCCACTGGCAAATCATTAATAGGCTCAATACATATGTGTCTTACTGTGTTTGCCACATTCTCAAGATTGGCAACACCAACTATTTGGGCACATTCACCAAAAGAAACATACTTTGCCAAATCATGCATCAAATCATGCATAACATATTTTTCTTCTCCATAACTGGCATAATCAAAGAATGATTTTCTGGTTAGTTGATTTAGGTATTGTTCCCCAGTGCTCACTAGACTTTCTGACCCAACTGCAACCTGTGATATCAATCCTGAGCTGACCCACATCTTCACCAATCGTGCCTTGTCAAATACAAAATCTTGTGGGAATATGCTGCAATATCGGAAGCAAGTTTGCATCTCTGTTGGAAGGTGACAGTAGCTTAACTTGAGAACATTCATAATATCCTCAGCAGTTGCACCAAAATGTTCCAACCTTTGATGCAGGAAATTGCTCCAGTACTGGAAACTTAAATTGTCACGCAAATGTGAAGCAACAACTTTTGTCACCAAGGGACAACCTCCAAGATTCTTTGCAATTTGCTCACCAATTGGTTGCAAGCTTTGATAATTTTGAAAACTATCACTGGGAAAGGCATGGCGATTGAAAAGCTTAATATTTTCATCTTCCTTTAGACCTTTCAATCGTAGGCACTGATTTTGAGCTCCCATTGCATTGGCAGCCAAATCTGCCACTGATTGCATACGCGTTGTGAGCAAGATCTTGCTTCCATTCTTTCCTGCCCTCAGTGGAGCGAACAGCTTCTCCCATCGATCAGTTTTCCTGTCATCCCATGCATCGTCCAAGATAAGCAAGAATTTTACAGAGTTCAGTTTCTCCCTAAGAATTTTCTGCAGCGCTTCCAAAGTCTTGGCATTGGGTGTTTCCCCAGTAGCAGATTCTAATATCTTTCTTGTGACAGTCATTGCATCAAAGGTTGTTGATATGCATGCCCAGATCACCATTTCAAAATGCTTTTTGACATAATCATCTCGGCATATGAGTTGTGCCAGGGTAGTTTTCCCCATCCCACCGTGACCAACTATTGAAACAACAGATACAGGGTTATTGATCACCACAATTTCAGCATCTTCACCGGATGTATTGGTCAGCGATCCGATTACTAACTCCATCTCCTTGCCTCGACCAAACACTTCGGTGGCGGTTAACATGGAAGCTGTTTCACGATCCCTGTTCGGAGAAGGAGGCTTTTCCATCCGACCAGTGCTGATTCCCTTTAGATGTTCAGCGAGCGTGAAGAAGTCCATAGAACTTTCAGCGGCCCTGTACAAATCCTCCACAGCTTCCCTCAGCCTCTTGAGAGTTCCTCGGCGAGTGAAACCTTTAACGGTCTTATCTAGAATACTGATATTCTTAATGTTCTTAACAGCTTTATGCTTCATCTTAGCAAAAGAAGTACCCCAGTCGCTAACCTTGCGATCATGTGCCTTCTCCTCGAGCTCATAGTACTCGAGCTCACTGACGGCATCTTCAGCCTTCTCGACAGCATCCCTGAGCTGCCAGAACCACGCATCCAGTGCTCCGCTCTTGTCCCTGGCTTCATCCGGGCTGGAAATATCGAGCACCGCTTGGATCTTTGGCATCCCCCTATCCAGCTTGCTCTTCAACTCCGCCATGGTCTCAGCGCCGAAGTAGACGTTGAGGTAGCCGAAGGCCTTGCTGATGATCTCCTTGATGACAGCAGCTGCTACGGTTTTCCCGGCGAACACGGCCAGCGCGGTAGCAGGAGCCATGTCACGGACTTGTGGTGAAAGGGGAGAGGTTTAAGAAGGCTTTTTGCTAGAGCAGAGGAACGGGTCGCCGGAGTAGAGTGGAAGATCTGCAGCGGCTAGCTGGGGCAGAGGAACAGTGAAAGCAAGTACAGCCGAGTCATTGTTCTTTGTCGAGTCCTGGGTCAGCAAAGCAAACGACACAGGGGGTAGAAACTTCGAAGTAGCTTACACAAAAGTTGAAAGCATCTCAGGTTAGTGGACACAAGAATTCTCTCTCCTTTTGCTTTAGAGCCAAACCGAGCTTGGTTCTTTCAGAAAAGGAAGAAAAAAAAGAGCATCTCAGGTTAGTGGACACTGGAGGGTTTACACAATTCCATTGAGTTCATTGCTTGCGGAACACAACGGCGACAGAGTCTGGGAATACCAATCGTGCGTTGCAAAATATCATGGCACCTCCTCCTAGAAGCAAACAATTCCTCCCGTTGGTCGATCTTCTTGCCCTCCCAAGGCACCGCCCATGACAATAAAAAAACTTGGAAGAGTTCTTTTTGTTCGCAAGAAATTAATCTCTGTAAAAGGTGCGCATCAATTGGCCTTCCAAGCTGCCCATTGCGCATCACTGAAGTTGCAGCTAATTGCGTTGACATGATCCTCGAAGCAGCAACGTCGCGGTCTCTTGTCCGGCGAGCCGAGATTGGGCACTGCCGGCCAATTCAGCCATGCCCGGCTTCCCTTCTCCTCCAGCGGGCAGGACTCGCAGTCAGAGAGCGAGACGGCTGCAGATGAATGTTGCAGCCAATCGAGATGCAACCCCTGGGAAAGCTGAGGCGAAATGGCGTGCGTGGCGTGAGCTGGGACGATGAGGAACACGTAAGGGAGAGGCGGCCGGAGCCCGGCGGCGCTCCGGCGAGCCGCGGCGTGAGGCGGTGGCTGCATTGCTTGCGACCCCGGGGGAGGGCCTGGGTGCCTGCTAGCCGCCCGATGCGACGTGGGCGGCCCGGATTGACTGAGCCTCGTCAGACTGTCAGAGTCGGACGCCGGAGACCATGCTGCGAACCGGTGCTCCGGCACTCCGTCGTCTCCCGCGAAGCAGAGCGAGAGGAGGGATGTCCGGTAGCTTGGCCTCCGTGGAGAGCACCACTGGCGGCGCGAGTTGGTTCGGGACGCGACGGTCGAGGTCGCCAAGCTTGGGAACATGACGCCGCCTGATCAGGAGAAGCAGAGCAGAGCAGGGCTCCCGATCCCTACCTGGCCGTCGACTGGTGTGCTGGCCTGGGGAGAAATATATATGAGACGCGGTTGGAGGCTACTAGCAGCTCATTTTGGGCGCGTCCGCAAAGCTGGGGAGGGTCGCAAGGGATGGCCGGAGCGCTCGGGAGAGCCGCCAAGTTCGCCAAGGATGTGCCAAAGGAAGGAAGCTCTGCGTCGTCAGACTGTCAGAGTTGGACGCCGGCGGCGAGGTGCTGCGGTGGCTCCGGCGAAGCAGGGCGAGGGGAGGGCTGTTGGCTAGCTTGACCGTCGTCGAGATGGACCTGAGGCGAGGGTTTCTCACGCTGCTCCGGGCCGCGGGCAGTGGCTCAGTTCGTAGCCTGAGGCTGGCCTCTCGTGACATAGGCTGAGTCTTGAACAGAGACATAGGCAATGTCAGTTAGCAAGGTTGTATCATAAATGCAGAACTGCATTCCGTCCAACAAATACTTCGGCTCCCTGTCTTTGAATTCTGAAACTATCTTCTGGCAAACATGACATTATGTCTGAAGATGAAGAAAAAAAAAAGTGTGTTACCAAATCACATGAATCTGTAAACATGTCTCCACAACAAAGGAAGAGGACTTGGATACACTCTCACATCTCCCGTTGGCAACACACGAAGGATCTGGCATGGGAGAAGATGAATTACATCACAAAGCTGGACAGTTTTGCTTTCTGTGGTTCAGCTGTTGTATGCCTACCCAGACGATGCAAGAGATTCAGGTAACGCTGACTTAGCTTTTGCTCCATCATGCAAACTAGGCTATAAAGTATGTCTTCCTAGACAGCACGGTTTCAGCCACCAGCGCGATGCTGACTCAACTCCATGTCCATCATGTTCTGGTTGGTTCACCCAGGAAACAAGTGCGTTGTAGTCCTCAAACCTGATAACATATATTTTTTTAATGAGTTCTTTAATTTACCAAAAAAGTCTGTTGTAGCAAGAATTGGAACTGTTCAAGTTCTTTTAACAAGTATAAACAATGGAAACTGGAAATTGAAGAGGGCTGTATTTCAGCAATGTGCTTGCTATGACACCAAAATAAAGAGTATATGAACTATGTCAAAGAAAACACACACTTCAGACAATCCGCATTTGATATCCTCTCATAGCGTTTTTCAAAAAAAAAAAAAAAAAAAAAAAAAATCCTCTCACAGCGCAATGCAAACGAATGGAAAGGCTCATACTACTGAATGGAAAAACAACATATGTAATTATCATTTGCAAATCGCCAACATAATCCATGGTTGCGGCCGCGCTGCTGGAGCCCTCCCCGTTGGCGTTGTAGAAGGGTGGGGCTCCGCGGCGCGCGGCTCTGGTGCCCCTGAGGGGGCTTGGCAGCCCCTGTTCGACGACGGGGATGGGCACATGCAGCGGCGTCTCCGGCGAGTACGACGGGGATGACGCCGGCGAGTACACCGGCGGGGCGAGGTAGAAGCGGTCCCGCGTGCTGGGGGAGGCCACATCTTCATGAGTGTAGGTCACCCATCCGCGTTCCGGGTCGTGCATCATCATGCGCCCCGGAACGTACTGTGGGCGGCCTCCTCCCTCAAATCTGACGCGCGCTGTCCACCCATGTTCAGGGCAGTGGTGCGGCGACGCCACGAGAAGCCGCTCCGGGTTGATGCAGCTGTCGGGGAAGACCGGAGGTCCACGAGCGGCTTCATAGGTGGTGATCCTGCTAGCATCAGGATGCCTGCGAGCAGCGGCGTCGCCTCCATGGCGTCTTCCTCCATGGTGACCAAGATGGCCAGAGGGAGAAGACACGGGGGCACGGCTGGCATTGCCATGGCCAGTGTCCCCTGCCACGGCGAGGGCGGCGCACAGGAGCCCGGAGGACCTGATGAAGCGTCTCCCGCATCATCAAGCGGAGGTGGTGAGCACGGAGGTGGCATGGGAGAGGAGCAGGACGAGCCATCTTACCCAAAAGGCAAGTATCTCGACGAACTTCTTCTTCTTCTTGCTGCTACCTCCTTCTCAAACTCTCTGTGTTCTTACTCAGTGGAAGAACAAGGTGCTGATAATGTGTTGCGTGGTGAAATGTAAATGAACAGAGAGCTCCCGAGGAGAGAAGAAAAAGCAATGAACAGTGTATCTTTATTGATCTCTTACCCCTCTATTTATAGAGGGATTAGTACAGCAGTTAATGGGATAAGTATGCTATTAGGAGTTCATGGTCAAAGCCTTGACCATAACTTCCACGATCTGGTCATTGAGGTCGTGGGGAAGTTCCTGGGAGGGAGACTTCCCGCCAAGACTTCTTGGACGAGGTCAAACTCGTTTGTAACAGTTGCTACTGTGTAATGCAACATCTCTGGAGTTGGTTAAGCTATCGTAAACAGAATTATTAAGCGAAAGATCAATAAACATGGAAAACACTTATAAGAACAATTGCATGGTATTAGAGGTCATTGCATAGGTCCTTTACAAATATATCTATATGTAGCTCTCATAATTCATTTTAAAGGGGAAACTAGGAAAGCTGAAACTAGTTTCACCTACAGAGATATTCAGAAAAAAAAAACAGGTCCAATCATCCCCATTTTTATTGCAATTAGCAGAAAAAAATCCTTTGGAACAAGAAAAACCAATCATAGCAAAAAAAAAATGATAATATTAAGTATCTTCAAATAATTGCTCATACCGTAGTGTTTTGTAAGTTTTCTTGCTGCATTTCTTGCCCAATATGAAGTATAAATTTCCTGTCATAGATTTGTAGTGCGTAATTAGTGATCATCCACATGAACAAAGCAATATCAACTAGGCTATGGCATGAATTGACTGAGTTGACAAGAAAGCTCGAGTAAAGAAGAGTGATCCATAAGCTGTAAATAAAAGCAATTAACAAGACAGATGCATGAACATTTAAATAAGATGTGAATAGGACAGGAATGATGGATATACCTATTTGCACTCGAGGGATGTGGGAAATCTTGTTCCATTCAGGGCTCCCTTTCTCTCTATTTTTTTCCTCCAGCTCTGAATCACATCCCTCAATACCAAGATATTGCAGGGAGGAGGGGAAATATGGAAGTGACCGGAGTTGTCCTGCACCAAATAAGTTCACTTGCTCAAGAGAGGACAGGTCTTGCATGGTCAGTGGGAGCGACTCCAAGGAATCGGCTTTGTGTATCATTAGGTATTGGAGGGATGAGTGGTTCTGCAGCAACCATTGCTCAGGTAACCTCTCCATCTCTGAAGCATGTCTAATATATAGTTTTTTAGTCTGGCATAAACTCTTAAGAGGCTCCACAAGCAGCAAAGAGGGAAGATCAATTTCAAGTCTTTCGATTTGCAGGGAGTTTGTGTGGACAACCAGATGGTCATCTTCAGAAGCAGATGCACCTGGCATTGGGGACGACCTGGCCTCTGCAAGGTAAATACAGCCGCTGATACTTAACAAGGACAGGGACGGAGCGGATCCAAGCCCACCCAAAGATGACAAATTCTCACACCGCCATATCAAAATGGTTCTAAGTGACTTGAGACTCTGAAAGACTTCTGCTGATGGTAGAGATACCAGGTTTGAGCAGGACCTAAGCTCCATTAAAGAGAGATTGGTGAGTTGTTGTATTGACCCTAGTAATGGAAGTTCCAGATCACCAGAATTACACATAGTCAGACGCTTAAGTGATGATGGCAAGAGTTTGTTTCTGGCATCTCTTGGCATCCTCAACTTTGGACAATTTTCAATATGGAGTTTTCTAAGCCCATTCATTTGTACAAATGTTAGGGGCACCGACTCCACATGTATGCAGTCGCTGATGTGTAGGTCACGAAACATCCTCAAGTACTGTTTTTGATCTAAAATGCTGTTTCCAAGGGATGTTAAACATGGGCAATTTGTTATACTGATGTCCAACCACTTGGATGACATGGTTTGGGTGCTGTTATTGCATAGCTTGCCTATCATTGGGAGATCTGTTACCCAACATTCCCTATTTTTAAATATGCCAAGCTTGGAGGTAGAATAGGTAATCTCTTTAGTCCTTGGCATCCTATTACCACTAGAGTATCAAGACTTGTGGGTAAAAACAACTCCATGCAACTACTACTGAACATATGAGAATCCTGACCGATCTGCTGTAGCTTAGGAAGACAATACAGTTCAAGATGTTTCAGCAGTACTAACTCTATGAGAGAGGGGAGGTGTTCCAAATTTATGCAATTTCTCAATGTGAGTGATACTAACTTTTTGGTAGAAAGGGTTTCTATCCAAAACGGGGGTCTGAGACCCTCATATCCATCAATACACAATTTGCTTATATTAGCATTTGGTTCAAGCTGATCAAGAACCAAATCATCTTTCCTGTTTTGCATTCCATTAGATGCAGACCATTCCAGAGATAATGATAAGAGATATTCTTTTTCCTTCAAGTTCGCTTTCTCAGCATCATTGTTGTCTACATTCTCAAGTCCTTGCACTTTTAATTCACGCAGATCCCTTAAGTTTCGAATTGCACTTATTTTGTTGCCATCATTTCCTTGTACCCTGTACTTATTCAGCTCTTGTAGAGAAGTGAGTCTGTTAATGGGGACCTCGTCAAGTCCACGAGCACCAAAGTTTAGATATCGCAGGCGGTCTAGGTTTGCCAAATCTCTCACATGATTTATGTTTAACTGCAAATCACAGTACCCACGAAGTAGCACCAAGTGATAAAGCTTCAAAACACCATGTATGCTCTGTAGTGATATTCGACTGAGGGAGATGTAGCGCAGGTGTCTTAAATTGCCTGCCCTCCTAGGAAAATCAAATCGATCAAAACATCTTAGTTGTAGTAGCCGCAAAGCTCTTGAGTTCTGTATAGCACTGCTAATTGCACATTTCATATCTTTGTAGACAGACGGAAAAATATCCTTTCCAATGATCAGTGTGCGCAGATTCTTAAAATTTGCCACTTTTTTTACCTCCTCAACATATGAACCATCAATTTTATCTATCCACAAATGCCGTATTGTATCCTTTACATCTTCAATCCTAGCAAGAGAGGCTATTCTTTTGCATTCACCAGACGATACATACTCTGCCAATTCATGCATCAAATCATGCATGACATAGTATTCTTCTATTCTTGGATTAATAAGTGAAGTTCTATCCATTCTAAATTTGTGATCAAAGAATGATTTTCTACTCAGCTGGAACAAGCAGTATTCTCCAATGTCCTCGAGCCTTTTCCTTTCATTTCCAGCAGTCGAGATCAATCCTGAACCTATCCACATAAGCACTAAATCTTTCTTTGTAAAGTCATAGCCATGTGGAAACATGCTACAGTATCGGAAGCAAATCTGAAGCTCCATCGGTAAGTTGTAGTAGCTTAACCTGAGCACTTTCATGATATCATCAGCATTTCCTTTAAAATCTTGTAAACTGTCGTGTAAGAATCTATCCCAGAATTCAAAAGTCATATTTCCTCTCAAATGCCCACCGACAACCTTCGTTACCAAGGGACAACCTCCTAATTTCCTAGCAATTTGCTCTTCAGTTAATTTCAAATGCCCATAACTTTGTGAGTTCAGTCCAGCAAACAGACAGTGATGAAAGAGCTGAAAATTCTCATCTTCTTTAAGTCCTTCCAGCATCAAGCACTCTCTTTCAACTCCCATTACATTTGCAGCAACAACTGCAACTGATGCCATTCTGGTTGTCAATAGAATTCTGCTCCCGCGCTTCCCTTTTCTTAGAGCTGCAAACAGCTTTTCCCACTCATTTCTTTTCTCCTCTTCCCACACATCATCCAAAATAAGTAAAAATTTACGAGACTTCAGATTATCTTTTAGAAGTTGCTGTAGAGCTTCCAAACCACCAGCCTTAGGGGTTTCCCTATTTATAGACTCTAGTATTTTCCTTGTTACCGACGTTGCGTCAAAGCTAGTAGATACAGCAACCCATATTATCTCAAAATCCTTAACAATATCGCCTTCTTCACATATGCTCTGAACCAAAGTAGTCTTCCCCATACCACCATGACCAACTAGAGAAAGGATAGGAATATGTATAGTTCTCATCACAATTTCATCTTCTTCAACTGATGTCTCCTTGGTCAACCATTCAAGTATATACTTCTTCTCTTTTTCTCTCCCAAAAAGTTCCGTTACAGTTGATGTTGAACCAGTCTGGCGATCATTGTTTATTGAATCTTCCTGATTTTGACTTCTGGAAGTAGCTCCCTTGAGGCATTTTACAACTTCCAGAAACTTTGTTGTGCCTGCATAAGCGTTATCCAAACCCTCCATAGCTTTTTTCAGCCTCTTAAGTGCATCCCAGTGAGTAAATTGTTTCAAGGTCTTATCCATGACTCTTACAGATTTAACTGACCTGACAACTTTATGCTTGGCCTTAGTAAATGGGGAGCCCCAGTCACTAACCTTGCGATCCATGGCCTTCTCTTCAAGCTCATAGTACTCAAGCTCATCGATGGCATCCTCGGCTTCCTCAACTGCATCCCTTAGCTTCCAGAACCACCGATCCAGTGCTTCACTTTGGTCTTTAATGTGATCTGGGCTAACAACATCAAGCACCGCTTGGACCTGTGGCATCTGATCCTCTATCTTGTTCTTCATCTCATCCAAGCTTTCAGCACTGAAGTGTCCATCCAGGTACTTGAAGGCCTTGCTGACAACCTCCTTGATCAAAGAACTTGCCATTGATTTCCCTGCAAACACCAGCGGACCAGCAGGAGCCATATTGCTCTTGAGGGGTTAGTGAAAAACAAATAAGCGTGATAACTTTTTATGAAGTGGGAGAAGTAGCTATTTGGAGAGACAACTCTTGGAGTGAAAGTCCAACCCGAGTGCTTGAAGCAATAGAGCAATGCCATTATGATGCATTAGCTTGTCCTTTCCTACTCAAGTTGACCCGCAAAGACATAAGTTGGGAATTTCTATAGCATCTTTGGTTAGTTTAGTCCACTGAACCACATGGTTAGGCGTCAGTCCATCTATAAAATATCCGAGTGAAGATGACTTCAGGCTAGGACAATGACTCAGCAGTTCACATTCAAAATCTGGGTTCATAGGTCATCGGTCAGATGAGAAAAATGTTTGCTAGCACCTTTTGAGAAACGCGTGGACCCTGCAGTGCCTTACTGGCTGACTCAGACAGGTCTGCTCCACCTAATTTTAGCTTATCAGATAATTGTAAGGTGAATAACAAGAATTTAAGCTATTGACATAGCAGTTTCAATCTAAAATGGCTTTCTTGCAATCAAGGCATATGCACCAGAAAAGGCTGGATACATGTTTTGTCAGAAGAAACAGCCTTTTTCTGGCCCAGAAAAATTGTATGCACTTCTCTGAACCCTGCCTTGCCTTCTCAAAATCCTAAGTACTGATGCTGAAATATATTGCAGTTCATATTGACTACATCACGTGCCTGTGGTCCTTCTGCTAGTATAGTAGAAACAAAGGGAAGAAACCGGCTCATTTTCTTGAAGACCTACCTGCTTACAGAGTGTGGGCTGACAAGTCCCGTCAGCCCATGTGCGCCCCAACTTCTAATTCAATGCTCATACGATTGTGTGTTAACAATTTAAATATTTAATCTGCTTGAAGTGTATAGTAAAAACTTAGCAGACCACAAACATATATAGCATACGATCCTGTATCCTAAGGTAAATAATGATAGATGTTCACAAATAAACACTAAGTAAAGCCGATGTTTAAAATGGGACACCTATATATATATCACAATTGTCCACAACTATATTAGTAAAGCTCCAAGTCACCCAACAACAAACCATCACCACCACAAGGTGTGGTTTTTAGGTTTCTAGTTTTATTTTACAGTCTACTCCCTCCGTCCCAAAAAGAAGGCAGTTCTAGAGTCCAAATTTTGTCTAAAAAGAAGGTACCCCTTCTTATTTCGTGTGCACTCTCTACTTTTTTTACCTTCCCTTAATCTCCGTGTTCAACTCCTACAACTACTCTTATTTTGAGATGGAGGGAGTATGTGGGAGGAACCATAAAACTTCACAGACCAAGCAACAGTCTTGGTAGGCCAAATAAACCAATATATAGCCTACGACTCTACTACTTTTAACTTGAATGAATATCAGAACAGTTCATTATTGACACTAATAAATCTCCATCACACAGCAAGCTCCACCATGCGTAGAAGGCTTTTTTTACGGTCCTTCCAAGGTAAAAGAATTACCATCCAAGGACCGTAAAAATACCCGCCACAAACAGCACCAGCTCCTTAATATCGTTCCCAAAATTCAGAGACACAGCGAGAGGGTGGCCCATCGCACCCGTGGTCGGCGCCGGTGTTAGTATGTTGTTGTTGTGCACACGACCACTGTGGCTCATCCTGCCTCTGCAAGGCTTCTAGATTGCTCCCATCCTGTGCGCCCACACAGTCTTGAGGATCATAGTCACATAACATGGTCATAGCAGAGGATTCAGCATCATCAAGATACATGTGGCCATTGCTTCCGGAAGTAGCAGTGTCACCCTGAACACTCCCCGTGAACTGGTCAGACGAACAATAACCTATTTGAGCAAGCATAGGGCTGTACTCTATTTGCTCGTAATAAGGCAACTGGTCATAATAATATTGAGCATCTGTTTGCTGGTCTTGTGCTCCAAATGCATCTGCAATCTCCTGCTGGTAAATCTGATGCTGACCATGATTCCAGCTTCTGTTGTTCTGTGTGGTGTTGTCTGGGAAGCACTGCTGCTCTATGTAAAGATGCTGGTTCTCAATTCCAAGCAAGTTGTTGCAATAGCCATCTTGTTGCTGGTTGAGCTGATACTGAGCATGGTCATGATCTGCAATAAACTCACTAGCAGTGAAATTCTGTGGCTGCTCCTCTTGGTCATCCAACATCACAAGAGTCTCGAGAAAAGACGATATGTTATGGTACTGGAAGCTGCTTGCAATAATTGTGCTTCCTTCTTCATGCATTGGGGAAGAAGCTTCAAGCATTCCATCTTGGTGTGGGTATCCCTGAACAGGCCTACTATGCGCCGCGAATGCCATTTGCTCTTGCTGCAACGGTTGGGGAGGAGCTTCCTTGGGTGGCGTCAGTGGCGGCTTGATGGGGACGGCGAGTGCTACTTCCTCCTGCTGCTGCTTCTTCTGCTGTTGTCCCTCATCATCTTGTGCTGAAGCCTTATTCTTTCTCTTAGTAGCAGTTCTCCTGGTCCTGGATTTTGGTTTCACTTGTGCCTCGATGGGTCCTGTCTCTTGATGTTGCAGCTGCACTCCCTCTAGTTGAATAGATGACTTCTTCGTCCTCCTCTTCTTGGCCTTCCCGGGATCCATGTTAGTTGCCTTGGTTCTCTTGCGGCCCTTGCGGCGACTGCTGCCCTCGCCGGCATTGTCGTCGTCCACGATGTCCGAGTGCTGCTTCCTTTGAATCGAGCATAGGGCATACTGCCCTATCTGCATATGCATGCATAACATGGAAAATAATCAATACAAGCATAGATTACATCAGGAAATTTAATCTTTAATTTTTTTTGGACCAATCAGGTAAGCTACGAGATAAAACAACAGACGAATCGTGCCCATCACACCCACGCTTTAATTTTTTTATTTAGGCCAATCAGGTAAGCTACGGGGGGCTGGCAAGCCACGGACGGAATCTGTCTTCCAAGTTAGAATTGTGCTACCAGTTATTAGTTAAAAAAATCAATGTACTAATTAGCGTATTATTTTTCTTAGAAACAATAAATGATAATATCCGATAAATTTTACCGGCAAAAAATATGTCCGATTTGTAATGTTCCGGTTCAAGAAAAAGATGTTCCAGTAGTGAAATAAAATGTTTAGTTCCAGAAAGAAAAATAGTATAAACATGTCTTTGGCAGAATTTACAAGCCAGATCTGCAATGTTTTGATCTAAGGAAAAAAAATGGGACTAGACAGTGAAATAAAATAGTATAATTTTGTCTCATTTTCCTATCATGGAAGGATGAATCTAAATGGATTCGGATCCAATGGTTAGACCAATTTTTTGGGTGATAACTAGTCTCATTTTTTTTAAAAAAAAATATCTGGCCTTTCTTTAAATCATTGCTCTAAATATTTTCAATTCAAGAAATTGCACCACTTATGTACCAAAGGAATATTTGGATATGTCGCAAATAAATGATGCTCACTTTGTGTAAGTGCGCGCGAGTGTGGTTGCTTGAGTGTACATGAATGGCTGCATCTGTATCATGTCCCAAAAAATAATATTCATACTATTCTCAAAGAACTATATCGTCAATAAATTTCAAGAAAAATTTACCACAAATATATGCATAATATATTAATATTTTTATGCAAAATATATATTAGTAAATTTTCCATGGTTAATGCTCTCGAAGAACTATGTCGTCAATAAATTTCAAGAAAGATCTTAGGAAAAATAATGGCCAAAGACATGTTGGAGACCGTACAAAAACGTCAAGTAGTATAGTACGGAGTACGTAGTAATACTATACACACCTCTGCACATTAATTAGAGTATTTTATTTTGCAAAAGTCAAACCGTACAATTTCAACCAATAGTTAGTCAAATTACGTATGTGCATATTTTAGTGTACAGAAGCTGCATCAGTAGATTCGTATTCAGACCACTAGTAGAGATGTTGATTTTGTAATAACTGCCAGTACATATAGTGTAAAGACAATCAATGGTCAAAATTCACTTTTGATTTTTTTCTCGTTTTAAAATATACTTGCACTGAGGGATAGGGCAATTAATAAGAGACATCTAAAGTATTTTTGTGTCGTCAAAAGTCTAGCGACCCGCATGATCTATCTCTATTCGAGAAGTTCAGAGATATCTTAGTTAGAAGCAAAGTACTACACTTAGTGTAGGGTGGTACCAGAGATATATATTAACCCAGCTATATATATAGCTTAGCAGCATGATCGATCTGTGCTCGTACCTCGGCGTGGCCTTTCAAGATGTACTCGTGCATGCTCCACATGCCGTCCTCCTCGGGGTCGCTGGACTGGTAGACGAGCACTCTCTTGGTCCCCACGATGAGCTCCTCGTCAGCGGCCGGGATGGGCACCACGCTCCCCGTCGCCTTCCACGCGGCCTTGACGCCCGGCACCCTCACCTTCCGGTCGGGCTCCTTCTCCTTGTTCGACGACGACGGCTCCCTCACCGTGAAGAAGTACCACTTGCTCTCGCCGTACCCCTTGTACGCCTCTACATTGCATATGCACGGATCCGAGACCACACGGCAGACAGATGCAATGCAAACATGCAGCACGTACGTGTTACAGTCAGCGACGAATTGAAGACATCAACAAAATTACACAAATTACCAATTCACATCAAATTAAAATCAGTACAAAACATAGTTTTTTTTAATTGGATCGTCAATAACACAGTTAGATCGAGGAGGAGGGAAAGCAGGCAGGGTTTGCTTACCGACGAGGCTACCGGGCTGCCAGTCGAGGATGGCGACCTCATTGACAACGCCGAGAGGGAGCGACTGACCCTCGATCTTGCGGCGGAGGTAGACGTCGAGGAGCTCGGTCTCGGTTGGCACGAAGTGATACCCAGGAGGGAAATTCAGCTGCGAGACCAGCTTATGCGACCGCTGTCTAACAACATCCTCCATGGGAACCCAAAAAACCAAAAAAAGGGAAAGAGGTTAGGAGAGAGGGAGAGAGTCTATATATTACTACGTTGTGCGTGCCTTGTTAAAGTTTTGTCCCTCCTCACAAGCAAAGGGAACGTACGTTTTGGTACGTCGGTTTACCTCACCCCGCAATGCACTACCTACACGCTGGCCCAAGTCCAATTCCATCACGTCGTCGCATGCATGCACCGCACCGTACGTGCCCCCGGACTCCTGCCCGCCCACTCGCGCTCGTGTGTGTCTCCTGCTCCGCTCCGTCACGCAGCCTGGGAAAGAATCCACAACGGACAGGAGCTCATTCGTCTTTCCAATGTGGCAGTGCGTAGCGGCGTAGGAGTGTTGTCCTATGTCTCTTGGGTTGATCGCTTTAATTCCAGGTTCTTGCTTGCCTCTTCTCTTAATTATAAGCTTCTCGATCCATGTGCGACCGAGCTCTTAGCGCACACGTACGCAAGGGGGAAGAAGCAGCGACCCGTGTGGGATGTGGGATGTGGTCATGTGGATATGATCGGTGACGGTTCACTTTTGGGTTTCCTCGTGTCGCTATGAAAGAGGCTTAAAACCACCGTCAATATCCTAAGCAAAACATCGATATCGAGAAGCTCGATTCGACTTATACGGTCCTCTAGAGCTTTCCTACGTACTCAAATTTATTTGCTACATAACATTGTCATGACATTCAGTTTAGTATACCATTTTTTTTGCTTACGTCACTAACAATCACAAGTTGTATCAGATGTTTTCTTTAAAATGGCTAGAAAACCTCACTCTACTGAGCTATTGAATAGCCTTTGCCAACGAATGTTCATTCTATCTGAGAAAAAAAATTCAAAGAAAAACCGTGAAAAAGCATGTATCAATATGACGCAACGCTCAGAGTTCAATCGCCATGGAGAACAATTTGTATAACTCATTAGATTCAGTTTGAAATAATTTATAGAGCGTATGTTCATTTTCAACATTTTTAGGCGTGAGAGCATGACATAAGATTGAGAATAAGTCAATTATATATTTTATTTAAGTATGTTTATTAGTTATTATTCTATCACCTAGCCTTCGATCTCGAGGCATAGGTGGACGTAAACGGGTTTCGAGGAAAATTTAGCTACGAGACTAGCTCATGCTGCTCCGGCTACCCAACAGAATCCTCCATGGTAATTGGAAAGTAGCTAGGTTGAGTATATAGGCAGACTATGAAAGCAAGAAAGAGATACAAAGAAAGAGAGGGGAGAGGTGGCCAGAGATCGGTTAAACAGTCATATATTTATATTAGAAAGTTATAGTTTCTATATAAGTATACATAACAAGATTGTTGGTAACGTGAGTTGGTATGAGAATTTATTATGTATTCTAGTTAAAACTTTGGCTGTTTGTTTTTGTGAGTACTGGGCTCCTGACAAGTTCATTCAGAAGCGTGGATTCCTCCGTTTATCAAAAACATTCATTCTTTTGCGCGATCCTCTAGGCACTCGCCGTTCTTCACCGCGTACTCGCAGGAAAAAGCCCAGGAGGTTAGCAGTGAGTAGGGTCGACGAGCCTCGTGGCTGCTGACCAGCCACACCACCGTGCCATCGACGTACGCGACGCGCCTGTCCGGTAGATCGATTGAATCCTCTCTTCGACAAATCGAATTCCTATATGCACATACATGACAAGATTGCTATTGTAACGACGCACGTAAGCTAGCATCTGAAGGTGTGTTCATGAGTCATGTGTCCTAGCAATTTCTTCATTCAGTACGTGGATTCCTCCCTTCATTCAAACACAAATGTTGTGGCTAACAAAACTATTCATCGTGAAACCTGGTTTCATTTTTTTCCGGTCTAAATGTTTTGGAGATTGGTCATAACTGTAGTTTTTACAAAAATCATAATATAAATATGTTGTCTGGTAATACAATGCAAGAATTTGTGTGATGCCAAAGAACATAATCAATCACTTTAAGCAATTATCATCACAATTGGTCACATGATTAAATGAAAGCTCATTCCTGTGTCACACACGATGAGTACATGACACACTACATCAACAACAACCTGAAAACAGAGAAACCATACCGCGCTAACCGCTGAAATACATAAAGAACTGCCAAAATGAAGAAAAGAAGTAGGAGCACGAGAAACCACTCGAGCATCGTCACGCTGTCGTCTACTGCTGGCGCCTTCTTCACGGCTTTGGGACGATTGAGAGCAGCCATGGCCTTGTCGTATCCCTCCTGCGTGGCCATGGTCACGAACCCGAACTCTCGTGACCACCCACCACGCCTGTCGTAGGCGACTCTTGCACTGGCTACCTTGCCGTACACGCTGAACGTCTCACGCAGCCGGGAGTTATCCACCTTGGGCGAGAGGTTCCGGGCGTAAATCGTCAGCTGTTGCCGCCGCTGAGCGCCGCCACGGTTGCTAGTTTGTAGCAGTAGGTCGCCGGAGCTCGTCTCCGGTTCCTCGGGCGGATCCAAGTCGGCGAATGAAGGCGGGTGATATCCGAGGATCCGGCAGGAACCACATGCATGCACCTGGTGTCGTCCCATCCGTCTGGCAGCGTCTCCACCACCGTCGCCACGCCACCGCCGCGGAAGCTGTACCTTCCGACCCTACATGGGTCGTCCCCCTCCCAGCCGCGGCCGACAAAATAGGCGGCGCCGCCACGGAGCTCCCCGCCGAACCGCGCGGCCTCCACGGCGAAGCTGGCCGGGAAGCCCAGGAAGAGGACGTGGTCGTCGAGCCGGGCCATGTCCTCGTCCGACTCGTCCCGCCTCACCCACTCCACCTCCAGA
The DNA here is from genome assembly GCA_015476505.1 of Urochloa ruziziensis. Lineage (NCBI taxonomy): Eukaryota > Viridiplantae > Streptophyta > Magnoliopsida > Poales > Poaceae > Urochloa > Urochloa ruziziensis. The sequence goes on from CM027121.1 coordinate 20,070,387, forward strand.
TGCTCGCCGCCGATGTGGCCAGTTCTGAGGCGGAACTCGTGCAGGGAGACCGACACGTAGCCGCTGGCCTCATCGATGAGAAGGCTGGCCAGGATGAGGTCGCCGTGATACGTCAGGAGGTAGCTGCACTGGCGTTTCTTGCCGGGCTCGACGTCCGGAAGGTCTGCTGGTATAACCCAGTGCGGTCGGAGGACGTGGCAGCAAACCCTGTTGACCCAGGCGACGTAGCGGCCGCGGTAGCATCGCCTAAACTCCACCATTTGCTTGTTGCCTAGGCGCTAGCACCGAATCAGTCTGTGATTTGTTTCAGCGCCGAGCCCGCTAGCACCGAATCGGTCTGTGATTCGTTTCAGCGTCAAGCCCGCTAGCACCGGATCGGTCTGTGATTCGTTTCAACGCCGAGCCCGCTAGCACCGAATCAGTCTGTGATTCGTTTCAGCGCCGAGCCTGCGAGCCGAATCAGCCCGTGATACGTTTCCGCTTGTTTGGCGGCCAGATCCATGATTCGAGAGGTTCCGCGAAACGAATCGACTTATGATTCAATCTAAGTGCCGGGCATGCGAATTGAATCAGCCCATGATTCGTTTCAGCGCGTTTGGCGACCAAAGTCGTGATTCGACCAGGCGTCCTAACCGAATCAGCCTGTGATCCGGTCCGGGATGCATCACTAAAGGATACTCAATACGATTCAGGGCTCTAACAGCTTCGTGTTGATTTGTGGCCATTGAGGACAGGTTCAGGAAGAGAATGGCGGAAGGCTTGGCACGCGGACTCCATCCAGGGCGTCGAAACTTCAAGACAGCTCAGCACGCACGACGACGAATACAAATCGAAATTGGCCTTCTCATGTAAAATTCCATTTGTATCCAATAAAGTAGAATATTCTCGGAACAATTAGGGCAGGGTAGGGGTAAAAAGGGGATGAATGACTGAGTAGACGACCCTTCGCCTCCCTATAAAAGGAGAAGGCATACCTCTTTGTAAGGGTTCCGATTTTGATCAATTTTACCACAGTGAACGCTTTTCCTCTCCCCTCCCATTATTATCGTTCGCTTTATTTTCGTGCTTGGTTTTCGAGCTCGCTCCTGAACCAACACGAGACGTGCTCGTCCTCCTAGGCTCGATCCGTGCCGGTGGAGGCGGATCGGATGGCCGCGGCGGCGAGGGGAAGAAGAAGGGGGTGAACGGTGACGTGAGCGCGACGTCACCGGGGAGGTGGGCCGCGGGGGGAGGGGGGGGGGGGGAATTGGAAGGGGTGGATCGGACCTAGGGAGGGGGAGGTGATGCTGGGCTGGGCCGCGGGAAAGGCGGGGGAGGTGCTGGGCCGGCCGGTGGGTTTTGGCCTAGGGTGAGGTTTTAACCTTTTCTTTTTCTTATCTTCTCTTTTCTTTTCTATTTTGAGTTTGAATTTGTATTTGATTTCCATTTCAAATCCAACTCGAGTCTTTCCCAGGATTTAGGGTTTAGAATTATTCTAGTGTTAGAACAAACATATGCATATGGTTTATTTCAGAAATAATCTAATGCATTATATTTTCTAGTGCATTGTCCTATTTAAATAAATCTAGTTTTAATCATTAGATCTTCTTCCTAAGTTCTTTTTAAATGCTAGGTGTTACAATGATGGTATGAGTATCAAGCCATTAGCACATCCTGAAGAATCTAGTTTAGTTCCAGTAGGATTTCTTTCAAATTTGTAATTTTTGTTTTTCATTCTGTGAACGGTACTCTTTTCCTCACAAAGAGGGGCTCCTAACGGAGGTGAGGTTTTTAACGAGACCGTGTCACATGTAAACATTTTATTATTGAATTAAATGAAATTTAATCCCCTCTCTATACTCGGAACTGGGTGTCGAAAATAGCCGGATAACGGCTGTCCAATTCGACCGTACTTTAAGCAAAGTATGAAAGACCTGTGAATACGAAGGGGACACCCAACATGTATCCACAGGCTTAACTCGTATCAGCCAAGAACGGCTACGAGTCACAGAAATCAAAAACCTCGGAGCCTAAGGGCAAGGGGTTGTGACTCGCATCAGCCAAAAACGGCTACGAGTCACAGAAATCAAAAACCTCGGAGCCTAAGGGCAAGGGGCTGTGACTCGCATCAGCCAAAAACGGCTACGAGTCACAGAAATCAAAAACCTCGGAGCCTAAGGGCAAGGGGCTGTGACTCGCATCAGCCAAGAACGGCTACGAGTCACAGAAATCAAAAACCTCGGAGCCTAAGGGCAAGGGGCTGTGACTCGCATCAGCCAAGAACGGCTACGAGTCACAGAAATCAAAAACCTCGGAGCCTAAGGGCAAGGGGTTGTGACTCGCATCAGCCATTAACGGCTACGAGTCACAGAAATCAAAAACCTCGGAGCCTAAGGGCAAGGGGTTGTGACTCGCATCAGCCAATAACGGTTACGAGTCACAGAAATCTAAAACCTCAAAGCCTAAGGACAGGCGGCTGTGACTCGCATTAGCCGAAAGGGGCTACGAGTCACAGAAACCCAAGTCCCCAAAGACCAAAGGCAAGGGGCTGCGACTAGCGCCAGCCAAGAGGGGACACGAGTCACAGAAATCTAGCCTAAAGATAAAAGGTTACGAATTATTCCCTCCGAAAGGAGCTACGAGTCGATTCACCTTGCTCTTTGAGTGTTTTAGAGCCCAACCAAGTGTCCTTCCAAAATCTAGTTTGGAACCATCTTTTATCTGAAAGATTCCACATTTTAGAAAATCTTCCATTTTGGGTGGCCATGGCCTTGTAACCTTTTAGTGATGTGGTGCCATGAAAATTAGAGTGCTAAAAACCTCCAATTATGACGCATGATTTTTGGGTTAGAATAAAGTCAGAGAGAGGGCAGAACTCAAAGTTTAATTATGGGTGAAAAATCAACCAGGTGAGGTGCCCCTAAAAATGCTTCTATAACACGAAACTGCTTGTCGGGAGACGTACATGTGGTTTCATTTTTCCGATATCTATACATTTTGAAGGACCTTGACAATAAGTAGAGTTTTCACGAAACTGCAATCTATAAAGCATACACGTATTTGTGATGCCAAATAATCAATATTACCACTTGTGAAAGAAGTAAATGAAGCAGCTGGTAGCGGCGATCGAAAGAATGAGGAGCGCGGCGATCGAAAGGAAGATGTTGTCCGCTGCTGCTGGCCTCTCCGCTGCTGGTTCGGAGTCCTCGTGACGCGGACGCGGAGCATACGCCTTCGGTTCCGGCAGGAACCACATGCAGCTCGCGTCGTGCCATCCGGCAGGTAGCCTCTCCACCAGCGTCGCCGTGCCGTCGCGGAAGCTGTACCTATACACACTACATGATGTTGGCTCCGCCACGGCCGAGTTGCCCTCGACGACGAAGTAGGCGGCGCCGCCGCTCACCTCCTCGCTGAAACCGGCGGCCTCCACGGTGAAGCTGTTTGGAAAACCCAAAAAGAGGAGCTCCTGCCCGAACAGGCTTATGTCGGAGTCCGACTGGCCTCGCCTCACCCACTCCACCTCCGGCTCCTCGACGCCATTGTTCTGGCCAGCTGCCAGGTGCAGCTCGTGCAGGGACACCGAGAGCCGCCCACCCGGCCGCCGGTCGCGAAGAACGCTGGCGAGCAGGAGCTCGCCACGATGCTCCAGCAGGTAGCTGCACCGGCGCACCTTGCCGGCGGGCTCCTCCGGCAGCGGTGCTCGCACTTGGCTGGTTGCGTAGCAGCATTTCTTGTAGGATTGCTCCGGGCTTGGGCGAAGGACGTGGCAGTTGGCCAAGTCGACGCAGACGACGTAGCCGCCGTGGTGGCAGGCGGCGGCGCAGCAGCGGTCGCTGCCGCTGAGATCTGACGACACCCTGAGCCAGGAATCTCCGATCTCGCGGTGCGCGACGTACCCCTGAAACCCGGATCGAGGATTGAAGTCGTACAGCAGAGCACAGTAGTCGCCGTCGTCGTCGGAGACGATGCGGTGGCGACGCCCCGTCAGCCACGCGTTATCGACGGGGAGAGGCAGCCGTTGGGCAGTGAGAGGGTTGGCGAGGAAGGTCTCGTCTTTGCCGCGGACCAGCCACGCCGCCGTGCCGTCGGCGTACGCGACCCTGCAGTCACCGACGCAGATGCCGGGGGCGCGGTAGGTGGCCTTGGAGAAGACGCAGCGGCACAGCTGGTCCTCCGCCGCATTGTCGCCAGCGGCCGACGACGGAGCGAGGAGCCACGGCAGGAGCCAGCACCCGGGCGGGTCGATGCTAAGGGTAGCGTGCCATTTGTAGCAGGCGGTATGGAAGCGGACACAGTCGGACGCCGCGTGGAGGCGGCCGGCGATGTTGCCAAGCGCCTCCCCCGGGAGGTCCGCCCATGGCGGGAAGCGCAGCGGGAGGTCGTCGGCCACCGCGTCGCGCCATGGCCTGCACACGGCGGGGAAACGGGCCAGGTCTTCAGCGAAGACGAGGCCGCCGTAGATTTTGCGGAGGAGCTCCGGCGGGAGGTCCGCACACGGGGCAGATGCGGCGGAGGCCGGCGCCGTTCTTGATCTTCTCGGCATCGTGCCTCTCGATCGTCCGTCGGGTGGATCGATTATTGCTTGGTTTCTCGATTATTATATTGCTTGGTTTCTCGATCGTGTACCGGCCATGACCGTATTCACGCGTATAGTATATTTATAGTTGTGTGCGTCGGTGCCAAGGCAACTAACGTTTCGGACTCGGCTCCGGCTCCGAATCTCATTCTATCATGCCAAGGTATCTTTTCTATCGATGCCTGCCTCATCAAAGTCTTTTTCTATTTACCCCTTTCCCATCTAACTATTTCAAAGGAGATATTCGCATATTCACTAGAGTTTTACAAGCGCAATATAAAAGTTGTCCAATAATACATGTATTTGTGCGCTAAATAAAATAATGCAAAAATAATAATAATAAAGAACATAAATCCTCAACTGGCCGGCTGTTGTTGCCGTACCGTAGCCTTGTAGGACAGAGGTCGCCGCCGGTTCTGTGTCCTCGTCGTGTGGATACGGAGCATAAATCTGGGGTTGCGGCAGGAACCACATGCACCTCGCGTCGTGCCATCCAGCCGGCAGCCTCTCCACCAGTGTCGTCGTGTCGTCGCGGAACCTGTACCTGTACACGCTGCATGTTGGCTCCGTCGCCGTCGACCGTGCCCGCCCCTGCCCACCGGCCGAGTTGTCGTCCTCGATGACGAAGTAGGCGGCACCGCCGCTGACCTCCCCACCGAACTCCGCGGCCTCCACCGCGAAGCTGTTCGGGAAACCCAAAAAGAAGGCCTCCTGCTCCATCAAGCTCATGTCGGAATCCGACTGGTCTCTACTCACCCACTGCACCTCCGGCTCCTCGATGCCGTTCAGGCCAGCTCCCAGGCGCAGCTCGTGCAGGGACACCGACACCGACATATCAATTAAAAAAAAGTATGCATTACTTCTACTGCGCTAAAATAAATTTAAAATTTTAAGTGGCCGATATTGGAATACAAATTAATTTTCAAATTAATCACGTTATATTAGTTCTCTGAGCGTTGCATAATAGTTTTCGACTGCCATATAAAAAAAGCTTTCTACCGACTATATACCACATTGGAAGCAACTCCTCCTACAGTTGGGCCACTGACCTGGTCCACCTGTCAATGACCCAAAGCTGCAACTCCCTGCCGCAGAGGAGCCCTGTCAGTTACATAGGCCCATGACCTCAGAGAGAAACTAAAATGACTAGAAAGTACACCTTTTACACCTCATGCATGATCTATGAATAGATAAACTAAATGAATGGAAAATACACTTTTAGTCCAAACGCGTGATCTAGGAATAGATAAGCTAAATGACTAGAAAAAATCACCTTTGCACCAAAAACAACACATCCAATTATATCTATGCCAAAAAGTAGATTTTAAAATACACTTTTACACCTCAAAGGACCAGAAGAGATGACACAAATGATTGGAAAATACATTTTTACACCACATAGACTCCATTGCGGTACCGTCAAATCAACAAAAGGCAATCTTTTGAAAGTGTTTAAGGCTTACACAAAACTTGGCTTCATCATCTTTGTACGTATAGCATGCTATACGACAAGTAACACACTCTCGTCCGCTTGATCGTCACTGCAGTCGTCATGCATAAGTACACAAGAAATATCCAGTAAAACCAGAAAGTTGTTGCATACTCTATCTTTATCGAAGCGACCATTGATAGAAAAGGCTAAAAGATGGTGAACGACAAACCGACTATAGCCTAAAGGATATAAAGCAAAGATGCTTGAATTGCGTCAAGTGTGAACCGATGCTTGCATGCATTGCCGCCACACTAAAAATATTTGGAATGGGTGGTTCAATAACGTGAGGCGTAAACCCTTTTCCATAAAACGGTGGAAAAGGTGCATTTACAGCTAAAAATAATAGCAATAAACAACAAGAAATCAATCCGCAAGCAACAACCTTGACAAAAGGTAACCTCTTGGATTCCTTTAAAAACCCCTCCCCCGTACAAGATGCCCATTCTCATCGATCATCAGTTGTGTTGTTAGAGTTCTAGAGTTTTAATCAGTTAAGGTACAAACTCTACATTACTAATCTCACTAGTTTGTCTAGGATCTTGCCAGCTTGGTTCCATGGTATCTTATATCATTTACTTCAACAATATATGTTGTCCTGCAAAGTTGTTTCATGTCTCATGATTGTGGAATAGAACTAATAAGTTGTTCATTCAATCAATAATTTATCTTGTGTTACAATATCAAGAGTAAGCAATAACTATATCTATCTATCTATCTATCTAGGTTCACTTATCAAGCAGGTTGAAGATGGAAGAGATGGATGTCGCTATTGACATTCATGCACCATCAAGGAAGCCCAAGCCAGAGTTTAAGAGACAGACGGTACAAGAGTTTTGGAGGAAGAAACAAGAAGAAATAGAGGCAATCGAGGACTTCAGGAAGCATCCAATCCCCATGAGGCGTCTCAAGAAGGTGGTTAATGCTAAGAAGGGTAAAATAATGATGAGAACCGACTCCCCATCCTTCCTGGCAAAGGCATGTGAGTTATTTGTGCAAGAACTTACATTCCGTGCTTGGATGTGTGCCAATTCCCATGGCCGCAGAATCATACTGGGCTCTGATATTGCTGAGGCTGTTGCCTCCATCAAGACCTATGGTTTTCTGAATAATGTTCTGCGTAGTGAATTGAATCGCATCAAACCGGAGGTTCCACAGGCCGAAAATGACACAAATGCTGACAGTATGAATGATGGTCAGCATCACCATGGAAGCTTAGTTGCAGAAGTTGTTCCTGCTACTAATGCAAGTGAGGATAACCAGAATATCAACTGGGATGAAGTTGACACGGCCGATGATTCCTTGCTGATGAAGTTTTGGGAGGATATTATGATGAACGAAGACCCAGCACCCTCGCTTGCCACTAATTCTACCATAGATCCTTTCAAAACAAAAAAAAAAAATTCTACCATAGATCATGTTCCATTTCCTCGTGATATGCCAGAACTTGATGGATTTGGTAATGGACCGTATCTTTTTGATGACATCGTCTCTGGTGCAAGCACCAGCAAAAGGCCTACTATCTAGATGGATCAAGTGTGGGAGAAGGAAGAAAAAAATGAAGATCTAGTGACTTTCGTATTCTGTGTCTTGTGTGCCGTGCTTGCTTTGCTTCCATGTGTAAGGAATAAATGCTATGTAATATGTGGGTGGGTGTTCTTGTTTGAAACAAATGCTGATGCAATCTCCTTAAATTGAGCAGACATTTTAATATATATCAGGCCAACTTTATCTCTGATTTTTTTTTGAAAAACGAAATACTTTTCTTTGTGAAGCATTAAGAACTTCTTTTTGCTTACGTACAAAGAAATTATTGTTTGCTTTAAAATAAAAAAGAGAAAATTCCCTATTTGACACTACTAAAGTTCTTAATTCCTTCCTTGGCCCCTTCAAAGTTCAAAATTTCTTATATGACCACGATCTCAATTTTGGTTCCCTATATGGCCTCCCGTGTGTTTTCCCATCTGGTTGTTGTTAGATGACACATGAAAAGATCCTTGTGCCCCTGTAAAAAATGTGGGTCCTACAGCAGTCTCCCTTCTCCTTCCTCCGCTCTATCAGCTTTCTCCCCTTTCCGGGGTTGTCATAAGTCAACCATTCAAAACTATGGCATTGTTCAGTTCCAAAATCCAAAATCAAAAATGAATGTTTAGACATATGTATCACGTACTAAATGCTGTTGAAAAACAAATCGCATTACATAGATGGTCTGGAAATCACGAGACGAATTTAATGAGTCTAATTTAGGCCATGATTAGACACTAAATTGCTACAGTAATGCTACAGTAAACATGTGCTAATGACAGATTAATTAGATTCATTAGGTTCGTCTTGCGAATTCCATACGTAATCTGCAATTAGTTTTTTTATTAGTGTATGTTTAATACTTCAAATGTGAAAAGATTTCATTCCAAAATCTTTTCACCAACGAACTAAACACGGCCTATGTTGAATTTGTGTTCTTGTTTCCATAGATGTAAGAAAAAAAAAAACTATGTTGTATTTGTGTTCTTGTTTGAAACAAGTACAGAAACACACAATTTATCTAAAAATTGGGCAATCATTTCTCTGTTTTCCCTTAAAATGAAGCGTTTGTTTATGTGAAGCAAGTAAAAGTTGAATTTCTTTGCTTATTGGCCGTTAATATCTGATCCCCTCCGCTCTATCCAAATCAACCTCCTTCCCTCCATAAACCTCCACGCCCCGGCAATGCCATCCATGGCGTCCCCCGCGGCCTCCTCCTCGTCCCTCGCCGCCATTCGTCACCCACATTTCCTCCCCGCCAAGCACGTCTCCCCTCCCCAGCCACTCACCCATCCACTCCCCCCGCGGCGGCCACCCCGCGCGCAGCTCGTCCGCGGCGCTGCCTCCACCCCTCGCACGTCGCAGGCAGAGCTCCGTCCGGACTCCAAGAACGCCTCCGCGCTGTCCGCCGAGCTCCGCCGCCTCGCGCGCGCGGGGCGGCTCCCGTCCGCGCTCTCCCTCCTCGACCACCTCTCCCACCGCGGCGTGCCCGCTTCCGCCTCCGCCTTCGCCGCGCTCCTCTCGGCCTGCCGCTCCCTCCGGCACGCGCGCCAGGTCCACGCGCACCTCCGCGTCCACGGCCTGGACACTAACGAGTTCCTGCTCGCCAGGCTCGTCGAGCTCTACCTCGCGCTCGGTGCCGCTGACGATGCGCGCGGGGTGCTCGATGCGATGCCGCAGCGGGGGACAACCGCCTACTCGTGGAACGCGCTACTGCACGGGCACGTTCGCCGTGGCCGCGGCGAGGCAGCGGGACCCGTCGCAGATGCGTTCGCGGAGATGCGCGCCGCGGGGGCCGATGCTAACGAGTACACCTACGGCTGTGTGCTCAAGTCCATCTCCGGGAGCTCCAGGCCGTCGATGGCCATGGCCACCGCCACGCACGCGACGCTCATCAAGAACGCGTTCGCGGGCGCGCCGGGGATGCTGATGACGGGGCTCATGGACGTCTACTTCAAGTGCGGGAAGGTGAAGCTCGCCGTTAGGGTGTTCGAGGAAATGCCCGAAAGGGATGTCGTTGCGTGGGGCGCGGCCATTGCTGGATTTGCACACAAGGGGATGAAGAGAGAGGCGCTGGAGCATTTCCGGTGGATGGTGGAGGACGGGGTCAATGTCAACTGTGTGGTGCTCACGTCGATTGTGCCGGTTATCGGAGAGCTGCGGGCGCGCAACTTGGGTAGAGAAATTCACGGATTTGTGGTGAAGAAGTTTGGAGAGCGTAAAGATGTTGCAAAGGTCCAAGCAGGGTTGGTTGACATGTACTGCAAGTGTGGCGATATGGTCTCAGGTAGGCGAGTGTTCTATAGCAGCAAGACCAGGAATGCTGTGTCGTGGACAGCTTTGATGTCTGGGTATGCGTCCAATGGTAGGCCAGACCAGGCGCTGCGGTGCATAGCTTGGATGCAGCAAGAAGGAATCAGGCCAGACCTCATTGCAGTGGGTACTGTCCTTCCAGTTTGCACAAAGTTGAAAGCGTTGAAGGAGGGGAAGCAGCTCCATGCATTCGCTTTAAGGAGGTGGTTCCTGCCCAATGTCTCATTGTGCACATCACTGATCACCATGTATGGTTCCTGTGATTGCTTGGAATACTCTCACCGGGTGTTCCATGATATGGACAAGAAGACTGTACAAGCTTGGACTGCATTGGTCGATGCCTATCTCAAGAATGGAGACCCATTGACTGCTGTTGATTTGTTCAGATCAATGCTGCTGACAAACCGTAGGCCGGATGCTGTTGCCATCACCAGGATGTTGAGTGCCTGCTGTGATATTGGGGCACTAAAACTCGGCAAGGAAGTGCATGGTCATGTGCTGAAGTTGCGGATGGAACCTCTCCCTTTGGTCGCAGCAGAACTAGTAAACATGTATGGAACATGTGGGGACCTCAATGCAGCACAGAGGGTTTTTAATCGAACTGAGTCCAAGGGATCCCTGACTTGCACCTCAATAATAAAAGCTTTTGGGATCAATCAGAAGCATAAGGAGGCACTGAATCTCTTTGCTTGGATGCTGTCAAACAAGTTTGTTCCTACCAAGGCCACTTTCGACGTGGTTCTGAGAATCTGCGATGCTGCAGGGTTGCATGATGAAGCCCTTGGAATTTTTAGCTCCATGGTGCAAGAATACAAACTGGAAGCATCTCAAGAGAATTTTGACTGCATCATCCGCCTTCTTGCTGGTGCTGGTAGAATTTCGGAAGCGCAGCGGTTTGCTGACTTGAAATCTACTCTGTTTAATTTACCAACTCCAAGTTTGGACTTTGAACAGCAATGATCTTGTACAGGTTCTTTACTTTTTACCTCCTACCAATATGTGTTGTATGATTTTTCAAAGGATACTGACACTCTTTTTTATAGTTGTAACCTGCTGCAAAGCAACATTCTTTCTGACCAACTAGCAATTCCATCACTGGTTGCCTTGTGGGGTGTAATTTAACATTTATCATACTGTACTAACAATTTTGAAGAAACAATGTTGTTGGCATTATTCCCTCAGCAACATGATTTGCATCACATTAAAATATGAATTTATTTTAGTTTATTGTCATTATTATCATTATAAATTGTTTGCTTATGTTACACTATTTTCAGAGTATTAATTTAATATGTTACAAGGAACTAAGTTCCCCTCTGCAGCACTCAGTGAGCCATAACGATTCAAGTACTCGCCCTGTCCCTTGAAGATGCAATTTTGGCGTTCAAAAAGAGTTCTGCAAAGAGTGCAATCTTATATATTGGACTGCCATAATGTCCTGCATGGCAAGTGGTCAAATTTGATCTCTCATCTTTAGTTACATGTATGCCAATTAATAATTTAATATGCATGTGGATACCAAAAAGGTAGCATGCCTAATTAGATGGATGGGTCATTCAATAGGAGCATCAAGGACATTCTAAATTAGCACTAATCTGTCTGGGAAAAAAAAACTACAATTGCACTCTTCATAGGACAGAGGTAGTTTGTTATCGGAAAGACATTCCATCGCCCACTACCCTTGGCTAAATTGTTGAAGGCTAGGATATGGACAAAGTATGGCCGATGACCCTTCCAAAGCATGGGATCAGGTGATGGAACACTGGTGCAAAAGGCCGCTAATGAACCAGCTGCTGAATTATAGGACCATGCCACATGAGAAAAAACATGGCATGCTTTTGCACTGGTTCATATGCATGTACGGAGTATATCTTAGCTCAAATTATGGATTTCAATGTCCATTCGCGATATATCAGGAATCACCCTCTAGAATAGCATGCTCCATGCTGAGGAATGCATGCTACGTACCTTATAGCTTGAAAATGCAATAATTTCAGCATTGTAAATTCTGTGCAAATTATCACCTCTCCCACCCAGTGTGTCTCTGTTAACAAAGCCCAAGCCACCAGAACCAATTAACTCATACCCCTTCTGGACAAGCACTTGACATCGAAAAGAAACAAACCATCTTGATGTATATGTATCTATGGATAATGCCAAATATTATGTAGATATTTGTGCGATGTGATAATAAAATAACTAATTATGCACGCTTCTATTATTTTTTTGGTCCGCAGTAGTGGTAAGGAAGAAAAGAAGAATGCATGATTGATTACTATTTTTAGATAAGAAATATAGTCGTTAACTAATTTTAGCCATCAGAAACTCTCTCATCCATTCCTTTTCTCTTTGATGGTTAGTAACTTCTAATGGTTTGCTTCTTTTCTCTTTGAATTTTTTTTCCATTTTATCTCATGCATTTTTCTAGAAAAAAGAAAGAAGAGACATGAAAGAATTTTACAAAACTATCTCGGAATCCGTCTTCTATCTTGAATTCAATTTTATTCTCTGTTGTTTTTTCTTGGAATCACCCCTCTCTGTCCAAGTTCTGAAATGGGGAGTGAATGCCATATTGTTTTCTTGAAGGGGAAGAACATATCCATATCATTTTTTTTTATTCTTGTTGCTTCCATTTTCCCTCACAGCAAGCTGAATTTTCTATCATACATGGCCTATTGTCTTCTGCTTCTGATGACATGTTCAACAAACTGTCCATAGGGTCAGAACTCTGCTTTTCCCCCAAAGGTAAGATTTCTATAACGTTTAGTGCTCCATATTTACTCAAGTAAATTATAATGAATTTGTGGCAATCAGTTCTAGTATATTGGTCGGATTCATACAATTTTATGTATAGGGAAAAACTTGACTGGCTGACATCTTGAAACTGTTATAAGGTTCAGTTTGTGTTTTCATGCATTTCAGTTGCTCTCCAATCTAGGTTAATTCATCTTCTCCCCATACAATAAAAGGCTTTAATGTTCTTTCTGTCCAAAAATGTTAAATATGCATTTGGTTTGTTTCTCAAAAAAACTCACGTCATGTTGTTTTCAACCATCGTTTTGAAGTTCAGGCAATGGTCCTTTCCCAAGTGCAGAGATTAGCAAGAAAAACTGCAAAAATTGGTTTCAGTGCAATTAACTCGTTCAAGAAGAAGGCATTGCATCTTATGGGCTGCCTTTGCTCCAAAGGCGCCAAAGATGATAATGCCACTTCTGGACACAGAACACCATCAAGGAGAGAGGATTCTACAGTTGCAACCAGTGCCAAAACTAGTGCAGCGCTGAATGCAAAGTTCAAAGAAAATACATTCAACTCCAGCACATTAGATTCATATGGTGGAGGGAAGGTGGTAGCTTTAGATGCTAGGATAAGCAGTGGTAACAATGCTGACTTGAAAGGGCTCTCAGGTGAGAATGTAGTTATCGGTTGGCCAGCTTGGCTCGTGAATGTGGCACCTAAAGCAGTAGAAGGATGGTTGCCTCGTCGAGCAGATTCATTTGAGAAATTGGCCAAGGTAAATTACTGAGTGAATGATTTTCTCAATACAAAATACTTGAATAATTGCATAGATTCTATTTTGTCACAGATTGGACAAGGAACTTACAGTATCGTGTATAAAGCTCGGGATCTTGAATCAGGGAAAATTGTCGCACTAAAAAAGGTGCGGTTTTTCAACATGGACCCCGAAAGTGTGCGCTTCATGGCTAGAGAAATCCATATTCTTCGGAGATTGGATCATCCAAATGTCATAAAGCTTGAAGGGATTGTAACGTCTCGTGTTTCACAGAGTCTCTATCTTGTCTTCGAGTATATGGAACATGACCTTGCTGGTCTTGTTGCAACTCCAGGCCTCAAGCTCACTGAGCCACAGGTGGTTATCACACTACTCTTCCATCGATCGCTTAGAAAACATGCATAAACTAAAATTATAGTATAAATATCAGATAAAGTGCTTCGTTCAGCAGCTGCTACATGGTCTCAATCATTGCCACAAAAATGGTGTTCTGCATCGAGACATCAAAGGCTCAAACCTGTTGATTGATGGCAATGGAACGCTGAAGATTGGAGACTTTGGCCTGGCCATATCCTATGATCCCAACAATCCGCAACCTCTCACAAGCCGTGTTGTGACATTATGGTACAGACCACCAGAGCTTTTGCTTGGTGCCACGGAGTACGGTGTTGCTGTAGATATGTGGAGTACAGGGTGCATTGTTGCAGAATTGTTTGCAAGCAAACCTATCATGCCTGGAAGAACCGAGGTTTGTTATTTTGCTTTCGGACACAAAGAATAAACCATATAAGTTTCTTTTCAGCTTTTGCTTTAGATTTTGCTGGTTGAGTTCTCACGAGTTCTGTCATGACAATATTATGCTAGGTGGAGCAAATTCACAGGATCTTTAAGCTATGTGGGTCACCATCTGAGGGTTACTGCAAGAAATCGAAGGTGCCAGAAACAGCAATGTTCAAGCCTCAGCAGCAATATAGGCGGTGTGTTGCTGAGACTTTCAAAGATTTTCCCCCTTCAGCTGTAGTTCTCATAGACTCCTTGCTTTCACTAGAACCAGAAGTTCGTGGAACAGCTGCTTCAGCTCTTCAAAGTGATGTAAGTCTTGCACTTCTCTTATGGTTACCTTTTGTGTAGCGTGAAACAGTCTGGCTCGCAGAACTTATGCTTGGATTTGTAGCACTTATGCTATGTATCAAACCCCTTTCAGTTTTTCAGAACCAAGCCACTTGCTTGCGACCCTTCAAGCCTGCCGAAACTTCCACCAAGCAAAGAGTATGATGTTAGACTCAGGCAAGAAGAAGCGAGGAGGTACAAGTTGCAGACCTTTTTTTCTTACCTTCATATTTGGATTCCACGACTTCTTTAATGGATATCATTGTGATGCTGACATTCAGTCTTCCTAATTCCTGCTCCTCCAGGCAAAGAAATGCAGGGCTTGGCGGACGAGGAGCTGAATCTCAATCTGTCAGACCCGGAAATGAGAATCAAGTAACCAGTCGTGCCATTGATATCGCTGCTCAAGTGAAGGTGAATATGATAGATGAACATACCAAATTGCTTCCATACTCAATTTAGTCGAGACTTTGTTATAAATATTAGAAAATTTTGGATGGTTTACAATCTCTATATTTCTAATGCTAAAATTTTCAATGTCTAAAAAATTAACAAGTTTCAAAAACATTTACTCAAAGAATGATATCTTAAACCATATCATTGCATCATCTCTTGAGGAATTGCACATTCCATAGGGCATTCACCAATCTGCCTTTGTCACCTTGCAGCAACCCACACATACCACTTCAAAGAGCACCTGTGAGAAGTTTAACGCAGAGGACAGTGTGCCAGGGTTTCGGGTGGAGCCACGAGCATTGCCAACCTCAGTGCAGGTTCCTGAATCCACATGGACCGATCACCATGCAGTTCCTGGTCGCGTTTGCAGCTCTGTTCGTGTCGCGAGGAAGAAAGGATCATCGCATTCAAATATACCGCAGTATGGGGCAACAGATTTGAGGAATGGTGTTGAGATTACTGATCACAACCTGCCATCTGATAGGCCTGTGCCCTCTGAAAAGAAGGACATGCAGGAGGTTAGTACTCTTGATGAAACATAAATTGCACTAAGTTTCTTTGATTTCACACGGGTTTGTACCTTATGTCTATGACTTGCCGTGATCAGAACCATGGAAGGAAGTACAAAAGGATCCACTACTCGGGGCCCTTGATGCCGCCAGGAGGGAACATGGAAGACATGCTCAAGGAGCACGAGAGGCACATCCAAGAAGCGGTGCGCAAGGCACGCCTTTGCAAGGGGAGCAAATAGCTAGAAAAACATAGAGCAGTTGGAGGTTCTAGGAGAAATGAACAAGGGTTCAATGGTGCTACTGACGCTTTCAACACTTGGAATTCGAGCAGAGCACTTTTCAGCAAAGCTGCCCTGTCAAGGGGCTGCAAGAGTTCTTGCATGGTAAGGCAAATTTTCTCAATACCGACGCAAAGATCGGTAAGTTGGAAGCATCATACTACAACAATGAATGAGTGGATTACATCGCAAATGCTAGTTGTCAGGTAGGATATTGCATTTGAAATTGAGCGCAGACAACTGAGCAAAGGGAGTTGCAGAGCCTGGTTGAATACATAGTTTTTTCTTCTTTATTTTGTTACGAGAATGAGCACTGATTTTAGGCTTCTTTGTAACGTTTTGATGCGGGTTATAATGTTGTCATTGTAAAGTTGTCCGTCCCTTCTTCTGACAAAACTCGGGTCTATGAAATGTATGAGCTGAATCTGAAGCTTCAAACAGTTTCATGGCTCTTCAAGGCATGGGATGGTGCGTTTAGAATAGCACATATGTATTTCAGGTAGGATTTTTTTTTGTGATATTATTTGTCAGTTATAAGCTTGGGTTCTTAACGCACGAGTCAATTATAGGTATCGTTAATATTGGGGTTTTGAACCAAAAAGCTCAATACGGAGAAAATCATTGTTGCGGGCCCTTCAGGGATCAAAAACATCAGTGATGCATATACATAGTATTTATTGGGGTCTGAATTCTGAGGCTTTGTGCTTGTTTATATTAAGCCATATCACCAACAAAAAAAAAATCAACATGTTTGTTAAGAGAGTAAATAAAGTTACCCAGTTTGTTCTTTGGATATACTCCGTATACCACAACAATGGTAATCTCGTCACACTGTAGCACGCCGCAGGGGAACTATTTTAAGTACAGCATGGCGCATGGAATAGCACTACAGATGAAGTTTACAAGTTCTGGATTCCCTCAAACTAAGTACCAACTCGCATACAACAGGCAACATCCGTTCTCCATGCACCTTTTTTCTTTCTACAATGGTTCTCCATGCACTGGCTATTCGAAGGAGGATCATGGTAGATACTAGTACATATTAAGTGATTTCCTACAGAAAATTGAAACAACCAACAGAAGCGCACTTGCTTTCCACAAATGTGAACCCTCACAAATATGACGCTTTGGGGAGGAGCTATTCGAGGATTTCTTTTCTTTCCTCATGTGTTGTCTTTTTAGCTGAAGGGGTTAGGGGACACTGGTAACAGAAAACCATGAGTTGAGTAGCTGCAAGAGATAGTGAAAATAACACAACTGAATTCAATGCCAAGATTCTAGTACCAATTTTGGAGCGGTGAATCTTAGTTCTCATTGGGACCAAATTGTTTCTGTATGTCACTGAATGATATGGTCGCAGAACCCCTACTCTTAGCTTTTTGCTGTGATGGATGCTCCCTCCAGCCAGTCATGTAAATCACCTGTACAAAAAAAGAGAGAGAGAGAAAATAAAGAAAAAGAAATTGGCTTCCCAGTTTGCAAATAATTTCTAATATGAAATTAATTATTTATAACCCAGCTTAGTTAAGCTTTGCTTAGAGAAAAGGATTTTCATGAATCAGTTAAGGTTTAAATAAAGGTAAAGTTTGCTTTGCTTTGTTTCAACAAGACAAATACTGAACTTGAAAGGTTGCAGGAATAGATCCATCTTCTAACCCAAACATCGACTGGTAAATTGCTGCAGTCGCCAAGGCTGTATCCCTTTTTAACACCTGACAACACAAAACCAATTGAAGTTCAGTAACTGGGGTATGTAGCTATTTTTCAAGAAGCAAGTATGGTATGTAAGACACTCACAGGATTTCTTTGAAACAGAGCATTTGTTTCCCCCATTGCTCTAAGATGTTCAACAAGTTCCAAAGCTAGTTGACAAAAGTAGCAAAATCACAGCACGTGTAAGTAACCCATAAATCTCCATAGTCAAAATCAGCATATTTCTTTTTGATATAGAATGAACTTTTATAGTACATTATTTCTAAATGCAGTCTATGCAGACGCAAGACTAAATATATGAAGTGACTACTGCTATCCGAGATCCGACAGATGTAACAGTAACCACAAAGAAACCAAGCATAAAAGTTCAAATACAGAGTTATTCTAAGATCACATGATAAATGAAAAATACATGTTTATTCTACCATCACATAACATCGTAACGAAACAAGAAATGGAACAGTACACAGTACTCATAAGAAAATTTAAGTTTTTTTGTACAAACCACTGTTGTATTTAACAGTATACTTATCAACATCAACTCCTGGAAGGGTGAAGCCTGCCCTTGTCAAAAGGTTTCCTGCATCACGGACCTTGTAAAGTGCAACACAAAGGCACAGTCAAGAAAAGAGATAAAGGCCAAGGTAGAGTAGTCATGCACATCTAAGATTCAATCTAACTACTAGCATACTTAAATTAGAAAAAATCTAACTAATATAGTAATATACATGGCTGCATGATCTAAATCATAAGAAGAAACTTCAGTAGAATTTTACTAATTAGTCATTTAATAAATATGCAAAGGAAGCACAAAGAGAAAACTTCAGTAGAATTTTACTATTTAGTCGTATAACATAAAGTAGCCATACTTGTGCTAACGGTGACATTCGAGGACTGATGCCCCCCTCTCGTTCCATTTGTGCAATTGTGCATGCAATTCTAAGCTCCCTAGCATTAGAAACCAGTGAAAGACAAGTTAGACAGGGAAATTAAAAACTGAAAGGAAATAGAATTTTAAATTTTCTCTACAATTTGACAGGTCATCACTTCAGTGTTTCTCCACCAAGAATTGCAGCAAGGAAAAGACCATCAGGTTTCAGAGCCAGCCTACACTGCAACCAAAAGGTAACAATGCAAGTTATCAATAATTAAGGTATTTCTCTAGTAATCAACTGACTGTTTGAAACCGAGCATAGTAATACAAATGGGTTCGGGTTAAGAAATTTACCTGTATCATTGCTCCAGGAAGATCATTTGTCCAATGAAGCCCAAGGCAGCTTATTATCAAATCCTGTGAGCTTCAGAAACCATGAACCACATTAATGAGTAAATTAGCAAGATGAACCTGTGTATTGTTCTACAACTGACTCACTCAAACATGAGAAATGACACAAGAATGAAGAAATCGCATTATTTCTCATGTATGCTTCAATCAGTAAGCAAGGTAGGAGGAGAGGAATTGGAAACTGAACTGCTGAAGGAAACAATACTATTTTTGTGCAAGAGAATTAGAAAGATAAACATATGATTTTTCAAATGCAATTCTACGAAGGTCACATTTCAAAGTCAGGGTGGATCAGATACCCAAAGTCACTAGTGTAGAATTGGCAGTTGATTGCCAGACACCAAGTACAGGAGATTATTGCAGGTCACATACATTTTACTCTCAATACAACACATACGGTAAACCAGCCAAGAAACTGAAGGTAACCATGTCCGGCATTGACCCTCACCTCTCTTTGATTGGAAGGAACTCCTCGTCACCGACAACAAAGTGTGTCTCGGGTCCCTCCTCCGTAGTATTCTCTGACTCCCTCCACTTCCTCACCATGTCGGACGACATGTCCATCATGATGAGCTTATCAATCCCACCTGACACGCAAATATTGAGTACATTTCCGGTTACAAATGTTGGAAGTAACATCCTATTAGTAGTTTAGTACACAGGAAGGGCAGAGGGGGCGCGATGGGCGGCTCACCGCGGCCGCGGAGCAAGCGGCGGACGGCACCGGCGGAGCCCCCGAGGCAGAGCGCGGAGGGGAACGCCTTCCTGCAGTCCTCGAGGCGGTCGAGGAGGTTCTCGGCGACGGCATCCACGAACCCGTCCGCCTCCCGCATCGCCCACGCCGCGCGGTCCCGGTGCCGGCGCTTGAGGTCGCGGTCAAAGATCTTGACGCGGCCACCGCCACCATCGTCAAGGCCGTCGGCTGCGGACGAGGAAGAGAGCTGGCGGCATTTGGGGAGCAGGTGTCCGTGGCGGTGGCGGTGGACTAGGAGGCGGCGAGCGGCGGCGGCGGCCGAGGAAGCCATCGCGAGCGCCGGAGGTGGACGAGATGGGGCCACGAATCCCACGATTGTTGCAAGGAGCTTTTTGGGCCTCGTGATTGGGCTTTTTCCGAAGAACAAAGGAAACTCTCTTATTGGGCTACACAAAAGAAAAGACAGCCCAGCAATGTCTGTCCGGAACCCACAATTCATTTCAGCGTTTGTGTGGTTGTGGTGGTCCAAAGACTGCACGTGAACACAAGTACAGTGCCAGCATCAACAACTGAACTCCTCTCTTCCAGTGCTGCTGTGTGGTACCTGCAGCCATGGAGGCTTCCATCCAGCCCATGTTCAATCTCTGACCTGATTTTTTTTTTCTGTTACAATAGTGATGTATTATTGTTCTCCAACAATATGTCTCTCAACTGATATCTTAAGTGCGATGATGAGTAGTGTGCCACTCCAACACAACTCGCAGCCACTCCCTCCTGACGATAGCATATCCGCAGCAATTACACAGGCTCAACGAAAATAACTGTCCTGTTCGTTTGACTTATCATCTTAGCCTAGCAAATTATTCTTCTCACTTAATACTAATAAACCAGCCCAGCACGACTCATCAAGGTGATTTGCTCGGGCCATCATTCCATGAGAATCGAATTACCTGCTGCCTACAACAAAATGCCCAACACGAGAGTCGAGCATGTCACATGCTGAGATGTTCTCTAGTTTCAGCATAGGGGTTGATGGATGTACATGTACTGCAGAAGTGCAGAGACACTCCAAAGACATCAAACTCAGGTCACGCTCACCAGTTAGTTGGCCAAAAAGAGTCAAGGACAACACGACTACTAGTGCACAAGCACACAAGCACAAGGTGTGTCATCAGTTGGTGGTACCTGGAATGTTGCCTTCATTCCAACTCATGTTCAACCTTTTCTAACCTGATGAATATCTCATCCCACCATATGCAATCTCACAAAATTCCTCCTAGCATTATTGCAAAAGGAAGAGAAATATCTTAGATGGGCATCTTAGGTGTGACAAAAAAAAACAACAAAAGAACAATTACTTCCGATCCACCACGCGTCCATTTTCTGATCGGACGGCGCATGTAAACTCGCCATCGACTCCTTGTAGAGTAATGGCAGACGTACAGGAAGAATCAAGATCCAATTCCAGATGGCTGGTGGAGTATTATCCTCTCGTAAAGGAAAGCAACCGCACACAAAAGGCAAATTAAAGCCTGATTGATTGCTCAAGGGCAGAGGACGAGCCCGGGCAGTGCCATCGAAAGGCAAATTAAAGTCGTAACTCGTAAGCACTTTCTAATTCGCACCGTGTTTAGTTCCCGAAAAGATTTCGGTGAAAAGATTTTGGGTTTTGATTTTATCGATTTAGGAGTAGTAAATGTAAACGAAAAAAGTGGAAAGTTATATGAATAGGTTGGAAATCTCGAGACGAATCTAACGACGGTAATTAGAGGGTAATTAATAATTAGTGGATGGTTACTGTAGCATTACTATTGCAAATTATGGATTAAGTAGACTCACTAGATTCGTCTCGCGATTTCCAGTCTATCTATATAACTTTTCACTTTTTTGCCTACACTTAATACTCCATGCATCTAAGATTCTCCTTTGATGTGGTGGGTGAAAAGATTTCGTTTTGCAACTAAACAAGGGCTTTCTCTTCTCTGCTGACGTGATACTTGTAGTACATCGGATGGCTGCCATGAATGAACTAGGTACGACTCACAAGGTGATTGCCTCGATCATTGGCCATCGTGCCATGGAAATCAAAGCCCTGCTCACAAAATGCCCAACGGGGCATGTCGCCACTTGTTCGGCAAGAGGCCATGCACGCTGCAGGAACATTCCAAGGTACTCATCCCAGTCGTCAGGCACCAGTAGTGAAGATAGAGGAAACACAGGGTCACAGGTTGTCAGGCTCACAGCCTCACAGGAAGGGGCACCAGCAGCAGACTAGTAGCAGCTGCTGTAACCATGGCTTCACTGAATCCATATTCAGCTTTATACCCTGAATAAGTTTCATCCGAGTTTGGAGGTTGATCATCTGCAGTATTATACTATTACTGTGTTCAGAAAGATAATGGTACTCTCTTACATCCACATCATAGGTGTGACACTTCCATTAGGAGTGTCTTTTTCCTGCCCAACTCTCAGCCACTCACTGTAGATGACATCTCCTTGTTGGTAGCAAATAGCAATGGCACAAACTCTGAAAACAAATTTGCAAGCAAAATCCATCATAAACATCCAACAATAATAGCTAGCCCATGCCCACATCTCATAACTTGCAGCTCTTGATGTGCCACCACTATCAAGCAAACACGCGTCTGCGGTGCACCATCCGATCCGATCCAAATTAAAAGAGAAAAAGAAAAGAAAATACTGCATTCCGCAACAAAATGAAGAAGAATTACACCAGATCCAACTCGTCCATTCCCGATCGGACGGCGAGAACGCAATCCCACCGTTCAAACAACAGGGTGTGGCCCCCAAAATTCTACTATCATGAAACATGCTTCTTTGTAGCAGCAGAAGCAGTAGGTACACTATAGCAGCAAGTAGTACAGAAAGAATGAAGAATTGGGCTCCGGATGGGTGGTGGTGTGTAATCCTCATATTGTTTTGTTGTAAAGCAAAGCGATTAGCAGCAAAGCAAAAAAGGCAACGCCGAAAAGCAGAGCCTTGAGGACGACCTGCCGGTAGTGGACAGTGGCAGCTCTGCTGAAGCCATGAACCAACAAGGATTCATCAAGGGCAGAATGGCGTGCCTTCCTTCTCCCTGTGCGACGGAATAACAAAGTGCCTGATCCTGCCGACCTGCTCAGCGAGGTACCCTTCACAGAGGAACGCCTTGGAGAACTTATCCTCGACGGGCCGATCCACATCGTGCACGAACACGTCGGTGGCGCCATTCCCCGGCCGCCGCGCGCGCGCCGCCATGCCGGCGGTGTAGATAGCCCCCATCCTCCCTGGCGACTCCGGCGTCCACCCGGTGGGCGCGTCCACCATGACGAGGTCCCACTCGACCTCCCGGAACACCGGCGGGAGGTCCCTCAGCGCGAGCCTGCACCCGGCCTCGGCGGCGGAGGCCAGGTCCGCCTGCGCGACGCAGGACGGGTGCTCCCGGAGCTCGAGCAGCGCGTCGGAGTCCGTGAGCACCGTGTCGTAGCGGACGTGGTAGGACTCGAGCGTCGGGTGCTTGGATCGGACGCTCTCGATCCACGAGGCGTCCTCTTCGAGGAAGACGGTGCGCCCGCCGTGGTTCAGCGCCGCCCACATCGGGCTGTCGTGGCCGAGGCCGAAGACGAGGAAGTTGCAGGGGGCGCGGCGGTTGAGGACGCGCAGCGAGACGGAGATCTCGTCGGCGGTCTGCTGGGGAGTCACGTTGGAGGTCGTGTAGTGTACCAGCGCCTCCGCCACCGCCAACGGTAGCCCGGCCAGCTGCTGCTTGTCGCAGTCGGCGGCGGCGGCGGATGTCTCCTGAAGGCGGGAGGAGGAGGAGGGTGGGGAAGGGGAAGGGGAGGAGAGGGAGCGCGCGGCGAAGACGAGGAGGAAGCCGGCGAGGGCGGCGGCGAGGAGGAGGCGGAGAGCCAGGCCGCCTTTGCCCTGCGCGCGCAGGGACGCGAAGTGGATCGCCTTGCGGACGTGCATGGGGCTCGACATGGACGGACGCGCCTTGCTTCTCTCCTCGCTGCCGCTTCTTCTTCTTCTTCTTCTTCTTCTTCTTGCTCCGCCTCTGCCTCTCTCTGCACGCCTCCCAAGTGAACTGATGAGGCGGCAAATCCAGCTAGCTACTTGCACACCCTGCAGGTAGGGCTATATGGCAGCTGCAAGATTTGGTTTCTGTGATGGCGTTTGGTGAGGCGATGATGATGATGGCCTGATGGGTGATGGTGCAAGTGAAGTGGAGGAGGGGCAAAGCAAAGATGAGCAGAGGATTGGATGGGGGTGATGAAGAATTGGTAGTGAGCACTGAGCAGGAGGGAGGGACACTGGACCTGCTACTATAAGTTTGGTGGCATGCTCTGCAGCTCTGGGGGTTGCTTTCAGTTCAGCTAGGATGGTGTGGGGGCATTCATGGAGGGTGCGGATGCATTTGGACAGATGCTGTGATTAGTATACTTTTTCATGATTCTTTTTATAGATTATAAGTACGTTGGAGGAAAATATATACAGCTGTGCAAATTAGTGAGTGGTACATACTTGGATTTGTATGGGAAAGGTACATATAACGTGGCCTGTGGGATAAGCAAGGGTTGGAGTTGCAATTGCAACCTTCTTTTGCTTTTGATGAATTGAAACGCTTAACTGATCAGTACTGCTTCCAATCTTTTTTATATGTCGTGTTGGGATACGCAAAACTTTTTTTACTTTGGTCCTTAATTTCACTTGTGGTAATATAATTGGAGATTCACATGAAACGAGAAGCAGTACCTGCTAGCTCATTAATTTGTTGGAGTGCACACCCAAAATTGACTTAGAGATGGATATAATGATGTAAACTTGCGCTAGGTTGTAGAGCCATAGGATACCCACGCTGCTGAATATGGGTTCTGCATCTCTATACTATATTAATTGGTCATAGGCCTATACTTTGGCTCCATGTTGGGTGATCAAGGCGCATGGTGTTGGGCGGCGCTAGGTGCACCAATTTGTGGGGGTTTACTCCCTCCTAGTAGTGTTTCATTTGTCTATTGGATATTTGGATGTCCATGGTGTAGGGTTGCATTGCATGGTGGTGGTGCCAAACAGACAATCGGTCACATGGCTGCGATCGGCGTCCCTCGTGTTAGGTAATGGTCACTGGTCACTCATCTCGCGTCGAGTGAGTGTGTGGTGCGACTGTACTCCTTGGCTTTCTATCCTTATCCGTATTCCTAATCAGTGTCCAACAAACTCGAAGGCAGCAGCTATGTAATTTTGTGAGGTTTTCTTCGGTGCTTCATACTACCTTATACTGGTGTTAAAAAAGGACCAGTATAAAAGGATCTGACGGTCCAAATTAGTTGTATACTACTAGACCTTCACTTATAGTATAAGGTAGTATAGGTCGAGTAGTATAGTAGTATAGGGGTATTATGGAAAAAATTATTTTTAACATGTGATATAATGTGGTATAGATCGAGTAATATAGTCGTATAGGGGTATTATGAGAAAAAAATATTTTTATTTTTATACTCATTTGGTCCGATATATTTATTTCTTTTTATACATATGTTCATTTAGGTTACGAGTTTCAATAAAAAAATTATATTATAGTCTAATTACAAAATTGCCCATCCCTCCATACTCCATACTACCATAGGGTAGTATGGAGCACCGAATAAGACCTCAATTTTGTAATCCCACTTTTTATGGAGCAGAAATGTCTAGGTGGGCTTTCTTCTGAATGGGCGAACTGACATGATCGCCTAACAGTCAAGCCAAACAAATGCATGTTGCAATAAAAACTAGGTCGATCAACATGCATGTGATGTGGGTACAATCACAAAATGCATGATTGCACCCTCAGTTCATGCCGATTGTACCATCCTAAAAGTACCACCAGTGAGTGTAGCCGGCAGCTGTTGTGGGGGAATTTGCCACGGATGAACAGAGTTGCTGTGCTCCCTGACTGAGGGAGATTAACCACCTGCTACTGCTAGTGAAGATGCCTTCCACTGGAAGCCAATTTCCGTCGCTTTTAGTTTAGCTACTCGATCGATGAGTCCCCAAACCAAAGCGCGATCTCTGATCTGAGCGAACTGTTGGGAGTTGACGAAGGATATATACTACTGCTTTGGGTTGGGATTGGGGTTGCTAGCTTTCAGTTGGGAATTGGGATTCTGAATGGCGCGGATACCTGCATTTGGGGGCAGGGCCGGCCCTGTGTTTTTTGGGGCCCGGGGCCAAATTAAAATTGGAGGCCCCTTTTATATGTCATTTGCAAAAAAAAAAAACCTAAAAAAACTACACATTAGTATTCAATAATACGCTTGTAAGAAAGAAAATGATCATATGCGATGATGTAGATGACCAAATGGACGAATATGGGGTAGCTGTTTGCTTGTTTTGTTGGACGATGGTGTTAGCCGGTTCACATTGTAGCACTTTGGGACTTGATCCTAGCAGTCTAAGACTTTGGATCAAGATACGTTAGTATGTTACCACTACCTGCATACAGGTTAGGGGGCCTTCAAACTTTGGGGGCCCGGGGCGGTTGCCCCGGTTGATTGTACTGCAGGGCCGGTCGGCCGGATGGGGATGATGAGTTGGATTTCTCTGCATCCATTCGTTTGCGTTGGGTACCTGCTGATCCCATCAATTTTCTGCTCTAGCTGCTGGTGGATGATTATCAGTTCTCTGCTAATTGGTGGCACAAGGTGAAATGTACACACTAATATCAGTTCTCTGGTAAAAGTGACAATCAAGAGAAGAAGAAAACAGAGGAAGGATAATCGAGTTGCAATACTGGACGCTCATTTTCCCTTTGCAAATGATGAGCGACGATGCAGGTGAGATGGGAGGTAGTACAAATCACGCAGCTTCGTAAATGCGTACGTGATTGCACCGTCAGTTGGGGGCACGGCCCGGAGCGTGAATTGACGAATCTTCGTACCAGAAAGGCCGGAATGTAGAGTCGAAATCGGAAAGCTCCGTCCTTGATCGGAACTGTTGGGGATCGGAGCTGCTACGGGCCGGATGAACAGAAAGGCTCTTCTTCTGTCCTCTGGCTGACTGCGATCAGCTAACCATCTGCAGATCTGTGCACACTGTGCTGTGTTGATGGTGGCCGCTGGCAACGTGTCCTCGCTCCTCTGTGTAGCAGATTGGTAGGAGCTAGCTAGCATTCCAAGCTGATGGGCGCTCGTTGATTCTAGACTTGGACGTGCCAATCGTGGGCTGAAACAAAGCTTAATACATGGGTAGGTTAGGTACATACAGGATTTGCATGCGTAGGTACATACAGGATTTGCATGCACCGGCCAAAATTATGAAACATTAACCAGTGAATGTAGATCAACACGCGTGTTGTTTCACTTTCACGTCTCTCAATTTACTTGGAAGCAAATAAAATTTAGCACCGTGAAGGAACCCTTTTTTTTTGTGAAAATAAGGAAGGAACAATTTTAAGACCAGAGAAAGAGAGCCGCCGCTCGCCGGCAGAGGGCGGGCCTGAGCTTGACGGCGTTGGAATCAAATCAAAGTGGGTAGCTTTTCCCCCACAGGGGTAGCTGGCAGCTGATGAGGTGTTACTTTGATTAGACTAGCGATTTCGAGGTTAACTAGTAGAATAATATGTGTGGAGGATGTGACCGATCTTTTAGTTTCTTTGGAGTGAAGGAGGTGAAACTGCGAACAAAAAGGACAATGATTCGGTTAGAGTGGTTGGTTGAGGAACAAAGTAAGTGATCGATGGAGAGGGTGCAGTTGCAAACAAGGCATGTTGGAAAAGCGAGCGGTGGGTTTCCTTGCACATGTACTACGTACGTTCTTCTAGAAAGGGTCTCTTCTATAGCTTGCAGCCCATATGTAAATTCGGTTGTATTTCTCTCATTACAATTGCAAGGGACTGACTCCTCTGTGTTGCTATCAGACAGTGGCTGGAGGGTCTCTGTTAGTTGTTTCACCGTGACAATGCGCAAGGAGTTCCATCCCATTCCCATGTGGGCCTAACATAATGCCGCCGTGGCGGAAGGTCGGCGCAATTAGCTTTCGGCAGCTAGAGCAGCATGACACGCACGACACGATGGAGACTACGTAGCGGAATCACAAGACGACATAAGTGCACGGCAGAACACAGATGAGAGTTGAGTTGAGTCGAGGCTCTCATGCACTGCACGGTCACTGCTAATCAGGCGGCCAGCCAGACGATAATCTGCGACGGGCGTCTGGTCTTGTCATGCAGCCTACGCCACGTTCGTTCGGATTACTAAGCGGATTATTTTTCTCACGAAATACTATTGAATTCGTCCAGCGAATTATTTTTCTCTTAGCTTTCCAGCTCAGCCTAACGAAACGAACGTGACCTCGTGTTGATGGGTCGCACACTCGCACCGTGCAACTGCAACCAACCACCGTCCATGTCGATCGAGATACATGCATGCTCTATGTGTATACATACAAACCGTTTGGTTGGGATGCAGCCATCACCGGAAACAGTCATGCGCATGTTCCACTACTACTGCGTATGCGATCCAAGTCAAGTGCAGTGTGCAGTGCAGGTAATAAAGCTACTTAATTAAGGCCGGGCGGCGTACTAGTGGAGAATGAGGCTTTAGTACCCGGACCGGAAGGCATGTTTAGTACCGGTTCTGTACTAAACGACGAGACTGACTTTACGTCAAAAAAGGGTAAAAAATATTTGAAAGAGCTGGGAGGCCCGTACACGCGCAACGTCCCAAGTCACGCGAATTTTTCACGCGTAAATCGCGATTTGAACCCACGACCTCCGACCTCGCGCGTAGCTTCCTTACCATCCCACCTATGCATCACTTGTGATTGATTGGGGGATGCATTACTTTTAAAGTAACCCGTGGAGGCTCATTTAGTCCCGGTTTGTAACACAAACCGGTACTAAACGACGCACGTTAGTACCGGCTAGTGTTACAAACTGGGACTAACGTGCACGCCACTTTAGTACCGGATTGTAACACTAGCCGGTACTAACGTGCGCCGTTTAGTACCGGTTTGTGTTACAAACCGGGACTAAATGGGTCTCCGAGGTATCTAATGTTACAAACCGGTACTAAATGTGTCGGTGACCATTTTAGTACCGGGTTTTAGACAACCGGTACTGAATGACAAAGGACCACCAGAGGTCATTCTTGTAACGAGTTGGTACGGCTACTATATATATAAGTATTTCTTCTACGCGCGCGCCGCTCTCCCATTCGATGGCGCCAGTGAGCTCGCTCGCTCACGATCGAGGTCGTCGTCACGTCACATGGTAGTAGACTAGTAGAGTAGCTCAACTAACGCGTCCGACTTTTTACTCGCTCATTGGTTCCAAATTAAACTAAAATTGAAGTGGCGGAGGAGTCGGATGGATGGATGATTAGCTAGCTAAGCTAGTACTAGTAATTGACCAATCTGTACGTTACGTTGCACCGATCGTGCCTGGCCTGCAACTGCAACACGCACGTTCCCCTGCTTTAATTTGCATTGGCACGCCGGCCACCAACTCCGATCGATCCACGGCGGCGGTGCGCAGATCGGCAAGCCATGATTGGCCGCGCCGGGTTGGTCGGCCTCTGTGCTCGCCCTGTACTACGGATCCATCGACACGTGCGCACGCGTCCCGGCGGAGAATCTATCCTCTCTGCCGCCGTGTCCTGGTGCCATTGTTTGGTTCACCTGCGTGAGCTTTTGCCACGCTTAAAACCCCAAAAGGGTTTTGCTTTAGGCCACATGCAGGCTAGTGATCGATCCTACTACGAAGGTGCTACCACCAGCGTGAGCACATCTATATGATTGATTGATATTGATATAATGTATCCTATCCAATCAAATCTAATGTGGGTAAGAAGAAGAACAGAGAAAGGAAGATTGTTCTATTGTTGGACCTGCCGCCGTAAAGCAGGCCGCCGTGCGAGCAATGTAAGAAGGAAAAGCCCGTTTTCCATGTAAGAATGTCGCTACAATTTGACACGCGCGTTTCGGCCCATTTTCCTCCTACCTCCTCAGCAACCAATTCGATTTGCCCTGGCCCAGGCCCAACAATGCATTCGTGTTCCGAGCCTCTCATAAGGCCCAGGATCAGGCCCAAGCAAAGGCTTGCGACCATGACTGTACGCAGCTGGGGTTGAATGATCACTGTGTTGTCAGCTACTACCATTCTGAGATGTACTATATACTACCACATCCATTGATCCATGACCACGAGGCCCGAGCTCGCTAGCAGGAGAGAACCGACTATGTACCCGACCATGCGACTTGCCTCCTCTCGGGAGCTCAGACAGAGCATTGGCTACATTCAACACACAATCACCTCAATCAACATGTATATTTCACATGTGCATGTGACCACATGAGCTATCCACCCCATTCATTTTGAGGTCAACGGTGAGATGAATCATGAATTGGCTATATTTTGAAATATACATGTTGCCCTCCATGGTCACTGTCAGCGATAGATAACACAACGTGACATGTTGAGGCGCCGTCGCCGCACGCGTTGTTCTCAACTCAACAAGGTGACCGCGCGCACCGGCCGTTCTCCATTGCAAATCAAAAAAATCCCAAGCCTCCACTTGTTCAGTAATAATCATCAATCGACAATTAGCTGCGTCTCACTCACTGCACGCAAAGAAAATCCCGGCCATAGCCCCCATGAAGGCTGCCGCCGGCAGCCTGCTGGCCAGCCGCCGCCGCCGCCTCCTCCTGGCCGGCCTCGCCGCGGCGTTCCCGCTCCTCTTCGCCGTCCGCCGCGTCGCCGTCGTCCCTGTCTCCCCCTCCTCACATGCTACGGCGCCGCCGCATCGCCACCACGAGCACGAGCGCTGCCACCACGACGGCGGCGGCGGCTTCACGCTGCCGGCGCCCGTGGCGGAGGCGCTGCTGCACTACGCGGCGTCGCCGGAGACGCCGCAGCTGACGCGGGCCGAGCTGTCCCTTGCGGCGCGCGCTCTCACAACGTCCCGGGCGGCGCCCCGCAACCTGCTCGTCTTCGGCCTGGGCCGCGACACCGCGCTGTGGGCCTCGAAGCATACCACGTCGCCTACGAACATGTTCTTAAAATTATTCTAACCATTGAACTGTCCTGAGTTTGCCTAATGCGACTTATAAAAATCATAAAACACGCACATTTCCGCGGGCATGAAAGGAGTACGGTGGTTTGAGTTGTTGAACGTTGGTGTGCAACTGCAGCTGTGCTTGTGGCACACGGAGCGCTCTCTTTCACAGCCACGCGCCACGGCTAACGGCTTTCCCCTGTCTCGGGCGCTCGCCACACACGATCAACGGCTTTCGACCGTCCATTCCAGATCAAACGGATCAAACAGGCCTCACAGCTGTGCATCCATCCTTCGCCATTCGCCAATCCACCGTCGCAGCGGCGCCGCTCGCTTTCTTCTCCCTCGTGCCGCCGCGCTTCCCCTCCTCGGGTCCTCCCCCATGGCGGCACACGCCGGAACCCTAACTCCATCGCTCCCCCTCCTCGTCCCGCCTCGCTCGCCCCTCTACCCCAGGCTCCTCACCCCAGCCTGCTCGCTCCGCCCGCGAAAAAAAACGCCCCGCCTCGCGGTCGCCCGCGCGGCTTCCGGCGGCAACGGCGGGCCCCCGGCGGAGGGGGAGAGGGAGCAGAAAGGCCCGTCCCTCCCGGCGCTGTCGGAGATCCGGTGGGGGGAGCTGCTGTCCCCGGAGCCCGCCAACGCCACGGCGGTCGTGCTCACTGGCGCGCTCGCCTGGGCCGGCGCCTCGCTGCTGCTGCAGCTGGTGCTCGTCTTCGCGATGATCGTAGCCGCCGCCGTCAAGTATTCCTTCGTCGCTGCGGTCCTGCTCTTCGTCCTCCTTGCGCTCCTGTGACCGAATTCGCTCAGGTACCCCCCTCCGCCATCCCGCATTTCTCCGCTGTACACTTACGCAGGCATACTGTCGCTTGTTCGCGCCTAACCCCCGGCCCTGATCCGTGTGGAAATGCGTTTTGGTAGGAGGAATTGAGGAGAGGGAGCCAATTTATCACCTGTTTCTCTGTATTCCCTACCCCTGTCTCACTGCTTGTATTTTTCAACACCATCACAATTCACAAAGTTGTAAATTCACATGAAGCATATCACTTTGCGATTCAAGATCAGGGAGAGGGCCCAACACAAGATTTCAAATGTTACAATATATTTGCATGCAGCATCAGTGAGTCTGCACGGTTATGACATGAACTTTCCTATGCAAATACGGTGATATACAATGTCATGGATTCATAAAACTTTTCTTCACACTTGGATTATTAGATTGCAAAAGTAGTTGCAGCAAACCGGTGGGAACTGAAAACAACTACAGAATACAGCACTCTTTAATGCATGTGTTATTCAATATAACGTGCTGTCTGAAACCTGAATGACTAAACCACGGATAAGCATGTCCTACAGACAAACACACCAAATACCAGCGATTTTTTTTTCAGGATGATTATATTGGAAATAAGTAACTCTCATTTGCATTGTAATGCATTGTATATGAAGATCCAGAAAAGACTGAGTTGTTGATAATTTGATTCTGTTCGTTCACCTGGTGATAGGAAATGAAATAATCAATAAGCTTGTACCATTAACATTTTGTACCTTTGTAATGACACTAATCCTATATTTGCAATCAAATGGGGGATGCAATCAAACTTCTCTATAATTGTAGGATTTTTTTTAAGAGGATAATTGTAGGGTTTTATTTGCTCTTTGCTACCTTGAGAAGTTTGGTGATTTGCACAAAATCATGACCTTATGATTCAAATTTATCATTTATCTATCCTCCTAATTGTGTTTTTAATATTCAGTTTGCAGTTCATATTAAATATGTACAAAAGTGCTAATATCCTCCTAAGCAATCACCATTGCACCAAAGAAATGCTGCAAAATATCTGTCTATCGTTACCTTGTTTTGGAGAACTTTATTTGCTGCTTTCAGTATGCCTTCCTGCACATAAAAACATATTATCTAGCATTGAAGCTCGGGATTCTATAGTTCTATTTTAAATTACTTAGCCTATTCCCACTTAAAGCTGGCAATGGGCTCACAACTGCACCAAAACTGGACCGAACTTATATCGGAAGGACATCTACTTGTGCTGCACCACCCTGAACTGCACCTTTGCAAACCCAAACTGAGCTGACCCAACTCTTTAATTAAACCCAATCAAACCACATTGCATGTCATGCCTCTCCTTTGACTGCTTCCTAGCCGCCGCACAGCTCGCGTGATGATCGTCACCAACCACCGCACTGGTGCCGGTGAACTGAGCTGAACCACTTTGTCTGTGAAACTAAACTGAACTAAACCGTTATATGAAGCAACCAGTGCCCACCAAATTGAGGTATGATCCAAGTAAACCCAAATTGCTACGCCTGGTTTTCACCCGACCCATTTCCAGCTTTATTCCCACTCCCAAATATGTACTTTAAATATGAGCTTGCAGTTATTAATTAAGGCCAAGGATTTCATTTCCAAACAAATGTTACAAAATAACTGCTTGCTATTACCTTCTGTTGAAGAATTTCGTTTGCTGATTTAAGTATGCTTTCCTGCACATCAAGCAAATGTATTGTCACATTTCTGTTTTAGATCTTCTGCTGTCAGAGACTCCCTTTTTCACATTTGTTTGTCTCGCAAAGAGAAACAAAATACGTACTGAAATTAAACGAGCCTTTGTAGAACCAACAAGGAAGATTATGAAACATTGAGGCTGACCTTATTTTTAAGAACATGAATTTCTTGCTGCATGATCTGCATCTGATAAAAGATACCTCAAATTGGTTTATAGCCTAATGTGAATAAATAAGTTTGAAAAGAGAAGGGGAGGCCAGCTGTCTTGCCTTTGTGGAGCGTGTTTGGTAATACCATAGCTCAAGACCTTTCTCTAGCGCATGCAGTCTATCCAGTCTCATCTCCTCTGCACCCCCTCCAGTGGACCTGCTTTGATCCAGTCGTCACTTTACAATTGGATGAGGATTTTGTACATGATGGATACATTTTTTGAATGCATGACACCCTACACACAAGTTTATGCATCTACAGTGCAATTTATTTTTTGTTTTTTCTAGTATTAGCATCCTTTAAAGGCTATGTTGTTGTTGTTGACTTGTAGTAGTATTAGCATCCTTTTATTGGTGTCTTGGTGAGTATGTCTCGTGATGTTTGCTACTTTACTCGGCTTTACCTACTAGGAAGTACTTCCAAATCTTATTATCACTCACTGAGACCCTTGGCTGCAATAACAGTAGACCAGTAAGTCCCTATTTTCGTAGCAATCGCTTCTAAGATTTCTCTGCCCCAATTGTTTGTGCAGAAACTACGAGATTGAGAACCAAGTACCACAACTTAAGGCTTCATACAGCTTTATTGGTATTTTGACATGTATTGCATTGCATGTTGGTCATGCTGTATCACAGTTGTACTTAGATGCTGTCGATGTATCATGGTAGAAAGAAGGATGTCCATTTACTAAAAGTAGCAAGTCATTTCTGAGGTTGAGCTGCACAAGCTGCATATCTCGGCTCTTCTTGATATCTCTGTAGACCACTACAGCCCATCTATGATGCAAGTCAATAGTCATGTATTGGTTTATCATCTTGAACGTGAAGCTTACCTTAAACCATGCTGCAGTAGACCTATCTCATGCCTTAACAAGGAAATCTGTTGTTCTGTTACCTGTTATATTGTGTAAAAAGATTGTCAGTTATATTTGGCATTATTATCAAGAAAATTTTCTATTATTAATTTGAATATCAGAACAAAAATGAGATTTGTTTTCTACTCAAAGGCCAATATGTTTTTCACCACCAAATTGCACACGCATGTTATCCTTGGTTACACCTAAATGCAATTGTACTCAAACTCATCCAGTTGCTCATTTGTAGAGGTAGCATGTTAGCACTGAAAATGGATAGGTAGAGACCTGGCCTCGTAGATTCTTGCTTTCCATTTGACCTCTTGCTGTGATGCTCTGGTACCTCTCTACCAAGCCTTGCATATTTCTTACATTTTGAGCGTAAATGGAAAACATCTCAGAAGTGCTGTCAAACTTATGATTTACTATATAACAATATGATTTTTTGATAGCGCACCCGTTAGTTGCCAAATCATGGACTCTCCCAGTAGAGGAAAATACGATGACACCAACATCAGCACCACAAAGCACTGAGAGTTCTCTTGCCTTCTTGAGCAGTCCTTCCCGGCGCTTGGAAAAGGTTACCCGTCTGTGGACAGGGTTCTCAATTCGTCGCATTTGCACCTTCCCTCTGACCATTGTTTCTCTCCGCCTGCAGATAACCTTTACTTTGGATTGGCCTTGAAGCAGAGATGGCACTAGTCTTAAACAGACACTGGCTTCACCTTCCTCTCAAGTCGAACACACATGCAGTGACAAGGCCTCCTTTTATATAGCAATCCACCTTCAAGAGAATCTGATCTTAAGCCAGTACTGGTTGCATTGCTGCACGCCACTTGAAAGCACCTTGCAGGTCATTGTACATCTTTATTTATGCTCTTGCAGATTCTCATGGATATTGTAATATGGTATAGTTGTACACTGGTTGTATATTTATGGTATGATTAACTTGACTCGTCTTGTATGATTCTGTTCCGCATGTAAGGACAAGCCATTGATTTACCCACTAAATATTGCTAACCTTGATCATAACGACTTACATGTCGGCAGATTTGCTTTTTAATGAAGTCTTTATTTTGGTGTAGGATTAACTGTTTCCCCTGTTTCTGTGGTCGAACAAGTTCTGTACTAGAATATGACTCTAGATTTTCTGTTGAAGTGGATGAAAAAGTAGAAGTCTGGCTTTCAAGTTATTTTCTCCAAGATCTTGTACCGGCTTTAGGACTTGTTCTAGATCTCATATTCTAGAGTTGCTAATCATTCCATAGGCTCTCGTTCTGATAATGGATTTATATGATAAATCTACATATCCCTGGTGTTAACCATTGGTATTCGCCTACCAGTTAATTTACCACAGTAGCAATCAAGTCAGTATTAATACATTTTTTTAATTTTCTTTGTTTTAGTATAAGTTCTTTACAGAAGTTTATTTTTTGTGTTTTGTAGTTTCATATGTCTGTATGCTATCATTCTTTCATGTATTGACGTCAGCTGTGCCTTAGCACTTTCAAGTAATTCGCTAACATATATGGTTCAAGTTACTAGGCTCTTGGTTTTCTGGGTCCACCTCTTGGGGGTGTGCTGTTGATTAAAGCCATATTCTGAATCATATAATTTGGTTTCTTCCAGGAAGTATTTTGAATAATAATTGAACTCAGGTTTCTGAAGTCCTCAAAGCTTTTGATATCCAGATGAAAGTTCTTTTATTTTTTTGTTTCAAAATGGGACATTCCACTTAGGATTTGGAATAAAGTTTCAGTGAATCAGATTCAATTATTCCTTACAAAATGTAAAAGGCACTGCATTTTTCTACTTAACAGTTGTAAAGATATTCTGTTCTTGTTGTCAATTGGAGATTGGTTGATCTTGTTATCTTTGTGAATATTTTACCGGTGCTGTTGGCGGCATCTGTTCTTTCTGAAGGTATTAATTTCTACTACAAGTGAAAGAACATGATTTGAAACTTATCTTCTGCACTTAGATGATTTAATATGTACAATTTACACCTTTTTGTAGTGCTTAGGGAACTGGAATATATATCAATGGTGTATGCTTCTACAAATACTAAGGTGTATAGTTTTTAAACTGGGTACTGAGGTGTATATCAAAGTCGTTGTTTTGTTGTCTCCCGTCAGTGATTGAACTTGTAAGTCGGTGTTAAATTATGTTTGTATACCTCACCTTTCTGGCTGAACTAGACCACTGCTCCCTTCATTTGTGCCCACATGTTTAGACATAAGATCCTCCTTACAAAACAGTGCTCTGATGGTCAGATACATGATAGTGTCGCATCATACATGGCATCTGTGGAATCTGAACTAGTTCATCCAGCTAACCACACATTGACAATATGTGTATTATTTCTCGCGGTGGAAACTAATAATAAGCACTGCATAAAGTTAGGTAAAGTGCTATGCCGTCCAGTCGTTTACTTCACAAAAGTCAAGCATTGCAGTTGTTGAGTACATGTAGACATATGACTGCATCAAAAAGAATTTTCTGGATGCATGCATGTGTGGAATCGTAATATCTCATGAAAAGCATCGGTGATTTTTATGTGGGATTTTATTCCTGTTAACAGTTCGATCTCTCTGCTGCCTTGCTGTTAGTTAGATCAGAATCGAATGGTGTTTGCAAAACCTGCCTGCATTTGGTGTAATGCTTCCTTTTGCCCCTAGGTTTCAGGTTTCCCCTTCTCCCTGATTCCTGTTTTACATGTACAGTAGTATTTAGTTTCATTAATCTGCTAACTGGAATCTGAAAAGTCATCTTGCACACTGCATAGTGGGGCATTGATGCTTCGATTGTAACAAGATATTTGAAGTTTTTATTCAGCAGATGTGAAGTTGTTTTGCATTTCTGAGAAGGCCACCTTCCTACACCACAGTGAAGCTTCTTATTGGTATAGAATTTGAGTTTTTTTTTTTAAGCAGTGCTGCTGGCGGAATTTGTTCTTTTTGAAGGTATCAATTTCCCAACAATTCAAAGGAACACAATGTGGAATTTCTCTTGCATAATTGTTATTGCTCTGATGTTTGAGATCTGATGTTTCTGGGAGAAAAAACTAACTGTTCTGCTCGCAGAATCTGGATCATTCACCTATCTGTCATGCATAAGCAACAGCCGTCCTTTCTTGTGGTAGGAGGTAATAACAAGCTACTGTATGTTGGCATCTTTGTTCAACCCTTGGCTTTAGCATTGCTTAAAGTTAGCTAAGGGTCAATGCCATCCAGTCGTTTACTTTCCATAACAATTGGGCATTTGGCATTTTAGCTGTTGGTAAAGTTGTAAGTGGCCTGAGTCAAAAGATTCTAACTGGAATGCGTGCTTGGATGGAATCATGATATCTCATGAAAAGCGTCCAGAGATGCTATTGTTCCTAATTATCGGAGAATGTTGACAATCACTCCGCTGCCTTGTGGTTAGTTAGGCCAGAACAGAATGCTGCTTGCAACCCCAGGTTACCATGTGCTGATTGAGATTGTGCAGTTTCAGCCTTTTCTGGTGGTATCTCTTTTGCAGATGTCTGCTGGCTCTGACAGGAATCTGGCAACTCAGCTTGCAATTGCCTCCAAGTCAACATACTTTACTGGAATGAATGCATGGGTGGATGGAAATGGAATCACAATATCTCATGAAAAGAACCCATGACTTTTTTTTTATCTCTGTATGTTATCCCTAATTATTGGAGAATTTTGATAATCTCTCAGCTGTCTTGTGGTTAGTTAGGTCAGAAGAGAATCTTTGCAACACCTGTGTGCTGCTGATGGGCTTTTGTTCGGTGGTTTCTCTTTTGCATATGTCCGGGGTTGAATATGTGGGCGCAACTGGGATCTGGGAAGAACTCAGCCTGCAAGCTGCAAAGTGGAACGTTGGTGCTTGGGACTGTAGCAAGATATCTGAAGTTCCTTTTTGCAGCAGGTGTGGAGAGGTCTGATCTGTGGGTTTCTATGGTTGGTGATCCAACAACTCAACTGTAGGCTGTAGGGTATTGGCATCTGTGGCAAGGGGAAGCTGTGGCTTTACTGTGATGCACAATCCCATCAGTTTGCTTGGCCCTGGAGGCCTGGCCTCAACATACACGCACGGCAGACCACACCACAGCGCACAGGTCTGGTTCCGCGTCCGCCATGGAAATCTGATGGATTCTATACATTTCTACTGCTCTGTCCTTGCTCACGTCAGCAGCACACCCAGCTGGCGTGCGGCGTGCATGATGTCCCTGCCGTTTCGGGTCATGTCCTCGCCGCAGAAAAGGAGAGCTGGCAGCCTGATGACCTTCCGTTTCGGGGTGGATTCCTCGGAGTCGGGAGGAGGGAGTCCGTGCCCAGGGCCCCAGCGCTCAGTGCTCACTGTAGCTGCTGCTTTTGACCGATGGAGAGCAGAGGGCCTCCCCGGCTGCAACTTCTTTTGTTTCGGGTTAACTAACTTATCCACGGTGGAAATGACCATTAATTTGACTTAATCCACGTGTTCCTTGCTTGGATGGTATAGGGAGATGCACACTTCGCCTACAGCCCGTCTGTACAAATCAGTGTGGTGTTACTCTTTCCAAAGAAAAAAAAATCAGTGTGGTTGGGCCTATTGATTCATGAGCGCGCCATCATTCAAATGGTAGAGCCATTGGACCTTATGATCGTGGAAGTGTTGGTGCATTTCCTGCCGCAGCAACTAAAATGTAATACTTTCGATTTCGGATTTTCCTGGATTAGTAAAGATGGGTGTGGATCCGCTCCATAAAAACGCATCTAGTGGATCAGCGGTTCGGCGCGAAAAACAAGGCCTTGTTTAGTTCTCATATTTTGTAAAATTTTTCTCTCTCGATTCTCGTGCCCACTCTCATAATGCATGCCTCCTAATGTATAAATTTTTTCCATTCTTCACACTGTGACACTCCAGGGCTTATTAGAATTGATAGAATACTCATATCAACAGGTTGCAACTTCTTTTTCGGAAGCCCATCTCGAAAGAACTCCGGGGTTAAGCGTGCTTGGCCCGGAGCAATTTCATGATGGGTGCGCATGGGGACAAAGTGCGCAGAAAAGACACGTGTTGGTCTGTGAGGGATTCTAGATGTCCTAGAGAGCTGCCAAGTGTAAGCGGGCCCGGCCTTGAAGAGGCAAGACGTTACACACTATCTTATGAAACTAAACACGCCCTATATAAGGACTAGTTCGACCCAGGGTTCTCCATCGGATCAAGTGGATCCATCCGCGTCCGCTTCGTAGGCTCGTGGCCGCCGGCGCTACCCAGCATCCAACGCATCGACGTCCAGCGGCTGCGGTGCCGTCTCATCGAACGCTGCGGCGTCCGAGCCGAAGTAAACCCAAAATCAACTAGCGTAAATGACGTGACTGTGTTACTTTCCATATGATTGAAAACCCTTTGTTAATAGTATTTGACCAGCTGGTTAATTAGTGCTAGGTTCAGGAATCAGGAGTACTCTTGTACATGCTTTAATCATGGGTGACTGACCGGTTCGTCCAACATTCAAAGATTGGTCACCTGTGAGCTGTGACATTGTCTGTGGTTAAAATCAAACAGACAACTTCCTACCAATTGAGCAGGAAGTTCGATCACAATTGCTACTAGCTAGTAGGGCATGTCAGCATGTGACGACTGACCCGACGAGTGGTTGATGTGGTATAGTATCAAAATGTATCATTTGCATTTTGTGCTATTTATGATGATGATACTATATATTTCATTTCGATACTCCCTATCTAGTAGGCCCACTATAAGAATAGTGGCAACTTGGAATGTGCTTTGAGCCCACGCATTCTTGATTTATCTGCTCCCTTTGTTCAAGAATATAATAAGAAGAGACGCTGAATAAATTACTTTGCTGGCCTGATCTTCAGTAGATTACAATCTGAGACCGTTTCGTTCCTTAAAAAAACATGTCATTTATAGGCTTATAGCTACAAGCCGGACTAGTAGTGTAACCTAAAAGCTTTTCGAAATAAAAATATGCTCGTATAACTACTCTATACACTAAACATTCATTCTGATAATTGGACTAAGCGTTAATTTAAATGGTAACGTTTGGCGGCCTTTTCAAATAAACCCCATGTTTTGTATGTTAATCAGCAGGCAACTGGCTTCATTTCTGAATTTAAGTTAGCAATGTGCTTGGGATCTACTTTATTTTTATAAGTTTTAATAATGTGCTTGAGAATAATTGTCGTTGGCTGGTTAGTTACAATTAAGCAGGTTCTCTGCCCTGAAACACCAGTACTAGTAGCTATAGGCCGGTCTATAGTACCAGCAGCATCTTGTTGGCAGCAAGATGCATGTATCATCATCCCTATTGCTTTTGGTTTGGGATGATCCCCGGCCAGTTTTTCACATGGACTCTGGAGGAAAGGAAGAAGGAAGCAGCCCATCAGCAGGCTTATGCATCACAGCATCAGCGAGCTAGAGAAGCAGTAGTGCAATGCGCCATCCTCATCGGCCCCATCAAGTAGCAGACGCAGACGCAGACGCAGTGGTGGAGTGGTGGTGGGCAGGCAGGCGGCTAGGCCGAGGACTAGCTTAGGATCGGAGGAGGCGTAGTGGTGGTTGCAGCTAGTAGCTAGCTGGTTTGATTGATGCGTCGTTGCTGGGCGATCGAGGGAAGAAAGCGAGGGAATGCGTAGCACGGAAGAGGGTGCTGGTTCCGGGGAAGGCTTGTGGCCCGGGATCAGGTGCTGCCCTCCCAAACTCGGCAACTCGACACTGACCGCCCATTCATCCATGCATCTCTCATCACTACCCCGGCGGCCCCATACCGTGCCTTTACTTTTCTTTGTTTGCTGTCCAGAAAACAAATCCATCTCTTGATGATATCTTTCAGTACTCTCTTTAATTCCGTTCTCTCCGATCCCTCTCTCTGCTGCCCCTGACGACGACGACGACCCTGATTAGAACAAGTGAGAGATGACAGCGCTGATATTGACCTTTCATGTGCATATGGACGGTCTGCATGCGAGAATGAAAACAAATTAGTCTGATGCAGCATGGTTGTTATAACTCTACGTACGGCTAATCATTAGGCGCCATTTCCTATATATGCTAGTAAGTAGTAATACACAGTAGATCACAAGCAAGTACACTTAGCTGAGATTATAGGTTTGCACTGCCAATAATATACATAGTGTGTACAACAGCAATATACTAAATTAAACTCGCTTACTGCACCGTACCACATCTTTTTCTTTTCTTCTTTATTCAAACACATTTTAGTGTGATGCGCGCGTGTGTGTCCATTTCATAGATATATAACTCTGGTCCTATAAAAACTCATGTTACGGTATAAATAAGACCAAATTTAACTAAAGTGTGAGGGAATTAGAATAATGGAGGTATGTACGAGGTGTTTAGCAGCAGAAAGCTGGCTATTATCTGAATGCTTGAAACATGCAGTGCATGGGTGGAAATATTCTCCTCCTCCACCCTGCTGCCCATCATCATTAACACAAGAACACGGAAGCAGCGACACTCAAATCTGTGCATCGAATGGGGCAAGGCTAGCTAGGCCGGAGAGGGAACAACCAAGCAGCTAGCAGAGAGAGGTTCCAAAGAACTGCGTTTAGAATCAGATAGACAGAGAGTAGTAATGAGTAGAGGGATTTGCACTGCGTATGCATGCATATGTGACTGCTACCTTGCACAAGAACTCACCATACGGTTTATTTTGCAGCTCATGGATGATCACAAGATAGATGATGAGCAGCAGCAGCTGCTGCTGAATCATTGCTTTTCATGCATGTGAAATGGCAAGGCAATTTGGACTTGGAGGACTACCGTACATGCAAAGAGCTAGCAGTACACGTATCACGGATGCATGCAACAGAATAAAATTTATTGGATGCATCATGTAAACAAAAAGGAGTACATGCAGCAGAGTGTACGGTCGTTTTATGTTCAGGTTACACATGCATCATGAACACTGTCGTTCTACCACCAACAGGGAAATTCCAGACACGCTGGGTCAACATATATAAGCTCCCATCATGTAAATTTATCATTCCAAATCTGTAATTTGCCTCCCCTTGATGAGGGCATGCATGTGTAGCTAGATATAACAGCACACATGTGATAATGACGGGCCGTGAATCTATATAACAAGCGTGTAAATGAATCTGGAGAACTCCTAATCAGGACTAGCTATATAAAGCTGGAATTACCACGCAAGACCAAATCGCAAATACAGATTTTTGGCAAGAAAATGATATGGCAAACTGAGTTGGATTTTGCTAGACTAAAACTATACAAAGGATCGGAGGTAACACTCCATATATGCAAGCTTTGTTTCCTGCCTAGTGCACATATTGCTAACTATTATTGCTTAATAAAACGTATAGAGGAAAAAGGAGAGGCCATAAACCACGAAGCTTTTACGAATATGTAAAGATGTCTAAAATGGCTATATATGGGTAAGCAAGATAACAAAGGGCTCAGCAAAGGAGGCCACAGCTCTGGTCAGTAGCAGTGTGGCCTTTTGCCTCTCCCTTCCCTCCTCCTCACACACACACACACTCTCTCTCTTCTTTCTCTCTGTCTCTCTCTCTGCTGCTGATCCCTTCCCTTCCTTGCATTGCCTGGCCTGCTATTAAACCACTTTACCCTCACGCTGCAGGGAGGGAGAAACCAAAGTAGCTCCCTTTCCTAGCTTGTTGCCTGCGAGTCCAAGAAGCGAGAGGAGGGGAACAAGCAAGGTAGTATAGTCTTACCTTTTCAGCTAGGTTATCTTTTTACATGCTAAATTTCACAAGTATTTGTGTGATAGTTGTGATCCCGGCCGGTTAGTTTCGGCTGAGATCGATGGATCTTATTTGTACTTTCTCCCTTTGAGGAAAAAAAAACTGCCCTTTTCTGTGCTTCGAGTTCTTCCAAGAAAATCCATGGCGGCTTCTGCTACTTCGACTCTTCTTGGTTTAGACTCTGATATGATTTCCGTTTTTCTTGCTTTCTATTTCTACGTATCTGGGCATTCTTTCCCTGCGTTGGAAGTTTCTCAGCTTTTTGATACTGAGATTTCTCGTCCTAGCAGCTCGATCGCTAGATCTTTGATCTTGGACACGGGGGAGAAAAAAGACAAGACGACGCTATACATAATTTTCCTTTTGACCAAATTATATTCTTGGCTAAAGTTTGCTTGCTAGATTTAGTTGCTATTTTTACATCTGATCCTTTATCTGCTCCCGCAACTTCCTGTTATTGAACTAGCTCGAAGATGAGATGCGCTTCTTCTTGAACGAAAAAGCAAGCTCCTATTAATTCATCTCACTGGCTTGCTGTGTTATTTCAGGTTTTCATTGCTGAGCTTCTTTTCCCCAATAAATCTTGTGTTCTTGTGGATGATTTTGATTTCGTTGGATCTGTGCTTGTGTTTACATGATCGTCTTGCCTTGCATCTATGTGTTCCTCCCGGTCGGGACGGAGAAGGGATGAACTTGGCTGGTCAAGTCTGCCAGGCACACCGATCTGTCCAATCATGACATCACACGCTTTTTCATATACGCCTCATTCAGATTTGATCATCTATCTGTCAAATCAAGAAAAAATGTCATCTTTTCTCGAAAAGAGGCTTGGGTTTCTCTTCTATCCTTGCTGATGCCTCCAGCAGCTTGTTTTCGCGCGAATCAACCCGTGTTCCTTTTCCCTTTTGGTAGTAGAGACATCCATGAATTTGCTTGCTCGATCATACTGTGCTACTATCTATTCAGCGATAGGATCTTTCAAGCTCATCTCTTTATCTGCTTCAGATGAACTGAATCCGCTCCTCTCATACATGTGAAAACTTGCTGTCTTTCAGCCGAGATCCTCCAGCATGGGGAGGGGAAGGATTGAAATCAAGAGGATCGAGAACAACACGAGCCGACAGGTCACCTTTTGCAAGCGCCGTAACGGGCTCCTCAAGAAGGCGTACGAGCTCTCCGTCCTCTGCGACGCCGAGGTGGCTCTCATCGTCTTCTCCAGCCGCGGCCGCCTCTACGAGTACTCCAACAACAGGTGCGTGAGGCGCAGAGATAGATCTAGCATCTTTGTAGCCTGGTGAATGCTTGATTCTTTTAGCATGTCATTTCA
The DNA here is from genome assembly GCA_015476505.1 of Urochloa ruziziensis. NCBI lineage: Eukaryota > Viridiplantae > Streptophyta > Magnoliopsida > Poales > Poaceae > Urochloa > Urochloa ruziziensis. Next base: position 20,114,515 of record CM027121.1, read on the forward strand.
TGGTCAAGTACTCAAGTGCGACTTGCTGTTGCTTCATGGTTACCGCCTGATGCCTGATGAGTAATCAGCGTGTTAAAATATAATCCAGTTTGATCCATTGATGTGCAGTGGCACTAGTGACACACACTAATGCTTTAAGGAATTTCGAAGCAATGCAAGTTCTTCATAAATTTGCTTAACTTAGGCGAATGAATTGATTATTAAGGATTTGTATAAAGATCAAAATTTAACTTTATTTGGTACATTCAATATATATATCCTTGTGCGATCACTGGTCAGATTATCTGAGGTATGAGCGTTATGGATCATGCTTGACTGAGTTTTTAATCTGTTCTAGCTCATAACTTGACTATCAAATTGTGCTACCTCTTTTGAGCGATACCATCCACATAGATCAAAGTGTGCAATGATTTATCCTTTCTCCCCACGTTAACATTGGTAAATTTTTCCTCTTATGTCCACTTTGTGTATATACATGTACAGTTATGCACAAGGATCTGATTTGACCATGCATAGACACACATCAATCAGAATTGACTGTGCCAAAAATGTTTCATTCCCATTTTCTGATCTGAACTTCATACGGTTATCTGCTATGCATAGAAGTGATCAAGTACATGATATTCTAAAAAATCAATTGTCTACTATATGGCCACCCATTCATCATACACTCAATCAAATCGACAAAAATGCATTTGCACAGTGCTAGATGTTTGAAACACAAGACAAAAGATATATGTATGGTGTATGCAAAATGTTTGTCCGCACGTTCTTCTGTCCAGTCAAATGTATTTCCATTTTCCATCTCTCTCTCTCTCTCTCTCTCTCTCTCTCTCTCTCTCTCTCTCTCTCTCTCTCTCTCTCTCTCTCTCTCTCTCTCTCTCTCTCTCTCTCTCTCTCTCTCTCTCTCTCTCTCTCTCTCTCTCTCTCTCTCTCTCTCTCTCTCTCTCTCTCTCTCTCTCATGCAGCACACACAAAGCATATGTCATATCTCCAGCAGGTCTCTCTCCCTTTGGCTGAGAGGACGTTGCAACGTACTGGCCTGGCCCTGACCCTAAACTAGCTGTCAAGAGTTTCCTTTTGCTCGCTTCCCTCCCCAAGTCCCAACCATACACACATATACATGCATGTCCAGAACGTACACCTCGCCTCATCAGCTGCAAACTTGCGCAGGCTCAGAAACCGCGCATCGTCCGTCCTCCCATATTCGCCGTGCTTGCTCCTCTCTCATGCAAAGTGCCAATCAACAACAAATGCACGACACACTCTATTCCTTTCCTATGCTTTGTCAAAGTTTTTCAACAGCACTAGCAGTAGCACACAGCTGCATTATTCTCTGCACAATTTTGCACCGAAGTAACCGGGACACGTTTTCACATGCATCGACTGTGTGCATGTTTCATATATACTTAGTTCCATTTTGCAAAATTTTTGTGAAGCAAAAAATACCATTTAGGAGTAGTAAACGTGGACTAATAATAAAACTAATTACAGATGCGGCTTGTAGATCACGAGACGAACCTAATGAAGGTAATTAGAGGATAAGTAAACCATGATTAGCGGATGGTTATTGTAGCATTACCGTTGCAAATCATGCATTGAGTAGGCTCATTAGATTCGTCTCGCGAAATACACTCCATTCACGTAATGGGTTCTTTTTTTCGTCGACGTTTAGTACATCATGCATGTAAGATTTCCTTTGATGTGAGGATCCATTTGCAAAATAGAGGGAACTAAACAGGGCCTAATATACAAATTTCACTTACAGTTAATGGCTTTCACTGTTTTGGTTGCTGTGGTCTTTTGGTTTTCACATGCATTGGCCTTCATATATGCACCTTGTTGCTTATCAGCGCAAGAACATATAAAGGCTGTCACTTCGGTACTGACACTCCATCTCCATGCCTTTTTTGTTTGGTTCTACTGTTTGATTGCAGTGTGAAGGCTACAATTGAGAGGTACAAAAAGGCACATGCCGTTGGATCATCATCTGGGCCCCCACTCTTAGAGCTCAATGCCCAGGTGATAATACTAAATCATTTTTACCATTAAAACGTGGTGCTTATTTTATGATTTATTATGTAATCATCAATCATTTATGTATTCTTCTGAAAGTAACTTTGACATTAGTACTAGGCCGTACTGCATGATAGCGCATATATAGTTCTATAGTTAAAACGTGTGCTTGTCCCGATTTATAGTACATTATTTGAGTCTTGTCTTGAGCTGCCCAAATCCATATTTCTTGATGAGCATGCTGAGCCTACTGGCTTGCATCAGAATAGTGAAATATGATTTGGTGGTGAACAGGAAATTTCTGAAAATGAAACAGTCATACACCTGAACATTGTAGTAGTTGTCAGACCGCTCCGTTTACTCTCTGGAACTGAATAATCCTTTTACACATTTGGCCTCAAATAGTGTACAAAGATATTTTTTGAAATAATAATGTACAAAAATATGAGATCATTTGATGTTTCCTCTGACTCTTTGTTTTATCTTCTGAAGCAATACTACCAGCAAGAATCCGCAAAACTGCGCAACCAGATCCAGATGCTGCAGAACACCAACAGGTAAGAGCATATGCAGCATGTTCCTGGTTATCAAATTGAGAGGAGTGTAACAAGTGACTGAAAGTAAGCACTGCCTGTATACATTTTGATTGTTTTGTCTCCCATGTGAAGGCACTTGGTTGGTGATTCGGTGGAGAACTTGTCACTTAAGGAGCTGAAGCAGCTTGAGAGCCGCCTGGAAAAAGGCATTTCGAAGATCAGGGCAAGGAAGGTAAGAATCTATTACGTTATCCAATCCAACCATCTTCCTGCAAGCTTATGTAAACAAAGGGTGTTCAATTCTTCAGATAGTACACGTGTATAATCGATCCGTAATTGCTTTGCATGATAGTTTTGTTTCAACAAATCTTCAAGTTCTGATGATGTAAATTGCGACTGCTACGTATTGACGATTCTGATTATTGCTGTTCCTGTTTCAGAGTGAGCTGCTGTCTGCAGAGATCAGTTACATGGTCAAAAGGGTAATATATACATGCATATCACCTATATCCACTGGTCACTTCATTCGTCTTACTAATCCTGTTTGGATTCATTTCTTTGCATCAAATCTTGCTGAAATTGCAGGAGACTGAGCTTCAGAATGACCACATGAACCTCAGGACCAAGGTACGCTCAACTGTCAATGTCTGATATCAGAACCAAACTTCTGTTGCATATGTAGCTAAAGCTACCTATAGACTAAAGAAAAGTAAGAAAAAAAATCTGTATAGAGTAATCTTGAGAATCATGCTTGCACATAAGCTGATCACTCTGTTGTTCATCATCTCTGTCCGGTCAGATTGAGGAGGGGGAGCAGCAGCTGCAGCAGGTGACCGTGGCCCGGTCCGCCGCGGTCGCCGCCGCCAATGTGGAGCTGAACCCGTTCTTGCAGATGGACACGAAGTGCTTCTTCCCCGTCGGTCCCTTCCCGGGGCTGGACATGAAGTGCTTCTTCCCCGGCGGGCTGCAGATGCTGGAGGCACACAGCCAGATGCTCACCACCGAGCTCAACCTCGGCTACCAGCTGGCGCCACCGAGCGTCGACGCCGTCAATAATCCTCATCAACAGTTCTAATAACCTGCACAAGAAGAGGAGCTTATCAAGCGAGCTGTCGCCAACGGAAGCTGGCAGTTCGTTGCAACCAGATGTTCTTGCATTGGCTTCCGTGACCTAGCTTGTTATGATGTGTGTTGCACACCTTTTGTGTGTCTGATTCGCTCCTTTATATTTGATCTACTGATGGAGAACTAAGCCTAATCCATTAGACATATGCATAAATGATCAAATGCTACAGCACCTGTGAGGCTGTGATCAGCACCTGTTATATAGTATTGTCAAATCCAAGTATCCAATAACTATCCAAGACATATGCTAGCTATACTGCCTGATGTCTTCATTCGATGGGTTGCAACAATAATGCTGATTTTTGCTGCTGCTACCTCGATGCATGGCTAGATTTTCTCTTAGTTTCAGTTTTGGACAAAAGGTTTTACAGGCATCAGTGTAGTATGAGTTTTGGGATACACATACACCAAAATGAATGGACCTCTCCCTTTTCTCTCTTAGTAGTGCAAGCGAATTCAGCAAAATTCTTTAAATAATTCATCTATGTTTTTTTATAAAAATATATTCAGAAAAGTTTACCTAGGCATGAATTAAAAATGTTATATAAAATGAATTCAGCAAAATTCTTTAAATAACTCATCTAAATATAATTCAGCGAAATGAGTGGACCTTGCCTATCAAGTCTACATATATAAAAATGCACATCGATTTCTACAACATCGAATTAAATTAGTTTAGCATACCATATATGATGCTTATTTATAGTGCATTTATTTGTGCCGTGTAGATGTTAATATATTTTTCTGTAAGTTTAGTGGACGAAAAGTTAAAAGTTAATTTTGATATAGTGTAAACTGAAACATTTTTCATCTTAGACTTTAGAGAGTATGTGACAAGTAGGTACCAATAATGCCTTTAACAACAATCTCATTTCGAAGTCGATCAGCACTCTTATGAAATGTATAATTTGGACTACACACATGCCCAAACCAGAACCAAAACAACAAAATTCATATTGTTGCTGTTAGTATAGTATATGGCCCTAACAAAATTCTTTGTACTACTTACCAAATAGGTCTATGAAAATATTTTGACAATAATTGTCTTCTCTGAATAAAAAATAAGCCAGGGATGCTGCAATTGCAGTTTTCACTTTTCAGCTATCGTTCACGATCTGCCGTGCATGTCATGCGACACCTGGAGAGGGGCGAGATTCTTTTTCGAGGACTTTTTCCCCACCTATTCTCAGCCTTGCCCCTCGAGCCCTAGCTAACCGTTCCCCTTTTCCCGACTCGGCGGCGCGCGAGGCGAGGCCACCGGCCGGCGGGTCCTGCCCCTTCTCCCCCCGCGGCTCCCCGGCGCGCCTGCCGGTGCTGGGCCGCCGAATCCCAGCTCGCCGCCGAGTCGCCCCCTCGTTTCTCCTCCCCTCGCCGTCGCCGCCTCGGCTCCTCCCGTCGGTCTGCTGGTGCTGGGCCGGCGTCAAGCTGAACGGGGATACATTTGGGCTCGGATCGATTTCGTCTTCGACCTTCTCGTTGCTGGTGAGGAAGCCCCGACCTTGCTTCGCTCGGATTGATTGAATTCCCCTGTTCCTAGCTTGGGCTTCTCCCCCCTTGAATTCGCTGTGGCCAGGAGCGATTGAGCCCAAACCTTTCTTGCTGGGATGGATGCTCCAACCCGTTGAGCTGCGTTAGGTCTAGGATAGGATTTACAGCAGGTGAATTCTGACGATTGCTGTCAGGCTACCTGAACTTGTAACTGAGCAGAGGACCTGTATTTTTTTTTCTCTTATTATCGAACTTGTTGGCTTATCCTCCAATTCCAATAATGATCGGATTTAAAATGTGGCCTAGCACTACAACTTATGTCCGTCTCTAGGATTCTTCCCTGTGTTGTGGGTTGGAGTGATATAAATATAATGCAGGTGAAACCTGAAACATCTCTGTGCAGCAGTACTCCAGTGTGTCACTGTCTCTTAAGTTCATACATCAGTGTGGTTTTGTTATAGCTGGAACCTTCCCCGTGTTGTGGGTTTCAGCAATATTATGATGTAGGTGAATCCTGAAACATCTTGCTACAGTAGCCTAGTGTGCCCGGGATCAGTGTCCATTTTTAAGTTATTATGCAGTGGTTTTGTTTGCTTAGTACCACTGTCTTTGACTTTGTTCAGCAGTGTTAAGGTCTATGCCCTTTGGGAGTAATCTTTGTTTGCCGTTGTATTCTATTACTATTTTTGTTTACAGAATCATGGACGCACTTCACATGTCAGAACTTTATAGTTTACACTAATAATGCCAGCCAAATGCATGTTATCACTTATCTGTGCAGATGCCAGAAGCTGAGTGGAACGATGAGCGTACTAGATTGTTTGTGAGCTCTTTGTTGAACAAGTTCAGGCAGGGAACAGGCCAAACACCCATCTAAACAACACTGGTTACCGTAATGTTGCAGCCAAGTTTCAGCAGAGGACACAGCTGCTCTATACAAAGCTGCAGCTTAAGAACAAATGGGATAAGTTTAAGAGTGATTACATAACTTGGAAGAAATTGCTTGTAGTGGGGTCAGGTTTACCCTGGGATGCGGCAAAGGGAACATTTGCTGCCAACGATGAATGGTGGAAGAAGACAAATAAGGTTTGCAATACTTACTCTGGGTCTGTAATTTTTACTGTTTGAACCATTTTAATCTTGTCACACTCACACTCACACCCTTTACCTTTTGCTACTGGTAGGAGCTGCCGGGTGCAAGGAAATTCCGGAATCATGGTCTGCAACACGAGGATAAGTTGAAAATAATGTTTGATTACATCACCAGTAATGGCGTGGATCCTTCGCCACCTGCTCCAGAAAGCCCGAAGAATGGTGTGGATCATTCGCCACATGCTGCAAATGGTTTGCCATCTCCTGCTGACAGCCCCATGAATGGAGTCGATCATTTGCCTCTGAACGCAAATGGTTTGCCATCTGCTCCGGACAGCCCTATGAATGGCATGGATAATTCGCCGCAGGCCACACACGGTTTGCCATACACTCAAGAAATCCCCATGAATGGTGTGAACCTGGATGGATCAGACAACACCGCCGAAGATAATGATGATGACACTCATCAAGAGCCTGTGTTTCAGTATACCCCAAGCAGGAGGAAGAAGCTACCTATTCGTGTGATTGCTACAAAAAGGAAGAAGAAAAGTAAGACCGAAACTGCTCTGCTCATGCAGTCTCACTTGAGCCGCATAGCCGAGCTGGCTCAGAAAGCACAGGACACTTTTGAAAAATTCAGCTCCCAAGCTGACTCGCAGCCATGGCCTAGCATTCAGGATGTGATGACACTGGTTCGAGAATGTGGAGCACGGTCCGGAAGCAACGAGCATTTCATCGCGACCGAGCTGTTCGTCAGCAGAGAACAGAGGGAGATGTTCCTGACCATGGAAACAGCCGAGGAACGGTTCCAGTGGCTTCGAAGAAAGTATATTGTCAAGTATCTATCAAGTACAAGTTTGGGTCCTAGATAAGTGACCCTAGCTAGACCTTTGTTTTAGGTTCTGGGGTAAATGTTTTAGGCTTTGTTTTTTTACATGACCCATTTTTTGTTGGATCCTGACTATGCATTATATCCTGACAGGTGTGGTTGTAAAGTCTCATCTATCAATGTGTAGCTGTACTGTGATATACTGGTCTTACACTCTTACTTGTTTTCTGTCTAGAGTTATGCTTCAACCGGAAGCAAAATCTTTTATGATATTATTATATCGATGTAAGTTTCTTGCACTTGAAGTTGCGAGTTTTTACTTCTCAATACGAATAGATAAGTGCTTATGTACATTAAACAGAAGGTTCCCCTATTCCACCCAAAAAAAGAAAAGCAGGACTTCGGTCGGTGTTATAAGGACTTACTTAACTTGAGTTCTTTTTTTATTATAGGCAAAGTTTGATGAGGTGTTTTTGTTTGTGTGTGGATTTGTCGCTGTACTTTTGCCTGCACTTCGACATATATTTTACTCCCCTCCTATTAATTTTGTCCCAAGCAAAATTTAGGCTAAATTTACTCGCCTAAACTATTCCGATTATTCCAATCTACCTCCTAATGTATTTTTGTTTCTTTATGTGTGAGTTGAATTTTAGTTCAAATTTTGTGAGGTACACAACATGATGCCTTATGTTAAAAAATTATTCTAAAAATTTTTCATGGTTATTTTTATATTTTAGGACATTTAATACGAAATTGGTCATAAATACATAAAAAAGTATGAAAATTAATTTTTTTAATTTATTTTTCTAACGTAGGGCATCATGTTATAAGTCATCTAATAAAATTTGGAATTAAAACTCAACTTGTACACGAAGAAATAAAAAAAGAAAAACTAATTATGAGGTAGATTGGACTAATTGAAATAGCTCAGAGGAGTAAAGTGAGCGTAAGTTTTGTTTAGACGGTTAAGCGGACAAAGCCTACGGTGAGGAGAGTAAAATGATCTTTTTTTTTCTATATTTTTTTCCCTGTGGGCAGAATTGGACCGAAATGGAGTTGGGCCATTTCAAGTAGACCCGTCGGCCCAGCGGATTCCTCTCCCTCTCCCCGCGCCAAGTGAGCATTATCCATCCAAACTCCAAAGGAACGGCAACGACGCTCGCTCGCCGGCGCTTCCACCCGCGCCGCCGCTTCTTCTCCGGCGGCCAGTAGTGTCAAAGCGATGGCCGCGTGCGCCGCTCGCTGTGTATTCCTCGTTCCCCTCCTGGCCCCGAAGTTCCCTCTGCCTCATCCTCGACTCAGGCGGCGGGGCGGGCGCGGGGGTTGGATTGACACTGCCCGCTGCAGCCCCGAGGCCAACGGTGGGTGGGGAGGCATTGTCGAGGACGACCTTGCTGAGCTCCTGCAGGTCCCATTTCTGTTCCATGTCCACCTCTTTTATCGCAGCGAATGAAATCATTAACTTCGTTTTCTTCCTGTTGGAGAAAGGGGGAGACGCAGTAAAAAAAAGTGTCAATTTTGTCTATCATCTGCATACGGTAAAGCATAAAGTTGGCCATTTGGCAGTAAAGATAAACACTCATGTGATTTTGGCATGGATTTTGGTAGAACAACCTAGCCCAGGATAATTGACTTCGGATTCTCGTCGCCGTAGTTATCCATCTTAATTTTAGCTTCAAGTGGCGGATAACTTGCTGATACAAAGATTTCTAGCAGTTGAATTGCTGGAGAGCTGTGTGTAGAACATAAATCCTTATCTGTCATCGCCGTTCCGCAGGCAGCTTACATAACTGAAGCACACATCAAGTACAGATTCTCATTCACCAGCTTGGTCAGGGTAGAAAATGACAGAGTAACTTTATATCAATCATATAAGTGCACTAATGCCCATACTACTCATTGTTTTCAACAAGAAGCACGAAGCCTTCAATGGATTAAACAAAAGGCTTGCTGCAGACTGAGTCAAGTTGCTGCACTGAGATGAACATTTCATTACAAAACGAAATTTTTATGTCCAAAATGATTTCATGTTTCAAAGTCATTTACCACATGCATGGCTAGCTGATGTATGTTGGATTTGTAATTTTCTGTAGCAGTCTTTTTTACTTCCTTTGTGTAGATTGAGTAACAATATAACATAAGTGCCGATTTACCTTTTGCAGATTCTACCAAGAGATTTACGAGATAGTCTGCAGAATGAACCTAGAAAGGACCAGCTGTTGGAGGTGAGATAGATGCACTTGTCAGCTTCAAATATTTTGTAGTCTCATTGTATTTGAATATTCATATGTAAAGATTGCAATTGCATGTGTTTCCAACTAATGAGTCATCAATTAGGTCGTTCTGGATTTGGGGAGACGACCAGAGGCACGATTCCTTGGTGACTCTGGTGGCCAGTACCTACGTGATAGTGAGGTATGTTACGGCTATGCAGCCTCAAATTCGTAATATTATGTTTACTTTCTTTGCGTGTACTTGCGTTGTCAATATTGAATATTATGAAACCCAATATTTTTCCGTGCACTGTGATTAGTGTCAGCATCTCATCTTTTGTACACATGATAAGTTGGAAATTATATTGGTCAGTCTCAAGTCTGCTGCTGGGTGCTGACTGGCAGCTAGTTTCATTCTACTCATAGATCTGTACTGATCACAATCATAATAAAAGTTTCTTGTTGAGTGCACATAGAGAAAAAAGGGTGAATTGGAATGCAAAAGCACAATTAATGTGTCCTGTTCATCGTATTTGCCATATGATAGATCTCACAGCAAGAGCTGGAGGCAGCGCAGCAAGCCGTAGGTGAGTTTGGAGGTGACAACCGTGCTGGAATTGAAGGTACTTTACATAGAATATCTGCTATAAGGAGCAGAAAAGGCATGGTTGTTGGTTTGACCTGTCGAGTTGGCCGAGCTGTTACTGGACATGTTGATATGGTCCGTGATCTCCTAAATTACAAAGAAAGCATTCTGTTTTTGGGAAGGTACCTCGCCTTGTTTCTTCAACCTTTTAGTATTTTGATTACTTCTTTCATCCCTGCTTTTACAGATTAAGAAGACAAAAATGAAGCTAGTAGGTAGCAAGTGTGTACTAGGAGTACACACTGCATAGAGATGTTGTTAGGACTAGACCAATAGTAAAATATATGGCGATATATGCTTTGGTCAGGAATGGAACGGGAGTCTAGGGTCTATTTTTTGTTTTATTTAAAAATTGTTAAAGTCTTTACATGTTCGGACTTCAGGACGGATGTGTTAATATTCTTTATGCTTTTTCAATGGGACCTTGTATTTTTTTTTTACAAAACAAATTTAAGATGAAGTAGAGTTCCAAAATGCTCCAGAATAAATTCATAAGTATTTTCTTGGTATTTAACACCAAGATATTGCCCAGAAGTAGGATGGGATTTCTCTGAAGATGAAAGTAATAATGTTGATGCCTTTCATTGAACCTACAAGTGAAAAAACAGTTGAAGTAAAAAATACCATAAAACAATATTGGCATGTAGGGATTGCGCAAGATTTACATAGTGCACATTCTTTTGTTTGTTCAGGCCTGGGGTAGGCAAGACAACTGTTATGCGTGAGATTGCACGCGTTCTAGCAGATGAGTTTCAGAAAAGAGTGGTAAGTTAAACAGTGTTCTTTTAATTCTCTGTTTCAGGTTCAACTTCGTTGATATATAGTGCCTTATATTTTCTATTGGTACACTGGTGTTTAGGGCAGGTAATTGTGGACACAAGTAATGAGATTGGTGGGGATGGGGATATTCCTCATGCTGCTATTGGTGGTGCAAGAAGAATGCAAGTTCCTGAACCATCAATGCAGCATAGAGTAATGATTGAAGCTGTTGAAAACCATATGCCTGAGGTGGTTATTGTAGATGAGATTGGAACTGAGGCGGAAGCACAAGCTTGTCGCTCAATTGCAGAAAGGGGTGTGATGCTTATTGGTACTGCCCATGGAGAACGGCTTGCGAATATCATTAAGAATCCGACCTTATCTGACTTGGTATGCTATCATTATCACATTGCGTAGGAAAAAAAACACTATGCCTGCTTACGTTCATTACTGGATAACAGATTGGCGGCGTAGAAACTGTTACTCTTGGTGATGACGAGGCTCGTGCTCGACGCAGTCAGAAAAGCATTCTGGAGAGGAAGGCCCCTCCAACATTTCCATTCCTTATTGAGATGAGGGAGCGACATTACTGGGTAACTCATCGGGTACGTCTATGTTCTTTACATGTCTATAACAATCAAAATACAGTAATACATACACACATTTCCATTTAAATGTCAATAAGATAATGGGGATGCTGGAAAGTGTGTGGTGACAACTATGTTTCTTGGATTTCAGATAGTGTTGATATATTATTCTAAAGCATGCCTTTTCCGCTGCCTTGGCTAAGATCTGTGCGTTTACAACCTATACAATTGAGCATATGCTATGTTACAATATTTTCCATATCTAATTCCTTACTGAGGTTACTTGGCCTTTGTTGTATCATTGTTACTGCATTTTGTAGTTCTGTTCACAACTGTAACCACTGCTCTTTTTCAAACAACCAAGAACATTTTTAAAGTTTAGGATCCTCAATGCAGTCTACTCATAAAAATGATGGTATTTTCTGATTTCCAGCTGCGCCAATACTAATATACCGTGCCTATTTTGTTTGTGCAGACAGAAAGGAGTGTGGACATGCTACTTCATGGAAAGAAGCCACTGGTTGAGGTAACATTCTATCTAACCTGCATGTCTCTACCAGTTTTGTGGCGGTACGAGGAATCGAGGGGTTCTGTTTGGTCGTATGAGTAGATTTTTTTTTTTTTTTTTTTTTTTTTTTTTTTTTTTTTTTTTTTTTTTTGCGGGGGTGGTTGTACGAGTAGATAATGCTGTGATCTGCAGGAAAGGGACCATTTCAGTTGCTTCCATGTCTCTATTTCTTGTTTCATTTTTGCTTCACCAGTAAATCTCATTTTAAAGCATGACAGCTTAACCAAGCACTAGGTGCTATGTTTATTCGAAGTTTCAAACAGATGAACTGTGATATACAAATGTAGAGTATATATTTTCTATATACAAGTGATTATTTTGTCATGTGAAGCGCTTTAGCAAAACTTTAATTTCCATTGGTAACTAATCATATTACAGGTAAGGAAAAGGGATAACAAATTTCAAGTTGTTATTGAAAGATGGGCAACGTATGATGGAGATGGACTCTGAACTCCAAATTCACAATTCATAATTGCTTCTATCAAATCCGGGGCTGTGGTACCTGAGGTTTCTGTGGACTACTATCATCTATACTACCAAGCCTCTTGTTCTGAGGTGGTGTAGGCTAATCCTAATCCCAAAAGTTTCCAATGGTCTTGGTATCCCAGTAAAGTTACTGACACTATACATTTGGGTGAGTAATCCCTATATTTCCGGTACACATCCTTCTTATATCATTGGTATTCAGTTTTTCCATGCCTGAATTTGGGTATGTTCTTTTCCAAAGTAGGGTAATACTAAAACTTTCGAAGCTTTGCATGCATTTTTTATTTTGTTTTTGCTGTTTTTCTCTTGAGATTCTGTTTTTGACATTGATGGCATGTTATTACAGACTGGTGAAAAAAAAACGAAAGAAAGCTTCTTTGGTGGACTACATGGGTGAACATTTGACTGATACCTATCCCAGGCTTGTTACTTATTAATGTACTGCAGATAACTTCACACTGATTAGGTCGAAGGTACTACCTTATATCCGTGTCAGGTATTTGTTAGCACTCTGGAAAATTGCTGTACCAATTTTGAATGTATATTTGAATCTATGTCAATGCTTCTAAACTGCATGAGATGTGTACGTATCATTTTAGTTGTGAAATGATCTATACTATTTTTATCCTAAAATTAAGTGTGCATGGTACATAACACAAAGTCTTCTTGGTTGACGCTTTTGTAATAACTCAGGAGAAATGATCCCAATGAGTCCATGGCCCAACCTTGTGGGCCCATGGGTTGGTTATGGATAAATGGATCCATTTCAGGATTGGATCCACAAAGGAAAACTGAATGGGACGGGGAAAAGCCTTTTGAACTTTCTTGCAGTTGAAAGTAAAAGAAAAATGGTATGGAGATGCATTGAAGCACAACCGTGTTGGTTGTACCTTGTTTCTGGCACCTGACATGCCCTTTTCTGCAATGCGTTTGTTAAACCCTGCATCCTGCTTACCATTGAGCCGGCAAGAAATGTGAGCTCTGAACACCAACCAGATAAGATTTGCTGCATTAGCAGAGGGCACGCTGCAATGTGAACTGTGATGAACACCTGATTCTGTTGCATTAGTCCATTACTACATTGTAAAGGAGGGCCACATGAACTGATCTGATCTGCATTTGGCCCACTCATGCCTGAGAAAAGATTTGCAGTTGTTGTTTACAGAGAAGGCTGGCTATTGGCTGTCAGTCTGTTGAGGTGTGGCTGGCTGGGTCGTCGTGGCGTGTTAGCTCAGCGGTTGACATCAGGGAGTAACTGCCATGGCCACATTTCCCAGCAAGAGCTAAAGAGGCTTTTCCCGGGTGGCCAAGCGTGCTGCCGCTGGATGGTTAAGCTGCTGCCAGCGCTGATGGAGCAGAGGAGAGTGCCAACAGCAGCATCTCCTGTCCTTGGCGTGGCAGGTCCTCACATGCATGCTATGCTTGTGCCCGCACCGCACGCATGATTCAGCAGCTTAGCAGCTGGCTGTACCAACAGCAAAGAGCCGGTGGTGTGCCTCTTCCTTGGAGTCCACTCTTAATTAAGCTGGAGAGTGCAAACCCAGTCAACTGTGGATACACATGCGCGTATCAGTTGAAAGTGTCACGCATAAGAGAGGAATGGGTCTTTGTCGTTGATTAATATTTTTTACTATTATCCGTCCTGTTCGTTTGGCTTGTCATCCCAGCCTGGCGAATTATTCTCTTCACACAATACTATAACCAGCCCAACAGATTATTCTTCTCTCAGACTTTTCAGCCTAGCCAGCGAAACGAACATGACGGACGTCTCAAAGTCCACATACATGGTTATAATTTTTTTTTAAAAAAAATTAGAATTGGTCTAGATATATATGTCAGAATTACAATCTTTTGAGAACGGAGGTAGCACTAAAAACAAGTGTGTATTGTTTGTGAGATTCATTATTTTTTACTACTTTGTTTCCTTCACTTGTTTACGTGTATTTCTGAGGTTATTCAGTTTCTTGTGACCAGATGATGGATCTCACCTCATGTGATGAGATGATGTATCCCAGACATGTGCGCGGCGTCAGAGAAGGGTGGGGTTGGACGTTGGAGTGCAGGAGTGGGTTGGGTTTGGCTAGCGCTAGGCCGGGGTTTGCTTGGCTTGGCTTGGCTCTGATGTGATCACACGTGCAGCCGCACGCACGCACGCGCGCTTGCCTTGCATACTGCATTGCATTGTATTGGCCTCTCCGTCGGGTTCCGTCCGTCAGATCAGATCACTACGCCTCGGCCTAGTCACTGTACACTAGCTACTTCCACTGGCTAGTGTTGTTCAGCCAAGGTTGATTTGCTTCTCCGAGGTTAAATATTATCGTTGTGGCATGCTTCCTGCAACTCCAGCAGCACGACCCAAACAGCTGCAAGAGAGAGATTGCTCCAACCGCAAGCTACCAAACCTTGATCCATCCGTCCGTCAATTTTTCCACTAATCTTTCTGTGCTCCTCTTCTTTCTATTCCACTTTCACTTTCCCAGCAGCAAAACAACAAGAAAGAAAATGACATGGTTGAAAAATCAAAATAAAGCTGCTGCTGCTTCTGTAACTGCAATGGTGGACGAGCACGAGCGCCTCTCTCGATCGTACTGCTTACGCATAGTACTCATCGTCTGATCCGATTCTGATGCCTTGCCGTCGCAGCAACCACTCCCATGCTTTCGCCTTCCATTGCAGCGGCAGCGGCAGCAGGGCAGGACGGCATGGGCCTTCTGACGCTCTGACCTGGCTACTGCACCATGCCATGCCATTGCAAGGGGATGAAGGGGCTTTGCAGTCGCACACACTCGCAGCCTCGCAGGTGCAGATGCAACAACAGGCAGCAACAGCATTACAACTTTACAGGGGCGCGCCGCGCGCGGCTTGGCTGCCCGTGGTTTTCTCCCCTTTTTTTTCCTGAATAATACTGCCTGTGTTTTATCATCTTTACCTTTGTCGCTCCTGCTGCTATTCCTGCTGCTGTCTTGGCATGCAACGGCTGCCTAATCTTTCAAATTTGGGATGGCTCCCAAATAAGATTTTCAGAGGGGTTGGACGAGTACCAATAAGCGAACACTTTATGTAGTCACCTCCAATGTCCTCTAACATACAAGTACAACCATAATCTGGGGAAAAAACATGCAAGTACACGTCCTTACTAAGTACAAGCACAAATTCTAATAGCCATATTTTTTTTAATAGCCAACCATATAGCCACAAGGAAATGTGGTCAAAGGCAGCGTTCCTTAGCCACAGGGAAATTCTAATACCCTAAACCCGTTTCTCGACCCTATTGACTCGGCAACTTTGTGACTATGATACTAACCCAAATAGGATTTGAGCTATTGGACAACAATATTAATCTACACATAGTACCTCTAAATATCTCATCAAATGTACTGACCCTAAGAAAGGTAGACTAACAGCTTTAGCATGATCTAGTATTATAGTGTCTCAAGTCGATGAGTATACCCCCTCTCTTAGTTAGCAAAAGGAATACTTTCATATATGGTTGTGGCAATTTAACCCGTGAAAAATAAAGGCAATTTGCACCACAATGCTATTTTCTTTGACAGAAAAACCCCATTATTCAGGGTATGTAGTCATTGGTTAAGATTTTCGCTTTGTTCGCTTGGCTTATCAGTCCAGTCCTGCAGATTATTTCCCTCACAGAATACTATTGAATCAGCCGAATCAGCCAAAATCAATAGACTTTTTAGCCCAGTCCTGCCAAACGAACAGAGCGTTTGCAAAAGGAGGAACATGTATAAGGTATGCCACGTGTCTAAGGCCTTGTTTGTATAGGGGCAGTTGGAGGGGATATTAGTTCATTCCACCTTCAATACAGAAGTACGGCCTAAGCGGGTTTTGCCGGGCCTCAGAAACCATTTTTTTTTGTGGAGAATGGATGTCGATTAATTTAGTGGCCTGATTAGCTTTTGGATGATAAGAGTATTAGCCTTTCATGGTAATTTACTTGGCACGTTGGCAGACTATTCTCCGTACGCATTCCGTATGCAACCTTTTTCTTCCCCACACAAAAGTTAGCAGATTCCGTAGCGGTTCCCATCTTCTTCTTTGGCGATGTTTGTGCGGAGAGCAAATGCTATTGCGGTCGGTAGTGCGCCGTCTCGTCTCGTCTCGTCTTGAGTCGCCACCAACCTCCGTTCAGCGTCGCCATGATGAACCATCAAGCATGCCTGTCTGAACTGATCACACTACTCCCTCCCTCGCTCGCTTCAGACAGCACGTTCGGATCAGAGAGAGGTTGCTCTCTCTCCTCTCCACTCTCATCTTTGTTTGTCGTCAGGCCAAAGACGACGACACACGCGGCACTGTAGCTGCGAGCAGGGGTAGCTATAGCTTTCCTCTCGTCTCCTGAGATGGCCTTTATCTTGGCGTCCTTTCTGTTGCATAGTGGCATTGGTAGAGGCCTACTAGGCACATTGGTGCTGCACTGCACACCAGAGAGCTTGACAACACATGATGCACCGTAGCACGCACGGGATAGCATGGCTGTATTATGTATTTATGTGTAGTAGTTGTGTACCGGGGAAGAAGATTGGATCGGATTGGACTGGACTGAACTGAATTGGATCAGCACTGTGATATGATTATGATTATGAACACTACTACTAGAACTAGTGATGAGTAACGACGGAGGGGCATGGACATGGACTGCAGGGCCCAGACCATACCGGTCTTTGGCTCTTTGCAGACATTCTGGATTCAGATTACTGCCGGGCAAAAGTGCGTGGCGAGCCTCTCGCAATCGCAACAAAAAATTGGGGGGCCATATACCAATCAGGCGCGAATTCAGCCCTTGTTTACCCATGCATGTGTGTGTTGTTCTTGTTCCCTCGTGAAGCTGCACTCACTTTGTCAGCTGTAGACAATCTGAATTGGTAGAACATTCTGAGTTCGTCTTTCCTTTTCTTGCTCCCCTTCCTTCAGACAAGGGATAAGAGCAACTGATTTTTTTATTATAAAGAAAAAGAGAGAATAAAATCCTATACAAAATAAAAACCTGCTGTCAAGAACACTGAAACCTCATGCTGAATTGTTTTGCTGATGGACAGGCAGGCAGGCTCAAACAGTTTGAGCTCCCCAAAACCAAAGTACTACCAAACCAGTAATCACTGTCCACTGCACGGCAGATCTCGTTCCATTGCAGGTTGCTGGACGCTGATTGCAGATAGTGGTAGGGAGAGGGTGGTTCAGCACACTGGCACACTCAGCAGCAGGGCATTAAGTTGCTATCCATTTCGGGATCGGCTCGCCACATGCTCCCCTGCCCCCCTGCACACCCACAGCTCTCGCCCCTGCTTGGACCCAGCAGCAGCTCCAGCAATAATTCAGCCAGCCACCAGGCCAGATTTGAGATTTCCCCTCGCTGCTGCCTGCATGTTTGCATTGCATTGGAGTATTGTTTGTTGTTGTTGCCAATGCCAGCAGCCCAGCACCATCCCTCTCACCAATCATCAACCCTCAACTGCCTGCCCCCTCCTTGGCCACAATCATTAGCCTAATCCAACCATAAATAGCTTCCAATCACAGCTGCTAATACGTACTAACAACCATGCACACGGCACAGAGGAAGAACAGTAGCATGATGGATCGGATCATGGAAGGCACAAGCAGTCAAGCACAACACATGAGCTCCTTCCTATTCAGAGCTAACAAGAGAGAACATGATCTTCAGTCTCTCACCCTCCCACATCAGTCGCCCGAGCAAAGCACTACTAGACAGCAAGTTAATTAGGGACGGACGGACATCTCGATAAGAAAGGAAGAAAGAAAGAAAGAGGAGGCAGCTACAGAAAGAAATCAAGCAAAGGAGAAAACAAATCCATGGGAGTTCAGTTCAGCATCAGTTCAGTTGACGGATGGATACAACAGTGCAAATGAAAAGAAGCCAATGCAGCTAGTTAATTAATAAGCTAAGATTAACCAGAGAGCTAGAGTGAGGCGATCTTCGTCAGCATCGCCATCTCGATCAATGTTGGTGTTGCCGTGATATTGGGGTTGGTTACTCACTCACTCCAGCCGGAGCTGCTGCGGCGGCGGCGGACTCCGGCTGGGGCTCCGTCCTGGCCCGCCCGGCTCCGGCAGCGGCATGCCGGCGAGCTGCTGGTCCGGGTCGCCGCCGAGGTGCTCCGGCGGCGGGCCACCTCCTCGCCGCGCCAGGGTGTGTTTGTTGTTGTGCATCCACACCTTGAGGACGCGGCGCTTGACGCCAACCTCCTGGCAGAAGCGCTGCACCGCCGCGTCGTCCAGCTTCTGCAGCCGCCACCCGGCCTCCTCCGCGAACCCAAGCATCCGGGCCTTCTGCTCCGCCGTGAACTTGGTGCGGAACCGCTTCCTCGCCGGCGGCGCCGCCTGGTGCTGGCCCCCCGGCGCGCGCGCGTCGTCGGACTCCGCCGACGCCGCGCTGTGGTGCTGCTGCATGGCGCTCAGCGGCATTACCATCCGCGTCGGCGCCGGGGGGAGCGCCGCCACCAGAAGCCCCCGGTGGTGGTGGTGGTGGTGCGCCGCCGCCGCCAGCGGACTCAGCGGGTGGTGGTGATGGTGGTGGCGCGGGTCGCCGCCGCCGCCGCCGGGGGGCTCCTTGCGGTGGAAGTTGCGGTGGCACCCGCAGGCCGAGCACCGGAGCGCGTCCAGCGAGCCCTCCTCCCCCGCCGGCATGAACTCGCCGCACCCGTCGGTGGCGCTGCCGCCGATGGCCGCCGCGTGGTTCTTCAGGCACTCGCGGTACCTCACCCCGCCGCCTCCACCCCCGGCGCCGACGGGCACCACCGCCAGCTGCCGGTTCTTCACCTCCTCCGGCGGCACCACCACCTCCGGCGGCGACATGTGCCGCCCGTTCGCGCCATGACCGTGCTGCTCGTGGTGCCCGTGGTGGTGCAGGCCCAGGTACGGCGAGCCGCCGCCGTGCATTGCCATGGGCACCGGCAGCTCGCCCTGCGCCCCGGAAAGATCCATGCCTTGCTCCCTTCCTCTGACGAAGCTAGCTCCTCCTGCTCTGCTGCAAATCTGCAATGGCGCGCGCGCACAAACAAACAATTGAAACCAACAAACAAGGCAGGCAGCAGGGATTTCAGCAGGGAGGTGAAGTGAATGGCAAGAAGACAGCTTGGAGGTTCCAGGCAATGATGTATGAGAAACAAGAATCTGGTATGCCTTGGGAGGCTAAAAAAAGTGGGTGAGGGAGGAAGAAAAAAGTTTGATTCTTGGGGAGAGTGAGAGAACAAAAAGGGCCGAGGTTGTGGACCTTGTGCTGGCCTTGGGATCTTGGCAACAAGATACCAGTTCCAAACTCCAAGATGGGGGTAACTCTACTCTACTCCTCCTAGTACTACATAATCCTATGTTCCAAGGTTTCTTGGGCTCCTCACCATGGCCATGCAGAAGAGGATCAGTAGTAGTAGAATGGTAGAGGAGGATGTATGCAGTGGTGGCTGCTCTATCCCTCCCTGCAAATGCTTTGCATTCACACCACTACTTGTTGCTACTGGTTGGTGGTGTGTGGATGCTTTCTCTTGTGTACTCTTCAACAACACACAAGGGCATACATGGACCATCCATCCTTTGACCTCTACTCCTACTCTCCCACTCTAGTGTGGATGGATGCTAAACATTCTGCGCTTTTGTTGTGGAAGAACGGTGTAGAAACAAAGGGAGGGACAAAAACACAAAAACTCAAGAGGAAGAGAGTGAAGAAACAAACAAAGAAACAAAAATGAATGGAGAAACAAACCTTGTAGTGGCTGCCAAGGGGCTAATCAGGAGGGCAAAGAGGGGGCAAGCTCATGCCTTCTCAAGCCTTGGCCTCCATTGCTACATGAAAACCAACCTTTTACTGCCTAGTACAAACTACTGCGAAGTGGCAAGGAAAATACAGGAAAATGTCAAGGGTTAGAGATAGTAGGCTGTGAGCTAGAGATGGCCAATGGGAAGAGGGGCTTGTTGCCTCTGATGTAGTAGTGGTGTTAATAAACAAGGTGAGATGAGAGAAGGGAAGCAGCAAGGGAAATACTGCTAGAGCTTCTGGTGCTTGCTTTGCTTGCACTGTCAGGAATCCAAGCTTGCTCACAGGGGGGGAGGGAGGCTGTGGGCTGTGGCCTTGTGTGGTGTGTCAGGAGCTGTACTGAAATGGTGAGAGGGTGGGAGCTACAGGAGCTGAGCGCGTCCATGGATGTCCCCACTCAGCTTTCTATTTTTTATTGAAAATATTCAGAATAATAAGTGTTTTGTTCAGTTCCTTTCTTCTCTTTTCTTTCCTATTTTCTGAGAAAGGGATCGGCAAGAAAACGAGTTTAAGCATTTAATTCTTTTGTGTCCATTCGCAAAAAAAATATTATGGTGCATGCTATCTTTTGATTCTTTTTCTGAAATAGTATGATGCCAATTATCCTGAAAATTGAGTGTGGAGCAAGGTTAGGGCTCGTTCGCTTTTAGTGGAATGGTTCCGCCCGGATTGAGATCAATATAGTACAAACTTTACGATAATTATAATGAGAGACCAGGATTTATTACAGGTGGAGAACCAATTTACTCATGATAGAGACAACAAGAGACTAGGAATCAATCCACTAGTCAAGAGGTGGGGAACCAATCCGGGTCTTTTGTTGTCTCTATCATAAGTAAATTGGTTTTCCACCCGGAATAAATCCCGGTCTCTCATTGTAATTATCATAAAGTTTGTGCTATATTGATCTCAATCCGGATGAAATCATTCCACTAAAACCGAACGAGCCCCGGATTCCCTTTTCCTTCCGGCTGGAATGCACAGAAAGAACCTCGCGTAAATTTTAATTAAAAAAGTCTATGTAATTTGCCCGTCCTTTTTTTTGCTGTAGAGATTTCGTGTTTCCATGGAAAATTAAATTTATGCAAACAATGCAAGGCAATAGTTGATATCTATACCTTCTTTCTATATATTCCCTTTTGTGATGGCATGTCTTTACATTTTAACTCTCAAATTTTCTCTACCATCACATTATGCCTTCCCCGTGAAAACCACTGGAATGCGAACAAAAGGACAGACCAGCATAGGCCACACTCTTCGCCAATCCTATCCAGACACCTGTCCTGAAGCCAAGTTTACATTGTGCTGTTCGTTGCCATGGGAAGCTTCTTTTGGGGAGTCAAACATGTCAAGAACCACATAAGAATGAATCTAGCCAAATCGCAGCTCACTCACTTCCAGAAATGACTAGATTAGAGCAAACCATGACATACAGGCCCAATAGATTTGCACCACATGTATCCCTGTCACCCAACAGATTCTTATCATTTGGAATTTGCACATGATTTTAGTCATCAATTGCTGTATGGGCACTTGTGCAGAAGATTAACCTCAGGCCCACCCAATCCCAGCTTTTAGTTTTGATCATGTGTAAAACCTTCTGCTTTCCTGATGGTGAAACGTGTGGTGGCTGCAGCCACTGTGTCTACTCACTGCACAACATTCTTCTGCCTGTGAAGAAAATTGACAGGTCTTCGGTCTTCCTTTAAGGCTCAGGTGGGGATTACAGTACAAATCTGTTCTGTGCAGTGAGGTTTGGTATTTACTAGTGACATTCAATTATGCAGCTGGTTTAGTAAGAGCTCCTTTGAAAGGTTGCAATTTCATAAGAACTTTGTCGAAATAAATCCTTAAAAATTTAGAGGTCTTTTACAGTACACAATACTACGTGCTGGTAGTACGGTAGTATAATCAGTTTTTTTCTGTGGGTAAAAAAGTAATTTGTACCAAATATATCATTTGGACCGCAGCGCGCGAGCCGTCCGTCGTGCGTTCATTTCACCGCGCCCGCGCCCTCCGTTCCCCACGGCCGCCGCCTCCATTTTTTTGTTTCCAATCATACCCCTATACTACCTATACTACCTATGAATACTACCTATACTACCGTAAAAAAACCGGTAGTACAGAATTAATTTCAGCCGTCGAATCTTTCGAAATAGGTCCTTTTTATTACATACGAGTCCTTTCCGAACGGTAGTACAAGGTAGTCTTGTGTACCGTAAAAGACTTCAAAATTTAACCTTAAAAAATCCTTGAAAATTCTTGTCTCAAATGACTCCGAAGCCGCAGAACAATATGGTTTTCCCCCTTATTTTGTTATTTGACAATTTCCAAGTCAACGGCAAGGAGAGGGATGAGATAGTGGATTTTTGAGAAGGAAGTTTAGGTCCAAAAGTCCATACATATATTCAAGATGTCAAATTGGTCATGTTGCTGAGAATACATATCATTTTTAGAATTAGATTCTCTTTGAGTGAGGATAGAAAGGTCTTAATCACTTTTTATTCCAATGAATATATAAAGTTGCTCGGCATGCAAAGTGCACAAGGAATGATCTTTAAGGTACTACATTAGTACCCTTCTTTATCTTTCCATGAGCTGAATGTCCTCTGCATCAGCCAGAATGTTCGGTCTTGATGTTAGAAGGCTGGATGTGAATCGTCGACCTGCAATCTTTCTCGCTCTCAAGGATACATAAAAGATGCATGGCCAAGCTTCTTTTGCGCTCCTTTTTATAATTCAACACGAATTTGGCTTTCAATCATTTGCATTATTCTTTACTTTCGGTTTTTGTTTCTCCTGATCTGATCCTTTGCATATCCGTATCACTTTATTCTTGAAAATACCTTGCGGTTTGCTTTATTCTTGACTAAAATGTAATTCCAGTGACCTTTTTCCGCTGTCCTTTTTGGTCTTCTGATTCGTTTTTTAGTCTTGAATTGTGTTTGATGCTGATTTCTTGACAAGAATAATTAGAAACCGATAAACATTGGCAAAAAGGGTGATGGATTATTTTCGCTCCGAAGGATGGAAATGCTTGATAAATGATGGCATTGCGAACATGGGATGTAAATTGCTCCATGGAAGGAACTTGTTATCACATATCTAAAAAATAGTTCGATTATATGATACCAATTGTCAGTAGCAGTGCTAGAATGAAACTGAGGATTATTGAAAATGCACCCCAATGGTCAAAGATAGACAGCACCATTTGGTTGGAATGTTGAATAATTATCCTAGTTGATACAATTTGATTCCTGTATATCTAAAAATGCTTCAATAAAACATATACATCCACCAAATTACGTTCCAGACATTCATTGTAAAATATAAGATCAACTACAAAAAAAAAAGAGCTTCGAAATTCACGCCAGACGATCGCGGACAAAAACCCTGCGCCTTTGGATGCATGGACTCTGGTCTCCCTGGACCACCTGATCAGGTGTGTCCCGCTTGAGAGAGAGAGATCAGAGATGCAGCACCAAGGGTCCATGGACCATTTGACTCGCTCTGTTTCTTCTTTCTTTCTTTTCCTTCGTTCTACTGCCTGACTAAATTTTCACACTACCAGCCACCAGGGATAAGTTTGGAGATCCGAGTCTGTTGTCGTCCCGGGCCTCAAAAGAGGAGCCTGCGTAGCTTCTTGTCTCGTCTTAGCTGGAGAGCAGAATTTTGCATCTGAACTGTCCATGTCGATTTTTTTTCTTCACAGTTTTTAAGATTTAGACCTTTAACCCACGGATTTGTGAGCTTTGATATGACTGTGCTGAATAATTGTCCAACTATCCCTCTGAAAACATGTTTAATTTCGCATCGTCTGAGATAGTCGACATGGTTAATTCTTAATAACAGGTGGATATAAATGCAAAACCCAGAAAAGCAGATGGCAGGATTTATTTCCAAGAGGATTTTTTTTTGGTAAAAAAAAATCTGAGGCTTCTTTTTCAGATTAGAGATTATTCTTGAAGGTAAAAAAATAATATAGGGACAAATAAAAATGCATGTTATTGGGTGGCCAGCTTGGCATATATATAGCTGGGCAATGAAAAGAAGTAACCATCGACAGAAGGATACACACAGTTTGAACCACATTTAATTTACTGAAAGTTCAGCAATTTTCCTTACAAATTTGATATTTCATTTTAGGGAATCAGTTTTAAAATCGCATCATCCAAAAGGTAACGAATGGGTGGCTGTACAGCACTATTGATCCTGATAATCCCCAACGCTTATCTCTTCTTAACCCTCCATATCTTTTGATTGCAACGACATGACAAAGACATGTCAAAAACATTGGTAATCACTAGATTAATGTGGTCGGCATGCATTGGATTCTTGGGACCGGCCGTATGGCTAACTTGGGACCAATTGGAAATCGCTGTACAGAGGATCTCATAAAACACAAAGGGATTATGTGCATCATCCCAATTTGTTGTTATGTCACAATCCATGTATCTTTCTCCTCTGTAGCATGGTTCCTCTCTTTTTTTTTCCTTCCTTTTTTCATTTCTCAATCTTTTTCAAATGGCCATGTCTACTTTCATTTTTTTTTGTTCTTATAGGCTAATTAATCAGGATGACTTCAAACTATGTGTGTTTATTAAATGAACCCACGACGGTCTAGTTTTGTTGATTTGGGCACATCAAATGTTTATTTTGATACAATATTTGCAGCATTAATATAAAATTGTGTTGGCTTGGATTGCTACACAAAAATTGTAATTTGACAAATGGATGGTGTTGGTAAGTGTACCTATTAATGTACCTGATCACATCAGGATGGTATACATGGTATTTATAGCATGTCCTTACATATTTGATTTGTGGATGACAATGGAAGCCGTAGGCCAAAGAAAAAAAAAAGTGTCACAAGCTGGCCCAACAGTCAAAACAATAAAGCATAGCAAATATATGCTAAAATTATTTATAAAAAAATCTCTAAATGGTATGACAAGAATTGCCGTTTCTATTATCCATCTTTGTGTTTTTATATACATGTGGCTAGGGTTTGTTGAGTTACGTGAAGGTGTGTTACTTGCAAGGGAGGTAACAGTAGACTGCTCTATGAGTGACCATTTCCTTGTCTTTAAAGATACATTAACACCATCCTTTAAATAACAAGATACCTTAACACCGTCTCCCAGCTGGGATTAGCGTTTGGAGCTTCTTTAATTCGTGTGGTTTGGTTCGAAAGGGATGTTAGATTTGGTTAGTTGGAACCATTATCGAACATAAGTGTACTTTGCCTTCAAAGTGTTGTCTTACATGTACGTGCAAAAGCTATGCATGCATGTAGGTGGCCCTGTTTGGTTGCCACTATTCCGTTCCGTTTAGTTTGTCCGAAGGTGGCTTATATCAGCTGTCAGGCAGCAAAGGATGAGTGTAAGACACCACTCTTTTATTATTTTTATCTAAAATTTGTCGCGTACGTTTTCTTCTTTGTTCTTCAAGTACATGCTAGGATTGAACTCACTCCTCTCTGTTCTTCAAGTGCCATTTCAAAAGAATTCAACTGCTGGCGCCGTTACGAAACACTGTTAAAAGTTGAAGTAACGACATTTTAGAAATCTGCACGTATAAAATCATAGAGACAAACATCACACCTGAGTACTCCCAGAGATTACTTTGAAGTTTTTCCAGATTCTGGAAAAAAAAAAACCAATGTGTCACAATTCAATAAGTTTCATGATCACAGGAAGTATCATCCAAGAATCTGCTCATAACACAAAACCAACGCGTGCACGTATACCAGTATACGTACAAATTATTAAGCCATAGGGATAGGGTACGTGACATTCATCACCGGACTCTGCTCGTTAGCTCTAGACATTTTTTTAACACGAATTGCAACCTTTTTTCCAAATAGAAACGAAACCCATATAAGAAGCATAAAAGAAAAGGGAAGAAACGTGATTACACGAAGAGATAGGCCTACTGGTACGTGAAAGCCCAAAGGTCCTTCGGCCCTCCAGGTTCCAGCAATTTTTCACACCTCCAGACCCTCCTAGAGCTCAGGCCAATCGTCGTCATCTGAGATAGTGAGACTCATCATCCACCACAGATATCAGGGTTCACTCATTGAGAATCTCTTGGCAGCGCCAATCTTTTGCCACACAGGCATAACAGCAAAAATTTACTGTGGGTAGCAAACAATGATCAATGGTGTTAAAATCACTTCAAACGCCCGGTCTGTTGCTTTGCATCAGATTCATATCTTCACATGGAAGGTGGCTCAACAAATTCATCGTTAACCTCTCGAAATGATAAAATGGACAGTTACAGACTTGCAGTTCCTGAAAGGTTCAAATGAAGCAAGGATAATGGCACAACAGGTACAAAGAATTGTACAAAAAATTGGAGGTGACTTGAAGATAGAGCAGAACAGGTTCGGCGCTGGTATATCCCGACCTACACTAATGTACATCACAGCATTCTTTTTTCTTCTCATTCCAGCTTCTCAAGCTCGCCCATCCTCTCTATAATTGCCTGAAAAACATGCAAGTGGTGAGAATGAATACAACTTATATGCAAAGCAAAAGAGCAGTCATGTTTTGCAGTATAAAAGGCTGGATGTTGCAATGAAGATACCAGGAGAAAAATAGCACGACAATATTCTATATACAAGTGTATTGACAACTAGAGATGCAGGTGGTAAAACTATCAATCGGTTGGTCTGGTACTCTGGTTCACTACTTCAGCTCATTTGCTTCCCTACATGCATGCATCCATCCTATAATTAGTTCAAGTGGGTTCTGGGTTGACATGATGACCCAGAAAAACAAAATTTTTCATCCCTAGTGTTGATTCATAGTAAAACAGCAAACTTACTAGAGTTGTCTGGAGAATAGAAAATTTTAAAAACCCACTGATACTTTACTCATCCTGCATAGTTTCCCCATTTTGCTGGAGTCATTGATAATATCAATCTTGCTGCAATAGTGCAGACACAACTTAAATGTCTGAACGTTTCTGGAAATAATGCATAAAATGTGTGTGTGTTTTGGGGGGGGGGGGGGGGGGGGAGGATAATTAGAGTGACAGATGGTACCACCAAAACAATACAAGGGCGGCTATATTTGGAACAAATGAGAAACATAATTGTAGTCTGAAGAGTAAGCTATGTAGACTGACAATACTGATGATATATTCAGCTAATCACAGTTAAAGGTAGAATAGGTGCACAAAATGAATACTTTACCGTTCTAGAACTGTGTACCTTGGACTTCTCACTAACTTAAGAGATTGCTAATTAATTTTCTAATTATATTCTGTTACATCATATGCTGGGGAAAAGAATAGAATATGTATTATGATGGGAAAAAATAATACCCTTTTGCTTGTTTCTTGAAGCTCTCCAGCAAGAATAAACTCATCCAATATCAAATAGACCTACAGCACATAGCCAAAAGGTCAAAAAGGAAATTTGCAAACAAATTTTGGCATAAACAGAAATTACTCTTTAAATACAAGATATGATAAGATTCAGACTAAAGTATTGCAGATTGCTAGATTAGCCAAGAGAGACATAGCAGTTACCTTGTGGAAGTTGAATACTAAATCAAGTTCACAAACATTGCTGAAGAAATGGTCCAATATCTCGACAAACAAATGGATACATTCCAAGTATGCCAACTCATTGTCGGTTATATCCACACACATTGAGAAAAAAAGTCCTGCATATCTCCTGTAGATGACTTTGTGTGTACGGAACTGTAAGTGAAGTTCCACATCAGTTACAATGGGAAACAACGAAATTGGAGAAAGCTATAGAACTGGCCATGGTACTGATATACAAATTGAAAATATATTATGCACAACCCATCTTCTGCTAGAAATTGAACACTACTCGAAAAGAAATTCTAGTGATTTAGGATGTCTAAGTTTAATCATATATTACCACTATTGAGCACCACTCTTAGGGATAAATCTTTAAAACATATCCTAGAGACTCTTGTAATATCTACAAATATGAAATCTACTTCGCTATTTCAAATCAGTCAGCAGAGTATGCTTGATCTTGTTATTTTTTCATGGTCATATTGGATCCAATCATGAGTTTCTGGAAGTTCATTATGGATAGGTTTTTACTGTCGATGGGGAGCCTGCACTATACGGATAAAAGAGGCTCAAACATGAGTTTCAAATCATCTAAGAGATGGATGGATGATAGATGACAAAAAAAAATGGCATGAAGGTAATGTACCATCTAAAGCTATCCCCAAATAAATTCATGGATCGTAAACAATCTCATCTGTGAGATATCCACATACTAACTTACATCTCCAACCTAAGGTCCTGCTTGTTTCAGCTTGGAGTTGTGGATTGTAGCTTTAATAAACTCAAGCTGAAACGTTGCAGCGACGAAATGGATTTTGGAATTTATTGAAACTGTTATGCTTTTCACAATGTACAAGCTAAAGCATGGGACCTAAGCCTTCTAAATCAACAGCAGGCAAGATTTGATATTGCTTTTGAATCAGATCAAGAACGCAACATTTATGTTTTTTTTTGACAAGATTAAGAGTGTATACTTTGGCAAAAACAGAGACAATATGTAGATTTTGTTACACTGTACTGAGATTTAAGAGCTATCCATACTGCCTGAGAGTTGGATTGGGCTCGCTAAAGAAAGATTCAAGAGGCCTGAAATAGAATTCCTGCAAATGCTGACTAGTGATTTTTTTTAAAAGGTTAGTGATAATGATGCAATCAAGTGTTTCCATAGCAAGTCTCAATGACAAGTGTACAAAGTATATATGCTAGTTTTAGTAATCCATCTGACCATCTCAATCGTGATCTATGTATGTGCTAGTTCTAATCATGTGTCACTGCACAAACTTTATGGCCTTGTTACCGTGGATAGCGGATTCTGTAGCTATGACTATGACACCCTCATTCAAGATTGCATCTGTTACAAATCCTATAGAATAACTTACCCCTTCCTGTTCCTACCAGACAATCACCCCCAATCTAACGACAAAAAAACTATGGTTAATCTACATTTTTTATTTCTATTGCATTATTGCTCAACCTGATTAATCTACATTTTTAAAAAACCAACACAATCTTTCTGACTGCTAAACCATGCAGGAATCAACTAAACCCAGCATTAGCCATACCAATCGACCTGATTTCAGTACCAACAAAATCATAACCGTGAGTACGCAAAATCGAAAATCTTTGCGCTAGTTACCCCTCCCGAGTCCCAAGATATCCTAACGACAGCTTGGATCGAAGTAAGAGCTCGAACCACCAACCTCGACGAAGTTGGTGAACTTGGGGTCCCGGTTGACCACGAGCCGATGCACCTGGATTCACAACAACCAAGAATCAAGAAACACCACCACGGAAGCAGCAACGCCCAAACCAAAAGCTGGAGCCCAGATCAGGCACCAAGATCAAATCTTTCTTGCCCCGCAGGCTCTCACTACTCACCTCATACTCGACCTTGTGCTTCTCCGAGTCCTCGAGCGGGACGTAGTACTTGGCCAGCCGCGTCTTCCCCTGCCGGTTCTGCAGCAGGATGAACCGGATCTGCGCCAGCAAGGCAGATCGAACTGAGGTGAGGAACAAGAACCGGCTAGGCGAGCAGATCAAAGAAAGAAACGGAGCGATCGGGTGCGGATTCGTTACCATGGCAGAGAAAGATGTGTATGCTTGAGAATCCGGAAGAACAGGGGCGCGATTCGGGACGCGGGGGGAGAAATGACGAAGATTTTTGTCCCTCTGTTCTGTTCGGTCGCAACCAGGCGGCTCGAAGGCGGTTTTGGCGAACGAGATCCTCTGCAATTGGTGTTGAGTTGCTGACATGTGGGTCCAAGCTTCGTGGGGCCCACATGGTGGTGACTCAATGCTATTGAGTTGCTGTCTTGCTGAATACAAGTCTCCCCTTTTTAGGCCGTCTAATGGAAAGGGTTGACATGTTTGCTAGATTTCGAATATAGAATTTCTAAAATTTTGAAATTTTATAGTTTGATTTGAGTTTTCCATTTATTGAGAACAAGAAAATAAATTTTCTTGATGATGAGTTTAGCTTAATTTCCCTCATTTATTGGGTTTCTCCATTTATTAAGTTCCCAAAACATAGGCAGTATTAGGCTAGGTAGCTTGAGTTTCTCCATTTGAATAGGCTAGATAGCATGAGTTTCTCCATTTAGCTATACAGTTTAGCCTAAAACCCTCGTATCTTATCCCAACACGTTTGATCGCTTTTAATTTAGTTTTTTCTTGCGAGATTATTAGAAGTATTTCGATCTTTATGCTTCTTCCACAGCACGCATAAGCATTTAAAAAAAAGAGCATGATGTTCGCTATCATGAGTTGGCAATTGCCCAAGGCTCACCTGCAAATTCGACCCCAAATCTATAATTTGCTAAAATTGGTGTCAGTATTTTGGCCGGCCCAAAAATTGCTAAAATTGTTGTTGGGCCAGAATTACAGCATATAACCGTGGGGATAAAAATCAATAAATCGGCACTTGCACAGCCGACAAGCGTCCAGGACCTAGCTAGTGCCACACGTCCAGCTCAATCCTACGTGGGCAGCTCAAGAGCTACGTGGCAAAGTATGTCGGCCATTGCACAGCCGAGAGGTGCGCTGTCGGCTATTCAATTGCCGATTGGGTACTACATTTACAATTCCTTTACTTTGATCCCTATTTCTGCAATTTTTTTAATATAATATTATTTCAGAAAAAAATCACCTAAGCAAAGGAAAAACTCGTCACATGAGAAAAACGTTAATACTCCGTAGCTCACAATATGGGTAAAAACATTGTGAAATGATAGTCAACCCAAAATGGTAGAAAAGTAAAAAAAATCTTACCATTTGTTTTCAGCACTCATAAGGAATTAAATTTAATATTTGTCCCTAATTATTAGGTTACATATAGAAGGAGAACTAGTTCGGACAGAATTAACCTGATAAATGGTGTAATAGTATCTCGCCATTGCCTTTCGTCTCTAATGCTCTGAATTATTTTTTGAAAACGTGCATAGTACTTTGTTTTACTAAGCAGGAGAGAAGCAGTACACAGGTTTAAGATCTTACAAGAAGAACATGGAAAAAAATAAAGAAAGAAGACAAGATACAAACTATAAAAACTAAAAGCTCTAACGCCTATGAGAGAATCAAGGCCACTTAAAACCCACCTGGGCCCAGAGCTTTGCTTCTTCGATGATGAGTGGCGCAAGCGCAACCGGCTGAAGTGTCGACCGCTCGTGGACTCTGTGGTTTTGTTCCTTCCAGAGCGACCAAGCGACCAGCCATACCATAGAGTCAAAAACCTTTGCGACGTGTCTTTGAGAACACTCTGAATTCCTGGAACGAATTCATCCATATACGTCGTTTTCTGTACAGCCGTAATATCGCCGGAACTTTCCTAATCTATGTAGGTACGCCTCATATTCATTTGTTCTTTTACACTGTGTGAATGTGAACACGAGTGCCAATTGGCTGCACGTCTGCACGGATATGATAGCAAGAGAATAAGTACAGATATGCGTTCCTAGCTGAGAACATAGTGGCCACTCGATGGCTTGTTTATCCGAACAAGTTCACCAGATGACGTTAACATGCTTTTGTTGGGTTAAATTGCTCTAGCTATTGGCCAGCCAATTTATTTGTCACACATTCGGTCAAGATTGGTTGTTCTTGGTTCTTAGAAGATTGGCTGAATGCTGTCATGATTCATTTTCAGACAGTTCATTTGTCATTTTCGAGAAAAAGGATTTTATTTTTTTAGGGACCCCTAAGGACCATGCCTCCCATGCCGTTTGAGAAGCCGCATATGTCTGCATCTTGGATTTATGCGTCACAAAACTAACATATGCCAAAGTTTATTTTGGAGACATATATTACACTTTTACCTTACTATAGGCTAATCTCACCCACACTTGGTTTATTTGGTTAAATTTCTCAAAAGTCAATCTCTGATGCAAGTAGCAATAGGTAGCAGGCTAGCAGATATGGGGAATATCTAGCGCCTATATATGTGTTGGAAAAATTAGAATTGAGAGAAACCAGCTCACAAAAATAGAGAAAAATAGCCGGTTCTCATTCATATTTCAGCACATAGCATAGTCTTTTTTTACAAGTTTACCCACATTCATACTACATCACAAGTGGCAGCCATCATTTTCGAATTGAAGCCGTGGTGAACAAGAAAGGGATATTTTTTAAAAAAGTACAGAAACATGCACGCCTCGTAGAAACCACACGATCTATAGATGTTCACATGACATGAGAGAGCAGCGAGAGAGTGAACTTGTTGACAGATATTTCAAGACGGGCTTTATTTCCAGTTTTCTACCTACCAAAACGATCTTTCGAGCATATCTGCTTTCCCCGGCCGCCTACACCCTTAACTCCAGCAGCTTCCTTCCGTTCATCCGCCGGCCATCAGCCAGAGCAAGCATAGACATGAAGATCGGGTGCGACGCGTGCGGGCAGGCGGAGGCGGCGGTGCTGTGCTGCGCCGACGAGGCCGCGCTCTGCCGCCGCTGCGACGCCGCCGTCCACTCAGCCAACAAGCTCGCCGGCAGGCACAGCCGCGTCGAGCTGCTCCCGTCCTCCACCGCCGGCTCCTCACCCGACGGCACCGGCAGCCATCCCGCCTGTGACATCTGCCAGGTACGCGTGTTCTTGCTGCTTCATACTGCTATAGTAGCCTAATCCTAACGGCGTTGGAAGTACTCCGTACGCACTAAAGCTAATCGCAATATGGAAGTACACTTTTCAGTGTAATGCTATGCTGATGGTCCTATTAAAAACGACAAAACCAACCCGAGTACTCGACCAATCTGTTACAAATAAGCTACATATTCAGTGGCTTTTGCTGATCTATCAAGAAACAAACATTATTCATACAACACTATGTATTTAAAGGGTATCAGTTCCAACTATTTGGGCGTAAAAGGAGTTACAAAAAAGACAGAAAGAAAGAAAGAAATGGATTTTAAAGTAAGCACATCGCGAGAGATTGCTCATTTCAAAATCTTCCAATTTCAGCTCCTGGTGATGTCAATTTCTGAACGATAAAGGATTAAAGATCATTTGCCCAAATGTTTAACTAAAATTTTGATTGTAACATACAGAGAAGATATTACTGCTTTTGGAACATACTGCCCAAAAGATATTACTGCATTTGTTACTAAAGGATGCGATGATTTTCTTTTTCTTTTTTTTGGCACAGCATGAAGAAGCGATCATAGATCATGCATGTAATGTAACCTCACAAAAGCTTTAGCTGATTGCTGCTGGCATCCTCATCAAATGGTCCAGCTAGCGTTACAGCCATCGAAGATATGACAACCCGTATCTGATGGCATATCTTTGCTCGTGAACTTGGACAGCTCTGTCTGTAGTTGCTACTTGCTAGGATAGGTGATGCACAACGGCCAACATGCACTCAAATTATAAATACGCAATCATGTGGTCACCCCAAAACCCCACATGACATGTCAAATTTCAGTTGAAAAAAAATGAGACGGTGGATAAATTTGTTTGTAAAACGTTGCAAACTCGAGCGCAACATGACATGAACAGCAGACACAAAGTCGAGATGTCTGTGCCTGATTTTACCGTTGGTTCGCACTCGCAGGAGAAGACGGGCTACTTGTTCTGCCTGGAGGACCGCGCCCTGCTGTGCCGGCCCTGCGACGTCCGCCGTCCACGCCGCGGGCGCCCACGTCGCGTCCCACCGCCGCTTCCTCATCACCGGCGTCCGCGTCGGCGGCGGCAGTCGAGAGCCACAACGCCCCCGGCGGTGACGTCGTGAGCCCGAGCACCAGCAGCTCCGGCAACCCGACGGCCACCATGCCCGACAAAGAGCGGCGGCCGTCGTCGCCGGTGAGCGCGGCGGAGGCGAGAGAGGGCCTTGGCGATCAGCAGTGGGCGTGGAGCGAGTTCCTGGCCGACGATGTTGGCGCCGGCATGGAGATGGAGCTGTGCTGCCCTGTTGGCCTCTCTGAACCTGGCTCGTCCAGCCTGACTGGATGATGACATGTTCAGAGATCATTAATTAAGCTGATAATTCCTGGCATCAGATGATCCAAGAAATGCTGTATCTCAGGTGATTTGTTAGCTTTAGCCTCTTGGGCCACCATCAAGGGTTACATTATCGAGAAGAGATTAACAAATACGAAATGGTAACTACCGCCAAAAAAAATGGTAACCACTGAAACAGGACATTGACATTCAGTGAAGGAAGCTTATAGCAGCAGAGAAGGGGCGCTCCTGCACAAGCTTGAGAAGCGAAATCGATGGACCATGCATGACAGGTGAAATCGATTTTCTGAAGAATCCAACCGAGCAGCCCTGCCGGCGTGCTCGAGCATGCAGCGGCCGAGCTCCGGCATCCGGCTGCCGGGAGGATGCGTACGGAAACGACGTCTCGACGAGGCAGGTCCTTGCGGGTTGCATTGACCAGCTGCCGTCGACTTATCGGCGGTGCCTCGGCCAGGATGTCGCCAAGGACGTGGCGGCGGAACTGCAGGCCGGCGTCCTCGAGCAGCGTGTCTGCCCGACGAGCTCCGCCGCTCGCCGTCCTCGCGCGACGCACCCGATCGACCCCCCTGGCTCCCTTGACCGCAAAACGACCAAGTCAAATTGCGGATGTGTCGAATCCGGACCACACATGTCCGATCGAACGGCCGTCAGATGCCCAAGGGGTGGACGGTAAATGAAATACCGTCCACCCCCGACTGGGGCCTGGGTTCGCGCCGCGCCGCGCCTCGGCCCTCGGCTCGCCACGCCGCCGCCGCCGCCGCCGCCGCCGCCGCGTTCCCACCCCATCGCATGCGTAGTTGCTCCAGGAGGCCAACGTCCCATGGCGTACCTGGTTCTTGCACAGCCACCACCGCCTTCTCCATTCTGCTGCGCTCGTCCGCCGCCGTCCGGCAAGGAGGAACAGGCGTGCGCCGCCGGCGTTGCTAGCGAGGCCAATGCCGTGGTGACCGGTGAGCTCTTCTCGTGGGAGCGTGGGGGCGGCCTCGCGCTGCCGTTGTCCGGTGCGCCGACCGCAGAGGCGCTGATACAGGAGTGCACCGCCCTCACTAGTGCTGGCGCGGGAAAATATGCCGCCGTCCGCGCTCCGCACTCACTGCATTTTCGCATATTCTTCTTTTGGTAAAAACGGATTCGCCTCACTAAAAGTTGAGGCCTCACTAGCCCTGAGCCCCTGAACTCTGAACATGTATGTACTCAGTAGCCACAACGTTAATAACGAGCCAAACACATTTTCTTCAGTTGGTTCAGAGAAATAGTTTATCGCATAGACACTCCCTTGATTTATGCAACGAGCAACATGAGTTGCATGGCGCCCATTTTGTCTTTGGAGCGCTGCAAGTCTGCAACCCCAGCATCCGTTTCTTCGTATGTCTCCCAGCCTCCACAAAATGTTCAGGTTCAGGTTTCGTTCTTCGGCTACAAGAGAAGAGGCGCTCCTGCACGTACAAGCTTGAGAAGCCAAATCCATGGACCATGCGCATGCCAGGTGAGATCGATTTTCTGACGAATCCAACCGAGCAGCCCTGCCGGCGTGCTCGAGCATGCAGCGCGGCCGCCGCCGAGCTCCGCCATCCGGCTGCCAGGAGGATGGAAACGACGTCTCTACGATTCCCTGGCCGGGCTCTCGCGAAGAACGCGGCGGCGGAACTGCACGCCGGAGTCCTCGAGCCAGCGTGGCTGCCCGACGAGCTCCGCCGCTCGCCGTCCTCGAGCGACGCACCCCCGATCAACCCTCCTGGCTCCCGAGACCGAAAAACGACCAAGTCAAACTGCGGATGTGTCAAATCAGGGCCGCAAGTATCCGATCGAACGGCTTACGGGTGCCCAAGGGGTGGACGGTAAATGAAATACCGTCCACCACCCGACCTGGGTCCGCGCCGCGCCTCGGCTCGCCACGCCGCCGCCGCGTTCCCACCGCATGCGCACTTGCTCCCGGAGGCCAGCGTCCTATGGCGTACCTGGTTGCTGCACAGTCACCGCCCTAGCTCTCCGTTCTGCCCCGCCCGCCGCCGTCCGGCGAGGAGGAACAGGCGAGCGTATCGCGGGTGGCCGTGTGCCCCGCCGGCAGCCGGCGTTGCGAGCGATGAGCCCTGCTCGTGGGAGCTGGGGCTGGCCTCGCGCTGCCGCTGTCCGGTGCGCCGGCCGCCGATACAGGAGTGAGTGTGTGCGCCGCGGTAGGCGCCAGGCGAGCGGGCACCGCCCTCACCAGTGCCGGCGCGGGAAAAGACGATGCCGCTGTCCTGTCCAGTTCGGAGTGACAGATGGACGGACGCCATCATTCATGGCCTCCAATCCAATTCGTGCTCTTTCTTGAGGTGGTACACTAACATCGGTCAGCGTGGTGGTGCATGAAGAATTGGAGATCAGTCAGCAGATTTGTGTTCTCCGCAAAAAAATGAGGCGTTCTGGGAACGGTTTGGTATTTTGATCTTGGACTGCCCCAGTTGCAGGCTCTAGTCCTGAACGCTGAACATATGTACTCAGTAGACACATTTTCCTCAGTTGGTTCAGAGAAGCGAGGAAGAAGGCATGGCACCCTTGTTGGTGCGCTGCATTAACCTCAGCTTCAGGTTGAATCAGCGCACGCTAGTTGGTGTTCTTCCAGCTTGAACAAAATGTTCTGGATCAGACTTCATTCTTCAGGAACAAGAGAAGGGCGCTCCTGCACAAGATTCAGAAGCGAAGTTCATGGACCATGCATGGCAGGCGAAGTCGATTTGCTGGGCAAATCTGATGCGGTGCTGTTGCTCACCGCCGCAAAAGGCAAAGCTGATGACGGCGCGCGTGGACACCGGTCGGCCGCCCAATCAAAGCCGCGACGCCGCTGTGACCGTGAGGAATGCAAAAGGGACGCGAGAGTAGCCGGTGCGTGCGTGGCGGCGCTCCCGGCGAGCGAGACGCCGCCATGCCGGAATTGAAGAAGAGGGTGGATTTCCCTGAATCCGTAGCAACAGAAACTTTGCGGCGGTAAGTAGGGCTCGGCCGTGACAAGGTCACGACCGGCGGCCCCCGACGCGGCGGAATCCATGGTTCAGGACGCACAGAGGATCAACGCGTGGTAGGGTCGTCTGCGTACGTCAATCCAGGTTGCGCCTGTTGTCTACGGGCGTCGCCGGCAGCCGGCGCCGACGCCATCTTCTTTCCCCGCGGCGGTCGAAGAAAGCAGCACTGCCGGCGTCCTCGAGGCAGCGGGCGGTCGCCGCCGAGATCCGCCATCCGCTGCACCCCGAGGCCGAAAACGACCAAGTCAGACTACGATTCTGCCGAATCCGAGCCGCACACATCCGATCGGACGGCCTATAGCTACCCAAGGGGTGGACGGTAAATGAAATACCGTCCACCCCCCGACCTGGGTTGGCTCGCCACAGCGCCGCTGCGTACTTGCTCCCGGAGGCCGACGGCGTCCATGGCGTTCCCGGATGCGTCGCCCAAGGAGCAGGTAGAGGCACAGGCACCGGCCTCCAACACGAGCGCCATGGCTGATGCGACGCCGTTCTCGTGCGCGTTCGATCGTGTACAACTCGCGATCCCGACGATGCGATGGCGCCGATGAGCTGACCCGTGCTGTATTTTGATCCCGGGAGAATCACTGGTGTCCCGGGAGAATCACTGGTGTCCTGTCAGTGGGCCTACACCATTGGCGTGATGCTGCGGTTCCAGTGCCCGTATCTTCTTCGCCGCCGGACAGGTGTCTGGGTGTTGCCTTGCTGAACGGAGTCCCGTACAAGCGCCCATTGGGGATTATCTCCCTCGCGTTGGGCTTCCTTATCGTCTTCGTGGATTGGACAATCAACGTGCCCAGCTGCTGAACACGTTGATGAACCAGCTGATCAGCTCGTCACCTCTGTTTATGCAATATATCTTCTTATCTTGCTCGAACTATTCCAGCTTACTTACTACGTGAGATCAGATTGGTTTCTAGTATCATACTTGTGTGAGCGTGCTAGGAAATCATGCCATAGTAGTAATAGATATACATCATTGATTGCTAGCACTATACTTGAAGCAGTAGGGAGGAAAAAACGCAGATGGCAAAATGCGTTAGGACAGTACTCCCTTCCTCACGATTTCGACTGCACTTCTCGATCTGAAGCAAGAGATGATGGGAAAATTACTGGGACGGCATCAAAGAGGAACCCTTGCTACTCGCGTTGCTCTGCCAAACGAAGTGAAGAAACGGCGGGTTTTTTTTATAAAGCAGTCGGCCAAGACCATAGCATGTTTCCAGTTCTTGCATTGTTCGATAATCAAAGAGGATTACCTGATGATGAGCTATCATGGACGTTCGATCAAGGGACCGCAATCCACACCATTCTGATATGGCACACCGCGACATGGTTCTGTGCAAGGACTGAAGCCGCAAAGCTTGTCGATCAGCTGGATGGCCCTGGTTTGGCAGTTGGATGCCCTTTCTACCCTGGTTTTGTAGTTATAGGTTGAAAATCGGACTTTTGTCATAGTTGGAGGTTGAAAATCGAACTTTTCCACGGATTTTTAGTTAACGAACCTAGATGAGACGGGGTAAACTTAATGGACTTCCGGTGAAATTTACTCCATTCCTTTTTTTTTAAGTGGCGAAACTTGTAATCAAGTCGCGATTTGCGAATGATATATGGTACAGAAAGAAGCTTTTACCTTTTGAATTTACTCGCAGCCCTGCATGCCGGCGTCCTCGAGCAAGCGGCGGTCGCCGCCGAGCTCCACCATCCGGCTCCCGAGACCGGAAACGACCGAGTCAGATTGCGATTCTGCCCGTACATGCGCGATCGAACGGTCCTCAAGTACTCAAGGGCTGGAGTGCCGCAGTGCCGTCGCGCGTTCCCACCGCGGAGGACGACGGCGTCCATGGCGATGGCGTTCCCGGTTGCATCGGCCGACGAATTGGTAGAGGTGCTAGCACTGACCTCTCCATTGTCCCTCCTCCAACACGAGCGACGATGGCGCGCCATGTATGGCGCCGGCTGATGCGAGCTCGCCGACGCCGTTCTTGTGCCGTTGTGCGCGTTCGTGCACAACTCCGATCCCCCAATCCCGATTCGATGGCCCAAGGCGATTTAGTTTGCTCCGGCCGCTACAACTAGGTCGGGGGGACCCGGCCGCTCGTCTCTCTATCGGCGCTGCTCACTCGCCATGAGTAGAGATCAGAGAAGACGACAGTGGGAGTTGGGAGCCATGCTGGTGAAGAAAAAAGATTGCAATCGAAAATTTAGTGCTGAAATTAGCCGAGGAGCTAGCGCGTGTTCCTGGACCACGGAACACCAGGCGACCTCGCCTGTCATGGCGGCCGGCCTCGGACGCCGCGGCATCCACGGCGCAGGACAACACGACGCGTACAGCGCGAGGAGGATGACCACGAAAGGTCCTTGCGGGTCGGCTGTCGTCGGCGGTGTCCTGGGCACGTGTGCTGAATAACGCGGCGACGGAACTGCCGGCTTCGTCGCCGAGCTCCGCCGCCCGGCATCCTCGCGCGATGCGCATGCGCTCGACACCAAGCTCCGGAGTCCGGAGACCGAATACGACCAAGTCAAACAGCGACCATGTCGAAATCAGGGCCGTACACGTCCGATCGAACGACATCCAGGGCCCAAGGGGTGGACGGTAAATGAAATACCGTCCACCCTCGACCTCCAGGTCCGCCCGCCTCAGCGTCGTTCCTCGACTCGCCATGGGCCACGGCGGCGCCGCTGCGTTCCCACCGCTCTACCTGGAACGCCGTCTCCGCCGCAAGTCGCGGCTCGCCCGTGCTCCGGCCAGTGCCGCCGGCGGCGGCGTTCATGGCGAACACCCGCCGGCCGCCCCCGCCAACGATGGACTTCGACTGTGAAGGCTACTGGGCCTCGGCACCGGGACCTCTGCCAGGGCAGTGGAACAAGTCGGCGCCGGGAACGCTGCCGACGGTGTTCTTCCATGAGGACGCGGTGCGCGCCGGCCGTTCCCCCAACAACCACGAGGTGGCACCGGCGGCGGCTCTGTCCCGGCGAGTCCCCGCATCCCACATCCAAAGTCAGTCACGATCGCATAACAAAAATCCTCAGTTCACAGTAGCAGCGATTGTATTGTGCAGAGGAGGGGGACGGGGTTCCTTTGATAAAACTCCTCAACAACTCCAGTTAGCAATTTGCAGGGGTGCTGAATTCTTGTTTCTTGAATAAGCAGAATGTATAGACTACAGAGCAAAGTGGCCGCACCGATTTTATTCTCCATTACCTCTGCGAGGCTTTGTAGAACTGCAATTACCTATATAAACTATAAATACAGAGTGGTCAAACATGTCATGGTATACGTTCAAGGACCCGGTTGTTATGGTAGGATACGATTATTCATCTTCAAACACAACTATGATAATCTGCATCAACAGATATGGTTGCATGATTGTGGTGGAATTTGCTTAGTTAGGTTCGAGTCCTCGACTCAACACGGGTGTTCGTGTTTTTTTTTAATTTATTTTAGAATTAAACCGTGCTATAGTTTCAATGGTAGGTGGAGTGCTTGTCGATACTCAATAGTGGAGGCGCTTATGGTGACTCTAGTCGATCATGAAATCAACCAGCTCGGTCTTTCTGAGATACTCATAGGGGCATTATGTGTTTGTGAGTGTTGCATCTGTACCGCGATTCGCAAAAACAACATGAACAAGGGAATTGGGGGTACAAATAGTAGATTAGCATGTCTAGATCTATATGCGGGATCAACATCGAATACCAGACCCTAGATCTTGTGTTCACATATTAATTAATAACTTAGAAAATTTGATTAAAGTCAGTTACTTTGTGCAAATTAGTATGACCAGATTAGTAGTGGTCTCACATCAATGGGAGCATGAAAAGAAATATGATATTCAATATATCCATATTATTGGAAGCTCAAAAGAAAACACTAACATATTAATTGCACGGACTAAAACTTCCTGTATGAGGACGAGGATGTTTCTTAAGCACGGGCCAAAAAAAATTGTATCAAAAAAGCACCATATCAACTGCCATATCCCAGCCTCCGCCGTTAGTTAAGAGCTAATTTCTTTTGGTGCAAACGGGTGGCAAATTGAGGACCTGCAAAGTCAAAGTGCAACTTCTAGGATGCAAGTGCTACAACCTGCCAAGTTGAAGGACTTGCTGTGCAATTCTCTCTTTATTTAATTTGCACAAGGTGTGCTAGATGCAAGAATTGTTACACCACTCAAATCTATTTTGGGCAGCAGCACTTATATGGCTCCCGAGATCTCTTAGGTTTCTTGCAGTAGGCGTTATAGGTAAAGGGTACATAAAACGGGCATTCATATCAGCAGCTATCGTCAGTACAAGAGCTCCTTAGAGCCTTGAAGCAAGATCCCCCCACCCGAAAACAATAAGGGGGCAAGCCTACACATGCAAAT
Source organism: Urochloa ruziziensis (assembly GCA_015476505.1). Lineage (NCBI taxonomy): Eukaryota > Viridiplantae > Streptophyta > Magnoliopsida > Poales > Poaceae > Urochloa > Urochloa ruziziensis. Next base: position 20,156,025 of record CM027121.1, read on the forward strand.
GCAACACAATGCAATGTTAACTCACATGTGAAAATAGCCAGTGCAGAGCAGCCCAAAATAAAGTAGGAAGGTAGGGGTGCCTACAGGCTTCACAGGATGGAGACTTGGAAGAAATCATCACAAGAACCACAAAAGAAGTAGCCATGAAGCAGCGCACAACCCTTGACATGCCTCTGGTCTTGACGAGGTGAAGATCTATTGTTTGTGTTTAATCGGTTCCAGCGTTTATAGGTGCTTTTATAGAGGAACATCATCTCGTTAGAAATTATAATGTATCCAAATAAAACATTCAGATAATCTAGTTGACAAGGTCCTTATTTTCTTTGTATCTGAATGCCCATATTGCTATCTCTCTATATATCAAAGTTCTTGAATGTCCTATGTTATACCATAATTTTGATATCCAAATTAACAATAAATGTATGAATCTCATTGTCACATACTCCGTGATTTATATCTATATCTATATGTGTATCTGTACTATTAAATTATAGACTGGGAAGCACGCATGCTGAAGGATAACTATATATACTGGGAAGCACGCATCCTGAAGGTGAAGGATAACTATACCGTAAGCGGAATGTTTGTAATCTAGTCATCTACACCAGACATTTACACTGGGCCGTAGTGGGCCAGGTTCTGCAAACATAGAGTGCTTAAGCTTACACATGCAAACTAGTGCTTAACATTACACAGGAGCAATCATAAAGGGCGTTGCTCAAGAATTTCTGTTGCATTACTGGTAAGAAGAAGACAAGAAGTGCATAATTGTCCACCTCCAATGAAACGATAAAAAAATTAAGCAGGTTACAAACCAGTACGGTCTTGGAATTTCTCAGTAGATTCCAGTCTTGTACTTGACGGCAGGGTCTTCCATCTTCATACATCTCAGATGGGTCTACGACAGGTAACCAACAAGGCTGATAAATTTCAAGAGCTGTTGCTTGTTGCCTTCCTATGAAGGCCTTCGGGCCACCTCCAAATTCCAAAGCAACATGACGCCGGAAACAAAGACGTTTCTTGCCCATGGATAATCTGGCGGGTTATTGTGGTATTTCGTCGAACACTTGTCCTGCGGAGCCATTCCATTGAAACGGACACCAGCAGCAAGCCAAGCCAGATCGGCTCAGATTCATTTCCGTCACACTGCTAAACACGATCAATAACCGGTCAAAAAGAGAAGGACTTAGCCGGACGGCAAGCTGGGTCAGCTGTCGGCAGCGCTACGGAAGGGTCTTGGCGTTGGCGGTAGGTGCATTTCTACAGACACCTTCTGTGCGCCTCTCCTGTCCGCAGTGTCACGGGCAGCTCCTGCACCTCCGCACCACAAAGGCGGCGAACGAGAAGAACGCGCCCACCAAAGTCGCGTTCCAAGTCGAGGCACACCCTTTGTCATTCACAGACGCGGCCGGGGTTGGCTTCTCTTCGCGCTCTGCCATTCCTGCTACATTGCGCTCGGCTGCTCTTCCCGGGCTCCCCGGCGGTGAGTAGGTGCGTCGCGCGCGTGCGGCATACACGCGTGCAGCGAGGAGGCACAGAGAAAGGAGCGGGGCCGGCGCGGCACGCGGCGGAGGTCCGCCGAGCAAGGGAGCGGCGTGAGTGGCGTTCGTGGACATGGAGGAATGGAGTCAACGAGTCTGACCGAGGAAAGGGAAGAGACCTTGATCTGCGATTCACTCGATCTAGGCCGCCCACGTCGCATCATACGGCCGGTAGGCACCCAGGGTGGACGGTATTTCAAATACCGTCCACCCCAGGACGGTATGTCGAACACCGTCCTCCCCATCGGGTCGCCGGAACGCCGTCTTCGACGCACGCCGCCCCCCGCCGGAGCGCCGGCGAGTCCAGGGCTGCCACGTCCTTCCCCTGACCTCGCGGGCCCAGCCGGTGTCGCCAGATGTCTTATGGCGCGCATGGCCGGCCCCTCTGCAAGGGCACTGGAACGCGTCGGCGCCCCGGAACGCTGCCGCAGACGTCGCCAGCAGTGCCCGCGCGCGCGCGTCCTCGTCGCCGACGGTGTTCTTCCTTGAGGACGCGGGTGCGCGCCGGCCGTTCCCGCGGGCAGCGCCCAACGATGGCGAGGCGGCGGCTCAGCCGACGCTGGAGAAGAAGGCGCCCCCACGATGAGCACATGCCGGGTCGAAGAGGCATGGATTGTACAGGATCGTCGTCTGTGCAGATTTTCTCGAGTCCACGGCGAGGCTGCCTTCTCTTGTTCCATGCCAGCAATCGTCGCAGCTAACACGAAAACACATACTCGTTCAGTTCAGTTAATTGTGAACCAAACACATTTTCTTCAATTGGTTCAGAGGGGCGAGATGAACCAAACGCCCTTGTTGGTGCGCTGGAACCTCAGGTTCAGGTTCAGTATTCAGATTCAATCAGCGCCCGCTACTTTGTGTTCTTCCAGCTTGAACAAAATGTTCGGCTTCAGACTTGGTTCTTGAGGTACAACTGTACAAGAGCAGAAGATTCAGAAGCGAAATTGATGGAACATGCATGCCGTGTGAAATCGAGATGCTGAGCAATCTGGCGCGGTGCTGTTGCTCACCGCTGCAAGTGCAAAGCTGCCGGCGGCGCGCGCGCGGACGCCGGCCGGCCGGTCAACGGGTCACGGCCGGCGGGTCCGGACGCGGCGGAATCCATGGCACAGGGCAAGAAGGCGCACAGAGGATCAACGCGTCGTGAGGTCCTCTGCGTACGTGAATCCAGGTTGCGCCCGGAGGGCGTCCGCCGCCGTCCGGCGAGGAGGAACAGGCGAGAGCGCCGCTGTTGCAGGTGTTGCGTGCCCTGCAGCCGTTGCCGTAGCCGGAGCTCGGGAGCGTGTACCCGCCCGCCGGCGCTGCGAACGAGGCCGCTGCCACCGCCAGGCCATTGGCGGGGACGCGGTGAGGCCTGCTCCTGCTCCGTTGCGACAAGGACAATCCGTATCCGCAGTGGCAAACCGAGGCCATGCCCGACAAAGTGAGGCCATCGTCGGTCGTCTCGCCGGTCAGCGCAGCGGCGGGGGAGAGAGGGCCTACTTGGCGATCAGCAGTGGACGTGGACTGAATTCCTGGCCGACGATGAGATGGAGCTGTGCTGCCCTGCAGGCATCTCATCCAGCCTGACTGGATGACGACATGTTCAGATCGAGATCATTAATAAGCTGGCAGTTCCCTGGCGTCAGCTGATCCAAGAAATGTAGTATGAGGTGATTTGTTAGCTTTAGCCTCTTGGGGTCGGGGGGCTCACCATCAAGGGTTAGATTCTTCAGGAGAGTTTAACAAATACGAAATGGTAACACTGCAACAGGACACAGGGACATTCCTACATCAGAAGAAACAGGTTGTAATGTTGAGAAATAGTTTAATTTATGCAAACGACCAACATGAGTTGCATGGCGCCCTTGTTGTTGTTGGTGCGCTGCATGCAACCCCAGCTTCAGGTTCAGTTTCAGATAGAGCCCTCGCCTCTTCGTGTTCTTCCAGCCTGCACGAAATGTTCAGGTTCAGGTTTGGTTCTTCAGATAGAACAAGAGAAGGGCGCTCCTGCAGAATACTCGGAGGCGAAAATCGATGTACCACGCATTCTATTTTAGGTGACATCGATTTTCTGAGGAATCCAATCGCCATCTCCTTTCCCGGCGTGGGTGTCGAAAGAAGCAGCCCTGCCGGCGGCGTCTCGAGCAGCGCGGCCGCCGCTGATCTCCGCGCATCCGGCTGCCGGGGCCGACCGAAACAGCTGTCGTCGACGGTGCGGCCCCGGCCGGCCGTGCTGTCGAAGGACGCGGCGCGGAACTGCACGCCGACGTCCTCGAGCTTCGTGGCTGGCCCGCCTGCCTGTCGAGCTCCGCCGCTCGCTCGCTCGCCGTCCTCACGCGACGCACCCGACCCCGGGCTACCGAGACCGAAAAGCGACCAAGTCAAACTGCGGCCGTATCGAATCTGGGCCGCACACATCTCTGATCGAACGGCCTGGAGATACTCAAGGGGTGGACGGTAAATGAAATACCGTCCACCCCCGACCGGGTCTGGGTTCGCGCCGCGCCGCGCCTCGGCCCTCGGCTCGCCACGCCGCCGCCGCCGCCGCCGCGTTCCCACCCCATCGCATGCGTAGTTGCTCCAGGCGGCCAACGTCCCATGGCGTACCTGGTTGTGCACTGCCCACCTCCTTCTCCATTCTGCTGCGCTCGTCCGCCGCCGTCCGGCAAGGAGGAACAGGCGCTGCTAGCGAGGCCAATGCCGCTTGACGCGGACGCGGGCACCGCCAGGCTATGGGTGAGGCCGCTGTTGCCTGCCGTGGTGACCGGTGAGCTCTTCTCGTGGGAGCGTGGGGGCGGCCTCGCGCTGCCGTTGTCCGGTGCGCCGACCGCAGAGGCGCTGATACAGGAGTGCACCGCCCTCACTAGTGCTGGCGCGGGAAAATATGCCGCCGTCCGCGCTCCGCACTCACTGCATTTTCGCATATTCTCTTTTGGTAAAAACGGATTCGCCTCACTAAAAGTTGAGGCCTCACTAGCCCTGACCCCTGAGCCCCTGAACTCTGAACATGTATGTACTCAGTAGCCACAATGTTAATAACGAGCCAAACACATTTTCTTCAGTTGGTTCAGAGAAATAGTTTAGCGCATAGACACTCCCTTGATTTATGCAACGAGCAACATGAGTTGCATGGCGCCCTTTTTTGTCTTGGAGCGCTGCAAGTCTGCAACCCCAGCATCCGTTTCTTCGTATGTCTCCCAGCCTCCACAAATGTTCAGGTCAGGTTTCGTTCTTCGGCTACAAGAGAAGAGGCGCTCCTGCACGTACAAGCTTGAGAAGCCAAATCCATGGACCATGCGCATGCCAGGTGAGATCGATTTCTACGAATCCAACCGAGCAGCCCTGCCGGCGTGCTCGAGCATGCAGCGCGGTCGCCGCCGAGCTCCGCCATCCGGCTGCCAGGAGGATGGAAACGACGTCTCTACGATTCCCTGGCCGGGCTCTCGCGAAGAAACGCGGCGGCGGAACTGCACGCCGGAGTCCTCGAGCAGCGTGGCTGCCCGACGAGCTCCGCCGCTCGCCGTCCTCGTGCGACGCACCCCACCTGACACCCTCCGGGCTCCCGAGACCGAAAAAAACGACCAAGTCAAACTGCGGATGTGTCAAATCAGGGCCGCAAGTATCCGATCGAACGGCTTACGGGTGCCCAAGGGGTGGACGGTAAATGAAATACCGTCCACCCCCCGACCTGGGTCCGCGCCGCGCCTCGGCTCGCCACGCCGCCGCCGCGTTCCCACCAGCATGCGCACTTGCTCCCGGAGGCCAGCGTCCTATGGCGTACCAGGTTGCTGCACAGTCACCGCCCTAGCTCTCCGTTCTGCCCCGCCCGCCGCCGTCCGGCGAGGAGGAACAGGCGAGCTTATCGCGGATGTGGCCGTGTGCCCCGCCGGCGGCGGCGTTGCGAGCGATGAGCCCTGCTCGTGGGAGCGTGGGGCCGGCCTCGCGCTGCCGCTGTCCGGTGCGCCGGCCGCCGATACAGGAGTGAGTGTGTGCGCCGCGGTAGGCGCCAGGCGAGCGGGCACCGCCCTCACCAGTGCCGGCGCGGGAAAAGACGATGCCGCTGTCCTGTCCAGTTCGGAGTGACAGATGGACGGACGCCATCATTCATGGCCTCCAATCCAATTCGTGCTCTTTCTTGAGGTGGTTACACTACATCGGTCAGCGTGGTGGTGCATGAAGAATTGGAGATCAGTCAGCAGATTTGTGTTCTCCGCAAAAAAATTGAGGCGTTCTGTTTGGTATTTTGATCTTGGACTGCCCCAGTTACAGGCTCTAGTTCTGAACTCTGAACATGTACTCAGTAGCCAACCAAACACAATTTTCCTCAGTTGGTTCAGAGAGAAGAGGAAGAAGGCATGGACCCTTGTTGGTGCGCTGCACCGGCGGCCCCGACGCGGCGGAATCCATGGTTCAGGACGCACAGAGGATCAACGGTGGTGGTAGGGTCGTCTGCGTACGTCAATCCAGGTTGCGCCCGTTGTCTACGGGCGTCGCCGGCAGCCGGCGCCGACGCCCATCTTCTTTCCCGGGCGGTCGAAGAAAGCAGCACTGCCGGCGTCCTCGAGGCAGCGGGCGGTCGCCGCCGAGATCCGCCATCGCTGCACCCCGAGGCCAAAACGACCAAGTCAGACTACGATTCTGCCGAATCCGAGCCGCACATCCGATCGGACGGCCTAGAGCTACCAAGGGGTGGACGGTAAATGAAATACCGTCCACCCCCCGACTGGGTGGCTCGCCACAGCGCCGCTGCGTACTTGCTCCCGGAGGCCGGGCGTCCATGGCGTTCCCGGATGCGTCGCCCAAGGAGCAGGTAGAGGCACAGGCACCGGCCTCCAACACGAGCGCCATGGCTGATGCGACGCCGTTCTCGTGCGCGTTCGATCGTGTACAAACTCGCGATCCCGACGATGCGATGGCGCTAGGCTTCCGAGCCGTCTGACCGTGAACGTTTTGTCCGGGAGAAATCACTGGTGTCCTGTCAGTGGGCCTACACCATTGGCGTGATGCCTGCGGTTCCAGTGCCCCTCGTATCTTCTCGCCGCCGGACCAGGTGTCTGGGTGTTGCCTTGCTGAAACGGAAGTCCCGTACAAGCGCCATTGGGGATTATCTCCCTCGCGTTGGGCTTCCTTATCGTCTTCGTGGATTGGACAATCAACGTGCCCAGCTGCTGAACACGTGACTGAACCAGCTGATCAGATCGTCACCTCTGTTTATGCAATATATCTTCTTATCTTGCTCGAACTATTCCAGCTTACTTACTACGTGAGATCAGATTGGTTTCTAGTATCATCTGTGTGAGCGTGCTAGGAAATCATTGCCATAGTAGTAATAGATATACATCATTGATTGCTAGCACTATACTTGAAGCCGTAGGGAGGAAAAACGCAGATGGCAAAATGCGTTAGGACAGTACTCCATTCCTCACGATTTCGACTGACTTCTCGATCTGAAGCACGAGATGATGGGAAAATTACTGGGACGGCCTCAAAGAGGAACCCTTGCTACTCGCGTTGCTCTGCCAACGAAGTGAAGAAACGGCGGGTTTTTTTTATAAAGCAGCTCGGCCAAGACCATAGCATGTTTCCAGTTCTTGCATTGTTCGATAAATCAAAGAGGATTACCTGATGATGAGCTATCATGGACGTTCGATCAAGGGACCGCCAATCACACCATTCTGATATGGCACACCTGCGACATGGTTCTGTGCAAGGACTGAAGCGCAAAGCTTGTCGATCAGCTGGATGGCCTGGTTTGGCAGTGGGATGACCCTTTCTACCCTGGTTTTGTAGTTATTAGGTTGAAAATCGGAACTTTTGTCATAGTTGGAGGTTGAAAATGAACTTTTTCCACGGATTTTTAGTTAACGAACCTAGATGAGACGGGTGGTAACTTAATGGACTTCCGGTTGAATATTTACTCCATTCCTTTTTTTTTTAAGTGGCGAAACTTGTAATCAAGTCGCGATTTGCGAATGATATATGGTACAGAAAGAAGCTTTTACCTTTTGAATTTACTCGCAGCCCTGCAATGCCGGCGTCCTCGAGCAAGCGGCGGTCGCCGCCGAGCTCCACCATCCGGCTCCCGAGACCGGAAACGAACCGAGTCGAGATTGCGATTCTGCCCGTACATGCGCGATCGAACGGTCCTCAAGTACTCAAGGCTGGAGTGCCGCAGTGCCGTCGCGCGTTCCCACCGCGGAGGACGACGGCGTCCATGGCGATGGCTGTTCCCGGTTGCATCGGCCGACGAATTGGTAGAGGGTGCTAGCACTGACCCTCCCCATTGTCCCTCCTCCAACACGAGCGACGATGGCGCGCCATGTATGGCGCCGGCTGATGCGAGCTCGCCGACGCCGTTCTTGTGCCGTTGTGCGCGTTCGTGCACAACTCCGATCCCCCAATCCCGATTCGATGGCCCCAAGGCGATTAGTTTGCGCCGGCCGCTACAACTAGGTCGGGGGGGACCCGGCCGCTCGTCTCTCTATCGGCGCTGCTCACTCGCATGAGTAGAGATCAGAGGAAGACGACAGTGGGAGTTGGGAGCCATGCTGGTGAAGAAAAAAGATTGCAATCGAAATTAGTGCGAAATTAGCGAGGAGCTAGCGCGTGTTCCTGGACCACGGAACACCAGGCGACCTCGCCTGTCATGGCGGCGGCCCTCGGACGCCGCGGCATCCACGGCGCAGGACAACACGACGCGTACAGCGCGAGAGGATGACCACGAAAGGTCTTGCGGGTCGGCTGTCGTCGGCGGTGTCCTGGGCACAGTGTGCTGAATAACGCGGCGACGGAACTGCCGGCTTCGTCGCCGAGTCTCCGCCGCCCTGCATCCTCGCGCGATGCGCATGCGCTCGCACCAAGCTCCGGAGTCCGGAGACCGAATACGACCAAGTCAAACAGCGACCATGTCGAAATCAGGGCCGTACACGTCCGATCGAACGACATCCAGGGCCCAAGGGTGTGGACGGTAAATGAAATACCGTCCACCCTCGACCTCCAGGTCCGCCCGCCTCAGCGTCGTTCCTCGACTCGCCATGGGCCACGGCGGCGCCGCTGCGTTACCACCGCTCTACCTGGAACGCCGTCTCCGCCGCAAGTCGCGGCTCGCCCGTGCTCCGGCCAGTGCCGCCGGCGGCGGCGTTCATGGCGAACACCCGCCGGCCGCCCCCGCCAAACGATGGGACTCTTCGGACTGTGAAGGCTACTGGGCCTCGGCACCGGGACCTCTGCCAGGGCAGTGGAACAAGTCGGCGCCGGGAACGCTGCCGACGGTGTTCTTCCATGAGGAACGCGGTGCGCGCCGGCCGTTCCCCCCACCAACCACGAGGTGGCACCGGCGGCGGCTCTGTCCCCGGCGAGTCCCCGCATCCCACATCCAAGTCAGTCACGATCGCATAACAAAACTCCTCAGTTCACAGTAGCAGCGATTGTATTGTGCAGAGGAGGGGGACGGGGTTCCTTTGATAAACTCCTCAACAACTCCAGTTAGCAATTTGCAGGGGTGCTGAATTCTTGTTTTCTTGAATAAGCAGAATGTATAGACTACAGAGCAAAGTGGCCGCACCGATTTTATTCTCCATTACCTCGCGAGGCTTTGTAGAACTGCAATTACCTATATAAACTCTAATACAGAGGTGGTCAAACATGTCATGGTATACGTTCAAGGAACCGGTTGTTATGGTAGGATACGATTATTCATCTCCAAAACACAACTATGATAATCTGCACAACAGTATGGTGCATGATTGTGTGGAATTTGCGTAGTTAGGTTCGAGTCCTCGACTCAACACGGGTGTTTTCGTTGTTTTTTTTTTAATTTATTTTAGAATTAACGTGCTAGTAGTTTCAATGGTAGGTGGAGTGCTTGTCGATACTACAATAGTGGAGGCGGTATGGTGACCTTAGTCGCTATCATGAAATATCAACAGCTCGGCTTCTCTTCTGAGATACTCATAGGGGATTATGTGTTTGTGAGTGTTGCATCTGTACGCGCGATTCGCAAAAACACACATGAACAAGGGCATTTGGGGGTACAAATAGTAGATAGCAGGTCTGATCTATATGCGGGATCAACATCGAATACCAGACCCTAGATCTTGTGTTCACATATTAATTAATAACTTATAAAATTTGATTTAAAGTCAGTTACTTTGTGCAAATTAGTATGACCAGATTATAGTGGTCTCACATCACTGGGAGACATGAAAAGAAATTATGATATTCAATATATCCATATTATTGGAAGCTCAAAAGAAAACACTAACATATTAATTGCACGGACTAAAACTTCCTGTATGAGGACGAGGATGTTTCTTAAGCACGGCCAAAAAAAATGTATCAAAAAAAGCACCATATCAACTGCCATATCCAAGCCTTCCGCCGTTAGTTAGCTAATTCTTTTGGTGCCAAACGGGTGGCAAATTGAGGACCTGCAAAGTCAAAGTGCAACTTCTAGGATGCAAGTGCTACAACCCTGCCAAGTTGAAGGACTTGCTGTGCAATTCTCTCTTTATTTAATTTGCACAAGGGTTGTGCTAGATGCCAGAATTGTTACACCACTCACAATCTATTTTGGGCAGCAGCACTTATATGGCTCCCGAGATCTCTTAGGTTTCTTGCAGTAGGCGTTATAGGTAAAGGGTACATAAACGGGCATTCATATCAGCAGCTATCGTCAGTACAAGAGCTCCTTAGAGCCTTGAAGCAAGATCCCCCCCACCCGAAAACAATAAGGGGGCAAGCCTACACATGCAAATGCAACACAATGCAATGTTAACTCACATGTGAAAATAGCCAGTGCAGAGCAGCCCAAAATAACGTAGGAAGGTAGGGGTGCCTACAGGCTTCACAGGATGGAGACTTGGAAGAAATCATCACAAGAACCACAAAAGAAGTAGCCATGAAGCAGCGCACAACCCTTGACATGCCTCTGGTCTTGACGAGGTGAAGATCTATTGTTGTGTTTAATCGGTTCCAGCTTTATAGGTGCTTTTATAGAGGAACATCATCTCGTTAGAAATTATAATGTATCCAAATAAAACATTCAGATAATCTAGTGACAAGGTCCTTATTTTCTTTGTATCTGAATGCCCATATTGCTATCTCTCTATATATATCAAAGTTCTTGAATGTCCTATGTTATACCATAATTTTGATATCCAAATTTAACAATAAATGTATGAATCTCATTGTCACATACTCCGTGATTTATATCTATATCTATATGTGTATCTGTACTATTAAATTATAGACTGGGAAGCACGCATGCTGAAGGAAGGATAACTATATATACTGGGAAGCACGCATCCTGAAGGTGAAGGATAACTATACCGTAAGCGGAATGTTTGTAATCTAGTCATCTACACCAGACATTTACACTGGGCCGTAGTGGGCCAGGTTCTGCAAACATAGAGTGCTTAAGCTTACACATGCAAACTAGTGCTTAACATTACACAGGAGCAATTCATAAAGGGCGTTGCTCAAGAATTTCTGTTGCATTACTGGTAAGAAGAAGACAAGAAGTGCATTAATTGTCCACCTCCAATGAAACGATAAAAAAAATTAAGCAGGTTACAAACCAGTACGGTCTTGGAATTCTCAGTAGCATTCCAGTTCTTGTACTTGACGGCAGGGTCTTCCATCTTCATACATCTCAGATGGTTCTACGACAGGTAACCAACAAGGCTGATAAATTTCAAGAGCTGTTGCTTGTTGCCTTCCTATGAAGGCCTTACGGGCCACCTCCAAATTCCAAAGCAACAATGACGCCGGAAACAAAGACGTTTCTTGCCCATGGATAATCTGGCGGGTTATTGTGGTATTTCGTCGAACACTTGTCCCCTGCGGAGCCATTCCATTGAAACGGACACCAGCAGCAAGCCAAGCCAGATCGGCTCAGATTCATTTCCGTCACACTGCTAAACACGATCAATAACCGGTCAAAAAGAGAAGGACTTAGCCGGACGCAAAGCTGGGTCAGCTGTCGGCAGCGCTACGGAAGGGTCTTGGCGTTGGCGGTAGGTGCATTTCTACAGACACCTTCTGTGCGCCTCTCCTGTCCGCAGTGTCACGGGCAGCTCCTGCACCTCCGCACCACAAAGGCGGCGAACGAGAAGAACGCGCCCACCAAAGTCGCGTTCCAAGTCGAGGCACACCCTTTGTCATTCACAGACGCGGCCGGGGGTTGGCTTCTCTTCGCGCTCTGCCATTCCTGCTACATTGCGCTCGGCTGCTCTTCCCGGGCTCCCCGGCGGTGAGTAGGTGCGTCGCGCGCGTGCGGCATACACGCGTGCAGCGAGGAGGCACAGAGAAAGGAGCGGGGCCGGCGCGGCACGCGGCGGAGGTCCGCCGAGCAAGGGAGCGGCGTGAGTGGCGTTCGTGGACATGGAGGAATGGAGTCAACGAGTCTGACCGAGGAAAGGGAAGAGACCTTGATCTGCGATTCACTCGATCTAGGCCGCCCACGTCGCATCATACGGCCGGTAGGCACCCAGGGTGGACGGTATTTCAAATACCGTCCACCCCCAGGACGGTATGTCGAACACCGTCCTCCCCATCGGGTCGCCGGAACGCCGTCCTTCGACGCACGCCGCCCCCCGCCGGAGCGCCGGCGAGTCCAGGGCTGCCACGTCCTTCCCTGACCTCGCGGGCCCAGCCGGTGTCGCCAGATGTCTTATGGCGCGCATGGCCGGCCCCTCTGCAAGGGCACTGGAACGCGTCGGCGCCCCGGAACGCTGCCGCAGACGTCGCCAGCAGTGCCCGCGCGCGCGCGTCCTCGTCGCCGACGGTGTTCTTCCTTGAGGACGCGGGTGCGCGCCGGCCGTTCCCGCGGGCAGCGCCCAACGATGGCGAGGCGGCGGCTCAGCCGACGCTGGAGAAGAAGGCGCCCCCACGATGAGCACATGCCGGGTCGAAGAGGCATGGATTGTACAGGATCGTCGTCTGTGCAGATTTTCTCGAGTCCACGGCGAGGCTGCCTTCTCTTGTTCCATGCCAGCAATCGTCGCAGCTAACACGAAAACACATACTCGTTCAGTTCAGTTAATTGTGAACCAAACACATTTTCTTCAATTGGTTCAGAGGGGCGAGATGAACCAAACGCCCTTGTTGGTGCGCTGGAACCTCAGGTTCAGGTTCAGTATTCAGATTCAATCAGCGCCCGCTACTTTGTGTTCTTCCAGCTTGAACAAAATGTTCGGCTTCAGACTTGGTTCTTGAGGTACAACTGTACAAGAGCAGAAGATTCAGAAGCGAAATTGATGGAACATGCATGCCGTGTGAAATCGAGATGCTGAGCAATCTGGCGCGGTGCTGTTGCTCACCGCTGCAAGTGCAAAGCTGCCGGCGGCGCGCGCGCGGACGCCGGCCGGCCGGTCAACGGGTCACGGCCGGCGGGTCCGGACGCGGCGGAATCCATGGCACAGGGCAAGAAGGCGCACAGAGGATCAACGCGTCGTGAGGTCCTCTGCGTACGTGAATCCAGGTTGCGCCCGGAGGGCGTCCGCCGCCGTCCGGCGAGGAGGAACAGGCGAGAGCGCCGCTGTTGCAGGTGTTGCGTGCCCTGCAGCCGTTGCCGTAGCCGGAGCTCGGGAGCGTGTACCCGCCCGCCGGCGCTGCGAACGAGGCCGCTGCCACCGCCAGGCCATTGGCGGGGACGCGGTGAGGCCTGCTCCTGCTCCGTTGCGACAAGGACAATCCGTATCCGCAGTGGCAAACCGAGGCCATGCCCGACAAAGTGAGGCCATCGTCGGTCGTCTCGCCGGTCAGCGCAGCGGCGGGGAGAGAGGGCCTACTTGGCGATCAGCAGTGGACGTGGACTGAATTCCTGGCCGACGATGAGATGGAGCTGTGCTGCCCTGCAGGCATCTCATCCAGCCTGACTGGATGACGACATGTTCAGATCGAGATCATTAATAAGCTGGCAGTTCCTGGCGTCAGCTGATCCAAGAAATGTAGTATGAGGTGATTTGTTAGCTTTAGCCTCTTGGGGTCGGGGGGCTCACCATCAAGGGTTAGATTCTTCAGGAGAGTTTAACAAATACGAAATGGTAACACTGCAACAGGACACAGGGACATTCCTACATCAGAAGAAACAGGTTGTAATGTTGAGAAATAGTTTAATTTATGCAAACGACCAACATGAGTTGCATGGCGCCCTTGTTGTTGTTGGTGCGCTGCATGCAACCCCAGCTTCAGGTTCAGTTTCAGATAGAGCCCTCGCCTCTTCGTGTTCTTCCAGCCTGCACGAAATGTTCAGGTTCAGGTTTGGTTCTTCAGATAGAACAAGAGAAGGGCGCTCCTGCAGAATACTCGGAGGCGAAAATCGATGTACCACGCATTCTATTTTAGGTGACATCGATTTTCTGAGGAATCCAATCGCCATCTCCTTTCCCGGCGTGGGTGTCGAAAGAAGCAGCCCTGCCGGCGGCGTCCTCGAGCAGCGCGGCCGCCGCTGATCTCCGCGCATCCGGCTGCCGGGGCCGACCGAAACAGCTGTCGTCGACGGTGCGGCCCCGGCCGGCCGTGCTGTCGAAGGACGCGGCGGCGGAACTGCACGCCGACGTCCTCGAGCTTCGTGGCTGGCCCGCCTGCCTGTCGAGCTCCGCCGCTCGCTCGCTCGCCGTCCTCACGCGACGCACCCGACCCCGGGCTACCGAGACCGAAAAGCGACCAAGTCAAACTGCGGCCGTATCGAATCTGGGCCGCACACATCTCTGATCGAACGGCCTGGAGATACTCAAGGGGTGGACGGTAAATGAAATACCGTCCACCCCCGACCGGGGTCTGGGTTCGCGCCGCGCCGCGCCTCGGCCCTCGGCTCGCCACGCCGCCGCCGCCGCCGCCGCGTTCCCACCCCATCGCATGCGTAGTTGCTCCAGGCGGCCAACGTCCCATGGCGTACCTGGTTGTTGCACTGCCACCTCCTTCTCCATTCTGCTGCGCTCGTCCGCCGCCGTCCGGCAAGGAGGAACAGGCGCTGCTAGCGAGGCCAATGCCGCTTGACGCGGACGCGGGCACCGCCAGGCTATGGGTGAGGCCGCTGTTGCCTGCCGTGGTGACCGGTGAGCTCTTCTCGTGGGAGCGTGGGGGCGGCCTCGCGCTGCCGTGTCCGGTGCGCCGACCGCAGAGGCGCTGATACAGGAGTGCACCGCCCTCACTAGTGCTGGCGCGGGAAAATATGCCGCCGTCCGCGCTCCGCACTCACTGCATTTTCGCATATTCTTCTTTTGGTAAAAACGGATTCGCCTCACTAAAAGTTGAGGCCTCACTAGCCCTGACCCCTGAGCCCCTGAACTCTGAACATGTATGTACTCAGTAGCCACAATGTTAATAACGAGCCAAACACATTTTCTTCAGTTGGTTCAGAGAAATAGTTTATCGCATAGACACTCCCTTGATTTATGCAACGAGCAACATGAGTTGCATGGCGCCCTTTTTGTCTTTGGAGCGCTGCAAGTCTGCAACCCCAGCATCCGTTTCTTCGTATGTCTCCCAGCCTCCACAAAATGTTCAGGTTCAGGTTTCGTTCTTCGGCTACAAGAGAAGAGGCGCTCCTGCACGTACAAGCTTGAGAAGCCAAATCCATGGACCATGCGCATGCCAGGTGAGATCGATTTTCTACGAATCCAA
This sequence comes from Urochloa ruziziensis, assembly GCA_015476505.1. Classification (NCBI taxonomy): domain Eukaryota; kingdom Viridiplantae; phylum Streptophyta; class Magnoliopsida; order Poales; family Poaceae; genus Urochloa; species Urochloa ruziziensis. Next base: position 20,171,177 of record CM027121.1, read on the forward strand.
CCGAGCAGCCCTGCCGGCGTGCTCGAGCATGCAGCGCGGTCGCCGCCGAGCTCCGCCATCCGGCTGCCAGGAGGATGGAAACGACGTCTCTACGATTCCCTGGCCGGGCTCTCGCGAAGAACGCGGCGGCGGAACTGCACGCCGGAGTCCTCGAGCAGCGTGGCTGCCCGACGAGCTCCGCCGCTCGCCGTCCTCGTGCGACGCACCCCACCTGACACCCTCCGGGCTCCCGAGACCGAAAAACGACCAAGTCAAACTGCGGATGTGTCAAATCAGGGCCGCAAGTATCCGATCGAACGGCTTACGGGTGCCCAAGGGGTGGACGGTAAATGAAATACCGTCCACCCCCCGACCTGGGTCCGCGCCGCGCCTCGGCTCGCCACGCCGCCGCCGCGTTCCCACCGCATGCGCACTTGCTCCCGGAGGCCAGCGTCCTATGGCGTACCAGGTTGCTGCACAGTCACCGCCCTAGCTCTCCGTTCTGCCCCGCCCGCCGCCGTCCGGCGAGGAGGAACAGGCGAGCTTATCGCGGGTGGCCGTGTGCCCCGCCGGCGGCGGCGTTGCGAGCGATGAGCCCTGCTCGTGGGAGCGTGGGGCCGGCCTCGCGCTGCCGCTGTCCGGTGCGCCGGCCGCCGATACAGGAGTGAGTGTGTGCGCCGCGGTAGGCGCCAGGCGAGCGGGCACCGCCCTCACCAGTGCCGGCGCGGGAAAAGACGATGCCGCTGTCCTGTCCAGTTCGGAGTGACAGATGGACGGACGCCATCATTCATGGCCTCCAATCCAATTCGTGCTCTTTCTTGAGGTGGTACACTAACATCGGTCAGCGTGGTGGTGCATGAAGAATTGGAGATCAGTCAGCAGATTTGTGTTCTCCGCAAAAAAATTGAGGCGTTCTGTTTGGTATTTTGATCTTGGACTGCCCCAGTTACAGGCTCTAGTCCTGAACTCTGAACATGTACTCAGTAGCCAACCAAACACAATTTTCCTCAGTTGGTTCAGAGAAGCGAGGAAGAAGGCATGGCACCCTTGTTGGTGCGCTGCACCGGCGGCCCCCGACGCGGCGGAATCCATGGTTCAGGACGCACAGAGGATCAACGCGTGGTAGGGTCGTCTGCGTACGTCAATCCAGGTTGCGGCCGTTGTCTACGGGCGTCGCCGGCAGCCGGCGCCGACGCCATCTTCTTTCCCCGCGGCGGTCGAAGAAAGCAGCACTGCCGGCGTCCTCGAGGCAGCGGGCGGTCGCCGCCGAGATCCGCCATCCGCTGCACCCCGAGGCCGAAAACGACCAAGTCAGACCACGATTCTGCCGAATCCGAGCCGCACACATCCGATCGGACGGCCTATAGCTACCCAAGGGGTGGACGGTAAATGAAATACCGTCCACCCCCGACCTGGGTTGGCTCGCCACAGCGCCGCTGCGTACTTGCTCCCGGAGGCCGACGGCGTCCATGGCGTTCCCGGATGCGTCGCCCAAGGAGCAGGTAGAGGCACAGGCTCCGGCCTCCAACACGAGCGCCATGGCTGATGCGACGCCGTTCTCGTGCGCGTTCGATCGTGTACAACTCGCGATCCCGACGATGCGATGGCTCCGATGAGCTGACCCGTGCTGTATTTTGATCCCGGGAGAATCACTGGTGTCCTGTCAGTGGGCCTACACCATTGGCGTGATGCTGCGGTTCCAGTGCCCGTATCTTCTTCGCCGCCGGACAGGTGTCTGGGTGTTGCCTTGCTGAACGGAGTCCCGTACAAGCGCCCATTGGGGATTATCTCCCTCGCGTTGGGCTTCCTTATCGTCTTCGTGGATTGGACAATCAACGTGCCCAGCTGCTGAACACGTTGATGAACCAGCTGATCAGCTCGTCACCTCTGTTTATGCAATATATCTTCTTATCTTGCTCGAACTATTCCAGCTTACTTACTACGTGAGATCAGATTGGTTTCTAGTATCATACTTGTGTGAGCGTGCTAGGAAATCATGCCATAGTAGTAATAGATATACATCATTGATTGCTAGCACTATACTTGAAGCAGTAGGGAGGAAAAAAACGCAGATGGCAAAATGCGTTAGGACAGTACTCCCTTCCTCACGATTTCGACTGCACTTCTCGATCTGAAGCAAGAGATGATGGGAAAATTACTGGGACGGCATCAAAGAGGAACCCTTGCTACTCGCGTTGCTCTGCCAAACGAAGTGAAGAAACGGCGGGTTTTTTTTATAAAGCAGTCGGCCAAGACCATAGCATGTTTCCAGTTCTTGCATTGTTCGATAATCAAAGAGGATTACCTGATGATGAGCTATCATGGACGTTCGATCAAGGGACCGCAATCCACACCATTCTGATATGGCACACCGCGACATGGTTCTGTGCAAGGACTGAAGCCGCAAAGCTTGTCGATCAGCTGGATGGCCCTGGTTTGGCAGTTGGATGCCCTTTCTACCTGGTTTTGTAGTTATAGGTTGAAAATCGGACTTTTGTCATAGTTGGAGGTTGAAAATCGAACTTTTTCCACGGATTTTTAGTTAACGAACCTAGATGAGACGGGGTAAACTTAATGGACTTCCGGTGAAATTTACTCCATTCCTTTTTTTTTTAAGTGGCGAAACTTGTAATCAAGTCGCGATTTGCGAATGATATATGGTACAGAAAGAAGCTTTTACCTTTTGAATTTACTCGCAGCCCTGCATGCCGGCGTCCTCGAGCAAGCGGCGGTCGCCGCCGAGCTCCACCATCCGGCTCCCGAGACCGGAAACGACCGAGTCAGATTGCGATTCTGCCCGTACATGCGCGATCGAACGGTCCTCAAGTACTCAAGGGCTGGAGTGCCGCAGTGCCGTCGCGCGTTCCCACCGCGGAGGACGACGGCGTCCATGGCGATGGCGTTCCCGGTTGCATCGGCCGACGAATTGGTAGAGGTGCTAGCACTGACCTCCCCATTGTCCCTCCTCCAACACGAGCGACGATGGCGCGCCATGTATGGCGCCGGCTGATGCGAGCTCGCCGACGCCGTTCTTGTGCCGTTGTGCGCGTTCGTGCACAACTCCGATCCCCCAATCCCGATTCGATGGCCCAAGGCGATTTAGTTTGCTCCGGCCGCTACAACTAGGTCGGGGGGACCCGGCCGCTCGTCTCTCTATCGGCGCTGCTCACTCGCCATGAGTAGAGATCAGAGAAGACGACAGTGGGAGTTGGGAGCCATGCTGGTGAAGAAAAAAGATTGCAATCGAAAATTTAGTGCTGAAATTAGCCGAGGAGCTAGCGCGTGTTCCTGGACCACGGAACACCAGGCGACCTCGCCTGTCATGGCGGCCGGCCTCGGACGCCGCGGCATCCACGGCGCAGGACAACACGACGCGTACAGCGCGAGGAGGATGACCACGAAAGGTCCTTGCGGGTCGGCTGTCGTCGGCGGTGTCCTGGGCACGTGTGCTGAATAACGCGGCGACGGAACTGCCGGCTTCGTCGCCGAGCTCCGCCGCCCGGCATCCTCGCGCGATGCGCATGCGCTCGACACCAAGCTCCGGAGTCCGGAGACCGAATACGACCAAGTCAAACAGCGACCATGTCGAAATCAGGGCCGTACACGTCCGATCGAACGACATCCAGGGCCCAAGGGGTGGACGGTAAATGAAATACCGTCCACCCTCGACCTCCAGGTCCGCCCGCCTCAGCGTCGTTCCTCGACTCGCCATGGGCCACGGCGGCGCCGCTGCGTTCCCACCGCTCTACCTGGAACGCCGTCTCCGCCGCAAGTCGCGGCTCGCCCGTGCTCCGGCCAGTGCCGCCGGCGGCGGCGTTCATGGCGAACACCCGCCGGCCGCCCCCGCCAACGATGGACTTCGACTGTGAAGGCTACTGGGCCTCGGCACCGGGACCTCTGCCAGGGCAGTGGAACAAGTCGGCGCCGGGAACGCTGCCGACGGTGTTCTTCCATGAGGACGCGGTGCGCGCCGGCCGTTCCCCCAACAACCACGAGGTGGCACCGGCGGCGGCTCTGTCCCGGCGAGTCCCCGCATCCCACATCCAAAGTCAGTCACGATCGCATAACAAAAATCCTCAGTTCACAGTAGCAGCGATTGTATTGTGCAGAGGAGGGGGACGAGGTTCCTTTGATAAAACTCCTCAACAACTCCAGTTAGCAATTTGCAGGGGTGCTGAATTCTTGTTTCTTGAATAAGCAGAATGTATAGACTACAGAGCAAAGTGGCCGCACCGATTTTATTCTCCATTACCTCTGCGAGGCTTTGTAGAACTGCAATTACCTATATAAACTATAAATACAGAGTGGTCAAACATGTCATGGTATACGTTCAAGGAACCGGTTGTTATGGTAGGATACGATTATTCATCTCCAAACACAACTATGATAATCTGCATCAACAGATATGGTTGCATGATTGTGGTGGAATTTGCTTAGTTAGGTTCGAGTCCTCGACTCAACACGGGTGTTCGTGTTTTTTTTAATTTATTTTAGAATTAAACCGTGCTATAGTTTCAATGGTAGGTGGAGTGCTTGTCGATACTCAATAGTGGAGGCGCTTATGGTGACTCTAGTCGATCATGAAATCAACCAGCTCGGTCTTTCTGAGATACTCATAGGGGCATTATGTGTTTGTGAGTGTTGCATCTGTACCGCGATTCGCAAAAACAACATGAACAAGGGAATTGGGGGTACAAATAGTAGATTAGCATGTCTAGATCTATATGCGGGATCAACATCGAATACCAGACCCTAGATCTTGTGTTCACATATTAATTAATAACTTATAAAATTTGATTAAAGTCAGTTACTTTGTGCAAATTAGTATGACCAGATTAGTAGTGGTCTCACATCAATGGGAGCATGAAAAGAAATATGATATTCAATATATCCATATTATTGGAAGCTCAAAAGAAAACACTAACATATTAATTGCACGGACTAAAACTTCCTGTATGAGGACGAGGATGTTTCTTAAGCACGGGCCAAAAAAAATTGTATCAAAAAAGCACCATATCAACTGCCATATCCAAGCCTCCGCCGTTAGTTAGCTAATTTCTTTTGGTGCAAACGGGTGGCAAATTGAGGACCTGCAAAGTCAAAGTGCAACTTCTAGGATGCAAGTGCTACAACCTGCCAAGTTGAAGGACTTGCTGTGCAATTCTCTCTTTATTTAATTTGCACAAGGTGTGCTAGATGCAAGAATTGTTACACCACTCAAATCTATTTTGGGCAGCAGCACTTATATGGCTCCCGAGATCTCTTAGGTTTCTTGCAGTAGGCGTTATAGGTAAAGGGTACATAAAACGGGCATTCATATCAGCAGCTATCGTCAGTACAAGAGCTCCTTAGAGCCTTGAAGCAAGATCCCCCCACCCGAAAACAATAAGGGGGCAAGCCTACACATGCAAATGCAACACAATGCAATGTTAACTCACATGTGAAAATAGCCAGTGCAGAGCAGCCCAAAATAAAGTAGGAAGGTAGGGGTGCCTACAGGCTTCACAGGATGGAGACTTGGAAGAAATCATCACAAGAACCACAAAAGAAGTAGCCATGAAGCAGCGCACAACCCTTGACATGCCTCTGGTCTTGACGAGGTGAAGATCTATTGTTTGTGTTTAATCGGTTCCAGCGTTTATAGGTGCTTTTATAGAGGAACATCATCTCGTTAGAAATTATAATGTATCCAAATAAAACATTCAGATAATCTAGTTGACAAGGTCCTTATTTTCTTTGTATCTGAATGCCCATATTGCTATCTCTCTATATATATCAAAGTTCTTGAATGTCCTATGTTATACCATAATTTTGATATCCAAATTAACAATAAATGTATGAATCTCATTGTCACATACTCCGTGATTTATATCTATATCTATATGTGTATCTGTACTATTAAATTATAGACTGGGAAGCACGCATGCTGAAGGATAACTATATATACTGGGAAGCACGCATCCTGAAGGTGAAGGATAACTATACCGTAAGCGGAATGTTTGTAATCTAGTCATCTACACCAGACATTTACACTGGGCCGTAGTGGGCCAGGTTCTGCAAACATAGAGTGCTTAAGCTTACACATGCCAAACCTAGTGCTTAACATTACACAGGAGCAATCATAAAGGGCGTTGCTCAAGAATTTCTGTTGCATTACTGGTAAGAAGAAGACAAGAAGTGCATAATTGTCCACCTCCAATGAAACGATAAAAAAAATTAAGCAGGTTACAAACCAGTACGGTCTTGGAATTTCTCAGTAGATTCCAGTCTTGTACTTGACGGCAGGGTCTTCCATCTTCATACATCTCAGATGGGTCTACGACAGGTAACCAACAAGGCTGATAAATTTCAAGAGCTGTTGCTTGTTGCCTTCCTATGAAGGCCTTCGGGCCACCTCCAAATTCCAAAGCAACATGACGCCGGAAACAAAGACGTTTCTTGCCCATGGATAATCTGGCGGGTTATTGTGGTATTTCGTCGAACACTTGTCCTGCGGAGCCATTCCATTGAAACGGACACCAGCAGCAAGCCAAGCCAGATCGGCTCAGATTCATTTCCGTCACACTGCTAAACACGATCAATAACCGGTCAAAAAGAGAAGGACTTAGCCGGACGGCAAGCTGGGTCAGCTGTCGGCAGCGCTACGGAAGGGTCTTGGCGTTGGCGGTAGGTGCATTTCTACAGACACCTTCTGTGCGCCTCTCCTGTCCGCAGTGTCACGGGCAGCTCCTGCACCTCCGCACCACAAAGGCGGCGAACGAGAAGAACGCGCCCACCAAAGTCGCGTTCCAAGTCGAGGCACACCCTTTGTCATTCACAGACGCGGCCGGGGTTGGCTTCTCTTCGCGCTCTGCCATTCCTGCTACATTGCGCTCGGCTGCTCTTCCCGGGCTCCCCGGCGGTGAGTAGGTGCGTCGCGCGCGTGCGGCATACACGCGTGCAGCGAGGAGGCACAGAGAAAGGAGCGGGGCCGGCGCGGCACGCGGCGGAGGTCCGCCGAGCAAGGGAGCGGCGTGAGTGGCGTTCGTGGACATGGAGGAATGGAGTCAACGAGTCTGACCGAGGAAAGGGAAGAGACCTTGATCTGCGATTCACTCGATCTAGGCCGCCCACGTCGCATCATACGGCCGGTAGGCACCCAGGGTGGACGGTATTTCAAATACCGTCCACCCCCAGGACGGTATGTCGAACACCGTCCTCCCCATCGGGTCGCCGGAACGCCGTCTTCGACGCACGCCGCCCCCCGCCGGAGCGCCGGCGAGTCCAGGGCTGCCACGTCCTTCCCCTGACCTCGCGGGCCCAGCCGGTGTCGCCAGATGTCTTATGGCGCGCATGGCCGGCCCCTCTGCAAGGGCACTGGAACGCGTCGGCGCCCCGGAACGCTGCCGCAGACGTCGCCAGCAGTGCCCGCGCGCGCGCGTCCTCGTCGCCGACGGTGTTCTTCCTTGAGGACGCGGGTGCGCGCCGGCCGTTCCCGCGGGCAGCGCCCAACGATGGCGAGGCGGCGGCTCAGCCGACGCTGGAGAAGAAGGCGCCCCCACGATGAGCACATGCCGGGTCGAAGAGGCATGGATTGTACAGGATCGTCGTCTGTGCAGATTTTCTCGAGTCCACGGCGAGGCTGCCTTCTCTTGTTCCATGCCAGCAATCGTCGCAGCTAACACGAAAACACATACTCGTTCAGTTCAGTTAATTGTGAACCAAACACATTTTCTTCAATTGGTTCAGAGGGGCGAGATGAACCAAACGCCCTTGTTAATGGTGCGCTGGAACCTCAGGTTCAGGTTCAGGTTCAGTATTCAGATTCAATCAGCGCCCGCTACTTTGTGTTCTTCCAGCTTGAACAAAATGTTCGGCTTCAGACTTGGTTCTTGAGGTACAAGAGCAGAAGATTCAGAAGCGAAATTGAAGGAACATGCATGCCAGGTGAAATCGAGCCGCACGTATCCGATTGGACGGCCACCAGGTACCCAGGGGGCGGTGGCTGGGTTCGCTCCTCGAGCCGCCGCACCCTTGCTTCCGGAGGCCGACGACGTCCATGGCATACCACCGGCCTCTCCATCGCCCTTCCTACAACACGACCGGCGATCGCGGTCGCCGACCCCAATCCCGTTGCTCCGACGGCACACGCGTTCGTGCACAACTCCGATCCCCCAATCCCGATTCGATGTCCCACGGCAATTTAATTTGCTCCGGCAGCTACAGTCGGTCGGGAGACCAGGCGTCTAAGTCGGCGCTGCCTCACTCGTTATGAGTCGAGATCAGACTGACAATGGAGGAGCCACCATCAAAAGCATATTACTTTGCTCAGTAATTTACTAGTGAATGAAAAAAATGGTTGCAATCGAGCTAGCGCGTGTTCCTGGACCACGGAACACGAAGACAGCTTGCCGGTCATGGCGGCCGGCCTCGGACGCCGCGGCATCCAAGGCGCAGGGCAACACAACGGGCGCGCAGAGGATGACCACGAAGAACGTCCTTTCGGATTGCCCCGGCTCCCGAGACCGAAGACGACCAAGTCAAACAGCGACCGTGTCGAATCCGGGCCGCTCATGTCAGATCGAACGGCTTCTACTAGGACCTGTGGGGTCCACGCCGCCGCCGCTACTCGCATCAATATCCTTTGCTCCCGGGCGGCGGCAGCCACAGTGAGGCTTCCTTGTCTTCTTCCAGCTCCAGGCGAGCAATCGCCGCAGCTAACAAGCCAAACAAACATTCCTTCAGTTCAGTTGGTGCGGCGACGGCAAGGCGCCATTGTCGTCGGCGTGCTGCACTGCAACCCCAGCACTTCCCAGAATTGGACAAATGCAGTGCCTAATGTTTAGCTACAGAGCATACTACGTGTGCCGTGTTTCGACGGCTCGAGAGAGATCCGCCTGGTCACGCTCGGGGCGGCGGGAGACGGGCTTCAGCGGGAGGCGGCGGCGGTGCGCGGAAGCCCTGGGAGTGGGGGACTGGGGGCTGCGGCTGCCGTGCGAGGAGAGGCGGGCAGCGGCGGCCCGCGCGGTGCGACGGCGGCCTGCGCGCAGGCGGGCGGTTGCGGCCTTGCGCGGTGAGACGTCTGGCGGCCGCCTGTTCCCGCGTGCGGAGCGACGGATACAGCCGGATCCTGCGCGCTGGCCGGCGGGGTGGCGGGCAGCAGAGAGCCCCTCGGGCTGGGAGCAGCAGCAGGCGGGAGGCAGGGAGCGAGGGAGAGGAGCTTGCGGATAGCGACAGGGAGCGCAAGATGATTTTCTTTTGTTCTAGCTCCCAATCTCGATCTGCAGCGGGGTTGATTAAAATCAAATCACTATCGGCGACCAAAAGGCAGGGTGAAGCTAATCGGCTATGCAATGGCCGATAGGCTCTCGCCAACAAGGGTAATCGGCAACCAATCGTCCAGGCCGGCTGCCTACTATTTTCGCAATTCTCAGATTTTGACAACTATTTTTGCAATTTTCTATAAAACTAATATTATTGGAAAAAAAATCCGATGCAGACATGCCATCATGCGCGTCACTCGTCCCTGCTGCATTATTGCACAAAGAATGACGACACACTCTCCAGTTGATCAAGCTCGTAATTCTTCCGAGGTCAATGCGGAAGCTTAATGCATCTAAACTCTAAAGGCTTATCATAATTCATAAGATAGTATCAGATTTGTCAGAATTAAAAGAGGAGCCAGTAGCAAATGGAATTTACCATCCACATAAGGAAACACAACATGAAGGACCTGCACAGCATCTTCGGTACAGATGAGCAAATAAATTTGGTAAAATAGCGTCTATATTGATCATCTTTTTTCTTTTTTCAATCCTTGAGGTGTTCATCTTCAGATATCGTCGTCCAAGTAAAAATAGAAACGTTTGCAGTCCAAATGTCTGTACAAGACGCATTTCCCTTTCATTCCTCCCCCGCATATGAATACAATCTAAGGATTCCACTTGCGACTGAATGTTGGAGTAACTCATATATCTGGTTGCCCTCCAGGACTGAAGCTGTCAGAGACTAGCCACTAGCCACTGCACCAAAATCCTGTCCTGTGAAGACAAAGATATATACTGCCACCAGAGTCTCAATGACTTTCAGGCTGGAAGAAGATTGTTTGAGGTGAACTTGGTCAATTCAAAAGTTCTTATCGTCTGAAACCACTATGTATCCTTTTGCAAGACAATAAATTTTAGAGTGCACCTTTTATTTCCATGCTCGCTGCAAAATCAACATCACACAAAACTGCTCTGCCTGATCAAGAAAATTTCACCCGAACCTGCCTCTTTGCCTGCATTACACACATGTGTCAGGTTAAACGGCTGAGATTCTGTGCCATGGCTTGTGATAGAGCTTTTGACATATGTACCTTTGCTCCCTTTGGTTTTTGAGCTTTCCAACAAGGGAAAAGGCCATGGCAACCAGGTCTTCCAGGCTCAGAACAACTGCGAATAAGGCAAGGTAAGCATGGGCAAACACACTATCAACAAGTAAAATAACAAGCGTGTGGAATTTGAACAGAAGTACAAACAAAATGGATGTGCTCATAGGTTCAGGACATGTAGCAAATGCAAAAACATCGTTCAAAGTCACTCAATTGCAACACAGGTAATTGTTTTCGAACAACAAACCAAGTTGTTCAGATTTAATTTGACTAGAATGAGATAACCTCAACTTTCATGTCAATCAATATTACGCTAACTGTACTGTCCAGTGTCCACTTAAAAGTGGCATGCACTACTATTTTTTTTTTGAACTTCATGCACTACTATTTAGATGTTTTTAAGATGTACTCCTAAAGGTCAAGACAAAGGCTGGATGAGAGCATATAACTAAAGCATACAGGACAGGACTTACACGCTCTCTCTGTCACAATCAGCCATGTCATCCTTTCTGTGCAGCTTGCTTGGTGAAATGGCAAACCCATTTTCACTTCTTCCACTTTGGTGCTTCTGAGAACCATAACTGTCAACTATCTTCAGAGCTTCTATCTCATGCGCAAGATCATCATCTCTATAGCTTGAGGGCGCAACTTGGGTCATGGACAACATCCTTTGGTGTTGGCCGTCAACAACTTGAGACAGAACCTGATGTTGATCGTGTTTTGCTTGATTCATCAGACCTGGTGTGTGCTTTTCAGAAACCTGGAGCCATGCACTCTCCAACCGCTGCTCACCATTTATTGATTCTTTTGTTTCCTGGGCCGGAACTTCCAGTCCTCTAGCCTTAGGTATTCCTGAATTTAAACAAGTGACTGAAACCGAATGCAGCCTTTCATCAGAAGATGGATTATTTTTATATTTCTCCACCTTTCCTTCATCTGGATGATCAAAACTTCTCCTTGTGGAGTTCATAGTCCCTTGTATGGTTATATCATTTTGATTCATGAAGTAGAAAAACTTGCAAACAGATGTACAAACTTGTCAAATGTGTGCACATACAGTCAAATGTGCACTATGTAGACGTATTTTGGCACCGTGGTAGGTGACGTGGATGGTTTATGACACAACCCCCTTATCTTTGTCCCTCTTCTCATCTAAGTTATATTTTTATCTCATATAAATTGTAAATGTATATGGTACAGTCTGAATTCGTATTTGCGGTAGGCTACTGTCTCAAGTGAACATGAGATGTCGTTTCTGGGCTGTTAAAAGAGAGCTTAAATATATGGAAAATGTTTGTGGTTAGATCTTTAAATTATTTATGTGATAACAGGATTATTTTTTGTTTGTTCATGTGTAAATGCATTTTTCATTCTTCGTGCTAATGGTATGATTAAAATTTGAAATGTGCGTATCTCTTCGTGATTCTGATGGGAAAAGAAAACTTACTTCAATGTTGCATGGTGTTTAGAATAATACATTTATATCTCTTAGAAATAAACACACACTTTAAGTCAATATTCTTTTCCTCGAGTGAACACCCCCATAAAATTGTTTTTGCTGCAGCTTGAGCCTGTTGTTCATTTGTTGAACTGGATTGTTTTGATGGTGTGATTGCGCGATGAATGTTGGTTTTGTGTGTGGACTCATTTGTCCCTTTTGTGTTTTCTTATTATTATTTCATGAAGTTTTGGTACGAGACTGACTTAGTTCTTGGTGACAAACGATCCATGACAGGTGCTATAAAATTTTAAGATTATACGTGGTTCTATTGTTGTGCTTCACAAACTTTTTTAGTTTTTCTAATTTATGTTCACTGATGTAAAAAAAGAGAGTTGTGCACATGGTTAAGATTTGGGAACAAAGATAGGAAGTTACCGGCATAAAACCGTTCACGACACCTACCACGGTAGCAAAATACATATACGTGAAGTATATTTGACTGTATATGCACACATTTGACAAGTTTGTGCATCTGTTTGTACGTTTTGCAACTTGTTGAACTAAACTGATACACCTATACAAATTGTTGTACGATGGGTGTAATTTACTCTTTAAAAACAATGTAGTATACGTATCGGGCCATCTCCCAACCCGGGGGGGGGGGGGGGGGGGGGGGGGGCAAGACGTGTTAATATTTGTTATACGGTACCTTTCTGTTTGAAAGGTACACGATGGACCAAGTCAATGGTCTTCTGTCACTTATTATTTGTTCCTTTTGACACTATTGGACCGGCGCACGATATGTCGACTGAATGCGCAAGACCGCGATGGCTCGTGGTGACTCGTCCCGGGGTCAAGACGTTAGACGTCTTAATATTTGGTTGGTGACTCGCCCCGCGGTCAAGACGTCTTAATCTTTGGTATATGGTGCTATCAGGCTTTGTCCTCCACTCACGTACTTTTCTATCTTAAAGGTACACGATGGACCAAGTCAATGGTCTTCTATCACTTACTACTATTTGTTTCTTTTAACACTATTGGACCGGCGCACGATATGTCGACTGGATGCGCAAGACCACGATTGCTCGTGGTAACTTGTCTTGGGGTCAAGACGTCTTAATATTTCGTTGGTGACCCGCCCCGGAGTCAAGACATCTTAATCTTCGGTATATGGTGCTATTAGGCTTTGTCCACTCACGTACCTTTCTATCTTAAAGGTACACGATGGACCAAGTAAATGGTCTTCTATCACTTACTACTATTTGTTTCTTTTAACACTATTGGACCAGCGCACGATATGTCGACTGGACGCGCAAGACCGCGATGGCTCGTGGTGACTTGTCTCGGGGTCAAGACGTCTTAATGTTTCGTTGGTGACCCGCCCCGGAGTCAAGGCGTCTTAATCTTCGGTATATGGTGCTATCATGCTTTGTTCTCCAGTGACGTACCTTTCTATCTTATAAAGGTACACGATGGACCAAGTCAGTAGTCACTATTGCAGAAATCATTAACCTCATCGGCCTATACGAAGCGGACCAAAATGGGCCGCTTAGTTTAAGTCATTGTAAGCGGCGTGACCAGTGTCGCTTAGAATAAGTCCTTCTTACGAAGCGGTGCCCAATTCATGAGCCGGTTTGGATATGTAAACGAAGCGGTGAATAATAAAACCGGTAAGAATGATTGCTCATCCTAAACGGTGCGTTACATGCCGGCTATAATAATCGTTTACTAAAGTGATTTTCTTTGACCCAATTGCTTTCGGAATTTAAAACACTTGTTATTAATTGGAAGTTGAAGCAGACGTGCGCGTGTGAAACCGAGAGGATCTTCTTCATCTTGTGATACAAGTTGAAGCAGACGACGCGTGTGACACCGATCGAGTGGAGGCACGCCCCTCGCGCGATGCAGTCGGAGCAGGGGAGCGTGGGTGCAGCTCACCTGGCGCAGATGCGCGGGCCGGCTTCTCCGCCGATGGGGAGGCGCGACCCTCACAGCGGCGGCCTGCGTGGGAGAGCTCCACGGCCGGGGCGAGCGCGGGCTCCGCCGCCGGCTGCCGTGTGGAGGAGCAGCATGGGAGGAGGCTGGCGGTGGAGCAGCATCCATGGAAGAATGGGAGAGAAGCCCGTCGATGGCTTCAAGAAGAAGAAGATAAGGTGTATAGAGTATGACATGTGGGGCCGCATATGACAAGTGGAACCCGTCACTAACGGTGTTAAACAGACATCCAACCCAGCCATCTCAACCCTCCAATCAAACAGAAAACTAGGTTGGCTCCAACCCTCTCGTCCAAACATGAGGTGGGTTCAATTCAACCCTAAAAACTTGGTTGGACCAATCCAACCAACCTAGTTCCCAAAACAAACACAACCTAATTTTTCTAGGATATAGATCTGTAGTGTTCTATGATGTGAACAATGTATTTGTTTAATTATTTGCATGTTTATTATCTGGATTTATGTTTCGCGTTTTATTTTTTATTTTTTGTGTACTCATTCTAAGCGGTCAACACCAGACCGCTTAAAATGATTCCGAGTCTATATATATATATATATATATATATATATATATATATATATATATATATATATATATATATATATATAAGGCGGTTATTCACTAACCCTAACCCTATCCCTACTGGCCTAGCCGTCGTCGCGCGCCCACCACCACACACATCTAGATCTAGATCTCCTCCCATCTCCTCCACCTCTTTCTCCGCCCACCACGCCTTCACCATGGCGACACCCCATCCATTTGAGGTCCTGCGTCACGCTAGTCCACATGACAAAGAAGCCCTCCTCGCATACTATGTTTATCAGACGACAAAGATGTCCTTTTGCCGCGCCTTGCTCCACGCCTTGGCCGTGGCAAAGGAGAGGAATGTCGCCGTGCGCACGGAGGCTAGGGCTGCGTATCGGGCAGTCTTGGCCATGATTGATTCTGTGCCGGCCGACCGTCGGAAGGAGCTGGGTAAGATCCATTGTCAGGGCAATCAACATTGGGCAGGAAGAGGTGAGAGTAGAGTCCCTCCAGATGTTTTCCAGATTTTTTGCCATGGCGGCTGCCTACAGTCGACATGTGGAAATGCTTGCGATCTTTGAGATGTGGTGGGATATGACGCATCTTCGTCGTTGTGTCCTCTTCGACCATGACCTCCAGCCCCATGGTGGGCACGACGGAGGTTTTGCAGGTGTGATGGTGGCGATGTAAGCAGCGCCACCCATCATATCCAGTGAAGTAAGCGTCGGCTTTATGAATGAATTGCCATTTTGTCCACTAGGCTTCATTGTTCTACCATTACAACGCGTTTAGCTATTTTATTCAGTAGTTATGATGTTTAACCTAGTTATGTGATGAACTTGTACCTACTATATTGCCACCTTATTATTACTTGTGATGTTTAAGGTGTTCAGTCAATCCTGTAAGATAAACTTGTTGAGTTCATGTTGAGTTCAGCTCTTACCAAATGACGATTTGAGTATGATGTTATTGTTATGAACGTCTGGCACATACATGTGCACATACCATAGTATGTGTAGATGATGTTCATGCAATTCGTTCATAACAATGTGGCATTACTCTCCTGGATCCGATTGCAAATTATTTTTTTTAGCTGCCCTAACAACATTATAACCGGCGCTAACAAAACCGGTGGTTTTAGGAAAACTAAACTCAACGGTGTGTATTGAACCGATTCATGTACCGGAACCAAATGAACCGGCGAAGGAAAAGCCGCTTCGTGTATCATACTTGTGGGGACCGCCTCCCGGCGTTCCCCCTTAGCACGAATTAATGTCATTCCCTGGGTAAGAGGAAGAAAAACATTAATTGTAATGGAGTTGGTAAACAGCTAAATGGATTAGAGGAGTAAAGAGCGGTACTAGGACCTGATCAAGGCGGCCTGCGGCACCGGTAAGGAGAGGGAGGCCTTCCGATGGAGCTGCACGGTTTCACACGCAAGTCTGAGTACCACCGCACTCAGCAAGTACTTAGCAATCAGAGGAAAGTATATGCATTATTGTGGTTGGCAGGTTATTAAGCTTAGCAGTTTTGGGTCCTGGAGGGGCAAGAACCTCCCTACCAGTCCCCAGTGATTCTGGCAGCGATCCTGTCGACCTTGCAATCACCCCTTCTTTCCATCATTCCTATGGGTTATTGCTGGCTAATCAATGGGATCTTTAACCAGACGGGCTCTTGACCGAGAGCCACGACTATCAGATAGATTGGATAACTCTGCAGAGATTTGTACTCTATGACTATACGGTCAGGCGACCCTCCCGTGGCCAAGGGCAGGGCCACCCTACGGGACTCGTACCCACCGGCGTCCATTACTGGACAGCTTCCTTCTGGGTCTACCCACGGATGCTACTGGGGCCTAAGCAGGGATCACATATCCGTCCACAAAAGGACATCAACCTGGGTATGGATGCATCATATAATTGGGCATGTATCGCCCATGGGCCCTACCAGCCCTGTCACATGCGACCCGTGCCGACCAGTCCCAGCCCTCTGTCTGGAGCTGTCTCCAGCATATCCGTTGCCCAACCGTGGCCCCTGGGGTAGCTTAATCAGAGGTAGTTGGTGGGGTGTGAGTCGAGGGCTCACATTACAGGGCATTCCCGAAGGCTATGTCATTTTTGGCCCGTATAGCCGTACAGGGCGTTGGAAAGACTTTCCCAAGAACCGGTCCTTAAGCGACCAAGGCAGGCCTCTGGATAGGTGCCTTTCCAAGGCTATCCACCCTACCTCGCATCTTCAATCCCCTTGATGCCTCTCGCAACAAGAGTTTCTGGCTGTGGGTAGTGTTTTAGCAGCGCATCAAGGTTATTTTAGTGGCTAATCTTAATGCATTCTACAGACGCTGGGGAGAATAAGAACATATTCATGCAGTTGATTAATGTGAACAAGGAGATCGTTAATACTTGCCTGGTATCACGGTGGTTTCCGCCGAAAGCTAAATCCTGGAGTTTCTGGCGGAGCGTCTACACAAGCATATATATATGACTAAGTCAATCATCACAGCGGGTGGATTACATAGAAAGGAAGGAGTCGGGAAGAACGGTCGTAGGGACGGGGTTTCTAAGTTAACCGAGGGTTTGGGGTCGGCGTTTGGGAGGTTTCGGGGTTTTCCCCGATGTTTAGCGGGGTTTAGCGGGCTTAGCGGGGCTTAGAAATGGTCGGTGGAGGGTAGTAAATCGATTTCGGGTTTAGGGAAGGTTTTTATGAAACCTAATCTTATGAAAATCCTTAGAATATATCCTAGTATTTTCAGGAAGTTATTGGCTATTTATGGAGCCTGTCTAGGGTTTGGCATATTTCGGGGTACGTTAACGGAGGCTCCGTACAGGCTGAAAAAGAATCTATTTAATTCCAGGTTCTAAAGATGTGTATAAATAATGGAGATGACATTAACTAGCTTATTATTTTCCCTAGTATTTTTGGGTATTTTCTGGGAATTTTTGGAAAGTTCTAAGGTGGAGAGATAACTTCTTGTGAGCACTAAGCCGGGTGTACTTAGCATTTTCCCTGTGTTTGTGCGGTTGACCGGTTGGGTCGGCTGACGCTAGCGCTGGCGCCACTCCCGCGATTCACTGTGTTGTGGACCAGTCTCGTGGACCCGTGGACCACGGCGCGTGCGTGCCTTGGGTCCATTGGACCGGGTGCACGCGGGGTAGGAGGGGTGAGGTGGCGGCTGGCGTGGCGCGTGCGGGTGGCTGGCAGGCGGGGCCTGCACTCGCGTGGCTGCCACGCAGGCGCCGGACTTCGCGGCGGTGCGGCAGAGGAGCTCGCCGGAGAGCTCGCCGCCGGCGACGTCAGGGCGGTTCTCCCGGCGGGAAGGGTATCTACGAGTTCAGGTTGTCACGGCGGACGAGGTGGGGATGATCTCGTCGAGAGTTGGAGTCCGGTGCGGCGGCAAGGGCTCGCCGGATTTTGGGCGACGGGCGGTGGAATGGGGAAACGCAGCAAGGCTCGGCTGGGGGTTTAGGCAAGGCTACAGGCATGCCTCCGGGGTTATGCCGCGCGCATCTGCGCACTAATGCGGTGCGCGGGCGGCTAGGAGTTGGCTAGCGGCTTGCCGGAGCGTGGTGGCGGGCGCGGTGTCTGGCCGTAACTCGGCCGGGCATCGGGGAAAGGGGGAGAAGGGCAGAGGAGAGGGCAGCGGGCGGTGGTGTGCTCACCGTGGGGTAGCAGGGGCGGAGAGCGGCCGGAGTGGCGGCGGGGTCGGCCGGCGGCTGCCTTCAGTCGTGGCGGAACTCGGCGGTGTTCCTCCGGGGCGCGGGCGCCTTCGAGGCCTAATCACCCAGTGGTGGCGTTGCTCCGAGCGGCGCTACAACGATCAAGGAGGAGCCGAGCGAGCCTGGGGTAGCAGTGGAACCGGAGTTGCGCGGCGGTGCTCGCGAGTCCGTGGCGGTGGTGGTGCTCGTGTAGGGTGCTGTGGTGGGTGTGAGCTCTATCCGGGGCGCGCGCGGGGCTATTTATAGCCCGGCGGAGCTCCCCGGGGGCCTGCCGGAGCGGTGTGGCCTTGACGCGTGGCGCGGCAGGCTCACCGGCGTGCGACGCATGCAGGCGCGGACTATCGTGCAGGCGGGCGAGGGAAGGGGCGTCGGCGCCGCACTTCGTGTGCGGTGGCTTCGCGTGGTGGCGGCACGTGCCCTGCGCGCCTTTGTCGAGCCTATCCCGGCCGGAGAAGCGAGACCGGGCGGCGGCGGCGGGGACAGGGATGCCGCGGTATGGCGGGGAAGCGGTCTCCCGTGCTGGAGTGGGGCTCCTGACGCGAGCAGGGGATGGAGGTGGTGGCGTGGCGTTGGTTTGGGGGTGCCACGATGTGGGGAGGGCAGGGCGGCGGTATGGGCGGGCGGCGGCGGCGGCGCCGGAAGAATGAGGGAGGGGGGAGGAACCGGGGAAGGGAGAGAGGAAGGAGAAGGGTAAGGTGGGCTGGGCCGGGCCGCGCGAGGTGAGCCTGGGAGAGGAGTTGAGGGGCCGAAACCAGACTTCCCGAGTTTTGGGCCGCGCTTGATCGGCCTGCTAAGCATAGGACTCTTTTCTTATTTCTTTAATGGTTTTTTAAAGGGTTATTGAATTCAAATTTGAACCAACTTCTTTTGATTTAACCCTAGGGTTTTCGATGCTAGTTTAGTCCTTATGGAGCACTCAAGTTGTAGAACTTTATTTTTATTTTTCTATTATTATTTTATACTCTATTATTCTTAGTAACTCTTATTTAAGCCGATAGCGGCCTTCATAGATCTAGTAATTAATCTAATAGTCAATTAAATAATTCTTTCTAATTTTGAGGGTGTCACAATACTATTCTAAACGGTGCGGACAACGCCGACACGTTTAAGCAATCATTAGAAACGGTTAAATAACCGCTTAGGATGACCCCCTTATTGGCGTCGGTAAAAGGGAAGCGGTGCCGGCACTGGCGCGAATAAGGTTTTCGCACCGCTTAGGTTAATGATTTATGCAGTAGTAGGTCTTCTATCACTTACTAACTGTTCGATTTACTACGATGCGCTGAAAGGTCTGTTGATTTTTATTGATTCTGGCCGAATGCAATAGTGTTTTATGAGGAAGAAAAAAGCTATTGCGCTGCGTTGAAAAGCGAAGCGAAAATGATGTAGTATTATAGTGCATGGTGAAAACCTTCTTTAGTACCAATTTTGTAACCTGTGTCGCTTCTCCGGTCCTACCATTTAGTAAAATGTAGTTCACCCAATAATATTTAGATCCGCCGTGCGTGGGATTCAAACTCACGTCCTCAAGCCTCGCCGACCAACAGAACATCAACTGCAACTATGTTGTATGTCGTGCCTGCAGAGAGAATTACGTGTTTTCTCACCAAAAATGTCACATGGAATCATATTTGTAAGAATATGCGTGTTCTCCACCATTTTTAGATTTATTTTAAAATTTATTGGGCCTCATTCTTTCTGTGGTAGACAACATGCGGTGAGGCACTTATGATGATGACTTCGTCAATCTTGAGATCTCTACCAGCTTAGTATCTTACTGGTGCTTATAGAGGTAAAGTTGCATGCATGTATTCATAGATGTGATTGTGTAATGTGTTTGTGAGTGTCTGTCTGTACTGTGTTTGAAAAAAAACAAAAGATGTAATTCTATCTACTTTTTTGGGTTCTGGCTGCAATATAGCTTCTGTTAGCTGGTCAACTGTTATAAAGTCTAGTAGACTTCTAGCCTAACAACCCAGTGTAGTCCACCAACCTCACACCGCGAACTTAATTTAGGGCTCGTTCGCTTTCGTTGGAACGGTTCCATCCGGATTGAGATGAATATAGTACAAACTTTATGATACTTGCAATGAGAGACCGGGATTTAATCCAGGTGAAGAACCAATTTACCCATGATAGGGACAAGAAGAGACCGGGAATTAATCCACTAGTCAAGAGGTGGGGAACCAATCCAGGTCTTTTGTTGTCCATATCATGAGTAAATTGGTTCTTCACCTGGAATAAATCCCGGTCTCTCATTGTAAGTATCATAAAGTTTGTACTATATTGATCTTAATCCGGGTGGAACCATTCCAATGAAACCGAATGAGCCCTTAATATTTTTTCTTACATTACACTTGATTTACCAATTAGATAGATATTTTGTGACGATTAGATAAATGTGTACACCATGCTCCTCCACCTGACCAAGGTTAACCCTCGCCTGATGCTTGTTTTAATTGTTTTTTACAACTAATTCAACGATTAGATAAACTGTACTCTACAGTAGTGTACGCATGCAGCATACCAAAAGTCAAACAGACGAGAGCATAACTGCTAAACTTGACCAATTGAAGATATTTATACTGTATTTGTGAAAGCGAGAGGTATCGGTCTTCTGAATTGCCAAATAATGAAAGCGAAAAGGGAAGCTGCATGTCACCACACTCCAAGTTGACATATGGATCAGAGTTTATTACAACTTTCATGTTCATGTACACAAGGCAGGAACTGTCTTGTATATATATATGGATGCATGCAGTGTTCTCTTCCAAAACAGCTCATGAAAAAAGGACTGAAGAAATCACGACAAATGGGTGGTCTAGTTTCTTGTAGGAGGGAGACAAGCGTTGCTGCCAGAGGTAACTAACCAACTCAAATTTGGTTTTTGTAAAATTTCCCCTTCATTTTCAGTGCTGCTAATATTGCACAGTTTTCAATGATGTTTGTATTTTAGTCTATTTTATTGTGCTGCCTATATTGCTTGTGATTACTAGAATTGTAGAATATGTTGAGGAAATTAAAGCTACCTTATTCTTTTTAAGGAATCCATACTTATGACCCTTTTAATTTGTATGCTGAGCTAATTGTGTTTTGTCATGTAGGGTAATAAAGGAGGCCTAAAATAAAAGAGTTTTGTAGAACTAGAGAATCTATATAACCTATACACAGATGCATCCACACTAAGAGTGATTAACTCTATTTCTCTCTACATGTAAGCTATATACACCATCTTCCACCAATTATTTTTCATGCAATCTATCCACGTCATCTTCTACCAACTAAGAGTCATTATATAACTGGTAGCGGTCTAAATGCAAGCTATCCACATCATCGTCCACCAATCTTTTTATGCAATCTATCTATGTCATATTCCACCAACTAAGGCTTATTATATAAGTTTATCGAAAAACTCTCTCAAATCCGCAGCAACGCACGAGAAATCATCTAGTTTCATTAGAAGTCGAGAACTATGGACAAAAACAAGAACGTAGATGTAGCTCATCAGGAATACATTCAACATATATGAAGATGGTCATTGCTTTTTTCATTTCTAATTAAGATAACTTACATATTTCTGTAGAGTATATTTGCAATAGGGAATATATTAAGATAACTTACATATTTCTGTAGAGTATTTTGCAATAGGGAATATGTCCACGTACGATTATGCTCATTTGTTATTTGTTTGTGATTTGAGTGTGTCTACGGTTTCTGCTGTATATCATCTGATACTGAAATGTGGGCTACAAACTCAGCATCTGACCCGACCAGGGTAGAAGGAGAAAGGACGATATCAAGCATCAAAGAGACAGAAGATAGTGTTGGTAAGGCAGAAAGGCAAGATTATCTCCCAATTTCATCAGAGGAAACCCATATCACGAGCGATGTTTATGGTCAACGTATAAACAATAGCCCCGTGTGGGCATCTTCTCCGGCTCCAAGTAAAGACAGAAGAAGCCGATCAAGACCCACCCGTTTTATCCCTGGCATCTCCAAGTTTGAACAGTCAGAAGAGAAACAACAGCAAGGAGGTCCTTCCTCCTCCGTTCCTAAAGACGAAGACACAGTGGAAAGTGCTTCGCAGGCCGAAGATTCTTCCTTTGCTCCAGATGACCAAGACATAGCGGAAAATTCATCAACCACGGGAACAATTATTTTAATTAGGGACGCAATTAATGCAACAATCATTTAGTGTTCATCTTTGTAATGTTGCAACTCTATATTTACAAACCGGTAAAATGGCTCTCCACAAGTTATTTCAAAAGAAAAGCATCTCGTATCTGGTGACATGTGTTGTGTAGGTGAGCTATAAGCAAAATATGCGCGAGACAAGAGGTCTCGAGTTTGAACCCCACGCACATGCATATTCACGTGAAATATCGCATGACTTGTGACTTTAGGACTTGCACGTGTGTAAAATTCCAGTAATTCATATAGTTTTTCATTATTTTTTTGGGCACGTTACCTTTTAATACTAGTTGGTGTTACCAACTGGTACTAAAGGTTATATTTAAGTACCAGGTAAGAGATCCGGTACTAAAGGTTGAAATTTTTTGCACCGATTTTTTAGAATCGGTTCCAAAACTGATACTAATTAAAAGGGGTTTAGAATCGGTGTAGAAATTGGTCTCTCTAGTAGTGCTTGTTTTCACGGATTGACAAAGCTAGGGAAATACTTTAAGAAAAAAACCTACAACTAATCCGTGAACTTATGGTTCACAATTGGTATGCTAACTGCTGCGTACAACGTACACGTACCTTTCAAAGAATAAAGTTGATAATTTCATAGATAAATTTACTAGAAACATACCGGTACTAACATCACACGGTAGTAGAAGATGACTTTAAGTACCAGGTCATAACACGATTCGATACTAACAGCAATCAGATCGTTTGAAAAAACGATGCCCGGTGAGGAAAAAGGACGGGTTATTGAATCACACACCACACCTCACGACGCTTGGACAGAAAAACCTGGCACCAGGGATTTCTTCTTTCCTTGACGCTTCGTTGGTAAAAAAATAATTTCATGATCGCGGTGAAGCATGGCCATCCCCGTTCATGCCAGCGGGTGCTGCTTTTACTATAGGTGAATCTGCTACTATCGTTTTTATTTATTATTTGTATTGGCCACAAAGGGATGCTCTACCACTGCAGAGTCTTGGGCTCTTGGGGGATGCCTGTCGAGCGAAATTCTTTTCGTCACCGATGCCGCACACTGTGGGTGCTGAAGGGTGACTTTATTAATTGGATGGTGTTATGATCTGATACTAAAGCGTCTTCGGAGGAGCTCTTGGTACTAATGTTGAGGATGAAGGTGAAGTTTTCTGATAATGATATATATAGTTCCTGAATTAGATCCAGAGCTTTGGCAAGGACCAGAAGCAATAGTCCCCGGTTGTATTACAAGAACAACTAGTTGAAAATATGTGTCCATATTAATGACTGAAGCTGCAAAGCAAGAGGGAAGGCGTCAAATGCATTATTTTACGTCTATATGTAGTAACTTTCTTCTAGTTTGGTTTTGTTAAACGGGGCCTGTTTGTTCGAGGAGAGAGGGTGAAAAGGTGAAAAACTTTTTGCATTCGGTTACGTGCACGTACAAAGAGAGTTTTCTAAAAACTTTTTGCGTTTTGGGTGGAACCATTGTGTAATGTGGGTCCAAGCAAGTGGCTGGACTGCACAGAGAGGAGGCCTGTATATAAATCAAACTCTAGTAACTAATAAGAACTGAAATCAGAACAAGAATTTTCCTCGGTCGCCCCCTCCCCAAATTCGTGCACCTGTGATCTACACTGGCCGTGTGTCATCGGCTTGGCACAGAGAGTCCAAAATCCTGAAGCCACAAGCCATGGCCACAGAGAGGCAGATGGAGTTATTTGCAAGCGCGGCGTCAACATCGGCGGTGCCGTCTCTCGCTGTGGAACCAGCTGCAACGGGGCGGGATCTGGTGGAAATGGTGAAGCTAAAGCTAAGCCAACAAGGCGACGAGGACGGAAGCAGCTCGATGGCCATCTTCCGTGTCCCCGCCCATGTCCGTGATGCCAACAAGGAGTTGTACGAGCCCCGCCTGGTGTCCATCGGCCCTTACTACCGCGGCCGGGAGGCGCTGCGCACGATGGAGCAGCACAAGTGGCGGTACCTGCGCGAGCTGCTCGACGCGCATCCCAAGGTTTCCCTTGCCGACTGTGTCAGAGCAGTCCGCAAGAAAGAGGTCCAGGCGCGGCGATGCTACAGTGATAAGCACGTCAATTGTAACGCCGGGTCTGGAGGGAACCATATCCACGACGGGCAGCAGTCCCGGCCCACCGACTTCGCGGAGATGCTCCTGCTTGATGGCTGCTTCATCTTGCAGTTCTTCAGGAAGCTGCACAGAAATGAGGCGGACAAGCTCTACGACGTTGGATGGGGCCTTGGCCTGCTGCACTCTGACCTGCTGCTGTTGGAGAATCAGATTCCATTCTTCGTGCTCGAAGATCTCTTCGAATTGTTCTTTGTCCCTGAGGCAGAGAAGTTCCATATCTTCAGTTTAATCCTTCCCCGTTTGGGGCTCGGTGATTCCACCTTCTTCAGCCAACAACAGTTGACCGACGAGCAAGTGGCAGACCGCCGACCGATCGACCATCTGCTGCATCTCTTCCACGTGGCCTTCGTGCCGACGGTCGAGCATATGGTGTCGGCCCAGGACTCGCAACCACGGTTGTTTCTGCAGTTCGTGGCCCAGGTGCGTGAGCAGTGCATCCGGCTTAAGAAGAATGCCGTTGCCGTCTTCAGGAACTCCATTCTGGCAGACAACAATGGTGCCCAGCCGGCGCCGCCCCCTCTAGTGGTACCGTCCGTCACCATGCTCCGCGAGGCTGGCGTTCGTTTCAAGGAGAAGAAATCTCCTCGACACATGTTCGACTTAACTTTCGACAAGGGAAAGGGCGTCATGGAGATTCCGCGCATCGAGGTCGAGCAGGCGAGCAAACCCCTGCTGGTGAACCTCATCGCGTTCGAGCAGACGACAGTGGATCTGCGACTGCTGTCCAGCTACACGGCGCTCATGGGCTTCCTGGTGAAGACAGGCAAAGACGTGGAGCAGCTGCAGAAATGGGGCATCATGGACAACCTCCTGTCCTCCGACGATGACGCAGCCACGAGCTTCTTCCACCACCTGGGCGACTGCTGCTGCTTGGACTACTCGGAGCACCACTTCACCGAGATATTCACCGATTTGGACCAGTACCACAAGGCAGGGTGGAATAAGCATAAGGCCAAGTTTCTCAGGGAATACTGCAGCAGCCCATGGGCAATAATCGCGGGTACGGCTGCCGCGTTAGTATTCCTCTTCGGTGTCTTCAAATTAGCGGTCACCATTAACGGCCTTGTCCATCATGGTCGATAGATCGTGTATTAACTACAGCATGGACCGGTCAACATGCATACTGCTATGCAAGGCCGCAAGGGTATGGTATCTATTTTTAAAAAAGGAACTTGTGGTAGGTTTTGAATTTGAGACATGAGACCACCTCAGATTGCTGGCAGAAACCGGCTAATCCATCGGATTTCATTCATTCCTGTTGGTCAATAAACCTCCCGAAACCGAAGACGACCAAGTCAAACAAAGAGACTGTGTCGAATCCTAGCCAATGTCCGATCGAATGGCTTCCAACGGTATTTCATTTACCATTCAACCTCAACCTTCACGACACTTGTCACCCCATTCATACCGTGTTTCAAATTTATTTTCTGAATCGTGTAATCCAGTATTAGCTTGTTATTCGTGTTAAGTGGCGACACTTGTAACCCAGTCGCGATTTGCGAATGATATATGCTACAGAAAGAAGCTTTACCTTTTGAAGCTCCTCACAGCCCTGCCGGCGTCCTCCACCAAGCGCAGACGCCGCCGAATTTGAGCTGCACATGCATGTACGATTCAACGGCCCTCAGGTACTCAAGGGGTGGACGGTAAATCTAGAATCCTGGCCCCGCCACTGTAACAGACTCCAATGTCGAGAATCCGCTCTTCAGAAGTTCAGATTACAACGGAAGAAACAAAGCCATGAGAGAGTATAATAATATGCAGTCTTTATGACACTGAAACTAGTCAATGGACAACAATTTGACTGAACTAAAGGACACAAGTTGAAAATGTCAGAAAACAAGAAGTACTTCATTATTTCTCCAATCTTATGACAATGCAAGCAGAACTGATTCACAGCCTCACTGGAATGCAGCACCATCTGCCAAACCAGTGGGTCGGCTCTTTGGCCGCGTTTAGTTCCACGGTGAAAAGATTTTGGAAGGGAATCTTTTCACATTTGAAGTATTAAACATAGACTAATTAAAAAACTAATTGCAGATTACGTTTGGAATTCGCGAGACGAACCTAATGAACCTAATTAATCTGTCATTAGCACATGTTTACTGTAGCATTACTGTAGCAATTTAGTGTCTAATCGCGTCCTAATTAGACTCATTGGATTCGTCTCGCAAATTCCAGTCCATCTATATAATGCGATTTGTTTTTTACCTACATTTAGTACGCCATACATGTGTCTATACATTCATTTTGGATTTTGGAACTAAACGAGGCCTTTGTGTAGAAGAGTAGAGAGGGATGCGTATAACGATTGTGGATGTATTGCATTGAGGCCTCGGCCGATATATATGAGAGTGCAAGACTTGGGGGGCAAGACTCCCCCGATACATATGGTAGTCTACGATAGGGTATATCTACAACTACCAAATATACTCTAACACCCTCTCGCAGTCACAGCGGGAGCACCGCAGACGGTGAGACTGGAGAAGAAGCCGAAGGCAGGAGCCGACGGACTTACAGCCCCTCGCAGTCGTAACGTCGGCGCGGTGCGAATGCTGCGACTGGAGAGAAAACTGGCGAGTATCTCATGCGGATGGTAGCCCTTTGTGCCGATGTCGATGTAGCCGAGCTGGAGGGCGAGGAGCCATGGTCGAAGATGCCGTGCGCAGGATAGCCATGGTCGACGTAGAGCTGTCGAGGTTGCCGAAGACGAGGTAGCCGCACAAGAAGCCACGGGCGCACGTGGAGTCGCCATGATGGTGGCGTAACGGAGAGTACGCCGAAGACGAAGATGGCGACGCGTCGAGGCAGTCGTAAAAGGACCGATGCCGAAGTCGATGCGGTCAAGCCATCGGGCGAGGCATGCCCAGGTTTGCCAGGCCCGGGAACGCGTCGGGGACGATGGGCACGCACTGGTGTTGTCAATACTGGACGTGCAAGGGAGGATGCACAACCAGACGTTGTCGCCGGGGGACCAGCAGAGAAGGCCTCCAAAGCGGTCGCAGGCGCTGAACGGCGGGGTAGAAGATGCCGACGCCCGCTGTGCTTGGAGTACAGGTGGTGGCGACGCTGGCGACGATTGTGCTAGACGAAGCGATGAGGAGAGCCCGGATTTGTCAGCACAAGGCCGGACGATCCAGGCGGCAGTGCTCGAAGGAGATGACGAAGAACTCGAACGGCTTGATGAAGACCATGTGCGAAGGGCGCAGCGACGCGTAGTCGACGACGAGGTCGTGGACATGGTCGGCGGCGGTGAGGAAGCAACGGCGGAGAAGACCGCAGGCGGCGCCACTGCTGCCCGAAGAGGCGAAGCAGCGGCGGCCCTTCGTACTCGGTGAAGGAGCGCGCACGACGAAGACGAACACCACGGGAGCCAGGTGGATCGCGCATATCGGTTGATCAGACCGAGCATGCGCGAGGCGAGACGACGGTGGACGAAGTCAGTGAAGGCGTCCGGATCGGTGAAGGCGAAGACGAGCCGGCGAAGGACGACGTGCGGAAGAAGCGGCGATGTAGGCGGCGGCGCAAACAAGCGTCCCGGGTGCTGGCCATCTCGCCATGCCGCACGGTCGTAGAGGAAGAAGATGTCGGAGAAGTCGATGCCGATGTCGAGGTTATGGCGCGGGGGTCGACGGGTTGTGGGTGACGCAATCCCGAATCAGTGATCGGGCAAAAGAGAAAACGGTGCAGCAACTTATCGTGTGTAGACCTCCGGTGTGTGCGTAGCAACAAGCCCTTCATCCTCTTATCTCTTTCCTTCTCTCAGCAGTCCACAAGACAACCAAGTGACAGAGGAGAAGCAGAGGGTCGAGGGGACCAGACTCACGGCAACGGGGATGGGCGGCGCAGATCCCGCCGGGGGCGCCGGAGTTCGGGGCAGGTGGATCCCGCAGGGACAGGCGGCTCCCCACTTGGAGCGACGGCGGATTCCACCGGGCGGCAGAGGGTCCCACCAGATCGGGCGGCAAGCCAGCCGCGGGAGGGGTCCAGCCCGGGCGGATCCTGTTGGTTGGAGTCGTCCGTATTGGGCGGCGTAGGGGCGGCCCGGCGACGAGGACGGGGCCAACAGGAGCGGGGCGGAGTGAAGCGGAGGGGGACCGCCATAGGGTCCGCTGGCAACGAGGACGATGTGCCGCGCGCGAGCCCCTGCTGCCACCACGGCAGCACGCGGGTAGGACGCGGGATCGCTGGAGGTCGCGGCTGCCACCACGGCAGCGCGGGAGGGAGTTGTCGTCGACGGATCCATGGCGGATGATGAGGTACATCTGATCTGCTGCTGCTGACGCTGAATCCGCCGCTCACGAGGGCGCTGCCCCCGGCGGAGGTCATGGGTGACCGCCCCGGGGGCGCGCTAGGAGGTCGTCGATGGGGCGCCCTTGATGGGTACCGTGGTGACGACAAGCGCGCGTGAGGAAGAAGGCAGAGGTGCCGGCGGGCGCCGGCGGCAGCGAAAGATTAGCCTAGGATCCTCAAACCCTAATCTCGTGATACCATGTAGAAGAGTAGAGAGGGATGCGTATAATGATTGTGGATGTATTGCATTGAGGCCTCGGCCGGTATATATAGAGTACAAGACTTGGGGGGCAAGACTCCCCCGGATACATATGATAGTCTACGATAGGGTATATCTACAACTACCAAATATACTCTAACACTTTGGTGTACCCTGGCCTCACTGGAGTGCTGAAAATTTTATTGCCAATCAGCATCTTGAGGGCTCCATGCATGCCCGGATGGTTAAACTGGGTGCACAATAGCCCGACCTCAACGCACCTTCGTATCTCCTTTAGCTGCGCCACATCAAACGGCGATGGATCCATGTAACGTCCCGCCTTTCCAAGGCTGGGCCCGTTTACACCTGGCAGCTCTTTAGGACCTCTAAAAATCCCTTACAAACCAACACACATCTTTTTGCGCACTTTGTCCTCATTCATGCGCATTCGGGAACGACTTTCTGGTCGGTCACCCATCCTGAAATTACTCTGGGCCAAGCACGCTTAACCCCGGAGTTCTTTCGAGATGAGCTTACGAAAAAGAAGTTGCAGCTTGTTGATATGAGTATTTCTATTAATCCTATTAAGCCCTGGGGTGTCACAATCTCACCCCCTTAGGAGACCGACGCCCTCGTCGGTCAACCCCAGTCCAGGAACGTCCCCTCCGGCCACGTCTGTGTGCCTAGTACCAGCGCATGTGTCATGATGTGTGACCACTCTGGGCCCGCACCAGCCATGCGCAACTGCGACCCCACGCTCCCGTGAAACCGCGAGAGTCGGCTTTGATACCAATTGTAACGTCCCGCCTCCCTGAGGCTGGGCCCGCTTACACTTGGCAGCTCTCTAAGACCTCTAGAATCCCTTACATACCAACACATGTCTTTTCTGCGCACTTTGTCCTCACTCATGCGCGCCCGGGAACGACTTCCCGGTCGGTCACCCATCCTGAATTACTCCGGGCCAAGCACGCTTAACCCGAAGTTTTTTCGAGATGAGTTTTCAGAAATGAAGTTGCAACTTGTTGATACGAGTTAATACTATCAAGCCGTGGGTGTCACAAATCACAATCGAGTAGCTCCATCGTTCCTCCGGCCTGCCTTCCCTCCCAAGCCTGAAACATACGTGATGAGAGGCTTCAAACTCAGAGCATGTGTATTTACAAACATTTACAAATGTGATCAGTGTTTCTCATGGTACATGCGTCTTTATACAAGTCATACAGGGAACAAGAGCATATGCATCTTTTTTTAAGAGTTGAAGGCCATATGCATGATGCATACGTGTGCACATCATTCTTGTAACAAAAAAAAAGTTACCGAGATATGGAGATACCATCTTAGTGCTTGAATGGGGTTGTTATTCAATCTAATTCTCAGTGAGTCTATTCCGTGTCTTTCAATCTTACTATTAGTCTATTACAAGGCTCTTTTTAAAGCCTCCACATTGAACCGTGCATGTAGGATTCTAAGTGGACACTCTAAAAAAGAGATAAATCTTAGAAATTTCTCTTAAAAGGCAACATATCTAGCCTTCAATTTGGATCATTGATAATAAAAGTCATTGGACCTACTTGATTCCTAGAAGTTACCAACCTATTCCACTACTAAATAGCCTAAAATAACTCCATATCTATATCTCAATTACTCACATACTCCCTCCGGTTTAGTAAAAAAAGTCGTTTAGGACAGCGACACGGTCTTCAAAGTACAACTTTGATTTCTTATTTTTATAAAAATATTTATTAAAAACTAACATATGTATACTTTTATGAAAGTATTTTGCAAGACAAATCTATTCATATAGTTTTCACATTTCCAAACTCAACGACTTAAAAATTATTCACGATTTATATTCCCAATGTTTGACTCAAATCTTGTCCAAAATGGATAACTATGCCGTAAGCGGAATGTTTATAATCTAGTCATTAACACCAGAAATTTACACTTGGCCAGGTTCTGCAAACATAGAGTGCTTAAGCTTACACATGCAAACTAGTGCTTAACATTACACAGGAGCAATCATAAAGGGCGTTGCTCAAGAATTTCTGTTGCATTACTGGTAAGAAGAAGACAAGAAGTGCATAATTGTCCACCTCCAATGAAACGATAAAAAAAATTAAGCAGGTTACAAACCAGTACGGTCTTGGAATTTCTCAGTAGATTCCAGTCTTGTACTTGACCGCAGGGTCTTCCATCTTCATACATCTCAGATGGGTCTACGACAGGTAACCAACAAGGCTGATAAATTTCAAGAGCTGTTGCTTGTTGCCTTCCTATGAAGGCCTTCGGGCCACCTCCAAATTCCAAAGCAACATGACGCCGGAAACAAAGACGTTTCTTGCCCATGGATAATCTGGCGGGTTATTGTGGTATTTCGTCGAACACTTGTCCTGCGGAGCCATTCCATTGAAACGGACACCAGCTGCATGCCAAGCCAGATCGGCTCAGATTCATTTCCGTCACACTGCTAAACACGATCAATAACCGGTCAAAAAGAGAAGGACTTAGCCGGACGGCACGTCGCCCCTCGCCGGAGCGCCGGCGAGTCCAGGCCTTCCCCTGACCTCGCGGTCCCAGCCGGTGTCGCCAGATGTCTTATGGCGCGCTGCCCTCCCCGAGGTCGGCGCTCCCCCAAATGCAGGCGCTGGCGCGCATGGCCCATGCCGACGACGCTACAGCCGGCCCCTCTGCAAGGGCACTGGGATGCGTCGGCGCCCGGAACGCCGCCGCGGACGTCGCCGACGGTGTTCTTCCTTGAGGACGCAGGTGCGCGCCGGCCTTTCCCGCGGGCAGCGCCCAACGACGGCGAGCTCGAGGCGGCGGGCGGTCGGCGCCGAGATCCCGCCATCCAGCCCCTAAGACCGAAAACGACCAAGTCAGACCGGGACTCTACCGAATCTGAGCCACACTTATCCGATCCAACGGCCTCCAGGCACCCAGGGGGTGGACGGTAAATGAAATACCGTCCACCCCCCGAGTCTGGGCTGGGTTCGCGCCTCGGCTCGCCAGAGCGGCGCGGGCGCTGCACCGTTGCTCCCGGAGTCCGACGGCGTCATTGGCGTACCCGGTTGCCACCGGCCTCTCCATCGCCCTTCCTCCAACACGAGCGGCGATCTCGCCATGCATGGCGCCGCCCGATGTGACCTCGCGGTCGTCGTCGTTGCTCCAACTGCACGCGCGTCCGTGCACAACTCCGATCCCCAATCCCGATGTGATGATGGCGAGCGAGCGGCGATCAGTCAGCGCAGCCCGCTGGTGGCGTGGCCGAGCGCGCCGTGTAGAGCAGACGTCCCTGGTGGTGGGTGGTGGCGTCGCCGTCGCCGTGGAGACACGGACCGGAGATCCCACGAGGCACGAAGCACGGTCTGCAAATTTGATGTCAAATATCGAAATTTCTCCTCCATTTTTTGTTGGGTAAAAGCGGACGATTTGTATGACAAAAAATGGAGGCCTCCTGTCTGTGAACGGTTTGGTATTTTGATCTTGGACTGGCCCTACCCGGTACTCAGTAGCCACAATGTTTACAGTGAGCCAAACACACTTTCTTCAGTTTGGTTCAGAGGGGCGAGGGAGGCATGGCGCCCATGTTGGTGCGCTGGAACCTCAGCTTCAGGTGTTCTTCCAGCTTTAACAAAATGTTCTGGTTCAGACTTCATTCTTCAGGTAGGTAGAAGAGAAGTGCGCTCCTGCAGAAGATTCAGAAGCGAAATTGATGGAACATGCATGCCGTCTGAAATCGAGATGCTGAGCAATCTGACGCGGTGCTGTTGCTCACCGCTGCAAGTGCAAAGCTGCCGGCGGCGCGCGCGCGGACGCCGGCCGGCCGGTCAACGGGTCACGGCCGGCGGGTCCGGACGCGGCGGAATCCATGGCACAGGGCAAGAAGGCGCACAGAGGATCAACGCGTCGTGGGGTCCTCTGCGTACGTGAATCCAGGTTGCGCCGGCCGGCGACGGGCGTCGCCGGCGGCAGGACGACGACGTCTCCTTTCCCCGCGGCGGTCGAAGAAAGCAGCACTGCCGGCGTCGTCGATGCCGAGATCCGCCATCCGGCTCACGAGACCGAAAACGATCAAGTCGGACTACGATTCCGCTGAATCCAGGCCGCACGGATCTGATCGGACGGCTCGCAGGACCCCAAGGGGTGGACGGTAAATGAAATACCGTCCACCCCCTGACCTCCACGACCGCCCGCCTCAGCGTCGTTCCTCGACTCCCCCACGGCGCCGCCGCGTTCCCGCCGCTACTACTCGCCTCCATATCCTCTGCTCCCGGGATGGCGCGGCGTTCGAGGCCGGCGAGCTCGCCTTGTATTCCGTCTCTTCTTCCAGGACAGCCGCATTCGTTCACTTGGTGTCGTCGGAGCGCTGCAATCCCAGCAATTCCCAGAATTCGACAAATGCAGTACCAAATGTTTAGCTCCAGATCGCCCAGACCTCTTGACGCACGTGTGCTGTTTCGGCAGCGGGAGAGAGATCCGCTTGGTCACGCTCGAATTTTGAGACGGGCTCGGTGGATGCTGGCTCTCGGACCACGCACGCCGGATGCACACAGCTGGGACTGGGAGATGTGGTTACGAAGCTCGCTCGCTTGGCACACGTCAGCTGCAGCACGTCGGGAAACATCTGCATATAGCCGAGAACGGATGGCCATTGGAGACATTGATCGAGCAACAGGAGCTGCAGCCACCTGATGCCTGATGAAGATGTAGACATGCCAGCATGCGTTACTCATTCAGCCATTCCTGCTGCATTGCACTAAAAATGCAGCAGCGCTCTCCATTTGATCAAGCTCGTAATTCTTGCCAGGTCAATGTGGAAGCTTGATGCATCTAAAGGCATAAGATATTTGTCAGAATTAAAAAGTGCCATTACCAAATGGAATTTAGCATCCACATAAGGAAACACGGCATGAAGGACACGCACAGGATATTCGGTACAGACGACCAAATAAATTTGGTGAAATGGCGTCTATACTGATCAGTTTTATTCACCCTTGAGGTGTTTATGTTCAGATATCGTAGTCCAAGTAAATAAAAACGTTTACAGCCCAAATGTATGTACAAGACGCATTCCCTTCCTTCCTCCCCCACATATGAATACAATGTTAAGATTCCACTTGCGATTGAATGTTGGAGTAACTCATATATCTGATTACCCTCCAGCACTGAAGCTGTCAGAGACTAGCCACTAGCCATTGCACCAAAATCCTGTCCTGTGAAGGCCGAATATGTACTGTCACCGGAGTCTGAATGACTTTCAGGCTGGAAGAGGGTTGCTTGAGGTGAACATATATGGTCAATTCAAAAGTTCCTGTCTTCAGAAACAAATGTGTCCTTTTGCAAAACGATAAATTTTCGGAATGCACCTTTTATTTCCATGCTCGCTGCAACATCACACAAAACTGCTCTACCAGATCAAGAAAATTTCACCCGAACCTGCCTCTTTGCCTGCATTACACACAGGTGTCAGGTTAAACTGCTGAGATTCTGTGCCATGGCTTAAGATACAGCTTTTGACTTCTGTACCTTTGCTCCCTTTGGTTTTTGAGCTTTCCAACAAGGGAAAAGGCCATGGCAACCAGGTCTTCCAGGCTCAGAACAACTGTGAATAAGGCAAGGTGAGCATGGGCAAACACACTATCAACAAGTAAAATAACAAGCGTGTGGAATTTGAACAGACGTACAAACAAAATGGATGTGCTCATAGGTTCAGGACATGTAGCAAATGCAAAAACATCGTTCAAAGTCACTCAATTGCAACTCAGGTAATTGTTTTCGAACAACAAACCAAGTTGTTCAGATTTAATTTGACTAGAATGAGATAACCTCAACTTTCATGTTAATCAATATTCTGTCTTACCCTACCCCCCCCCCCCCCCCCCCCCCCCCCCCGGCAGGTCGAGTTTTTTTTTTCATGTTAATCAATATTGCGCTAACTGTACTGTCCAGTGTCCACTTAAAAGTGACATGCACTACTATTTAGATGTTTTTAAGCTGTAAAGGTCAAGACAAAAGCTGGATGAGAGCATATAACTAAAGCATACAGGACAGGACTTACACGCTCTCTCTATCACAATCGGCCATGTCATCCTTTCTGTGTAGCTTGCTTGGTGAAATGGCAAACCCATTTTCACTTCTTCCACTTTGGTGCTTCTGAGAACCATAACTGTCAACTATCTTCAGAGCTTCTATCTCATGCGCAAGATTATCATCTCTATAGCTTGAGGGTGCAACTTGGGTCATGGACATCATCCTTTGGTGTTGGCCGTCAACAACTTGAGACAGAACCTGATGTTGATCGTGTTTTGTTTGATTCATCAGACCTGGTGTGTGCTTTTCAGAAACCTGGAGCCATGCACTCTCCAACCGCTGCTCACCATTTATTGATTCTTTTGTCTCCTGGGCCGGAACTTCCAGTCCTCTAGCCTTAGGTATTCCTGAATTTAAACAAGTGACTGAAACCGAATGCAGCCTTTCATCAGAAGATGGATTATTTTTATATTTCTCCACCTTTCCTTCATCTGGATGATCAAAACTTCTCCTTGTGGAGTTCATAGTCCCTTTTAACCGGTCACTATTTGATGAGCAACTCAAGATATCAGACTCGACTCTTCTTACTTTAGGGCCAGCCTCTAATGTTAGTTCTCCATCGTCCAATTCAGCTAGTGGACCCATTTTGACTTCCACGTTGCATTTCAGTACTGTCTCGATTGAATTTGTGATGCTGCTCAAAAATCTTTGAGCACGAGACTTTATGCCACAGTCATCAAATGCTATAAAAGCAATTGTATGGCCTGAAAAAGGTGAAAATGAAAATTGCAGCTCAATAGCATAGAATAATTGGGTAATCATTTAAAATATAAGAGCCAATGGAGACTTTAATTCATTTTCAACTTCGGCAGATGCATTTACTTCATCCTCCACATTCATTATAGTCTACATTTTTATTAAACAATCATCCTTCATCAAGGTCTAATTTCAATTACAGAGATAGATTTTGCCCCTTCATCCACAGATGTAAAGATGCCTGAAAGTACTCCAATCTAATTTCTGATACTGGCATTCTTTTGGCAAACTGTATCTTGACAATTTTTCATCTAACTGGTAGTGAACCAGCGATACAATTCAGCTTAAAAACATGCTACATTATTCTTTTCCCTTCTTTCTTTTCTTTTGTGCATCTAATTTTCTTTTCGGCTATTTGAGATCCAGAATAGGTCACATATTTATCCTGGTAGATTTGTCTCCAACCAAGAAGTTGAAAGCCATGTCCAAACCAGTTGATATAAGCAAGTTGAATTATATATAAACGCACTAACTGCTGTACAGGCTGAAAAATCATTGATCCTGTTACCACTATGGCCACACCTTTGTGGACACTACCATAGCTGACATACTTCTGTTAAACTGGGCCACATGTCTGAGGATGAAATTCTTATAAATAAGTCAAAATAATATATAGATAAAGAACAGACCAAAGAGAAATTGGTGTTTTGTTTACCGTATAAGAATTATTAGTAGCTCAGCGAAAAAGTAAAGCACTCCAATGGTCAATGAGGAAACACAAGATATGTTTACCTTCAAATTGCCTGATTGATACTAGCTTCCCATGGTCAAGAAGTAGCTGCTGTAGCGTCTTGGAGTGGCAATTTTCAATGCATCTTATCCAAATCTGGGCAAGATTATCTGAGTTTTCATTTATCAAGGCCCTTTGCTTGGAACAGTTGCCATTCAGTTGATTTGAATTGAGAGGAACTCTGTCGACAGACCTACACTCTACATAAACCAAGTTATCATTCAGTCTTGACCTAGATGAATGTGAGGCAAGGACCTGCGGACTTGAGTGAACACTAATTTCTTTGTGTTCAAGTGTTTTCTTGGAAATCCCAAAGGCAGATAATGAATGAGAAACAGTCCTGCTGGAAGATGATTCCCTTGCTGCTTCAGACATTGCATCATTGGCTCCTTTAGGGTGTTCTCTTGTACTGTTTTCTGGTTGGTTCATATCTGAGCTATGACCACATCCGAGTTGTAGTAGAGCTGCTGTAAACCATGTGGGACGCTCACTTGAAACCCTTATCTGCTTTTCAGCATCAGAAAGAATCTTCAATGCTTGCTGTAACCTTTCCAACTCTGCATCTGTTACTACAGATTACAGAACACAAACAAAATGGTTAGAAGACAGGTAGGTTGTAGATTGGATGAACTGCATCTTTTGCATAAATGTATATGGCAGTATGGCACAATTAGTCAATAACAGTGCCAAGGTGGGAACACTTAAATATGCACTTGACCATATGATATTGATATATGGAAGCAGCAGCAAAAATTTCATTTTTATCGGTATAAATAAATTCTAGAAAAAATATAAATTAATCTTAGTAGGACTGCATTACTGCAGTAGATTTTATGATACAGAGAAAAGCATGGAAGCACTTACGTGACAGTTACGATGAAGAAAGGAATTAAAGGTGGGGAAGAGGAAAGCATGGATGAATTGAAAACATAATGAAATGCAAGGATGAAAGTACTCACAACTTCGGCCACCAGCGACGGAGCCATTACAACTATAATCAGCCAATTTATAGGTGCCGGCAATGATGTCCATGATAAGCCCAGCTAATTGAGACATTAAGGCCACTGGATCAATGCCAGAATCCATCAACTCTCTGGACCTTTTGACTGTCTCAGCACTGTCAGATGACATGGCTATCTCCAAAAGATCAAGCAATTTCTCTTCTGAGACAACCCCAACCTTTAAAATGCAATTTGCATCTTAGTGCCACTATTCAATTGAATATCATATATCATTCATTATCCAGAAAAAAAAAACATAAGGAAAGGAAACTATTTTACTAGTATTTTCTCATTGTAATCATGTAAAACTGAACATAATTTCCTTTCCCCAAACATGATATTTGATCTTAGATCTTACCCCCATTCTACTGGGTAAAATTTAGAACAAAGATCATATTTTCAAAATAAGTCAAGGTGACACAGATCTAGACATATGGTCAAATGCTAAACTATAATTGTTCCCTTTAGAGTTTGCACCTCTATTTTGAGATAAAAGAGCAAAATAGGAAGCCAACTAATCAGGCAATTTTGACTTTTGTTGGCTAGCTTTTGGTTCCTGAGTACAGTTGGGATTTGCACACTTTCTTGGCCTTTGGCCGAAAGCCTCACTTGCTATCTCTAGAATAATTTACATATCACGACCTTCAAAAAGAAAACTAATGAAAAGTACAACACGAGCATAAGGTTAAATACTGAAACATTCAGAAAACAATATGCCATTCTGACTACGATATCAAATTAGAATAATAATTTAATGCAAAATTTTCATATGGATTAATAACCTACAAATCAGGAAGCAGCTTTTTCACATAATACAAAGACAACTCATTCATGAAAACAAATTAATCATAAAAACAAGATTACCAGATCATTAACAAGTGAAGGTGTTATCTTTTTTCCCAGCAAACTCAGTTGATCTAGCATTGTCTCTGCATCTCGTAGTGAGCCATCTGAATTCAGAGCTATTAAATCTAAAGCAGCTAATTCAACATCAAGATTTTCCTTAATACAAATTTTCCTCAACCGGCACACAGTATCAATATCTTTGATCCTGGAGAACACATACTTTTGGCAACGTGATATTACAGCTCGAGGCAGGTTTTCAGGGTCAATCGTTATGAATATAAACACAACACGAGGTAGTGGTTCATCAAGAAACTTCATAAATGCTGACCACACATTGGAAGATACCATGTGGCATTCGTCCACAACAAACACCTTATAACGGGACGAAGAACCAGATGGTGGTATCGTTTCCAGTAAGTGCTTAATTCTATTTATACTCTTCCTGTTACTTGCATCAACTTCAATTAGATTGGTTCCATTTCCACTGAAAAAATCTATGCACTCCTTGCATATCCCACATGGTTTGGTATCAGCAGTAGCAAGGCAACTTAGAGTCGCCGAAAATATCCTTGCAGTGGATGTTTTCCCTGTTCCACGAGGACCTTGAAAAAGATAGGCAGGAGCTATCCTTTCCATCATGATTGCATTATTAAGTGATTGTGCTGCAATATTTTGACCAACAATTTCACTGAATGTCTTTGGTCTGTATTTCTGGGTCAAGCTTCTCTGGTCTGTTGCTGCCAGGTCAGCACCTTGAGCAGATAGATTGATCCTATCCTGGCTTTTACAGCTTGACCATCTCTTCCCATCCAACCGGCTCGAAGCTTCCATATCAATCTCCCCTATATTGGTTGAGAGTTCATCGCTTGATGAATCAAATGATGAAGAATCAAAATCACAGCTAGTACCCAAAAGTGGCATTCCTCGAGCAGATTTTTTTGAGTGTGCCCATTTCATTGAACCAAATGATCTCTTCTTCTTATGCAATGTCTGACTCCCACATATTAGGCTGCTACCTTTTCTTCGAAGTATAGCAGAGAGTGAAGGAGAATAATTACTTCCTTCAGATCCTCTATGTTTTCTACTTTTAGATGAATAGCAAGGAAGACGAGACCTTTGTCTCCCTAGGAATGCTGATTGGTTAGACTCGTCACCATCTAAAGAAGTAGCAGTCCTTGCATCCCAAGAACCAAAAGTGTTGGTGTTCCTTCTTCCATGTCTGTAATAGGAGCTAGTAGAAACAGGTGTGCAAGAAAAGGAAGATCCCTCTCTTCTACGAACTTTCAGTAGTTTAGAGGGATTTGAAGAGCTGACACATCCACATGCAGCAAACAGCGGAGATGTAGGGTGAGAAAAGTAACTACCTTGGAATAGTTCCCGACTCTCTGAGTTGCAGTTGTCAGTATCCTCAGATTGCTCACCAGAGTTAACCTGAAGATCTAACAACTTCAAAACAGCTGGGTTTCTGACTGCTCCTTTTTTGGCCAAAACACCCTTTCTTCTTCTAGCTATTCTTTTGACAGGTGTACATGATGTTGAACTCTGAAAATTTAAATTGCTATCAGGAGCATCCAGACATGCATCACCTTTGGAGTTCACCCCATTAGAATTGCATGGACTGTCCAGGCTTAACTGAGCAGATGGTTGCCTACCATCCTCACTCGATTTGATAGAATTCTGCCTCCAATTGTAGAGATAAATTTTTCTTCGTTTCTTATCACTTTTTGGAGGAGCATGAGGTGACTCAATGTGCTTTGGTGCTAAATTACTAGAAACCTCAACGTTGTGTGTAATCCTTGAAGTTGCTTCCAATGACCTAGTACTCAAAGGTGATTTCCACGTTGAGCAAGTCTCAGGATCCTGCAAGAAGCGTGCCTTCTGCAAAGCAGTAAGTTCCTT
Organism: Urochloa ruziziensis; assembly: GCA_015476505.1. NCBI lineage: Eukaryota > Viridiplantae > Streptophyta > Magnoliopsida > Poales > Poaceae > Urochloa > Urochloa ruziziensis. The sequence goes on from CM027121.1 coordinate 20,211,305, forward strand.
CCTCAAGTGAAGTTCACTTGGGCCAACACACCCTCCAACCATAGTCCCCATCCTCAATCTTGAATGACAGCGACTTGTCTAGCAGATAGAAAAATAGTAAACGTTAAAAGACAGCTCAATCCAGGGAAAAGAAGTGCAGTATTTTCATTACAGAAAACATCAAGTGCTCTGCAATTTAACATAGGTGCAAAGTACAAACACTCAAAGGTGATGCATCTTATGAACTGTCCAAAGTACGAAACAAAATTTCTGGTTCAGATGTTCAGAAGCAGAATGCTCAAATTGCAACTTCGGAGGCAATCAATAGCTGGAGAAGGAAGTGAGGCACAAAGAAACTGCAGTTCAGTGCCAATGAAACTAGATTGTAATATTCAAAGCACACAAGAAATCATTCTACAGAATGCATAACATTGCTTAAATTATCAGGTGAAAGCAGGGAGATTGCAGAGTGCCCTATGAGTGTGCAGATATGTTGACCAATGTGTCTGAACACATGATTCAGATTCACATTCAAGTCATAGCAACCTCAGAAGTAAATAGAGAAATTATTGTGGATCTTTTCAAGTTCACTCCACTTCATCTGATGCCAAACCAGATGGCCTTCAGAAATCAATAAAAAGCAGAAATAAATCCTTTGAGCAAAAAAAACGAAACATAAGCGGATAAGCCTGTAGCGACAGTATCTTCTGGAACCCGAGGGGGGAAATCAATGCGTAGTTTCCTAAAAGGAAAAGGTTGGGGTTGTCAATTAAGGGCATGAGGGAGACAAGGGTCAGCATCAAACGAGTGTCGGGATGAAAAGGAATGTGAAATTTCTTGGGGGAAGAAATGGCCGATGAACCAAATGGAACGCATTGCTAAGCTTGCAGCCAATATACGAGAGAAGAATCAAATCAACCAATCCCCAGGAGGTGGAGCACACACTGCAGCATTCCGGCACCAAGATCCAAACAAGAACAGGATCAATCGCGAAAGTTTTGCGCGAGCAAAGGGGCAAGAACCTCACCAGCCACCACGGAGCCCGCCAGGTGGGATCGACGAAACCTGTGGCACGCACGGGAAGGAGGGGAAACAGTTCAAATTGGTCCTATAAAAGGCATCGAGGACCCAAAAGGGAGTCGAAAAAGGAGGCGCCTTTGGAGGTGGAACCTACCTTCATTGGGCAGTGAATGCCGGAGGAGACGGAGGGATTCGAAGCTGCACGCGGGCGGATTTAAAATTTCCTCACCATCACTGCTGTCACAAGCCCTTCTTGTTCGGGGGTTCCCTCTGCGACACAGTACAGTTTGTCGGCTGACACGGAATAATGCGTGTGGCTGTGGCCTGTAAGAAAAAGCAGTTTAAAAAAAAGAAAAGCAGGGGTTTTCATGTTTCACCTCAAGAAGAAAAAAAAAAGATTCAAGCAGGACGAAAGAAGAGCAAAAAAACCTCTACTTGGAAAAAACAGAGGGCCTAAAGCTAAGGCCCTGTTTGGATGTAAAGTATTTTTGGAGTTTTGGATGAATACCATGGTTTTACAAAATACCTTGGTATTAGAAAGGTGAAAGCTGTTTGGATGCAACAAATTTTAGAGTTTTGTAAACGGCAGTTTTGATAAAACCACAGTTTTTTTTAGTGTTTTTAAACTCCACCAAGACCCTCTTTTTTCTTGACAGAGCTCACAACGCGCGTATACTCTTCTCATGGAGCATGCGATATTGCGATGTGCGTCCTCATTTTCATCCCATACATTTCCCCCCCCTCGAGGTGCTACTCCACGGCGCCAATCAAGGGCAAGGCAGTATGGTTAATGAATATTTATGCTAGGAACTGAAGTATGGTTAATGAATATTTATGCTAGGAACCTCAATTTCTCTAGTCCTGCATGCAGCAATAGACATGTCTTTACTCTGCGCCATGCTGACTTTGCCGATTGATTTCAATTTGTCTGATTTTGTTTAGTCAATGCTTTGGATCTACAATACAAGCACACATGAATCCATAGTCAAGGACAATGCTCGCCATGCTTCCCGCATCCAGACAGCCAATCGGCTTTTCAAAGTGGAGTATTATTGCAGTCAATACTGCAAATGGCCAAACACATCAAAGTTTTTCTAAAACAGAGCAAAAACCCTAATTTATACATACCGTGGTATTATGTAGCTTCGGCTTTTAAAACTACGGTTTCTCAATACTACAGTTTCAGAAAACTACAATATCCAAACGGGGCCTAAGCTTGTTTTTGTCTCAGGGTACATCAAATTTGCTCCGGAAGAATGGGAAAAAAATCAGTTGTTCACTTCACGTGTTCTGTTTTTGTAGGGATTCTCAATGAGATAGTCAGTGGTTTGTCCGTGAAAGCACGGGCCGAGGTCATCAAATGTTTGTTTTGGCAACTCGAGCTCATTCATCAGATATACTCCCTCCGTTCCAAAATAGATGTCATTCTCGCTTCCCGAGAAGTCAACATTTTCAAAATACCGGCAATTATATATTAAAATATATAAATATTTATGCTAAGTAATTAGTACCATTGGAAAGATCTTTAAGTCTAGTTTTTTAACAAATTTATTTGGAGATGAAAATGTTGCACGTTTTTTCTACAAATCTAGTCAAAGTTGAGAAAGTTTGACCGGCACGCATCCCATAACGTCATCTATTTTGGAACGGAGGGAGTATGCTGTTTACAGCAGTTGCAGGTTTGAATACCCCTGGTCCTGACAAGGATAAGGTTTTCTTTGCCCTTGTTTAGTTCCAAAACGAAATCTTTTCACCCATCACATCAAAGGAGAATCTTAGATGCATGGAGTATTAAATGTAGACGAAAAATGTGAAAAGTTATATGGCTAGGCTGTAAATCACGAGACGAATCTAATGAGCCTACTTAATCTATGATTTTCAACAGTAGTGCTACAGTAACCATCCGCTAATTATGGATTAATTACCCTCTAATTACTATCGTTAGATTCGTATCGAGATTTCCAACCTATCTATATAACTTTCCACCTTTTTCGTCTATATTTACTACTTCTAAATTGATAAAATCAATATCCAAAATCTTTTCACCAAAAAGTTTTCATCAACTAAACACGTGCTTTGTGCAACGCAGCGTTTGGTGGCAGCTAGCACACTACTACCTACGTTGTGTGACAGTCAGTTTCATTAAGCGCTTGGAAGCAGCACACACGTACTCCCTCCGTCCCTAAAAGAGTGTCTTTCTCACTTCCCGAAAAATAACTTTGATTAATTTTATATTAAAAAATATTAATATTTATGGTACATAATTAGTATCATTGGAAAGATCTTTTAATCTAGTTTTTTAACAAATTTATTTGGAGATACAAATGTTGTACGTATTTTTTACAAATCGAGTCAAACTTGTGGCACGAACACCCAAAACGACTGTCTTTCAGGGACAGAGGGAGTACTCATTATGGGACGGAGTAGTTCAGAGATCAGATAAGACACCTCATTATGTCTATCTTGGATAACTCGAATACTTGAAAAGTTGAAATTTTAATAGGGATGTTTCGGTCGTAAGATGGCTGAGGCTGCCGAAAATCAGGTGAAGTCGAAATGGATTATACAGATAGTCAAACATGATGGCGCGAAAGGAGAATATGCCCGGGAAAAAAACGCTGAAAACTATGAATTAGTATTACTTTTTTAAAAACAAAAGAAAAACCGAAGCTATAGAGCTGAGAGCTCGAGAGTGAAGATGACGGGCCCTGTTACTGCCGACAAGTACATGCATGCTGACAATGACCAAGGATCTGCGCCTCCCTCACGCGGATCGCGCGTACATGATTGATGAAGACGTGCGCCGTATCATTTATTAACTACAGCATTCAAATCGAATGTAGTAAAAGACTATATAAATTGAAGCTAACTTGTCCAATGGTGTGTCTATAAGCTTATCGTTATTAATACTTGCATATATATGAATGAAGGACAAACTCAAACGTGATAGTTACCTCATTTTTAGAACAATATCTAATATCTAGCTCGGTTCTCTCTGCTCCACATTTTTCTCCATGGAGGACTAGCTCACCTGGCACCATTGAAGAAGACTAGCGCGTGTTTAGATCGAGGGAAAAAGAATAAAAGTATGAAAAAATATTTTTCTATGAAATCGTGCATAGAGATAGAAATAAACTGATACCGTTCTCTGGATAGATAACTTTTCGTAAAAAAGGAATGTTTTTTCTGAATCTAAACAGGGCCTAGTTTCACGCACACGGTCGCAGCCACACATGGGGCCTCAGTATGGAAAATAATGGAGCACTGTAATCAGGCATGGTTTGTCATGAGAAAAGGATGGGCCGCCGCAAGAGCAGGAGGAATCAAGGTAACGATGGACCACCAGCAATCTTTTCTTCTTCAAGTTACCATTTAAAAGTAGTAAACGTAGATTAATAATAAAACTAATCTAGTGATGGGAACTAGGGTGCCCGATCTTCCGCCAGGAGAAGGATAACTCGTTTTGGGCGGAGCACGACACACCGATTCGGCTTCAAGTCAGCAAACTCGAACCCTGCAATCTTAGCACCCACGACTCCTCTGGTTATCAACCGTAGTCACAATCCGGTTGACCTCGTCAAGAAGGCTAATCCCTGCCTGCGAAACGAAGAACACAAGCAAGAACTCGAAAGAACGCAGCACTCAATAATGGTGACAAGCACTATGGACACTAGATGAATGATTAAAGCACACGAGTTGGGGTTTCACGAACCGATGAACGGCGACACTGTCTCAAACAGAATAATCTAAGCAAAACCCGAGGCTAAACGACGGCGGCTGCTGAGTTTATTAGCCTAGGGGCGACCTAGGGTTGGGGGCGCACCAGAGGGGCGTCCTCAACTTGGACCGAAGGCCCGACACGATACAAAGCATGAAAAGGACCCAAAACAGGTGACGCAGCACCTTGTCGTGGTCACACAGTGTGATCCACGAACCTTCTGGAGCTAGGACCAGAACCAAAACGACGGCGTCGTCGTCCTCTTTCCAACGCATCCTTATACGCCTCGTTTCGATGTCGTACGAGGGAGATATCGCCGAAACCATGTAGGGGTGTCGGCTGAATTCGAACTGAAAGTGGCGGCTGAATTCGAGACAAGTTATAACTTGGGGAAGCCTGTAGCACGTACATGTCCAGCGTGGTGATGTCCTCTTCATCTAGCAAGCAAATCCTTGTTTAGTTCCGAAACAACTTTTTGCAAAAAAAAAATTACGAAGAGAAAATTACCATTTAGAAGTAGTAAACGTAGACTAATAATAAAACTAATTATAGATCTCGTCTGGAAATCGCGAGACAAATCTAACGAGAGTAATTAGAGGGTAATTAGTCCATGGTTAGCGGATCACTATAGCAAATCATGGATTAAGTAGGCTCATAAGATTCGTCTCGCGAAATACACTACATCCATCTAATGGACTATTTCTCATCTACATTTAATACTCCATGCATGCAAGATTCATTTTGACGTGTGATAAATGAAAGTTTTTGGAGGAGCAACTGAACGGGGCCAGGCCTTGTTTAGGTCACGAAATCTTTTCACGAAAAGGTTTCGGGTTTTGATTTTACCGATTTAAAAGTAGTAAATATAAAAAAAAAGGTGAAAAGTTATATGGATAGGATGGAAATCTCGAGACGGATCTAACGATGGTAATTAGAGGGTAATTAATCCATAATTAGCTTATGGTTACGGTAGCATTACTGTTGCGAATCATGAATTAGGTAGGCTCATTAGATTCGTCTCGCAATTTACAGCCTATCCATATAACTTTTCACTTTTTTCGTCTACATTTAATACTTCATGCATCTAAGATTCTCGTTTGATGTGATGGGTGAAAAAATTTTGGGTGGAAACTAAACACGGGCTAAACAGAAGTTGGTTTCTTTCTGATCCTGCTGCTGGGGTGTCGGTGGACCACGCCCTAAGCTCGGCAGCTCATGCGGAACACATGAACTAATTGATACCCTCGTGTTAATCTACCATTCTATCAATAATTTCTCACCAAACAAAATTTTAAACATTAACATATTTGTCAAATAAAAAATTTAAACATTAATCCCTGTGTCACACCATGGGACTTGTGCTGCTAGATTTAGCTGCCATTCCAAGGCTCATATGCTCGGCGCGGCAATAATCGAGCCATACTATAAATGGATCAGCTTTAAAATTTAAACATTACAGTACAAGGGATCCCACACTACAAATAAAAAAAACCCTAAAAATAAACAATGGACTCTTTTTATGAAGGCATGTCCCGACAAAAACCTCAGTACTACAGATGCTAAACCCACTTTACCTAGTAATAACAACCAATCAACCATGCATTCCTTGCAATGGAAGAACTTCCGTGTAGGAGAGAGCACATCTAGCCCAACGAACAGACACCGTCACTACAACTACACATTTCACCAGCATTTGCAAACCACTAAGTTGTACATGGAAGAACTTCTGTGTGTACCTGATGAAGAACCCAGCCAGGAAATGACAGGATGCTAACATTAAAATGACTAAATGATCATACATGGCACAGTTGGAATCTAAAGCACACAATTTAGTAGACTACAGAGCATAGATGCTTGAGGCCACACACACTACAGTGAGTCAGTAATCGAAACTACTGACACTAAATTTAGAGTGATCCTCAAACATCAACACCAATAATATCCAAACAAGGAATTCAAATCTATAGCTGGCCTAACCTGACAATTTAAGCTTACAACTCGTCAAGGCTCCTTAGAGCATTGTCGGCCATTCAGGTCTACTACAATCAAGCCTTGGCCCTCTTGCCGCCTGTGCAGGTGGGGCACTTGTACTGCTTGATGTGTTCTGCTTTGGCTGGGGTGATCTTGACGCACTTGCCATGGAACCATTTCTCACATAGGTCACAGCAAATCCAGAAGTCGTCGTAACTTTGGCCGCATGCGCCGCACAGCGCGCTCTCATGGTCTTCCTGTGGTTCGCCTTCCTCCCCTTCACTCTCCTCCTCGTCCTTTGGAGGTGGCATCTTCGGGGCCCTTGAGTTGAGCTCTGACTGGCGTGAGGGCTGTGCATATTCCACCAAATGGTGTCAAAAGAGAATAATGGAGTTAGTTGGCTAGCTGTAATGTAAAACAATATGAGAGTCGATGGAAAAATTCATACCTTCGAGCCAGATTTGTTACTCTTATTGCTGGTTTTAGGTGTTTTTTCTTTGGGCTCTTTCTTGGCAGTTCCTGTGACAATTTCATATACGGTTGGAAGGCCATTGATCAAGGCATAGAGCCGTTTCCTGCAAGCCAATCATCAGAAGGCAACCTCCATTAGCGCCACACAGCTTTAATTATACAAAGAAAATTTTATCCTTGTGGATTTTGATCAAATTCTAATGATCTAACTTTGGGAGATTTTTGGACACAGAATTTCACACCAAACATATATAGATTTAAATAATAGCCGAGAGGAATAAAAACAAAACACTTGAAGGGGTAAGATGTTGCACATCAAAATGGACTGAATAGGCAAAGTTATTGTCAAACAAATCAGAACACTCCAGTATAGCATTTCTGGTCATCTTAAAGGCTTAGGTAAATTTTATTAGATATGTATATTAACAGTATTTAGTTGGCATTGGCATCAAATTTATTAGATATGTGTAGTCAGTTAGTATACGATTGCCTATACAAGGCATGTAATACAAACTGACTATACATATCTAATAAATTTGATGCCAATGCCAACTAAATACTGTTAATCAATTTAATGAAACAGTATTGGTGAAAATATATTTGAAAATACGACAGCACTTTATGCCTCGCCAGTGATGGATTCAATCCACAATAATGTAAGAGCCCATATTACTACTAATAATGGATATCCAAACTTGCATGTGTTTAGAAATAATCGGATCTTTAAACATCCATTGATAACTCCAACTGACACTGACAGTATAACTAACTTAACAAGAACAAGTGGGGTTCATAGCACCATAAACTTACTGTAGCTCAAAGCCAGTATACATATGTATTGCATGCAATGTTCATGTCCTAAGCTATACTCTACCCAGAAGGAAAAATTTTAAGTCAAGTGATAACAATGTGACTATGTGAGTAGACTAAAACTACTAAGAACTACAACCAAAATAGCAGAAAATTTTAGCTATGGCAGAAAATGGAACACTAAAGCTTGAAGCTACAACAGCTGTCACTGTCATACATAAACTAAAATAATGTTGTAGGTTTAGTTGTACATTACTCGACAACATATATTAGCAGATGGAACTATTGCGCACTTGACATGACAAAGCTGTGCGATTAGTGAACTGCCATCCATTTTGAGATAAAATTTTTTAATGGCATGGAAACATTTTTTTTAATGGCATGGAAACACAAATGGGGCTTATTTCCCAGCCATCAGAAGAAAAGAAAACCCTTCAATCTTTCTTCCTCCATACAAATTGGATAAAATAACCAACATATCATCATCTTCTCCATCCTATCTAACTAACCACCTCTTTCCACTCCCATTTCTCAATCAAAATCCTGTATCCTGGCACTATCATATTCACTTCCTGTGTTTAAGAACACCATAATTCTGTTCAATAGCATTTTACTTTCAGACAAAAATCTGTTCAAGATGCTGGAATACTCATTACTGAACTAATCATGTTTCACAAACTAGATACTTAACAAGATAGCCCACGCCCACTGACATGAATATTATTAAGTCAAATACACAAATAGCAAACAGAATTCTTATAATAAGAAGAACTGAAATACCTGGATTCCTTGTCGAAACCAAACCTTGCTCCAAAATAAAATGCAACTGACAATAACCAAGAATCACTATGCACAGCAACAAGTGACAGCCAATCTTTTTCATTCATCCCATCACGTGCAAAATTAATTCCAAGAGCTGGCTCTGGGAGTTCAGGAGGGACCTCCTCTGCAGGCAAGTTCACTTCCCATGTCTCATTGGGAAGTCCATATAAACAGAGGTTCTCCTTCTCTGCACAGAAAAAGAAGATTCTCAAATTAGGCGTTCATGGCTCTTTCAATGTCTAAGCTACACTTCAACAAGAAATTGAAATAAGAGCTTTACAGCATGAATTTTGTAACCACAAAAAAAGCAGGACTTCAAGGACAGACTGAATCATCCATTTCAAATCGAGCATTCCATGAAACAAGGAACTGGAACACAAAAGGACAGACTGTATGTCTAAATGCATGTAACAAAAGACTCCCTCCCCCTTTGTAACATTACAACATGAACAAGTCAGTTCTATATCAATTAATAAGAAGACCATTGCCCATGGACACTGTTTTCATCTCCCACTCACAATTTCAGACCAGCACCAAGCAACTCATCCTGCATTGCCAATGACAGAACCTAGCAAGAGCTAGTTTCCCGAGTTAAGCATTTAAATTTAACAGTGGTGCAAGCTTTGAATCCATGCATCTTAGGAAAATAAAGTCATAGAAGTGGCATTAACAAACATAAACTTTTGGGGCCTATCCATAACAACAACGTGACCAAGATACACACCATTTATGTGCATGGACAAAGTGGGAAATAACGAGTTAAATCCTGGGAAAGATGCAGAGACAAAAGTGTTTGCAATACACACGTAGTTGAATCGTCTAGTGCCCGGTCATTCCAAAAGAAAAAAAAATCATTTAGGTGCCCAGAAAGGATAACAATGTTGACTTGTACTCTGAAAAAGAATTGTTATCCTGACACAGTGGCACTCCCATTGCTTGACATCACGCACTCACAAAACATCCCGAAAATGCCCCTCGTACAGTGGCGGAAAGAGTCGTTGTCCAGGAGCATAACAGTAAATAGACAGGAGCACGACTTTTCGAGATGACTGGCCGGCCGTGCGGTCGACCAGCTCAGAAGATAAGGATTCCGCCCCACGTCCACCTTTCCGCTTTCCCTCCCCCCAGATGAGCACAGCACGAGGACTAATAACCGGTACCGCGTCGCCAAACCGGATGCAAAGCTGAGCGGTCGTCACCCGCAAGAACGGAGCGGGGATTTACCGGCCAATAGCCTCGCAGGGCGCTCCGGAGCCAATGACTGGGCGGAGGAACTCTAGAAAAAAAAGGGGGGAAATCTCGAAAAATCAGCTAAATAAGGCACCCCCCAGGCCCCAGATCAGTTCTCGGAGGGAGAGCTATCAAAGATTGAAAAGCCAAATCCGCGCAGTAATATCCGAATCCGCACTCCCCCACCAAACCCTAGAAATCCCAATCGAATCTGAGGAGCAGAGCAGAGCAGGCAGATAGAGAGCTCACCTGGGTCGCACATCACGTAGAACTTCTCCACATCTGCAGAAGGGCCAGAGAGAAACCAGTGAGACCTCGGAGCCGGAGGCGGAGGGGGATAGGTGAGGCAAAGGCAAAGGCGAGGTGGGATTACCGGTGGTGAGCGCCTTGATCAGGCCGTTCCGGCGCGCGCGGAAGTCCCGGAAGACGTCCTCCGGCGAGCGGGGCGCCGGCGGCGGGCCCATGAATCCACCTCCTCCGTCCATTGCCGTTCCGGAGCTTGCTCGCTCGGGAAGTGGGTAGGGTTTTGGGAGAGGGAGGAGAGCTGGGGATTGCGAGGACGACGAGAGGAGAGTCGATTGGAATTTGGAAGCGTCGGCGCCCAAGGGAAGACTTCGGAGAGAGAGATAGAGGCGGGCCCCTCCTCTCTCTGACGCGCACTCGCGGCGGGACTCCCTTGTTTGTGGGCCTACGACGGGCCCATTTAATACACCGCGGCCCATGATTTGTCATCAGATCTTTCTGCATTTTGTTTTGTTCGTGCACTGAGAGCTTGTGTGTCGTGTAGAACATAGTTTTACATATTTTTTTTGTAAAATATAAGGATGAGGTGAAGATCGAAGAGAGAGTTTTTTAACAACATATCGTGGTTCAATATTGTTGTTAATACGAATCCAAACAAGAGGGTAGACATTAGTTTGTACCTTTGAGATTTTCAAAATGTTAATGAAAACTTTCACAAATGTTTGGCCACATCTTAAAGGCGTGAACAATGCCTCTAAACAAGCTACATCGATATAACGCTTGCAAAAAGAAAAAAGAATGCAGCGCTGCAGTTGGAGCTAGGTACTTTCATCCTTATTCCTTTGAAGTTTGGTTATCAAAATTTCTTCACATTGTGCTTTGTTTGAAGTTTGATTCAACACTACATGGCTTTGCACAGAAATATGCTTCCCATCATACGCACAGCTGCATTACATTCATGACCTTCACAGTTTAGAACCAGCAAGCCAACGGCTGTAGAAAGCCAATGCTTCCTGTGGTTTATACTCTGGAACTGTGTGGCCAGCGCCCTGTGAAAGGAACAACAGGATGGTTAAAGGCAACTTAATCTCAAAGCATTAATATTTTTGGAAGCACTAGTGTTCACCTTAATAGTTGCAAAAGTGAGGCCATTATCATATACTTGGGTGTACCTGAGGAGTATAACAAGGAAAATATGTGAGCTACTTTGTCTGTTCCAAATTATATGTCGTTTTGGCTTTTCTAGGTTAATAGACTTTGTTATGAATCTAGACATAATGTTTATCTAGGCGCATAACAAAGATTATGAACCTAATAATACCAAAACGACCTATACTTTAGAACGGAGGTAGTACATTATTTGTAACATTTCCTTAATTTTATTTCATGTATACATACAAACATTAGACCGAAATCATGGAAAATAAGAGATCATTTATCTGAAGATCTCCCCCCCCCCCCCCACCCCACCCCACCCCAACCCCAAACACGAAAAAAGTGTAATTTGTTGATTGAGGATTCACATCTAAGAATAATTAATCTCTAGGGTAAAACGATTAAAAATCCAAGGACAAAAATTGCTGAATAATTGTTTGTTCAAATACCCAGAAACGTCTTCATCTGCGAACCATGGACGCCATGAATCCACAATTTTGTAGCCTAAAGACGCAATCCATGCTTCGCTCCCAGTGTAAGGCACACACATATCATGATCACCGCTGAAACAAACAGAAAGTAAATATATCACCAATTGTTATAGTTGCTTCTTCTAAAGGTTTATTTAAGAATGTGAAGACTAAAAGGATATTACAAGTTCTTGAAGTAGTACCTGTAAATGAGAGCACGGTAACCCTGGCTTGTAAGGTTCTTGTGATAAATTATCATGCTCCCGGCATCATGATCAAAATCCGATAATGCATCTGTGCATAAGACCCATGGTCCGATTGAACTCACCTAACATTGAATGATACATTGTGGTTAGAAGATAGAAAGTTCTAAAATTCAGGCCATCCAAATACAAGATGGTTAGCATATCATACTGGTTCGGCATGAATCGCAGATCTGACGCTATCGTTGTTCAGCCATGCTGTTGCAACTTCATCGTTCTGAAGATTAAAGAAAACAAGATGTGGTGAGAATTGGCCCAAAAATGAATCATGCTTCCCATGGGAGTAAAATTAACTCCAATATATTTCAAGAATAAAATGCACACAATGGAACGGGAACTAGATAAAAACTGCATAAATCTTTTAGTTGCAAAATGTGCACGCATGCCTAATGCTAAGGTCACTGCAACTACTAGGTTACAGGCTCCTTCACGTGCACATGTTCTAATAACCGGGGAAGATGAAGATAAATGAAATGAAGTGAATGGAACTGCACAACAATTATCAGTATATTTCTTCCTAGCGTATCCATTTGATGAGTTACATGTAAATGCAGAAAAATACTAGACTTGCCAGATCGAACACTACTGGATTCATGTCGAAGAAAAAAAGTTGCACTGCTTTAATATTTTATAACTTTCAGTATTATGATTAGTGGTCAAGTTTAATTTGTAAAACATTCAGCACATTTTTGTAGTGGAGAAAATAGCAACCTCTCCAGAAGATTAACATTCTGACAGATCACAAGAGACAATAGAGCTACAGAAATTAAGGATGCTGTGACTGTACTCACCATACACGGAACAGCAGCGCCAAGTTCCTGCCATGATGGAACACGGCCGGCTCTTACAGGAGCTCCCAAAGGCCAGGCCCGTCCAAGCATTCTTGTTCTTACTGGAAGGGGCTTGTCAGTTACACCAAGATCTCTGAAACTTTGAGGCGTACTGCTATTTTGTCGGGTCACTTTGATATTTTTGCTATGGTAGCACGGCTCAAGAATGTCATAAATATTTAATTCTGCAATTGCCTAAACAAGAACATATGATATATACAAGAACAGCACTGACTTTTACTAGATAGTGTCACTGATTTACCTGATTGACTTTCGATAATGCTGTTCCGCATTTATCACTGCTAGCAGAGTAATTCCAGTAATTTCCTTGACATTCAGCACTGGTTTCCTGCATCATTGTGAATAGAATTGGCAGTTAGTTCAGCTGGCTCTTTAAATCAGCACCCTTGCCAGTAGATGATTATATATTATATTGAAAAGAAAATATCAACAGGCTGATATGCTAAAAAGTATACTACATGTATATCAAAGAAGACAAGATGTTGAGGCTGGTTTTATCCTTAATCTAAAAAAAATAATCATGAAGTGTTATGATTGTATCACCTTGTACATATCATCTGAAATCAGACCCATTCCATGCGCGAACGGTACAAGAGCATTACCATCAAACTTCGTGTCACATACACCATTGCCGACCATGTAGCCCTAACATGAGAGTACAGAATAAAACATCAAACCTTGGATTCCTTGCTAACCACGTTTGGAGTTCCCATGCAGGAAGCAATATAAGAAAATACCTTTATTAACCTTAAAATTTATAGTTGGCTTGACTCCATCGTGAATTCCTGTGGAATATTTTGCCAGCAACAGGAATATAAAACAATTAGTAGTTTTTTAATAAGCATGATATTACATCCCAAAGACAATACCTTTGACAAGTTCATGTGAAAGAGTAGGAATATAAATCCCCGCGTATGACTCTCCAGCTATGTAAAATGGATTGTTCAGGAACTCAGGGTACAGCTGAAACCACTGGTTATAAAAGAAAAAAAAAACTCAGCTTTTTGTTTCGTATAAACAGATGACAAATTGATTGCACCAACATGATGAACCTCTATTCGATATACCTTGAGAAGAAAAGTGTGCAAATCTTGAGCAGTGTGAAGGTCACCAGTCCTATAAGCTGTGGACTTATCCTTGGCGTATGACAGACCAACACCAACAGGGGAGTCCAAGTATATCACACTAGACACCTGCAATGAAACGAAGCATCACAGCTCTCGTTCAGACTGAACAGCAGATAGTTTCTGATTATTACGTAAAGTAATATCCAACCTTGGACCAGCTATAAGGGTTGAGACGAAGTTTCGGTAGGCTTCCAGTTGACCCTCCAGACTCAAAGTTGAATGGCCCTGAAGGAGGAAAACACAGAATAATTAATTCTATGGTCATATATAGATGCATATTTGTAATAACACTTAGATGGGGAAAATGCCATCCTCTCATTATTGTTACAGAAAAAGAGAGAGAGAGACATAAATTCAGTTATAAAACTAAATATTGAACAATACTAAAGATGAAACTTTCATTTGGAGCAACTTCTACTGTATAAGAAACATGCTAACTACTAGTTTAACAAGTTTACCAGCAGTGATATTGAACATATAATGGAAAACCAAAGATATAAAAATGTGCCGAATCATTGAAAAAGTAAGATGAAGTGTATGAAAACATAATCAAGTCAAGCACACCCAAGCTTTGATCAGTGCTCTGAATGAGCTAGGAACTCTTCAGGTTTTCCAGTAGAAACGCGAATTAATGTACTTATAACTGGAGACGGCGTCGACGCACCGTGCTCGTAGACGAAGCCGTCGAAGCTGGAGCATCCTGGCCCGCCGTTGAGCCAGAGAACGAGTGGGTCCTTTGCCGGGTCACGCTCCGACTCCGCCAGGTAGTAGAAGAGCCTGCTCCCGAGCTTCTCGTTCACCGTCACGTACCCGGCGTAGTGCTTCGACGGCAGCTGGGCGCCCTCGAACCCCGGCAGGCGAGTCACCTGCGCATCCGGCGGCGCGGAGCGGCCGCGGCAGGCGAAGGATGCCAGCAGGACGAGGAGAAGTGTTGGCGCGACGGCGCGAGCCGACGACGGAGCAGAAGCAGAGCAGGAGGCCGCCATTGCTGCCGGGACTAGGAGATCGGCGATGGATGCTGTGTCGAGCCCTGCAGGGAGTGTTGTGTTTAAATAGAGCTAGCTGTGTGCCTGCGGACTGCAGTGTGGGTGGCTATGGAGAGAGGCGGAGACGTCGTTGGCAGCATTGTCTCAACATAACCAGTACCGTACCATTAATACTTCGAGAAAATATGCAATCTCTGGTAGATATTGTAGCATTACTCAAGATATGAAATTATGCCATGTTTCGGAGTAGGATACCGGCCCTCAAATCTTTTGGATCTTGCTGCATTAATTCTGATTGAGAGAGAGATCGATCGGAGGGGATTGAGGAGGATTAAGTCCCCATCAGAATTGTAGTCCATCCAAATCCCAACCGAACAAGGGGTAGGGAAATGATACTTTTATCCTCGAACCTATGGAGATTGGGTGACTCATTGCAAACAAATTTGTTAGCCACACTCTTTTTGTCAAGCCATTTTACCCAACCTAGTTGCCGTAAAGTTGTTGATCATTCCAGTTAAAGAAAAGCTGTTGATCATTCTCTAACATGCACTTTTGGTGTCCATTGTCTACTCCAGCTTCTCTCAAGCCTAGTTGGAGAGGCTCACTAGAGATTGGCTCGTTTACAACCATTTCATTTCTTTCCCGAAAAATTAGGAGAGTGTCCTTTATAGTTCTATATAGTTGCCGGATGGGTTGAAATATTTGGCCTTTTGTCTGAACATCCACTATATATCGTTATTTACAGATGTTATAAAAGTTTCCCATGTTTGTTTTTTATAAGGCATCTTAAATTTGAAAATAAAATTTTAACTTCATACTTTTGCCTATCAATATCAAAGTCCGTGCATGTTTATTGCCCAAATTTGTATGAAAACATTTGTACTTCCATATATCTTTTATCTGAGAGAGATTTTTCCCCTCGAACACGTAGGAGACGTTTATTGAGAGAGATTTAACAAAACAGCCAGAAACCATGCACTGCATCGAAACAAACATTTGATACCTTTGGGATTTCAAATGTCAATGAAAAATTGTCTCAAATGTTTGGCCACACCGTGAAGGAACAATACAGGTAAACAAAAAAAAAATCTGCAGTGATGTAATATTTGCAGAAAAAATGCAACACTGTAGTTGTCGCTAGGAACTTTGATTCTTTGACTACCTTATTTGTTCTATGGGTTATCCAGTTTCTTCAAATTGTGCTTTGTTGCACAGAAATATGCCTGCCATCAGCAGCAGAAGTGTTCATGAACTTCACAATTTAGAACCGGCAAGCCAACGGCTGTAGAAAGCCAATGCTTCCTGTGGTTTATACTCAGGAACTGTGTGCCCAGCACCCTGTGAAAGGAATATAACGGGATAAATAAAGGCAGCTTTTTTTTTTTGCAAAACAAAAGGAACTTAATTACTGGAAGGTTCATTTTTTTTGTTTCAGTAATGTATTCATAGCATGAATATAATTTGTTTTTGACTTGGCAAGCTACTATCGTGTTCATTTGCACATTATAATGGATTAATAGACAAAGTTAGAAGCACTGTTCACCTTAATAGTAGCAAAAGTGAGGCCCTCTTCATATCCTTGGGTGTACCTGATGGGTATAAAGGCAAAAGATAAGTGAGGTACACTTTTTTTGGGCGGCATACAAAAATTACTTAGAGAGTTAGAGATCATAAATATCTTGTAAGCTATAACTGAAGAAACAATTAAATCTCTAGTATAAAATGTTAATAAAAAGTCTAGGACAAAAAAATGCCAAATTGTTCTTTGTTCAATACCCAGAAACTTGTTCATTCGTGAACCACGGTCGCCACGAATCAACAACTCCATAGCCTAAAGATGCGGTCCATGCTTCGGTCCCAGTGTAAGGTACACACATATCATGGTCACCGCTGAAACGAATGCAAAACAAATATACCATTAATAATATCAGCTACTTCTGAGATGGTTAGAGCCAAAAGGATATTATAGGTTCTAAAAGTACCTGTAAATGAGAGCACGGTAACCTTGGTTTGTAAGGTTCTTGTGATAAATGATCATACTCCCAGCATCATGATGAAAATCCAATTTATCTGTGCATAGGAGCCATGGTCCTATTGAACTCACCTAACATTTGCATGATAATCTATGGTTAGAAGATGGAAAGCTTTAAAATTGATCAATCAAATACAAGGTGATCATTATCTGACTATCATACTGGTTCGGCATGAATTGCAGATCTGACGCCATCGTTGTTCAGCCATGCTGTTGCAACTTCATCACTCTGAAGATTACGCGAATGAGACACGATACATAAGAAATGGGGCAAAATGAATCATTCTTCTCTTGATCCTATATATTTCATTTTTTTTAAAAATGCATGCAATGGAACAGGAACCAGGTAAAGGTCAAAGGAATCTTTTAGTTGGAAGAAGTGGCTGCCTTATACAGGAATACGATAACCGGAAAATACAAAGATACATGAAACAAACAATATGGTGCAATATTAATTAGTATCAGTGTATTACTACACTAGCATACACATATGGCGAATTTTAGCTAGCCAATCTTTTGTATATAGTGGAATGTTGCAAATTGACTAGTAAATTAAGACAGATCACAAGAGAATATAGAGCTAGAAAAGGGTATTGTGCTAGCTTGTGCTCACCATACAAGGAACTCCACTGGGTGCGGCAACCGCAAGTTCCTGCCATGATGGAACACGGCCATCTCTCACAGGAGCTCTCAAAGGCCAGGCCCGTCCAAGCATTCTTGTTCTTACCGGAAGGGGCTTGCCAGTTGTTACACCAAGATCTTGGAAAGATTGAGGCGCTTTGCTCTTTTGTGGGATCACTTGTTTCATACTCTTGCTGTGGTAGCACGGCTCAAGAATGTCATAAATATTTAATCCTTCGATTTCCTACACAAGAACATAATATACAGTATGAGATTGAGAACGGCACTGAGTTTTTACTAGCTAGTGTCACTGGCTTACTGTATCGACTTTCGATAATGCTTCTTCGCAGTTGGCACTGGTACCATTCCAATAATTTCCTTGGCATGCAGTATAGGCTTCCTGCAGTTTGTGAGACATGTTGGTTAATTCAGCTGGGCTCTTCAACGCCACATCCTTGCTCTTGCCAGTGACCGGTTCAATGGGCACATGACGTTTAAAAAGTATTTTGCACATTCAGAATGGGAAATCCAGTCAGAGTATATGTACCTTGTAGATATCATCTGAAATCAGAGCCATTCCGTGCGCGAATGGTACAAGAGCATTACCATCAAAGGCGGTGTCACATACACCATTACCGACCATGTAGCCCTAACATGAGAGTACAGAGTTAAACATTAAACCTTATATTTCCTTTGTAATCACATTCAGAGGCAGAGCTCTGATGGAGGCAGTATAAGAAAATTCACTAACCTTAAAGTTTATAGTTGGCTTAGCTCCTTCGTGGATTCCTGCGGATCGGAACAATTCGTCAGCAACAACAATAGGAAAGCAATTAGTAGCTGTTTAGGAATAATCATCCTAAAGCCGATACCTTTGACAACTTCATGTGAAAGGGTAGGAACATAAACCCCAGCATATGATTCTCCTGCTATGTAAAATGGGTTTTTCAGGAACTCAGGGTAGAGCTGAAACCACTGTTTACAAGTAAAGAGAGAGAAAACTGAACTCAGCCTTTTTGTTCCACAATTAGTTGATAAATTTACTGCACCAACATGAAACAAAATCTATATACATATATGTACCTTGAGAAGAAAAGTATGTGAATCAGCAGCAGTCTTAAGATCGCCAGTATCATAATCTGAAGTATCATTCGAGTATGACAGCCCAACGCCAGCAGGGGAGTCCAAGTATATCACACTAGACACCTACAAGAATAACGTCACTAGTCTCAATTCAGATTAAACACCAGATATTTTCTCCTTATTATGTAGATCGAGCCAATGGAAATGGCCAACCTTGGACCAGCTATAAGGGTTGAGATGAAGCTTTGGCAGGCTTCCAGCTGACCCTCCTGCCTCAAAGTTGAATGGTCCTGAACCCCACACAACACAAAAAGACACAGATTAATTGGCATGAAAGGACCAAAGTTGAAAAATGTGTTAGCGCGTGAAAAGACATGGTACACAGTAGTGCAGCAGCACCTAACACCTAAAATGAAAAATGCAGAGTTCCCTCCCTCATTATTATTGTTACAGAAAAAAATATGTTACATGAAGACTTCC
Organism: Urochloa ruziziensis; assembly: GCA_015476505.1. Lineage (NCBI taxonomy): Eukaryota > Viridiplantae > Streptophyta > Magnoliopsida > Poales > Poaceae > Urochloa > Urochloa ruziziensis. The sequence goes on from CM027121.1 coordinate 20,230,637, forward strand.
CTCAACGTTACGATGGAAGCCCAGCTTTCGGTATTTATGATTCTTCAGGTGCAGCAGCTTGTCTTCAACCTGATCGATCGGTAAGATAGAAAGTACAGGTAATACAGCTGCGACCCGTTGTTGCTCTTGGTCTTAAAATTTTCGTCCGTGATCGATCCGGGTGTTTTCTTTTCCTCAAAAAATAGTTAATACCTGAATTTTGGTGTCGTCCATCTAAATTCTAAATCCCTCACTCTAACGTGCTCCAAGTAGTTATTCCGGATTCAGGACAGAACTAGCTCGAAGTAGGAAAGAACGGCGTTCAAAGTAGGAGATCAGAAAAAAAACGAGACGTGAGAAGACAGAGCAGGAATAAAATCCGTATCTTGATACGTATGTAGGAGGGTAGCTGTCTAGCTGAGCTTTCCCAAGACAAAATGGGCGCACGACAGGGACGGGGTACGGGGACAACTTTGCGCGACGCGTAGAAAGCAAGCATCTGTAGCCAGCCAGAGCCAACCGTGCGCGGGCTTCTTCCTTCCTCCTCTGCCCTCTCCGTCCGCGCTTAATAACAACACACCAAACGACGACGGCCGGCGATTCCTTAATTTTGCTTTGGGCAAGAATTTATTTGGCAAAAAGACGACAAAGGAAAGAAATTGGCAGAGAACGAACGAACGAACGAACGAACGAACGAAGAACAGAGGAGTAGTCAGGCAGGATCGATCAACGGCGACGATCGAGCCGCCGCCGCCGCCGACGTATCGGACTTATTACCGTGCTCGTAGACGAAGCCGTCGAAGCTGGAGCAGCCAGGCCCGCCGTTGAGCCAGAGCACGAGCGGGTCCTTTGCCGGGTCGCGCTCCGACTCCACGAGGTAGTAGAAGAGCCGCCGCCCGTGCGCCTCGTCCACCATCACGTACCCCGCGTAGTGCCTCGACGGCAGCTGCCCGCCGCCGTACCCCGGCACGCGCGTCACCTCCGCCCCCGCCGGCGCCGCTCCGCACCGGCGGCAGGCCTGCAAGGCGGAGGCCACCACCAGCAACAGGAAGAGGAACGACGACGACGACGACGACGCAGAGGAGGAGGCCATTGCTGCGGCCGGGTGTGGTGGTAGTGGTAGGCTGCTGGTATAGTATGTAGAGCACTAGCTAGCGCGCGTGGCGGAGGGAATGATGGCCGGGACAGCGACCGGCCGGCGGGGGCGTGGCGCTCGTTATCGTTAGCTGTATACGGAGACGGAGTAGAGTATGTGGTACGGAGAGGACGGAGAGGCCGGCGGAGGCGTGGAGTATATGATGTCGATCGTAGAAGGGCAAAGCTAATAAGGCACGCACGCGGGTGGGGATGACGTCCGGAACGTTGACGCCAAAGACGACGGCCGGCGACCGGTGTCGTCCCACTCAAACTGAAGCGCCCGGCCAATCAAACGCTCGCTCACGGCAGCGACATGCATGTATGTATCGTCCAACCCCACTCAATGAATATTGTGATCTGTATATGCATGTGTTGACTCAATTACATCAGCGCTCGAATTTTGCACCATGCAAAGCAAGTGTGCTCTAGTGCTTGTGGGGTTCATCTCCTCTGGAGGAGGTGGTTAAGTTTTCGTGCTAATATTCATTAGTGGTAGAAAAGGTGTTGCCATCTCATTTTTCTCCACAAGCAGCCCATATGCAGTTATACATGCATTCAATTCTATTCAAGATTACCTTCTAAATTCTTCGAGGCTGCTCCATCCCTCAAAAGAAGAACTTGCTATTCCCTCAAGTCATAAACCAATGATGTTTAATGTTTTGGACGTCAATACTTAGCATATAAAAACAAAATCTGACTTAAGGAAATCATTATTTTCTAAATGAAAATAATGACATATATTAAACATCATTATTTTCTTCAAGGTGCGAAGAATGGATAGCTAAGATACCATTTGGAGGGGGATTCAGATCGGCTGTAGTCAGCTGATTCAACTGCAGCAAGCAGTCGGCGCATCTGTGCCGTCCAACTGCGATCCAACAGCAATGACGTGAAACTCCTCTCACGGGCCGGACAACAAACAATCATAGAGCAGCCCACCTAAGCCCACACGGCCCGAGGCGGCATCCGGCGCCAGAGACGGCTGTTGTTGCAGCTGCATCTGTGTCTGCACGGTCGCCGGCGCGCCTTTCTTCTTTGTGGAGCTTTTGAAGAAGGCGTCGAGGGTGTAGACCGCGGCCAAGTTGGCGGATAGCTTGAGCGAGTGAGTTGATGGAGTTGTCGAGCGCATTCTGCATCGAAAAGGAGGAAGACGATACAGTTCTTATCGTCTTAATCCTTTCAGTAAAATTTGTCACAGAAGACTATAACTTGCTTTATGTGCTTCATGATTTCATCTCTTCTTTTCTCCTGATGGATGGCCTCATCAGCCTTGTAAATATCCATTTATTTACTTGCCAATCAGACTGGAACACATCTGATGTATATTCCAGAATTCACAAATCTCATGTCTCATACCATGTACCAACTCATCTGATATAACAATTTTCCACACCAGTAGCACATCAAAACGATAGCATAAATGACCTGCCAATACATTCCAATAAAACACATGTCTTCAGCAGGGAATCAATAAGGGATGGTATTAAAAGTGACATCGCAAACACAGAGTTACTACCACTGTAATTTGACATGTTAAACCGCAGAAAATTATGAATGCGCTGACTGGATGATACTGATAGACAAACAAAGCACAAGTACAGGACCAAGACCAAGACATGTTTTATCTGAACAAAAGGCCTCAACTTCAGTCATGTATTGTTCAATGAGCAAAAAACGGTGGATCCTCCATCTGCCCAGTAAGGTTCAAGTTGTTAGTTGTTGATGGATTCAAGAAGATTATTCAAATTATGAAATCAGTTGGTAAGTTATCACTAACTTGCTGTTAATAATATATGGCAAACTATCATGATATAACCCACACAAATGCACATAGAAACTTATGTGTTTCTGCAAGAGAGGTTGTACCTTCATGCAGTGAGATAACCACAAGAGTAGTGCAGGCACTATTCAGCCCCAATGGCAATCATCTTGCTGCTTATCAACAAGTAAGAAAAAAAAGAGTAAGCAATATTAGCAAACAGGACAGAATGTCAGCAAGGGGAAATTGCTTAGGGTACAAGATTGAGTTGCCGATACACACACCTGCCAGATATTTGCATCCCAGCATATTTTGCAATAGCATGAACCCGACACTGGTGGGAGTACCCTGTGTATTGGGAGGCCAGAGACCTTAGCTCTGTCTATTTTCTGTTTATTAACATTAAAAAAAATTGCTGTTTGTTATCTATGAACATGCTGCTAGCAAAAAGAAATAAAATGGTTCAGACCTCAGAGTTTGTTGCTGCCGCAGCAGGCTTCACCAGGATAGTGTGTGCTCAGTTCCATTGGTAGCCATCGTCCTTAGCACTGAACACACCCTGTGCATTTTTATCCTCCCTGAGGGCCCACTTCTGTTCTGAGAGACCCTCACATGCTCGACGAACGGCAAATGTCGCACAGCCCACACCTTAGCACTGAACACACCCTATGCATTTTTATCCTCCCTGAGGAGTGAGGACCCACTGCTGTTCTGAGAGACCCTCACATGCTCGACGAATGGCGAACGTCGCACAGCCCACAGAGGTATAACCTGGTAGATATGAGCTCGGTGATCACGAGCCCAGGGAAACCCGTCGGGTAGGAATCTCAGAACACTGCACTGTACAGGAGGGTAATGGCATCATACATGATTACTTATTCGAGTGAAAGACACCAAACTAGTTTCAACAAAATTGATGATTGGCAATGCTATATGCGTACTGCCTTTCTGTTGGCCATGCTCGCTTCAGTTGAAAAATTTTCAGCAACATATAGCTGGGAGATCATAAATACAACTGAGCCTTCTAAGATTTCAAGGTTTTCTGTTGTGGGGAATAGTCAGGTACATCTGAACTCCTGCCCTCATTTTTCATTTGAATCATTTCTTGAGAAAGATTTTCAGCCTTCGCTATCTTTCCCTGGCTATAATATCCCCATATAAGAGCTCTGTATGTGTAAATATCTGGACTCACGTGGTTATCTTTCATTTTTTGAAAAAGAACTTCAGCCTTTGTTATTTCTCCCTGGCTACAATATCCATCTATTAGCACTCTGTATGTGTCAACATCAGGAGTAAGTCCTTTCTGCAACATGTCATCAAACAGCTCCCGAGCTTCCTCAAGAAATTCTGCCTTGCACCGTCCATCTATCAATACTGTGTAACATTGTACATCAGGTTCAATATCTTCATCTTCCATATAGCTCAGCAACTTCTGATGCTTTTCTCTAAGAAGATAGCGCTCCCTCCTCCTGGCGGCGGCCTGTAACCCTTTCTGTAGGGTTTCCTTTAGGACTCCATTCAATAGGACTGTGTATGCAACTACATCAGGCTTAATGTTCCGTTTTATCATCTGATCAAATAATTTGCATGCTTCTTGAAATGCCCAGCCCTGCAGTACCCATTCATCAGCACTGTGTATACAGTGGCATCAGGAGAACAACCTCGCCCCACCATATCATTGAACCATAATAGAGCAGTGCTCATATCTCCTGTCTCACAATAAGCTGATATGAGATGGGTATACGAAACTACATCAGGAACAACATTTTTGTTTAGCATGGTGCTCAAGACATCTGAAGCTCCTTTCACATTTCCATCTCTACAAAGGTCATTTATCAATTTTGAACATGAAAAATGATCCACAAGATTTTCTTGTTGAACAATCCTAAGAAAAAGCATGTAAGCATCATTAGTCAAACCTGAATTCAAATAGCCACAGACCATAGCACTATGTAGTGCTTCAATATTATCTATCCCTTTTTCTTCAACTATATAAAATAACTTTTCTGCTTCACTAAGGTTGCCTCGTCTACAAAGGCTATCAATTGCTACACCATAGATAAGTGAAGTAGGCTTCCAATCCTTCATCCTTCATATAGTCTATAAGGTCAAATACCTCCATAACGAGACCACTCCTGCCAAATCCAGTGGCCAATATGTTACAGGTAACTATGTCTGGTTTTATATTTGCGCTTATCATCTTCATGAATTCCTGCTGGGCCTTTTCCATTTCTCCCTTCAGACAGTAACCATTGATCAAGCATGTATAGTGGATTCTGTCAGGTGCCAAACCCCTAGACATCATTTCACTCAGTAGATTAACTGCCTCATTCATGTTTCCAAGCTTGCAATAAGCATCCATAGCAATGTTATATACCACCTTATCAAGATGGATCCCTGAATCCATAAATTTCTTGAAGTGCACAATAACATCAGAAGTCTTGCCTAAGTTCCCGAGGCACTGTAGAAGATAACCAACAATGTGACAATTTAGCTTGATACCATGGAATTCCATGGCTTCACAATGATCTACCACCTTTAATGCATTGCCCACTTTGCAATAACTACGAATGAGATAGCTATAACCATATATCAGGGACACATCCTTGTTTGGACTTTAACTCCAATACCTTTTCAGCCGCCTCCAATTTCATCTCTTTGCATAGTCCATCCATTACCATGTTATAAGCCATGGCCTCAATTGGGACCCTCTCTTTGTTGACACCTTGAAGAACCTCATAAGCTAGATCATACTTTCCACAATCACAAAGACCAATTATGAATGAAGAGTACCCATGTGGCTTCACTCCTATTTCAATCATCTCAACCCACAACTGGACTGCTTTGTCTGCCTTCTTTGCTTTAAAAAGCGACTTAGTGACTATGTTCAATGAATCAGCATCCAAAGTCATCTGAGAGTACTTCATTTGTTCATAAGCTGCGACAACCATCTCCGACCCACTGCTCTGTGCTACAGATCTGAGAACAAAATTGCAAGCCCAAACTGATGGAACATACCCAAGCCTGCAAAGATGACTAAGCATGTCTATTGTGACTTGTGCATCATGGCATATGGTGTATGCCTCGATCAAGCAATTGATTGCAAATGAGAGTGCATGAGTGGCGCATGTTGCTCTGAGGTGATTCATGAGTGCTAAGATTTCAGGACCACCACTACCAGTTGGCGAAACAATCTCACAAAACAAGAATACCAATATCTTCCGCTGGCGTGAATGGGATAAAATGTGCATAATCTCTGCATAGGTTGAAAAGCCGTGTTGAAACCCAATGCTCTCGGCATCTTTAAAGTAGGCAAATGCAACCGCAGGGTTCCTCTTTAGGCAATGAAGCGTCTGCAAAACACTTTCAGAGGTCAACACGCACGCTCGTCTCTGGATGATTTTATTGTCAGGAACAAAAATCGGCTTCTCATCACCACTCGAGGAGTCTGATTGAACTGCAGCGGCCGAGCGCTGAGAACGGGCAATAAAAAGTTCCCCGGGCAACAAAAACCCTCCAGTGTCTTAACCATTTGGCCGTGCCTTTGGGTCGCCACGACATGAGCATGATAAAAATGGATCTTTCAGCTCTGCATATGACCCATCAACCCTCATTGGGGAAAAAAAGAAGAACCTTCCTGCAATGAGAAAACAGGTAGGTAAAAATTTCAACCAAATCATGTATGCCTGCTGTCGGTTTGAACTTCAATCTAAAGCAGCAATCTCTATGATTTCTAATATCACAAATCACAAAAATATAATCATGAGGAGGCACCTTCTCTACCCAACTGCTCGGCCAGCAAGCTACCGCGGCTCAGGTTAGTCGAGCTCGGCCTGCACGGCTGCTCAACTGACACCTCACTCCCCGTCGCCGCACGAGTGCCCCTGGGGCCCTGCCACGTACGGCCTCCTTCAGGCGCCGCGGCAAGCCAACCTGCTGGCTGCTGCTGCAGTGCTGCCCGCTGCCCCTCCACGCCCTCCTCCGCAAAGCGCCGGCAGCCACGGTGCCGTACCGTGCCGTCACCTTCCCCACCGGCAGGCTCGCAGCCCTTGCTTTCCCGCCGGCCGCCGCAAGCAAAGGTTTTTGCCTGTCTGCCCCCCGCCGCCGCCGCCGCCGTGTGTGCTCCCGCCGTGCCTGGAGCATGGGCGTAAAGCCCACAACCGGACCGGTTACGCGGAAAAGGCTTCTCCCGTGTGAATTCCCTGATATTGGGCTGTACGGAAAAGGCTTCCACCAACCTTTAATTTGCGTAGTTGCGGGCTTACGGCCCAACAAATTTGCGACTTTTTCCAAAAATTAATTAGATTTGCTACAACATCATGCGAAACCTGATTTTGGATCAAAATTGGATCCTAGGGAACTCGTCCGGGGATGGCATCATCGTATTCCATGACACATTCAAGTGAATGAAAAAAAGGGATAATGCTACGTTATACAGGATAAAATAGCCAAGTCGTCCTTGAACTTTCAGCTAAGGGAGCAATTTTGTCCTCGAATTTCTATTGTTGGGGTGAATCCCGTCCTCCATCCGAGCCATGTTGGGTCGAAAGTCCAAATTACCCTCGTCCCTTCCTTACCCTCCTCAGCGCTGCATTCTGTAGACATGTAGCAGATGTAAATATATGAAGGCTATAACGTTGATGAATGGCTGAATGCAATAAAATGCCTTGGTCCATTTTCCTTCATGGCATTTGAGCATAAAAAAATAGACACACGGGCAATATGGAAATGACAATATCTCATGTTCAAAGTAACAGATGCTGACATTACGAGGTTCTCAATTCAAACGGAAGTCATGCAGACTGAAATGACATGCCAAATGAAACTACATGGTTTTCTAGCATAGTACAGGTTGCTATCCTGCCTTTTCCTATCCTCGTACAGTTGAAGTAGAGTTAATCTCTGCAGTTGCGCGGCCACCTGTAATCTTGATGGTCGCTCTTGCAAATGAACTGGATGGGCCTGCACTTGTCTCGATAACAACAGAGGCATTCCCATCAGCAGATGCTTTTAGACTTGGACGTCCCAAAGAATACCACTCTCCTCTTATTACCAGTCTGCAAAATAACTGAAATTAGATCGATGTAATGGAGTAATCGATGCAAAACAACTGAAATTACTTTACAGTCACCAGTTACTAACCTGTATAAATGATGTTCATCTCTAAACAGGTCAAACACAGCTTCATCTCCAATACCATCTTGTATATCTGTTTCACTAATTCCCACCCATGTCCACCCAAGATCTTACCTCCTCGTACTGGTTGGTCTCTGGTCTCCTTGTACTCTCTTCGCAGCGCTATGAATCCCAGTACAGCCTTGGTTGCACGCCTCCATATAGTCGTTGTCTTGCTGCTGATTCCCCTCGCCGACGTCAAACACTAACAGCAGGGTGCCCCTGCCATGGGGATGCTGGTGGCGGCGGCTGCAGAAGGTATGCCGCTTCAGAACAGATGGATCATGAGGGGAGAGGGGCAAATGAAAGGGACACGGGCATATAGGACATTTTCTACCGTGGACCATGCGCCCGTGTGACATGGAATGCCCAGTTGGCTGTCCAGCTCACATGAGGACGGAAATGAACCACAAAACTGAAATTTGAGGACCAAATTGGACATTCCAAGAGTTGGTGACGAAGTTGACCCATGAACAAAAAAGTTCAGGGACAAACTTGGCTATTTTGCCATTATATACAAGCATAGGTGGAGTGCTATGTTTCTGTTGGCATGCTCGCGTCAATGGAAAACCTTTTCATCAACATAACCAGGAGATCATGGATGCGACTGAGCCTTCCGAAATCTCAAAATTTTTCCTCGCAAGTCTGAAAGTGTCAGCTTATCTGTCTTCGTGTTCATTACCATTTCTTGTAAAAGAGCTTCAGCTTTTTTTATTTCTCCCTGCTCACAATATCCATGTATAAGCGCTGAGTATACGTAAGCATCAGGCTGAAGTCCTTTCTGCAACATCTCATCAAACAATCCCTGGGCTTCCCGTAAGAATCCTGCTTTGCACAGTCCATCAATCAATACTGTGTAACAGTATACATCAGGTTCAACCCCTATGTCTTGCATGTTGCCCCACAACTTGTTATGCTTTGTTCTGAGAAGAAGGCCCCTACTTTCATTTCCAAGGCCCGGCCACTCTCGTTTCAGGGTTTCCTTCAGGGAACCGTTCAGTAGGACTGCGTATACATATGCATCAGGCTCGATGCCTAATTTTGTCATGCGATCAAATAAGTAGCATGCTTCTTTAAACTGACCAGCCCTGGAGTACCCATTCATCATCACAGTGTATGCAATGACATCAGGAGGTATCAGTTGAACCATACGTTCAAACCATAAGTGAGCATTGTGCATATCTCCTGCCTCACAATAAGCAAATATGAGTTCAGTATGCGAAATTCTGTCAGGAACAACACCCTTTTCTAACATCATGCTACACACCGTTGAAGCTCCTTTCACATTTCCTTCTCTACAAAGGCCATTTATCAATTTTGAACATGAAAAACTATCCACAAGACTTCCTTGTCGAGCAACCCTAAGGAAAAGCTTGTATGCAAGGCCAGTACTGCCTGAATGCAAATAACCACGAACCATAGCAGTGTGCAGAGCTTCAATATTATTTATCCCCTTTTCTTCCACTTCATTGAATAACACAACTGCATCGCTCAGGTGGCCTGCCCTACAAAAACCATCAATTGCTACACCATAGGTTATTGAATTCTCCAACCCTTGATCCATCATATGGCCTAGAAGTAAATTTGCCTCCTTAACAAGACCTGTCCGGCAAAACCAACTGGCCAGTATGTTATATGTAACAATGTCTGGTACTATATTTGTTTTCAGCATCTGCTCAAATACCTGTAGAGCGCTTCGTATATTCCCCTTCAGACAGTAACCATTTATCAGGCATGTATAGTGGATTCTGTCAGGTGCCAAACCCCTAGTCATCATTTCATTCAGTAGCTTAACTGCCTCATTCATGTTCCCAAGCTTGCAATAAGCATCCATAGCAATGTTATATACCACCTTATCAAGACGGATCCCTGAATCCTTAAATTTCTCAAGTACACAATAACTTCAGATGTCTTGCCTAACTTGCTGAAGCACTGTAGAAGATAACCAGCAATGTGACAATTTATCTTGATACCATGGAATTCCATGGCCTCACAATGATCTAACGCCTTTAACACGTTGTTCATTTTGCAATAACTACGAATGAGATAGCTATAACCATATATATCAGGGGAACATCCTTGTTTGGCCTTTAAATCCAATACCTTTTCAGCCACCTCCAATTTCATTTCTTTGCATAGTCCATCTATTACCATGTTATAAGCCACGGCCTCAATTGGGACCCTCTCTTTGGTGACCCCTTGAAGAACCCCATAAGCTAGATCATACTTTCCACAATCACAAAGACCAATTACAAATGACGAGTATTCATGCGGCCTCACTCCTAATTCAATCATCTCAACCCACAATTGGAATGCTTTGTCTGCCTTCTGTGCTTTTAAAAGCGACCTAGTGACTATGCTTAACGAATCAGCATCCAGAGTCATCTGAGAGCATTTCAATTGTTCATAAGCTGCAACAACCATCTCCGATCCACTGCTCTGTGCTACAAATTTTAGAACAAAATTACAAGCCCAAGCTGATGGAACATACCCAAGTCTGCAAAGATGACTAAGCACGTCTATTGTGACTTGTGCATCATGGCATATGGTGTATGCCTTGATCAAGCAATTGATTGCAAATGAGAGTGTGTGACTGGCGCATGTTCTTCTGAGGTGCTTCATGAGTGCTAAGATTTCAGGACCACCACTACCAGTTGGAGAAACAATGTCACAAAACAAGGATACCAACATCTTCCCCTGACGTGAATGGGATAAAATGTGCATAATCTCTGCATAAGTTGAAAAGTCATGGTGAAACCCGATGCTCTCAGTATCTTTAAAGTAGGCAAATGCATCAGCAGGCTTCCTCTTTAGGCAGTGAAGAGTCTGCACAACACTTTCAGAGCTCAACGCACGTGATCGTCTCCGGATGATTTTGTTGTCAGGAACAACATTCGGCTTCTCATCAGCACTCGAGGAGTCTGATTGAACTGCAGCAGCAAGCGCTGAGAGCGGGCAAGAAAAGGTTTCCAGGGCAAGTAGAAACCTCCAGCGTCTGAGCCATTCACCACTGCATTTCGGTTGGCAGCTTACAAGCATGGTAAATATGGTTCCATCATGGGTAAAAAGGAATATGCCTGCATTAAAAAAGGAGAAGGATAAAAAACCTACCAATCCTTAATGCCGTATAATTTATACTATCATAAATCATTAATTATATAAACATATGACTGGAAACCTTAAGAATTTGCTCCTAAATAGTATGCACTAAAGGAGTAAAAAAGAACAGTTCAAGAGTGAGTAAGATTTGACCTCCTAATTGCACATTCTCATAGATGCATATAAGCCGAGAGTATCTGGACCATCTGCTTAAAGAACAAAAGACTCACAGGCATGGTTGCATGGATATCATGTGTGGATGAGAATATTTTACAGTGGTGCCACCATGAAGGCTAAATCCCAAGCAGCCGAATAAGTGAAATAACAATAACTTCTAAAAATTACAAGAATATAAAAAATAGAGAATGAAACATAGTATTAGAGTGCTAAGTTCTAAAAAGAAAAGGCTAGTAAATATGTTCCCCTCAGTGTTGCACCATTTTGCATTTCACATGGAGAACTTATGAGTTTTACAATTCAACAAATAAGCTATCTTCAAGCTCGGTAATATCCTACAGCATGCGATTTTCCAGATCAGTGAATTCTTCCTCTGTGATTAACATCCACTCGGGCTGTTTATTTGTGCTATCACTAGTGAACATTGGACAAAATCAATAAGGATATAATCCCTAATCAGGAGGACTGGATAAGGGAGGGTAGGGGAAAGGAGCACTGGGCACCGCGCGCTGGCTCAGCTTTAAATTGGATTCGGGAGGAAAATGAACTCACCTAAGCAGGGGGCAAGAGGCGGGGTGCAGTTGCCGACTCGCCGTCGCGGGGGCTGCTCGTCGACGGCGAGGGCGGAGGCCGGTTGCCGGCGGGCGGCGGACACGGACGCCGCGTGGGGAGGGTTCTGGCGGCGAGGACAGAGGCGGCTGCGTGCCTGCCTGCGTGAGGGCGGAGGCGGCTGCGTGCGTCGGCCGGTCGGGGAGCAAGGCAAAGGGATGGTCGTAGTTGGGCTGGGCCGAAACGTATCTATTCCTCAGTTTTCAGCCCAAATAAACAGGGATACACGGACACGTCGTGGATACGTATCCCGGCCGTATCCGTATCGAATGTGTATCCAATACGGGATACGCACCTTCCCTGGTGGCTGGTGTATCCGTATTTCTGAGGTTACTGGTACAATATATTGGAGGTGTTTAGTTCGTCCTCACTGCATATGCACGAATGAATTACCAAAGAACTCATGGTTGCTTCAAATTCCCAAATCTGAATTATTTAGATGTTAAATACATCACAGATGTCAGAACATGATGGCCAGGTACCTTGCTCTGCTCACCCGCTCGCTCAGCAAGCTACGGCTGTAAGATGCATAGAAGGTGTGTATAAATAACTAAATTATAAGACTTTGGTATGGAAAAAGGAAAGCCTGGCCTTATCAGATTAGTGGCACGTAATTAGGAAAAAAAGCTAGTGCCACGTAATGAAGCGGAGTGTTTTTCTTTTAAAAAAATCCTCCCTGGATTTTGCAGCACATTGCCAATAACCCAGTTGCAATAACGGATTGCCTATGTTCGGAACGCGGGAAATGCGTCTTTTCATACTCCTGTCCCACAAAACAAGCAATTCTAGGATTTATCATGCAAACCAATGCAGAGGTGAAAAGACGTATGTGCCCTTTTGTCCTCTTTCAACGGTGCTAGATTTGATGGGTCACGCTAGAGTTGGTGGGTCCCGTTTGTGAGTCGGCGGGTCCCACTGAGAGTTGGTGGGTCCCGCTTTGTGAGTTGGTAGGTCCCGCTTGTCAGTTGGTGGGTCCCGCTTTGCGGGTTGGTGGGTCCCGCTGATCAGTTTGTGGGTCCCGCTTTGTTAGTTGGTGGGTCCCGTTTGTCAGTTGATGGGTCCCGCTTACGAGATAGTGGGTCCCATTTATGTGTTAGAGTTGCATGTTTTATGAGATTTCAAACCTTGGCCCTGTGGCCCTGTTTAGATGTTTGTGAAATTTTTTTCGAGTATGTTCCCTCACATGCATGACATATTAAATGTAGTCAGAAAAAATAACCCATTATATGGATGGAGTGTACTTCGCGAGACGAATCTAATGAGCCTAGTTAGGTCGTGATTAGACAATAAATTGCTACAGTAAACATGTGCTAATGATGGATTAATTAGACTCATTAGGTTCGTCTTGCGATGAAATGACAGAATCTGTAATTAGTTTTGTAATTAGTCTATATTTAATACTTCAAATGTGTGTCCAACATACTGTAATTTTTTTTCACAAAACATCTAAACGCGGCCCTTAGAATTGTTTTCGAGGACGGAGGGAGTAATTTGTACCGACGTTTCTGCACATTTTGGACAAAATAGTCACGCCGATGAATTCTACCCAAAAAATATCCCTCTCGGCTGTCTGCCTCAGGCGTGTCAGGCATTCGATTGCCGGCGGGCCGGCCGGCCAGCCGGCTCCTTGTCCTTCCCCCGGTTGACTTCACCCACGCTTTTCCACCTTTCATTCTTCGTCCATTATTGGACTCGCTCCTCACCCAGCTCGTCTACTGTAGTGTCTTAGCAAGAGCCAAAGAGGCGCCGGCGGCCATGGCGGCGGTGAAGCCCATCCTGTACAGCGCGTGGATCAGCTCCTGCTCCTTCCGGGTCCGGATCGCCCTCAACCTTAAAGGTATCTGAATCAAGCCTCTGGCTTTTTAGTTTTCTTCTTCAGAGATGGTGGCAAATCTGTGCCTGGAATAGGGTCTCGTTCCTGAGATATGGGGACAATGTAATGTTCCTTTTCTTGATTTAATCAGCTCAACAGATATCAGGGCAATTGCGTTAGGTGGGTAGATATTAGGTCACCCATTTAGGCTAAAAGTTTGTGTGGTTCAGAGGAACTGATTTTAGACAGGCAGTTTCTTTGGGGGCTATCACAATCTCTGGATTGCTTGTTATTTAATTATCGGTCCTTTTTCTGTGAACTAATTGTGCCAATTTCTCTGTAATGAAATGAAGGTGTGGATTATGAGTACAGGGCTGTGACACGGGCTGATCCAGGTTAGCAGTAACACATATCTTGTATTACATCCATCATCTTACTGCCTGAAAGTTGTGACGTATGGAGGAAAAGAAATGGTGATCATGGTCACAGTTGGTGGACTTGGTTAGTTAATAATAACTTGTTAACATGGTCCCTAGTTTCCCAAAATATTGGGTTTAGGCAATGTTTTGCACATAACACCAGCTGTTCAGGCAGGCATCTTGTTTCACTTTGAACTAAAAAAACCATTCAGATTTCAGACACCTTGTTGCATTTTTCTTAGGACATGTTATTTTCCGTTTCATTTTTCATCTGTAATGAATTCACCGGTAGTCCTCATAGTAGTTTGAATGATTTTTCCCCCTGTGATAATATTGTAGATTATGAAAAGATCAATCCAATCAAGTATGTCCCAGCATTTGTAGATGGGGATTTTGTTGTTTCTGACTCTCTTGCAATCATATTGGTGAGATGCTCTTCTGTAATTCTATTTATCTATAGGCACTTTAGTATTATTGACAAACTTCCTGTTTAGTATCTTGAAGACAAGTATCCTCAATGGCCTCTTTTGCCTCAAGATCTCAAAAAGAAAGCTATTAATCTGCAGGTACAAGTTTTACTCAAGAGTTGAGAAGTTTCATGGTATCAAGCTAACTATTCTTATTGTTTTTGAAACTACAAGACTGTAGATGGTTCAAGTATTGAATAAGTTTATCACGTTATTTATATTTTGCACGTAACACTTGCTACTAAATAGCACATAAAGGAGCATAGGTTCAACAGTGTTCCAAGATCATTTCATTTTACACATGTATCTGTAACATTGTAAATTGCCAATCCATGTGGATGACAAATGTTTCTTACTTCTCTGCAGATTGCAAATATAGTGTGTTCGAGCATTCAACCTCTTCAATGTTACGCTGTAATTGTGGGTTTATTCAGAACCAGCAAGTGCTGATGAAATATTGTCCTTTTTCAGTATTGATGCAATGATTTGTGGCATTTTATTTTATGACACTCCTATTGCAGGGTCTGGTTGACGGCAAGTTAGGCTCTGATGAGAGCCTTCAGATTGTTCGGCGTTACATTGACAAGGGATTTAGAGGTCTGGCTTATTAACACTCTGTTACTACCCGCAAAAATAAAAACACTCTGTTACTGAATGGTCTTCCTTTTCACGCACAACCATAACAAATTTCCCTTGTAACACATAATAAATACAACCTCTGTCATCATATTCCCTACTATTGTTCCGTTATTGTTTGTTGCATTTTGTGTTGGTCTACTCTGACTTTTCTCTGGATCCAATCAGCAATCGAAAAGCTTCTGGAAGGGTGTGACAGTAAATATGCTACTGGAGATGAAATCCAATTGGTTAGTTATTCTATTTTTTTTCTTGACAGTTTATTGCTTGTTCTGTTCAAATTACTCTCTAGAAAAAATGCATTGTCACAATCAATGCAAGGAACTGATTCTGCTTTTGGTCACTGCATATGGTTTTCTCCACAGTAAATGTTTTGAAGTTGCTTATCTTACTTGTCTTTGTCTGTAACAATTTCCTGCTGCGCTGATTCTGCTTTTGTTTATAGGTGTGATACATGCATTTCTATACTTGATGGTCAATTTAATTTGAACTTTGATACTAACTTTCACTACACACGGCATGTTCGTTGAGTAATCTGCTTCTGTGTGTTTTGTGCTCATGGATAGGCGGATGTGTTTCTTGCGCCGCAGATCCATGCAGGCGTGACGCGCTTCCAGATTGATATGGTACACAGCTTGTCATCTCTTATTCCTAGATGCATGAAAATGATGCTCCTTCGATCAAGGAAGCATGTGAAATGTCCATCTTGCCCTCAATTAATTTAATCCTTTATTACTACATAAAGTGCACTGGAAGTCTCATCGCAAAAAAAAAGTGCACTAGAAGTCAGTTGATGATAGAATTAAGGGTAAAGTTGCATACAAGTTTTAGAACTATGCACACTTAGCAAACAGTGAAAGGGAGTAAATTGATATACATTTCCTATCAGAGAGTGAGTAATTTTTTTATAACAAATTCCTTAAACTAGGGAATAACGATAGTAGGCAACTGTTTTTGCAGTCAAACTATCCTCTTTTGGATAGATTCTACAAAGCCTATATGGAGATCCCCGCATTCCAGGCTGCTGTTCCTGAAAAGCAGCCAGATGCACCATCACCCTGGATATGACATATGAGAACTTGGAAGCAATGCCAATAAGTTCATGCAGCAATGTGGAAAATAATAGGTGTGCCAAGCTTCTGGTTCTCCCGGTAACCATAGATTATGCAAGAGCAGCCTTCTCTTGTGCAATGTTAGAGGAGAAGTGTGCACATTTAGGCTCTCAATAAAACAGTGAGAATGATCATGTCACAGTTAATTATTTGTATGTATGCTTGAGCAACATGTATCTGTGTGGTCCGTAATGTCAGTGTGCCTTGTAATCTAGAGTACAATGTATAGGATGGCCATCTACATCTACATATATGGAATTATGGACCTTCAATGACTGTTGGTGTTACCATGCTTAATCACTACCTGCTACTCTGCGAGCTGCTGGTGTTGAAGTTGGGGAGGGATAAGGAGGAGATGCGCAGGGGATGAGGAGTCTGTGGTGGTGGGTGTCTAGGACTCGGAGGAGAGGGAGCAGAGTTGGGTGGGGGGTCGTCGTCTCCAGGTCCAGGCTGCCGGATATCTCAGGGACAGCCCCAAACCCATCAAATCCCAGAGGAAACGGCA
This sequence comes from Urochloa ruziziensis, assembly GCA_015476505.1. Lineage (NCBI taxonomy): Eukaryota > Viridiplantae > Streptophyta > Magnoliopsida > Poales > Poaceae > Urochloa > Urochloa ruziziensis. Next base: position 20,247,524 of record CM027121.1, read on the forward strand.
AAATTGGGAGCGATATGAATCCGTCGCCGTCTCATTCCTCAAACCAAACGCTCTATTTATTTGTCCTCCCGGATGCCCGGGACGAAGCATTCTTAGCCTCCTGCTGGTACGGTGTCTCTCACCGTGTCATCCACCTCTGCGGCTAGTTGCTGCCATGGCGACCGCGGCGAAACCTGTCCTGTACAATGCCTGGATCAGCTCCTGCTCCCACCGTGTCCGAATTGTGCTCAACCTCAAAGGTCAGCACCATCCCTGGAGTCCGAGCTGCTTTCCTGGAATATAATGCTTATTCTTTCTTGCTTGTTAGCCTAGGCCTAATTCAGACAGCTTCCATTAGCATAATGCAAAACAAGGATACCTATAAGCATGGCATTTTCATGCTCCTTCATGTGCAGTATATAAATGTACAAATTGTGTCCATTTAATCTGAATGTAAAGTTTGTCTCGATGATACGTCAATTTGTAAAAAATCGACTAAATAAGTGTAATATTGTGAGTTCTAGGTGTGCTGTTGATTGTATATGTTTAAACTCGAAATATAATTTCACTAGTTTTCTCTATCATGAAGGTGTGGATTATGAGTACAAGTCAGTAAATCCTAGGACAGATCCAGGTACCCATAATACCTTGACACATAAATTCAGTTATTACAACACGCATCTCGGTGCTTGGTTTACGATGGTGACAAGTGGAGGACCATGGTCGGAGTTGATGCCTAATATCTAATTGTGCATTAGTAGTGCATTGTCCTACAGATGATTACTTTATTGCGCACTACCATGAATAACGAAAATTTCTTCCATCATGCATAGGGTGCTAGTACAGCTAGCTTTGGTATCCACATATTTGCATTTATTTTTATTATTCTTTTAAAAAATGTGTAAATTTTTTTGACTCTTTGTAGATTATGTAAAAATCAATCCGCTGAATTATATTCCAGCATTAGTAGATGGAGACATAGTTGTTTGCGATTCTCTCGCCATCACATTGGTGAGTTACAAATCTTGCTTCATTTTATCTTCTCTCCCATACCATCCATTGTTAGTCACTAACAAGTGTCTTGGTATTGTGTTGAATAGTATTTGGAAGATAAATATCCTAAGCATCCTCTCCTACCCAAAGATCTCAAAAGGAAAGCTCTTAATCTTCAGGTAATGTCCAGATCAAGTTCTCTTCCCATCTTAGTTACTAGATAAAGCATTAGTCCTTAACATTCCATTATTTAACACATATTTATCTGCATCTCCATTTTAGTAAATGTGTTATATACCCCCTTTTTTGCAGATCGCAAATATAGTTTGTTCAAGCATTCAACCTCTTCAAGCTCAAGGCTATGCCATTATTGTGGGTATTACCAGTAGCTATATTCCACTGAAGATATTATAGGTACATGCAAGATGAAATTACAGAACTACTCTGCAGGGTGTGCATGGCGGTAGGCTGAGCCCTGATGAGAGCCTTCAAGTGATTCAGTATTATATTGACAAGGGATTCAGAGGTGTTATTTCCCGTCATTTTTTATCACAATGTAAAACTATTTTATCAGCCATATCGATCAGAGTTTTATTGTAAAATCTAACAATATAATCGCATTGGCAATCATGTTACTTATTGTAATTAGGATACAAATTATTTAATAGCACTATAACATGAATGCACCTTCAATACCAAAATCAAGAAAAGCTTACTTTGTCTAAGATGTTTTCTTAAGGTGTTACTTACAGTACTACTTTTGATTTTACCGTGTCAGCAATTGAAAAGATTTTGGAAGGATGTGAGACTAAATACGCTACTGGGGATGATGTCCAATTGGTTTGTTCCACTGACCCATACTTGTATATTGATACATGTTGTTTTCCCATGATTAATCACCTTCATATGATCCTGAAATGGCTGCATCATAATAGTCAAATACAAATTATCTCCATCTCCAAACTATATTTTAAAATCAATTACTTGACTTATTCCTTCCCTACCCAACATTGTGACGATCATGTCATCTCATTGCATTTCAGAAATAATTAATGTGCATGTGCAATGTGATTTGAACCAATCTGATGTTTGTGCGTTTTTCAACAGGGAGATGTGTTTCTGGCACCACAGATCCATGCCGGCATACATCGCTTCCAAATTGATATGGTACCTTACTTTCATCAGCTACTCCCAGTTAAAGTACCCAATTAGTATTGCCACCTTAGGTCAATGAGTAGTGCAGTCTCCTATATTATTCATAAACTATATTCTACAACTTGCATTCTTGCAGTCAAAGTACCCAATGTTGGCAAGACTTCATGATGCATACATGGAAATCCCAGCCTTTCAAGATGCGCTTCCTGAAAATCAGCCAGATGCACCTAAGTCTTGAAAGTAAAGATTGCAAGAAGCAAGATCAATATGAATGTTTTTCAGTAATAATTCAGAAGGGCAGTTCCAGCTTCCTTCAATAATACCCTTGTTGAAAATCAGCTACGCCTAAGTCATGAAAGTAAAGATTGCAAGAAGCTAGATCAATATGAATGTTTTTCTGTAATAATTCAGAAGGGCAGTGCCAACTTCCTTCAATACCCTTGTTGAAGGTCAGCCTACCCTTGTGTGTCATATTCAGCAGTCACACTGTTTGACATTTTAGCTGTTCCCTAATAATGTATACACTTTGGATGAACCATATATCATATATTCTGTTCATTCTGAAATATTCCTACTCTTGTTTCCCCTACCGTATCATGCGTTTTGTAGTGTGGCCACTGGAGAAATTGCTTTTGTCTAAAAAATGGCGACATAAAAATTGTGCCGTTTGCTATGAACGTGAAGGTCTTACATAGTGAACTTTCCTGAGAGAGAAGATGGGCTGAGATTAGGTGTACTAGTCGTCAACCCGTGCATTCGCACGGGCTATTTTAATAACACATATATCATAATTTGGTTCTCTTAATACATTTTTTACTAAGATCATGATAGGAATAAACGCCCATTATTGAAGATAGTACTAATTGGCATGGAACATATGTCTTTCTCCTGTATTTTTGATTCCACACTATATAAACGATTAATCTTCTAAATCAAAAAGTACCTTATAAAAAGTAAAAATAATTAATATTAATTAATATCTACTCTAAAGCTTACAGGTACACGGATGATGTATTTGCAATGCCACGCCTAGAATAGGGACGAATTGCACAAAAGAACTTAAATTTATTGTGGAATGTTTTATCAGTGAATAAAGAGTACACCGGTTCATCATTTGAAGATTTTGTACTGCTCGCTTGTCTTAGTACGTTCATTTGCATACGAAAATAACTTTAATGATGTAGACTAAGAAAATTGGTGGCTAAAAAGTATTTCAAAATTTGGATAACCGGAAGGTGCATATCGTAATTAGAAACTTCTTTTTGTGCGTGACTAATTATTACTGCAATGATATATTGGAATAAACTTTCTACTGTGGATGAATTAAACTGCTTCATGGAAACAAATGCGTGGCTAAATAAAAAAATACTATCTGTCAAGACCAACCTGATTCCCCTTGGAAGCTTGACAGAATCACATATGGTCATATGAGCTCGTGATTTTGTACTGCCCGTCTATGATACTGATTTTTTTTTATAGGTCTATGATACCGAACGTTAATTAAGCAGCAAGGGCGATGTATATTATTCAACACAGTTACACGTAAAAAACAATAATTATCTGTCTGATAAAACTCAAACTGCTGGCAGCTGACATTTTTACATATAGTAAATGGATCGGAGTAGATAGCCGCTAAAGAATACCTGTGTACACAGATGAACTCCGTGATCATGGGTTTCAGTGGTTGCTGCGGACCACGCGTCAATGGTGTGCTACTCGCGTGGTTGATGTTGCTGACTCTCTCCAAACTTCACGCCGGGCTTCTTTATTCCAGTGGAGATTTTGGGTACCGAATGCAAGAGAAATAGCTGCGGAGAAATATTCAATAAAAACTAATAGGAGAAGAGGAAGAAATAAAAACATATTTTGCATACCTCTGAATTACTATCGATCTGCTGGTACATGATAACCTGATGAGCAGAGCCCCAAACTAATAAAGCATAATATGAAAAACAGATCGATGGACGTACATGATGGTTTAGTGAAGCAAAACGACGATGCTGATTCATCTCTTGATTCTGGTCCTCTCATCTTGTTGCCGGCTATGGCATCAGCACCGGCAATGCAACGGCGGAGGCAGCAAGCTTGTTAACAGCTTTTGAGGCACTGAATCTGACCGTCAACACTGCAGAGCGGTGTACAGATCAACTTCATGATGCGTTAATGCGACAGCTCCGGCTGCATGATTCATGCCGATGCCGAAGGTTGAATGTGAGGGCTTCTCCAACAACCGGCTATTTGCTAGCTATTTCGTTATTTTAATCGTAAACAGTGCTAGTACAGTCGTCGCTAGCGCCTTCCTCCGCGCTAGCTCGCACAAGATTCACTTCTCCCTCCACGCCCAGTTACTGTGCTAATTTTTTTATGGTCAAATAGCTAGTGGGCTGGCTAAGACTGTTGGCGACGCCCTGAAGGCTAAACGTAGCCTCGTGAAGGCCTCCAGAAAAGAGTAGCCTCTTAACAACGGCGGCGTCATGTGGCAGACGTTCTTGTAGAGGGCGGCTTCATCGGCAGATTGCGATCGTCGATAGCTTTGTGGTAGCTTGAAGGAGAACGTGTGGATCCAAAAAACCTGGTATTTCCTTTGCCATCGTCAACATGACTTGTGCTAGTTGCTTTTTCTAAATATTGCCAGCAAAGTAATCGTGACTCTGGCCGAGATGGGGACGGGCTGGAATATGACGTGGGAATATGACTCTTTTTTAGGTCTTTATTTCCTGCAAATAATAAGGGAATAAAACATGGGTGTTTCTTTAGAATGCGACTCATTCCATAGTTTATATGCACGGGATCTTTTTTTTCAGCCATGGGTTGGGGGGTGCATATTTTGATCTCAATGGTTATGATTTAGTTCCATCATAGATCAATGGCCAAATATTTTTCGTTTTCTCCGATTAACGTGGGATTTTCTAGAGAGTCTGTGATTAGTATAGGTATAGATTCATTTCTAACGTGGGCCAACTTGGTAATACAAGTCCCAATGAAGCTTCGGCCTGTTGCAGGCCTCTCGGTAGGGCTTTCATGCTTTTCAAGCTATTGTTTAGAATTTTAAAAGTTTAACTAAACCTTATCCAAAAACGCCATGGTTTCGTGATAAAGTTTATGCACATGTACTGCCTTCATTTTCCAAACGAAATAAAACTATTGTTAGATAAAGTTTTAATTGTTTGACCAAAGCATTGGAATGTTTTCTAGACACAGTATATGAGAACCACTGCATTTCATTCCTAAAGCCCAGCTACATGCAGAGTAAGGTATCTGCAAGTTGCATACGTATGCATGCTTTTCTCTGGCAAAAAAAAGTATGCATGTTTTTTTTTCTGAAAAATAGTATTTTTTTTTCTCCAACGACCTTTGAAGGGAACTCGCTGTGTCCAGCATGCTCACCGCAGGAAGACTTTTCTGTGCACGCCTTGCGTGAACTGTGAGAGACAAATTTTCTAGCTTTGATCGCCGATGATGCACATATACGTGCGCACTGACGTATGTACAGTTGCAACGATAATAAAGATATATAATTTCTTTCAAAAAATAATAAAGAGATACATCAACGACGACCACCGATGCCATCCAGGAAGAAAATTTGGAATGCCTAGCAAGGTCCAACAATTTTTTTAATTCATCCTCGCCTGTTGTCTGTAATCAGTGTTCCTGAGTTCCTGGGCATCTCGTGGGACCCGCCTGACAGATGCTCAGACTTGGCGAGTAGTATCTTTTTTTTTTTTTTTTTGATAACATAGTTTCTTCTCTGTTGAATTCAGCTCTGCTCTATCTACTCTGCTCACAAGGGAGTCAGGAGTAGACTGGAGACTTGGGGGCTTCACCTTCTCCTCAGGCTCTACGCAATTCGACTTCCCCTGAACCCTGTTCCATCTCATCGTCATCTGAGAGTTCAGTTGCTGCGGATTGAGGAGGACGAGGAGGCAGCGGCCATGGCCATGGCGAAGGCCAAGCCCATCCTGTACAACGCCTGGATCAGCTCCTGCTCCCACCGTGTCCGCATAGCTCTCAACCTTAAAGGTGAATTATTACTACTTCATCACGCTATGGAGTCTGGTTGGTTCCTAGGGACTAGCTGAGCTTAATCTTATATGCAGTAGTTCAGATAGCGTAGGCATCATACACATGTTGCTGCATAATCTTGACACAGCAGCAGCAAACATAGATAGCTCTGAACTCGCGTCTCATGCTTTGCAAGAAGCAGGTTCGGAGTTACCTATGTCCGGTCAAATTATTGGTCCAGCAAAATCTCAGAAATTGTGACTAGTTAGATAAATTTGGCAACCACAGGGATATTTTGTGTTGATATCCTTGAGCCCTGTCCAGTGACAGAATCAGGACGGTAACATGAAGTGCATTTTTTTTAGTAGGCTCAGGTTCTCCCACTTGTCCCGTCAGTTGTTCCTAATTCTTTGGTTTAAAGAACCTGATGTGTGCCAATGTGCAGCAAGCTCCATTGAGAATTGAGAAAGTTAGATTGTGAAATTTGAGGTCCATTTGATTATGGCTAATTTCGTCATTTTTATTTATTATGAAGGTGTGGACTATGAGTACAAGTCAGTAAATCCAAGGACAGATCCAGGTAACTGTAACGCCTTGACACATTTCTTGCATTGCAGTTGCTACCTCATTTATGCGTTTACAGGAGTTATATGTTGAAGTTTGACGTTAGTGCCCAACCGTGCATTAGTGGATTTCCTTGCCGATTATTGCCTTTTGCTACTTTTTTTTTTGGGTGTGGGTGTGTGTGTGTGTGTGTGTGTGGGGGGGGGGGGGGGGGGGGGGGGGGGGGGTCAACTATGACTTCTTCTACTATCATGGATTTTCTTAGTACATCTTTCCGAAGTTCTTGACTTCTTGTATGTGTTTTATTTCGTGGAGAGTTCAAGATTCAATGCCGATTGCATCACACTTCTTTCCTTTGTAGATTATGAAAAAATCAATCCTATGAAATATATTCCTGCACTAGTAGATGGGGACATAGTCATTTCCGACTCTCTTGCCATCTCACTGGTGAGTTACAAACGCTGCTTCAACTTATTTTGATTGCACGGTCAAGTAAATGTTTTATTCCATGCCACTGCATCCATTACTAGTCACTAACAAGTGTATTGTTTTTTGACTGAACAGTATTTGGAAGATAAATATCCCGCGCATCCTCTCCTACCTAAAGATCTCAAGAAAAAAGCTCTTAATCTTCAGGTCGTTTCCAGATCAAAGTCTCTTTATATCTTTTTCACATAATTAAAATAAAAATCTGAATGACAATTTGTATTCAGGGGTACCATGTATTTACTTTTAAGTATGTATTTGGCACATATACTTGCTATAAATTGGGAATATTGTCAACCAAATGATCCTATTGTTGCTTAGTACCTATTTACTTCATCTTTTTTTTTTCAACAAGTCCGTCTCTTGTTGCAGATTGCTAACATAGTTTGTTCAAGCATTCAACCTCTTCAAGGATATGCCGTTATTGTGGGTATTACCAGCTGCCAGCTATCATTCGTGATACTGTGGGTATGTTCAACATCATTTATAGAACAACTTTGCAGGGTTTGCACGAAGGCAGCATGAGCCCTGATGAGAGCCTTCAGATTGTTCAGCGCTATATTGACAAGGGTTTCAGAGGTGTGAGTTCCTACCACCTTTTTATTGCAATTAAAACAATCTTTGTTTCTAGTCACAAGTAAAGCTTTCAAATCCAGTAATGTAATTATATATTGATGATGATGCTATTTATTGTAATTGGGATGAAAGTTCTTAGGCCAGTCTCAGTGGGAGTTTTATGAGCATTAAATAGGTTGTCATGTCATCATTTTTTAATGATGTGGCAGTGTATTAGTAGAGAGAGATGAAATGAGTTTCATGATGATGAAACCCTCTCTACACAGTTAGCTAGACAGCTTGTGTCTTGCATGTAACCTAGAAAGCAACAAAAGTTAAAACTATACATTGAGAGAGATGTTTTATCGTAATTTCAAACATTTTTAGATGATGTGTCACTCTAGGTAATTGTGTCCATGAAGCTTGCATTGCATTGAGAATGGTCTTAATATCACTACATACATGCGCCTTCTATACCAAAATATACAGAAGTGTAATTCACTTCACCCATTTTTCTCTCTTAATAATGTTACTTACAGTGGTACTCTTGATTCAACTCTTTGCCAGCGACTGAAAAGCTTTTGGATGGGTGCGAAAGTAAATATGCTACTGGAGATGATGTCCAATTGGTTTGTTTGGCTGACCCAAATTTGTATATCATACATGTTGCTTTCCCTTGATCAATCACTTTGAAATGATCCTCAAAGCTGAATCAACACCTCGATCATACATAGAAAGTTTGTCCTAAGTACATTTAAAATTTCTTGATTGACTTGCTCTTTTCCTGACCCAACTTTTGTGAACTTGTGATCTCACTTGCATTTAGAAAAGAATTAATGCACCGTGAAACAATATGTTATTTTTGTTGCCTCTGCCATGCGATTTGAACTAATCTTCTTCTACACATTTTGCATTTATCAACAGGGTGATGTGTTTCTAGCACCACAGATCCATGCCGGCATAAATCGCTTCAAAATTGATATGGTACTCAACATTTATCTGCTATTCCCTGTAAACACATTAAATACTTCTTGCAGTTTTTTTATCAAGTAGAGCTGTCCCACAGCTCATTTAGAAAGTAGTTACAACACGGTCTTGCTTTCTTGCAGTCGAAGTACCCGATTTTAGCAAGACTTCATGATGCATACATGGAAATCCCAGCATTTCAAGCAGCGCTTCCTAAAAATCAGCCGGACGCACCATCATCGTAAAGAATCAAGATTACCGTTACATAAAAATGCATGCTTTTCAATAATAGTTTGGAAGGCCAGTTCGTCGAGACTCCAGCAAATGTTTGAGAATTTTTTTTTTGTTTTCTAATAATCTGTACAGTTTGGATAAATCATTAAGCTACATTTTCTGAATGAAGCACGATAATTGTGCTTCTAATAAATAAACAAGTGCAAAACTATTCGTCGATTGAACGGTCAAAGCACAGCCAGATGATAAAAATGCAATTTACCATGGGCAATGCCAATAGCATATTAAATTGTTGGGATTGCATATCTTTTTGCAAGCGAGGAGCTTTCTAGCACAGTTGCTAGCTTTAGTCACTGAAGGACCACATCCCGTCTTGTCATTGCTAGACCATTTCTTTGCTCAGTCACGTCCATCTTTAAAACAATGCTAAGGATGACTTCACCACCAGATTTTCTAAACTACTGCAAAGGAGAGAAAGGGCCTTGGACATCGAGAAAACTTCTCGGAGTACTACTTAGCTCTTGTTTGGATCCATCCCAACTAAATTTTAGCTAGCTAAAATGTAATGGCTTTTTTTAACTAGCTAAACTTTAGTCAACTAAACTTTAGCGGGGATGTTTGGATCCCCTAGCTAAATGCCAGTTTATTGACTATAATATCCTCTCGAGTGCGAGAGGAGATGGAGATTGTGGTGGCAGTGAGTGTAATTTTGTCAAACCATTGAGGGCATATTTCGGCCTTTAAACAGTTTTAGTTGGGTTTAGCTACTCCCAACCGGCTAAAAAAAATGGCATTTTTCATTAGCTAGAAGAAATTTAGCTGGTTTTTAGTTGGGATGTTTGGATCCATCTCAGCTAAATTTAGCTAGCTAAAGTTTAGTTGGTGGATCCAAACGAGGCCTTAAAAATAAGTTCTTTGACTTGCAAATAAATTAGCTCATTTACTTCACCTCAGCCGCATTATTAGCTCATTAACATAAAAAATTACAAAAAGTGAGATGTTGCGCATTAAAAACTATTAAAAACATCATAAGAGATATTTAACCATGAAAATGACATGGCATATCTCACTTCACTGCGTTTGAACAGTTCTTGGTGGTGGATAAGACAGTCCTCCCAACAGGATAATGACTTCAGGTTACATAATCAACACACCTCCTGGCAAGACCTAGCCTAAAGCTTGAGGCACAAGTGTCAAAATCGGAGCAATTTCTTATGTCTAGCGACATTGTGTAGATGATGCGAATACGGTGTATTGACTTCAGTTCATTGCATAAAAAATGCAAATTAATTGTTTTTTGTGGTTTTTTATTACCATTCTGATGTGAGAACAAGAAAACGAGATTACTGCATCTTTTTTAATCATGGGGGCATGATGGAATGGGATTTCGTTTCGTTGGGACAACATGCATGGAAGAAACTTCATGGGGGCACGTCAAACTTGTAAATTTGTAATAGACCTAGTCTAACAAAGAAAAAAAAATAAGCTGATAATACATGCATTAATTTGCATGGATTGTCAGGATGTTTCACAAGCACAACTATCTGCTCAGAAAAGTGATGTTTGCGATCAAGTGAAATAATTCTAGCCCTCAATTAGTTCAAGTTGCATTGCTACAAGCATCCTCATGTGCTTCAAGGTAGCCAACTTATTGAGTTAAATACACGAGGGGTACATAAACTTGTCCTGAAATCCCACCTAGGTCCACAAACTTGAAAATGCACATTTAGCACCCGGAACTTGTTAAGTTTTGCCACTTAGGTCCATACCCCTTCAATATATGCAAAAGACACCTCAAATTTTAATCTTCTTCTATATCTAGATCCTTCTCATCTCCCTCTCCTCTCTTTCTTTCTCAGCCGACCCTCTCCTCCACCTCCAGCTCCTCTTCCCTCCAGCGTCGCCCGCTCCTCTTCCCCTCCAGCTCGTGCATGGCCGGAGCTCGAATCGAAGGTCGGCGCGCCCTCTCTTCCTCCCCGTGCCCTTCTCCTCCCCTGCTCGGGCCATGGGCGGAGCTCGCGAGGCGCAGGGAGATCCGGCCGTGGCACTCTGGGCGACAGTGGCGGCACGCGGCGGCCATGGCGCTTGTGGATCGAGATCGTCCGGCCTTGACCACTCCGGCGGCAATGGAGCTCCGGCCCCGGATCAAGCTCGCGCGTGCTGCCACTGCGTCCCGCCGCTTTGTCCCTCACCTCAAGCTATCCACTAGCTTGCCCCTCTCCCGCTCTCCGCCGGAGCTCGCTAGGCGTGACGGAGGAGCAGGTCTGCTCACGCCGGAGAGGGAGGAGGAGCCGCCTTGGCGACGGCCGCGGCGGAGCAGGCCTGTGCACGTCGGGTGGCAGGGTAACCTCTTCTCCAGCTCTTCTCCAGGAGCCCGCGATTCTCTCTCTGTGGCGGCCCTCTCTTTCTCCGAGGGATGGGCGCGAAGACGGGTGGAGACCGCTACTGCTGAGCAGCGCCAGTGGCATGGCCATCGCGCTCGTCGGGCGACGCTAAGAAAGAAAGAGAGGAGAGAGACGAGAAGGACCTAAATGTAGAAGAATATTAAAATTTAAGGTGTCTTTTGCATATATTGAAGGGGTATGGACCTAAGTGGCACAATTTAACAAGTTTTGGGTGTCAGATGTGCATTTTTCAAGTTCGTGGACCTAAATGACATCTCGGGACAAGTTTATGTACCCGGTGTATTTAACTCCAACTTATTTATGCTATGCTGTCAGCATTAATTTTAGTGAAGCCTTTCTATCATCTGAGTTGCAACCGTGATGTATGAGCTGGCCCGTGATTGGCGGATCCTCATGTTACAGAGATAAACAATTGGAATGTTCTTTACCAAAGAAAAACAAAAAAATGACAACTAAGCACCGTACACCCAAAATATCCAAATATTCCACTATTTTGTTCTTAATGTATTTGCAAGTATACCTGCAATTGTATCCCATTTCCCTCCTCTTGAGGTCAAAGACGTGAACATGCTCTTCCATCATTGCCCCTATCAGAGACTAATCTTGTCTTGTTGAGTAATCGCGACCGGGCACCCAACCACTACATTAATGGCTATATAACGCAAATTCTGTCATTTTCCTACTGCGAGTTGCACTTGCACACCGTACCGTTGATTCCATCTAGTCTTCCCCATTTTTTCTTAAATTTAATCCAAGGACTTGGTATGCTGGTCACTTATTGGATGAGCTGAGATGGCAGGTTCGTTCTAATTCATAGGATATGAAGTATATCTACCTATATCTTGACCCATTCCAAATGAATATGATGCTTTCTTCCCTACAAGACAAACCAGCCAATATGACCTACTGCAATACGATCAGAGCTTCTTCTGACCTTGCAGAAGATGAACAACTAAGAGCATTTCAGGGACATCTCAAGGAACTGTCCAAACATGGGGCTTTCTCCACGGTCTGTCTTCTTGTTCAGTGTTCTCGTGCAGGCTTCTGCCATTTTGGCCGTCACGGATCCACGAGACAGTATGTTTCACTTTTCTCTCCAGTCTTTTGTAATTGCAATGCTAGTTTGCTCATCTTGTTGCTCACGTTATGTATCTGTGCAGCTGCTGGTCTTACTGGGATCGCTGATAGCTGGGACGCTAATAAGCCATCAAACTGGAATGGCAATGACCCGTGTGGAGACAAGTGGACTGGGATAATTTGCATTGGGAACCGAGTCACTTCTATGTTAGTATCAACACCGCAGAAACCTACGGCCATGGATTTTGCTTTTTCGCTGTATCCTATCTAGATGAATAATGATCACTCATCTGTTGTTGTTTTCCCTTGATGGATGCTTTGCAGAAGACTGTCAAGTTTCGGATTGTCAGGGAGTCTTTCAGGGGACATTCAGTCTTTGTCAGAATTGACATACTTGTAAGTAAATTACTCAGTCAGGAATTTGGGTTCATGTTTTACTCAAGGCTAAAATGTTTGAAGTCCATTTTCTATGAAAATGAAACTGAGTTTATGATTTCTCAAAAGTTACTTAAGGACTCCTCAATCAGGCCTAAACATGGATACAATTTGAACTCTGTACAGTATGTAAACAAATGAAATAATCATTTCCTTTCGTTGCAGGGACTTATCCTACAACAAGGACTTGGGTGGCTCTCTACCTTCATCCATTGGATCCTTGATGAACCTTCAAAGCTTGTGAGTAGTCAAACTTGGAGGATTTCAGTTGGCTGACTAGGCACTACCTTCATAATTGCAGTGCATAGGTTCATCTTGGACTTATTCTCTCTCGCATTTCTCTGCAGAATTCTTGTTGGTTGCAGCTTCTCCGGTGAAATACCGAAAGAATTAGGACAGTTGTCAAAACTCATATTCTTGTAAGTTACTCATAACTTACGTCTAAATACCATACAGTTTTGGTAGCTAATTAGCCACATGTATATTGCAATCTCAATTTTAAAAAATATTTTACAAACTTCTCGCAAAAAAAAAAAAAATACATACATAGCATGAGGCCTTCTCAATGCCATTCACAAGATGTTGTATGCTCTGTATTCGACATGCTTGACATGAAATTCCCATCTATACTACTTTCCAACATGATAAAAATAAGTTAGTATTCATTGAATTATATGGCTGCAGATCATTGAACTCCAATAGGTTCACGGGCTCCATCCCGGCATCACTAGGCAGCCTCTCAAAGCTATACTGGTTTGATCTAGCGGACAATAAGCTCACTGGGACACTTCCGATATTCGATGGCACAAATCCTGGGTTGGATAATCTAACAAGCACAAAACACTTGTAAGTGTTTTCCAAGTTATATTCCTTAATATCAGGAGAATTTGCAGTTTTAGTTTGATGGTCATTTTTTTGTAGCCACTTCGGGATGAATCAGCTCTCAGGCCCCATACCGAGCGAGATTTTCTCCTCACATATGAAGCTGATACATATGTAAGAATAACCTAAATTCTCAAATCGTAAGTTCCTTAATTTTGTTTTGATGAAGCTCATCAGACAGTGGTTGGTTTGTTTTATGTTTCAAGGCTTCTTGACAACAACAACTTCTCTGGAAGCATTCCCCCAACATTAGGACTTCTTAACCCACTTGAAGTTCTGTAAGTAAAGTACACCATCTATGTATTGTTCATTTGTTCACGAATGAGAAGAGAAAATGTAGAGATATATTAGCACGTATTGCTTCTGATCATGAAGTCATATCGACACAGGCGTTTCGATAACAACCCCCAGCTGAGTGGGCCAGTTCCTAGCAACATCAACAACCTTACGAAGCTTGCAGAACTGTGAGTGTGTTTATGTGTGTATGCTCTTGGTCAGTATAAGTTCTACAATACTAGGAAGCTTACTACAGTTTTTCCTTTTTCACATTAGCCACCTAGAAAACTGCAAGCTGACTGGTCCACTACCAGATCTTACAGGAATGAGTGCACTCAGCTTTGTGTAAGCGATATGCCCACATATTCCTCTCTGAATTCAAGACATGGGTATCCAACTTCTGAATCTTTTTTTTAGACTCCAACTTCTGAATCTTTTGCAACCTTGTTATAGGGATATGAGCAACAACAGCTTCAATGCATCTGATGCTCCTTCCTGGTTCACTACCTTGCCATCTTTGACCTCATTGTAACCCTTCTGCTCTCCTCAACCCTATTATGCTACTTCATTTGCAGCAGATTTTTTTTTTCTGAACTTTCATTGAATGCAGATTCCTTGAAAATCTGAAAATTGGCGGGCAGCTACCACAAGCTCTCTTCAGCCTTCCTGCTGTTCAGACATTGTAAGTGATTACATTAGTATGATCAAGTCTTGAAGAATGTGTGTAGACATACTGTGATTGATTATATGTATTGAGGCTGGTGGAAACATATAAGAGAGATTGCAAATCAGTCCTAGTACATTGTGTCCAACCAACACTGCCTAATCCTTCTAGATCTTGACATATACTCTTAACAGAATGTAACAACATAGTGAAAAGTCAATAGCTGATCAAGACAAGAATGTACAAAACAGATATGCTATAACGATTCATGTTCAGTCCACAGTCCACTGATACTTCCCGAAAACCGCAGGAGGCTCCGGGGCAACCGTTTCAACGGCACACTAACTATCGGGTCAGATTTCAGTACTCAGCTCCAACTAATCGACCTGCGAGACAACGATATCTCAGCGATCACTGTTGGGGGATCACAGTATAGCAAGACACTCATGTGAGAACACAGATTTCACTGTCTTACACCTTTACAGCGTGTGCTCTGATTCTGTTCACTGCTGACCTCCACTCTGTTTCACACTCACAGACTTGTCGGAAACCCGATCTGCGTGCCGGGTAGCAACGACAAATACTGCGTGGCACCAGGACAATCTAATCCGACAGCGGCGCCCTACTCTACCGCCAAGAACTGCTCGGCGTTGCCAACCCCATGCCTTTCAAACCAGCTCCTGAGCCCAACCTGCGTCTGTGCCGTGCCATACAAAGGCACCCTGTTCTTCAGATCACCATCGTTCTCTGACATGAGCAGCCCCTCCAACTTCGTCCCGCTGGAGCAGGACATGAAGACCAAGTTCGCGAACCTGAACCTCCCAGTGGACTCGATCGCCATCCACGACCCTTTCTTCGACTCCAACAACAACCTGCAGATGAGCCTCGAGCTGTTCCCGAGTGGCAAGACCCAGTTCAGTGAGCAGGACATCTCTGATGTTGCCTTCATGCTGAGCAACCAGACGTACAAGCCGCCCCCCAAGTACGGCCCGTACTACTTCATTGGGCAGCAGTACTCTTTTGCCAATGGTAAGTCCATTCAGAAAATGCACTTCAGAATTCAGATAGTGTAGCATCTCTTGGAATGCTTACATGCAGTGCAGAGAGGCTAAAAAACTTTCACGTGTCTAGATTTGGCAGTGCCATCGACATCAAAGAAGACGAACAGCTTGCCGGTTATAATCGGGGCATCGGTTGGTGGTGCGGTTGTTGCTGCAGCCGTTCTTGCCCTTGTTATCTGCATCGCCAGAAGGAAGAGAACACCCAAGGGGACTGAAGACAGGAGCCAGTCTTTTGGTCAGTACTGAACTTCTGAAGAATGTGACCATGCATTCCTTTGATCTCTTTCAGTACATATGGTGGTTGCTGACCGAGGCATGTCCGTCTGTGTGTGCAGTCTCGTGGGACATGAAGAGCACCAGCGCCAGCACCGTCCCCCAGCTCCGCGGCGCGCGCATGTTCAGCTTCGAGGAGCTGAGGAAGATCACCAACAACTTCTCCGAGGCCAACGACATCGGCAACGGCGGCTACGGGAAGGTGAAGTGCTATCAAGTATCAATTATTCAGTGATCTCAAATAATCATGTCATCATCAGAGGTCAATTAATTATCACCAATGTTCAGAAAATTAACACTTCTGACGATGAACTTGATTGACTGCAGGTTTACAGGGGGACGCTGCCGAGCGGTCAGCTGGTGGCGGTGAAGAGGTCCCAGCAGGGTTCCCTGCAGGGAGCCTGGAGTTCAGGACGGAGATCGAGCTGCTCTCCCGTGTCCACCACAAGAACGTGGTGAGCCTGGTGGGGTTCTGCCTTGACCAGGAGGAGCAGATCCTGGTGTACGAGTACGTGCCCAACGGCACGCTCAAGGAGAGCCTGACGGGCAAGTCCGGCGTGCGCCTCGACTGGCGGCGGCGGCTCCGGGTGGTGCTCGGCGCCGCCAAGGGCATCGCCTACCTCCACGAGCTCGCCGACCCGCCCATCGTCCACCGCGACATCAAGTCCAGCAACGTCCTCCTCGACGAGCGCCTCAACGCCAAGGTCTCCGATTTCGGCCTCTCCAAGCCCCTCGGCGAGGATGGCAGGGGCCAAGTCACCACCCAAGTCAAGGGCACAATGGTCATTACCTAGTACCTATCTACTTTGTTACAAATCATCTGTGTCGAGTCCACGCACCGACCAGTAACAACTTTTTTATTATCGAGTTTCATGTACCGACCTGTTTTTTTACTCCTAGTAACAAAATTTGACCAGTTTTCTTGTTACTGCTAGTAATAGCAAGATTTTCTGATATTGTGATTGCAGGGATACTTGGACCCAGAGTACTACATGACGCAGCAGCTGACGGAGAAGAGCGACGTGTACAGCTTCGGGGTGCTGATGCTGGAGGTGGTGACGGCGAGGAAGCCGCTGGAGCGGGGCCGGTACGTGGTGCGGGAGGTCAAGGCGGCGGTGGACCGGAGCAAGGACCTGTACGGCCTGCACGAGCTGCTGGACCCGGTTCTGGGCGCGTCGCCGGCGGGGATCGCCGGCCTCGAGCAGTTCGTCGACCTGGCGCTGCGCTGCGTCGAGGAGGCCGGCGCCGACCGGCCCTCCATGGGCGAGGTCGTCGGCGAGGTCGAGCGGATGGTCAAGATGGCCGGCGGCGGCGGCCCCGGGCACGAGTCGGCGTCCGAGTCCATGAGCTACGCCAGCCGGACGCCGCGCCACCCCTACGGCGGCGACAGCCCGTTCGATTACAGCGGCGGCGGGATGCCGTCGACGAGGGTGGACCCCAAGTGAAGGACATGCATGAACACACGCATAGCTGTTGAATTGATTAATGTACAGTACAGGGTACTTATTAGTTACCGCGCTGTGTAAAGTTTGGTTAAGATAGATATGTGTGTGCCTTTGGATTGAGAAGAACTGATTGTTTGCTTGATTAGGAGATTGTTAGCTTGATAGCAATGTCAGTTCAGGTTTGTTATACAGAAAGAAATGAACAGAGCTTAGCAAATACGTACAGAAATGCATGATCTCGTCCTTTTTGATTGCTTGTCAACAGTTTCAGGTTTGAGCATTTTCTTCTGATGAGATGTGTCGATTACCATCCGTGTATGCTGATTTGCTGTTATCTGTCTCCTGCACTCTGTATGCCTGATGAGTTCTGAAATCTGATTTATTACACTCAACTCTGAAGAACCGCACGGCTGTGTCAATGGTTTGAATGCTGTCTGATCCACGCCGTGCCGTGTTAGATGTTTTATCTATCGCTGATGAATATCGTCCCAACAGAACAGAGAGTTATAACAATATCAGAATTTCCAATGAATTTGTGTTATTGCTTTTCTGTATTATAACCTAAATTTGTCTGATGTGACCTTTGAAAAGAGGAAAAGGGTCGCAAGTTGATCCAAAAGCCTGAAGTTCCTTTCAGGAAAACAACACTGAAGCCACTGCTTTGAGCTTTTCTGTATGGCTGCTACGTCCAACGTGTCGAGTTGTTATCAGAACAGCCTCCAGTTTTACCTCCTTCACCAGTCAATGAGAGGTTCCTATAATCTTACAAAGGGTTACTAGAGTCAAGCAAAGCCTATACTAGTGATTGCTAATCTAAACTCATAGCATGATAGGGCATTGACTTATCTCATACCTTCCGAGTAATTACATTGCATCATCTAGTAAACCATCATAATCCGGTCTAAGATGGGAAAACCATATCTGTGGAGAAAGTATGTCCTTTATGAAAAAACCGTGCCTGTCTACAAGTATTTGAATTTGAAATTCTTCGGAACCGAATCAAATAATTCAAAAGCAACCCCTCTCATCTGGGTACCCTTTTTCTACCCAATAAGAAACCGACAGCGTACATTTTTTTTTCTGAAACGGATGCAGAATGTATCGGGCTGATCTACGCACCAATCAATCAAATCGGGCAGTTAAAGAATCTATCCTTTTGCTTCCACTTGGTAGAAATTGCTGGTAGTGAAGTTTGTCCAATGAGACTTGTTGGCATTTTCGCCGAGGAACTTATTGGGGAGAGATGATTAGTGGAGAAGACTACTACCTCCGTCCCACGAAGAATGCCTGTTTGGGGAGGGTGCTCGTCAAAGTGGTTCATATTTAACCAAATTTCTAGTGAATTGTATTCATATTAATAGCTCTAAATAAATTTGTTAAAAACTACATTTAAAAACGAATCTAATGATATCTATTTCATATCATAAGTATTTATATTTTTTATTTATAATTGATCAAACTTAAGATTCTAGAATTTTTCGGAAAGCGAGAAATGCATTCTTTTTTGGACGGAGGGAGTATTTTAAAACCAATGTACCTAGATTTCAATGGTTTATTTAATTGTTCGCTCATCATGATTTTACATTTTTTTCTTGTGTTTTTGGCTTCTAGTTACCGGAAAAGAGATCTTCGTCATGTTGTCTTTCAGGTTTACAAGGGTGATCTTCAGAATGATTGTAAGAGGCACCGTACCCATATCAAATCTTTGATTGTTTGGAACACATGGTTTTGCAGAGTAATCATAGGAAATAGTTCAGTTTTAAAGCAATCAGGAGAAAATGCAAGTGCAAAAAAAATATAGTAAAACGTCCTACAACAAACAGATAATATATCTTGACAAAGACGGATCTAGTAATGTTTCTCTAGTAACTCGAAAAAAACAATATTGATTTTTCAGTCACTGGGTCACAACTAGTCCGTTGATCTTGGATTCATCCGCCTAAACATAACCTGCAATGCATATAATTCGGTAAAACCGATATAGATTCAATCAAATGCAGAGAGAAGACAGGTGCTCGACCAACTAGACAGAACAAAATTTCCATTCCCTTGACTCATTTTATGCCATGCACAGAAAGAAGAAGAGGGCTGGAACAAAATAATGTCAGATTTATACATTACGAAAACGATTACAAGTAGCTAGGAGGAGGAGGCCATTGTCCTGATATCCGACGGCACGAAGGTTGCCAGCGCGGCGAGGAGCAGGAGCAGGCACACTGGCACCAGGAGCAGCAACGGCGGCGGTGGCGGCAGCGGCGGCAGGACCAGCGGCAGCACGATGAGCGACACGGCGACGCACGCCAGCACCACGAACGCCTCCGCGCTGAGCCCGCCCGCCGCCGCCGGTGACTTAGTCGGCGGTGGCGGCGGCACGTTCTGACGCTGTCTCTTGGCCCCGGCCGCGGCGGCGCTCTGCTGCTGCTGCTGCTGCCTGCAGGCGGTCACGGCGGGCCTCCCTCCCTGCTGCCGCTGGCCTCTGGCTAGATGGTCCGTCTTCTCCATCGCCATGACCATGAGCGACGCAGCAACCAGCATGCAATGCTTGCGCGCGCAATGAGCAGGGGAGTGTCGATCTTCTGACGGCGGAGGGAATCTGATCTTTGGTTTCTGAAGGTTGCCCCCGAAGCTCCAATCTTGAGGAAAAGGTTTCTTAGCAGCTCTCAGATCGCAGTTTATCCGAGTGAGAAAAATCGCCTTGTTCGACCGGAAGATTTGCAGCAGCAATATCTGCCCAAGGTGCAAAAAGATGAACTGCGTATTAGCATTCGTACGATTTCCGAACGGAACACATCGAAATAACAAAGATTGCACATGAAGGGAAGGTGTTTATACCAAAGATGGTCTTAGAGCCTGGGACTGGGAGGCACTGCCGGCTTGCGTTAAGTCCTCCTTCCCTTTCTCGATTTGAGACCGGATTATGCGCAGATTAATACCACCACCGCACCAGCACCACCCTGGACGGGCAGGCAAGAACACAAGCGGAGGACGGCAACCCGCCGGAATTTCCAAAAGGCGCCAGCCGACGACGGAGGAGACGACGGGTATATTTGACCAGGAAAGTGAAAAAAAGAAGAAGCAGAGATGCAACCACACCACCAGAGGCTAGAGTTGTGCAAGAACAACTAACAAAGCGAGCGACTAAATGGCGACCTGAAAACCGCCGGGCACGCGAGCGAACTTGCGCAGACGAACGAGCGAGAAGGGGGGGGACGGCGTTTGGCGATGTGGGGGCGCGGGAATCGATCGGCCGCCGATTTTATCTGTGGACTCTGGACGCCGGTTTTCGAAACCAAACCTTGGAGTGCAGGGCAGGTGCGATGCACCTCTGCATCCAGAGGACCAAGTGGAAGCCGCGGTGGGGGCCAGCCGGCCTTTCCTACTTGTAAGCCACATCCCCTTTGGCTTGGTTACATGCATGTCAGTACAGCCTCCAGAGGGGCAGCCAGGAGTAATAAAAAGCTTAATTGGCTGTCATACGGAGTATGTGTGATAGTATAGTAATCTCCAAGACGGTCCTCGGCATAACGGGGAAAATCCAATTTGAATGAGCTTCGATGTCTTTACACAGTTCTATAATAACTTGCAACATCAGTTCTATATTCAAAGTGGTTTTGATACCAGTATATATGCTTATAAATCCAATGAAAATCACTAGAGTGTTGCATGAGCAGAAAACTATTGCTCAAGGAAAATATCAGGAACTCGGTGATTGTTCTAATTTTTTTATATATATTTTGGCTTATATTTTTATGATGAACTTGGCATAGGATGATAATGGGATGGAGTATTTTATATATTTTCTTAATGCAAAACAGAATGTGGGTCCACCCTGGATAGAATGAGTTAAGTTCGAATATACTTTCTTTTTCCAAATTTGCTACATAAACAAGGGTGACTGAGAATTCTTGAATAGATGATGGGCTGGTCATCACTCTGGAAATCTACGATGCTGAAAATTCTTTCCACCGGTTGAGTGTCCCAATAGGGGAGATATTCTTCCAAATCACTTTTGGAAAAAGGGGAAGGTTCCTTCCCTCTTTGCTGCACCTTATGTGGCCCATTGGTTTTAGCTCTTGGTTTTATTCAGCTGGCTTCGGGTGTCATACACACTCTTTCTACTATCTTCCCGGGATATGCATTGAGACTTCTCTTTTTTTTTAAAAATAACAGTATACTCCCTCCGGTTTAGTAAAAGAAGTCGTTTAGGACAGCGACACGGTCTCCAAAGTACAACTTTGACTTCTTATTTTTATAAAGATATTTATTAAAAACTAACATATGTATACTTTTATGAAAGTATTTTGCAAGACAAATCTATTCATGTAGTTTTCACATTTCCAAACTCAACGACTTAAAAGCTATTCACGATTTATATTCCCAATGTTTGACTCAAATCTTATCCAAAACGACTTCCTTTACTAAACCGGAGGGAGTATGTGTTTGACTGTTTGAAGTTGATGCATCCACATCTTCCGGTAGTTCACTTATGGATTTAAATGTGATTCTTCTACTTTTCTCATATTCCAAATAGAGCATTAACTATATTGAACTCCTCGATATGAAAAGTATAGTTAGAATTACTCCTAGCTTGTTTAACTTGGCGTCAAAAGGTGAGTTACCTTGGGTGAGCGGCAGGATTTGCGATACGTGCTTATGGGGTAAAAAGAACCAGTATTATAGAAGTCACTAGAATGTTTCCGGTGATAAACTCTGGCGCAAGGAAAATACCAGATACCAACTCGGTGATTTTTGAACATATATGAGTTGGTCGTCACGCTGGAATTCTAGCAATGCTGAAAAATCTTATCACAAGTTAGAGTGTTAAAGTGAAGCAGGAAAGCAAGATTGCTAGTTGCTGAAGGTTCGTCCCCCCTTTGGCCTTTGCTGCAGCTTTTTGAGCAATTTCTATGGATTGATTTTGCAGCTGGACTCACTTCTCAGATACATGCCCTTATCATACCTTTTCGATGGGATTCTAAAAGCGCATTGAGACTTCTCTAAAAAGGGAAAAAAATTCTAAATAGACTAATAGAGCATTAACTATGATACATACAGAGAGAGCTGTTCTGGCCTGTCTAATTTTACTTCGAAAATTTTAGTTCTTGATTGCGTTGAGTGAGTGTAGTGAATCTAGGATTTCCAAATAAGCGCTTACGGATCGAGCAATAAAAAGAAGGAAGGAAAAGGTGGTATTTTTTAATTCAAAAAAAGGTGGTATTTCAATGCATGCACCTGCTGGATCGTGAACGTCCTTGTTCATGTCGTGCCCACGAATCTGAAGGCTTTATGTCTGCCGCAGCCTGCTGCAGGAGGCCAATGCATCCAGCCAGCGGCACGCGCTCTGACCTGCAGGCTATCAGGCGCTTGCATTGACACTGCACCGGCTTGCCAGCTCGCCACCGTCGTCCAATCCCTTGTGATTCACATGTATGCACACGCAAGGATCATTTCTCCACAAGTTACATGAATGGTTCTCTGTACATATGTGGCATGGAACTCGGCTGCCAAGTGGGCCCGTCGTCGTTGGTTATGCAGGGCCAGCAATTCGGGTTAAACCTCTGGATTCGATGAACTTTCTTATCCCATGTGTGTTTGTGTTTGGTAGGGTTGATTGAATCAACTCATCGGTTAGCTTTAGCGAGCATTAATGTCATAACTAATAAAACTTTTAATCCAAATTTCAGAACTTTTAACTTGAAACAAATCGATTTCCAAAATTCAATGAGGAAACAAGTTCGATGCATTAGTAATTAGCTTGGTAGCCCTATGTAATATGATCCATGTTTTACAAATTGCAAGAGCTGAAACTTGTTGTGTTGACTGCATTTCCCCCCGAAGAGTTTGTGTTTATAGTAAGTTGGTAACTATGTAAGCCCAGATTTAAAAAAAAAACTAACCAACATCTCAATTATTTGAGTCGAACACCTGCAAATTGTTTTGTACGATTCATGCTGTTCTTCCTAGTGAAAGCAAAGGTCCTTCTATATAGCATCCACCCCTTCTCTTAATTTGCTCCATTACCAATCATTTGCCATTTTATTTGACGTTGAAGCTGTTGGTGTGGGACAAGCAATGCACCCAACCCAACCTGAACATAAATTATACGCAAGAGTTGTCGTTACATGCGGGATTTCTTTCCCCATTTTTAGTCGCTGACCTCCACCAGGATGAGCTGCATATGCTCGATGATACCGTTCTACCACTTCATTTGCCTGTTCCTGTACAATAAATTAAGCTTGTCAACGCCTTTGCTAGATCCCCTGTATCTAAGCCGGCCTCTGGATTGCCTGTATCTAAGCTAGCTGCAGGTCAAAACCGCCGTACGGCTAAATGAAACGTCAGCAGTCAGCTGCATGCTCCCTTCTCTTTGAACATATATACAAAAGTGCGTAGCAGTTATCTATCTTGGCCACCGAGAAGATCCTAAAGGAAAAAAAAAATCAAGATTGTTGTCATCGAGTCTGGTTGGCCTAAAAACGTGCACCTAAGGCTTGCAGTAAAGATCCTACAGGCAACAGAGTTTGCTGTCATTGAGTCTGGTAGCAAATTAAGCAGGCTTGCAAGACTATCTGTATCATGCGCAAAGCCCGTCGAATGCACTTATCATCGGGCTGGGTGTGGATTTTCAGGTTTGCTGGGTTAGGTAGCATGTAAACTGATGCTTGATACTTCAAAAAAATAAATAAAATTATATAACATCCACCACAGAAACCTGATACTTGATAGATAAGTACCAGAGTCAGCAAACTGGATTACATAACTACATAAACCAACTGGGTTTGATCACTACATCAGTCCAAGCGATAATTAGAGTTGTAGGCAAACTAGATTAAGAACACATACCAAGTTTGATCACATCAGACCGAGCGATAGCTAGAGTTGTAAGCAAACTAGATTAAGCACAATGACCAACTTTGATAACCGCATCAACTTCTCAATAATACTGATAGACTACATGATAACCCAGTAGTAGCAACACAACGAGGATCGGCATCACCAGCACCACCTAGCATTGCACATTAGCAGCATGGCACCAAAGAAGCCGCAGACTTGGATGCAAATTTAGTCCTGCAACCGAATGCAGTCAGAAGTTAGAAACCACCATTGCTGATGCAGTGCAACTCTTACTTTCCACAGTTTGTTACAAGGCATAATCTGAATAGTGTAAAGTTCGGCTCCATTGCCAAAAAAACAATGAACCAAAATGAAAGAGTGTCTAGCTACTTTCTTCATTGACAAGAAAATATTAGCAAATGTACTAGACATAGTAGTCCACATAATTCTAGTCATGGATTTGCATGAAGGATGATAACATATAAAAATGGTATGGTTCCAACAAATTACTTGTAGCCAACCCCCAACACTGTGCGCAGTTGTGCACTGCTGTCTCGTCCAATTAACATAGAAGTGTCATAAAATGATGTAGCACCATTATGTCAAAAAGGAATCAATAGTGCTCGTTGTCAAGACATAAACTACGCTATGCAAGTTTGCTAGTCCAGTTGCTTATGGCACAAGATCAATAAGCCATCTTCCTGTAACCTCAGAATGATGTTTGTTAGAAAAAAAGTAAAAGAAAAAAAACACTGCACCTCAGCATGATGCTGTACCGAGTGATCCACCATACTGCAATAAGGCAAGACACAGAAACAAATACAAAACAAAGACAGGAACATGTGATCTCCCATGCATGGTAAAAAGGCCCTAAAGTCAGCGACACTATGGTCAATGTTTAGCAAACTTGCATAAGCATGGGGGCAAAAAAGCACTAAAAGGATATAAGCCTAACACTAACCAAACTAATCACTTCTTCAACCAGATTATAACAAGTATATGGATTAACATGGAAAAAATTGCCCAAACTATAGAGCTGCTCTCGAAAACCATGGAGCAAGAGGTGCTAGTAACATTATCCATGAAGGAAAACCATAAAACCACAACAGCATTATATTTTGTTTGCACACAGTTTTTCAGAAGTCAATATATTTAGAAAAACTAAGTTTAACAAGAATGCATTTAAAGTTGCAAAAGGACCAAGAGGGGCAATTGAGAATAAAAAATCATGCTTCTTTCTGAGTTCAACAGTCCATGGAGAAATTATATCTCAGGAATGATCTTTTCAATTTCCTAAGTAATTGAGGTATGTTCCATCTTCCAAGACACTAGGTTTCCATTGTACAAGGGTTCCATTCACAAGGCACCCGTTTATTTAAAAACAAAACAAAACGATCATGTGTGTTTTCTGGAGAGGCTTGTTTCCATGATAACAGAGAATACTAGAAAACCATGTAAACAAGAACCTGAACATCAAAACAGTAGAAGATTGCCTAATAGCATACACACTACATGGTGGCCACAAGGATGCACCGAAGAATTTCATGCACCTACAATCCATTATGCACGTAACAATGAGGATAGGCAAGACAAGCAGACACCAAATATATATATCCTAATATCCTACTATGGCCTCTAAGGGACAGCGCCTCAAAGATGAATGCAAAAGGGCAGTAAAAACCATGTTAAAGAGTTACTGCCTCATATCCTTCTCAGTGACATGAATGGTGGGAACCCAAAGTAGGGAACAACGCGGCCACATAAACCGCCACGTGTCCAACATAACCTCTCAACCTTCAATGTCTTGATCTCAAGTGTGTAAAACGCTGAACTTTCGCCAGTGCAAACACCTCTGGTTCGTCGGGATAGCGATTGGTAGCCTAGTAGGAAAATATATCCTTCTGCCACAGCAACAATAAGACACTTGTCATAAGCACTAGGCGGCAGGATTGTAGCCTCCATTAGGTGCTCATTGCAAATCTCACCAGCACTAGGCAGCATGATTGCAGTCTCCATCAGGTGCTCATTGGAAATCTCACCCTCATTCTGCCTAATGGAGTAACGCAGATACTCAGGACGATCTCTATGACGAATGACTATCCCAAACCTTCCTTCACCAGCCTCAGCAACAGCAACCTCTCGTAATTCATGGTTAGGCGGGAGGCCAACAGCTGAGAACTCCATCCTGTTAACATCAAGCTTGAGCAATTTGTTGTTGCCAGGCACTTTCCAGTAGAAGCATCCATACGCATAACTGAGCCACCAATCATCCGGTGTCATGCCGTATTCGTAGTGCAAGCCTAGATCACTCCAGAAGGCTCTATTACCTGCAGTCCAGGTGCCAGAATGCGAAGAGTAGACAAATGCCACGGCCAATGTACGGTGGCGCGTCCAGCCAATCACCCTGAAGTGTGCATCCTCGTAGTCTCCAGAAGGGTCGAAGAAGGCATCAAAATTTTCAGCAAACAAGCACCAGTCAGCACCAAGGAAGGGGGCTACTATGCTCTCGGGTATGGGAGGCAGCATCGTGCAGCCCCGCGTCAAGGGGTCGGCCACGACGAGCTCCGGCAGGGTGGTGAAGTCCGCTTCCTCAGACAACAAGAACATGATGAGGAGGCGGCCATCGCGGGCATCGCGGGGAGACCAGTCGCCGGACGACGGTTCGCGGGGAGGGAGGTAGTCGAGGGAGAAGACGGCTTTGCGGTCGAAGGCCTTGGCGACGCTCGCGTTAGGGTTAGGCGCTTCGGCCTGCAGGAAGCCCACAGCCGCTGGGCTGAGAATGCCAAGGAGGAGCTGCGACGGGTAGAGAGTGCGGTAGCGCCGGAGGAACGAGTCGTTGGCGACGAGGCGGCGGAAGTAGGTGCAAGCGGCGGAGGCGCGGACGAGGTCGCGGGGAGTGGCGATGCGGACGAGGATCTCCTCGATGAGGGGCTCAGGGAGGGACGGCGCCGGCGGATCCCTGCCTCTAAGGACTGGTTGGACCTGCCCCATCGCCGGCGAGCCACCCCGCCGCCGACGACGACGGCAAAATGGATCCGCGAGTGTCGGAGTGGAAGCGTCACGGGAAGGGTGTGGTGGCTGGCTGGCGCCTGTGTGTTGGGCTTGTTGTGCCCATCGGGCCCGATCTATATTGATTGGCTTCGTCAGCCCACCACCGCTCACGGGGAAACAACTTCAAAGAAGGTTCTGTGCAACTCCAAAGTTTGTAGCATCTCTCTCCAGGTTCAAAACCGTGTACACAATTCTCAAAAAAAAAAAAAAAAAAACCGTGTACACAAAGCAACAAGTCTTTGGATGTATCCATATTCC
The DNA here is from genome assembly GCA_015476505.1 of Urochloa ruziziensis. Classification (NCBI taxonomy): domain Eukaryota; kingdom Viridiplantae; phylum Streptophyta; class Magnoliopsida; order Poales; family Poaceae; genus Urochloa; species Urochloa ruziziensis. Next base: position 20,275,119 of record CM027121.1, read on the forward strand.
ATACCGTGTGTGTCTGTGTACTCAGTATTCAATACTATGATTGTGACACATTATTCTCAAACTTATTGATTTTGAGATGTTAGGCCAGTTTACCGTGCAATAATTTCTCAAGCCTAATGGTTCCGCGTTCGTTCGGTGAACATATTGCTTGGCTTCGAAAGAATAGTCGAGTAATCAAAGCACATTATTTCCAGTGCACACGATATTTGGCAAAGCAATGTTATATGCACTTGTGACCTGTACAACCATAGTTCGTGAATTAGAGAGGCCCAATACACTTTGATCTATATAAAGATGGACTGCATACGAAGCATCATCACGTTGTTGTTCTCCAAAACCACCAACCAGACCTGATATATGGCGATACACGAAGTGCATTAACACTTGAAATATATAGACCAAGTTCCATAATGACGAACGGTAACTAAAATCGCATAGAATATTACTAATATATTACAAGATAGCCTGAAACACCTTAGAAGAGCAACATATCGTATACAATACGTCATCACCATCACCTAGTTTTAAATCAGCAGCATCAAACCAAAGAAGGCGCGGCCTCCGAATCAAATTTAGCCCTGTAAATTGTAACTGGATGCAATTCGACCTCGTTAAGAAAAGACAATGCAGATGCAGTGCAACCATTACATTCCACAGTTTTGGTAACAGGGCATAACCTGAGGTGTGTGAAGGTGAAGTGCTTTAAGTTTTGCTCCACTGTCCACTCCATTAAAGCTTTGAATCAACATGGAATGAGTATCACAGTAGTACTTTTTACTAACACGCAAATGGCAGGAAAGCAGACTCCATACATTGGCCATCACCAATTTGCATGGAAAATGAAAAAAAGAGAAAATGAACCCCCCCCCCCCCCCCCCCCCCCCACACACACACACACAAAAAAAACTAGCAGCCAACCCTGCATCTATGCACTACACCCGTAGCCCTTGTGTTAGAAAGGTAAAAAATGATGTGATTCTATGATGTTAAAAAGGAATGAAATAATGCTAATTGGTAATAACAATCTTTAATTTCATTCCTAATCTAAGGACAATGTAAAAGCAACAAATATGTCTAATATAAGTTAAGTTCCCAAAAAACCAAAACGACAAGTACTTGTGATATTCTCATCTTGTAAGCGACGACCTACTTTTTTAGTAACTAAATGGACTCCGATGGATTTGGACAAAAAGATGAAGCTACCCTTTATTATAATCTAAAGATAATACAATACAGCCACTAATGTCTAGGCATGTTAATGTACTAACGTCAAGCAAAGCAGTCATCATGACTAAGTGCACCTGTTATTGCCTATTGGTTTCATAAGTAATTTCCAGTCTAGCAGCTATGGATGGATTGGTCTGTCTCAAGATTAAATTAGCATAGCAGCACACACAAAAGTAAGACAATAACAAGAATAAGAAAAAGTCCATATTCAGGCCCATGCATGAAATGAATAGTATAAGCCTATTAAACAACCAATGGCATATTTGCCAAACTTAGGCTATGCCAGTTGTTTGTGGCACATACAATAGGCCATCTTTCTGTAAGCTCAAAATGCAGTTTGTAAGAATGTAAAAAGTTGAAGAAAAAAATCACCAGAACTCTATTCACATGTACTTACGGATTGCAATACATGATTGGGCCCCTAAGTGCAGGCAGGAGGGCCACAGACACAGGTACAAACAAAGAAAAACGTGAATCAAGTTTCCAACGCATGCCAAAAAGTTCCAAAAGTTGACGCTTTATTCAACGTCTAGGAAACTTGCGTCAGCATGGCAAAATAGTCAGTGAAAGGATTTCTATCTGCTACTCCATCCTAATCATAAAAAGGTGAATTTTTTGGCCTGCCTTGGAAAACCATGAAACAAGAGATGCTAATAACATGTAACATGATCCATTGAAGAGAAGACATTAAACCATAACATAATTATCCTTTTTACACGCAAATTTCAAATGCCAAAATATTCAGAGAAAGCACAAGTTTAGAATGAGCCCATGAAAGCACCAAGAGGGATAAATGAGAAGAAAAATTTATACTTCTTGTCCCAGTCCAACAACTTGTGGAGACATTATACTTTTGAAATGATCTTTTTTTATTTCTTGATAACTTTGGTATGTTACATGTTCCATGACACATGGTTTCAATAGCATAAGGTTCCACTTACGTGCAACTTATTGCTGAAAAACAAAACAAAAAAGATCATGTTAAAAATATAAACTCGAACAACCTAAAGTCCTAAACACATATACATTAGCCATATAGGACACACACTACATCATCCGGAGAAAATTTTGAGCGCCTGCAATTCATGTTGCACTTGCACATGATGGGTAGGTAAAACAAGCACACAACAAAAATAAAAATCATCCTATATGTCACCTACTGCAACAGGAACTCAAAGAAAAAATGCAAAAGGGCAATAAAAACTATGTTAAAGACTTACCATGTCATATCCTCCTCGGTGACATGAATGTTGGGAACCCAAAGTAGGGAAGGATATGACCACATACACCACCATGTATAGAACAGACCCTCTCAATCTTCAATGTCTTGATCTCAAGTGTGAAAAACGCTAATCTTCCTCCGCGGAGAACAACATTGCCTTGTTGGGAAATGGATCTTGAGCCTAGTAGGAAAATATATCCTTCTCCCGCAGCAACAACACGATAGTTGTCATAATCGCTAGGCAGCGGGATTGTGGTCTCCGTCACATGCTCATTGGCATTCTCACCCTCATTTTGCCTAATGGAGTAGCGCAGGGGCTCAGGAATTTCTTGACCAGAAATGTGACTGAGTATCCCAATATTTCCTTCACCAGCTGCCTCCACAACAACAGACTGTCGATTTTCATGGTTAGGCGGAAGGCTAACAGCTGAGAACTCCATCGTGTTAACCTCAAGCTTAAGCAACTTGTTGCTCGCTAACACTTTCCAGTAGAAGCACCCATACGCATAACTAGGTGACCAACAAAGCCGCGGCATGCCTTCGTCTGGGTACACGTTCAAGCCTAGTGCATCCCAATTGGCAGTAGGGCCAGCAGTCCAGGTGCCAGAAAGTGAAGAGTAGACAAATACCGAAACCACCCAGTGCGCCCAACAGATTACCCTGAATTGTGTCTCCTCGTAGTCTCCCGATGGGACAAAGAAGGCATCGAAACAGTTAATGAGCTGATCCCAGGCAGGAATACGGACGGAGGGTACTACTAGCCTGTTTGGTATGGGAGGCAGTAGCGTGTGCCCCCGCGTCAAGGGGTCCCACACGGCGAATTCCGGGAGGAGGAATTCGAAAGTGATACCATAGCACATGAGGAGAACACGGCCGTCGCGGGCGTCGCAGTGACACCAGCCGGATCCGCGGCCACCGAGGCGCTCGAAAGAGAAGTCAGCGGCGCGGGCGAGGGCGCCGGCGGTCGGCGCGTTGGGGTGGGGCGCTTCCACCGCCGTGAAGCCGTAGGGCGCGTCGATGAACCCGAGGAGGAGCGGTGGGTGGAGGGAGCGGTAGCGGCGGAGGAAGGAGGCGTCGGCGACGAGGCGGCGGAAGGTGGCGCACGCTGCGGAGGCGCGGGCGAGGTCGCGGGGAGTGGCGACGCGGACGAGGATCGCCTCGATGAGGTGGCTGGGGAGGCTCGGCGGCGCCCTGGCTCCGGGGCCCGGGGGGGATCTGCGCCATCGCCGGCGAGCCACCCGCCGCCGGCGAACGGTAGGGTTTTGGTTGGGGCGTTGGAAACTTGGAAATGGACTGGCTGAAGGAATGGGCGCGCTTGAACGGGAGAGGCCGGAATGTGTAAGGTATGGGCTGGGCCGTTCTCTTTCTGGCCCAGGCCCATGGGTTTTCGGCCTGTGTCCGTGCGTGCGCTCCTCGTGACGCCGCCGTACGCGACGTGCTCATCGTCGATCGCCGTTACTCCTCGCCCCGTCGCTGTCGTCCGTCCTCCGCTCCGCCTCCTCCAGTCTCCACTCCCTCTTCCTGCCGCGCCTCTCCGCTCCCAACCCGCGTCTTGATCCCTCCGATCTCTCTTCTCCCGGGTTCGTGCTCCTCATCCTCCTCCCTCTCCCGCACCTAGTTCTCCCCATTGGGGGCGGATTTCGCTTTTTCCCTCCCTCTCCGTGTGATTCTGCCGCATTTCTCTCGCCAGTTCTCGGACTGACAAAAGAGGTGGGGGGCTTATCTTGGCTTTTCCCCAAGCAGGGAGCAAGGGAAAGGAGGATGGAGGGTCCGCCCGTCGCGCTGTTCGACAGCCTCAAGGTGCGCATTTCGACTGCCTTCTTGTGTTTCCCATCGCCGACCTGGTTGCGGCATTTCGACGATCACACTGCGTGCTCTTGGGAGTTCGAAGTTGGTTTTGCTCCTCTGTTCCCCGGTGAATATGTGGTAGCAACGCTTGTGATTTTACTGGCATGAAACTTGGTTGGGATTGTTGGACCCTCATTACTGTCCTTTTCCTGTGGTTGAGATTGGTAGTCTTGGAGCTGATAGCAACCAATGTTGTCTGCTTAAAAGGAATGATTACCTAATGGCTAGTGGCCTTGTGCCTGTGATAGTGTAATGATATTTCAGGCACCGTGTTTGTTTCTTAGTTTTCCAACCATACAAGTGATACATGTTGCTAGCGTCGATCATATTTGGAGTGCTGTGTTATTTCTATGCAAGAAACTAAGGATTGAACTATCTGTGTCTTGCAACAGGCTGCCAAACCATTCTTCTTGCTAGCCGGGCCCAACGTGATTGAATCGGAGGAGCATGTCCTGAAGATGGCCAAACACATTAAAGGCATCACAACCAAGTGAGCAACTTATTCGTCATAGTTTTTTTTATTCAAGAAAACTAAATTTGAACATGCTCCATTTCTGTTTGTTGTCGATAACAGGCTTGGGATCCCACTTGTGTTCAAGTCCAGCTTTGATAAGGCAAATCGTACATCATCAAAATCTTTCCGTGGTCCTGGTCTGGAAGAAGGCCTAAAGGTGCAGTCAGTTGTACCCTTCAAACTAGGCAATTCATAATTTCAATAACATTGGTGTTCAGTAGGATGCACAGGTAGTTAATACTTTCTAATTCATGTGCAGTTATTTTTTTTATGTGATGCTAGTTTGGTTTTCTGAAATATCAGATGATAGTTATGTTGGGCGTACTTTTGGTTTCAGTGGCTACCTAGATTTACAGGAAGTGACTAGACAATTATCAGTACCTGTTAAAATACCGTGTGGCATTTCCGTTAACCTTTGTCCTGTCAGGTTTTATGTCTATGTCCATGTAACCTGTATGTAGCTTTCTGCGTGCAATAGTGTGTTGATATTCTCTTCTTGTACAATTTTGTCTTTTGTCAGATCCTTGAAAAGGTGAAAGCAACATATGACCTTCCAGTTGTCACTGATGTGCACGAAAGCCACCAGGTATTCATAGATTTTGCCGTGTTGCTTTCCTTTTTGGCTAAATTCTGCAGAAGACCTTTGCATGGTCTATGAATTATGTTTTTTGTTCTGAGTAATTTTTGTGAACAAAAATTTTCTTTCGTGCTACTTGGTCTTTGCATTTCTGTAACAGTAACACATGTGTGAACTTTGTTTTTCATACCAAGCTCAGTGTGAAGCTGTTGGAAGAGTTGCTGACATTATACAAATTCCAGCTTTCCTCTGTCGCCAGGTACAATTTGAACAACGGGATTTTCTACAGCAAACTACATTACTTTCATATATTTAAGCATGACTCTGCATATTTATACCACGTTTTCATGTCTAATTCGAACACATTGCTATGGTAACAGACTGATCTTCTTGTGGCTGCTGCTAAGACGGGAAAAATTATCAATATCAAGAAAGGGCAATTCTGTGCACCCTCTGTAAGTCGCATCACTAGTTGGTATTATAATTGAAATTTGAATACAAGCACTGTTAGCTACTTGCTAATTTACTGAACGAATTATTAGCCTAAAATGGTTCATGTGCTGTTTAATGTTGCACAAAGGCACAACGGTTATTATGAATGAGGTGTAGTTTTGAGAGAAAGAAAGAGAAAGCCTCACAAAAAAAAAAAGAAAAAAGAGAAAGCTATTTACTCTTACCTGGACATTTTCATGTACTTGAGACCGATGACATCTTGGCTTAAGCTGATTGAATTTTCGCATTACTTCAGCAACCAGCATGCAAGTTTAAAAGTGATTGTGACCATTTGCTCTGTGATAATCCATTTACCTTTTTGTTGAGAACCACCATATGTTTCTTCAGATAACCTTTGTTTTAAGATGAAATATTTTCCATCCCAGCCTTATTTGAGCACATTTGTCTGTTTTTTTATGCAAAAACAATTATCCAAACATATGATGTCTACATGTCTTCATATAATTCCAACTATTTTTTGACAAGATATGCAACCACTCGAGGAAGTTCTTATATATTATCTCCTGGTTAAGACTTAAAGCAAATTATTTCATCAGATTTACTTGTGCTACTTTTCTCCATGCATATGCTTGTCAAAGTTAACCTGGTACTTTGCAGGTTATGGCCAACTCTGCAGAGAAAATAAGACTTGCTGGAAATCCAAATGTGATGGTCTGTGAGCGTGGTACCATGTTTGGCTACAGTAAGGCATCTGCTCGCTCTTTCTCTTCTTTCTATTGCCCACTTAAACATCAGAGAAAACAAACAATCATGGATATAGCTCATGGGCATTAAGGAAACAAATTACATACATACTATGATATGCTATTCTTTCTGGACATAAACATGTTGTAGGCTTGTAACATGACCATGAGCACGGTTGCCAAGGGGCAAGATGAATCAAGTAGCATTCGAGGGATGAACTCTTCTGGAAAATATGTGATGCCATTACATCGTCATATCATTAATTCACCAATTAAAGTCGCGAGAGTTAAGATTTGGGTTGCCTGCAGATCATCTGCCGTGCAACAAGCGATCAATACTGTCCATTGGAGATCAAGTTTGAGTTCCTCCTTTAGATCCTGAGAAGGAAATAGTAATTTCACAGCAGCGTGCCAACTATCTCTTATGCATGCCTAACATTATCACTAGCTTCGTTATTAGTTATTTCTACATTGCTCCATGAAGACTGATATTTATCTCAATGAACACGCAGATGATCTAATTGTTGACCCAAGGAATCTTGAGTGGCTGAGGGAAGTTAACTGCCCAGTTGTAAGTATTGGAACCTTACTGTCGTTCATAACTGCATAATCCACCTCCGCTTTGGACTCATCCAGCTTCTTTCTGGTTGAACATTTCCATCTAGCTTATCGATATTTGTGGCACTTGACAGTTCTAGTATCGTGGACCAATAGTTAAAATACTAACATATTATTTAGATCTTAGGTATATGCAGCTTGACATTGGGAATGATGACTATTTAGTGTCAGTTTAATTGATTTAGCATTCGGGTGCTCTTCTGTTGTCAAAACCTATGATTGAGTTGTTTCCACTTTTCACCAGAAAATAATCTTATTTCTGTCTGATGCTTCGGAAATTTTTTTTTTTTTTTTTTTTTTTTATCATGAGTGACTTGTGGTTTGTGATTTTGTAGCACACATGTTCTTTTTGTTGCCAGACCATTCAATATTGCACTGTGTGCTAGCTACTGGGGTGTGGATTGTAATCCACTCATGAACTGGTGTGCTTTTCAGGTAGCTGATATAACACATGCTCTACAACAACCAGCTGGAAGAAAGGTATCTTTACCACTTGCCATGTTCCCCTGTTGGTTTAGGCAACCTAGATTCATGCAAGCCATCTGATGTGAAATTGCATGCAACTGATCTTGTAGCTTTTAGAGCACCATGCTGTTCCAGCCTTGACCATATCTATAATCCAATAACCATAATCATACGAATCTGCATGTTATATGCAATTAGGGCCTTTGGATCTTTCTAATAGTTTCACTATTCTTTTGAACATTTACCTACTATCAAAATGAGCCCACTCGTTTTTTGTTTTCACTTCACAACTTCAGGACTAGCTCATAATGAACTCTTGTTATTTTTGGTGGGTGTCCGTTTCTGTTAAACTGGTGCGTCTTGTGTTCTATTTTGTAAGCTTGATGGCGGAGGTGTTGCAAGCGGGGGCTTACGAGAGCTAATACCGTGCATCGCAAGGACTTCTGTTGCTGTTGGTGTTGATGGTATTTTCATGGAGGTAAAACAGAAAGGAATATAAAGAAAAGAGCAAGCTATTTTGTTAATTTGAAAACAATCTGCTGTTGTACTCAACATTAAATGAAATTATCTAAATTAAATTTACTTTATTGGGTAATCCCACAGGTACATGATGATCCCTTGAATGCACCATGTGATGGCCCAACCCAATGGGTATAATCCAGTTCATCATGCAATCCTTTTCACTTTACATACCATTGCTCATGATGTTTTTCATATAACCACATGTTATTTCTTCTCTTTTTCTTAGCCATTGCGCAATTTGGAGGAGCTATTGGAGGAATTGTTAGCAATTGCTGTAAGTTTAACAACCTTCAGTATGTTTAAGTCAGATCTCTCGGTAATCTTACCTTTTGTTTTTTCCTCTTGGTGCGAAGCGAGTTACCAAGGGAAAGGAACCCTTCAAGATTGACCTCACTCCGTTCCAGGAATGATCTGGTTTGGTAGACAGAGCACAATGCCAGTGTCCATTGGTTTCACCAGGGTGTATTTTTCGTTGCTGTACTTGTTACTGTTTCAAGCGTAGCTGCCGTAGATGATTGTTATCTCTGAACTGCTTAGTTGAAGCCTGTTGTGCTATGTTATTTGACAAACAATATCGTTGCAAAATAAATGTGATTGTTGGTTGATTACCAGCTCTGTTTCTGTTTGCCCAGACGAGGTATTAGCATCCTCTCTCTCTCTCTCTCTCTGGGCGGACAAAATGCAATGAATAAGTTGCAGATAATTTGCAAAATAAACTACCAGGTTTCTATTTTCCAGCATGCTTGCAGCAATGAGCAGTTTTAGACAGTCACCAAAATAGACATCAGCAATTACAAGTTGCATTTTTCTACAGCACTAGCCGTCTCTACTCCATAGTCGCCTATGTTACTGATTTGACCGTCTACTCCTTTTCCTCGTGGATACTTGACTTCTTTCAGATGCAGAGAGCCTTTTCTCCTTGAAAGCCTTGACCATGTTGTACACCTGACGTGAAGCTTACGTATTAGTTTTGATCAGATCTAGTGCAATTTCACATTGTAAGTACTCCAGATGCAATTACCTTGCGAATACCAGATGTTAATCCCATGGAATCCACTGAGGACTCATTGGCGAATTTCAACTTTGTGCTTTCATCTTCCTTTTTGCATAGTCGATCCCCACCATCTACAATGCAGTTAGTTAGCAAGCAAGAAGGGAAAGTAAGACAAGGAACATAAATTGCTTTTTGTGACAAAAACCAACAAACTCTACCTTTGAGATTAATAATCATCAGCTCCACATGCATTGTCAGGCGAATATGGGAGAAAATATGGACATGCTCCCCAACATCCTCCCGAAGGATCACATCCGATTTCCATCCCACATCGTTGCTAAGCAACTTTGTCAGATACTTGTCCATTGCTTTCCTCCTATTCAGCAAATCGGTCTTCCCTTCGTCCACAAGGACCAGTGGGAACTCCCAGAGCCCTGCAAGCAGACCCTCCTCTGGTCTCTTTATCAGCAAAAAGATATCATCACTGCCCTTTGTGTCTGTCACCTCTTCACCCAAGCCTTGTGCAATCTGGACGACACAAACAGCAGCGAAATCGCTCCGAGGTTTGGCCTTTGGAACTACTCGTGGGTAGTCCGTTACTTGAACTGATGAACTTTCCAGGGAAAGTGCAAGCGCTTGGCAGTGACTTTTGACTGGGCATCCAGAGCAACCAGGCTTTGTCTTGCTACATAATGTTGCTCCTAATTCCATCATTGCTTGGTTGAAGTCTCCTGGTCTCAAAGGATCAACCAGCTGACCTGCAAGCTCCCTACGATGAAAAAATGTAAATTGTGCAAGTTCTGAGATTGGTGTAAAGCTTCCCAAATCAAAATTGGAGTCACAGCAAAACAATGTGGTTACAGGAGAATGTGGTTACAGGAGAATCAGTATCACTGTATCATTACCTGTCCAACTATGGTAAAGCCTGCACTAAGTTTAGGAAGGGATTGGAAAATGCAAGTCACAACTGTAGGTTGAGATCAAATATGTACATTTTTATTTCAACTATACAGCACAATGCTATGTATTACTTTACTGCAAAAAGAAATCCAACTGTAGGAGTGTTAAAGCCTATTGTTCAGTGCAAAAAAAGAAAACAGGACAAAGTACAATAAATGACATTACTTGACTGCAAAAAATGCAATATTTTAAAGAGCATTCTACCCTGAACAAACAACAAACAAGATGAACTTAAGTTCTTCAAGTTGTCAACAGGGACAGGACAGTGCTGCTAACCAGAATCTCTTCATTGTTGAGGATTCTTTTGGATTGTCGGCAATGGCATAAAGTCTGCTGATCACTCGTACCACATTTCCATCCACAACAGGGACAGCCTGTAACGACAAGAAAGGCCACAAAATCATTTGAAAAGGAATTGAGAATGCACATGCACAAACTCATATCACGGGTTGCTAAACTGCAGACAACCTCATTGAAGGCTATGGAAGCGATGGCTCCCGCCGTGTAATCCCCAATTCCGCGAACCTCACGAAGGGCTGACGCCGTGCGAGGAAACTCCTCCTTTTCCACGATCTGTTTTGCTCCCTGTTTCCCCAACATAAAGAACATCAACCATAACATAAATAGAAGTCCTTCGTCCTAGATTCATAGCACTAAAGACCGCAATATTGTTAAATGAAGGTAACTACAAAAAAGACAGAGGAAGATCATGTAACAGACTACATTCCTGAGAAACTGTCCAAAATTTCAGATCACCAGATGAAGTAACATAATGACACATCTCACAAGTCACAACTAGTTGAAATGCAAAGCAAACCATTAACTACTACTCAGATTTCTTTTTCTTCATTTAAAGGGAAATAGAACTTTGAGTTAATCTTCCAGGCTCTCAGAGGCAAAACATCGAACAGGGGATGCGCACAGCAGCTAAGGTTGCCAAGCAAGCCCCAACCAACCATCTGATACACATGCCCCAGTCCCTTCCCCATCAATCCATTACAAGCACAACTCACCTCCAGCAGAAATCGAGCCCTCCGGTAGTAGCCGAGCCCCGCCCACATCTCGTTCACCTCCTGCGGCAAGCATCAAACCACAGCCACGAATCGAGAACTCGATTATCATTTACCCACCACAACATTTTGGGGTCAAAGATCCAATCTTCCCCGCAAATCGAAAGTTTTTTTCCTCTCCTGCCCGATGTATCAAGTATTGCTCACCTCCTGCGTGGCGGCGGCGAGGCTCCACACGGTGGGCCACCGCGCCATCCACCGCTCGTAGTAGCCGACGACGACGGGGACCCGCGTCTGCTGCAGCATCACCTCCGACACCCACACCGCGTACGCCCTCTCCTCCTCGCCGCCGCTGGCGCGTCTCCACGGGAGGTCCCGCCGGTGCGCGTCGTACCACCGGAGCAGCTGCGGGCGCAGCGCCGCCGGGACGGCGGCGGCCGTGGCCGCGGCCCCGGGCACTGAGGGAGCCAGGTCCTCGATGTCAGCGGAGGAGACCGCTGGTGCCGCCTTGGCGCGGCGCGGTTGGGGCCTTCGGGTGGGAGGTCGGCCGCGGCGGTTGTCAGCGGCCTCGGGGTTCTTGGCCATTGAATTTTGAAATTTTAGGGATTTGCCGCCACTGTGGTCTGTGGAGACGGGAAGACGGGAGTCACGGAGCGAAGCTGACGAGTCGAGAGGAGAGAGCGCGCGCTTGGTCCGTCTTCTCTCTTTCGGAGGGCGTGTTTAGCACTCAAAACAATTTCAAACATCGCATAAAAAAAATTTACATGCATAAAGTACTAAGCATAGACAAAAAAAACTCACTAAATGGATAGAGTGTGTCTTGAGAGACAAATCTAATGAGTCTACTTAATCCATGATTTGCAAAGTAATCATCTGCTAATTATTAATTAATTATCATCTAATTACTTGTCATTAGATTTGTCTCATGATGAGCATGCTAGATCTATAATTAGTTTTATTAATACTACATACGTTACTGCTCCTAAATGGTAAATTTCGCTTGATGTGACATTTACCTACTCTCACAAAAAAAATTCTACGTCCATCTAAACACCGCCCTCGGTTTCGGATATATAGAGAGAGATTCACGGGTTTGAAAGACAGCTGAAATTTGAACGAAATGTAACAAAGAAAAAGTTTATTAAAATATATCAAACATATACTCCTCTATGCTTAAATGGAATGAACTACTAATTAGTTTGTCATAGATATGATATACGGAGTACTATTTAAAACCGGGGTATTAATTTAGTTTTCTTAAAAATGAACTTCCGCCCCCGTCGTTGCCGCGTGCGCGATCGTCATGCTGCTGGTCCTTACCACATCGTCCGGGCCGCAGCCGGCGACGGCGACGAAGTGCAGCGATTGTGCGTCGCAATGCACATATACTACGTGCAACGACCAGGTTTCCAGCTCTTGCGGCGCCGCCAAGGTCTCGGCCGCAGCAGTGCTTGTCCTCCTGCCAAGGAAACAATGCGTGTGCAGCTTCTACTGCGGTAAGGCTGGTGACAACACCTACAGCAGCTGCTGGTCCTCCCTCTACACCCGAACTGCTGGAACCACTGTAACACCGCCTGCACCAGCAACTGCACCTAACGCATGGATGTGGTACGTCGACGCAATGCATATGTGCGTCCTACATGTATCTTTTGAATTGTGTTTGTGTGTGTGAGTGTGTTTATCTGCGCATATGTGGAGTTTGCACGTGAGCACGTCCTATTCCTGTTTGAATAAAGGGTCATGTACTAGCTAGTCTGTGGAGTCCTCTGAGCATTTCTATGAGAAGTTGTCCGCATCAGCTTTGAGTTACACTTGTATACTCTACTCCCATATGAGTTTAGTTAAACAACGAGAAGGTGAAGGTGCATGATTGCTGAGTCGTCGTTTCTTCCATGAACAGCGTCACAGCAATATAAAGGCAGAAATGGACATAATGATGATGCAGGCACAATCTGGCAGAATTTTTGACAGTGGCACCAGGTCATTCGCTTTCTGAAAATAAAGGTTAAGCAACCATCGTTCACATAATCTCTGGAACACACCAGAGCAGTTATCCAGTTGCTAGCAAGTTCATACTGTTCTGAAAAAAACAATAAGTTAAAGTGACATGATTATTGAAACTTTGGAGCTCGGCAGAGATGATCAGTTGCTTCACTTCTTCTCAGTCTGAAGTAGCAGCCATTCAGTATACACGTCCAATGGATACAGTTGGAAGTGCCATCAGAAATATGAACTTGATACCATTGGAACGAGAACTCGAGGCATCATTTTGCCTTTACAGCTTCCTGTCTTGCCTTTACGGCTTCGTCATATCCTGGTAAGAATTGAAGCATACCAAGGATTTGTTTAATATTTGCGTTCTCTGGGCCAAGTTTAAGCTCAGCCCATGCCTTCGCTGCTATGAAACAATCCACAGTAACCTTAAGGAGCTCAGCATGCGATTCATCACCCTCAGAGCGTCTCCAACAGATGGACTATCCCCTTTCCCATTTTCACTGTTCATCCATATAGGAAAATGAAAAGCAAAAAATCATTCCCAACAGATCCCCTTCTCCCTTTCCCCTTTCCCATTTCTCTCTTTTTTCCCCCTCCCTCTCCCCTTTCTTTTCTCAATCCAGCCTTTTCTCCCATTCCTCTCCCTTTCCTCCCTTTTCTTTCTGGCCATCCGATCCATCCACGGGCGACCGTTGGATGGCCGGTCTCTCCACGCAGGCCTGGGCGCCGCCGCGTCGGCATGCGCGCCGCCCGCCTACGGCCGCCTCCCCGCGCGCCGGCAAGCCCTGGCACGGCCCGCTGCTCCCCTGCCGCCTGCGCGCCGCCTCCTCTGGCCCGGCCGGCGAGCCGCGGCCGACGAGCCACCGCGCGCTGCCCTGCCGACAAGCCACCGCACGCCGCCCTGCTGAGGCCTGCGAGCCGCCGTGCGCCTTCCCTGGCCCGGCCGCTGCCACGCGCCGCTCCTGCCGCGGCCGGCAAGCGCTCGTGCGCGCGGAGCCCAGGAGGCCCCGCCCCGGCCGCCGCCCTGTAGCCGCGCGTCTGTGTTGGAGAGGAGGAAGGAAGAAGATAAGGTGGCCACTGACCGATGGGTCCCGCGTGTCAGGAGGAGGAAAGGGGAAATGAAGAACTGATTTTACCACCTTTTGCTTAAATGGTGAAAATGTGAAAGGGGATTCCTCTATAAGGTGAGAAAGAGGAAAGGGGAAAGGAAAATTGTTGGAGATGCTTTCATCTTCCTCCTCCTCATCGTCGTCATATTCGGTAAAGACATATATGATATATGAGCACGCAAACAACAGCAGCAAAGACACTAATCACATAGCGCTCCCTTGTGTTTCTTATTATGAACCTCGCACTCCTGTTGGGTATGAACGTGCTTGAGAAGACTTTATTTTGTTGTTCCTGCCAACCCTCGCACCATCTCCATCTGTGCGTGCGTGAGCAGTGAGCACACGTCCGAAGGTTCGTCTGCCATGGCTACAAAGGGAAAGAGCTAAATGAAGATTTAAACAAATGAATGCATAACAATGGGCTCCCTTCAGCAATGCCATGATTCATTCCACCAAGAACTGAATTCTGTACCTACACATACCAAATATCGAGAACACAACAGTACTGAGGAACCATTCTGGGATAGAAATCTTGCCTGTTCAGATAGAGATTTGGACATTTGGACTAAACCATACGAATTCCCACAGCAATCGGCCTACTTGGAGAGGAGTATTGTTGTAGAAGTTTCTGAACTAAAATAATCACTAAACACTAATAAAGGAGATTTGAAATCAATCGGTCAGATTTGAATTCTGCGATGTGACGGCTAGCAGTCGAATGGATTCCTCCCAAGCCGATTGCAGCACGGAAGAATCAAGAAAGCAGAGACGAGCCGACGAGGTCAGATCTCGGCGGCGGCACTCCGGCCGGGCCGGGGCCGGATCCCCAGCTCCTCGATATCTCTTCTCGGTTTCACCTCTCTCATCCCACCGTAAGGACAGGGACAGGCGACAGAGCAAGCAAAGAGCGCGCCCGTCGGCGGTCGTCCATGGCAGGAGAGACCAAGAAGGACTGCTGGGTCGTCATCGACGGCAAGGTCAGAGTTTGTGATTTCTCCTGGTTCGCTGGGAGAGACAGAGATCTGATTCGATTTGGTCAGCCTCTGATGATTTTGCTGGCCTGGCTCCTGTCACGCTGGTCATATTTCTGAGATCGTGAAAGGACTTCTATGCTCGTGCCAAGACTTGAGGGACATGTTAACGCGTGACGCACTTCAAGCTATTGCTGGAAGCTCATATTCCAATTGCTTCTAATCATAGTGTTATTTTCTTTTTCTTTTTTTTTTGAAAATTCACTAGTGCTATTTTCTCAAATATATCAATTTGAGTAGCGATGGAGATGTTTATCTGCTTTCCTACTATTTCACTCTAGGTTCTTAAACTATTGCCGAGATCCCATCTAGATCCATGAACTAAAAAAGTGGTCATCTAAGTCATTTAACTCTTATCGAGATCTCATCTAGATCCATGAACCAGAAAAGTGATCACGAGTCCTTCAGTTATTATCGTGGTCTCATCTAGATCCATGAACTAAAAAGTGATCATCTACGCTCTGTTCGTTTGGCAGGACTGGGCTGAAAAGTCTATTGATTTTGGCTGATTCTGGGCTGATTCAGTAGCGTTCTGTGAGGGAAATAATCTGAAGGGTTGGGCTGATAAGCCAAACGAACAGAGCGCGGTCTACAATCTATTAAATAGCGGTCATCTAGGTCCAAGAGCGTCTACAAAGGCACTTTTACCTTACGTGGCGATGCCAGCATGAAAAAATTGTAAAAAAAAAGAAACTTGCTCCTCTTGTCCCTTAACATCGGCCAGACCTTTTGACGTGCATCTGCTACCTGTAGATCCTTCGGATGGTGGGCTTCATGCGTGATTTTGGGTTGCCACTGTGCGCCAAGGTCATCGAGATTGGGGCTCGACTGTCGGGCTTCATGTGTGATTTTGGGTTGCCACAGAGGCAAAAGATAGCTCCATGGATGCTTTTAGACTTGGATGACCACTCTTTAATAGATCATAGATCTAGATGACCTTTTTATAGACCTAGAGGAGACCTCGTTAATAGTATAATGACCTAGATAACCACTTTTTTAGTTCATGGACCTAGATGAGACCTCGGCAATAGTTTAAGGACCTACAACGAAATTTACTCAATCGAGAATTCAATCAGGAAAGTGCATACCTAGGTCCCAGGCTCGAGTTTAGTTCGGGGAAAAGCGTCCCCTTTTCACGAAAAGTTATCCACCTCGAGAACCGTGTCAGTTCATTTCTATCTCTATGCACGCTTCCATAGAAACAGTATTTTACATATTTTTCCTCCATTTTCCTACATCTGTACCGATCAAACTCTGATGCCATTATCAAAATGAGTTCACACAAGCTGGAGTTACCGAGTGTGTCAAGTCATCAGTCCACATCAAGTCTCTTTCTGGCCACGGGGGTTACAGCAGCACATTTGACAAACTAAAATCCAGGATGACCAGCATTAATCTTACGATCTTGTTCACAAGAGAATCTGCCCACAAAAGTCACACACCATAGCGGCGGCCACACGCAATCCCTTTCTCGCCTAAACAGTCAAGGATTTTATAGATGGAAAAAAGTTCATTTTAGTTCCTTCACTTATTCATTTTACTTCCCTCTAAACAAAATTTAAGCTCAATTTACTCTCCAAACTATTTTAGTTGGTCCAACCTACCTCCTAATGTGTTTTTGGATTTTTGTTTCTCCATGTTTGAGTTGAATTTTAAGTTCAAACTTTGTGAGCAGGTACATAACATGATGCTTTTTGTTAAAAAAACTATTCTAAATTTTTTTATGCTTATTTTCATAAGTTAGATTATTTAATACGAAACTGATCTTAAATATACAACTATGAAAAGTAATCATGAAACATTTTTAATGTAGGGCATCATGTTATAAGTCAATTGACAAAATCTAAAATTAAAACTCAACTTGTACAGAAAGAAATAAAAAAAGAAATCTAATTGGGGGTACATTGGATTAATAAAAATAGTTAAGTGAGCCTAAATTTTGTTTAGGGGTTAAGCGGACAAAATGAATAGGGAAGAGGAGTAAAATGGACCTTTTCCGCCTTAATTTGACAATTGACACCCATAATTTGAGTCTACATGGCATGCATGCTGAAGAAGTGGAAAAGGAAAAAAAGAGAAAGAAAGTAACACTTGTCCACATTACAGATTCTAACAGACCTTGGACTTGAACATGTCGTTGCCGTGCCATAGATGTTCCTCAGCATAACACATATATCTTATAATACGTATCGCCATATGGATGTGTACGTTTTCAACATAATAATATTTGTGGTCCCCTGATATATTTTAAAAAAGAAACGACCAAGGGACAAACGTCTCCTGGAATTTTTATTAGGCGGAGAGGCCGCGCTCGAACCCAGGTGCCCGCTGATATATTTTTGCGCCTCAGTGCTGTCTTTAATTCTTACTCATCTGTGCATGCAAGATCTCCCTCTTCATCACCATGCCTTATCTCCACATCGCTATAGCACTACTACTTTCCCTGCACATCCCTGCAAGTTCTGCCACGACGGATACCATCTCAGCTGACCGAGAACTCTCTGTTAGCGACAAGCTTGTCTCCAGAAATGGCAGGTACGCACTTGGCTTCTTCAGGGTGGGAAACTACTTGTCCCAAAACACTAGCAACTGGTACCTTGGCATATGGTTCAATAGTGTCCCCAAATTTACTCAAGCATGGGTAGCAAACAGAGATAACCCATTCAAGAGCCCTACCTCACTGAAGCTAAAAATCTCTTATGATGGCAATCTTGTCGTCTTAAACCAATCTACCAACTCCGTTATCTGGTCTACCCATGCCAAGATGACAAGAAACAATACCGTTGGCATGCTCCTGGATAGCGGAAATTTTATCCTTAGAGATGTTTCAAACTCGTCGCACACTTTGTGGCAGAGTTTTGACTACCCAACGGACACATTTTTCCCTGGGATGAAGCTTGGTTGGGACAACTTTACCGGTCTGAATCGCCGTCTTGTTTCTAGGAAAAACTCAATAAGCCCAGCAACTGGTGTATATTGTGAGGAGCTAGACCCTAGTGGTGTCAACCAGCTTGTTCTTGCACAACAGAATTCCACTGCACCATATTATTGGTCGACTGGGGTGTGGAATGGCCAACACTTCGCCTTACTGCCAGAAACGGAAAGGAACACTGGTAACGAGTCATTAGTGACGAATGCCCATGAGAAGTACTACACATATACATTCCTAAATGAAGCGACGATAACCGTTTATAACAACCTAGACGTTTCTGGTCAAGTAAAGGTGTTTGTTTGGTTTGAAGGCTCACAAGACTGGATACTGGCCTACTCGCAACCTAGAGCTCAATGCGATGTGGATGCAGTCTGTGGGCCTTTTGCAATTTGCAATGATGATGCCCTTCCTCATTGCACTTGCGCGAAGGGGTTCTCCATAAGATCTCCAGAGGATTGGGAGCTAAGCGACCGAACAGGTGGATGCATGAGGAATACCCCACTAGATTGCATCACAAACGGAAGCTCAACAAGATCCACAGACAAATTCTTATCTTTGCCATGTGTTAGTTTGGCTCAAAGTTTGCGCAGGATAGAAGATGCTCAAAGCATAGGTGCTTGCGCTCAAGTCTGCCTAGATAATTGCTCTTGCACTGCATATTCCTTCAGCGATGGTACATGCTCTGTTTGGCATGGAGAACTGCAGAATATAAGGCAAATACAATGTAGTAGCGCTGCAATTTCAAAGGGAGAAACTCTTTACCTCCGCCTTGCTGCTAAGGATATTCAAAGCTTAGAGAAAAGTAAAAGAGTGTTTATTATTGGAGCCGCCGCTGGCAGTGTCGCTGCTTTGGGTCTGTTTACATTCTCCATGCTAATAATGGTTTGGAGAAACAAAAGAAAGAGTTCCAGTCAGTTGCCAAATACTGCTCAAGATTGCAATGGAATTATTGCATTCCGATACAATGTTTTGGAAAATAGAACTAAAAATTTCTCAGAGAAGCTAGGGGAAGGTGGGTTTGGTTCTGTATTCAAGGGGCTTCTGAATAATTCAACTGCCATAGCTGTGAAGAAGCTTAATCATCATGCTCATCATAGAGAGAAGCAATTTAGAGCTGAAGTGAGCTCGATTGGAATTATCCAGCATATCAATTTAGTCAAATTAATAGGATTCTGTTGTGAAGGTGCTAGAAGGTTACTTGTTTATGAATACATGCCAAATGGCTCTCTTGATGTCCATCTTTTCCAGAGCCATGCTACAGTGCTGAATTGGAGTACCAGATATCAGATAGCTTTAGGAGTTGCTAGAGGATTGGCCTACTTGCATGAGAAATGTCGAGACTGCATCATACATTGTGATATTAAGCCAGAAAACATTCTTCTTAGTGATTCATCTGTCCCGAAAATCGCAGATTTTGGAATGGCCAAGTTTTTGGGAAGAGATTTTAGCCGAGCCATAACTAGTATGAGAGGAACTATAGGATACCTTGCACCTGAGTGGATCAGTGGAGTGGCGATTACGCCAAAAGTTGATGTTTATGCCTATGGGATGGTGTTACTGGAAATTGTATCTGGGAAGAGGAACTCATGTGTTTCATGTTCTTGTGGTAGCAATCATGACGTTTATTACCCTGTACATGTTGCACGGGAGATTCTCACTGGAGATGTTAGAAGCTTGCTGGACAACAGATTATGTGGCGACGTGAATTTGAAAGAAGCTGAAATAGCCTGCAAGTTAGCATGTTGGTGCATTCAAGATGATGAGTCTGATCGGCCAACAATGGGCGAGGTGGTTCAGATCCTTGAGGGTCTACTCGAAATCAACATACCTCCAATGCCAAGGCTGCTTCAATCTATCGCTGGAAGCACAAATTATTCCACTTGCTGCTAATCTTCTTTTAGCCAAATATATCGATTACAGACTTATAGTATCCATCGAAGTATTGTATTTTTGGTGCTTGCCTTGTATTGTGAATAAACTTGGTGCTTTTATAGCACAGATGCTTTGTAATACTTATACTGTCATCTCGTCTCTTGTAGAATTAATCTGCAGTATCCATCAATTGAGTAAAAATAATTTGAACTATATGCAACCTTGCAGGCTATTTCGGAGGTTTGAACAATCTGTTTTTTTATATAAAGATAGCACGAACACTGTCATTTTTTGAAAAAAAATGTTGATTTTTTTTTAAAAAAAAGTTGAGAATGTTACAAAATGTTGGCTCAACTTTTGTTGAAAAAAATGTTGATCACAAAAGGTTGAGGCTCAACATTTTTTAAAAATGTTGATGACAAAAGTTGAGGCTCAACATTTTCCAAGAGTGTTGGCAAAAAAATGTTGAGGTTCAACTTTTTTCGAAAATGTTGGTCAACATTTCTTAGGAAAATGTTAACTCTCCCCCGCGGCTCAATTTTTTTGAAAGTGACAGAGCTAGAGAAAAAATGTTAGTGATCAACATTTCTTAAAGAATCCTGAAAATGTTAATGTTCAACAATTTTCGAAAATATCAGCGAAGAAAAGTTGAGGTCCAACGTTTCTCGAAAATGTTGGTCATCATTTCTCAAAAAGATGTTAGAGCTTAACGTTCTCGAAAAGATAAAATGTTGGTCAACATTTTTGTATTCAACATTTTCCAATGAAATGTTGAGTGGCCCATTACCAACTGAGGGGCCTTGATGAGTTTTATAGATGAGTTAGTTAAAATCTTTCACTAGATGTATAGGAGCCCCCGTGTGCCATTGCCACCACCACCAAACACGCAACACTATCAGAAAGGTAATCGCATATGAATTGAACAATACTTATACACCTGAGACATCCATAAGTTACACAACACTTATCCCTGACTAGCCAAGGACTCGATCAGAAGCTGGTAGCCCTCGGGCACCCTGCTCTGAGTTTTTACGCATGCAGCTAGGGTAGGCACGTCTGCCTTTACATCTAGGAAAGTAGCGATCTTGAGCAGCAAATGGAAGTCGGAGATCCGCCTCACAAATGCCAGATGCTTTGTCCGGTCCAGGTGGCTTCTCAGCGCGCTCATCCCTACGAGGGCTGCCACGGTTCTCTATCGGGAAGCCTACTGAGAGTGGACCCTGCATACACCAAGTGAACTGAGGTTAGAACATCAAAATAGGTAAAACAGAAATTTGCAATCAGCTACCACGAAAAGCATACAGTGAATTATTTCCTCCCTGCCCTACACCAATTATGAAATGTGTGACCACCCAAACATACAACAGTTAGAAAAATAAATCTAGGGCATCATCAATCGTATTATGGAAATCTTAATTGAACAAGAATTTATAAAAGTCGTAATCAAGAATCACTCCCCCAAAAAAAACTCAATCATATCAACAGAACTCACAGGAACCAACACTACTACCATGCATCAGTAGCACAACAGGAACAAGGACCAATTAACAGTTTCTGGTTGATTTAAAGATAAAGTGTCCGCTGTAAAGGAACATGCAATCTAACATAATTTTAACATCTAAATATATGTAATTTATGTAACATCTTTTTGTGTTTTACTATGCCATATATGTAAGAATTGTTATGTCCAATGACTGGTTACGGACAGGTGCTCGATTGGAATATACAGTGTTTCCAGCTTGATTGCAGCGCCAGTATAATAGTTCAAGGCTAGCAAGTAACCAAAAGTAAATCATACCATTTATCCACAGTTAGCAGGTTTTATGATTTTAATAACCCAAAATTCAATATAATTTTTCATGTTAGACTATGCCAAGTAGAAACAACATATGCACTAAGATTATTTTAGGATGAATCTGATAAAATGAAAATCTACAAAGGAGCAAGCAAACATGGCATCTAAGTCATAATTGCAACCTATGGATGGCCTTTTCCATTTCTTTGCACCGAAAGCGGAGAATCATGCATTGGATAAAAAGATGGAATTTTTAGAGCCTTTGATCCCTTCTGATAAAGATTCTGATAATTCTTTTAAAGGTATATCCATAGAATATTTTAGGGAAGCAATTTTAGAGTCCTAAGATTTTGAAATCCCATAAGATGAAAGGTAGATTCATAGAATATGTGGGGAAGAGCAAAGGTACATAGTCATAAATGTCAATTTCCTTTTCTTATGCAAGTTCGTTTCAAATATTCTGTCAAACCCACTAATCTGACAATGATAATGAAGAACCACATGCCTAAAACAGATACACTCCTAGACCTGCCTCAGCACACAGCCAATATTTTTTAATAAAAGCACACCACGTAAATCATGGATTACAAAATTATGTCTCATATAACTTGTAAGCAGTATAGCAGATCACTCTACATAGGTGAATGTTCCTTACAGGGCAAGTATTTTCACACTTACTTGGGTGCTAGGCCCAGCATATGTGCTCATCTTGTTAAGAAAAATGCCAGAGCTCCATTAAAAAAAAATGGTATACTGAAACCATAAATCTCTGTAACCTAACCAACCCAATTTGCGGATCAGACCCACTTTAAGCACAATTTTCATGCCAATGATGCTGGTTAACTCCGTGCTTCCCTATCCAGATGTAATTCAATGACCCACCCACGATATAACAATGACAAAGCAATATGTTTAATTACTGTGGACTGTGGAGTAGGTTGTCACTTCAAGTATCACACACAAAGATGCAAATCTTTTTTTCTAACAATAGTGTACCAAGTTACCCAAGGGGGCAATCCTATGGTGTTAAGTCAAAAGCATAGTGCGTCAAGTTGCCAAAGTATTCCTACAGTCCAGGTAAAAAATACATAGTGTGTCAATTTGCTCTTCTAAGAAAGGATAATATTTGTGGTCAACTTGTAATTCAAGTCCCGAGCGGAAGCATAGGTTATTGATCAACTGCTCCCTAGCACAAACTCATATATCCTTTTTGCACCTAAAATGTTCAATTTTTCAACCCAGCTATGGTGCCTTTTAACTTTTATAATCCATGTTGTACTGACAATTTTAACGAAACAAGAGCTCATGAGCTAGCCAACTGCAACTGAAGCAGCAATCCTTCCTGTCAACAAAAAAAAAAGTCCTAATTTTGCCCTTCAATTGGAATTTTGTATTGCAAATCTAATCAACTATGTTCACTAACAAGTACTTGCATGACCAGACCAAAATCCTATATCCAATTCAAGTGAATATTGACGTGGTTCACTTCAAATTCAGTATTGCTACTAATTAGACAACATTGAATCAAAATAAGCATCTATTTGTATTGCATACAAATTTCAAAGTAGAGAAAACATAGCAGAAAAGTGAGTAAAGAATACCTGGTGATCAGAGATCTTGACGGGGACAAGGAAGAAGTCATTGTCCACCTCCATAGTATCCTTACCCCCTGCCACCACCTCCTTGCGCATCTTGGACAGGCGGGGATCGTCGGAATCCCCAACCTCAGTTTTCAGGACCCCATCCTTGAAGAGCTTGACACAAATCTCACTCATCTGAAAGGCCTCAAAATGCACATCGCCAGTACCGTCATCCCCCACCTCCAATTTCACTATGGCAGTGACCCACTCCGGGATCCCACCCTCGGCCTGCAGCTGAGCCGCCTGCACAACCTCCCGGTTGGACACAGTGTACTCGCCCGTCTCGCTGGCCTTCCTCCCCACGGCCTGCGTGAAGACGAGGCCGACCCGGCGCATCCCGAGCCCCTCTGCGATGGCGTCGACACGGGCCTCCTCATCGGGATCCCTCATGAGGTGGAGCACGTCCTCGGAGCCCTGCTGCGGCGGCTCGTAGATGAAGTCGACGAAGACCCCCTTGGTCTCGGCGTCGACGCGGCCGTAGAGGAATCCCGCCCGCTTGACGGCGAACGCGAGGGACTCGGCGACGTAGAGCTGGAAGGCGTTGGCGGCGTCGCGGTCGAAGGATGCGGCGGCGCAGAGCGCGTTCTCCTGGCGGGTGACGCGGACCTGGCGCGCGATGAGGTCGTCCATGGTCATCTTTCTGCCGAAGGAGCCGGCGGCGGAGAGCGCCCTGGGCGGCGGCGGGCGGGCGGAGCGCGCGTCGGGCGGGTAGGCGAGGTAGACGAAGGCGCCGTTGGCGAGGCGGAGCGGGGCGGCCGGGTCGGCGAGGAGGGGGACGGCGGCGGAGGGGGTGGGGAGGAGGAGGGCGGGGTCGAGGGAGATGCGCTGGACAGGGACGGGCACGGTGAGGTGCGACTCGATGAGACGCTGCAGGTCGGCGACGGTGGCGGAGGCCGGGTCCGGGACCGTGATGCGGTCCGTGCCGTCGCGGCTGCGGATGCGGAGAATCATCGCGGCGGCGGCGGCGGCGGCGGCGCTGGGAGTTGCTGCTCGCGCTTAGCTTCGGCGGTGGGTTTTGCGGGGATTGCTGGGGTGCGCTGCCGCGATTTATATAGGCCGACCGCGGGTAGGTTGCGGAATCTGTGCGCGAGGAGGAATCGGAGCAGGTGCGCTGGTGCGGGGAGACGGCGGGGGAGAGCCGGAGATGGAGAGGGCGGTAGTTGCGTCTTACCGGGAAGTACACCTGTTTGTAAAGGGGATATTTAATTATTTGCCACTTTTACAAGGGTCGCTTCTTATAGGGTCACTTCTTCGTTTGCCAGTTTTAGAATGACGCCTATATATTTGCCCTGCTCTTCGAGTTTTACTAACAAATTTGTCATTTTGTCCCAGCAAGCCATGTCCTCATGCCAGCATGGACTGAACACGTGAAATGACCATTTTGCCCATACATTATCCCTTTAGTTTAAAGATTTTCTCTCACTTGCATGTGGGGTCCGCTTGTCATCTCCTTCTTCCTCCTTCCGTTTCTGTACCATAGTGTCGCACGGCCATGGCTGGCACACACGGACGGCCAACGCAGGCTGGAGGGCGGCGGTCGCCGCGGACGGCGCACGCGGCGGTCGTCTCCTTGCGCTGCCGTCGACAGTCGCGCCCCGCCATGCCCCGCGCCGGCAACGCCCCGCCCCGCCCCACCTCCCCACTTCCACCGGCGGCGTAGCACGCCACATCCCAGCCTCTCTACGCTCGCGCCCGGCGTGCTCAATCCCACCTCCCGCGACGGGCCGGATCCGCCTCCTCGCGCCCGCGTGCGACCTGTTGCGTTCCGCCCTACCTCCAGCGTCCGCCGTGCCCGTGCTGCTACCTCGCGACGGCGGCAGTGCGCGCCGGCGCCAAGAGCCCCGTCGGCGGCGCCAATGCGACCATGTCGCACGAGATCGAGGTGATGCGGTGGAAGAGCGGGAACTGCCGCAAGCGCGCGGGCAAGGCCATGAACGAAGGGTGAGCTCGGCAGTGCGCAAGAACGACGGAGGGCGAACTCTGTGCCAACTCGCCCATTAGATGCGGCGCGAGCTCCTCCATGGATGGCTGCAATGAGGAAGAAGTGCACGGCCAAAGGTTGAAGAAGGGCATGGGCACTATGGTCATTTGTCATGCTCAGTCCACTCTGGAGTGAGGATGTGGCTCGCCACGTCAGCAAAAGTGGCAAATTTGTTACTTCATCTGTGTGAGAATGACAAATATGTAGGCGCCATTCTAAAACTAGCAACGAAGGAACGACCCCGTAAAATATCCCTTTGTAAACAAGTCCAGGATTTTTGCCCAAATCAACGTACCCAAATTTCAACAAGATTGTTGACACGTCAGAGGGACTGGGCCGTTCCAAACTTGATAAGATGTTAACACACAACCCCCCCCCCCCCCCCCCCCCTATCTCAAAATAAACTATTTTTTAAAACGGTAGGACTATGCTTACATTCATTAAGTTTCGTAGTTTCGTTAAGAAAGAGAAAAGTAGACAAAATGAACTAAACATAATATGATGGCGCCTCACACATATATCATATGAAAAATGGTTCTAGTGACAAAAGGAGTCATAACTAACCCTATACAGCGGGGAGTTTTCCTGCCTCCGGAGGCTCCCGCCGCTCGAGCGTATAGAGCCACGCCGCGTGGCTGGCAGATGACCAAACAGTGTAGGAAAAAAAAACTGTATCGATTCTAGCGCCCCGGTACTGTAAGTACAGTTTGCCAGTTTTATTTCCTTCAAAACCAGCTGTGTGCCAGCTGCAGTCTTCCCATTCGTTGCACAATATGTTGATTTTTCTACACCATATTTCTTTCGCTACAATTTGTCGGTTTTCCCCCACACGAGTGTCACGTCTGGTGGTACCTCAGTATTATCTCCAAAAGAAATACATGCATCCATACCGGTAAAAAGAAATACATGCATCCATACTGGAAAAAAATGCGTCCAACCAGAGTCGGTGTGTCCTTGCCAAGTGATTCCAACGTTGCGCTGTCACACAATTTCTTGGTCACCGCATGTTACAACTGTATTATATTGTTGTCAAATGAAATTGTAGTGCCCTTCACGCATTAGAGCCGTCGTTGCCTCCGCGAAGTTTAGAACGTGACACAGATATTGTGCTCATCGTCTGCTTGCCCAATCTCTCGCATCACGTGTCAACTCGCCTACTCTTTTTCTGCTCTCAAGCCCCAGTTTGGATAAGAGATGGTGCATAAAGATGGCAATGGGTACCCGAAACCCGACGGGTTTTTACTCTATTAGGGCATAGGCATGGGTTAATATTTGTACCCATGGGTTTGTTAATGGGCAAAAGGCTAGACCCAGCGGGTTTGCGGGCATGGGTTTGGGAACATATAACCCGAACCCGTAAACCCATGGGTTTTTTAAACCCGGTCCAACCTAGTACATTTCTATTTTATTTTACAAATTATAATGTATTTTGTGTATCTCCTTTACTTTCTACTTTAGTGAATCTTGAATATATTAGTAGCGGTTGTGGGTGTTGCTAGCTCACTCTATATAGTACTCATGTATACGGTGGATTGATGACTTAATGTCATACTAGGACCACTTAAATATAAAACTTGTTATTTATAATTTTTATTCCCTGTAGCACTAATTTTTTAGTGAACAATAAACTTTGTGCCCATTATGTATTTACCTACACTACAAATTTATTACTTGTTACGATAAACTTATTAGTTATGACATGGAGTTGTATAATAGAGGTGCAAACCCACGGGTGACCCGTGGAAACCCGCTAACCCGACGGGCATGGGTTTGGGCAAAATTTTAAACCCGTCACGGGCATGGGTTTTTTAATGGGTTAAAATATTTTTCGTGGGCACGGGTTTAGGATGGCAAAACCCAGCGGGTTTGTGCCCGTTGCCATCCCTAATGGTGCAGCTGTCTCGAAGGAGATATCGTCCACCGTTTTCGTGAGACGAGTTCGCCGAACCGTACTTCCTGCCCTCAGGTTGTCTACTTCCCTCTCTTTGTTATTCGTCGGCCAGCGGGCCAACAACTTCACATCGCGCCGCTCCAATCTTTAGTTCCCATGAGCTCTAGCACGGCAGTGGCATAAAGCCCTGTTAAGTGCACACTCTATGTCAATTGTCAACACGGCCGTGCTCTCCATGGTCGAGAACATTTGCCTTGCCGCCATTGAGTTTGTTGAGGAGTCATGCACAGCATAACACCATCACTGTCCATAATTGCTACTGCGTACATATCTTCCATGCACATTGTTTATTTCATTCAATATGTGTGGTTGTTTCATGCGTTTAAGCATTTAGTGTTCTTAGTGATTAGAAAAATTAAGAAATAGAGAGAATAAAAACCACCCATGATGATAACAAGTAATTACACATATAATCTAACTGGCGTGCCGTTAGCGCGTCGTCTTTCCTAGTAGTGTAACAATATTGGCCGATATCGAGCCTCTGTAAGCTTGCCATTTGTAAAGGGTGTGGCTAAAGGGAGCTCTTCCTCCATTTAGTCTTAGGGGAGGCCCTTTGCAAAATGGAAACATTTCTATTTGTGGAAATTTTGTTTGGAAAACTTACCCCTTTACCCCTCGGTCCCACTTAGCTTCTTCCTCTTCCGTCCCCCTCCCCGCGCACGCGTTCCTCTCCCCACCCCCACGCGCCACCCCTCTCCCGGCTCCGGCGGCCTGGGGCCGCCTCCGCCGTCGCCACGCCTCCTCCTCCCCCACCTTTGGCGAGTCCGCCGTCGCCCGCCACCGCCTTCTTCCTCTATCCACCTCCTTTTCTCTCCTCCGCTAAGCGCCGGTGCCGCCTCTCTCCCTGACATGCTGGTCCCCGAGTGCGGCGGCGGCGGGCGCGCCAAGGCACGCGAGGAGCACCTACAACATCCTCATGAGCATGGAACTCCCTGAGCGCTGCGCCTGGGAGCGCGGCGTCCGTGAGGGACATGACCTCATGGAGCGCGGCGAGGGGGGTGGAGGTGACGGCGTCACCGACGTCCTCGGAGCGGACGACGTCGAGGAAGGGTCGCAGCGCGGCGGCGGGGAGCGTGGAGGGAGGGGATGAGGCGGCGGAGGGGGAAAAGGCGAGGCGGCGTAGCGCGTGGATGGAGGCGGCGAGCGGGTGCTCGACGGCGGCGTCGTTAGCTGCCGTGGCGCGCGGGTGGCGGAGCCCCCGACGCATGACGGCGAGCACGGCGCTGCCCTGGGCCGAGATCGCGCAAGGCAGCGCCGCCTGGTCGGGCCCGGCGCCATCGACCGCAGAGCCACGCGCCTGGTGGGGCTCCTTGGTGATGGGGTCGATGCCGTCGGCGCCGAGCGTCTTGGGGCGGCCCATTTTGGTGCGGGCGTGGGTCCGGGCCGGTAGCGGCTAGGGTTCGGCGCGGGCAGCGGCATGGGAGGCGGATCTAAGGGGAGGGATCGGGGACAATGAGGAGGAGTCGTGCGGGCCGGTGCCTCGGTGGAGACGGCGATGGGGAGCAGGAGGGGAGGCGGAGAGAGAGGAAGAAGAGAGATGGGTGGGGTCCGTGCTGACATGTGGGGCCCACCGTCACGTCATCCAAAACCGCTGTCAAAACCGCTGAGGGAGGTAAAATGAACAGTTTCAAGAGTTGAGGGGGTAATATATCCGGTTTACGGTTCAGGGAGGAAACATGAACTCGGCCCATAGCCGAGGAGGTAAAAGGGACGTTTTCCTTCGAATATAACGAAGAAAGAAAAAAGACTAGTTTCATGGGCCAAAAGCAGCACCAGAATACTTTTATGGGCCGAATTGCACCAGGCCGCCGTCAGAACCCGCGCCTGCCGGGCGACGCTGAAGCGACGCATAGTATTTCGCCTCTCTCCTGGGCTGGTCAGAGCCGACCGTCGGTGCTCTGGCGTCTCCTAGCCGGCCTACTCTCGTTTCCATCCACCGCTCGTCGCATCGCCCCAGCTGCCGTCGCCCTGGCGGAGCGCGGGGGCGGCTTCGGCCCGAGCAGAGGCCGGCGGTGAGGTTGCCCGGGGCCAACGGTTGTGAGGCGGGCCGGGCAGAGGATGATCTACACGGCGATTGACACCTTCTACCTGACGGACGAGCAGCTGCGGGACTCGCCGTCGCGGAAGGATGGGATCGACGAGGCCACCGAGACCGCGCTCCGCGTCTACGGATGCGACCTCATCCAGGAGAGCGGCATCCTCCTCAGGCTGTATCCTTTCTTTACTACCGCCCTTCTTGCTAATCCAGCCCCCGCCCTTCGGAGGTTTCTCAAGGATCTTAGGGTTTCCTAATCCTAGGGTTTGGTAATTAGTTTCCGTTGGATGGCCTGTTACTAATTCAGCTGTTTTGTGTATGGGTTTGTAGGTCATTTGGTTTCTTGTAAAAAATAGTTCTCTTGATTTTGCCTGTGATTGGTCAGTTTGTCTGGTAGATTTGTGGCTTCTTCAGTGTTATGGATAAATGAGATGTTCTCATTTTGTATTCTAGCAGCTTTGCTTAATTAGCTGAATTGTTGGCGATAACTTGTGATTGGATCAATTTTAGGTGCCTATCGATTTCTTTCTGCTGTGCTGTTGTCATTTTAATTGTAGAATTAGCTTTTCTGAGGTGTATACCAAATCTGCTATTGGCACACATTTTAAGGTTATTAGGGCGGTCCATAACTATTAGCTATTACAGCGCTATTAGGGTGATACTTTTAGGGAATAGTGTGTTGCTACACTTACTCTGCCCTTTTTTGTTAGGCCATCTTCGATTCTGCCAGTTTGATAACCATAAGAATATAATATAAAATAAGAAAAGAATGATGAAGAATATAAGCGTTGATGCCAGTATGCCACCTTCTATTTGATTTAGAACTACAAAAAGAAAGCAATACAGATGAGCCTCTGTTATAAATGTTATACTGAAGTACGAAGCTTTGTTATAAATGATATACTGAAATACAGTACTCGGCTCGATAGAATGATACTTTCAGTGAATAAAATGTGTTGGTCCACTATTATTCTGCATTGGTGTTACGCCATCTTAGATTCTCCCAGTTTGTTAATCATAAAAATATAAGATAAAAAAAGAATGATGGTGTTATGTCATCTGCTATTTGATTTAGAACTACAGAAAGCAGTACAGATGAGCATCTGTTATAATTGATATACTGAAGTACAAAACTTTGTTTTCATTGTAGACATTTGAGATTGTCGCAATGATTGCTCAGCCAATTCTTCAAAACCTCCACTATTTGAGTGTTATATACAGTTATTATATTTTAATAAAGAATAGAGAATTCTCTTGGGGGGTTTTCAATATTTTCTTTGTACCTTGAACATATAATCATAATATATGGGCCTCATGCTCTGATTTGTTTTTCTGTGTATTTCAAATTTATTTGTTTTGTGGATTCCTTGATTAACCAAAGACCACAAGCAGTGATGGCCACTGCACAGTATTGTTCCATCGCTTTTACTGCAAGAAATCATTTGTTCGATTTAGTGCAAAGGTAAATATCTCTGTCCTCAGTTACTCTTATTGAACCATTTTTAGTCCTTTCTGACTTTAACTAATGGACCTGTTTGCTTATGCTTGCAGAGAGTTGCTGCTAGCTGTGTTTGGCTGGCTGGGAAGTTGGAGGAGAGTCCTAGAAAATCAAAGCATATTATCTTTGTATTCCACAGAATGGAATGTAGGAGAGAAAACTTGCCAATTGAATACTTAGATGTCTTTCAAAGGTACATTTTGTTCAACTCAACATAATCTTAGTCTCTTTCTTTTGAAACCTCCCTGCACTTTTAGGCTTGATATATATAGCAGGAAGAAGTTAGAATCGCTGGTTTTGTTTTCTCATTCTTATTGATTGTATCCTAGTATGTTGTTGATGTACGTACTTCTTTTGCAGAATCCGATGACTATTCTAACTGACTGGTTGACTCTAATCGTTGCTACAGAAATACTCTGAACTGAGGCATGACCTGATAAGGACGGAAAGACATCTGTTGAAGGAGATGGGTTTTATTTGCCATGTAGAACACCCCCATAAGTTCATATCGAACTACCTTGTAACACTTGAAGCCCCCGAGCTGACTCAAGAGGCATGGAACCTTGCCAATGATAGGTACTTTTGATCCCATATCGTCATTTTTGCGGTAATTATAATTTTTATTGAACTCATCGGTGATAATGCGTTCTAGGGGAAATGCATGAAGTAGTAGTTTGTTTCAGTTTAGTTGTTTGTGACTTTGCACTATCTGATCATGAATTTTGACTGATTCAATACTCTTTTGTTTTATTTATTTATTGTGAAACTTAGTTCACTAATTTCCTTCCCCATTTAGCAGCACCCAATCAACCAACACAATGTGTGTGTTTGGCCTTGGGCAAGTCCAACTATTGAACTTTCTTAAGTTTTTGAGCAGTAGCTCTAGTCCATAACTTTCCTCGTGCACTTCTAACCTATTGTGAACTAAATCTTTGTCATCAAGTTGTTGCAAGACATGTAGATGATTGCTGTGCTGTGTGTGGAAAGCCCTTTTATTTTTTTAATCCTTTTGGGAGATGGGAAACAGTAGAAAGAAGAGAGTATTACAACTACATAAACAAAAGCAACTATGCATCTTCTTCTTTAATGAAAAGATATAGTCATATAGCTCTGTAGATGAAGTATAGTAGGAAAAAAATAGCAACTATGTATGCAAAAGGCAAAGGTGGGTAGATAAGGAAAAAAATCATGGTTCTAAATAGCAGGCTAAGGGGTTTAGTTGGACTCTAAAAACAGCTAATAGCGGGCTAAATGAGGCTATAGCGGCTAAATTGTACATGAGTACAAATAGCGGTACCCTACCTCAAAATAGCTAGCTATAGTGGGCGATTTAAAATCTTGGAAAAAAAGGATAGCCCAAACCTGCAAGCAATGTGCCTTTTCAATAGAATATACTGAACAACTAGACATCTCAGAATAATGGGCTCTGAGAGCGAGATTTGCAAAAAAAGAAATAAAAGGTATGACTTCAAGAGCTTTGTCTCAGCATCAGCACACAGTACCACACCATTTTGACTTGTTTGGGGATGTTCAATTCATTTCGCCCACGGCACAATTTTGTAGTTGGGGATTCACAATCTTTTGGACTTTGAAAATAAAGTCTCAGGCACTAGATCCTGCGCATCATCCATCCTGTCGGATGAGATTCTTCTTGTATTTTCCTTTTGCATTTGGATTTGCACTTCGTTAACATATTCTATATTTGTTTTGTATACCAGCTTGAGGACAACTCTGTGCGTGAGATTCAAGAGTGAAGTAGTAGCATGTGGAGTTGTCTATGCTGCAGCCAGGAGACGTGGTATTCCCCTTCCTGAGGATCCTCCGTGGTGGACTGTCTTCGATGCTGATGAAGCTGGAATTCAAGAAGTTTGCCGGGTTCTAGCTCATCTTTACAGCCTCCCCAAGTCGCAATACATACCAGTGTATAAAGACAACGATTCCTTTACTGTTAGAAGAACCCAGATCCACAGGCTTTAAAGGTTAATGCATAGTGCCACTCAAAATGATTGGATTCATGGAGTTTACCTTTTTAAAAATGATTACTGAATTACTGGCACTTATTTGCAGGAAAGCCCTGCAAGTGCTGTTGCTAGTGATAAGGGTACCCCAATACCCTCAAGTTCTAGCCAGGAGAAAGATTCAGTGACAAAGGCTGCGCCAAACATGGTCAAGGAAAAAAGTGACGACGAAGGTAAGTCATTGCCTGCTGAACTCAATGGAAAACAAGACCCAGCGGCAAATTTGAAGAGTGAGAAATCAGAGTCAGGAGTTGACCGGAGTCGGGAAAGAGAAAAGGAGAGATCAAGAGGGCGGGACCGTGATAGCAGGGGTAGGGATTCTGATCGTGATAGCAGGGGCCGTGACTCAGATCGTGAAAGGGACAGGAGACGACCGTTCTAGGGAAAGAAGTTCAGGTATGGCGGCGAACCAGCATGGTGCTTAGTTACTAGTTTCAAGCATGCTATGACACACTCAGATGATTTGATGTATCTCAAATGCAGGACATTCAGACAAGGAGAGGTCAAGGCGCCATCATCGCGAGGTATGTATATTTGCACAGCAGCCTCTAAATGGCCCCAAACTGTTTAACTCATGATTGTGTTTCTCATTTTGCTTTCTTGTTATTGTTTTTTTTTTCAGACCGGGGTGACTACTATAGTTCACACTCATCTCGTGACAAGGATCGGCACAGGCACCATTAAATCAAGCTGAGGGTCCCGGTTCGCAAAGACCCGCTGCATGTACAGTGGAGATTACTAGAACGAAGCAGAGGATATGTAGTGCGCGGGTGTCATCCCATCATTGCACATGCTGATGCCTTCCATTGTTCTTGCACCTGG
Source organism: Urochloa ruziziensis (assembly GCA_015476505.1). NCBI lineage: Eukaryota > Viridiplantae > Streptophyta > Magnoliopsida > Poales > Poaceae > Urochloa > Urochloa ruziziensis. Next base: position 20,308,951 of record CM027121.1, read on the forward strand.
ATTTTGTAACATGCAAAGATAGTCTATAGAGCTGTCAGGCACTTGAATTTATAGAGTGATCAAGGAGTCGAGACAATTGGCGTACGGGCACCATGCATTAGCTCGTTGAACTGTCATTGTAACGGTAACGGAGTGTGGGTATGTTTGCCCCATCATTTATGCGGTCGTGCCGCCTTTTCCTGTGTGGTACACGTATATACCCTGCGGATGTTAGAAAAGAGGGATCCGCTATATAATTATGGGGGTATATAATGTCCTTGTGTTTGCAAATACTTCCACGAGTTGCGGTGTCCGAAGTGGCAATACATGTAGCCACGGGAACTCAGCTCCAAAGCAACACACAGTCACTATAAATCCAAAAATCGGTGTGATAGTCATAAAATGGGGGTAATTATATCAGAACTGCACATTTCAATATATATTCCACAGAACGGCAAAGTATGCTGCGTGATTAAAGTTTTCTGTAAAGTTTTTCACTCAGGGGGTAAAAAATCCAGAGCGGGAGTTGAGTTTTGTATCCTCCATTTTTGTACTCCATCCAAAACACCCGTATGATTAGCAAAATATAGAATTTGAATCCTTTGATACCCATGAATGAATCCTTTTACGGGGGGTGACACGCAGTTACGAACCAACCCTTTTTTTTTGTTTTCTTTTCCGAGAGGTGGCATCGAATCTCGGCAGGCATAACCGATACGCCGTGTCCCATAGGGAATGGACGTGTGGCGCCGCGCCGCGCCTCTCTCACCACCCTCCATACCTCTCCCGGGTTCCCACAACCAAACCGATCGGAAAGAAAGAAAAGCGGAAGAAAAAGGGGCCCCGAAACAAGCGCCAACACAAGGCCCCGCTCGCCGCTCTCCTCTCCTCCGACGATTCGTTCGTGCTCGTCCAACTCGGGGACTCGGTTGGTGGTAGAACGGCCGGCGACGAGGTTGGGTCCTTCTCCTCTTCATTCTTCTCGATTCTCGCGTCCCCCGCTTCGTCCCTCCGGGCGACACGGGCGGAACCCGGCCGCCGCAACCACCCGCACCCCTTCCGCCCTCTCCCCGGACACCGCCGAACCTGCCGCGGGCGCCACCGTCGCGCCCTCCGGGAGGCGTGCGCTGCTGGTGGTCTCCTCCTCCCGTCGGCTCGCCGCCTTCCCGCCGCCCCGATCGGCCGCCGTCGCGCCCGCCGGGGACCGTGCGCGGGTGGTGGCCCCCTCCTCCCGTAGGTCGCCGCCGTCGCCACCCCTATCACCCACCCGCCGGTTCTGCCGCTGGGCGCCGCCGCCCTGGCGCCGCCGTCGTGCCCCAGGGGTCGTGTGTGTGGCGGCCCCTTCTCCCTACGGGTCGCCGCCACCGCCGCCGTGGCTAATCACTGTTCCACGTGCCTCTAGGAACACCCTCGTCGCTTTCTATTTTGACAATTTGCAATGTTGTCAGTTAACAATGTTTGCAGTGACGCCCAAGTCATTACCTGGGAAATTTAATTTCCCTCAACTTCATACCCATCTCCTTTGCAGGTTACTAAAATGGATAAGCTCAATGGTTCTGCACGTCTCATGATTGTTTCAGATCTTGACCATACAATGGTGTGTTTGTCTTTCAGCTCACACGCTTGATTCACCTTGAGCTACCTGTCTGTAAGAACTGTTGATGTTGATTATTTCGGGATGGCCAAACTTGCAGGTTGATCACCATGATGAGGAGAACTTGTCCTTGCTTAGGTTTGCTGCCCTAGGGAGTCTCTTTACTGTCAGGATTCTCTACTTGTATTCTCGACTGGACGATCGCCTACTCGTAAGGAATTGAGGAAAGAGAAGCCTATGCTGACCCCAGACATCACTATCATGTCTGTGGGCACTGAGATAACATATGGCGAGGCAATGGTTCCAGATGATGGCTGGGAAGAATGTCTGAATAATAACTGGAACAGAGACATTGTTGTACAGGGAAACCGCAAGCTTTTCTGAGCTGAAGCTTCAGGTATGTTCTGCTGCATTCATTATATTGCCTTCTTTAGCTCTATCTTTTTGTTTGTGAACTAATAATGCCTTGTCATTGTACATTTGCTTGGATACAGCCAGAGACAGAACAGCGCCCACACAAGGTCAGCTTTTTCGTTGACAAGAATAGTGCCCAGGAAGTGATAAAATCTGTTGGCGAGAAGTTGGAGAAACGTGGGGTGAGGCACAATGCACTGATGCATCATATGTCATTGTGTTTTGGTTTTGGCATGTCTCTTTTGTGTATGCTCCGTGTCCACATAGTTGACATCTTGTTTCTTGTCAACAGCTAGATGTGAAGATAATATACAGTGGTGGCCAGGACCTTGATATATTACCTCAAGGGGCTGGAAAGGGCCAGGCACTTGCATATTTGCTTAAGAAGCTAAGCTCATGTGGACAGCCACCAAACAATACTCTTGTTTGTGGTGACTCTGGTAATGATGCAGAATTGTTCAGTATCCCTGGTGTACATGGTGTCATGGTCAGTATACAATATATTGCATTAAGTATATAACTGTTCATGTTTCAATTGTGTCTGCTGAAACTTCAAAATTTTCAAATGTTTAGGTCAGCAATGCCCAAGAGGAACTGCTTCAGTGGTACCAGAAAATGCAAAGGATAACCCTAGATAATTCATGCAAGTGAGAGATGTGCAGCTGGTATATACAAGCTATTGGACACTTCAAGCTTGGACCTAACGTTTCTCCTAGAGATGGGACTTCCCTTATGCGAAGGAGGGCTCTTTCAAACCTACAGATGCTGTAGTGAAGTTCTATGTTCTCTATGAGAAATGGCGCAGGGCCGAGGTTCCAAACTCTGAATCAGTTATACAGTACTTCAAAAATATCACTGTAAGTACATAGTTTCTCTGTTTGATTTCATTTTATTAACTCTAGCTGTCTAGTAGCATGTATATGGTTCTTCACCTTGCATGTATATTATTTGTAGAACTTTCCATAACTTGTCAGAGAATGCACACTTCAATATATAAATATCACTGTAAAATAATTTCTTATTATTATTGTTTCGTTGATTTTGTAAAATAATTTCTTCTTATCTGTCATGTATGTTAGCATGCAAAGGGAGTTATAGTCCATCCTACTGGGCTTGAGTGCTCTCTCCATGCATCAACTGATGCATTGGGATCATGTTATGGTGACAAACAAGGGAAAAGGTACCGAGCATGGGTGGACAGACTTTTTATCACACAGACTGGTTCAGATAGCTGGTTGGTGAGATTTGACTGTGGGAATCAGAAGGTGAGCCTTGAATATGAACAGAGCAACCAAATTAACTTCTTGTGCCATTGCATATAGTTTTTTCAAGTTATAATGATGTCCCTTAACTTTCATGTCTTAATCATGTATTTTCCTATTATTATTGTCAGGCCCTTCATTTTTCATTCGTTAATCATATCCTTGTATGTTTTATAAATACTAATTACTTTATCCAGCTAGGGAAAGTAAACAAATACAAAGTGCAGACTTTTGTATGATTTTCTCTCCTACTATGCAGGCAGAAGATATAGTTTATTGAGATTTTCATATGTATTTTCTAGATGATAATAATATATCTTTAATTCACTAAATAGTAATTCCTAACCAGATAGGTAAACAAAAATATTACCTGATGAAGCATTTATAGACTCATGAAATCCTCTTCATATATGCCTTACCTGCGAAGCATTCATTAGTCATATCCTTGTATCATTTTCAAATGTTAAATAGTTCATACAGTTAGTGAAAGTATAAGGAGAAACCTTGGTATGTTTGTTTACATGATTGTTCATATTATTAGATTTTTTTTTTAGAATGTTCATATTATTGGAATAGGGTGAATAACATATTATATGTTTTGCCGGGGACACTGGAAAGGGTATTGGATTTGACTGTAGTGTTTGTGATTTTCTGCCATGGATGGTTTGTTGGTTCAAAAATGCATGTGGTGCAGAAACGATTATGATAATTATTTTTGTGCCTTTTAATTCTTCTCTAGTTTATTTAATGAGAATTTGCACTTTATAGTTCGGTGAGGATTAATTCCTAATATGCCACATGATTTATGAAATTCCTTTGTGACACTGACAAGGTGGGTCTGGAGTCTGGACTCACATATGAGTGATGCAATCTATCCAAAGGGATGAGGTAAATAGTCAGCGTCAAAGAAGGAACTTAGAAGTAAAATGACCTTCATCTAGTCAGAAACATTCTGAGTTTATTCACAGAAGTCTGTAGATTAGCAGTAATAAACAGACAACGGTTTAATTTGCTGCCCAGTTTGATCTTGGGTCATAGGCTAAGGGATGTGTTCCTAACTTTTCATGCCAAGAGCCGGGAGTTGCATGCAGTAGCCCAGTTTAATTGCTGGGTCTGCTGAGTATATGAAAGAAATCCATTGGTTTGCAAGACTTCAACAATGTTTTCCAACCTCTTGGTTGTCCTCAGCCTCCATCTGAAGCTTCAACAAATATGTTGTATAGTATTTTGTTGATGTGCATATGCAGCTATGTGAATCAGGAAACTGTGCCTTGCTCTCTACTTCTGTCCAATGTAGGACATAACACATGTGTGGGATGTTACTATCAACTGTTTGTTCCCTAGTAGATGTTTTGTTATTGTCTGTAATTTAAAAGCTTTCCATAATTACCCATTCCATTCTCTCTTTTTTTGGCAATTAATTTGACTTGAATCTTTCATACTTTCAGGCGATGTGCGTGTATGCTCTCTCTCAAGTCTTGCCTTGAGTCTAAAGGTATGTCAGCTTTGTTTCGATAAAATACCTTTTCTGTACACATGCGTACTTTTTCCAACAGATATGAAGCTCATACAGCTATCATTTTTGTTGTGCCAGCCTGAATCCCCCGAGGGCTTTGTGGTAACACACATCCACAAGACATGGCTGAACGGTTACTCTTCAGGGGTTGAGCAGGACGTCTAGCTTTAGGACTGATCTACTGCCTCTCTGCCCATGCGAATGGGGGTTTTCTTGAGGATAGAATAATATACCTTCTTATCTGAGAAAATTCCTCTTTTCCTGTTTATAATGTTTTCTTCCCAAAACCGCACTGGAGGATGTCCAGGGAGAGGATTTCGTGCCTGCTTGTTTGGTACGCAAGATAAATGATCCAGCTCATGACTTTCATGAGAAGCCGATGTAATTCATCTTTGGTGTATATACACACTAATCTTAAATAATGCTGTTTATTTAGCGGCCTACTTTGCACAGCCAAGATCCTATTTTAGCCACCTACTTACAGCCACCATCTCTTAATCATTGGTATCACTGTTGATACTAGTGCTCTTGATGCTTTGTTGACAACAAAGAACCTTTTGCTCGGATGTGGTAGGCGGCCGCTGAAGATAAAAGCAGCGTCCTACCGCTCGCGTAGCAGTAGCTAACAGAGCAGCAAATGGCAACCCGCATACGGAAGGAGCCCACACAGGCCCGAAAGTTTTGATCGGCCCAAGAAAAAGGACCAGTCAAACCTCAAACAGAAACGGTCCGATGGCTCGTCAGTAAACCGCGAAATGAGAGGAACTTTTTTAATTTATATATTTTTTATTTTTTGATTTTGCAGAAATAAATACTCGATCAAAAAAATTACAAAACTAGACATATGTCGCCGTTTCAATTGGCGAGAGGTTGTCAGAGCTTGGGCCCTGCAGACCTACCGCCGTTTCAGTTGCGGAAATTGGCGGAAATGACTCCTGCGTTCCTTCCGCCAGTTCAGTTGGCGATAGGTTGTTTGAAGTGTGTAGATGGATACGTACGCCTGACGCATTTTCATATTTACCAAATCACCAGAACGTAACCAGATTAAAAAAAAGATGAGCCATGTTTACACCGTATCGTCACCACAACGAATATCCCATAGACATCCTAAGCTTATTGGTTCCATCAAATTCATCCGGGTATTCTATATCTTGCTCTCTTCTCAGTTTCATAATTTTAACACTCCACTGCATAAAGATAATTATATGCAATATACAATTCCAAAATTCCAGCCTATCACACTAGCCGTAAACTTGAACAAATAAATCATGTCTGTTGTGTAACGGTACTAAAAAAAATCTATCATGTTTTTTGTGTGAAATACACTTAACAAAAAATCGTATACACCTTATAGCCAAATCAACGGCTATAAGCCGTTTCAATTGGCTATAGGTCCACCTATCTGGCAAAGGGTGAGAGAGGACCCTTATCGCCGATTGAAACGGCGACAGGAGTCTATTTCTGCAAATTTTTCAGTTGGGTATTTATTTTTGCAAAATTGAAAAATAAAAAATACAAAAATATAAAAAGTTCCGCTGCGCAGCCGACCAAAATGGGCTGTGCACGTGCAGCTGTGCTTTTGACATCACGGCCTTAGCCCACGCTCGAAAGCGGCCCATTTGCGGCCCTGACGGGTGGGCGCCATGTCGTCTCCGACGAGCCAACCCCAGCCACCACCTACCAACCCTGACCAACCAGAGCAGAAGCAGCTCTCTTGGCGTGGCGTGCTCACCTCAGCTCAACTTAGCTCGGCTTGCTCCAAGATTTTCCCTCAGCTCCTCGCCTCCCCCGTCCCACCGTAAGGGCAGGGACAGAGCAAGCAAGAGCGCGCTCGTCGGCGGTCGTCCATGGCAGGGAGGCCAAGAAACTCTTCACCGCGTCCGAAGTCGCCCACCACGCCTCCAGGAAGGACTGCTGGGTCGTCATCGGCGGCAAGGTCAGCGATAAGGAGATCTTTCTTGTTGTGCTTATATTGGTTCGCTGGGGGGAGACAGAGATCTGATTCGGTGTGGTCTGACTCTCATGATTTTGCTGGCCTGGCGGGTTGGTTTTCAGGTGTATGATGTTACCAAGTTCTTGGAGGACCACCCTGGGGGAGAGGATGTGCTCCTCCATGCATCTGTAAGCTAGATTGTGCTCCCTGACTTTGCTTTAGTTTCCTTTTGCTTCATTTCCTTGCACGTTTGTCTGTTCACAGAACTGTATTCCGTATACCAAATCATTTTGCTAGTTCAATTTCGTCATTTCTAGTAACCACTTCAAACTTTCGAAATGGCATCACGTTGCCTCTGGCTCGTTGCTCCTGGAATAACTGTTTTTTTTGCCGGAGAGAGTATGTACGCCAGCTGACTGAATTTGATCTGAAAAAACTGTAACCGCTACATAAGAAATCAGTTATAAAACGTTCTGGATTTCTACTTAAAAGGTGGCATACACTCGAGTTGCTAATTCATGTTCCAGGATCTCTGGTTGGTCTAAAAGGATTGACATGTTCTGATTATGTAATTGCCATCTGTCCATGATAAACTATATATGTGCTACTTAGAAGAATCAACAGCTAGGTGAATCAAAAGTCGGCAAACCAAAGATAAAAACTGATTATGCCAAAGCTGCCTGCCGACAGTGAGACTAGAGAGTGATGTTGGAAATATGTTTGCAATGCATGTCTAAGTTAATTAACATGTTCTTTATTTCGAATGTGGCTTTCATATAGGTCAAATCTTCAAGCCTAGCAAATTGTGCTAACTATGTCTTCCCAAATGAAACCAGTACACCGATTCCACTTTACTTATTCCTTTTAGATTACAAATATTATCTTAATTTAAGTGAAGAATCAAACTGTAATGTTTACACTTACTACATTTCAAATAAGATACTTCCATAAATAGAATTATGCTAAGCTTGGTTTCCTCTGGCTGTCTTAAATTCTTAAAGCCTCCGGGGATGCCACGGAGGCATTTGAAGAGGTGGGTCACAGCACATCTGCCATCAGCATGATGGACAGCTACTGATCGGAACCATCAAGGGTTACGTGCGTCCGAGTGCATCAAAGGCCACAGATCCTTGGGGACTCGATGGGCCACCAAATTCCAGCACGATGCAAGGGAACAAGGCCCTCCTAATCCGAATACATTTCTGGACTTCCTACTCCCATGCTTGTGCTTGGCTTGGCATTTTCAGCTTGGTATTACCTAACCTTCGTTTCCAAGAACCATTAAATTCAGTGAGGCTTGGAATTGTTTGCTCACTATTAGATTGCTAGGGTTATATCAGCAAAACATCTGAAGCAGGTGAACCTTGCCTTACGTTAATTGTACTTGAAGAAGTTACTGGCTATATTTTAGGGAGACAGAGAAGAGAAAGAACTGATCGTGTTGTGCTTCGTCTTCACGAAGTTGTAGTTCCTTGGAATTATGTCTTGCATGCAACACCCATGTCAACCCACAGATGTATGAAAGAGACAATTTGTCCTTATTTTTGCTTGAGATGCCTTTTTTGGTGAAACACCTTACTTCTTTGAATCTGTGATGAAAGATCTCGATGATATTATATACATTTTATGTATCAACTCATCAAAAGATCACAAAGATGCAATGTATGTGCGCCCGAGACAACAGTCGTATAAGTTTTTTCTTCTTCTTTTTTTGTGCGCAATGTGTGTGTGTGCGCGCGCTGTGCGCGTGACTTTGAAGATTAATGGCTCATATATACTGCCAATCCTAGAATTTACATCAGCTGAAGAGATACTTATGTCAAGGCCAGCTCCAGGAAGGTAAAGACTTTCAGATTCCAAACTACTCGATAATCCAAAGTCTAGAGTAACAAGCCTGTCATTACAGTAGGAAACTACAATGGTTTGATGATACAATATTATATTTGTTGCTCTAATTGTTGACCTTGACATAGTCATCTAAGATTTCTTAGCTTATTTACTGACAAATGGATGGATTAGGAATAATATGAGTTACTATTGGACCTTGAGCTATTTTTCCTCTTTAGCTGGATCCCCACTAGAAGGATATTCTCTCAAAAATAGAAAGGGTATTTTAAATACTTCTTGGTCCATGAAAATTTCCTCATTGCGTTGTGCTCCTTCCCACCAGCTATCATGACACATCAAAGTTTTAACATCTCAAGGTAACCTGACCAGGTTCAAGGTTGAGGTAGTAAAAAAATCCATCCATGTCGACTTCATATTGTCAATATATTATCCAACTTATTCAGCGGCTATAAAAAAAGAGAGGAATGAAATTTGTCAAAGGATGCAACACATATATAAACATTTGGAAATAATGTATGGTTTCCATTACAGTTATGGATGGCCGTTGCTTACCATCACCAAGAGTTGTCATCATAAAGACCTAAAACAACTTTCTAAACAAAAAACCAATGTATGACATCATTGGTGATGACCAAGTTCCAAGGTAAAGGCATTCTTCTGCCTCATCATTTGCAAAGCATTTCATACATGCCTTTGCAGATTTGGACCTCTTCCAAGAACATCCTCCTTTCCCTGGCTAGCTGCTTCTTCCTTTGCATGAGAGCAAAAATGGATGGCCTCATCCCCCTCGTCCTCAAGCTCTGAAGAAGAAGAAAACCATGAAGCACTACCGCTCCCTCTCCTCCGACCAAATGGCGCATGCCGATGTCACAGAGCTCTTGCCCCAGGTTTCCCTCTTCATGACGCCTCAGCATCCCAAGCTTCAAGATGGCATGGCGGCGACGGGAACATCTTCATGACGCCTCAGCACCCTAGTGCGTCAAGATGGCTTGATGGTGAAGGTGATGGCGGCAACGATGAGGCTGCTGCTACTCCTGTGTTTCCTGTGGCGCGCGCCAAGGGCAGCAACACGCGGCGCTTGCCCACCATGGAGGCGACGCCGCTCACCGCCAGCCATGAGGGGGGGCTCAGGTACGGTGGGAGCTGCCATGGCGGTAAGTGATCATGGTCAAGAGTTTGTGCTTGGGCTTCTTCATGGAGATGGCTGTACTGAACACGGTTGTCATCCACATGAAGCAAATAAAATCAATAAGTTTCAATTATTACATACTGTTGTGCTGGCAACTAAGGAAAGTCATACGCATGACAGACTACATAAACATGATCATCATGACTTCAGAAGAACAAGTACGCATGACAAACAATGTACATATGCACTCTTTGCATTACAGGAAAGAACAAGTGCTATCTGCTGGTGTTGACCCCGGGAGCTTTTCTTCCGTGACTTCAGAAGTGAAGCCGTAGCTGTTAACTCCATGGTAGATCCCGTCGTCGAACTTGTTGACAACTTTCTGTCCATCGGTTAAAATATCCTCCTGGTAGTATGAGAAGGGGACATCACAGGAGCCTTGCCTTCCCATCATGCGTAGTGTCACCTTGGTGTATGCAGGCACAGGAAGATCATACTGAACCGACTGCTCCTCCATTTCAGACACGGATTCCCCCCAGGTGTATGAGGCAGGTACTCGATGCTGTAAATCCTCCGAGAAAGAACAGCTTCTTCCAGCCGTAGATGTGCCCACATGTTGATGCTTGGAACAGAGGCGTTGAGGCAACTCACCTTGCGCTCGGTGGTCAGCCTGGTGCAGTAGTGCTTGTTGCCCAGGTTCTGAAGCGCAAACATGTCGCCGAACCTGACTGCTCGGAACACGGTGTCAGGGTTGTCGCCCAGATCCAGTTCGGGCTGCGCCGGATCGTCCCGTCTCTGTTGGTATGAACGGCGTGCCTCACGGTTGGATCACCAATATCGTTCGATGAGAACTGCAAGTAGTTGTAGCCCTGAATGACGCGCGCGCTGAGGTACAACCCATTGTCACCCTTGAAACAAACATGCTTTGGCAATTCCATTCGTTGATGGTTGATCCAGATTGATGGCACCCAAGTTCTCCTTTTCTTCTGGTATAGATCTCCCTACAAACAAGAAAGGCAACAGACATGCTTAATGATATATGTCTCCCTACAAACAAGAAGGCAACTCGGAATCTTTTGAGCCCGAGAGCTGCAAGCTGTTGTAGATCAATGATAACATCATTTTCCTTGCTACCTTTGCAATAGTAGCTCGGTAAAATTTAATATCAAAAGTGAGAATACCAACTAAATCATGAAGTCCATTTAGCATGAGCACATGTCTTTAACTCAGTTGTCCAACTTGTAAACAGGAAGAATTATTACATAACAATAATATGCACATCATGATTTCTATGTCTCAGTATTTGACAGTATCATGTCATTCCTTCTGCCGCTGCTAGATACTTTCAGCTTTGGTTAAAAAGCAGTAGGATGTATTTCATGAGGACAAATATTCTCCTAGAAACTATAAGCTTAATTATGGAAAATATGAGTATGATACAACTTTCCAAATATCTTGAACTTGTGTTCAGACGCTTCTGTTTGATGCAATTAAGTTTAAATTGTATGTTAAAACATAGAGCACACTAGTGACAAATTAATAGAAGTTACCAAAAAACTAATTTATTCGCTGTTTCCTACACATACACACTTTTTTTTTTTTTTGCCGCGCTTGCCGCCCGGGGTTCCTCCACATACACACAGATCTGGCCCTTTTTAACACAAATTATGACTGCAGGAGAAGAGGAATGGAGAAGTGTACCACGTACGGGAGGCCTTTGTCGGAAGTCGGCGCTGCAGTTCGCGGCAGCGGCCGGCGGCGGCAGAGGGCACGCTGCCGTTGGCGTCTCTGGCACCCTACACTGAAGTACCTACCAACTCCCTCAGCGCCCCCTCTCAGATTTTGAAGGCAGACCTGATCGATGCTGATCAACCAATCGCTATCGAATATTCTTGGTATAATTGTATTCTTTTCCTTCCGTAGGTTCCATTCCATAAGTGTAAACCAAGATTGTCATCGGACGATGCTCTTTGCTGGGTAGCTTTAAGCATCGAGTATTCGAGTCCATCCGGGCACCCGGCCCGCCAGCAACGGAGCAGCCGCGTGATATCTCATATCTGTAATGCAACCGACAGAAAGAACTTAGCCAAAACCTGGCATTTGTTCTCTGCTTTTGCTTTCCAAACAATGGAGCAATCTTTTTTTGTCAACACATCCTTGAAATCAAATTCCATATGCTAACTTCCTTGTCTCTTAGGAATGGACTCTAAAAATCCAGGCTCTAGTGTAACCTGAACAAGAATTCTGATCCCACTGCACAAGTTTTTTGAATGATTTCTGCAACATTCTGGATCAAACATATTGATCTCTAGTGATACTGATATTGCATCTTGTCTTTTCAGCAGCAACACAACAATCGCTAAAGTGACCAGGTTGGCCTGTCTATACAAGAGTCCAGGAAAACCGTCTGGACCGGGAGTGACACAGTTCTTGCATCAGATGTACAAGATGTAGCTCCATTTGTTTCAGCTCTCAAAGAACAATTATATATACTACTGTACTCCTGTAGGTTCAATGTTATGAGGCGACAATAATCACTAGAAAAACCAGGACCCCCAGATTCTGGCTATCACTTGTTTACCTTCGGTTCAAAAACAGTGCTGTAGTAGGGATACAGACATACAATAGGAGGAACATACCCAGCAAGATTATATGTAACTAAGAATTTCTCCACAATAGCACCACAATATCACTTGTCAGAAGTAGCAAAATTACAGATCTTCTCAGAGAAGTCTGGTAACACTTGTATCTCTATATCTTTTGCCAAGAAAAAGGAAAAAACACCGACTCTAGTTACACGGCCCATTGAGCCCCTATTTGCAGTTACAGATGTTCTAGCACTACAAAACTCTGTATGGACTGGAATTCTCTCAACTTAACAGCCACTTTCAACTGCTGCTCAGCTGAGCCCAGCCACAAAGAAGCCAAGGTCCTATCGTAAAAGGTACAGTCAAATGCGAACGCAGGAAATCTTCTATAACCTCTTTGTATTGTATACATCAATTCTACCGTTTGTCTTAGTGTAAGCGATTACTCAACAGAGGGGGGTGTGCTTGGTTGTCCATACAACATGGCGTTAGCTCTTGTCAGACGAGCAGAGCGGACAGAGTGTCAGGAGGATAAACGGAGTGCTATCTCGTGGAGGAGCAGCCTCTTCTGCGCTGCGTCAATCACACCATTGCACTCAGCATTCACGAGGACCTCACTCATGATTGCTGCGGCATGCCCAGTGGGCTCTTCAGATGTCCTCCTCAACATGAACATCTGCACAAAATCAACAGTCCATTAGCTGTTCTGTTAAGATTACACAAGGTGCTGAAATGACATGAAGACCATTAATCAGTTGCCCTGGTTCTACTTCACTATCATATTTGATTAACCAACTAACTGACCCGCTAATTATTTAAGTTCCCATAGTTATATTGGTGTCTGAATAAGCTCGCACTAAATCACAAATAGTTATTTCATCAAATGACGTGCAGAATGAAAACATACGCAACCTCTACAATGCAAGTTCGTTGTTCCTAGATAGACAAGCAAATTACCTGTCCACGATGAGAAATCTCAAGGCAGCCAGGTGGCTGGATCCATGGTTCACCATCAACCTGAACAGGGAATGAACTGTGGAGGTGCAATCTTATAACCTTGCCTTGGGCCAACCGGTGTGCCCTTGAAGTCCAACCTATCAACCACAGAAGAATTATTGTAAGATGCTACTTAAACTTTATTACTACATATCAGAAGGAACAGCACCAGGAATCAACTGAAACATTTTAGAGGAAGCAGACTATCTGTACCTGCAGTTTGCCTAGATGCCATGTCCCTGATATGCAGACCACCTCAAGCATTTTGTCATGGATTGATTGCGAACTGAAATCATCATCATGGTCATTGTCGTTTTGCCAAAGATCAACACCCCCCATGTAGCTAGGGATATTCATAACAATCACACCTTCTGCATCCTGATGAGGACACCAGATAAGAAAGCTCCTCCAAATATAAATAACAAAGTCATGACAGATGAAAGAAATAAAGCAGGTTACCTCTGGAATTTCAATGTTTTTTCCATCAACTTCAAGGCTAACATGCCATGGTAAATCAGAACATGACCTATCCATCATATCCTTAGCACCTTCTCTAGCATATATCAGCTTGTTGACAAACTGCATGAGAAAAAATAATGCATTTATTACGCTATCGACCAAAATATATTGTAAACATAGAACAGTAGAAGACAATATATGATCACAAGTGTTTATGATGCAGAGATTTCTCAGTAGTTTTATAGGAATCAAAAGAAATAGTTGATTTCCAACAGAAATGTTCAAACATGGCTATCCTAAAATAAACTGTAGAAGAAAAAATAAAGTGTATATCCCTACCTGGCTGCAAAATTGATCTGGTTTTTCCTCCCTAGTGGTGTGGAAGTCATAAGCAACCTTTGCATCACATCCGACACCTACAGGACAGAACAAATAAATAATAATTTTAGCATCTTCAGACTGAACTAATATATTTAGTAGTAATATTGGAAAGTGTTGAGTAAGATGGTGGGAGTTGAAGGATGAAACTTACCTAAATAATTAGTCATAAATTTTACTTGCTTGGTGCATTGACCTTCTGTTCCATTCTTCTCTTTGATGGCTACATTCCAGCGATCAAGCACTGTAACAGCTGCTTGGTCAACATCATTTAAAAGTGCACATATTCCTCCTTGTCGTTCAACAGAAGATAAACCCCCACCCCAGCGCATAACACGCGATAAGTCATTTCCTGTTCCCAAAGGAAGAATGGCAACAGGGGGAGGAGATTCGTAGTTCTGCTTTTCAATGGCATCAAGGACCCAAGCTACAGTTCCATCCCCACCACAGACAAGGATTCTGAAGTGTTTTACATTCTGGAATAATTGCAATCCAGCTTCAGGCCCCTGAGAAGCGCTTAGCTCAAATATCTGAAATGAGGATTGGAATTATTAGGCAAAGCTAAGAATTTAGTTCTGCTACAATCAACAAATCCAGTATCAGAATTAATGTGTTAGCTGCATTTCAACTAAAATACAGCAGATAGGTTTTTATAGCCTAGTTAACATATAAGTGCCTACTTATAGAGAAACATAAAGCAAGATACTATTAGAGAAACGCTAAAAGGAAACAGATTTCCTGGTACTTATATTAGACAGGATGACAGTACGACATATCTAAAACTCCAGAACAGCCCAAGGTAATTGATGGTCAGAGGACTTATTCACAAAACCAAAACTTGGAAAAGAGTTTATTTGACTCAGCAGCTGACAAAATGAATGTTTCTACTTTCCTATAACTACATAATAGAAAGATTAGATTACCTGTACGGGATTCAACAACATGTTCAGTCTTCTTCTAAGAGAAGGTCCATTCCGTCCTCCACTCTTGCCATTGATGAAAACCAGCAGTGGCCTTGAATCTTGCGGTAAATCAACAAGTTCATACTTCCTCTTTCCTCCATTAGGAATACCAGATCCATGGTTGACAGAATTTTGAGATAAGTTAGACTTTGCCAGTGCATACTTTCCATCCAGGCCCTGCAATCTAGCAAATCCTTCGAGCACTGAATCAAGGATTGAGCTGTTTGTGGGAATGGGATCTGTCTTGCCACCAGGATGGTTATTCGTGCGTTTCTTGCTGCGTGTCCTCCTATCCCGACTCCTACGTGATGAATTGACAAACCCTTCCTTGATTGAGTTCAACATTCCACTGATCGCTGGACCTTCACTAATTTCTTTCACCGACTGGGGTGGAACAACAAGCCTCCTGAGAAGGCCAAGATCACAAGTGTTCCCAGTCTCCTTCAACAGCTTTGCATGGCAATCAACATGGATCTGCCGCTGGCACCAGAGGCAACGCCATATAGGAGAGACTCCAAGGAATGGCACGCCACAGGGCTCATCGCAGTAGTAACAGAAGGAGGATATCTCTGGGTTGTCATCCAGCTCCACCCACCTCTCCGACCAGTGGTGCAGCAAGGGCGATACACCAGCCTGCGCGACGCACTTGCAGTCCTTCTCGGCACCCCTCGAGCAGTATGAGTGCGCAGCCACCCCGCAAACAGAGCAGCGGTGGACCACATCAGACTCAGCAGCCCTGGAGCCCACCACACCCTGTGTGGAGCCTAGGGATGACAGGCACACGCAGCACGTCGATGGCTGCCCGCCGCGGAAGTAGTCCTCGGACCACGTATGGCTGGAGCTCGGGCACCGCAGCGACTTCCAGGCGGCGCGCTTCTCCCTGGCGGCCGCCTTGATCCAGTACAGCGACGCCTCGCGCTGCAGCCTGAGGAGCGCGTAGATGAGCGCGGCAAGGCCAAAGGAGCCCGCGGTGATGAGCCAGCCGAAGAAGTGGAGCCCGGGGGCGTCAAGCAAGCTAGCCATGGCCACCAGCAACGGTCCCACCAGGTCCATGGAAGGTCGCCAGGCTTCTTCCTGCGCTCAAGAGCAGAACCTGCAGCAGTAAATAGGAAAGCAAGAACAATCCGTGAGTCTTATGTATGGCAAGAACCTCACATCGATGGCATACACAAACTTGTGTGCTACTGTACCCTACGCAACAACGCCCTCGGCGATTTCCCTTTGATCTGGAGATGACGAAAGGAAAGGCATATTTGAACGGGAAGCAATACCCCCCCTTCCAGTTTGGCAAGCGAAATCGCATTCTCCCCACGGATCACGGCCCGAAACAGGAGAAAAATTCCAGCTATCGAATCCCTCGCACGTACGAGGCAGCAAATCAATCCCCTCCGACGAATTTCCATCAGAAGGAATGAATTGAAGCACCCGAATCATATCAACGGAGAGGAACAAGGCGAAACAAATCGAATAAGATCCTACCAGAAATGGGCGGCCCAACGCGACCGCTAAGCGGCGCGGCGGCGGGGGCCTTGATCCGCGCCCGCGCGATCCCCACCTAGATCCCGCATTCCCCGCCCGCCGCCGCCCGAGGAGGACCCAATTCAACGCAATCCCCCGCCGAATCCCACCACCCCCCGTACGCCGCAGCGGATTTGGTAGGGTCGCGAGCGCTCACCTCGGGGATCCCCTGCGTGCGGGTGGGGGGCGAGCAAACCCTTTTTTGCTCCGCTTCGCTTGGCTTCCGCCTTCGCTTTAGCTCCTGCGCGCTGGCTGCCGTGTGGTTGGGTTCGGCGCGGCTGCAGAGGAGAGGAGAGAGGAAGGGGAAGGGGGGAGGAGAATTCGAAGGTGGTGGGTGGGGGCCGGTCGGCGTCGTGGCGTGCGTTTAAAAAGGGGATCCGGGGATTCGGGGTGCAAGCGCAAGCGCGTCGGTCGTCCCCGGCGCAGCACTGACAGGAATGGGTTTCCTGGGGAACCGGAGCTCTACGCTTTACGTCACTCGTAAACATTTTCTATTTTTATATATTATATTTAATTATATATGAGAGCTATTCACTCTATTTTTAAAAAAAATAGATTATTTCTGTGAAACTTTTTGTAAAAAACTTTTGGTGATTTTTTTAGAAATAAACTCAAAGAGTGTCTCTTTTTTTGGTGAATTATTGTCACATTACTAACAGAAAATGTGATATAAACTCAAAAGAAAACAAGTGTGGAACGCTCCGTCCTGTAATCAGGATATTAGTTGATCCAAGTTTGTAGGTCGATTTTTATTTCGGGGTGTTTAATTCCATCCAAAATCCAAAAAAAAATCACTTAGAGAATCGTCTTAGTTTATTTATTTTCTTTGTGCACGTAACTCAATTCAAAAAAACAATCGCTTTTTCGCGAACTAAACACCCCCTTCACCTTCGACCATTACCGTATAAAATTCTTGTATATCGATGTTCTAATTAATAATTTTTTACTTTCCGATGATGGCCCTGTTTAGATGTTTCGCAAAATTTTTTTCGAGTATGTTCCCTCACATGCATGGCATATTAAATGTAGTCGAAAAAAATAACCCATTATATGGATGGAGTGTACTTCGCGAGACGAATCTAATGAGCCTAGTTAGGTCGTGATTAGACAATAAATTGCTACAGTAAACATGTACTAATGTCGGATTAATTAGACTCGTTAGGTCGTCTTGCGATTTACTGACAGAATCTGTAATTAGTTTTATAATTAGTCTATATTTAATCCTTCAAATGTGTGCCCGACATACTCGAAAAAAATTCGTAAAACCATCTAAACAGGGCCGATCGAAGGAAGAAGTGCAGTCGTGCAGAGCATCCAAGAGTGCCGACGTCAGCTTTCGAAATTCAAAATCCAACGCCCGGCTACACAGCGGAGTCGGTCCCTTCTTGTTCGTCCACACATGACCCAATCCATTGAGTTTTTCCATGCCGGCTGGCGGGCGTCCAGAGTCCGAAATCTCCGCCGTCGAGCAGCCAGCCAACCGCGACCGCTGTGCGCGCGGCTCAAATGGCTTCTGTTTCTTGTGTGCCGTTCTGTCCGTCTTCTCTCCGTCTCCTAACGCTGAAGATGGTGACTTGTCAATTGCAGTGAGCACTAGCTGAATTAGTTGGCAGCTAGGTTTGTTGCGATTTGGGCGCTAATTTGCGTGGTCAGCGTGGCGATTTCGATGCGATCTATGCGTGCGGCGTGCTGCGACATGGGTCGTTGTTGTTGCCATATTGCGCAACACTGTAATTTAGTGTGAGGTGGCTGCAGGTATTCTGGTTAGCGGTTTGTGCCCGATGTGATGGTCAAGAGAGTGGTGTGGTAGAGTAGAATAAAAAGAGATCTTTCTCCCTATCAACAAGCAGAGGTTTATCACATGCACACCTATTAGCTCCATGCTGATTCTCATGCATGGGTTTCATTCTTGAGTTGATTTGGTTAAAACTAATTCATTTTATTCTTGTCTCTAGTGGCCGGCTATGCTACATTTATTGGAAGGAAGTGAATTTTATTTACCTCTGGCCATCACTGTTTTTACCACGTACAGTTCTTAACACGTGCTTGCATATACACACCAATTATATTAGCACCCTAAGATTCATATTGCAGATTGTAATCTTCATCCGTGGCATGGACCTACTTACAAATTAAAGATTAAAAAGGTCACGAAGATGCCGCCAACTTCCACTCTCGCTTTCTCTTCTTTGGAGGAATCTGCCACTGACTCTCTTTAAAATGGAAAAGAAAAGACACACATTATCGTTTTTATTTTTTTATCATATATATCTATTACAGAAAATTTGAAGCGTGCACCATGAGCCAAATCGAGAGAGCTTCTGAGAAAACACTGTGTGCATATTTTCAGAATTAATCAAAGCCGTAGCACCAAGTGCAAGTGACTCTTTTAGATCAGTTTGTTTTCTCAATCTTCCCGGCCAAACTCGCATGGGGAACTCATGACCCCATATATATTCCCAATTACCAAGCAGATCCAGCGCGTGAAGGAAGCGAACTTTTGCGGTGGAAAGCGTACACGTTGCGGTGCATTCTTAACCCCTAAGACTTTGGACTCTCGATTCCTTCTCCCATCAACCAGCTCAAGCAACAAGAGTCCCTACCACTCAAGCCAAAAGGTTAACATAAAAAACGCAAATAAAACTATCTCCCCCTCTTCCTCCTTTTCACCAACACCCTTTATGATTATAATATCCTTACTTTTTTAGTTACTACAAAAGGTGGCTTATTGATTATTGGAAAAAGAAAAAAGTTGCAATGATGAAGTGGGAAAATTAAGTGTGAGGGCCTTTGAAAAAAAAAATAAGGGCGAGAGCTGAGAGGGCGCCGTGATGAAGATGATTGTATTGAGTGTATAAAATCCGCATGTCATCACTATTACCTACAATCATACGGTCCTATAATCTTAACCACACATCTTATAATTTATTGTACTTTTTGGGCAAAAATTCTACAAATCAAAAAGGTCAATAACATGATGAAACTTTCGCTAATGACATTGCTTCTTTAGCATGGTATATATATAATTGTTCGGTTGAAGACCATTATCCAACAATGAGTATGTTAACTAGCTACTACTCTATGCAGAGGAGGGCGGCGTGACAAGATGTGATCTTTTTGACCAAGAAACAAATGGAGGGGCGTTCAGTCAAGAAAGCAAAATGGTTGGGGTCGAGATCAGTTTAGGTTATTTAATTAATTTTGCAGGTTGCTTCACTCTTGGGTGCACTGAATGGGATAAAAATCAAACTGCTTAGCCTTCAAGATTCAATTACCAAGGGAAACATCAACGCATGCAGATATAATCAGCTCGTACATGAACTTAATTAACATAGGCCTCGAAGGGCAACATTTTATTATAACGATGACCAATCAGCAACATGGCTGGCAGGAGTATTTTGAAAAGGCAGATAAACAGATGGCATACAAAGTGACACTTTTTTTTTTGTCTAACACATTATAAGCATGCCTATATATAGCTTGGTTTCGTGGATTTATGGTTATTAGTCATCCTGGACATTTCTTTTCAGAAAGATCAAAAACTGCCCTGTCACATCAAGCTAATGCGGCTGCTAACCCATTAAAATGTCTCGCTAATTTCAACATCACCAACGCCGGTCTTTGTCGATGGTTTCCACTTGGAAGACCGCTTGATTGTGTACAAGCACAGAGCGTATCAGCTTAATTAATTAAACCACCCCATCTGTCCAGTGGGCCCGTGCCGAATTCCCAAACCTGCATAGACGAACCCAGATACTTCCAGAAAGATCTGAAACAGAATCGTATGACCACGTCAGGACCACGCGCTGATGTGGCGACCAATCAACCAATCCAACTGTTCACGGTCCAGCGTGTCGCTTTCCACGTTGTACTAGTACGAGAGGCACCTGCTGACGTGCCCACCCGGTCGCACTTCACCTGGCCCCACTGCCCCGTGGGCCCGCTGCATGTGCGAGATATTTGCGGGCGTCTTTTTTCTCTCTCTCGGGCAGGTGGTTAATTAATGACGAGACGCCGGGACGGTGCATACGGGCCCAATGGGGCCCGTGTCGGCAACGGAAGAGCAGCCGCGCGTTTCGTCTACAGACAGATGGCGGGCCATGCGCACAGCTCGCTGGGGATTCTTCCCATTTGGGGTCTGAGCTTGAAGCTTGATGTGGTCATGTGGGGATCTAGATTCCGTGAGTTCTGGATTCAATGGTGCGCTAGAACTATCGAGCAAGTTTTTCTATTGCAGTTATAGGCCGGAGAGGTTAGATTCTTTTGTAGAGTTGTTCTATATGATTAATTTTTTTTCCCAACTGAGGCATCTGATCTGATGACGCCATCACACACGCCGCCATCCAATTGTCACGACTGAGGGAACAAAAGAGGTCATGCAAATAGATCAAGCAGTTTGCACACGTATGGTGGGGTATGTATCATCGGATAGAAACATCAAGAACTCACATCATCAGAAAATTTTCAGAATGGTAAAAACTGATCCTCGAAACATGGGGTGCCACATGTGGTGGCCGTCCAGGTCGTCGTCCGGGCGGTGCGTGCGCGTCGTGCCTAGGCAGTGGCCTCCCATGTGGCGGCGGCATGCATGGGACGGAGCCATGCCCATCGGGGACGACGACGGGACAATAATGGAGCGTGCATTGCATGGAGACGGGTGATGCCAGGATCTGAGATGTGTCCGTTTTGATGTGCATATATGCATGTCTATCCGCTTAATCATCCACCTGTCCCAACTGCACAACGGCCCCCTCCTTGCCAACAAGGACCTTTAGTTTTGCACACCCTCTTACGAGTTACGACCCACGTCACGGGGCGCGCTGATGTGGCTGTTAATTAACCACCCAATTGTGCCGTTAAACGCGCTGCCCTGATCCAGCTCGTCGCTGTCGTCGGCACGCACGGCATCTGGTAACGTGCCGTCCGCTGGTTGGACGTCCAGCCCAACCGTCCGAACCTGTCCCAACTGTCCCGTGGGGGCCTCCTGCATGTGCGAGATATTTTCGGACGGCCGGTGCTCGGGGGGAATCAAAGCGATTCCAGTCGGCAAATGAGAGCACGGTTGATCCCTCCACGTGGCGGGGTGTACATACGCACAGCTCGCTGGGGATTCTTCCATTTGGGATCGTTCGTTCGAGCGTTCTAGGTTATTGTTGTGGGGACATCTATAGATTCTCTGCTGTGTTGCGCATCCAATGCAGGATGCGGCATGCGGTATGCCTGGGCGGTGTTGATGACTGGGCGGCTAGGCTGTGTATGCCCGATCCAACAACGGATTGAACGTGCACTATGCTCGAGATATACAGAGGCTTCTTTCTCTGAAGAGCGGATGACGTACTGGATGGAGCAAAAATTCAAATCGTGTGGGTTACCGCTTTTGGTTTCGTAGCGTGACTACAGCCCTGCTTATGCTTACTGATGAGATGCGTCTTATCCCTTGGCCAAAACGTCAGCTGCACTAGCTTAGCACCGTATAGTACGCGAGATCATCCGGCCAGTGCAGTTCATCCCCGTCCGGCTGGCGTGCCTGGCCTGGGGTGGCCGCTCATGTCTCTTGCATGCACGCAGATGCAGCTACAGGTAGCTGACGTGGCGCGCGGCCATCGATGTGCTTGCTCCGGTGCTCTGGTGCCGACTCAGTCCCATGTGTGTGGCGGCAACGTGGGGGCTACGCGGTCGGTCGAGGATCATGCATGCATGATGCATCCATCTGTGTAATAACACAGAGTAAGACCAGCGAGCGTCGTTTGACTTTGACCTCCGACTGCATTGCCTCAGAACTACTACGCACCGAACTGCCCATGTCGTCCTGAGCTCGCCGGCCTCCTGGCATGGCATGCACGGCCGGCCCATGCCCACGGTTGTTTAGACTTTGAGCTAACACACACTACCGACACGATACGGACTAGGGAGTATACTATCGAACCAATAGATGATGGAGCGATAGGAAAGAGGTCAGGTCAAACTGCGTCGACGACGTGATCAAAGAAACTTAAAACTTTCTCGTTACGGGCGTGTTTAAATGAGTGAAGAGTGATGAAAACTTTTTAAATTGGGCTGCGTGCATAAAGATAAAAAATAAACTAACACGATTCTTTAGCCGATTTTTTTTGTAAAGTTTGAGGAAATAAACAGGGCCGTATGGTTGCTGCAAAGCGCGCAGATTACCTGACCGGACGGCTCGTCAGGACCAGAACATGATAGACCGTGAACAGACCATCAATCCATTTCCAGCAACTTGATTCTCCGGCGGTCACGTACGCACGACTGGACTCCAAATCAGCTGACAAGACCAGGTTACTACTGGTGGTACGTACAACAAACTTCACTTGCTCATTTTCTACCTTCGCTGCCGCTAAACTGGGGGGCGAGAGGCCTATCGGCTCGCCAACAGCCGACTGTGGCTACGTGGCGGCACCTGTCTGTCGGCTATGTGAAAGCCGCCCATAGACTTGGCGTTTTAATCAAGCAAGTTGGGCCTCTCGGCATTGTTTGGGCTTCCTATGGGCCTAATAAGGTCACAGAGGCTCAAAAGCTTTTTCTGCTGCACAGAGTATGCCTCGCCTGCACTCTACAAAAGCAGATTACACGCCATTCCACTGCCCCTGTTGCCTGCACGTCTTTGCAGCAACCATACTCCCCAGCCTTTCTACTGCTGCAAATGTCGCTTCATGATGCAAACAATCGTACGACAGAAATTGGTGAAAGTACTCCACTGCACTGAACAAAAAATTGCCCATTACCAGTTTCAGAAGGCCACAGCCGAAACTGCAGACGCAACGACCGCCGCTGTTCCGGGAGGACAGCATGGTGACTGAGTTGCTGAGGCAGCCGCCATTGCTGCCGGTGCGACCTCAACTGCGCTCGCGGCTGCTCGCTCCGCTCGAATATATGCGGCAGCGGCGGTGAATCGAGCGCTTACCACGGAAAGTGCTGCCGGAGCAGAGAGCTGGACTAGATGATCGGAGATTGCAGGGTTCCCAAGGGACGAAGGGCGAGGAGGACGGGCGGGCGGCGGAGATGGCGGGAGGAAGAGGCGCACTGACGATTCAGTGGAGACAATCGATTCTGTTCCTGTCTCGTACAGCTCAAAAGCAGAGCGTCTCCTCTATCGACTCCGGTCGCTGCATGATCCATGTCTCCTACGCAGAGTGGAGATGTCTCAGCAAGCCCCGATGATCGTCTCGGCTTCCCACTTCCGAGCTAGCTGCAGGATTTGGATCAGCTTCAAAGATCGCACGGGCACAGACCTCCCGGCGGCGGCGGCGGCGGAGCCAGGCCCGGCCGAGGCTGAGGGGCTACGGCATCTCTACAAACTAGTAGCACGTTTCTATTCGCCGCCTTCGATCTTGGGCAAGAAAACGAGCAGGCGATCAGCTGCTTCCCCTGCGCCGGCTGGCCCGCGCGCGGCGCCGCGGCCTTCGGCGCCAGACGGGTCAGAGGAGCTTGACGAGGGAGACGACTGCTGAGGCACCGAACCGCGTAGAATCTAGGCCGTAGAAGTCATATCGGACGGCCCATGGGCCCTCAGGGGGTGGACGGTATTTGAAATACCGTCCACCCCCCAGGACGGTACCGTCCGCCCTCTCTGCCTGCTGTCGCATGGAACGCCGCGGCTCGCCCGAGCGCCGCTGCGCTCCGGCCGTCTCTTCCGACCCTCCCCGTACCCGGCATTGCGGCGGCTCTCATAGGTGCCTCCTCCGCTTCGTGCCGTGGCTGCATGGAGCGTCGCCGCGTTCTGGCTGGCCGTACCCGACTACCCGGCGTCCGTCCATCACTCCATCTCCGACGAGGCTTCTTTAATTTCCGTTGGCAGGGCATGCAGCTGGTGGCGGCGGCCAAACGCAGGCGAACAACTAGTACTTTGCCATCACGTCGAAAATATTCATACATCAGATTCCGATCAGCAGCCCGGCGAGGTAGGCGACCTCCACTCTCGGCGCCACCAGGCAACCGCCAACGGCGTCGCATGTTTCGCTGGCGAGCCTCCAGCCGACGGCGGCTCTTGGCCGGCAGCCATGTCGGCAGCCCTGCTCTGCTTCCTCAGTCAAAGTACTGGCCGGCAGTGGCGGCGAATAGCAATAAGAACTGAAGTGACGGCGATGACCTCCAAATGCCACTCGCCATTGCTCCTGTCCTGGTCCTCGTGGGGAACAAGAGTTCTGGAGCTCGCCATTGCGTCATGTTCCCGAGCTTGGCGACCTGAACCGTGGCAAGGATCCTCGATCAGATGGATCAGTGTAAAGATTTCAGCAAAAGCGGACACAGCACGAACTGGCAGGTGGCCGCGGCGAACATCTAGAGGAGTTGACGACGGCCATCTCCAAATAGACAACAGAGGAGATAGACAGAAGCTGAATGCATGAAGAAGAAGAACTGATTTGTGGAGGATGACTCCCTGTTAACATCGCCCCTTCATTCATTCATCCATTTGTCTCTTAGCACACTGCAACTATACGATTAAGCAACTAGCATACACTACATCACAGTCTCACAGCAACACGCCAACGACATCAAAACTACTACACACTCTATCTAGTGTACCATCATCACATGAACACAGACAAGGCAAGTTTATTAAGCAAATAAATGTCATGAATCACCGGCGGCAGCCATGGCGTCATCACCATCGTTGACAACGCCCTTGAGCGTGACATCCTCCCCGTTCTTGATCCTCCTCATCCTTTCCATCACTCCATCCATGGTGATATCGAACGCGTCCCTCATCTCCCCCTCGAAACTCACCCTGGGGTCCCTGTAGAGGAACCTCGGGATCATCCTAATCACCTCCTCCCTCATCTCCGCCACCTCCTCGTCACTGTACCTGCTCAGCTCCTCCTCAATATCCACCCTCCCTTCCAGCACGTCATCGGCATCCAACAGCACGTAATACCTCCTCCTCCTCCTCCCGCCGCCATCACCGCCCTGCTCCGCCGCCGGCTCGTGCCACCGGTACTGCGCCTCGAGCGTGGACGCCCGGTGGAAGAACACGGGGACGCACCCTGCCATGACGGAGTCAATGGAGGACCGCCGCATGAACGAGTCCCCCCGCGGCTGCAGGCAGAACCTCGCCGACGCGAAGAGCGCGACGAGCTTCCCCGCCGTCCGGCACGTGATGCTTCCTTCCAGGCCATGGCTGCAGTCCACGAGCCCGCACGTGCCCCGCGCCGCCGCGGCCGACTCGCAGACGTCGAAGACGCGGTCGCGGATGGCGAGCTGCCCCTTGGCGCGGCGCGCCCCGGCGAACGCGAACAGGAACCGCCGCGGGGACGCACGCGCGCGCGCCTGCCACGCGGACACCTCGCCGGCCGACGACGGGTGGAAGTAGCTCGGGTACGGGACGGCGATGTCGAGCGGCGCCCAGATGTTGGACTCGTAGGTGAGCATCGTCATGTTGCTGCTCTCCGGCTGGCCGAGGAAGTTGTTGCCGCACCCGCCGTTGTCGCCGCCGCCGGCGGGGTCGTGGCGGAACATCCAGGTGGTCTTGGCGGCGACCATGAAGTGGTCGCGGCCGCCGAGCGCCGCCCACGTCGGCTGCGACGAGAGCCACCGGAGGAACGCCTGAGACGGGCCGTCGCGCGCCGTCGCGTTGTACCCGCACAGGTGCTGGTGGAGCTCCAGTGCCGGGTAGTACGGCACGTACACCGCCGTCGCTGCCGACGGGTCGGAGGTCAGGCAGTCGTAACGGTGGCGCATCCAGTTGTGGAAGATCACCTCGAGAGCGTACTGGTCCGTGCTGTACCATCCGGTGCTCGGGATGATGGTGTCGCCGCCGGCGCTGCCGTTGATCTTGGGGCCGAGACCGGCATTGACGGTGATGGCGCACCAGCTCCAGATGTCGTCGAAAAGCGGCGAGCCGGGAACGCAGTCCCGGAGCATGTCGAACCGCGACGGGATCTCCAGCATGTACACGTACCGACCCTCGCACGACGGCGGCGGCGGAGACGTCGACGATGGTGATGACGACGGCGAAGGCGACGCCGCCGCCACCACCGACGACGACGCCGACCACCGCTTGTCGTCAGCTGCCTCGACGGCGGGGGCGGGGAGGAAGCTGGCGTCCAGTGCGGCGGGGAGCACGACGAGCGCGGCGCGGCGGGGAGCGGCGGCGAAGGAGGAGGAGAGCGAGAGGTGGACGTACTGGAAGTGGAGAAGGCAGGAGAAGAGCCATGACCCGGCGATGAGGAGGCAGTAGAGGAGGTACTTGGGGTAGTGAGCTTCCATGACTAGCTGGAACAAGAGTTGGATTCCTCCCCAGGCTTACCTCTGGGGTTTAGTAGGGGGACTAGTGGAGGTTTAAGGCACGATGAGCTAATTACAGCGTGTGTAGTACTAGCTAGGGTTTTGTGTGTTGATCCATGTTTTTTATGTGACCTTTGACCATGGGCTACAACTAGTGGTGCATGTGTAAGATCTTTGGGCAGCGTACCTAACTATATGTTTTTCTTCCGTGTATTTGATGAGTGTATGTACGTAGAGTGGTGTATATTATTAGTTTGGATCCAAGTCTGACCTTGTCCCTCTTTTGGTCTCATTGGTACCTTGTGTGTTTCTGCGGTTTAGTTTGGTGGTCATGTGGTTGTTTATATGGCAGATCGATTGTTATATGTTGTGTGTGATCTATGACCACTCGTGTGGAGCATGTTGACATCACGCCACTTGTGGACTACATTGCTGCTAGTGATGTTTCACATTTGTATTTGTATATTTGGTAATATAATTAGCAGTAGCTTAAAAGTTTGCTATTAATTATTTCAGAGTTGCTAAGCACTATGTCTGTGAATAAGAGTACCTCTGTTTTTTCCATATTAAAACAGTTTGGAAAATGAGCTGGTGTATCTGTATACTCCCTCCATACTTATATTAGATGATGTTTAGGACAAGATTTTAGTTAAACATTGGAAATATAAATCACGAATAACTTTTAAGTCATTGAGTTTGAAAATGTGCAAACCATATGAATAGATTTGTCTTGAAAAATATTTTTAAAAAGGTTTACATATATCATTTTCTAATAAATGTTTTTGTAAAAATAAGAAGTCAAAGTTACGTTTTAGAGACCGTGTCGTTGTCCAAAACGTCATCTATTTTCTATACGGAGGGAGTATAGATGATTTCTTGTGGGTTTTTTTTATAGAAAAATTGATGAGTCACAGTACCTGAATACGAGAAGAAGCGGCTGCTGCTGCTACGATTTCGTTGTGAATATCGCGCCATTAAAATCTTCTTGGAACTGTGAATATATAAGATCACGCGACGAACAGCTAATCTAGTGTGTGAACTGTTCACTTCAGGTGCACTTTTTTACTTGGAACAGTGTGCCTACTGTCTCCTTCAGATGCACTCCACTTCGTGCAGAAAAAATACTGACGTTCGTGAGATCCAAAAACCAGGGCCTTCTCCCATGAGCTACAGTCAATACGTAGTTGTTCTTGCTTGTGCTGCAACTCTCAGAGATTATGTGGCCTTCCTATGCAATTAATATTATTCAAATCCCTGCCCTGAATTGACTTGAGTTGTCAATCTGATTTGCTCATTGGGATTCTCAGCAGGGGGATCGGTGTAAAAGATTCCAGTGGCTATTAATATGGAGATTATAAAAATGATTACAAGTTCTTGCTCCCATGCCTGAGAAGGCCTTGGAGTTGATTGAATATTTGGGGGCAGATTCGACGGGCTCAGGGTTCAACCATGCTCACAAGTCCAAGGCAGTGTCTTGGGTTTTGCTGATCCTCTTGCTGACTTTCATAGCTGGGGCCGGCCTGGATGCCACGTATAGAGAGAGCATCAGGAGTGCCTATAGGAGCTACCAACATGGATCCTTGTATAAGCTATCAGGATTTGTTTTTCTCGCTGTTGGATGGAGTAATTGCTTGCAAAATAAAGGAATGGCTCGTGCCCTACATGGAAATTCACATCCCCCTGTGAATGACAAAGTGGGCCCGGTGAGTCAGTGACCCAG
The DNA here is from genome assembly GCA_015476505.1 of Urochloa ruziziensis. NCBI lineage: Eukaryota > Viridiplantae > Streptophyta > Magnoliopsida > Poales > Poaceae > Urochloa > Urochloa ruziziensis. The sequence goes on from CM027121.1 coordinate 20,337,489, forward strand.
GAACAGACACGGCAGATGAATGGTCCACAGACAAATTGGTCCAGGTTCAAAGAGGTTCCAGAATCTGAAGATTTGCCATCCTCCTACCACATACCCTTTCTGAGCAAACACATGAAGAATTTTTCAAGCAACAAGCTGATATTTCTTCATGGAGATAAGAGCAAATGCCAGACAAGGAACTTCTATACTGGGGTAACGAAGACGGATATAGATCAAGCAAGTACAACATTCAGCAGTTTGCTTCTCACCAGGCATACTCTGGGACACAGCAGGATCTTTATACGGAAATGCTCCACCGTACCAGGCAATGATTGATTCCAGGTACTCCCTCCGTCCCACAATACTCCGTATAAGCATTCTTCGTTTTCTGTGCATCGGATGGTCAAACATGATGTGTCTGAAAGTCAACAGATACTTTTATTTTGGGACGGAGGGAGTACTACAGTAGTTCTTCATGGAAATGTTCATCACATCAGTATGCTGCATTTGGAAGCAGCCAAACGGGTCCCACCCTTTTTCCATACCTCCGAAGGAAAACATACCTATCGTCAATGAGAATTTACTGAGCTGAGCTGATTTTGATGAAAGAAAAGAAATACTGTAAATACTTCAGTAATAACTCTCCTTATGCTACCAGTTTCCCAATTCATGGTTAAGAGCATCTCCAAGAGCTCTTGTATTTTGTTTGTTAAATATGAGAATTGTACCTCTTTGTAAAAATAGAAATCCCCTCTAATTCAATGGCCTAATACAAGAGACATGCTAAAACGTGGCCTTTATAGCAAGCGGGCAGCGTTGGGCAAAAATAGCAAGCAAGGGCGGCAGGATAGCAATCCTCAATTTATAGCAAAACAGATAGAAGAGCTGTTGGACGGAGGTTTTTTGAATCCTTTTCTATTTTAGCCAAAGGAAGTCCATATACAAGAGCTCTTGGAGATGCTCTGCATATGACAACAGTCGGTTCTAGATAAACCCAACATCATGTTTAACTTTAATCTCCAAAATTCTCTGGAGGGTGAGTGCCATATACAAACAGCAAACTACATCACTCTTTACTCCAGGGTCTATCTATCATGTCACATCAACAAGAACACATGTTTATCCACCATCACTGCAGATGGGGCCGGCAAGTCATTGCTTGGACTCATAGGGCATCGGCTTTCTATAAGTTGGGTTTTCTGATATCTGACAAACCCAAGCTAAATGTCCTTGCATATTGCAAAGGATCTGTCACTGTTGGTATTATCTACGAGGGGCAGATAGGTTGGATGGTCAGTCATCAATCCAACCGCATGAGCCTGGGTATGGACGAGTATACAAGTAACTTGGTGCAAATGAGTCCATAGGATTGGGGCGGGAGAACTGATTCTGGACAGTTGCAAGGTGGTGGTTGAGTCTGAGATGGTTCGAATGATGGGTGGTCAAGTAGCTCTTCTTCGACCAATATATCTTGTTCCTTAGGTGCACTTTCAGGACATTTTGGCACAAATTTTCGTTTGGCATCAGGAAAGATGATAAGTTTCCTCCTGGGAATTCCTAGCTCTTTAACGATCTCATGCTTCCTGCAAAGGATCCAGCATAAATGAGTCACTCATGTCCATTAGATGGCTGGCAAAGGTGAGAGAATCAACATACATGCAGTATATCAGAGTTCGATCACGAAGAATGCCATCCCAAGCCCTTTGAAAAATGTAACCATTGGGATCTTCTTTCGCTTCAAAGAGGATATCACTGGAAAAACAAGGAAAATAAAATATTGATTTAATTAATATAATAAGGGAATAGGGCTCAGGGCAGAGGATTACAAAGGCCTCTAATTCTCCAGTATAAGGGAAAACCTGGGCAAACACTTCCGGTGATATGCTGTTGGGCAGAGCGTGCATACTGCAAACTTCATATTCTTATCATCCTTATTCTCTGCTCCATGACACACACTACATTTATGCACATGACATAGGAATTTCAGTCCAGCAGCAACATGCTGCTCGAAAAGGGAGGCCTAGACTTTGCTATCAGCATGCAGCAATTCAGAAATACACTTAGGGTGGTAAAAGTGCCCACATGCATAGTCCTTACATTTGAATACCTGACAAGAAATGCAAATGTAACAATAAATTACATCTGTTCAGATGAGAACGTACAGATATAAAATGATTACATGCCAGTGGAAAAGGATGAGTTTATATGCTTGTGCATCCTTTCTTTCTACAAGAAATTGATCTGTACAGACTGTTTCAGACTCTCAGTTATACCATTTTTTATTTCATCATCTTTTCCAAAAAAAAAAATATTCAAAAGCCAGTTAACATAATAAAAAAATAGATGTTAAGCCTACCTCAGCACCTGATGACAAGTCTGAAGACCCCAATAATCCATAAGCAGAACACTGATGTTGCTTATACTTGCAGTTCTTGCATATAAAGTCTTTCTTATCAATTATCATCTGAGTTATCAATGAAAAGCATGAAGCAGTTTCTACATACAAAAGCAAGCATGAATTTAAAGAGTCAGCAACTCAGTTAAGAGGTACCTTTGCTTGTTCACTAGTATGCCCAAGGGATGGACACTTTGAACCCTCACCATGTTCTTGAGTTAGGTGGAAAGACCTCAGGCATCTACCATCACAGCTGAAATAAATCCAAGGAAAGAACTGATAAGCATGGAAATAGGATTTAAGCTAAAACATTGCGGCAGAAATCTATTTATATCTTAGTAAAAGCAAAAACTAATTACAATATCAATACAGCTGAAGGGAGTATTTTTATAAGCATGTAACACATTCCAACTCCAACACTTCACAAACAATTTCGCATCATTTGTCCCAGCTATCTGTAGCCACAAGATGGTATTACTTGGAACAATGATTCACTGCTCATATAAAGGAATGGAAGCCAAACCATGAAACATCATTATTAGAGTACCTACCAAGTTACATAGCCACCATCGTCACAAATTGCACAAATATCATCTCCCTGCACAAATATCAGATTAATATTAACGTTGTAAACTGGAAGGATTACACCAACAAAAAGGGGAACATGAACAAAATAGAGACAATATTCAATAAATCTCAGAAGTTTCAAAAGAATATATGATGATCTTTCATTTGTGCGTGCAACGAGCAAGCCACTTTGGGTGAACTCTACTTTTAATCCAAACTCCACTTTGCACCAGGTTTAGCGGTATATAGTGTAACCTGGACACCGATATCCTATTCATTTTGCCAACTCAGACATCCTGATCTTGTGACGGATTCCTAATGGTATGTATTTAGCGTGGCCACAAGAAAAAAAAATAATGAATCGGATACCCACATCCGAACACCTAAACAGTGTTCAAAGTGAAATTTTAGTTTAACGTGGTGTCATCTGCAGGTTTGGTACACAAACCTTTTGCAGACTGCAATCTACTTAAATAAATTCTATAAACATCACCCAATTTTTTTGACCATGATGGATTAGCGGAAACTGAATATGGTCTAATAAAAAGAATCATTCACAGCCAGTAATATCAGGTCTTTAGAATCTACAATTAATTTTACCAAGCAGACAAGACATGACAATCTACACAGTACACACTATGATAATTAGCAACTATTCTGGAGACATTCAAGTCAACTTAGAACAAGGGGAAAAGTTCACTGTCCCCATAGTGGTAGGGACCACAAACCACATAGTTAACCACCTACAGTAAACATAATAACCAAACATGTGAGAACATTAAATTAGTTTTTTATCCCTGAATCTGGACGTTTTGGAAGGATTTGTAGCATCTTGCAAAATATTGGCCAACCAGTAACGGAACATGGAGCCACGAGCACACAACTGGTATTCCACAATTTTGTATGGGCTAGGGAATTCAGAATCTGAAAGCTTGCATGAAGGACCACTCTGTGCTTTAAGTTCACCATTACATAGTAACACACCTTTTTCTTTCCTAATCCATTGTCAATCTAGTACGGCTATTAAAAATTCCACCTTCCTGCCTTAAGTGTTATTATATCACACAAGAGACAAATTTCTCACAACATGATCGCATCAAAATCTGCAAGTATTCCGTCGAAGATACATGACGAATTTAGGGAAAAATCCACTTTTCCAGATTGATTAGTGGCATTTTCCTCACGGCCAGTTGAACAAGCAAAAGTGGCCTAATCAATACAGCGCCACGTTTCAGTTCTATTAAAGCTAACAGAACCTTTCACAACCGATTCTCTCAATCGATAAACAGAAGAAACAAAAATAACAGGTTTGTGAGCTCATTTACATCTTCAGGTCGCGGTTTGCGCTTCTTCTTGCTCTTCTGCTTAACGTCACATGCTCTTTTTGGTGTCCGAAGCACATGGCCTGAGTTCTCTACTCCAACCATGGCCTGTCTCCCCTCACAATCCATTTGTCAGGCAGACAGGTATGCTGCCAAGAACATGAACTCGTTCCAAGCAAGAGCTACTGATGGATTGATCAAACCCCAGCTTGTTTCTCCTCTATCTTCGAAGTACCCTGGTCAAAAAACAACAAATTTCCTAAGCGAACAAGAATCACCAGAACCAACCACCGCACGCTGCACTGCATTGCGTTGCTTGGGTGGGGCCTGGGGGGCATCATCTACAGCTAACCACCACCCACTCACCCACAATTCTAACAAAACCCACCCGTAAATGGATCCCGGAAACCTACGACATCAGCTGGGATCGATCGACGGCAGTAGCATCTACCCGCGGGCGGCGGCGGTCCTAATCGAGTCGAACCCCAACCATGGCGAAGAATTACGGCACTAAGATATGGGGGATATAGGGGGATTTGAACACGATTGTTCGCAGCAAAGATCCATTCGAGCAGGATTTCTTACCAGCGAGGGAAGGAATCAGCATCCCAGATGCATCTCCCTTCCGTGCATCCGGATGGCGAGAGAGAGAGAGAGAGAGAGAGAGAGAGAGCGCTCTCGGCGCCGCCGGTGGATGGACACTGGTTTGTGAAACGCCGTCGGCACGCCTGTACAACTGTGCTGGAGAGAACCGATTGGATTTTATGCCTGTTTGGGAAATTGAAACGGTAGGATTCGCATTCTTTCATTTAATAAATTTGAGTAAAAAAATGGAGAAATCTTAAAGACAAGACTCTCCTTTTGAAAGTTGAAACCCAAACAGACTTTGGAGAAGAGAAATTTGGATGAAATAATTATAGCTTTATACTTTGACGATCAACACTCGTAGAGTTTCATTTCTATACTTATTTACAGCTACCTTTTATGTGTTGAGTTGCAATTTAAAAAATATAAATAATTTCTCCTGTAATGTATTTTTATAAAATATACTTTTGGCGGTGGTTCATAACTTTTTTTTCCAGAAAATACAGACATCTTCTTGTCAATAGTCCTTTTTTTTAAAAAAAAAAGCTCGGGAAAAAGTTAGAATCTGCTCGCCAATACTCTCTTTGTTCACTTACTTGTCACCATTGATCTTGACGTACTACCTCCGTTTTTAAATATATGACATTTAAGACAAATTAATTAGTTTAAAAATAAACTAAATTAGTTGTCCTAAACATCGTATATTCGAAAACGGAGGGAGTAGCATAAAGTGACATTATCGCTGTAAAAATTACTTTACTGTTCAATATTTAGAGTTATGCACTTTAATGTTGTGTAAGCTACAGCCTCCCGACTTCCGTCAACAATACTTGTGGCTTGGGAAAAAGAAAACAAGCTAATACACTATTTTTTACCAGAAGTGTCATACGTTGTATAGAAGTCTGTCCTGCATCCTTTGTAGATTGTGTTGCTGCCAACATAACATTGAGTACCCACCAAAAAAAAACATTGAATAGACTTTGCAGCACTTCTCCACACCATTGTGATCAAATTGTAGGAAAGGTCATCTAAACACGGTTGCACCAATAGACTCGGGTTTGATTTCTTACGGGAGTAGATTTACACACCTGTTTTTTTTAATCCCCTCCACGCCGTAGCCGAAATTCAGAAATTTTTCTAGACTCGAGGGTTTACTTCTTATTAATGAAAGAAAATTCATGGAGCTCTTAACCATAGGGTTAGTTTTTTTTAATTATTTTGCTCTAAGATTGTTGACAAGGCATCACCACGCCTTCGTTGAAAGCAGACCAAACTAGCTGTTACATCAGGCTACACAGCGGGTTGCCGAACAGTTCAAAACGAACGACAAACCCTTTCTCAAAGCCTGAACATCAGCAGAAGAGATATACATTAGATTCGGTTTTCTTCGGGTAGTCTTTCATCTACTGCAGTCTGCAAATTTGCAGCAGGATTCCTTCAACGCATCTCCTGTCCTTGTACAAAAAAAAAATTAAATAAAAATAATAAACAGCCTCCTGTTCTCCACCCAAAGAGCAACGATCCCTTCTCTATCACCATTCGCTGCTAATATGAGAACTTCTTTCTCCATCACCGTTTTGTTGCTCATTTACCAGATTGATAAGCCAGAGGCCGGGACCTTGTAGACCCCAAATTTCTAGGAAAGTAGTAAGTCAATCGGAAATCAAATTATTCATAGACTGAGGTCTAGCTCTCCAGCCTAAAGCTTGTATATGTATCACACAACAGCAGGGCAATATCGAGCTGCGAAAGGGTATGATCAGATGTTTCTCGCCAATCATACAGCACGGTGTTCATTGGCAGGTAAACAGGGCTGTATCTTGGAGGGCCCGCCAAATAAAGATCTTGAAGCATACAACATGGTCTTGCCATCATAATAATTTATAACGGTAAATCTCTGAAAACTTCTGATACTACAGTCATAACAATGCTCTATAGCTTGTGACACATATCATTGAGCTTTGGTAGTTTCACTCTAATTCCCAAACAAAGCCAGCAAACCTGCCTACTACCCTGTCTGCCTCCGCACCGCACGCCAACAGAAAGAACAGGTAGTCTGAAACGTGTGCAAGCTACTCATTTACATGCACTTCACAGAGAACATATTACTGTTGGGTTTATTAACAAGGGACGGTGAGGAATGCCGGGTGGTCAATCACCAAGCCAACCACAAGTTCATGGATGTGGATGCGTAAACAAGTATGCTGGTGCAAACGAGTCGATGGGGCCAGAACAGGAGCACTGATTCTGATCACTTGCAACTGGCGGAGGAGATTGAGATGGTTCAGCGTTGTTGAGCATTTCTTCCTCAGGTATATCTTCTTCGTTGGGTGGATCTACAAGAATTTTGGGTACACGGTGTTTCTTGGCATCGGGAAAGATGATGTGATTCCTCTTGGGAGTTCCTATCTTTTTTATGATCTCATGCTTCCTGTAAGAGATTTTAACAAACACAATAATCAACCATGTTAATAAACGAAGAAAAGACAATAGTCAACTGGGAGTAAGGTGCACGAATTAACGCACATGCAGTAGATCAAAATACGATCACGAGGAATGATATGTCCATCTGGTCCCTCCCACTCATCCCACGCCCTTTGCATGTAGCCATTGGGACCTTTCTTCGTTTCGAAGGGGATGTTATTGGCAAAAATGTATGAACTGTCAGGAAAAGAAAATCATGTTTTCACCAATAGAACATAACAAGGGACAGGAGTATGAAGGAAAACCTTGGCAAGCACTTCCAGTGGTAGTTGGGCAGCGTCTACATACTGCAAACTGCATGTTCCTATGATTCTTGTTATCTACTCCCTTGCACACAATACATTCATGAATAGGGCAAGTGAATTTTTCTCTGACTGCAACTTGGACTTTGAAAAGTGAGGCCTCGAGTTTGGTTTCTAGGTAGATCAGTTTAGCAACACATTTAGGGTGGTAAAAGCGCCCACAATCATCAACCTCACATTGGAACACCTGACAAGTCAAGCAGAAAGACAAAGAATTAAACATATCCAAATGAGAACATGCAGGTAACGGAATTTGTCAAACATTTTGAGCATATATGTGCATTCTGGTGCATCCTGGGATACTTGTGCATTCTTTTCCTATACCAAAAGAAAAGTTTCCATTCTTTCTTTTAACTATTCTCTAAGTAATAAAATTTGCATTTCTTCAAATCTTTCAAAATAAATTAAGTACAAAACTCTCGAAGAAACAGGGTAACTCTAGAAGAAGCAGGATTCTTTCAAGGCCTACCTTAGGTTCAGATGACAAGTCTGAAGATTCCAACTCTCCACAAGCAAAACACTGATGCTGCTTATACTTGCAGTTCTTGCATATAAAATCTGTATCATCATTAGCAAGTATCATTTGAATTATGAATGGAAAACATATCACCATGTCAACTTTAGACAAACAAAAGCAGATGCAAACTTAAAGAAATAGTCAACTTGATAGATACCTCTGCCTGTTCTTTGCTTAGCCCAAGGATAAATCTGCACCTAGATCTTTCATTGTTTTCATCCGTTAGGTGGAAAGACCTCTGACATCCACCATCGCAGCTAAAAAAATCAAGGTAAGAATAGAAAATCGCATAAAAAAAAACTAGATGGGAAGGAGCAGACAACACCCCCGCTTTGATTTAAGAAGGAAGCAGGGCTCGAACCCAGGTCTCCTGGCTGAGAGCAAACTCAACTAGCCAGTAGCCCGCTAGAGCACCTGCCATAGACAGTCGCATGAAGCACAGAACAAGGATTTAACTCTTGTGCCGCTCCAGAAATTTTATAATTGATCTTAGGAAATATGATAAATTTTGTAACATCAGTGCAGTTGAGTTGGTAATGCTTAGAGGTTCATGTCACATTATAGAATCTAGACATTATAAACTAGGTAATGCTCGTGATAGAACGTCCGACGCGTGTCGGACGCCCCAGCTCACCGTGCGCCCATGTGGCCACCGCCTGACCTCCTCTAGTTTCCTCCATTCATTTCTATCCACACATTTCTCTCCTTCCACTCTCTCTGCAGCGAACTGTCGAGCTCCATCTCCGCTGCTGCTGCTGCCGCGCGGAGAGACTACGCACGCTCACAATTGGTGCTGGCGACGACGAGGCACGTGGATGGCGGCCACACGAGCCAACGCGCATGGGGGGGGGGGGGGGGGGCGATCTCCACGTCGGATGCCCCATGGAGGAAGAGCCCTGAGCAGTGGTCGTGCCAACGGACCAGCGAGCGGAGCTCCTCTCCCTTTTATCCCCCCTATGGCTGCGAGTCGAGCTCCTGTCGCAATGGCTGGGGGTCGAGCTCCCCCATGGCCAAGGTTGAGGTCCCTGCTCATCATCCTCCTCTTCTTCGTGCCTCTACCTGTGCTAGGGTTTGCTGCATGTTGCAAGTGTATGTTTCAAGTGTTTCATAAGAATGTTGCAACTGTTTTATGCGAATGTTGTAAAAGTAGATCTGAATGTTGCATATGTTTCACACGTATGTTGTAAGCGTTTCATCCGGATGTTGTATTTTCAACAAGAGGTTTTGACTCTGCCGTGCATGACCGAGAGTTGGGATTGCGCTGTGTGTTGCAAACGACGACTTTCCATGTTTCATATGATGTTCTTTGATGTTGCATATGCTATTTTTGGATGTTGTAAAAATGTCACACCCTGAAATTCTCCAATTTCAGGATGTGAATATAGAGAATAATTAAACAACGATTTTCACTCAATTTTAAAATTTTTCCAACATTTATTTATTTTACAGAGAATTTAGCGTAGAAATAAAAACAATTGTTGTTTTCTTAATTTAAATTAAATATTCTCTGCGTGTTGCATTCATGCCGAGTTGCATCTTGGTGTTTCATGAGTGCTAAGGTTTCAAAAAAATGCGTTCTTTAAACGTCTAGGTTTTTTCAAGAATTTTCCATACTTTTCTGGAATTTATTCACATCTTTTGAGAGCTAAATCTATTTAATAGAAGGCTCTAAAATTTTTTCACGAGCTCTAAATATTTTATTTAGACTCCTCGTATCCAAATCTATCTCTAGTATTTTTCCTAGAATTTTCGGGATTCTCTGATTATTTTTCGTACTTAAAAACAATATCTGCCTTTATCTGGAATTGTTTTCGCGCAGAAAATTAATTTCAGAAATTCCGAAAATAAAAAGTCAACCCTATCCGACTCTGTTCCGAACCCCAACAATATATATATGGCCAGAACCGTCTCGACTCGCTGATTTCGGATCTAAAACCCTTTTCACGAGTTGACGCTCGTAGCTCCGTAGATCTGAAGTCAAAGTTCGGTCTTTGGCGAACTCCGACGAGCAATTACTTCGCGACCGAGCATCTCCGGCGAAATTCAACGCCACCATGGAGTTCCTCTCGTCGTCCTCTACGCCATGGTCTGCTTCGCCTGAAGTTTCTCCACCGAAGCCGGCATCCTCCCCAACTCCGGCGAGCAATTCTGGCGAAACCATCCATCTTCGACCGAGGTTGAGCACACCATCGCGTTCATCTCGTCGTTACCTTTCCGTTTTGCCATTCATACGCGAGTTTCGTCGATCCTAACTCTACATTCCTTTTTCTTCCTCCTCTCTACCGGTACTGGTACGTACATGGCTAGTACGTACATGGCTCATACGTACTCGCCCTCGCTCGTCCGTCCGAGCGTCGCCTCCTGCGCGCGCCGCCCGCCGGCAGCCGCCGCCTTCTCTCGCCTGGGCAGCCAGCTGCGCCGCCGGCCAGATAGCTACGGTCTGGAGAAAGAAGAAGGTGACTTTGTGATTTGGCCCCTGGAAAATTCCGTAATATTTTATCTATTTCTAGTGTCTTGGAAAAAACTACAGAAAACCCCCTATATATATTAGGTCTTTTCAATCTAACCCGCCCCTCACCTTTTTGCAGATCTAACCCTGGCATTCTATCTTTTCGCAGTCACTATTCGGTGTGTCTTGCAAATCTTCTCAGCTAGCCCCTGGAATCTATGGTTAATTGTGTCAAGGTCCCTGCAGCCTTGTTTTAGGTATAACTTCCACGTTTTAAATCCGTTTCGATCCGTTTTCGTTTCGTTAGACTTGTAATCACTTAAATTACGTGTTAGTGATGTTGTTCATGATAGTTATGTTTTTCTAAATTAATTTTAAATATTAATTTGATTAATTGCTTATAGGCATATTTTGCAATTAAAATCTATATAGCTCTACAATGCGTGTTTTATAATAAAGTTTAATTTGATTAATGTTTATGAATTATCTTTTCTGAATAAAATTTAATTAGGCAATATCTCGGCTTTACAAATTAAATGTTAATGTGATTAATGCTTACTTTACATGCCTTTTCTAAATAAAATATGATTAGGCTTATACTTCGTTTTCTTAAATAAAGTTAATATGATTAATGTCTACATAACTGTATTTCCAAATGTAATTTGCTTAGCTGAACACATGTAATAAAATTATTCGATTAGGTGTTTCATATACCTTTCTTTTCTAAAGTTAATTGTTTAATTGGTATAATATGTACATAAACAATTGCAAATAAAATATGGCTAAGTTACTACGGCTTTTCAATTACAAATATATTGGAGTTAATTCTAATATAATTATGTTTTGATAATTAAAATAAATGAAGCACCTAGCTCTTGTTTGGATAATTAAAACCTTTCGATAGTTTGTTTATAATCGCAGTTCCGTTTTCAGCGTTCTCTACGTCTTTGCGTGCCCTATCGTTTAGTACGCTCTTTGAAAGCTTTTATTTTGATTGGTGTATTGTTCTAAGTTGTCTTTGTTTGCTTGCTCTAGAATGTTTGCTTTGCTTGGATGTTTGCTGCGAGTAGAAGGAACTCGGTTCGAGAGCTTGAAGAGTTGAAGAATATTCTGAGCAGCTATTCTCTGGATTTAAGGCAAGTGTGTCCTTGTGCTTTTGTCCCAATAACTTTACTTAATCACCATTGCATGTGCTTGCATTTAATATTGATGGGTCCTATTAAGGAGTGCCTAGTTTTTATAATTATTCCTTGTCTGCCTGGGTTTATCTTTATGTTGGGTAGCACTGCTAGTTGCTATACTTGGGTTGTGGTGGTTCTAATGAACATTAATGATAAACATGCTTTACTTTATGTTATACCTCTGGTTAATACAAGATACTATGCATTAATTGGAACATGGAGAACCACCCGGGAAAACAGTACAACCATAAGACTAATGGGCTCTGGTCTTGGCTAAGTAATTAGAGACTCTGGCTTGGAATAGCTTTACCTGATAAGGGCAAGGGGGGACTGAGTCGCGGTCTAGCCCGGTCCTCTTGGGAAGTAGCATTTGCTAAGGTACATGCCTATTAGGGAGGGTTAGGAGCGCCAGACACCGGAACCATGCGAGCTAAACCTTGTTGGAGAATCTTTGTAAAGGCCTCGTAGCGTCCCTATGCAGTCACACCTCGGTAGTGTGATATGCGCCTGTGTGGTGCTGCATGGTTGGGTTTAAAGTTCTTTTGGACTTTTACGCGACTTATGGTGAAAGTGTACAACCTCTGCAGAGTGTAAAACTGTTATAACAGCCGTGCTCACGGTCAAGAGCGGCCTGGACACTCACATGATAATTGAACTTTAAGATGGACTTAAATCGTGGTTCTCGTTGTGCCATGTGCTTATGGCGTTCTGTTTATATTAATGTGGGTTGGTATATATTTATATCATAGTAATAGATGCTAATAAAAGTTTGACCAACTAAAATTGCTTATCGCTTTAAACCCTCAGCCTTTCCTTGATTTAGCCTTGCATTCATACTTTTCCCACACTTGCTGAGTACGACATGTGCTCACCCTTACTATAAACAATGTTGCTCAGAAGAAGGAAACTGTTGTGGAGTTCACTGAAGACGTTGCTGAGTGCTAGGCGTACGCAACCCCCGGTCGTCTGCTTGTGGAGTTGGAGCCTCCGTTTCCAGGATTAAGCTGTGTAATACTCTGATAGTTCTCTTTATTTATTGTTTTATTCGTGATACTGTCTCTATTATTCACTTTTTGTTCGCTGTATGTGTGAAACTTGATCCTGGCACACATACGGTGTGCACTCGGTTTTGTTTTCCAGAACCGGGTGTGACAAAAAGCTATACATGTTGCATAAAACATTGCACGATGTTGCGGTGGAAATTTTTAATCGCCGCATCCAGATGTTTCATTAGTTTCGGTACGTAATTTCTGATGTTGCAAACATATATTCCTAATGTTTCAAACGTGTATGTTCAATGTTGCAACGACCATCTGATAAAAAAAATTCTACCGGACGTCCGGGCGCTGGCAATTCCCTATAAACTATTTATTGTTCATTGTTTAGGTTTATCAATGATATACGGGAAACTGGACAGCTGTTGGAAATATGGTGATGTATCATGCTATAGGGTTTTATCTCTAGCCTACCCAACTTGCCTGGAATTAAAAGGTTTGCAAGGAAAAAAAAAGAAACTACTTGCATCACATTGAAGACATGTAAGTGTGAACCAGTACAATTTAGCATGTGCCTGAACAAATGTCCTGAGTGCAATGATAGCATGAAAATCAGAAGTTGATGCTCACCCTCTTTCTTTGTACAACACAAAAGGAGATCGTTTTGTTTATTTGGTGAGTCAAACTCTATAATTGCAAATGTTGCTAGAACCATATGGCGAGATTGAAAATTTTGGTCTGAAGAAGGGATGTATAGCATTCTTGCCCGATACAGTATGGTGCACATACATTTCAAGGTTTGAGCTTCATGTTTCTAAAGTAGGTTTTGTGATATAAAAACGAAAACACTAGACTCATATTTTAAAATACTTTCATGCAGTCATGATTTTGCTACGAGAAATGTACCACAGGAGAAACAAATGGTTCAAGTTTAGCTTTTTAAGTCTGCCTGGATTCAAATTGCGCCTTATGTCTTGACACCGTGGGAGTATTAGGAAAAGAAAGTGGATAATGGAGTTGGTCAAATTTTTAGCCGTTAACAATTCTTTAAGAAACAATAGTAAATTATCATATCTAACCGCACGTAAAGGAGACAAGCTAAATAAACGTACCAAGTTAGTAAGTTACATATATTACCACCATTGTCACATATTGCGCAGAAATCATCTCCCTGCACAGAGAGCAGATTCACATTACTTAAGCCAGTTGCAGTTGCAATTATAAATCCTGCACGTGTGCTTCCGCTACCGCTAGGAACAATTCTGCACCACAAAGTTAGAGGAAAGTCCACTAATCAAGGCAATACCTAGAGGTTCTCATGTAAGGCCACAGCTACAGCTGTCAGAACGAACAAACTGACAAAGTAATTAACTAGGCAAGTGATAGTTCGCTTACATCAAGTCGCGGCTTGGGCTTACTGCGCTTTTGGTCGATGCCACCCCCTCTCTCCGGCCTCCTTTACCAGGTCCTGTACTGGGTCCGCCCTGCTTCCCGTCTGCGTCCAGGCAGCCTGCCCGCCTGATTCTTGTGGAGCGGAGAGGAGACCATGGCTCCTGCTGTTAGTTCGCGGAGCAACCTTAGACATGTACCCCAAACACACGGGGCCGTCTCTAACCAACTCAAATCTACCATACAGACGGATACAGAAACAGAACTAAAACAGGTCATACAACCTACAAACAGGGTTCATCTCTAAACTTTTTAATGCTTTGTATACAGTTAGAATCAACTACAAATAATTTTGTGTATATCATTGTGTGGCACCCTTCTTTCCTCTCTTATCACTTTTCTAAAAACTGTATCAAACATAAAAATAACATAAAAATGTACTCCCTCCGTCACATATTAACTGCATTTGGAAGGTTTAATTTTTTCTCACATTAAACGCACAATAGCTAGTTGTAGTACTATGTGCGCCCATTTGCTATTTTCTTTAGAGTTACCGGCCCCATTTTCTAATTAAAAAAGTAAAGCCGTCAGCTGGGCTCAAAGCCCACCAAAACGCTCTCGTAGCTTCTGCGCTCTTTCTTCTATCTCTCGACAGACACCCTCCACCGCTTGAGTTCGCAGTCTTCGCCGCATCCTTCGACTCGATGACCGCAGCATAACACCCCAACGCCAGTGACGAATCCAGGAATTGAAGTTAGGGTGGACTCGGAGTTATTTTTTTCTTCATCTACAGTAGCTACAGTAGTTGAAGGAGCAAAATTGAACTTTTGTGCAAGTTTAGGGATGTTATATGTCTGGGAAAAGTCTATTATCACCCCAACCTATGGGGGGTGGACTACATAACCCCCCAACCTATGAAATGGTCTATATCACCCCCTGAACTTTCAAAAACCAGTCAAATTACCCCCTAAAGGAATTTTGAAAAATCAGAGAAAAATCATAAAATGGAAAATCCAATTGTGTTGGACTCCAAATGAGTAGATCTACACAGTGAACATATAATATGGTATGGTTTAGTACATTTTTTTGTTGTAGCTTTATATCTATGTTTTTCTTCATAACTGTAAAAAATTGTACTACAACATATCACATCATATGTTCACCGTGTAGATCTGCTCATTTGGAGTCCAACACAATTGGATTTTACATTTTATGATTTTTCTGTGATTTACTATGATTTTTAAAAATTTCTTTAGGGGGTAATTTGACCGGTTTTCGAAAGTTCAGGGGGTGATATAAACCGTTTCATAGGTTGGGGGTTATGTAGTCCACCCCCATAGCTGGGGGTGATGTAGACTTTTCTGATATTTCAAGGAGGTAAACCAGACCTTTTTAAAGAAACATCAAAGGTAGTAACTCTTTGGGCGGAATCTCAGGCCCAATCTCAGGGTGGGCCGTGGCCCACCCGGCCCACCCTTTAGATACGCCACTGCCCAACGCCCCCTATCCTCTCCTCTCCCCTCTCCTGGTGCGCGCGTTCCACATCTCCTCAGCCCTCACCCTCAGCACCCTCCATCTGCATACGTTCCCCGTGCTCTTCTCCATCCAGAGCTCCTCCTCAGATTCATGGCTGGTGGCGGGATCCGGACGGGGCGCGCGGGATCCGGGCGGAGTGTCGCCAGAGGAAGACGTGACCGTACAATGAGTGCACGCGCGTCGCCTCTGCCTGGGAGAACAGGATGACGGCGTCGCCTCACGAGGCGACGGCCAGCCCGTCTCTAGGCTAAGCTGAGGTGTTTTTTATAAAATTGTCATCATAGAAACGAAAAAAAAGATAGGGTTGTACATGTCCAATTGAGATACATGGGCCGGCCTTCAGAGTCCTCTGGGGCGGTGTCGCACCGCGCCTCTGGTGCGACACCGCCCATGATGCCACCACGTGGCAGTCAAGGAAATCATGAGCACGTCCATCCGCAGGAGTCACGCGCTATTCCGAAACCGTCGAGCCGACTCCGCTGCAGACTCGATTTGAAGGATACTGTACACCCGAAGCCGGCTCAGCCTAAAATTGTATCGAGCCACTCTGTCCTCATCGTCAACTGGAGGCCTCCCACAAAGCCTGCAAGCCACCGTCCACCGCCAGATCGTTCTTCACTGATGGTGAGGTGCGGACAGGCCATCTCCAGCAAGGAGCGAGAATCAAAGCGCCTCCCATGATGACCGATCCCTCGCAGGATTAGACAGTTCATCAAAATGTAATTTCCGGTTGGCAGATTCTGATGTGCCATGTCTTCAAGTGCCCCTGAAACTGACATGGAGGAATTTGATGGCATCTCCATCACCGTTGAGAATATGAAAGCACCAGTGAAACTCAAGGAAGTGCGATCTCTGCAGCAGGTGCTGCTTCGGTGGTGAGGGTTGAAGTGAGAAGGGTGAGGATCATGTGTCCTAGCACCTGCACTTGAATACTTAGCAGAAGAATTTTCCAACGACGACAACATCAGGCATGATGGAAAATCAGAGCATCTAACATTGCAACGGCGGCAGAATTATCTATCAATCTTCAGAACAGCGGGAGGAGCGCCGGCTTGATTGCGCAGGGCTCCTCGTGCGGCTCGTGCGGCATGGCCTGCAGCGGCTCGACGGCTCACAACGGCGCGCGACTTCCGCGGATGGACATGCTTCCGATTTCCTCAACTGCCACGCGGCGGCATCGTGGGCGGTGTCGCACCAGGGGCGCAGTGCGACACCGCCGTGTAGAATGTCAGAAAACTGATACCGCCATCACCCGAGCGTTATTATCGGCGGCACGACTGGGTGCATGCATGCAGCAGCGAGTCTGTACTGTTGTCTGCATGTACTAGTGTCCTTCGACTTGGAGGAGCGCGGCCCCCCCTGGCCGTAATGATGAGTTGTTCTTTGTTGACTTGTAAGCGCTAGCAGTACGTAATGATGATTCGTTTTACGTTAACGTGGTTGAACCAAACAAAATCTGCTACAATCCCGGCCCGTAATTTTATTCCCACAATGAAAATGGAAAATGTATGAGCGGCATCACAATCCCATAAGGTTTTATTCCACACCATAGGTGATAGCATATAAAGCACATCACACACTATGCGTACATCATATATAAATGACTCACATATACCACATTGATGCATGATCACATCTTATTCTTATTACAACTGAAACATAAAAAAACTGAACTCACCGAGTCCTGATTTATTTTTAGGTGCCTTTAGATTCCAGAGACGTTTCTCACACTAATTGTCTGATGTTTCTTCATCAGTTGCAACAGTGATGGCATCAAGCCTCTCACCGCCAATCTTATATCCTATGTAAACACCAATGGCATCAACAATGCTCCCGGCACGTCCAAAAAATCCCGTGATGATCAAACCCCATGGCAGCGGGAAGCTGAACAAATAGTCTTGGTGCACTGTTCCATATGGCCCATATCTGTTGGTGTTTGTTACAATCTCTAGCGATGACAGAACCGGCTTTCCTCCAGCACTAGCAGAGCGAATATAAAGTGTTCCAGATAATTTTGTCACAAACTCCGTTGCTGCAAACCGGATCTGCATGCATGGGAATTGAATGAATAGAGAAACCTTTCTCGTAGTATACGACACAACAACATATACTAGCTAAAGGTTCAATAGTTACCGTTGTAAGATTCCCACCAGTACCGCCAAATGGACCTGCAATGCGTATCGTGCCTACATCGTCAACATAGGAAAATCCAATTGAATCGATAAATTCGCCAGCACGAATAGTCATGTTGTCAAGGCGAGTGGGTGGAGCTGTAACATCAAACACTGTCCCTCCATTCCCACCCCATGGTCCAACCTTGAAGGCCTAAAAAAATATAATTAGAGATGAAGCATTTTTTTAACACGCACAGTTTTAAAATTAAAGAGAAGACAGGAATGAGCTAAGTACATATTCACCTGTGCAATCGACATGATGAGTGGTGGTTGCAGGGAAGGAGTGGCTTTTGGGTCGTATACTTTTGGTTTAATTTGTTGCTTGTAGTGTCTGTGCGGAAGAATGGAAGGAGGCATGACTCATTTATATATTGGTAGCGGGCTAGTTAGGATGGATACTTAGTAATTATAATGGATTTGCACTATATTACTCTCTCCTCATAATGTGGATCAACATTGTCAACATCTAAAGTATCACGAGTAGTAGATGAGCATCTCCAAGAACAAATTAAAGTTAGCTCGTTAGTTGCTACACTAAGACAAGCTAAGTTCTCCATGTAGTCAGCAAGTACAATCGTCTTCAATTCTGCTCGCTCAGCTAGCTATAAAATTGCTTACCTCAGTGTTGTTGCTTGCTTATGTGGCAGGGAAAGTTAATAAAGAGAGATAAAATCTAGCTACTAGTTAGTTGGTATATAGTCTACTCACATTTACTAATGACACTAATTTCATGTAATAAATATTTATATATGTTTCTATAAACTTGATCAAAGATAAGAAAATTTCATTACGGCAAACATATGACATTAACTATATTGGAGTTGGTGTGTCGAACAGTTTCTATCTTAATGCAGATCTTGTGGTTTAGTTCGAATATAAGGTAGTTGTTTCTCCCTTTCATTAAAGTTATTCTACTAACACAATTTAATTTTTAGATTAGTTTAATAATTTTAGTGTTTTGAGGTTTTAACTAGTAGTAAATGCTTCCAACCAATTAGAAAATACATAATTATAAAAAACTTCAACAATTTGTATATTGTCAATATATGATCTCATAATCTAAAATTAAAGGACAACCTGTAACATGCACGATTTATTTGGGGTGAACCGATCTGCTTTGAATACACTACTTGCAAAGATTATAGAGTACATAATAGACCTATGGTTTAGGTAGTAACTAGTAAGGATTCACAGAAAATCGTAATTCTCACTGCAACACAATTATTATATCAGGCCCTTTGTCAAAAAAACGTTACAGTATTTTTTTATGTAACAGTGCAATATTTCTGGGTAGTTTTTTATGAGTGGACAACAATTCTAGCGCTTTTACTATTTTTCCCGATTGGTAAGGTTTTTTAATTGTAATTTTGCATCTTTTCTAAGAACTTTTTCAAACCACCAACAAGGAAATTCCCAACAAACTCATTTACTGCAGTTATTTATTGTAGGTAGCGCTGGCCATTTGTAAAGAAAATTGTTGAAAAAATTGTTTCAGTGAAACCTAAACAGCAAGATTTTTGTGGTGATTTTTATTGGCTAAGGTCATGTGAAGAGTTCAAAAAAAATGTAAAGGACACATGCTTAATAAATATATATGGTAAAACAAACATCATATGATGTTCTTAACTGTTAAGCTATCATGACTTAATCACGGATGGACTTTGTGAAACCTATTGTGATGAGACCTATAGAATAGGGTTTCTGTAGCAATATTGTACAATTGTTCGTCTCTAGCTACTCCCGCAACTATTATGCATGGCTTTATCACGTATTTCATGCAATCCATTGTGATTGGACTACTGAATAGGACTTCTGTACCAACATCATAGCTCCCTAATAGAGTAACAACTATTCTGCATGACTTTATCACGTATTTCATGCAATCCTTTCATTGTGATTAGACTATTGAATAGGACTCATGTACCACCACCATAGCTCCCAAGTTCATGCGGGGGATTTAGTTCTAGTTCATACAACTTAGTAGAATTGAACTTAAAGAAAAAGTCTTATAGTTAATTGTCTTGTCACTCGTAAGGTGCAAGCGTGCAACATTCTACTTGCAGTAGGAAGAAAGCTCGGCTAACAGAGAATAATTTTGGTTTGGGCTAGCTACCACAACATATTAGATAATACTTCTTCTGTTCCAAAATACTAGTATTTCTAATAAATTTTAGACATATTATTAGTTGTGAGAAATTACCTTATTGCTCCTAATTATTTGTAATAGTCATGATTGATAGCCTCACTGTTTGTTTGGTTCTATAGATCATGAATAAATGACAAAGTATTATAACAAGAAAAATAGCATCAATTAATAATTTATTTGGTTATATGCATATAAATTTTATAGGTATAGGCATTGTTTTAGTTTGTTGGTCAGGTGTGAAAATATTTTTTTGTGCGATAGAATTAAATTAAAACCTAAAAATACTTATTTCAGGCTAGATAGAATTGTAACACCCCGGATTTTTCCTAAAACCCAGAGGCTACCAAAAACTTAAGAAAAACACACAAGTCTAGATTTTAATGGAAATTTTGGCAGAACCTCTCCTGTAAACAGGAGGTCCTCAACAGGAAAGCATATAACCAAACATGTAGACAGCATATGACAGATAAAATAAGCATCACAACCCATTTCGGTCGCCGATTTCGGTCGATGCTGTCCACCCCCGTCGCCGGCAAGGGCTCCCCCGCGACGCGCTCGACCTCCTCTCGAGTTTCCCACCCCGGCCGGGACCCGCGCCGCCGGCTGAAGGCGTCCAGGGGAAGAAGAAGACCCAGTCGTTTTGCAGTTTGGCCCTCGAAGAATTTTGTAACTTTTAATCTTTTCCTTGTGTCTTGACATTTTTACAGAAACTTCCCTGAATCTATTAGATCCTCTCAATTTAACCCGAGCCTTGACCTTTTGCAGATCTAACCCCGATCTTTGATCTATTCGTGGGCACTACTCACTAAGTCTATGGCATCTTCTCAGCTATCCCTCCAGATCTTCGGTTAATTACATCAAGGTCCCTGCAGCCTTATTTTAGGTATAACTTCCACGTTTTAAATCCGTTTCGTTCCGTTCTTGTTTCGTTAGACTTGTAATCACTTAAATTTCGTGTTAGTGATGTTGTTCATGATAGTTGTGTTTTTATAAATTAATTTTAAATATTAATTTGATTAATTGCTTATAGACATGTTTTGCAATTAAAATCTATATAGCTTTATACCACGTGCTTTCATAATAAAGTTTAATTTGATTAATGTTTATTTCATTACCTTTTCAGAATAAAACTTAATTAGGCTACATCTCCGCTTTATTAAATAATATTAACTTGATTAATGCTTACTTGCAACTAGTTTTTATAATTAAAATCAAATTAGGCATACATCGGCTTTTATAAGAAAAGGGTTAATACGATTAATGTTATTATAATTTATTTATGATAATAATACGATTAGCGGAACAAATTTGACAAACTTATTTGATTAGATGCTTCATATGCTTTTCTTTTCTAAAGTTAATTGTTTTAATTGGTATAATCTATACATAAATATTTTTAAATAAAATGGACTAAGTTCAACTCGTGTTTTCAAATGTAAATGTAAACGTGACATGCATGAAAAATATAGAATAGATTATAGGGAGATTGGTGATCTTGCCCTTGCTATGACATCCAATTGTGGTTTTACCCCTACTTTTTAACTTTACGATTTTGCCCCTCTATTTTTAAAACGAAACGCCCGTCTGCCGTGCTTTTTACTCCATTTGTGCGCTCTGCCGCTCGCCGTTGTTTCCAAATTCCAACTACAACCCAGAGCAATTCAAATTTCACTGTCGTGCCGAAGGGGCCCTGCAGGTTCGCTGCCCCGGAGCCGCGCAAGCTTGCCTCCACGCGCCAGAAGCGCCGCAGCTGCCCCGGACCCGCTCCAGCCTGTCTCCATGCGCCGGCGCGGCGGCGCCGCAGCTGCCCCGAACCCGCGCCGGGCTCCCGACCGGTGCCCGTGAGGGGACCCGCCTCCCGCACCGGAGTCTGGAGCGCCGCACAGCCTCCCACGTCGGAGCGCCGCCTCAGGCTCTGCCGCTGCCGCCTATCGCCTGGGAGCTGATTGGAGAGCAGGGTTCTGAGCATGGGTTGGAGAGGAAAGGAGTGAGGGAGAGATGGATAAGCTTCAGGGGCAGTCAAGTCTTTTCTCAACGCTTTCAGCATTTTCTCTGTTTCTTTTATTTTTTGAAGGGTAGTCGTCGATTTCCATAACGTAGATTTGATTCAGGGCTAAACGACGTTGGGCACGGGGATGGGATCGAATTCTGTGCGCGATGGAAACATGGAATCGAATTTGTTTGGAGGTAGGTCGGGCTAGGAAGGATTCGACTTTGACTCACAAAAATATCCATGCTAGGATCTTCAAAATACTAGGGGAAACTCGGCAAGGGCAAGTTAGTCTTTTCACAGCAATTTTGAAACCGTTAAGTGCTATTCACATAACAGGGGTAAACTCTCTCTTCGTTTGCGAAAAGTAAGGGTAAAATCATAAAGTTTAAAAAGTGAGGGCAAAATCACCATTCACGTCCGAAATGGGGCCAAAACGCAAAAGCCCCTAGATTATATATGTGTACCTTGGGGAAACAAAGATAATGTACAAAGAAATAAGGCCAAGAAAAGAAAAGAGTAAAGAATTAGAAGGACAAGAAATTTGATTGAGACTTGATAGGAGACTCAGTCGAATCGTCACACATTTAGAAACAACTTAAATTCATTTTACATGCAAAAACACTGTGCACTCGGCATGAATGCAACACCCCAGAACAAATTAATTTTGAAATTCAGAAACTTATTTTGTCTATTTAAATTGGCAACAAATAAAATAAAGTTTGTATATTTTACAAAAATTATAAATTGTTTATTTTATTTAGTGTTTTCTATTCACAGTCCAAAATGAAAATCTTGTGGTGTCATATTGCCCATTTCATCCTACTACGCCACCGCCGTCCTCCGTCTCTACCCCTTTATTTCCCCGTTGAACTCCGAGGATGGCCGAAGGGAAGCACCAGGCGGATAACGAGGCTTCAAGCGCGTCACCTCGAAGAATCCAAATCCTCTCTTTGCGGCAGTCGTCTCCGCCCCGTGCTTGGGTTAACCGTCAGTTGGTTTCTTGTCTTGTGCATTTCCACAAGTCCGAGATGGCGGCCTTCACCGTCGCGCACGGCTGGATCAGGGTTCCGTCGGGTGACGCGGTGCCTAGATTGAGTGATTCATTGGGTTCATTCTCCTTCGACTTTGACGAGTCACACCGCCAGGAGATCAGGCAGTTGGTGCATGAAGCCGCCAACACCCGGTAGCTTTCGGATACGACGCCCAAATGTTATGCTCCGCCGGGGCTCATGTGAACCCCGATAAACGCCGCCGCCATTGACATGTGGGCCCGGCGGCGCCGCCGCCGTTGCCGGCTTAGGGTCTCGGGGTTGGGGGTTGCGACGGCTCCGACGGCTTTAGAAGGAGTCTAGGGTGGCCGCTGGCCTGGCGGAGGTGGCAGGCGCCGGGCGTAGGGGCCGGCGGCGAGGGCGCCGCCGGCCGGGGCGGTGGAAGACGGCGGTCGGGCGGCGGTCGTGGAGGGCGCTGCGGGAGGTCGATTAGCGTCGGCGGCGGCGGAGGCGGCCGAGGCCGCCGAAGCTGAGGGTTGCGTCGGCGGCGAGGACGGCGGGCCCACCTGCCATAGAGAGCTAAGTTTATAGGGGCTCACAGTAGCCGGGACTCACAACATCCGGTTAGGATACGACGCGAGAGATCAGCTGCTCGGAGGCTGATATGGCAGCCCTCCAGGTTTCCCTTAACGTCTCGGAGGGGGAGACACCCCAAAGCTTGTGCCGAGCCCGCCGACGCCCAAGCCATCGGTAAGATCTCTTCTCTCGTCGTGTTAGTTCCGTTCATCCGCTCCTCCTTACTCGCGTTGTCGTCTGCACTTTAAGGCTTGGAGATCAAGGCCACTGCTTCCCATCACGTACGAGACGGCGAAGCTGCGCATCCGGCTGAACGACTTGGAGTACCGCGATGAGCTAGGCCCTTGCTCAGCCGGCTCTAGAGGTTGTTCGGGTGGTGCGGCCGAGTGGCAGCTGGCTGCTCCCCGAGCGACTGCGATCCCTGCCTAGCTAGGCGAGGGCCGCCGTGTCGCTGGGAGCTTGCCGCGGTGCTGCTACCGCGCTGGCCTCCGCTCAGCTGCGCTCCGGCCAGCAGCTGGGCGGGCTTGAGCGCCTGGATTTTCGGAGGGAGTCGATGACCATGAGCGCGGGATGCTGCTCCTCGACTTCTCCAGAGCCGCCGCTGTCCGCTTTAGATGCTGACCGCTGGGGCGCACCCCTTTCCAACCCTCGCGTGGGGGTGCTGGGGAGCAGTTGTTGAACCCTAAACCTTGACTCGACAGAGTTTTGAATTTAGACTATGTTATTCAAAGGACTCCTACCAAAGGAACAGCTTGTGCTGCTACTACCATAAGCATAAAATTGCGAGAGAAAAAAAAACGCTCACTCTAGTACTAGCTTTCGCTACGCTGCTGCGGTCAAGCGGGCGTGCGATTAAATCAAGATCATTATTGAAAGCAGCCATTCAGGTAGCCAATGGCAAACCACCCATCCAGCCAGCAGGGATAATTTGGTTTTTTGACCCGTCCGGGAAATCGATCACTCCACGTACGATCCGAGTCGGACGACGCTGACTCTTGGGCGGGGGCATCCGGCCACGTCAGCTCCAGCCTCTCTAAAACGGTAAAAGCACGGCAAGAAGGTTGAAATAAAAAGGTTGAAATGGACGTCCTCCTCACCCGCCAGCCGATAGGGCTTTGATTTGGCATTCTGTGTTTGGGAAGGCTTCTTGGCCGGCTTCAGCTCCGGCTTATGGTGAAGCCCTCCCAAACGGCTGCAGCTGCACTGGCTTCACCTCTTAAGCCGGGCATCAAGCCCTTTTCAGCTTCCACTGCAGCGGCGAAGCCACGAAGCGAGGCTTCGACCGGCTCCGCCCGACGTCACACGCCAGTTGACGTCCCTGTCCTCCGGATGGCACGCAAGGCAGCGGGAAGAAGGGAGGAGGCGGCAGCCGCAGGAGGTTGGCGGCGGGAGCAGGGAGAAGGAGTCGCGGTAGGCGACCGGGCAGGGAAGGGAGCCGCCGCGGCCGGACGCGGGGGAGGAGGTGGTCGCACCGCCGGACCCCGGACGCCACAGCTGGATTTGGGAGAGGAGGAGGCCGTCGGACGTTGGGCCGTACGTGGGGGAGGAGGAAGCCGTCGTGACTGGAGGAGCCACGGCCGGCGCGAGGGAGGAGCGGCGGCGGAAACAGAGGTGGGAGAGGAGGACGAACCCGGCGGTGGGAGCAGGGAGGAGGCAGGCGGAGATAAGGATGGATGAATGGATAAAGAAGAAGGGGAAAAGAAAGAAAGGGAAAAAAGAAAATAAAAAGAAAAAAAGAGAAGGGTAGACATTTCATCAGGAGAAGTCGTTTTCAACTATCAGGTGAAGCTGTTTGGTCAAACGTTTTACTAACAGGTGAAGCTAAAACCAAAAAAGCCTCTTCACAGACAAAGCCGCAGCCGTAGCCATTTTCGGTGAAAGCCGCAGCCCTCCTAAACGCACACTTATACAGCTCTGTCGCGGTTCGACTCCACCTCCGGGCCAAAAAGTCATGGCTCCAGTGGCCTAGACCGTGACGACCAAGACTTGAAGGACAGCCATGCCATACTGGGCCGCAGTGCCAGGTGTACGGGTACTGTGCCAACGGCTCCGTGACACCACCCATAAATATCAAGGGTTGACTGCTCAGGCGGCCCAGGGCAGACGAACGGCTAGCGTACAAGACCATACTGAGCACTGTTGCGCCCCTGTAGCCAGGGCTACAATAGTGGGTCCCCAGTGAACAAGAATAGCCCCCGAGCCTTGAGAGTCGTGTACCCTCCCAAGAAGCTGTTGGTAAGGTCGCAATGGTAAAAGGAAGACCGCGATGGTAAAAAGAAGCCGATGGTGCCGCCGTTCTCAAATATGAACTACTTTATTATGTTATATGAATAGTTTTGTGTTGTCTAAGAGCAACTCCAGCAGATGACCTAAACTGGATATCTAAACCTCAAAACTATCAAAATACCTAAAAATGGTGACAAAACTTGATCCAGCAGATGACCTATATGGATACCTATTTTGGGTAATGCTATCAGACTACCTAAAAATGGAGGAAAAAACTTGATCCAGCAGATGACCTATATGGATACCTATTTTGAATATTGGTCCAAATCTCTCTCCTGGAGACCAAAATATACATATCCAACCATCCAATATAGGTCTTCACCTAAAACTGGCCATAGCCAACTGCTTCCCGCACGAGATTTTCGTCCATCCCGTCGCCCCTCGTCACCATCACCGCCGCCGGCGGCGGCCCTGCACCTCGCCGGTGTCGCCGCCCGCCACCTCGCTAGCGCAGGCGAGCCCGCCTGACTCCAGCCACCGGCACCACGCAGGCGGTGGGAGGGGAGCCATGGCGGACCGACGTGGGGAGGTTGAGCGGCGTTGGGCCGGTACGACGCGCGAGGAGGGGGAGCGGCGTTGGTCCGACGCGAGGATGGAGAGCAGCGGCGGGCTGACGCGCGACGGAGCCGACGCGGGTGGCGCGAGGAGGGAGAGCAGTGGCAAGGCGGCCTGGGGAGTGGGAGCAGTGGCGACCAGCGTGTGGCGACCTGCGCAGTGGAGGTGGGGAGCGAAGGAGCGTTGGGCCACCGCAGGATGGGGAGCAGCGGCGGGCCAGTGCATAGAGGGGGAGGAGCGGCGAGCCACCGTGGGGAGGAGGAGCAGCGGGCGGCAGCGAGCCGGGGCGCGGAGGGGGAGGAGCGGGGAGGGCAAACAGTGGCAGGCGAGGGCGGGGAAGGCAGCGGGGTCCGGCGGCGGGCGTGTTTGGGGAGGTCAGCGGACGGGTGTGGCATGGGGAGGACGGCGATGGGCAGGGGAAGAAGAAGTCGTGAGGAAGGAGATGGAGCATTTATAGATTGACCCTGAAAAAGATTTTGTTCACAGATTAGTCCTTGAAAGAATCATAGGTCTTTGATTTTAGGTATGATGTTGGAGAAGACAACTTTGAAATACCTAAATTTTTATCTTTAAATCTAAAAGCATTTTTAAAGCACCCGAGAGGCCGAGACTAGTCAGGTGAGTCGTAGGAGCCACACCGAATAGTTTCGGGTGCCCAGTGGGCTAGCCACTTAGAATGGAGGCAGTGCAGCGGTGCCAAGATGCAGTGATAAAAGATTAGCTACACGCCAAGAAACTACTGAAAAAATATAATAATTTTCAAATTTCAAAAGTTTAAGAGCTCATTCTCTTGGAAATGTTTGATCTTTAGAACAAGAGTCCTAGTGGATCCACTGAATACAAGCAAATTAGTAAGAATAAAAAGTAAACGTACTCCACACCTACGTGCAACCCTAGGATTTGCAACCGTGCTCCCCCAAAATATATATATATATGATGGGGCAAGGAGCTGATGCCATGATGAACAGACAACATAGCAGCCTCCGCAGCCTCAGCCTACAAGAAATTACAAGAGGGGAGCATTAAACTACAAGGAAGCAATCGTATTTAGAAAAGCTGGGCTCCAAGGGTGAAATTCTTTGCCTGGTTAGGCCAGTCTCAGTGGGGTTTCATCGACACAATTACCTAGAGTGACACATCATTTAAGAGAAGTTTGAAACTATGATGAAACACCCTCTCTCAATGCAAAGTTTCATCTCGTGTTGTTCCCAAGACAACATGCAAGACACAAGCTGTCTAGAGTATCGTGTAGAGAGAGTTTCATGAGGATGAAACTCATATCACATCTCTCTTTATTAATACACTGCCACATCATCAAAAATGCTGACATGGCAGTCTATTTAATGCTGATGAAACTCCCACTGAGACTGGCCTTAGCTGCGCGCGGCAAGCTGTGGACAGCAGACAGAAGGACACGCCATGGGCCTCGACGCGCATGTCACTTGCTGGCTGTGCGACCAGGAGAACGAGACCATCGATCACCTTCTGGGTTCGTACACCAAGGAGATCTGGTGGGCCGCCCTTTCTTCTTTGAACTGCCCATGCTCTTTCTCAGATGAGCCACTGTCTTGGCCCTGTTTAGATGTTTCGCGAAATTTTTTTCGAGTATGTTCCCTCACATGCATGTCATATTAAATGTAGTCGAAAACAATAACCCATTATATGGATGGAGTGTACTTCGCGAGACAAATCTAATGAGCCTAGTTAGGTCGTGATTAGACAATAAATTGCTACAGTAAACATGTGCTAATGACGGATTAATTAGACTCATTAGGTTCGTCTTGCGATTTACTGACAGAATCTGTAATTAGTTTTGTAATTAGTCTATATTTAATACTTCAAATGTGTGCCCGACATACTCGAAAAAAATTTCGCGAAACATCTAAACAGGGCTCTTGGCACGACTGGTCACGTCCGGAACATGCAGCTTCCGGAAAAAAGAAAAGGAACTGACTCGCTCGCAATGTTGCTTTCCTGGAACATTTGGAAAGAAAGAAACAGGCGCCTTTTCGATGGCCGATCCTCGACAACACAAGAGCTACTGTATAGCATTCGACAAAAGGCGAGGCTCTGGATTGAGGCGGGCGCAACGAAGCTTAGGGGCCTATGCACGGAGTTGTAGGGTACTTATAGTGGGAGGGTTCCTTCTTAGTGCGCGTTTGCGCCTAAAGAGTGCGTGATCATACACGCGGGTTGTATAAACTTTTTTCTCTATTCCTCTTAATACAATGTGCGCAGCTCTCCTGCGTTTCGGAGAAAAAAGAAAACAGAGCAGCCTCCAAGCCACTACATTGCACTGACAGTAAAGTCACAAACTTTCTATCGAAACACACAAGAACAAACCTACCAAATGAGCAAACTATCCTAGAATCAGCGACTCCTTCCGCGCCCCAGTTGGTTTTGTGGCGTTCCTTCGGTGGGCAACATTTTGTGGAAGGCCTCTTCTTGGATATTGAACGCCTGGAAGGCCTCCTCTTGATTTGCTGGTTAGGGACGGGGACTCGATCTGGTCGCAGGTGACGTACGTAAGATGACGCTGAATCGGCGACTAGATCTGGAAACAAAACACTAATCAAACAAATTTTACGAAAATGTCACGATGGGGAAAGAAGAAGCATCGTGCCACGCGCGGGATTGAGCGGACCTATATGTTGTTCCTGGAGAAGGGGTGCTCTGCAAGATCCATGGCGCGGAGGCTCCCCATGTGGGCACCATCACCTCCCGTTTTGGGCGCTTGAAGCTCTAATTTTGGTTGGAAGCTGCGGCGGTTGGTCGGCGACGGTGCCGCAAGAGGAGGAACGTTGTATTTGAAGGCGGAGAAGGCGAGCCGCGAGCGTCTGAATGCGATAACGGAAGGGACGCCGACGGTTAATTTAATCGCGGGGGAAGAGGAAGCGAAGCGACACGACGCACTGGTGGCGGACACATCGACATCCACGACTAAGAGCCTCTTTGTCAGGGCTCCAACAGCAGATCAGCCGAAGCCCTGCCAAACGCTTCTTTTTGCACCGGATCCACCCCGAAATCCGGTAGTGGAGCCGTTTTCGGCTTCCACTGAGGAGGCGGATCCACCTCGAAATCATGGCTCCGCCTCGTCCCCATAGTGGCGTGGACGAGGGTGCCCTGGGGGAGAAGGCAGCACGTGGAGGAGCGGTGGTCGGAGGTCGGCGGCGGCGTGAAGGAGCGGCGTACGGCGGCGTGGAGGCGTGGCGGACATGGCCCGACGGCGGTGTGGAGGCGTGGCGGACGGGGGCCGAGGGCGGTGTGGAGGCGCGGCGGACAGGGGCTAGCGACGGCGGACCGGACGAAGAGCGCGCCGCCGAGCTGCTTGCTGATCTGCACGACGCTGCCGCCATGGGGAAGACGTCGCGGACACACACCTTTGGGGTCGCCAGGAGGCGCGTCGGACGGGGGCCGGCGGCAGAGTGGATGCACGACAGAAGGGGCCGGCGGTGGCGTGGTGGACAGGGGCTAGCGGCGCGCATGGAGGAGTGGTGGACAGGGCCAGCGGCGCGCATGGAGAGGAACGGCGGCGGCAGAGAGGAGCTCGGGAGAGAGACGGGAGGGGAACGGAGAGATGGGAATCGAGCAGATAAGGAAGAAGGAGAAGGAAAAAAAGGAGAGGAGAAAAAAAGAAAACAGAAAAAAAGGAGAGGAAGGGTACTATGGTCATTGCACTTGTTTTATCCATATCTAACATCTAGATGGATTTGTTTTGCCGAACGTTTTAAAAACGGATTCAGCTCCACCGGTAGATCCGGGGCTGAGCCGTTTCGATGATCCATAGCCGTGTCAAACAGCCCTTTTGTGTAACTGCTCCTCCCACCGCGTGGACGGTCATCCAACTGTCTTCGACACGGACAAACCCAGGGTAGTACTGCCGTACTGGACTGGAGCCGAGCCGAGGCAAGCATTTGGGCCTCGGGACACGCACGCGCGGGGCAGCGTGGCATGGCCCCAGCCCCAGTCGCAGGCGCGTTTCTCGGGACGACCAGGCGCGGCTTCCTGTGCTGTCCTGCAGCACGCACGGGACACGACACGAGCAGGCCGCCAGCGCTGCAGCCTCCCCTCCTCGGGACCGACCAGCGGCAGGAGACGAGCAGGTCGCCGCGGAAACCGACAGTCATCAGCCCCCTCGAGGCAGTCGGACGAAGGCTATCGAGATTTGGTAGAAAATACGAAAAAATAATGGGCTTCCTTTGTCCTATAAAGAATGCAATTTTAGCATTTGAAAAAAAATTCCACAGAGAGTCAAATTATAGAGATTATATTTCAACTACCTTCTTAATTGAGCGGTCAGAATTAGTTTGCATGCCAAAAACTAACTCAATATGGCAAATAAATGAGGTAAGGATGGAAATGTGAAAGTGGAATCCGAATTATCCGATATCCGTATCCGTCAAAACGTAAATATGGATATCCGTATTCGTATTCGAATTAAAATGTGGTAGTAAAGTGGATACATCCGAATTCGTTTTCGTTGATTTTCTCTATCCGATTCCGCATCCGTATTCGGCAATATCCGTATTCGATTATATGAAATTGTTAGCTATCTCTATAACTAATGACAATAATATCCATTAAATATTAATAATGATAGTTTATAATTTTAAAAGTTATCTCCATGACTAATAATTATGATATTAATTTTAATATTAAAATATTACATCATAAATAAAATATGTATTTATTAATAGTTTATTTTATTTATTATATGATTAATCATTAAAATAATTATGGGTAAATGTGATATTATTAATGAGTGATCTTTGTCTAGACTTGTTATGTACTTATACTTTAGTCTTACTTGTATATAATGATTTTATTATATAAATTGCTAATAAAGAAAATAGGTAAATATTGTTTTCTAAATTGAGTAAATATCCGATGAAATATCCGCATTCGAGACATCCGTTTTGTATTCGTATTCGAGGACATTCGTATTCGTATTCGTATTCGAGTTAAAATGTGGTAAAAAGGTGCTATCCGGATCCGATTTCATGCGTATTCGATCCGTTTCCATCCATAAAATGAGGGCTGAGGGTCTTACAGGACGGAGGGAGTAAGTGTGTATGGAGACAGAAATAAACTGACACAGTTCTTCTAAGTGAATAACTTTTCATGAAAGTGAACGCTTTTCTAAATCTAAACAAGGTCGAAAGCTTCGTCAACCAAAGCAACAATAGAATTGTAAAGCCATTGATTTTAGAGCGAGCGGGAGACGAGTGTACATTGCACTGGGCTCGTGCTAAGTTCACCGGTTATGTGCAACATGCATGCTATAAAATAAAACAAAATGTTTCGAATGACAAGAAGAGAATTCAGGTTTTCTCGCATCTAACAGATGCAAGCTGAAGATCTACATGCACTTTTGCAGAGGACGACCTATGAACTTCTGGTTTCTCTCGTCTAAAACATACAGAGAGCCCTTTTTAGATGAAGATACAGATAGCCTTTTATGGTGTATGCTCAGTCCCAGTCATCGATCCAACCACAAGAGCCTGGATATGGTTTTGTGTACAAGGAGCTTGGAGCGAATGTGAGGGGACGACTGGAACAGGAGCACTGATTCTGGTTGCTTGCAGCCGGTGGAGGCGGCTGAGTTTCCTCACAAGAGGGGGGCTCGTGGTGCGCCTCAGTTTCCTCAGGCACATCTTGTTCCATGGGTGTACCTTCAAGCGTAGTCGGCACAGGAAGTTCATTGGCTTCAGGAAAGATGATATGGTTCCTCTCGGGTGTTTTTAGTTCCCTTACGATCTTATGCTTCCTGCAAAAGATTTTTCACAGAATTCAGTAACTCTGGAGAGGAAGATTAAGAGGGGTGAACACATGAGCAACAAAGGTAAGAGAATTAACATACATGCAGAATATTAAAACTCGGCCAGGAAGAATGTCTTCCCACGCCCTTTGCAAGCCATTAGGACCTCTCCTTGATTTGAAAACGATTTGACTGCAAAAGGCAAGTACAAATTGTCAGCAAAAAGAAAAGGTCTCAATTTCACGGTAGAACAGAAAGGAACAGAGTATCGGGGCATCTCTTATATCAAGGAAAACAAACCTTGGCAAGCACTTCCGGTGGTATACAGTTGGGCAGCGTCTGCAGACTGCAAACTGCATGCTCTTATCAGTCTTGTTCTCTGGACTCTTGCACACGATACATTCATGCACAGGACAAGTGAATTTCTCTCTGGCAGCAGCAACTTCGATCTCAAAATGTACAGCCTCTTCACTATCCGGGTATAGCAGTTGAGCAATGCATTTAGGGTGGTAAAAGTGTGCACAATCGTCTTGCTCACATTGGAATACCTGATGACAAGCAACACAGGAAATTAGCAAACAATTAGATCCAGGAAAGGGATTTTTTTTCCTTCTTATTTCACCTTATCTGTTTATCAAGTTCAAAGATTTCAACAAAACATAATCAAACTTATAATATGAAGCCTGATTCGAAATAAATTGATCAAACGCATACACTGTGCTCTCTTACCTCAGGTTGCGATGATGTGTCATCAGAAGACCCCAACAATCCACAAGCGAAACACTGATGTTGCTTGTACTGGCAGTTCTTGCATATAAAACCTTCCTCCGTACTGATAATCATCTGAAATTATCAAAGAGAAACATGAGGTTGTAGACATACAAAGTAAGAGTGAACTTAGAAAACCTGGAAATTCAAACAGGATATATATATACCTTTGCCTGTTCTAAAGTTAGCCCAAGTTTTTCTCTGCAATCATCATGTTCCTCACTGTCATCCTCACTGTCACTGTCGGCTAGGTGGAAAGCCCTTTGACATACACCATCGCAGCTAAAAATTATAAAGGAGAAGACAGATCAGTACTAAGCTTGAAACTATGATTTCATTCACACATCACCGCAGAGTATTTTATTAATCATAGTAAAGGAGAGGAAACAGATTAGTGAAACTTTATATAATGAATACACTTACCAAGTTACAGAACCACCATCGTCGCAGATCGCACAAACATCATATTCCTGCAAGAAGAGCACATTAATTTTAATTAACCTTTTCAAATTGGACAACCACACAAAGAAGAAAATGCACAAAAGAATGGTAAAGTACTGTAAGACAATACAAAAGAAAATCTGAGAACCAATTTTAAAAGGCGTATCTAGTGGTCTAGGCATAGCTTTAATAAATGTATATGTATACAGAGTAAAAAGACCAACTTGTAGTCAAGATTAAGAAAAGACATCGAGTAAATCGTACTCCAAAACTCCTCTTTGAGCCACTTATTCTGCGATGAACCAAAGATTGGGTGCAATGCAAGTCTTTAGGAACAAAGAGGTGGCGCAAAGAGGAGTTAACTGCGGGTCTATACCGAAATCCTGGCGCATATGTAGCGAAACGCGTACTAAAAGAATTTGTTAAAGCTTTAAACACTAGCGTCTGTTACCTTGATTGAGCCGTCGTCGAGTTCTTCCTGTTCTGCCATGAGCTTGTTTTTCCTTTCCTTGATTTCACGTCTCTTCTTAATCTTCTGGAGCTCCCCCGCACTTACCTTTCTGCGAGCCATGGTCTCCTCCAAGGATGGAGCACTCGGGGTTTGCTTGCCAAGAACAGAGCCTCCAATTTCCTGGTGGGGACTACGCAGATGCTCTGCCCTTTCTTGACCGGAGTTCCCTGCGCACAAAGGCAAGAAAGTTCAGCTGATCAGCAGTTCGAACGAAGGCACACATCACCGAAATCAATGGCGGCTCGCCGCATTAGGTTCACCGCGTGACGACAAGAGAAAAAGAAAAGGCTAATCGAGCCGGGACAGGACGAGGGATCAACAGGTTAATTTGACAGAGAATACACTACGAATCAGCATAGAAATCTGCCATCCGTTACAGATCGATGGAAGGGTTTCGTACCGGAGAACGAAGGAACGAACAAGCAAATTGGCCCGATCTGGATGGCGATTTGGAGCGGCGGCGAAGACGGCAATCCAAAGCGTTTGGCTGGTGCGATTTGCGGGAACGTTGGTTGGAGGCGGCGCAACCGTACATATGAACCACCTCGACGGGACGAGGCGGTGGCTTGTATGGGGCCGAATCGGAAACGAGCCCGCTCCGGATTCGGAGCCTGTGGATGAGTGGATGCTAACTCGACTAGGCTTTGTTATTCAGGTGCGTGCGGATCCGGCCAAACTCAGGTGCAACGATGTAAACTGGATCCCAAATTTCCCTAGCGTAATAAAGTGTTTCTATTGAGAAATTTAACATATTTCTATAAAAAAAGATATAACATACCTATGTTTTCTGGGGATCTCCAGGGCCCTAAACCTGTTCTCCACTTCTTCATCCCCCAGGCCATCGTCGGCAGGTTTCTAGGGTTCGGGTTTGGGGCTCCATGGAGTCCAACAGGCAAAGCCACATCCGGGGTGGTGGCAGACATCGTAGCGGGGCACTATGAGTGAGAGTCAAGTTTGTGTGTAGTGGCGGCGAAAAGTGTAAATACTGCAGAACAGATGAGAATGGTAGGCAAACTCATCGAAGGAGAAGATGGCTCTAATGCAGGGACAGCGGCGGCGCAATTTGCGTCTAGAGAAAGGAGATGAGGTGGTAGGAGGCAAGATGAGGTTATATATGTGCGAGGTGAAGTAAACATGAGCCGTCTAATCTTAATCCAACGAATCAGGAAAGTGGTAGGAGACATGCCAGGGTTATGTTTGGATGGAGTAAATATGAGCCGTCCAATCTTGATGCAATGGGTGGGATGAAGTGGCCAGAGATAAGCTAGGGTTATGTTTGGACGAAGTAAACATGAGCTGCCCGATCTTGATGGGGGAAGGAGGGGGGCAAGGGATACACTAGGGTTATGTTCGGATGGAGTAAACATGTGTTGTCCAATCTTATGCAACAAATGGGGTGAAGTAGCAACAGATGCAGTAAAGTTATGTTATCGTCGTTGTGGATGGCAAGTTCTTGAATGTCATCTTTTGTGAGACAACACCCCCCCAGCAGCGCCCGGCCCACTCTGCTGGTCCTCTAAATACAGCACTCTGCTGGTCCTCTAAGGCCGGTGCCGGCCCACGGCGATGTCCAGTGGATGTCCAGTGTTATTCAGGTGCGTGCGGATCTGGATACCAAACTCAGGTGCAACGATGTAAACTGGATCCCAAATTTCCCTAGCGTAATAAAGTGCTTCTATTGAGAAATTTAACATATTTCTATAAAAAAAAGATATAACATACCTATGTTTTCTGGGGATCTCCAGGGCCCTAAACCTGTTCTCCACTTCTTCATCCCCCAGGCCATCGTCGGCGGGTTTCTAGGATTCGGGTTTGGGGCTCCATGGAGTCCAACAGGCAAAGCCAGATCCGGGGTGGTGGCAGACATCGAGCGGGGCACCATGAGCGAGAGTCAAGTTTGTGTGTAGTGGCGGCGAAAAGTGTAAATACTACAGAACAGATGGGAATGGTAGGCGAAAACTCACCGAAGGAGAAGATGGCTCTAATGCAGGGACAGCGGCGGCGCAGTTTGCGTCTAGAGGAAGGAGATGAGGTGGTAGGAGGCAAGATGAGGTTATATATGTGCGAGGTGAAGTAAACATGAGCCGTCCAATCTTAATCCAACGAATCAGGAAAGTGGTAGGAGACATGCTAGGGTTATGTATGGATGGAGTAAATATGAGCCGTCCAATCTTGATGCAATGGGTGGGATGAAGTGGCCAGAGATAAGCTAGGGTTATGTTTGGATGAAGTAAACATGAGCTGCCCGATCTTGATGTGAGGGAGGAGGGGGGCAAGGGATACACTAGGGTTATGTTTGGATGGAGTAAACATGTGTTGTCCAATCTTATGCAACAGATGGGGTGAAGTAGCAAGAGATGCAGTAAAGTTATGTTATCGTCGTTGTGGATGGCAAGTTCTTGAATGTCATCTTTTGTGAGACGTCCGGCCCACTCTGCTGGTCCTCTTAAGGCCGGTGCCGGCCCACGGCGATGTCCACTGGATGCAAATTCTCGGCCGCAATACAGAAGTGACGTTGCCGCTCAGTAATCCACTATATCTCAGTATCTCACGATGTGGTTCTCTACGGCCATCAAAAGCTTTGGTTGGGAAATAATTGTAGCGCATCCATGAATCGAAACAAAGATTTCTCTTCATATTTTTTGCTCTTATCTCGAAAGAACCCTTCCTATTTTCTGTTCTCTCGAAGCCTACCTCTTATCTCCAAGGAACCCTTCCTATTTTCTGTTCTCTCGAAGCCTACCCCCGAGCACCATCGTGCTGCAAGCCTGCAACTGCAACCTCAGCGGTGAGAAGATGAAAGCCTCACCAGTCACCACTCTCTTCATGTTCTTTGCAACTCCCACATGAATACATGATACATGGCTCCCCAAAGTGCCCAGTCAGAGACAACTACAACGACATGATAACTTGTTTTGACGTACATAATAATAACACGGACTCACGTACATGACACTGTCCAAACACTAGCGCACGCATCCATGGAAACAAATTGACACAGAAATCCTCCCGCCATAAGATATACAAACACATGAGCAGAGCATGCCTCACACTCGACACCCCAACATTAAGCCTCGCCAACCGCACACAGACCTGGTAGTACAGCTTGCGGCTTCCCTCTGCCCATGGTGAAACCACGGGTACCATCAGGCATGCGGGGGCCCGGAGGAAGCTTGCTAGCCCCAACCGGTAGCTGCTGGTGCTGCTCGGGCTTGTTTATCAGATTGTGCGGCGGAGTTCCAACTGGGTGGGCACCGCCACGGTTGCCACTGTGGTGGTTGTTGCCGTGGTGATTGTAGTGCGGCTGGTGGTTCTGGTGGTGCTGGTTGTTGTACTGGTGGTTGCCACGCCCACGCCCTCTGCCACCGCGTCCACGCCCTTTGCCACGTTTCGGAACTTGCTTGTCATCGAAGGTCTCGTCAAACTGTACATTCAAAGTGTCAAGGATAAAGCATAGGCATACATGGATTGAGTGGACAAGAGAGACAATGGGACCCAAACTGGAACAATATGCTATCAAGCAAACATTTTTACAAAAGAAATTAAGATATCTCATATTGGAATGTCATTCACCAAAAAAAAAATATCACAGGTACATCCAAGGGAACTGTAGACAGGCAAGTGGAACCTAATCCACCAAGCAGTTTGACCCATGAAGTTACCCATGGGGAAAAAAATCACAAGCAGCATATATATTATTAAATTCAGCATAGGTTGCTCATAACTGTATAAGGTAGGTAGTAACTAAAGCTAAATAGCCCAAAATCGTGTTTACAAATACTGTTCAGATATATAAAGCGATAACAAAAATCATTCGTCAGATCCTTCTTTGCATCTACTGGACATGAGTCGTACAGCGTATTCAGTACATATATAAATAAATTTGGGCCCAAGTTCCATTTTGCTCTATACCTGCATTGGGGTTTAGAAAAAAAAAAGTAACAATAGGCGCTTACCAAGTGCTCCGGCAAAACATCTAACAGTTGAGAGGATTCTTCAGACTGTTTCTCATATTGGCTCGAAGTGGAGACATCCTCCTCACCAATTCCATCAGTTTCATGTGCTTCCTTTTTGCCTTTGCCTGCCCCCTTGGCCTAAATCAAAGAAAATCGCTTAGATTAAGTGTACCAGAAGTGGAATAGAAGTTTCAAACTTATAGAAAACTGAACAGCGACACAGGATACAGGTATGGGTTTCATGTAGACTATCGTAACAGGTTACAAATGGCAAGAAAGGTCCCAATGGAACACAAACAGGAAAGAGGTCAATCATCAACCCTGATTTTAGCCCGCGAGATGCGCCAAATGAGAAATACAAGGAGCACAATTATCAAAAGAAGCTGAAGTAACTGTTTACCGAGCAAGTGTTCAGCAAGCGGACTCTAAGACCATTTCTCCAGTTTTCCTCATCAGTAAGCGCCACAATCTGCATTGAACCAACCAAATGTCAGAACTAGGTGTACATCCCAAGGACTGCAAGAATCTAAATCATCTACTAGTACGTACTGCCTTCTCAGCATCCTCTGGTGTCTCATACTCCACGAAAGCATGAAGCTGTTTTCAGAGGAAAGAATTGTTAGTTCATAAGTACACCAATGAACGAGAGAGCTAAGGCAAACATGCACGAAAACACGAGTACACTCGCAGAGTCCCAATATGAACAGCAAAAATGAAGAAAACAATTCCTTCCTGTTTCAGAGTAATACAACCAGACGTAGATAAAAATAGCAAAGACAACAGGAAAGTACTTGAATATATCAGAGGACCACTTCCATCCTTCCTCGTGGGACTATCTTAGGAAACTAACTTAAATCTCTGAGTAATTGCTCCGCCATCCCGGTGGCAGTTTTCTCCAAGTAGCATTCAGAGGACTAACAGTGTTCATGCCAAAGTGGAACTTCTACAAATCCTGCCTTATGAACACAAAGGCTCAACTTATACAGAAGCTTATAACTTCCAATTGTAAGAATAATATTGATTTGTAAAACCACAAATGCACTGAAGAACGGAAAATTGATGTAGTGTTGCTAAGCACAGGACATGGGAGGAAACAGATAGTACAAAAGAAAAGGGCTTGTGTCACGAATAGATGACAGTGTAGGCAGGGATTGGATTGGATTGTTTGTAGTCAATGTTCAAATATTTCCTTCAGTATATGTAGCGCTAGAAGTTCCATTTGAAGGGAGACTATGATCTTAATCTAGCAAACAATGTGCACCGCAGATTCACATGATTTGTTTGGCTCATAACATAACAATGTTAGTAGATAAGCCAACCCAAAACAAGATTTGAATGAACAATTTTTTATATCAAAACTTAATCCTTGAGGCTTTAAATGAATAAAACTGCTGCTTTGCATGTTACTAAGCACAGCTGCTGACAAAGACAGACAAGTAAGGTTTCCCCGACATGCAAGATAACTAGTACCCACATATAGTTCATAAGCAGTGAAATACTGAAATTGCAGTTACCTTGTTACTAAAAAGCATATCTAGCTTGGCAGATCTATTAGTTGCAGGACCAGAGCCATTTGGAGTCTGAGGATAGCAAGTACGGATTGAAATCACACTGGAATTGACAGAACTATTAGTTTTTCAATGATTCTGGCAAAACAAAAAAAAAAAAAAAATAACATGCTGCATCTCGCAATGACCATACCTGCCAACAGCTGAAAATATCTTCTTAAGATTCTGGTAGGAAGGATCACCAGGAAGATTTTCTGCAACAACAATTCGGGACTACAGGAGCCAAAGCAATGAATCAATGGGCAATCTCAAATTTTATGAATTAAAATATACTGTGTAGAGAAATCCATTAATACCTTGAGCTCCTGCAAATCAGATTCAGTAAATGGCTCTTGACGTTTGACTCTTTTTCCATCATCACTTACAACCTGCAACATGAAGTATGTAAGCAAATATACATGTGTTTTGCTACAAAATCAGTAGGTATTAAGCACCTAATCAAAATCAAAAGATCAACGACAATGCTTATGCATGGAAAGCTTACAAGTTTGGATGAGGTTCGGAGAGCTGCAGCAAGCATGGAGTTATCACGCACAGAAGCTTTTACTTTCTTGAAGCTAGCAATAACTGATATTGGCACTGCAATTTACAAGACAATTAGTAATGGGAAAACGTAACATAAAATTCCTCTGCTTGGCTGCTGCTGGGGACTCAAAGCTACACACCAAACATGCTGCCAAGTTTTGTTTTTTCTTGTGTCTTGGAAACAATAGAAGCTATAGAAAATTTAACATAGCTAAAGGAACATAAGTGTACAATGATAACAGCGAGAACCTTTTTGTCCTAGGCAAGTTGGGGTAAGCTAAACACAGGCCACCAACAAAAAGGGGAAATTTATAAAAAAAATGTGTAAAGGCATTAATTGAGGTGATCTACAACTTAGCCTAAAAAAAATTTCCCTATTTTTCAGAAAATGAAAATTAGTTGCACAAATACCAACAGGAACATGTAGATTCAACCATCCAAATATGGTGTTTACTTCTAAAATCTAGCTCAAATAGAAATATAAAACTCACCATATCCCTCAGGGTCTTTGGTGATGAATCTCATCAAATGTTCTGTGGTAGCCAGGTTTATATCACTAAAATAGTACTCCACCTACAAAAACAAAATTGAACCCAGAGTTAATAAAACATACAAGTAAATAATTTTCTGCAATCAGATAAATCAATCAATTTTCTGCAGATTGATGTTAGGAGTAAATGACTTCCTGGATTATAATGCACCCTTGCAACAAAGGACAACGACTTTGTAAGTTTACAATCTAATTGATACTGTCTGAGGATCTGATACACTTATGATCCAAAATAAATGGCTAACAGGCAAAACTAACATGAATGTTCAGAATGCTCAGTTCAACTGCCAAATGCATGATATCAGATTCTCACAGAACTTGACCATATGGCCAGTTACTCAACACTTCAATATATCACTTGCAAATGTTTGCCCAGAAATTAGCATAAAGCCTCAGAAAATAAAAACTAGCATAGTATTGCTAAATAGGGAATCGTTTAGCACTTGAATTTAGATGGATCAACAGAATGTCAGCCTATGTTTTTAATCGACGAAATAATACTAACGTTTGTGACTGATCTAAACATATCAACCGGAAAATCAACACCCACCTGCTTGGTGATCTTGTGCACCACCTCGTCCTCGAGCCCGTCCACCACCGGCTCCGCCTTCGCCGCGGGCGGAAGCAGCTCCGCTTCCAGCTCTGGCTCCGGCACCTGCTGCTCCTTGGTGGTAAATCCGCCGCGTCCGCCTACCGGCGCGAAGTACTCGAACGGCCGGGGCGGGGGCGCCGCGAAGTAGGCCGCGCGCGGCGGCGGGGGAGGCGCGGCGAACACCCGGATCACCTGCGGCGGCGGCGGCGGCACCACGACCGCGGTCGCCGCCGGCGACGGCGGCCCCCGTGGCACGAACTCCGGCGCCTGCGCGTTGAGGACGGCTTGACGAGCCGCTCCTCGGCAGGCCCCCCGGCCGCTCGGCCGCCGAGTCGGCGGCGAACATGCCGGCGGCGATCTGGTCGGCGGCCCCCACCATATGCGGCATCGGGGGCTAGGGTTTGGGAACGCTGGGCACGGCCGGAGTGGCACCGGTAGCGACCGCTTGCTGCTGCTAGCTCTCGTTGTAGGCGCGCGGATGGAAGCTCCCTAGCAGCAGCGGCGGCGGGTGGGGGTACAGGGGAGAGCTTGGGTAATGGCGGAGAAGGAGTTCTCAAAGGGTAGGGTTCCGGCGAGGTCGGATATTTATACCGCTGACCCTCGCGGGCTTCGCCCGGCGGAGACGCGGCGGCGACTCGTGGTGGCGGCTGCGGGTGCGCCCGGTGTACCGTGAGGTGAGCCACGTGCCGCCCGATACGCCTCGAGATGCGTGGTGGTGGTACTGGTGTTTGGGCGTGGTCTACGGGAGCGACCGTGTGAAAGGCTGAGGGACGAGTGGTCTGCCGGCTGTGTAACTGGAGAGTGGGGCCAGGGCGATGCACCTGGTTTATGTTCCTCGTTTGTACTGCGGCTACTAGGAAGATCTTATCAAGAATAATGAAAGAATTCAGCATCAATTAACTTTAGATGACACAGGATCATACACTTCTTAAAATTTGAATAACACAATGATACAATTCTTTTTTAAATCGGTGTGAAACCCATGGAACGAGTTGTAATCATCATTAACACCAAGCATGTAGGTTTTTGAATATTGCAAACCTTAAGAGGTTGGGTCATGATACAGCATGTCTTCCTCTAGAAGTATCTATTCTCGTCGTGTCATTCTGCCCAATCTTATTTCAACGACAGGCCGCATCGCTGTGAGCATCAGAGCATGTAACAATTTTTTTTATAGCAATTAAAGAACAAAGTGAAGAGTTTGCTGTAATCCAGCTAAAATATTGTCTAATGAGATGCGGTCAAATTTGCATGAGAAATCACATGCACTTTACATATTTTATTTATGAATTTGAAGAGAAGAAACTGAGACCCTACAAAATTCTATCACATCCTCGCATGCTACGGACACCACGTGTCCTCTTCACTCCTAGTCCTAGTCCTTCCTCCTCTCGCCGCCCCACCTCTCCTATCCACCTCACCGCATCCCATGGCGGCGCCCGCACTCCTCCACCCCCCTCCCATGGACGAAGACGGCGCCGCACCGCCTGTCCCCGTGACCCCGGACCCAGCCCCTCCCCCACCGGAGCCGAAGCCCCCACTCGTGCGCCAGCGCCCGCCCGTCCGGGTGACCTCGGAGTTCGACAGCGAGCGGCGGCTCTTCTCGCACCGCGTCTCCTGCCGCGTCCTCGACGGCCTCGCTAAGCTCCGCCTTCGCGTCAGTCACGGCGCCGGGGGAGGAGGGGTCGCTTGGGGCCCGCCCGATGTCGCGCTCCTGGCGCGGAACTTCTCTGTCATCGTCGACCCCGCGTCCCGCGGCGCCGTGCTGCGGGGCGCCGCGGACCTCGCCGGCTCGCTGCGCCTGCGCGCTTCGCACAACACAAAGGTGCGGCATTTGATCGATTGTGCGCTTTTTTTCACCTCGAATTTTGTTGCTGCATGGTCGTAGCTGTGTTGGGATTAATGGGGAATGATGTGACACGCGACGAAATTGTGTTTGTGAAAATGTGCACTTTAAAGTGTGAGGGAATTACTTTGGGAATACTCGAAAGTGCTAGGAACTAGATAGACATTCTCGCTTTGTTTCGGGGAGGAAGAACAAAAGGGCATCCCAGGTCTGCTTTCTTCTTTGGCGGTTTGGTCTGCTTTGTGACATGATACAGCATGTCTTCCTCTAGAAGTATTTTGCTATGAGGTTGGGTTCAGTTCTAATGCATGTAGGTTGGACCTTGCTTCTGAGGTGTGCCACCAAGGGTTCTCTTAACTTGTGGTATGGCTGCACAAAATTGTATGCTGAGGAACTGCTTTCCAGATGACCCCACATCATGTAGGATAGGGCACTGTAAACAAAGCTGCCGTTGTATAATTTGTCCGTTTAAGAATATCAGTGCCTGTTGTTTGGACTAGTTAAGTTTGCACATATCAATGAGGATGTCCTACTCAAACTAGGTTAAATGGGCTGGAGAGGTCCTGCTCTAAGTAGGAAATGCAGTGGGAATAGCTTGTGTTATCACTCCAGTAAAAAAGGGCGTACCCAGTGCCGTAGGCTCCCGCACTATGCGGGGTCTGGGGGCAGGTTGTTTAGCGCACAGCCTTTCCCACACATAAATGTGTAGAGGCTGGGGCTTGAACCCTGGACCTTCCGGTCACAGGCGGTGAAGCTCTACCACTGCACCAAAGGCCGCCCTTTTTGTGTTATCACTCCAGTAACAAATATGAATTCAAGTCCATAAGAGCACAGTGCAGCTTAGCACTATCAAAT
The DNA here is from genome assembly GCA_015476505.1 of Urochloa ruziziensis. Lineage (NCBI taxonomy): Eukaryota > Viridiplantae > Streptophyta > Magnoliopsida > Poales > Poaceae > Urochloa > Urochloa ruziziensis. Next base: position 20,381,279 of record CM027121.1, read on the forward strand.
GCCTGTTGACAATTTTAAGTGCATAGTCACGTGGATGAAGCAAATTTGGTAGCCTGTATTCTATCCTTTCTGTAATTTTCTGATTATAGAGACATCTTATATATGTGGCGTCAGAACTTGCTTTCCGTGTATTATGTCTATTTTCTGCTCAAAATTGTTCTTATTCAAGATTACAACTCTGAACTTGGAAGTGATGACTGTTGTTTTGGCTCTATAGCAGTACTGTGTGAATTTCTGAAACTGGCTTGTGTTTCAGAATTGCCAGAGTGGAGAGCAATCATATATTCATGTTGGCTGTTCGGCACACTGTTTATCTGTGTCTTGCAACTATGAATATGACAAATCTATTGTTTCTTGCATTCACTTGGATAGGTGCTTTCAATTCAAGTACCACAGTAGAAAGGTGTGTTCTGTTCAATTGAGATGTTTTGATAACTACGTCATGTTTCATGTGGTGAATCTTCGAGGAATATTCTCTGAGTTTATCAATGTGTTCTATGTGTTGAGAATTTTGTCTTCACCTGGATTCCATGCTCATGTATCTTTTTATCGAAACTAAACTTGAACCATGGCAAAGAATTTGTAACGAAAGAAGGCTTTTCATCTGCACTAAGGATGGATTAATCATCTCTCAGACTTGCACTATGTAGTTAACTTTGATCAAATGAAACTTGATTACTTGAAAGCATGCCTATTTATGAGTTGTTACTGAGCAGTGAGTTATAAATGAAGCTCATGTTGTAATTTCTATATTCTTTAAAATATTCAGTTGATTTTTTTTTGGGACCGAGGTAGCGTCTATCAGAAAAGCACCTCATTCTTTTTGAAAGGACCACAACATGCATTAGAATACTTTCGCAAAAAAAAACATGCATTAGAATGATTGCGATTTCTTACGCCAAAAACTGTTTCCCCCTTTCTATTTGGATCTCTGTTTGATGTGCTCTGAAATGCAAAATTGTGCCATACAAATCCAAAATACTTAAGCTCAAGCATTTAGTCTGTGTAATTTAAAGAGTTCCATTTTAACTTCTTCGATGGATGTATTGTTCATTTGCCTGATATGCAATATGTTCATGTTCAGATTGCAACTTGCAATGCTATTCTCTTTTGTTCTCTTATTATGCTGAAGAATAATTGTTAATAATCAGTATATCTACAAATAATTCGTTCAAAGTGGTTATTTGATACAAATTACTGAAGTTTTGTCATCCATGTCCAGTCGTGGGACATTTTAGTAATAGTACATCAAGGCAGTGGGGCCTCATGGTCTGGAGCAGTGGAATGTTTTTGTCTTTCCTATCAAGTTAGTTTCTGTAAATGGAAGTGGAATTGATTTCCAGGATCTTTTTGAGTAACTCCTCTGTAGTGTTGTATGTGTTTTAGACCATTCCAATCAACTCTCTCTCCTTTCCTGTCCTAAACTCCTTTCCCTTGCATCCCTTCCCTTCATGTTGTCAGTTTGTCACTATCAGACCTCTCCTAAGTTTCACAACAGTTGAGTATTCGCCTTTGAGATGATAAAGATACTTTTGAATCTGCCAGCAAAATTTCTATGTGTTTTCTCCACTTTTCTTAGACGCAACCCATTCAAAGTCGGCTTTCTGAGCTTACGCATTGACCAATATTAGTAAATATCATCATGGAATGATTAGAGAATGCATTCTATACTTGGTTTGGTTTTCTATTTCAATCTGCCAGCTAAATTCTATAAGGGATATAAGACTGAATGAATACCATTACAAGCGGTAAATATGCTGCTGAATCTTGCATAATATTCATTGTGTTTGTAATTGTTCATCTTAGTCAACATGTCACAAGCATTTGCATTGTGTTATCTTTTTAGTTGTGCCTAAAGGTATTAGAAACTGTATTACGTTTACACTACTGCATAATATAAGTTACCACATTTTGTTTTCTCAATTCTCAGGAGCAACAAGGAGAAGTATCAGTTACTGCAGATTTGGGAGATTCTCCATGCAAGATTGAACTGTCATCTATGGTTCCTCCTAATGGACTGGTCAGTGTTTCACAAACTAGAGGAATAAAGAAATCTATACAAATGTTAATCCTAAAATTAGCCTATAAATGAAGCCATTATTCTTCTAAAAATTGTGTAAACTGCTATGGAATTTTATGCATTAATGACTGTATCAATATAATTAAAAAAGCTATAAGGTTGTGGAATCCTGAAGATGGCCTATAGATGGTGAAATTATGCTTTCGAAATTATTTAAACAGAATTTTGCAATTAATGATCATACAAACACCATAACCTTTGCTAATCCTAAATTCACTGGTAAAATGTATGAGTTAATCGCACCAAAGAAAATAAATTACACATTTCTTTCCTGTAGCCAAGAGCAACTTTCTTCTTTCCAAAGGGTGAAGTTTCAATAAAAGAGAAGATATTAGATGAGGGTGACAGAATTTTGTCAGTAAATGGCCTAGTGAAGTCACATGTTTTGAATGGAGCTTGCACAGCTGTGTACAATGATAATGCAATGAACATTAAATACCGCTACAAGGTAAGGCTTGCCTCAGCTGGTTTTGTTTCACGTGTATATACTATGCGCAACTCACAAATGGTTTGTTAATCATATTTTATAGGATGATGAGATATCATTTATTCCCAGCATCTCGTTACCATCCAATTCACTATCATTCGCATTCAAGCGCCAGTTGACGCCATCAGACAAGTTGAGGTAACTACAATGACATGAATTTTGACACACAATGCCTTGAAGTTCAAACAGTTATATATATTTGCATAAACATCTCTAAAAGCGGGTAAGCGGGTTCAAACAGTTACAAATACTGATGTCTCAGTTGCACGAGACTGTTGCACAGTATACTGGCCTGGGCACTAGGATGCACGTGGGGCTTGAGGGATGCTGTTTATAAGTGACCTCATTTGACTTATGAAACTTCTTCTGTTCAGCTATTGGTACAATTTTGACACAAACTACTGGGGTGCCATCTACAAGCACAAGGAAAATAAGCATCTCAAGTGGAAAGCTGGTTATGAGTCAGACAACAGGCTTGGATGGGCATCACTTTGGGTAAGACATTCATCCACATTTTAATGAGCCGCACACAAATGAGTGGACAATTTTTTCTTTTCCATTTGCAAGATGTGAACACTTTTTTCTTCTTTTACTAGCATTTCCTTGGCTAAGAGAATTTCTCAATTATGAATTGAAAGGCAGTTTTTGATTTCCTATTGAAATACTGGAATTAACTGATATAATACCTGTCATCATTTAGGTTGGAGATGCTGGCGGCAGTACAAAGGAGGTGCCTTTGAAGGCTAAAGTCCATTTCACGCTTAAAGTTCCTCAGGACAATGTACAGAATTCTGTTGTAGTGTTTCACGTGAAGAAAAGATGGGATTTTTAGGTTCTACCCGCGTAAGCATCTGCACACAGATAAAAGAGAGAACCAGCAGGAAATTGGAATGCATGTAAATTTGTAATTTGTCCAGCTAATTTGTTACACAGATGCCGTGAATAAATTCTGTGATGTGTTTTCTAGTTGCATTTGCATCGGTGTCCAACAGGGAATATTTTGAATAGCATAATGTCATGAAAATGAAATTAATGGTTTCATCAGGGCTCTACTGCTGCACCTATTTGCTTGTTACTACCTCCGTTCCAAATTATAGGTCGTTTTGGCCTTTCTAGGTTCATAGAGTTTGCTATGAATCTAGACATAACGTTTATCTAGGTGCATAACAAAGATGATGAGTCGAGAAAAGCCAAAACGACCTATAATTTGAAACGGAGGTACCACACTAGGTGTCTCTGTTATCAAAGACCGAACAAGAAGTATCTGAATCTCAATTATCATAACAGTGATACATTTTGCACTAGTTTACTTCCTTGGAGATGTTCTGGGTTGCTTTTACATTTATCACCACAGGTCATTGCCTCCACCAGAACTCAGTTTCCATTGGCATCTAAGGCTAGGCCAGTGTTCAGTGAAGTTGGATAGCGTGTGATTTGATGCCACCCGGCGGCACGCTTGGCTTTCTCGACAGTCCTGAAGCAAATAATATCCTTCGACCCGAGGAAGCAAGTTGAGACTCTTCAATTCTTTGGATAGCGTGTGATTTGATGCCACCGGCACGCTTGGCTTTCTCGACAGTCCTGAAGCAAATAATATCCTTCGACCCGAGGAAGCAAGTTGAGACTCTTCAATTCTTCATAGGCTTTTCTGTTACCAAATTCATCAGACCCCAGTTACCTGCAGTGTTCAAACCTCGTGATCTTGCGAAACATGACAATATGCTCTGCATCGATGGATCAAGCTCCAAAACAGATAAAATGTTATTATATTGCATTTTTCTTAGAAATCAATCATCAGTAAAACAAATCTCCGGCAACTCCGACCTTTATTAAAAATGGTTTGGCAACATGATTCGAGTAGAATAAAGATATCAAAAGTTCCTAACTACACGCTTCTTTAAGTGCTCGTCTTTTCGTTTCCATGTGGCCTTCATGTTGCCCGCAAAAGCTAGCTCCTGTTATTGGTACCACTTGATGCTCAGTACATAAACGATTAAACGTGAATGAAGTTTTCACATGCCATGCCGGGGTAAATAGACAGTTCGGTTATCATTATTAATAGTTTTGTTGTGTACTTATTATCCTTTTGCATGTTTATCGTGCATATACCATTCACATGGCTCTGCCCTGGTCTGTTGGGGTAGGGAAGGAATAAAGTGTACTGATCTGGGTTACTAACATGGTTGACAGATCACTCAAAACCACCAATAAAACCAGCCTGTTATGCAATTCTGCACTGGTTTTGACATTTTGGGGACATGTGAGGAATAGGGTTGCACATGAGTGATGGATGGAAGAGTTGGGACCACTGCAGATGCACTTTTCATGAAATAAAAGAAATATAAAACCTGAGTAGCAAATAATTTGATGTTCACATACTCACCTTCAATAGCTTACAGGCAGCACCATACAGAGCTTCTATTGAAGCAGCAAAGACTTCATTACTTCAGAAATGATCTGCATCTTCAAACAAAATTGTCCTTGTTCCCTACAGTCAGGTGGAGGACATTCTGAAAATTGGAACATTATTATTGCTCAGGGGAAATGTATCATGTTACAGTATGTTGCACAATGCTAATACCCTAATGGCCACTTCCATTTACCTTCTCATGGAAATCCATTTCATGCTGAAAAGTCCACATGCTGTTTTCTGCTAGCCAATTCAAAATAGAAATTGCATGCCAGATATGGCAGCTAATAATGCTGGTCAATTGCATTTTCATCTCCAAAGATATGATAAGAAAGTATCAGACTGGAGACCAAGAGGAATCAAGAAACTGGCCTAGTAGATTAGTCACCTGAGAAGGCAAACAGAAATGTGTCATTCTGCATGTAGCTTTTGACAAAAAGAACTGATATGTAAATCAGAAAGGTCTATCATTTAGTTAGCACTTGGTGTGAAAGAAAAGGAAAATATATTTTAAGTTTAAATGGGACATTCTTCTTGTCTCAGGAGGTTCAAAACACAATGCAACTTTTGTTACATACTTTTCAATTAGAAAGTACACAGCCAGTATATTATTTTTAACAATTAAGGAAAATCAGTAGCACTGAATAATGTTGAGACGAATTCTCCTGATAAATTTATAGAATTACAGTATAGTATTAAGTGTACCTTTCGTCCAGAATCTGGCATAGATTGATCATTTATTGCATCATCTATGGTGACATCCTCATTGATATTAATGACATCCCTTTGTGAACCCCGATCAGGATTTCTTTCATAAGCAATGATCTCTTGATACGCCTTCTGTAAGATATCTTTTGCTGCTTTGTAGACTGCCTCTGATCCAGCTCCTCTCTCAGCACATCTAATGGCATCAATACATAGGACATTGTAACGGACAGTAATGGACTGAGATGGATCCTCATTATGATAATTGTTGCTTTCTTCTATTAAAGCATCATCATCCCTGGCATTCCTTGTCCACCTTTTCAGAAAGTAATCAGGAGGAGTGTACGTGGATCGACTATTATGTATACTCCAAGAATATGACGGCACAAAATACCTGAGAATTCGAAGTATTTGCAACTACAGTTGGCCATCTTATTTGAAGCATTATAAGTCACATAGAATGTTTCGGATGGATCTTCATCTTTTGTGATGCTGTATTTGCTTATGCCACCATCTCCAGTTTTCTGGATGATAAACCCCAGAGACTCTGTGAATTCTTCCTGAAATTTACTGAAGACTGCTTTGGTATAGGTGCTTGCTGCCTGTTTTTCTATTAGGGATGCAGTTTTTGTAGTTGCCTTGTTTAAGTAGGTGTCCATATCAGCTTTTGCTTCATCGTCATATTGGCTTGCCATCCTCAAATTGAACTGATTAAGAAAAACTTCCAGTGTTGTTTTTGTATTAAAATATTTCTTGTAGAAATCATTCATGGTTTCCAATTTCAATGTGGGGGCAATTTCTGCAAAAAATGTATCCATTAAGTACAAAGGAACCCACTTTTGGCGGATATTGTATATTGCTTGAAGCCATGAATTCTTTCTCAAGTCATATTTATCAATGATTGACATCCATGTTGTTTCAAATGTGGCAGTAGTTTCGGACTCCAGAACACAGCTTTCAAGCTCATCTCTTAGGTTTGGATGCTCTGTGTATACATGGGTCAGCTTTTGTTTGGTCCTACCCAAAATATTCCACTTACAGAAACGGTGACAGGAATTCGGAAAAACCTTCCCAATTGCAGCCTTCATGGCCCTGTTTTGGTCAGTGACTAATGAGCATGGCGCCTTCCCTCCCATTGCCGCTAGCCATGTTTCAAATAGCCAAACAAATGAGAACTCAGTCTCTTCCATAAGCAATGCACATCCAAAAACAACAGGCTGCAAATGATGGTTCACTCCTGAGAAAGTAACAAAGGGCATCATATACTTGTTCTTCTTGTACGACGTGTCAAATGTGACAGCATCCCCGAAATGCCGATAAGCTGCTTTGGCCCTAGCATCAGCCCAGAAAACGTTCACCACACAGCCATTCCTGTCAACCTGTATGGCATGGGAGAAAGCAGGGTCATTCACTTGTGTCTTCTTGAGATAATCAATAAGGCCCTGCGCATCCCCTCCTTCCCCAAGAACATTCTGCCTAAGAAATGCCATCTCATCAGGCCCGACCATAGTGACCTTATCAGAGCCACCAAGCAAACCTCTAGCACGAATATAACCAACGTTGGCACTACAAGTGCCAAGGTCATGATTGTGAGCCTTCTCAAGCTTGGAGACAATCCAATGGTCTGACTCCCTAACCACCTCCATCATAGCATTGCAACCTTCCCGCATTGACATTCTCTCACGCTTCCTTGTAGCCTCATCCGGTGACTTCTGTTTCTTCTTGCACGTCCCTTCCCTGGAGCAAACAAACCTCTTCATGACAACAACCTCCTCTGTACCCTTGGAGCGCCGAGACCTGCCAACACGGAAAGGGAAACCAAGCCGCCTGGCATACTCATTGTAGAACGCCTTTGCAGCCTCGTCGGACTCAAATGTCATCCCGAGCACAGGCTCCTTGGGGTCCTCAGCTGAAGCAAAATCTCTCATGGCATCCAGCTCCGTCCCGCCTCCAACCGCCCCTTCCACAACAGGAGCGCCAAGAATGAGACCATCGCTCGGGCCAGGCCGAGCGTTGGTGTCCAGGGACATGAGGCAATCGACATAATCGTCAATAAGCTCATCACCTTCGGCCCGTTTTCCCTCCATCACAGTCAAGCACGTATCAAGAACTCACCATCCAGCACAAGCATCCATCGCCGCAGTTCACTGCTGCTGTAACCATGGAGGACCCAGTAGAGGACATGAGTGATATACGCACAAACTCGAAATTAGTACATATCACACATATATATCCTTGTAATTGGATCAGATCCGGGCAGAAATAGCTTTGGTTAGGGTCTGGGGTCCTCGGTTTCGCACATTAGGGAGGGAAGTGAAGGGGGAGCGGGCATACCTGATGGGTGTTCTTCGCCTGCAAAGGGCCCGACGGAGACAGGGCGAACGGCGGCGCCTCTCGCGCACTCGTCACACCGGGAAAGAAAGGGGAGACTGTGGAAGTGAGAGACAAGTGAACTGGGGAGACAGAAAGAGGAGGGACGAGAATGCGCAGTTTGCCTATACAGTTCCAACACGCCGGTCCCAAACTTTCTAAAAATATATCATTGTAATTTTATTCTAATCTAAATCAAATTAAAATTTTTTTACCTAACTTATAGAAAAAGTATCAACATTTACGATGTCATGGAGGTGTATTATAAGAATATATATTTTATGGTGAATCCAACTATACTTATTCGGTATCATTATCATTAGTTTTTTATCCTTTTATATAAAGTTTATCAAATTTAAATTTAAAAGTATTTGACTTAAGACAACTAAAATAACTTACAGTATCTTTTTTATGGAGAAAGAATCTTTTTTAATCTCTTTTACGTCTTTTTATGCACCAAGTTATCGGGTGTTTGAGAGGAGGACTTCTTGTCGCACATGTAGATGATGAAGTTCATGCTAGAAAGATGCATACATGATATACCACCAAACAAATTTTAGAAGATACTCCGTATTAGATATTACAGACCTTAGCAGATATATGTTTTTTTCCCGGTTTTCAGATGGCAAACTGATTAATCATCTCTCAAGAATCAGGGCGTGTTTAAATCGAGAAAAATGGGTGAAAAGTACTGTTTTATGGAAACGTGCACAAGGCTAATCCCAATGGGAGATTTCATAGTGATGTTTCCAAGATAGCCACATAAGCAACAAGAAAATGAAATGGGTTTGAAACTATCTCTCCCAATGCAAAATTTCATGGTATGGTTTCATAAGCTTCAAATAACATTTAATTTCATGACTCAAAAAGAGTTGGTATCCGTGTAGAGGGTGTCATCTAGATGAAACTTGTTTCATCTCTCTTATTAAATTGGGTGCCATGTCATCAAGAAATCTTATGTGGCATGCTAATTATTGTGTATAAAACTCCATGAAACTCCCACTGGGAGTAGCCTAAAGATAGAAATGAACTGACACAGTTTTCTAGATGGATAACTTTTCGTGAAAAGGGGACATGTTTCCTGGATCTAAACATGGCCTCAATTTGATGGCCTCTGGAGCACTCAATGTCTAACACATGAGCATTGCCACTACATGTCTGAGAGCCGAGGGCTTCATGGACGGCTTCTCTAGTGGCTTCAGGTGAAGCCCTCCCAAACGGATAAAGTTTTACCGGCTTCAGGTATGAAGCCCACCGTGAAGCCGTTTTGGGCTTACACGCAGCGAGCGGAGCCACAAATCGTGGCTCCGAGCGGCTTCTCCATCACCCACATGTTGAACGCCCATGTTGCCCCTCGGCGCCGGCGCATATAGCAACGCGCCTGTGCAAGGCTGAGCTCGTCGGCGTATGGTGAAGGGAAGAGATGCATCTGCGATGCGAAGCAAAGGGAAGTAGAAAAGCCGCTTCATCGAAAGAGCCACAGCTGGAGCCGTTTTTGAACAAACCACAACCGTGCCAAACATGCCCTGAATATTGTGCCCCCGAGCATTGCCACCATGCATGCAAACATTCTTCTGGTATCTCTTAAGGAGCATTCAGCGCACCTAAGGTCTAAGGAATGGAACGAGATCTATCTACTTCAACACGAAGAGACAATAGTGCACCTTCTGCTTTTACCGAACTGAAATAAGCAGTGGAAGCTTGACTAAACTTGATCTTTTAATTGATAGGTTTGATGCAGCTACCATGAGAACAAGCAAAAAGGCCATATGGCGATGCATTATTCAAGATGCAGGACTGTCGTGCCCATCTTTAAGTAAAGGAAAAAGTTTGATTTTTAACCTCTAACTATGACAAAAGTCTGATTTTCAACCCATAACTACAGAACTAGCTGTTAAAGCCAAGTAAATTTAGACCTTTAAGTGATTCTAAATGTGATTTTGCATTCTCTAGAAATTTAAAAGGTTCTACTTTAATAAAAAAAGTCATAACTAATTCATTTCAAATCATAAAAATATGAAATTGGTACAATTGTTTTTATTAAAATGTAGCTTATTTGTTGGTATTCTATTTTGGAGTTATTTATACATTATGTTTTACTATTTTTAGTGTTTTATTGTTCATAATAAACATAAAGAACTGAAACAAATAATATTCAAATAATGTCAGAGAGACCACCAACAGATACAATACATTTTTAGAAAGTTTTTGGTACCAGTTTCATATTTTTATGATTTGAAATTAATTAGTTATAAATTTTTTGATTAAACTAAAACTTTTGAATTTCTAGAAAATAGAAAACCATCATTAGAACCATCCAAAGGGCTAAATTTGTCCGGTTTTGATAGTTGGATGGGCCTTCCTACTTGGTTTTGTAGCTGTAGGTTAAAAATCAGACTTTGTCATAGTTAAAAGTTGAAAATCGGACTTTTCCCTTGAATAAAATGCTACATCTTGCAGCTAATTTTTAAGTGGATGGAGAAGGAAAGAACAATCATTAAACCGTCACTTCTCAAACAGAAAAAAGATTTTTTTTTTGTCGACCTTACCTTCATTTCTTCAATGAAGTCTTAACCGGCCATGAATGATTTGGACACGAACACCAATCGAGAGCTAGCAAAATTGCAACCAAATTACATAGGAAACTCACTTTGCCATGCAAAGGGGAATCGAGAACTACAAAGAGGGCTAGCCTAGCATGGTGGAAGAGAATCACTCACTTAACCAGAATGGCTGCCATCATCCACATTTCATCCATCATGAGGACTCTCTGATGAACCAAACAGTAGAGATAGGCAAGCCATTCTTGGCTAAGAGAGATAGGCTCCCCATCGCCATGTAAGGCATCCCTCCTTATTCTCACTTGTTTACCCGTGCTGCCCGTACCTTGTAAGTTTGACATTGAGGCAAACCAGCACCGTGTATTTATCATGTGGGAAAGAGGAGGGATCTGATCAGATAGTGCTGGGCTGCCCTGTTGCAACTTGCATAATATGGCACTGACCTTTCCCTCTGTATGGAATATATTCTATCCCAAGCAGTCTTTTCAAGAAAATCCTAGCTTAGCCAAATCAGTTCTGAATGGATAAACATGCAAGTAGGAGGTTTGCAATGTGTCAGTTACACTAGCCACATGATTATAAAATATAAAATGTTTTACCATATCTTTTCAGAATACTTTTAGATGATGTTTAATTGTTTAGAGACCACCATCCTTGTACGGCCGGTCATTTACAAGTAATAAGTTCTCTGGACTCTTCTCTTAGAGGCCAATGACAAAAAAAAAAGTCCAATTGGAATGAAATTTGGTACCATCACCAGGTCTACTATTGGTCCATTTAATTGTTAGGCTTATATTCATCCCTTAATTGCTAAAGCTAGAAGTTGTGGTTTTATTTTCAGATAAAGGAAGCAAACAAATAAGATGATACTATTTATTTGAGTTCAATGATTTACATTTGATCATTAATTTTTTGGAACAAAATTCAACCTCCTATTCGCATAATATACTGATAAAATTATAATCAAGATGCCTTGTTTACTACTAACTACGATATTATTATGTGATTCTCAATGCAAGGAAGTACATATTGGAACCTAAAAGCATTGAATCTATACTATAAAGGAGGAGCAAATTGAAACCGTTTTTCATACAAAGAATTAACCGTGTACCTCTCACAAAGGACACACAAATCATGGAAAAATTGTGGGCCTGGACGACTGGGGGGGATTGGTCGTCCTCCCCCGTTGTTTCGATCGATGGCGCCTCCCCGCACCACTTTTGTTCTCACCGCGTATTTCCTTACTCACCAATCGTACCCACACCCGATTACTTACCATAAAGTCGCATCCGATTGCTTACCATAAAGTCCGTCAATTAAGGGTCAATGTTTCCTTTCAGAAAAAAGGAATGACATCTATGCAACCAGGAGTCTTCTTCCTTTTAAAACTTGATTGCTTACCATAAAGTCCGTCAATCAAGGATCAATGTTTCCTTTAAGAAAAAAGGAATTACATCTACGCAATCGGGTATCTCATTCCTTTTAAAACTTAATTGCTTACCATAGTTTGTGGACATGAATCAAGGATTTGCCATCAATTAAGGATTTGATTGCTTACTATAGTTGTGAGAGTCAATCTGGGAATTGATTACTTACCATAGTCCTGTGCGTTCAGGTTCATCTCATTATCCCTCCTGCCCCCTATATAAGGCGTCACTCCTCAAAACACAACATCTCTCACTTCATTCATATTTCTTTGTGAGGGCATCGGCGCAGAGTGCGGCGCAAGGGTGACCGCGACACGCGACACTCGTAGTGTCCAAGCTCGTCGGATAGAAGCGGAACGTGCTTCGCGTTGTGGCGGTACCTGACGCCGTCGAGTGCATGGCGTCGCTGCTCCATGCCGTCGGCGACGAGGAGATAAACCTTCTCGGCCTCCTCATCATCAAGAACTTGGCTGCGATGTTGAGGTGCTCATGAATATCTATATCGTAGAAATTTCTTTCTGTATATGTTACTGATTGTTTAAGATTTGGTCCTACAAATTTTCCTTCTTTTTCCACCGGAGGCCCAAGGCTTTTGATGTATTAATATATAATTTTTTATGTGTGATGCTATTAAATAATTTTAATGTGCCATGTTATTTGTGAGAATTTGAATCAAATGTAATGGCTTTAATTTTATTTCTTTTTAAATCAGAACTCTTTATTCTATTTTCTTTTTGTATCACGTGTCTGTGGCATGTGCCACCCTACTAGTTTGAGAAAAAAACAGAAGATATGTGCAAAAAGTCTTACTAAGAAATTTCATGGGAAGAACAAGGAGGTTCTATGCATGGAAAATCTCTGGAACGAATGTTTGCTGCATCATAATAAGGCATAAGATAAGAACTTGCAGCTTAATAGATAGAAGGCACATAAACCGAATTATAAAATAAAAGTGGCTCCTGTAAGATTTGCATATATACTCCATTTCTCTTTTTGTTTGTTCCTTCAGAGGACATCGTTTTCATAAATGCTACAAATAACCATGGAATCATGTAGCCAACGGAAGGAGCTATAAACTCTCAAGGCAGCAAGTATGTTTGACAAAGATCCCTGCCTAGGCTCGGTGCCCTCCTGCAACTGGTTGATGTGAACTTTGAGATGCCAGAATGAAAAGAGTCAAAGTATCAAAGATTCTATCTTGAATGATATCGTACCAAAATCCATAGCAGAATGTCAATAATATATGGGCAGCAAACTTGACAAAGCAAGAATCTAATATTGGGTTGCTTCCAAGTGCCAACAGTCTTCTTCTAGTGGAAGAATAAGTTCCATTAAAAGGACCTGTAAATAACCTTCCCACCTTCCACTGATTGCATCTGGTTTGGAACATTGTACCGATATAGCCAACAGGCCTGCATGTCATGATGTCAACCTATTATGCATATGGTTCACTAAAACACAACTTTTCTAGAGTTACACTCTGTTCAGCTGGTAGAAAAGCTGGCTGATTTTGGCTGATTCGGTAGTGTTTTGTGAGAGAGAATAAGCCTGAATAAGCAAGCAGAACAGGGTTTAGGACCAGCCGGACCAATTTTGACCTTCATCTTTGAATCTATTTTAATTTGTATGTAGTTCATGAAGCAATATGGTTTAGGTTTTCACCCTTGAGGAACTTACTTCCTTTTTATCCTTCGAATATGAATTTGAAGCAGAAAAAGTCATCAAGGATTAGGTGTAGGTGCACTACAAGATGAAAATTGGAAACACAAGCTTTACCATAATTGATGGAAAAAGGTAATTTTGATGGACCCTAATATTGTAAAAAAGAAAGTTTAATTATGCTGGAGCAAAAGGTGAGAACTAACTGAAAGATATTCCATTAGCCTCTCGGGAGAACTGAAGAGCTACTGCCTTTGGCCTTTTATAATGTCCTCTTCCGACCAAAAAAAAAAAGATATTGAAACATGGAGAATATGTTTCTTTTATTAAAAATGGAATATTTTTTCTTAAAGGACCTAGTGATATGTGTAAATAGTAACCTTCTTTACAGCTCTAGTATTGGCGTAAACAAAGCTTAATTAACTCTACTAGTATTTTTTTAGCAACCACAATCTTTACATCGACGTTAGAGAAGGACCAATTGCACTACCCACAGAGAAATTCACCCCGTCTTTCCAATCTTCACTCCGTCTTGTGGGCACTACAATTGTTGCGGGCCAAGTCTGTCACAGGGTTGGACATGCTACCCTTTTTTTTTTGTGAAAAATGGACAGGCTACTGATTACTGAAACTCTTTTGATGTGCTCATGAAGTCATGAGGCCATATATATGCTGTTGGCTATGTTGGAGTAGAGGTGAAAACCAAGAGAATAAGACTTCCCTTAAGAAAGAAAAAGACCAATGCGAACATGACCTGCTGCAGTCCTAGCATGTTTATTTGGATACATTTTGTTTGAATTATAGGTACAAATATGGATTGCAAACACGAATAGGTAAAACAAATATAGAGCACAGTCAGATATGCTTCTCAGAACATGAATACTAGGAATAAACAGCGCGTCAACGCTGCGCCAGTTACCGATTACGTTTGTAATCACTCGTTGGTATCATTAATGGTTGTAGATTTTTATATTTCTTAATTTTGCTAATTACTAAAAACACTACATGCATACATAAAAAGCAGCATACACATACTAAATGAAATAGACAATATGGCTAGGTAGCAGTAGGAAATAATATCGTGGGGCAACTACCTAGAGACGTGATATCTGCCGAAGCCAACTGTAACGACGGGCCGGCCAATGTGGTGCCAGTGGCCGATTTTTTCGCGAGCAAGAATGGTGCATGGGCCCATTTCAATAGGCATGCAATGCGAGGCGAGATGCCCGGAGGCCACAACACAACGGCTTTAGTGCCTGCGGTGGCGGTGGGCTCGATTTTTTCAGGAAGGGATATCAGGTCGGTTGAGATATCTGTTTATTGGAAAAAGGAAAAAAAAAGGCGAGGCTCATACGGAAGTGCTGGGAGAGCAGCAAATCCTTGCGTGATATAGATACACTTATAACCTTTCACGTGTACGTATATGTGCAATATTCCTTTTTGAACAATGTGTCAAGCGAGAACGCACCGACTCTCAGTGGCCTTGCTTTCTTTCAGCGACATGGATGTACCTATTTCTTCTGAAAACAATGCGGAGATACCACCATGTGTGACGCTCGTATGCAAAGCGCAACATTGGAAGTCTGAAACCACGTGGCAAATGAGGATGCACCAATTTTATGTGAGCATACTTTCTTTTACTGACGTAAATGTACGTATTTTTTGTTGAGATAAAATCGAAATAACACTTGTATGCAAAACGAAGGAAAAAAGTTTAAAATTGCTAGGCTGGGAGGCCACCAATAATTCTCGCAGTTATATTCTCTCAGCGTTTTTTTTTTGTCCGGCTAAAGTGGTATGTTGTTGAAAGTTGAAAAGTAAAAAAAAAGAAAAAAAGAAGAGTTGAAAGTTGAAAAGTAAAAAAAAAAAAAAGAAGAAAATGGGGACACGGAAGCGCGGGGAGGGCACCAAACCTCCCCGTGATGTAATAGACGAAGGAAGAAAAAGTTATAATTGCTAGGTTGGGAGGCCACCAATAATTCTCGCAGTTATATTCTCTCAGCGTTTTTTTTTTCCGTCTAAAGTGGTATGTTGTTGAAAGTTGAAAAGTAAAAAAAATAAAAAAAGAGAAGAGTTGAAAGTTGAAAAGTAAAAAAAAAAAGAAAATAGGGACACGGAAGCGCGGGGAGGGCACCAAACCTCCCCGCGATGTAATAGAGTATATACTCAAAATGCAAAAAGCACAACAACTAAAACGACAAACTCATTTGTCTGGTCAAATAGTTCGATAAATAAATTCATCATATAGATCAGCATACTATTCTGGTTACTCTTGCAAGTACCATGCGTAAATTAATTATTTTTAAAGTAAAATAATCAAATATTTTTGTCCCATCGAATCAGCAAGGATGCCAACATGTCAAAATGATAATGGCCCATTTAGCAGGGCCAAATCCTAACCCCATCAACGATGAAATGAAACCTAGTGCACGCTTGGAGATCCTGTAGGGGATCATCTACCGAATACCAGGCTAACATTACCTTGAATTTCAATCAGTTCTCTTGGCACATAGCAGAGTGGCATGTACCTTTCCTCCTACACCCACGCAGGAAAGGTACTGCGCAACCATCACAGTACGGCTTCCTCGATCTGCACCTCCCCACATAGCGCCATCGTGCAACCACGAGACAACGAAGTGGGTGGGTGGGGGGGGGGGGGACGATGATATTGCCACCGCACGTTAAGCAGTAGCGAACAGTGAGGGAGTTCACTGTTGGGAACTGTTCACAAAAAACACTGTTCACGGAAGCACTGTTTACCAAAACACTGTAGCATCACTGTGTGGTACTGTTTTACGCTGTAGCGATCAGGTCTGGCCACCCATCGTGGAAATGAACGGCAGCGACGGTGTCCACTGCTTAAGTTGCAGTGGCTATAGCCACTGCATTTGATCTCAATCCGCGGGGGGGGGGGGGGGGGGGGGGGGGCTATACCTATTGCTGCTTCTTGTACTGCGCACTACCAACTCCGCATTGTCAAACCAAAAAAAGCAAGAAATTAAGCTGCTGCCTACCATAACACAGCGACATAAAGATGATCGGACAGAGCAGAGAGCTGAGAGCAGAGAGCAGAGAGATTAGTGGAAAGAGCTAGCAAGCAATGGCAGCAGCGGTGGCCGGGGAGGAAGAAGTGACCAACAGGCAGGTGATCCTGAAGCGCTACGTGACCGGGTGCCCCACGGTGGAGGACATGGAGGTGGTGACCGGCACCCTGCGCCTGGCCGTGCCGCCCGGGTCGCCGGCCGTCCTGGTCAAGAATCTGTACCTCTCGTGCGACCCCTACATGCGCACCCGCATGACCAAGCACGCCGTGCCCAGCTTCGTCCCGGACTACGTCCCTGGGAAGGTTATACACCAGTATTATTTTTATTTGTCTGTTATCGGCGATCAAAACCACTCATTGATCCGTGTTTATAAGTACATGCTAATCTGCTATACTGTGGATAACTGTCAGGTTCTGGATAATTGTGGTGTGAGCAAGGTGGTGCTATCTGGCCACCCGGATTTCAAGCCCGGCGATCTCTTGTGGGGTGTGACGGGGTGGGAAGAGTACACCCTGATCCCCAATCCCGTGTTTTGTCACATGATTAATCACCGCGAATTTCCGCTGTCCTATTACACCGGTGTTCTTGGTGAGTCGTTCAACATCATTAAAACATCCTCTCAGTTCATGCTGCAAAACTGCCGAGTTTGCTTACAACTTGATGAATTGCAACATAGGCGTACCAGGCCTTACTGCGTATGCTGGACTTTTTGAAGTGGCCAAGGCTAAAAAAGGTGAGTACGTCTTCGTCTCAGCGGCAGCAGGCGCCGTTGGTCAGATCGTTGGGCAGCTTGCGAAGCTCACAGGCTGCTACGTTGTGGGCAGTGCCGGCTCTGATCACAAGGTATACATAAACTGAAGTTTCTTCTCTCATTTGGTGAACAATAATGTGTCCCATGATGTCATGGAAATAACAGACATTTTGATCTATTACCTTACTTATAAGTACATTATATACATGATTAATGATATATATTCTTTTACTAAACTGCAAATTAAAACGCCACTAATAATGCTGCATCCGCAGGTCAATCTGCTGAAAGCGAAGTTTGGTTTCGACGACGCCTTCAATTACAAGAAGGAGCTGGACCTCAAAGCTGCCTTGAAGAGGTTGCGATGAATCACAAAACTGTTACTCCTACCCTTTTAGTCGTATGTTCATAAATCATATGATAGACGGTTTCCATTTCCTAAAAAAAATAAATCATATGAAAAACTCATTCCTGCAAAAGGTGCTTCCCTCATGGCATCGACGTGTACTTCGAGAACGTGGGCGGCGCGATGCTGGACGCCGTCCTTGACAACATGCGCCACCGCGGCCGGGTCGCCGTGTGCGGGCAGGTGTCGCAGTACAACCTGGAGCGGCCGGACAGCGTCGACCTCTTCCGGCTCGTCGGCAAGCATATCCGCATGGAGGGCTTCCTGGTGTCGGAGTACGCCGGCGAGTACCGCCGCCGGTTCGAGGAGGAGATGGCGAGGTACCTCACCGAAGGGAAGGTCGTCTGCGTGGAGGACGTCGCCGAGGGGATCGAGGCGGCGCCGGCCGCGCTCGTGGGGCTCTTCGCCGGCCGCAACGTCGGCAAGCAGGTGGTCGTCGTCGCAAGAGAGTAATGCTCAGCCCTGCTTGGTTCGGTTGCGTTGCGTGTATGTCAAATAAAGATTTGTGTAGCAGTTGTTGTCTGATTGATTTCGCAATGATGAATTAACTTGTGCCGTACTCCTGAGCCAGATGTTGGCTGCTGGCCAATAGACAGAGGGTGTGCCATGTTACCAAACATTATACTACTTTCGTAGTAAAATACAGTAATAAACATTTCGCGATTACATTTAGTTGAGGTGAGGGACATGTTGTGCTTCAATTTTGCTTGGCTTCGGCAGCGAGTGCAGAGAGAATGAAGTGGAAGGAATTGAAACAGATAATCCGCTGTATGGCACGAAAAGTATCCCAAAAAAGGAATTTCCTTTTGTTGACAGAGACCTTCTAACTGAAATCTCTGTTAGCAAGCAACCATTATCATAGCTTAGATGAAAAAAAAAACTTTCATAAGTCAAATTTGCATGAGACTGGCTGTAATTATTGACTGTCAGAAGCTTTTGTAACATTCAGTAACAAACTTTGGTTATGTAGTATTGTAGTGTAGTGTGCTGGCACCCCAAAAGACTTCTAATGGATCTCAACATTCCTTTTTTCTATTAACAAATTTAAGATATTGTGCGATTACTATGGGAGAATCTGTTGTAGAGGTTGTCTATTAATTATTAAATCATTTCAATATTACATGGCAATGCATGACACTAATATACCTGTCCTTATGGCGGGAGGTCTTCTTCGGTGCTCCATACTACCCTATGGTAGTATGCAGTATGGAGGGATGGACAATTTTGTAATTAGACTAATATAATTTTTTTATTGGAGCTCCTAACCTAAATGAACATATGTGTAAAAAAAAATAAATATATCGAACCAAATGAGTATAAAAATAAAAATAATTTTTCTCATAATACCCTCATACCACTGTATTACTCGATCTATACCACATTACATCACATGTTAAAATAATTTTTTTTCATATACCCCTATACTACTATACTACTCGACCTATACTACCTTATACTACATGTGAAGGTCTAGTAGTATACAACTAATTTGGACCGTCAGATCCTTTTATACTGGTCCTTTTTGAACACCAGTATAAGGTAGTATGGAGCACCGAAGAAAACCTCTATGGCGGGAAGGGTGTTCCATCTTCCATATCATGTCTAAAGCTCATAGTCAATATCCAAATGATGATGATGATGATGATGACTGCTAACCACTTCTCAAACAGCACAATAAATGAATCTGCCCATTTCATTTTGCACTTAATGTACTTCCTTTATCTGCCTTTATTTATTACCTTCAGCTCTTCAAAACTATTAATGCTTTCAAGCTAAACATGTGAATGATTCCAACTCTGACTTGAACCAATGAAGAGCTAGCAAAATTGCAATCAAATCACATAACCTAAAGTTGATTTTGATGTGCAAATAAAGGGAGAATTAGAAAGAGGGCTAGCCTAGCATGGTGGAAGATAATCCCTCACTTAACCAAAAAGCTTGCCATCATCCACCTTTCATCCATCACGAGGACTCCCTGATGAACCAAATAGTAGAGGTAGGCAAGTCATTCTTGGCTAAGGGAGGTATGCTCTTCATCACCATGTAAGGCGTCCCTCCATGCTCGTAGCTTTGTTGGTTTGACATTCAGGCAAGCAAGCGACATGTATTTATAATGTGGGCAAGAGGAGGAGAGATCAGGTAATGATGGGCTGCTCTGTTGTAGATTGTAATATGCATCGCATAGTACTGACCTTTCCCTCCATGTAGAATATATTCTTCGGCTGCTAGAAGTCTTTTCAAGAAATTCTGAATGGGACAAGTACAGATATAGGAGGTCGTTTACTGATACTTTTCAGAAATGCTTGGACTTTTAGGTGATCTTTTGAGATAAGCATATACACACTACATATTTTTGTGTGACCGTTATCCTTATATTTCTCACACAATGTATTTCTTTGGACTCTCTTTAGACTCTCTTTAGAGGCTAATCTTGAAAAAATCTCTCACTTTAGAGAGAATCACTTTCACATAATCATTTCTCTAGGTTAAATTTTTAAATATGAAGTGATTCTGAGTGGGAAGCTCCTTAGTTCATTTCAGCCTGAAATTTGACCTGGGAGCGCTCTGCTAAAACATGCCTTATTATCTATGGTATTGTTGTGTTTCTCAATGCAAAGGAACATGTGCAAGCGCAAGAACTGTTAGTTATCTCTTGAAATTTTGTGAAAAGATCAGGTTCTATGCACAAGCCATCTCTGAAATGGATATTTGCCACAGTAGAGCACGAAAAATATTATACGAACTTGCAGCTTGGTAGAAGTCACACAACCATAATTTGTCCTTTCAGTAAGGGCGTACCCAGTGCCGGTTACAGGCGGTGAAGCTCTACCACTGCACCAAAGGCCGCCCTTTTATAATTTGTCCTTTCAGTAAAATTAAATATTCTGTTTTAACAAGTGGCACCTGTAAGATTTGCATATATACCCCATTTCCCTTTTCGTTTGTTATAGAGACATCGTTATCAAATGGGATACACGTTATCCACCACGGAATTGCCAAAGCTAGTAGATATAAACTCATGGCAGATATGTTTGCATTGACATAAAAATCCCTCTAGTTCCCTACGGATAGACTTGGTGTCCTCCTGCAAGTGGTTGAATTGAAGTGAACTTTGAGATGCCATAATGAAAAGAGTCAAAGTATCAAAGATTCTATTTTGAACCATATCGTACCAAAATCCATAGCAGAATGTCAATATATGGGCAGCGAACTTGTCAAAGCAAGAATCCAATATTGGGTTGCTTCCAAGTGCCAACTGTCTTCTTCTAGTGGAAGAATAAGTTCCATAAAAGGACCTGCTGTAATTATGTAAACAACCTGCATCTTGGTTTGGAACAGTGTACCGATATAGTCAACAGGCCTGCATGTCAAAGTTGTCAAAGCAAGAATCCAATATACGGGTTGCTGCCATGTGCCAATTGTCTCTGTATGCTTGCAGGTGGCCAAGTTTCTAGTCGAAGAATATGTTCCATTGAATGAACCTGTAAATAACCTTCTCAGCTTCCATTCACTCGCTTCATCTTGATCTGGAACACTGTACTAAGTAGTCAACATGCCACTCATGCCTGCATGTCAACCTAATGATGCATTGACATCCATGGAACACATCTTTTCTTGAGTTATCAATGACCTCCATCTTTGAATTTCTTTTGTAAGTAGTTTGTGAACCAATATGATTTAAGTTGTGCAAATAAAAGCTTTTTTTCACCGGTTGAGATTTCAAGCAGAACGAACTCAATTCATCAAGGATTAGGTGCATTACTACAAGATGAAATTCGGAACAAAATTTGTAACATAAATGATGGGAACAATAATTAAATAATTTACAATTGTGTAAAAGAAAAGGTTCGTTATACTAGGGCAATACAAAGTTATTCTATTAGCCTTTCGGGAGAACCGAAGAGTTACTGCCTTTAGCCTTTTACAATGTGTCTTCAGGGCAACAAAAAATAGGGGTCTGACGAATGGAAAATATTTGCTTTCTATTAAAACTAGTATAAAAACCCATGGAGTGGATGTGGCTAATTTACAACTGGCTATAATTTAGGCCAACCATAAGACTTTTCTCTTTTTAGAAAAGTAGACTACGGTGCATGTCTGTTTTACCTTTTTCTAGCAAATTAAAAAGCTTCAGAGCACATGCATATGAAAAGAAAAGAAGTGCATGCGCTCATGTGAGGTGGGAGAACGCAGATCCATGACGTCAATGCATGAATGTGATTTGAAAAAAAAACTATAGTCTAAAACTGAGTATCCAAATCAAAATCCGATTGTGTCATTGCACTCGTTTCAACAAGAGTTTCAAAACTAGATCCCACATCATTATATTTTAGTGATGTTTTTCTTGTTTGAGAAAGTACTTTTTTTCTATGCATTCGAGCTTGCTTACAACTTTTAAAAAAGTTGCTTATAACTTTAATAAAAAATTGCTCCACTTCCCTTAGCTGAATCAAGTGGATATTGATGTTGATATTGCAGACATAGATTATAGATGGTGTGATAAAAACAGAGGGCAAATTAACTTTACTATGCTAGGTCATTTGGTCAAACCAATTGAGCATTTTAACTAGTTTTTGTTTAACATTTTCTGTTCTATACAAATAATTTACGTCTCTTTGAAAAATATTGTCAAAATATATGCAGGTTGGGTCTTATTTTAAAGGTAACCTTAAAAGGAACACAACTATAGAATTGGATTTTTAGTTGAATTACAACTTTTAAAAAGCTTGAAAAAATTAGTTGCAATCCTTTAGGTGAGGAACAAAAAGTCCAAGAACCTGCCAGTTAAATGCATGGGAAGGGCTCCAAGGACTTGCCAATTAGAGTAAGTATTATGGCAAGTGGTTGATTTAGTTACGTATGTTGCCATAGGTAATTTTGCGATTGCAGTGATGCTTTTATCATGTTGCATGTAATTTGAGACATGTCATCGATTGCAGTTGCATTTTTTTCACGGTTGATTTAGTGATGTCGTGGTAGCTAATTTTTGGTGTCGCAGTGGTGTTTTTTAGTGTTGCATGAGGTGATTTAGGGCATGTCATTAGTTTGTGTTTCGTGTTGCAGTAGGATTTTTGGAACATTGTAATACATGAATGGGTGTTGTGGTTGGTTTTTTCTTTAGAGATTCGATGGTTGTAACCTATTTTATTTTCATACTTTTTAATGTTGCAAATCATGTGTTTGAAATGTTGCTGAAGGATTTCTCAAATGTTGCGCATGGCTTTTTCGAATGTCACAACAGAATTTTATCCGATAGAAGTTGAGATGTTGCATGCAACATAACATGCATGTTGCGCCAGGAATTTTACCACCATTCGATACGCCCCGATGTCAGACGTTTGGGCGCTACTAAGTCCGAACACACTCTAGAAATTATTTCTGTTGTGTACCACCTTTTGTTTTCAACAGTGATCTATCTTCTTTATCTGCCCGATAAATCTCATTAATTACATGCACCACCACTGGTTACCTTATCCAGAATGACCAAGCATAATCCTTCCTTCTTTTCTTCACTAGTGGTTGTCCTTCGACCTTACAGAAAAACCAATTAATCCACTCATACAATTCACCGTCATTATATTTGAGGCTTATTTCCAATCTTTACTCCAAGTCTCCAACTGCAAAAATGAAAAATTGATAAATCAAGCTGCAGAACAAGAAAAAGGTTCCAATGGCGGCCACGCCACGCGCCAGTGCGCCACACGGCCCACGGGCCCAGATCGCAAGATGGCACCACCATTCATTCCATCACCTCCCCTCGCGCCCACCGAGCCAACAACCACATCCAATCCGTTGCCAAAGCGAACCAGGGAGAGCCATGTCGCTGGCGGCGGCGGTCGGGACCGAGGGACAGGAGGTTCCCAACCGGCGGGTCATCCTGAAGCGGCACGTGACGGGCTTCCCCTCCGAGGATGACATGGCGGTCGTGGCCGGCGCCGCGCGCCTCGCCGTGCCGCCGGGGTCGGCGGCGGTGGTGCTCAAGAACCTCTACCTGTCCTGCGACCCCTACATGCGCGGCCGGATGTCCAAGCAAAACCGGCGGAGCTACGTCCCGGCCTTCGTTCCCGGTGAGGTAAACCAGCAATGCTGTCCAGTCCATCAATCAAATTGCAGGCTCTGTTCAGCTTCAACCGCTGTCTTTGCATTCAAGATTCTGTGTAACCAACTGAAAACATTAGTTTTATTGAGGTTTCAGGTTCTGGCTGGCCACGGTGTGAGCAGAGTGGTGGCATCTGGGCACCCGGATTTCAAGGTTGGCGATCACGTCTGGGGCATGACAGGATGGGAGGAATACACCCTCATCCCAAATCAAGAGTCCCTTTCCAAGATCAACCACCCGGAAATGCCCCTGTCTTACTACACAGGTGTTCTTGGTGAGTTCATTCTGAGTGCTTACTATTCTTGCATCACAAAGCAAATATGCCATGTTTAATCCCTGAAAATATACCTCTCGAAGACATCTAATATTGCAGAGTACAGAGTTTTGTTCTAACTCAGCTACAACATTTACCAATGTTCAGGCATGCCCGGGCTTACTGCGTACGCTGGACTTTATGATGTGGCCAAGCCTAAGAAAGGTGAATATTTCTTCGTTTCAGCAGCATCAGGCGCCGTTGGTCAGATTGTTGGGCAGCTTGCTAAACTCACTGGCTGCTATGTGGTTGGAAGTGCAGGTTCTGATGAGAAGGTCTGTATGGAAACCAAATTTATTTCAGCTTTTGGATAGTGTGACTTTATCTACTGAAGTATAACTGTATAAGTAAGGGAATGACTTTTCTTGTCAGTTCATATACTCAGGTGAACTGGTTGGTCCATACACATGAGTCAAAATTTCCTGCATAGTTTGTTTATATGTCCTTTGTTACGATTGTTTCATGCCTTAAGTAGGACATCATCTATAGCTTTACCTTATTACAGCATGATCTACATTTTTCTATTACTGAATATAGGAGCAACTTAGTCAAATACTCCAATACAGTGCATTTTCTGAAACACATTTAAGTACATTACCTGAAAAATGCTTGAATGTGGCCCCTTCAGGTAAAACTCCTAAAAACCAAGTTTGGATTTGATGAAGCTTTCAATTACAAGAAAGAGCAGGACCTCAATGCTGCATTGCAGAGGTTTGTGGTTTGAGCCCCCTCTCTCTCCAACACCTAAGAGTGAGTGTTCCATTAGAAACACAAATCGTGCATGATTTTCGATATAATTTTAGTTTCCAAATTCCAATTAAATTCCTCTATTATGAACTGTGATAAAGGCTCAAACCAAGCTTTCAATTATCACTTTGCTCAGGTACTTCCCGGAGGGCATTGACATTTACTTTGAGCACGTGGGTGGCACAATGCTGGATGCGGTGCTGCTCAACATGCGCATGCATGGCCGCATTGCCGTATGTGGAATGATCTCTCAGTACAACCTCGAGCAGCCACAGGGCATTCAAAATCTCTTGAGTTTGATCATCAAACGTGTACGCATGGAGGGTTTCATGGTCTCAGATTATTTAGGCCAGCACCACAAGTTCGAGGAGGAGATGGTGGGGTACCTCAAGGATGACAAGATTGTTTATGTTGAGGATGTTGCCGAAGGGCTTGAGAAGGCTCCGGCGGCACTCATTGGGCTCTTCACTGGGCGCAATGTTGGCAAGCAACTGGTGACTGTTACCCAGGAGTGATGTTGCGCAGAAGCTTTAGTGTGGTGTGTTTTGAATCCAGGTCAGAGTTTAAATTGAAAAGTACTTTTAACCGATTCTAAAATAGAGATGAAATACCTCTGGATGCCTATATAAAGAACTAAGCATATAAAATGTACCATCAACACCAACAGCCTGAATCTTGTATCTACTAGTTGATTGTTATGACCCGGCCCTCACCAGTTAGGGCGTTATAGGTGGTAGACGGTGTTCCATATTACTCTGTCATACAAAAGCTTCAGAAACATATGGGGCTGTTTTGTTTGAGGAATGGGCCATCATGAGTTTATTCCATAAAATTTGGTAGAATGACTCTATTCCACATACAACTAATTATTTTCTTGTGAGGGATGTGTGGTGATTGATCAACCCATACCATTCCAGAAGATTAAGGAAACTATAATTTAATATAAGGGAATCAAGTGCAATGGGAGCATGATATGCATAATAATATATAGGCATATCCATACACACAATTTTGACTCACTTAAGGAAACTGTAATTCATGAAACCGTTGAGAAACACAATTGAGAATTCAGGAACACAATCTCTGATCGAGAGGATTCAGGAACACAATCTCTGATCGAAATCTTTATTCACCAAGGGTTGACAGATGCACATGCATGGATCCTGGAACACAATCTTTGATTGAGATCTTTATTTGACTAGGGACGATAGAAGCACATGCACGGATTTAGGAACACTGTGGAGATCTTTATTTGACAAGTGTTGTATTGTGACTCAAATCCTACTTGGATTAGGACTCAATAGGGGTGTGCTTTAGGACTTCTAGTTCTACTAGGACTTGAGCGATGAATCCTACTAGGAGTAGGACTCCTACTTGCATGTATGGGGCTTTGGAGGGGACTATATAAACAAGGGGTAGAGGCTCTATCAAATCAATCAAGCCAAGGGCAAACACCAAGGTCTCATCCAAGGCTTGTGAGAAGCAATTAGGAGCGCTCAAGAGGAATAGGCTAGATAGTTCTATAAGCACTAGATTCTTGTATGAGGCAAGAATCCGAGGGTCCTAGAGGGTCAAGTAGAGTTGTGAGGGAGCGGCAATCACTTATACTCTTTCGGAGTTGTGCTTAAAGAATTTGCGGTCGGCTTCGCCAAATCCTATTCTCTTGTTGTGGTTGCTTCAACGTCGTCAATTAGGGTTTTCTACGAGATTCGTCTACTTTGTTCTTGATACTGTGCAAGCTCGTGTCGTACTCGCAATATCCTTTCAAGATCCGAGGGTTGCTGCGCATAACGAGGGGTATCAGATTCTAACAACAAGGGATGACACCAATTGCCATACAAAATTCTCCCGTTCCCCCAACAATAGCCCACTCGCCTTTAGTGACATCTAATCCCATGACCTGAAACGTAGACCCCTTGAACCTGCACCAATCTGTCAGAAATCGACAGGGGAGCTCTGAAGAAGAAGAGAAGAAAGGAGAAGTCGGCAACAAAGGCAACGGTTCAGCGGCTTTCTCGGTGAACGTCGATCTCCCATCCGACGGCGATTAACATTAACCTTGTGTTACTGTGCCGTTTCACCGGGTGTCGGAAGGGTAATAGTAGTTAGCGTTATGTCTACTTCAGTAAAACTTTACATCTACAAGAGGCTGAGCTTGGCTTGTAAGAAAACTATGGCGTAAAAGAACAGGCTTCGTCCTGCCTAGGGTTAGCTGCGAGATCTTCGTCTCCTTGGCGATTCCTCTGTAATCAAGGTTCATCTGCTACTTTTCCTTGAATTCAGTGAATGCAGTTAATCCTCAGTGCTCAATTCTTCCTGTTCTTCTGAATTTCGTCTGAATCCCGTTCTCCCTAGTCTCTTCGGTAGTCTAGGCCTCACACAATCCATACATTATAGTACAATGCCAAGCAATATGTTAAGCTTCATGAATAATTCATATGCAACACCTATCATCCTCAAACACCAGGCAGAAGAAATTCTACCAGATTCGGTCGACACCGGTGTTCATATGCAAACCATGTGCGCGGGCGATGATTTTAGCGTTGGGGTCAGGCCCGTCGCGCACTTCCCAGTTGTTTCCGACCAGTGGCCCCAATCCATTTTTGCTTAAGAGGGACTCTTGGTTGCGGTTGGGGCCAGAGGTTGTATGGTACATGTAGAGGCCACTAAACTTGAGCTCGTTGCGCTCCGCAAGAACAGGGGTGATTTGGAAGGTGGCCATGGATGGGTGATCGTTGCTGTACGTTTGTGCCTGTGCTGTGTGAGAAATAGAAGCCAGCACACCTGTAGTGCTTATAGGGAGTAGAATGCATGCATCACGTGGAAGACGATGCTGTGCAGTAGCCACTAGTTAAACACAACATTTAATTATTTGCTGCCCCATTAATTTTAATCGATAGTGATGTCAAGCCCGGACATGCACAATAAGCAGCACAAAAGGCACGTGAGTCACGACCATCACCTAGTAATTGTTGTGCTATACTGTAGCACACATAGATTGTTCTGAAATAGAAAGAAAAAATTGCAACCACAGAAAACATTGTTCCAACTAAAAGGAGAAAATATGCAGCAAGGAGGAAGCCGGCTGTGTGGTCAGGAGGTTGGCCGGCTGAATCTTGATAAAGACCAACCGCCGGGACGGACGGACATGGAGGTGAAGTTTTAAAACTTTCTACTAGTATTTTTTTTAAAAAAAATGAATCGGCAAGAGAGCTGTCGGCTACCTTGAATAGTAGGGAGCCCAGACAGGAAAAAAAATCTGTACATATTCCTCCCCATAAGAGCAAGTATTATGGGGTACAATCAGCAGGCGAAATGGAGCACCACGTCAGCCAAATCTAAGGTGGAGGAGAGAGAAAAATAGAGAGAGAAAGGAACGGCCGTCTCATGGCTCGCTCGCTCGACGCCGGCGTATCCATTAAAATAAGTCCTCCAGTGCTTCTCTCGGTCTCTGGTTGGTTGCCATCCCAGTATTAGTCAGAGCAAAGCATTAAAGAGTGTGGGGCCCTCCACTACCACAGGGTCACCTTGCATGACGTGGAGCCTGAGTCGCCTGCCCAGCAGGCGCCTCCATTAACCATGCTCTAAGGACAAACAAGAAAAGAGGAGTGGCTATACACCCCCTAAGGTTGGAAAGGTGCTTTTCTACTTAGTATATCATTTTTTAGAAAAAAAAAGTAATGTTCAATGTTTGGTGGTACCCAAAGTATGTACATTTTTAAAGGGACTCGTTTGCTTCTACCCACGTTTCTAATTAATACACACAGCAAGAAGATGCACGCAGATTTCTCTGTTCTGGTTACTAGCTTATTACGTAATCAGATAACTTCAAACACTTTTTTTTATCTTTTAACATTTTATTAAAATATTACTGTAAGACTTTACTAATAATAATGTGTGATTCGTAAAAAAAATTAATTCTATAAGGTAGTACAGTGACAGACTGACAGTTGATAAGACAACTCTCTCGCCACTAGTCGAATTATGCATGCTATTTGCCTAGTTTGAGTTGGAGCTAAATTTTTCTGGAGTAAATTTTACTGTAGGTCCGTTAAGTCTCATCCAGGCCCATCAACTAAAAAACGACCATTTAGGTCCACTAACTATTAAAGTGGGAGAGTGGAGGTCCATGGCCGTCCACGTAGACACTTTTTGCCTACGTGGCGATGCCAGCATGACCTAGATTTGCAAAAAGGCCCTTGGGAACTCGTGAGCGTCACTGGCCTTATGCCTCCTCTCCCAGGGATATTTAACTTTTTACCACTGTAGTGGGTGACCACTCCTCAGATGACATTATAACGGATGGTGCTACAATTTTACCATCATACTGAAAAAAATGTAACAGATTTGCCACATTTGCTTGCGTGGCACGCCAGCTACGCACGCCACGTCGGACAGCTGCCAGCTGCACCCAACATTTTACGCGAAACCCCCTTATTTCTATCTTCTTCTCACCGTCTCCTCCCCGCCCACCTTCCCCTCCCATTTTACATGGCAGGATGGAGCACACCTCCGTCGTGGAGCGCCGCCGCCTCCTGCTCCAGCGCCTCGGCCTCTCCTCCGACCCGCCGTAGAAGCCCCACTCGCCACGCCGCTCGCCTCGCTCGCCGTCCCCTCCAGCTTCTCCCTAAACCCGGCGCGGGAGGCAGCGACCCGCGCGGGCGCGTGCCGGGGCCCGGCGCGTCCCCGGCGGCGCCGCCTACGGATCCCGCCGTCGGGAGCGCTCCAACTTTCCAGGCGAAATGCTTCGTTTCGCAGGACGTACAGGTAATACAGTCACAGCTTGACGATCTTCGGGATCTCGACTGGGTAGCAGTCGATGCAGTCTCCCATGGCCCGTTGGTGGGCGTCTTGATCCTGCAGAGGCACCGAATCAAGCTGCTATGCAAAATCAAATCCACCTGCACCAAATCGATCTTTGTTGCCGTTGAATCAATCTCCGCCGGTGCCGTTTCCAATTTTCCAAGCAAACCGGATTCGTCGGCGGCTCCTTGCTGACATGCGCGCCGCCGGATTCGTCCCCACCGCCGCCACCGGATCCATCTGCGTGCGAGCGAAATTGTGCGCCGGCGTGGACAGGTCGAACTCCCCCGCGGTGGACGGGGTCCGCAGGGACGGAGTGTGCGCCGGTGGCTGCTCGGCCGCAGGGGCGCACCGCCACCGCGGGCCAGGAGGAGAAGGTGGGCATCGTCGGAGGAGCAAGAGCAGCACCTTCGCCGCGGCGCGGCAGAGCAGCGCGGAGGCCGGCCCACTGCTGCTGCTTTGCTACCGCTGGAAGGGGAGGCCGCCGAGCGAGGACGGCGTCAGCGGGAGGAGGTAATGGAGGAGCAGCGCGTTGGCGGGGAGGCCCGAGCGAGGAGCAGCAGTGTGCCAAGGAGGCGCAGGTGAGAAGAAGATACAAGTCAAGTCAAGGGGTTTCATGGAAATGTTGGGGCGTAGCTGGCAGATGTCCGACGTGGCATGCGCAGCTGGCGTGCCACGCGAGCACATTTGGTAAAAATGTTACCTTTTCATCAGTATAATGGTAAAAATGTAGCGTCATCCGTTATAGTGTTATCTGAGGAGTGACCATTCACTGTAATGGTAAAAAGTTAAATATCCCCCTCTCCCATCCCTCTCAGACATTCCATCAAGCACGTTGCGAGCGCCGCCACTTACATGGCCGCTGCTCCCCGCCCTCCGTTGTCGAGTTCCTCCCCGCCGACCTCCTCACGCTGCTCGCTCACAAGCTCACCCACCACCACCACCATCACGCTCGTCATGGATCCCGACGCTCGTGATCTTGCAGTACAAGAGCGGCCGCATCGAGCGCCTACACCACGTCCACCCGGTCCAGTAATGTTGGTGCGGATCGGGACCATGCGCGGGAGCGGCATTTCATCGAGCAGCACACAGGCAGCGGCGGCGCCGGAGGAGCTTGTCGTGGCAGGAGGCAACGAAGGCCGGGAGCACGAGCACCTACGCGCGTAGGGGGGACGAAGGAGTACGGTGGCTTCTGGCTCCATGCTATCTCCTTTCCGCTCCTTCGAACAGAGCATCACGTACGGTAGCACAACCAGCAGCAACAACTCAAACTTCCCCTTCTTGCTTCGTACGAATTTCGTAGACGATCGATGCGATCAACAACATGGTGCTGCAGTTCGTGTTGCTGACGCCTGATCCCCCGGAGCTGCGCGGCGGTAGGCTGCCGCGGCACCCAATCGACGTGCGCCAGAGGAGCCTGCTCCGCGGCGGCGCGCCGAGCCACCGGCGCGAAGACCAATTCGTGCCGTCGGCGCCGACGGAGCTAGATCAGGCGGGGATCCAGTTCACCCGGAGCGGCGTGGGGCGCGGCCTGCTACGCGGCGTCCATTTCACCGCGGCGTGCTCTACATCCTGGAGCTCGCCATCGACGAGGCCACCGGGCACAAGCTCCTCAGCGGCTGAGCCTCATGGCGTTTGAGCGTCTGCACACCACCGGTGCCAGCAACAAGGTTGCTCTGCGCCGCGGGCTCCGTGCAGAACGGGCTCGGGTGCGACAAGGAGGTGGCCGAGTTGTTCAACTGGCTCGGGAAGCAGGTGGTGCTGGACAAGCGGAAGTGGAGGGGAAGCAGGTGGTGCTGGACACGCGGAAGTGGAGGAAGAAGACAGGGAGGATGAGGAGGAAAATGAGGGACTCATGCCATATTTATGCGACTATGGGAGGAGCTTTTTGCAAATTCAGGCCATGTTAGCGTCGAAAAGTGTCTACGTGGACGGCCGTGGACCTCCACTCTCTCACTTTAATAGTTTGTGGATCTAGATGGCCGTTTTTTAGTTGATGGACCTAGATGGGACTTCGGATAAAGTTAACGGACCTACGATGAAATTTACTCATTTTTCTTCATGTATCACCATCGTGCCCACAGCTGAGTTGCAAAAAAAATGTTCATGTGACGAGGTTGTGAACTTGCCAAGCCTGCGGGGTCTGCCGCTGCCGGCTTCCCGGCCCACACCACGTGACGCTGTCACGCCCACCGCCAGAGGGCGTTCGCGAACGGCGTCGAGCGCCCCAGAAACATCTGTCCCCGCAGCCTCCACGTCCAAAACAAAAGGGCTTTCGTCCTTCCCGTTCCCACTTCCCACGCGCAGCAGTAAAAACACGTTGAGAGGGCAAGCGGCGCGCGGCGGAGCCATGGCGTCAGCGTCGGCGGCGGGAGAGGCGGAGGTGCCGAACAAGAGGGTGATCCTGAAGCGCTACGTGACGGGGTTCCCGTCGGAGGACGACATGGAGGTGGTCACGGCCACGGCGCGCCTCGCCGTGCCGCCGGGGTCGGCGGCCATGGTGGTCAAGAACCTCTACGTCTCCTGTGACCCCTACATGCGCGGCCGCATGACCAAGCACGAACGCCCCAGCTACGTCCCGGACTTCGTTCTCGGGGAGGTATACATTCGTTTATTATCTGTAAAAAAAGACTGAAACTTTTGTTGTTTGATTGTTTCCTATCGCTAGACGGCTAGACACGGCCGCTGTAGTAGGTGATAAATTACTCTGTTACTCCTATCTAGTCAGCACATGCAGGGATGGTGCTTAAGTATTTTAGGGGACTATAAGCTCAATGAGTAGGATTTTTTTTTATCTAATGTTTGTACAGGGTTTTCCCGACGACGCCAATTAGTTTTGCTTGAATTACTAGGAATTTTGGCGAATTTAGAACCATATATATGTTCTGTCAAGCTTGCTGAATGTTCCTGACATGCTTGAATTATGGGATTTGCTTGATAAGGGATACCTTATTCAGTCGTACGGTCTTTAAGAGGAATTTCAGAAGAGTTGGATTATCTTGCTTTAATTACTAAGAGTTTTGGTGAATTTTGAAGTCTGTGTTCATATGCCCAGATTTTCTGACTTTGTTCAAGTGACCATCGGTGCCTCTTGAACTTGTGAATCTATGCTTTGAATTACTAGTCGGGGCTAAAGATGAGAAAATTGTTATTGTTCAGCATATTCTAATGAAATTGGGAGTTTTATCTCATCAATACTAGAGATGGGTCCATGTTTTACAGCTGGGGTCTGGGTCTGGGGACCTTACAATACTATGGTCACCACTCACCATTCGTACAAATCTTGCAGGCTTTGGTTAACTTTGGCGTCGGCAAGGTGATGGCATCTGGGCACCCAGATTACAAGGTTGGCGACCTTGTGTGGGGGATGACCGGATGGGAGGAGTACACTCTCGTCCCTAAACCAGAGACGTTTTTCAAGATCAATCACCCTGAATTTCCTCTATCGTACTACACAGGCGTTCTCGGTGAGTTCATTGTAATACCAATCAGTCTTTTCTTTCAATCAAAATGTTAACTCCAACATTAAACACCGTTCTTCCTTATTATATCATTAATTTCCTCTGTTCCATTTATGCAACCTAGAAACTATAATTTTTTCAATTCGATTGATGGTTCATCAGACATTTATTACTGAATACAAATGTTACCTATATCAATTCCACACTTCAAAGTTGTACTCCGTATATATTCTAACTGTTTTACAACCACTACTATACTCAGGCATGCCTGGCCTTACCGCTTGGGCCGGATTTTTCGATGTGGGCAAGCCTAAGAAAGGTGATACCGTCTTTGTCTCAGCTGCGTCAGGTGCCGTTGGTCAGCTTGTTGGGCAGCTTGCTAAGCTCACGGGCTGTTATGTGGTTGGCAGTGCTGGTTCTGACGAGAAGGTTTGTGAAACCTCATTTTCCTTTGTCCTTTTTTCCTAACGATTGCTCAAGTCCATGTGCAGTTTTGCTCAAGGTCATGGGCAGCTTGTACTCGTCTTCATTCATCTGTATCATATCAATAATCATCGGTACAGCATTGCCATTATAGTATTACAGCATCGTCAATTTGACTTATTATTTCCTCGTCTTCTTCAGGTTAACCTTCTGAAAACCAAGTTTGGCTACGACGAGGCATTCAACTACAAGAAAGAGCAGGACCTCGACGCCGCCTTGAGGAGGTTTTGTGAGCTCTTTTCCAATGCATTGTCTTTCCAATGCAATGTACATTTCAGCACCAACTCCACTGATTTTCCAGGGAAGTTTTGCATTCTCTCATTCCTCCGTGGTACCATACTAACATTGCTCCGCAGGTACTTCCCTGAGGGCATCGACATCTACTTCGAGAATGTGGGTGGCCCGACACTAGAGGCCGTGCTGGACAACATGCGCAACCACGGGCGGATCCCCGTGTGCGGCATGATCTCTCAGTACAATCTTGAGGAACCAGAGGGTGTGCACAACCTCTTCCAGGTCGTCGCCAAGCGCCTGCGCATGGAGGGCTTCATGGTCCTCGAATACTTCAACCAGTACTACAAGTTCGAGGAGGAGATGGCAGGGTACCTCAAGGAGGGGAAGATCACCTACGTGGAGGACATTGCTGAAGGTCTGGAGAAGGGACCGGCAGCGCTGATCGGGCTCTTCACCGGCCGCAACGTCGGCAAGCAACTGGTCGCCGTCGCCCGGGAGTGAGTGCTGGAACACGAAGACATTTTCTTTAAGTCATGATAGGCACATGGACATATAGAAAATGATGAAAAGATTTGGAAATATGGGTAACCGATGCAAATACAGGCAACAAGAAGGCTTGTTCTTCAAGTAAACTAGGTGATTTCTCACGCGTTGCTGCGGGATTTGAATTTTCAATAAACTATAAATCACTGTGGTTGTTTAGTTTATCATAAAAATAGTGCACTTGTAGAGATTACCTCGAGATCCATATATGAGTTGTCTCTGGATGAAAATTATAAACTTTTATGTTACTTTTGACTAGATAAGAAAAAAAAACCAATAACAAATACATCTAATGAATAGAAAATATGCACCAAGTTGGTCGGACAGCTAGAATAGTCTAGAATTCAACAATGATGTGCATCACATAAGAGAGAAATATCAATTAATGTATCTTAGTAGGGTGTTAATGTATCTTAGTAGGAGGTCATGATGTGGCTTCATAAGAGTTGAGAGAAATCCTTAGTAGAGTGCTCTTATATGAGTTATATAGATATAAAGTGAATCAAGGGCCCGCGCATTAGAAAATATCAATGTCAATAATCGACATAATAAGATTCCCAACAGGGCAACTAATCAGTGTGAGTGAACTGTAACAAAAATATAAGTGCTCCACTAATTCGCAGATTAAGTAACATGTGCTTAGGGCATGTACAACAGCTTAGATAGTTGTTGTCTTTTTGGCACAAACAGACAACTAAACAAACAGCTCGTACGACAGTTTAGACAATTACTGTCTTTTTTGCTGTCTGTAAAAGTATTAATTCATTCTTTGACACGCAAAGCAATGTGATCTAGTATAATTTGTAATTTTGATGGTTACGTGAGAGAAGATATGACATATTCAAAATATACACATGATCTTTGGTGATTTTTTTTTCAATTATCGAAACTGTTTAATATTAAAAGTGCATTTAAAACATGGAAAATTTGAGAAAGTTAAACATGAGAAAAAATCTCAGAATTTTATTAAATCACTAATACATCCATAAGATGCTATCCCACGCACAACTGATCCGAGCCGCCGCCATCTTCCTGCAGCACATCTTACAACGGCCTCCGAGTTGTCGCTTCGACCTGAGAGCACGAGCTTAGCTTGTAGATGAACTAGACGACGAGGGCGCGTCTACTCTGATCGCGGAGGGGGTTTTGTGTAAAAAAACGCTGCATGTCTACGGCCGTTGTATCATGTATGTGCCCTTAGCGAACCACAGGAGAAAAACATTAATTAGCAGCTTATTTACAATTTTTGTTCTCTATATTAGTCGGCCTCCAAATAAGGCTGGCCAGTGGAAATTAAATTGGCCCATTAACAAAATATTAGTCTGAAAAAGATTGTGCTGATCTTTCTGCAAGATGGTGTTATGGGATCGATGTTCCATCAGATGAATTCCGCTTTGTTCTTTTGGTTTATCAGTCCAGCCCTACAGCTCAAGACCAAGGCCTCTGCGGTCAAGCTGATCCAGGACAGGATATGCACGCGGTGAGGGCAGAGACAGGTCACTGGTTGTGGCAGACCTCAAGCGCGGGTGAAGTGCAGATTCCATTAGCCACCAGCCCAAACGCTGTTCACTGAGATGCTGGGCCGCCTGGAGAAGGAGAGCAGGTCTGGGAACAGCTCTGCCAACGTGGCATTTCCGATCCAATGGTCGAACCAAAAGCTGATCATGATGCCGTTGTCCAATTGGACCTTCGTCTTGGTGCATTGCCTGAACTGAGGGAGAAGTTGTAGCAGCATGGACCAAACGGGGGTGTCGAGGTGGTGACGATCCCCCAAGTCCCTGCCCGCTTGTGACCCGTAGAGGCGGTGCATTTGTCACACTTCACAATCCGCTTTGCAAAGTTATGTTTTTAGCAGTGTCTGATATTGCGCTTGAGATATCGTAACTCGTATTTGCATTCAGAAATTCAAACCACGGCCCATGAAACCATCACACGGCTGAGCTACACCCAAAGGCCAAAGCCATTCCCGAGCACTCCCATGTGGGCAGTATAGAAACATTAGCGCACACAGAAAACATTGTTCCTACTAAAAGAAGAAATCTTGATGTCGACAGCCGTATAGCAGCCGAGGAAGAGTTATGTGGTGCAGCTAGCTTTAGAGTTTCTACTAGTATGATTTTTTAGAGAAAAAAAGAAAGAGTTATGGTCAATGTTTGGTGCTGTGTGTTGGTGTCCAAAATATCGTACATTTTCAAAGGGACTTTGCTTCTAGCTAGCCATGCATGTTTCTCTGTCCTGGTTGCTTATTAATTAGATAAGACTTTTTATCTTTGCACATTTTTAAAATTTTCATTTAAATTCTATGGGTAGCACAGCGACAGTTGATAAAGACAAGCTCTCGCCCCCACTCGTCGAATTCCACATGTTATTTGCCTAGCTTGAGTTCGAATTGAATTCATCTTCCGTGTATACTCGTCCGCACACATAACCATCACGCTCACAGCTAAGTTACAAAAATTAATGTTCATGTACTGTGACGAGGTTGTGTGGAGCTGCCAAGTCTGCGGGGCCTGCCGCTGCCGCCTTCCCGGCCCACACCACAGTCCCGGACGCTGTCACCTTAAAACCACGCGTTTAATTTGGCATGCACAAAACTAAACGGCATAAGCTAGGGTCCCAAGACAGCATCCCATTCCCATTGTTGGTTGCCAAGGTGAATTATTGAACCGCGCGACCAGGGAGGGAGAGTGTGAGAGAGCAAGCGGCGGCGGAGCCATGGCGGCGGCGGCGGGAGATGATGAGGTGCCGAACGAGAGGGTGATCCTGAAGCGCTACGTGACGGGGTTCCCGTCGGAGGACGACATGGAGGTGGTCACGGCCACGGCGCGCCTCGCCGTGCCGCCGGGGTCGGCCGCCATGGTGGTCAAGAATCTCTACGTCTCCTGCGACCCCTACATGCGCGGCCGCATGACCAAGCACGAACGCCCCAGCTACGTCCCGGACTTCGTCTTCGGGGAGGTAACCATTTCATTTCATTATCATATAAAAAAAAACTGATCATTATCTAAAAAAATAAAAAAAGACTGATTAAACTTTTGTTTTTCCCTATCGCTGGGCTGCTAGACGCTAGCTGGTGATAAATTAAAATTACTCCGGTAGGTCGTGTGTTGCGTTCAGGTGTCAAGGCTCTCTCTCTCTCTTTACCGATTCAGGCGTCAATACTCTTGTTGTACTTCTAGCCAGCACACACAGCAGGGATAATGCTTAGATTTTAGGGAACTAAGCTCAATGAATAGGGGATGTTTTGCAGTCGTACTTTCAAAGACTAAAATTATCTTTGCTCGAATTACTAGGAATTTTGGCGAATTTGGAACCATATGTCCTCCTTGGAGAATGTTCCTGGCATGTTCAGATGATGCCCAGATTTTTTCTGACTGGGTTCAAGCATGCCTGCAGGTTGTGTTGCGTTCAGGCGCCAGTACTCTGACTCCTGGTCATAAACTACTGAAGAGA
This sequence comes from Urochloa ruziziensis, assembly GCA_015476505.1. NCBI lineage: Eukaryota > Viridiplantae > Streptophyta > Magnoliopsida > Poales > Poaceae > Urochloa > Urochloa ruziziensis. The sequence goes on from CM027121.1 coordinate 20,419,316, forward strand.
TGATGCTTAGCCCTTGTTTAGTTCCAAAACGAATTTTTCGCCCATCACGTCGAAGGAGAATCTTAGATACACGGAGTATTAAATGTAGGCGAAAAAAGTGAAAAGTTATATGGATAGGCTGTAAATCACGAGACGAATCTAATGAGCCTACTTAATCCATGATTTGCAATAGTAATGTTACAGTAACCACCCGCTAATTATGGATTAATTACCCTCTAATTACCATCGTTAGATTCGTCTCGAGATTTCCAACCTATCCATATAACTTTCCACCTTTTTCGTCTACATTTACTACTCCTAAATTGATAAAATCATAACCGGAAATCCTTTCACCGAAAAGTTTTCGAGAACTAAACACGGCCTTAGATTTTGTGGAACTAAGCTAAAAAAAAAGGGATACCTTTTCTTAGTCGTAGTCGTACTGTTAATTTTAGAGGAGTTGGATTATCTTGCTTGAATTATCAAGAGTTTTGGTGAATTTTGAAGCTTGTGTTGTTCAGATTTTCAGACTGGGTTCAAGCGACCATATGTGGTTCAGCATATTCCTATGAAATTGGGAGTTTTATCTCATCAATACTCTAATCAACTTCTGCACTAGAGATGGGTCCGTGTAATTTATGTTTTACAGCCCGGGTCTGGGGACCTTTCAATATTGTGGTCACGATTCGTACAAATCTTGCAGGCTTTGGTTAATTTTGGCGTCGGCAAGGTGATGGCATCTGGGCACCCGGATTACAAGGTTGGCGACCTAGTGTGGGGAATGACCGGATGGGAGGAGTACACTCTCGTCCCTAAACCAGAGACGTTTTTCAAGATTAGTCACCCTGAATTTCCTCTGTCCTACTACACGGGTATTCTTGGTGAGTTCATTGTATACTTCAATCATTTCTTTCAACCAAAATGTTAACTTCAACATTAAACATCATTCTTCCTTATATCATTAATTTTCTCTGTTCCATATATCCAACCTAGAAATTATAATTTTTCAATTATCGGCCATTTATTACTCAATACAAATGTTACCATGCTACCCTCGAAAGAAACCTTATCAATTCCTTTATTATCACAAACTTCAAAGTTGTATTCTAACTGTTCTACAACCCAACTTCTATACTCAGGCATGCCTGGCCTTACTGCTTGGGCCGGATTTTTCGATGTCGGCAAGCCTAAGAAAGGCGATTACGTCTTTGTCTCGGCTGCATCAGGTGCCGTTGGTCAGCTTGTTGGGCAGCTTGCCAAGCTCACGGGCTGTTATGTGGTTGGCAGTGCTGGTTCTGACGAGAAGGTTTGTAAAACCTTATTTTCCTTTGTCTTTTGCTAATTAGTGGCTCTTGCACAAGGCCATGTACGTAGAATTTTGGTCAAGCCCATATGAGCAGCTTGTAGTCGCCTCCATTCATTTTTGTATCATGCCAACAACCATAGGTTCAACATTATTGCCATTATTATTTAACGTTATCAATGAACTTATTAACTCGTCTTCTTCTTCAGGTTAACCTTCTGAAAACCAAGTTTGGCTACGACGAGGCATTCAACTACAAGAAAGAGCAGGACCTCGATGCCGCCTTGAGGAGGTTCGTTATCTCTTTTCCTATGCATTGTACACTTCAGCACCAACTGCACTGATTTTCCAGGGAAGTTTTGCATTCTCTCATTCCTCTGTGGTACCATACTATAACATTGCTCTGCAGGTACTTCCCTGAGGGCATCGACATCTACTTCGAGAATGTGGGTGGCCCGACACTAGAGGCCGTGCTGGACAACATGCGCAACCACGGGCGGATCCCCGTGTGCGGCATGATCTCTCAGTACAATCTTGAGGAACCAGAGGGTGTGCACAACCTCTTCCAGGTCGTCGCCAAGCGCCTGCGCATGGAGGGTTTCATGGTCTTCGACTACTTCAACCAGTACTACAAGTTCGAGGAGGAGATGGCAGGGTACCTCAAGGAGGGGAAGATCACCTACGTGGAGGACATTGCAGAAGGTCTTGAGAAGGGACCCGCAGCGCTGATTGGGCTCTTCACCGGGCGTAACGTCGGCAAGCAACTAGTCGCCATCGCGCAGGAGTGAGTGCTGGGCATCCATCCATGGGACCTTCTGAATAATAATGCGTGAGCATCTGAGATCGATCAGCTTGTGGGTTGTGTATTTTTTTTTATATTTATTTTTTTAGAAGATTAAACAATTGGTTTCTATAATTGGAAAGAATTCAGATGCATGACCAGACCAAGTCAGTGTAACTTCTGCATACTACCCTCTTGCATCCATTATTGAACATCTGCGATCAACTTCTAGCCGATGCAAAAAGTTACCTCGCCTGCAAAGCCAGAGGGCGCACCAGGGAGCGAGGTGAATCGAGATCTGTAAGCCTGTCGTGTCGTCGTCGGTGGATTGTGCTTAGAGTTTCGGAGATCAAGAATCTTAGGGGCTGGATTCAAAAGAATATCCCTCTGAAGCTCGCAGTGGATCTTCGGGCAACCAACCCGACACATCCAATTCCGATCAACAACTTGGAGATAGGGTTTCGTGAGCAGCGGAATATCAATGTCAGGTGTCAAGATTTTCTCGACAAGTTAGGGTCATTTGGTTGTTGAGAGAGTATTTCCCGGCCTTGCTTTGACAGGCAAGGTTTGCGTTGCTTTTGGCGGTGAGCTGTTTTGGCTCGCTGGCTTCAGCAAGCAAAAGCTTGCTCACGCAGTCCCCGAGGTAATGTGGCAAGAAAACCAAACTAGCTTTTAGCTTCGGTGCCTGTGTAGGCAAGGCAAGGCAAGCCTTGCTTATGAAACCAAACTGACCCTAGGAAACAACTGGATTGTTTCTTCTACTAGTTATATTCAACTAAGTGTTTTATATTCAACGAAGTGTTTTTCTTAAGGTCTACCAAACAGTTGTTTCATGTACTAGATGTCTGCATCTGCACTGGTGCTGGATCCAGGATCGATTTCCTTCCCCTTTTCCTTTCTTCAAATGGGGTCCTCATAATTCTGTGGTCTCCCATGGACCATAGTACGACAAATCTTGCAGGTTCTGGTTGCAAAGTGGTAGCATCTGGACACCCGGATTTTCAGGTTGGTGATCGACATCAAGTAGATGACCAAAAGAGGCACCACTGCCTCAACCTTATTTTAGTTAAAATGGGTTCCTCATAATTTTACGTTTTTTAAAAATTATTTTCCATTTTCTGATTTTTAACACGGTTTTAAAACTGTTTTTCACTTTTTTGAATTTTTAAGACTTACACAAGGGTAAAACTGTCTTTACATAGCCTCTAACACCTCTGTTAAGTCACCGTCCATCCAAAATGGCACACGGTAAACAAATTTGTCACAATCCATTCAAAATGGCACACGGTAAACAAAACTTGTCACCATCCATCCAAAATGGCACACGGTAAACAAAACTTGAGCTCATGACACAAAGGTATCTCTTAACTTTTTTTTTACAGTAAGTGGTAACTTTCTTAATAGCATATGCGTTTGGCGGAAAAGACTAGAGTCGCATCAATCACGTTGCTCGACTGATTTGTTAGAAATAAAGAAAAGTCTCATCATCACGTTGCCCAACTGATTTTGTTAGAAACAAAGAAAAATAGCAAGGAATCAACCTGTGCAAAAATTGGGCCTCAGTGTGTGTAACAACATAAAATCGATCAATGGCAGATGAATCCACCTCACCGAAATCCGCTAAGATCCTTTCGGATCCAAATCATCATCAGCCCACAGCACAAATCCATCACAGCAGAAATCAAAAGAAATCACGTGTCTGTTGCACAGGGCAAGGCAGCCTACTTTATTCAGAAAACAAGGATTCAATGGGAGCATTTTCTAATTTAATTTCAAATGGACTAAGCAAACACCAATGTTAGTACTGAGATGGTGCTTTGCATCAGACATCCAAGGAAGGATTTGGCAGCACTAGCTCTCAAGCCTGGCAAGGCGAAAGCTCTTAGGCGGCAACTGCGAATGTAGAGAAACAAGCCTTGATTATATCATCATTTGCAATGCACACCAGAAACAAGCCTGGCAAGTACTTATTGATTTTACCATAAAATGCTATGAATTATGACAAACGTTTTCCTTCCTGGTTGTCTGCTCAAGGATTAATGAAACTGCTCGAAGAAAACACGTGTTCACAATTCGAGAAATTGTTTCAGACTTCAAAATGGGTGAAGAAAAACAATGTAGCAGCTTGTTCGAGGCCGTCACAAAACAGAGTAATCTACGCGGCACGGAGAACTGCAAATTTGTTCGTTGTTGCCAACCTTCAATGCAAAGATCGCCACTTATTTGGCCCCTTTGCTCTGCAAATTGGCTTCATATCTTTGTTTGTTCTTTGCTGTTAAAATCCGTAGCGAGATCGTTTTCTTAAGCACAAAATTAAAAAACAAAGGAAAACAGCATCGGATCGCACAAAAATGGGGGATGTAGCAGCTTGTTCGAGGCCGTCACAAAACAGAGGAAAATCTGCGCGGCACGGAGAACTGTAGTTCGTTGTCGCCAACCTTCAATGCAAAAATCGCCACCTATCTGACCCCTTTGCTCTGCAAATTGGCTTGCTATCCTTTTAATCTCTAAAACCCGGAGTAAAACATCGTGTTTGTTGAAAAGGGAAAAAAAGAACACCATTGGATTGCGTGGCAAAGGAAGATGTAGCAGCTTGTTCGAGGCCGTCACAAAACAGAGGAAAATCTGAGCGGCACGGAGAACTGCAGTTCGTTGTGGCCAACCTTCAATGCAAAAATCGCCACTTTTCTGGCACCTTTGCTCTGCAAATTGGCTTCTTTGTGCCAAATCTTTCAACCCAAAACTAATCGAAATCAACAGATCCAAAACAAAACCACTGAAACGAACGCATCTATCCCCTCCCATTTCCAGAAGAGAAAAAGAAACCAAAAGAGAAGATGAAACTGGTCTAGCAGATGAATCTGAGCAAAGAAACGAGTCGAACCATCGTATGGCGGCGCAGCTGAGGGTCGGGAGGCGATTGGGACTTGTAAGGGTGGGTTGAACGGTGGCTCGTATTTATATCCGACCGGGTGCGGCGGCGGCGAAACCCTAACTTTGGCTCGCGTCCGCATCGTCCGGTGGACTTCGGGCCTTGTGAAAATCAGGCCGGCTGAGCTGTGTCTGCCAAGAGGTTGGGCCTTTATTGGGCTTCCCTTGTGATATAGTAGGCGAAGCCCATGGGACAGCTGCCTTTTTTTTTCTTTTTGCTCTCAAAACACTGCTATAATTTTTGAAGTGGATATGATTTATAAAACACAATTTTTTACTATTAATTTTGCTATGGAATATATGTAACTCACAGCTAAACAGAGTATATCTTTTTGTGGCCGACGCGAGCGGCACGACGATGGTGACGCCACCGGCCGTACAGGGTACTCCCAACACGGCAGACTGTATTGAGATTTTTTTCTAAAGACATTCAAAGAATTTAACGTGGAACAGACCAATAATGATTTCATACTGCATTGATCAACCATCAAGTTTTACAATGGTCAAGCTAGGAAAACCTTAACTACTCTTGCTCGTCCATTTGCTTGCCAAGGAGACAACTCGATCGTTATCTTATCCATATGCTCCTTATCACACTCAGCTGCAAAAATGACCGAGACCTCCAGCACGGCAGCAAGCATTGCTCTTGTGCCTTGCAAGCACATTGACCTCCAGCACGGCAGCACGAGTCCTCTTTACCCTAGTTTTTTTTTGCACTACTAGTATATAATTAAATCTGGAATGTATAAATTTTTAGTTTGAGATCCACAATTTCGGCAACTAACATAGTTCTTTCCCGTCTTCTTGCTCCATGTCTAGCCCTAATAACAGCACGGATTCGCCGCCCTCCGATGGCTGTGTCTTGAGATGTTCTCCATGGACGACAAGGCGCACGTCGACCTGCCATTGCTGGAGACCCTGAGCCTCAGCAAGACCTTCGACGCCGGGCCAGGGATACGGCGGCTGATCGCAGGCTCGTCGACCTGACCCTCGAAGAGTGCTGGATGCTGAAGGAGATCTCAATCCTCGACAAGAGACTCCAGAGGTTTGCAATGAGGTGCTGCCACAACCTACGTGTCAAGGTTGATGCGTCGGCCGGAGCTGAAAGCCTTCGAGTACCGTGGTCCCGTGCCCATGGAAGCGTCGACGCAGGTGTCGCTGCTCGGCTCGCGTAGTAGGATCATCTCCTGCAACATCGATTTCTGCGGCCAAGCGCCTTCGACGAAGGAGGAACTAGTGGCCCTTAAAATAAATGTTTCTAAATCAGATCACGAAATCATTCTACGATTGATCGAGTTATTCTCTATATCTTTATATAAAATAAGAAGACAGAGAGACTCGGCTGAGATTTGCTGACTCGCAACGCCTCCACCTAAGCTCAGCACGTTTGGGGTGCAACATTGAGAGCAAGTTCTTTAGGAGATTATTCCCAAACTTCGGCGGTCAGCAGCTTGGGTGTCTCGAGCTTGCAGGGTACTTACTAGACACCGCCATTGTGCATGCGGTGGCAAAGGTCCTGGAGCAGACACCGAACCTGGAGATCCTGTCGCTGTTCATGTCGCCAAAGATCCTTAGTAAAGAGAAGATGGGGCATGAACTTGAGTATGATGGGTGTCTGGATTCCGCTTTTATTCCTGATGTTTCTCCTTGGTGTGCTTGCGGCGTCGAGTAAGGGAGATCAACCTGGTGCACTACCAAGGCCACATGGCGCAAAGGATGGTTGCCAACTGGTTGCTTCAGAATGCACCGGTGGTCAGCAGAGTTTCTGTGGTGTTACCAAAGGGCCCGTTGTGGATCCAAGATAGCTTGATCAAAGAAATTAAGGGCTGGTCCATGAATCAATCAACGAAAATGGTCTTTCTTTAGAATTTTTATTACTCTGTTATTTAATAAAAGCGTTTGTAGCAACACTGCTTCCATTATTTATTATGCCTTATTATGAACCAGTATAACTTGGATTGTAGAAGAATTCGTCAAATTAAAACTAGATGGTCAGTACAGTGTATTATCATCTATAAACCTTATTAGGGTCTGTTTAATTATACTCGCTGTTTGATGTTCAAATATTATACAATTGAGGTTGTTAGGCATGGTATTTAATTTTGTGGAAATCATTGAAAACCTGGCAGGTGCTATGTGCAAGGATGCGTACCTTTTCCGAGATGGAACAAGTTCTAGGAGTGAGTGTGTTTTGGAGAGGGCTGGTGTTATTTTGACGGGCTCACCTTGAATAAGCTTTTACTGAACTTTGTAATACTCCAAGTTGCGTTTTGTATTGAAATAAAAAATAATAATAATAATGGAGAGCTCCCTTTCCTCCCAAATGTGATAAGGTGACGCAATACGATGAAATTTTAGATTCATTTGACTACGCAAAAATTTGTTCACATTACATACCACACCTACCGATTGAACTCCATTATATTGAATCCCAAAGGGATTCATAAACAGAGTATAAAGATAAGAGGCAAAAATCAAAACTTATGAGCCAATTACCAAACAAACATTTCATGGTTGTACTTACATACCACTGTACATATTGATTTGTTTCTACATACAAATCAATGGAACGAAAAATAATCAAGGAAAAGAAGAAAAAATACAGAAGCATCGACGAATAATTAGCTGATAATAAAAAAGAATTAATTCACACGTGCAATCAGATTGCCACATTACCATCATGCATGTCGAAGCTGTTAATAATCGAATATATATCTACAGTGCAATCAAGGCATCCGATGATATGATCTACCTACCTAGCGCGGCGAACCCTCCGCCGCGCATCATCTGCTTGAACTCGGTGAAGTCGACGCGGCCATCACCATCGGCGTCGACCTTACTGATCATCCTGCGGCAGTCCTCGGCAGTGCGGCCCTGCTTGAGGCCGAGGCTGGCAAGCACGGAGCGCAGCTCTTCGACGGTGATGTAGCCGTCGCCGTTCTGGTCGAAGACGTTGAAGGCTTCACGCATCTCCTCCTCCTCGTCGCGCTTCTCAGCGCCGCCATGGCCCTCGCCGACCATGGAGCGGTAGAGCTTGCCGAACTCCTCGACGTCCACGCACCCGTCGCCGTTGGCGTCCATCTTGCCCATGGTCGCGTCCAGCTCCTCGTCAGGGATGAAGATGCCCAGGTTCCGGAGCGACTCGCCAAGCTCCTTCTTGGTGATCTGCCCGTCGCCGTTCTTGTCGAACATCTGGAACACCTTCCTCAGCTCCGACGAGTCCATGCTGCTGCTGCTGCTCGAGACGGCCCTCTCTTCTTGCATGTATGCTCCCCCAGATCGACGAACAGCTAGCTATAGCCTCGATTGATTTCTTGAATCTTGATATGTGTTGTGGCAACGACTCCTGAAAATAGAATGGTTTTGTTCAGGCGGAGAACGGAAAATGGTTTTGTTCACCAGAGAAGAAAAATAGTCTGTGGTGCGGAGGAAATCGTGGTGTCTATCTTTGTCATGCATGGTAACTGCTATTTTTCTATGTTTAATTTCTTTTGCGGCTGTGTAGTAGAGGTAATTTCTCGTTGTGCAGAATCCAGAACGCCAGATGTGCGAAGAAAACAACCCATGGCTGTTACCGTAACATTTCAAATAACATCTATTTTCCATGATGTATTTAGCAACATCTATTTTACAGTCAATCCATAATTACTGATGTATTATAATTGTTAAAGTTAAAAATGTTGGATCGGCAAGAATCCTAAAGAGACATTTATTTTGGATCGGCATGCAGGTATAATCATCAAAGGATAATAATTAACTACATAGCAAAGACAATTCTTCAACACAAACTACACACATAAGGTGAGTAGTGTATTTTCATTTGTTAATTGCTCATTAGCTTGTTGCCGTATCTTATGAACAGATACACAAGTCATCAGCCTATTCAACATACTATGGAAGGCAAACCAATTCAAAGCGCGATCATATGATCATCTTGAAAAATTAACTTGTTTCCATGAGCTACCTCTGTTCCATTCATCTTCTCCAAGTTTCCAACGCACCTTCATTCTAAACATCAAACTATAAGGCTACCTGGATAAGCATCTTGCCTTACAGACCACTGTCCAAACTCACAATCTATGTCATATGACAAACAAATACAACAGTAAAGGCGTAGCTCCAGGGAGACAAAAGCAGCATTAAGACGTTACCAACATATACTGATCATGGGTCATCATCGTATGGAGCACAAGTGCTCAAGTTTGATGGGACAACCAGGATCGGCTTTCCACGCTTCTTGAATTCGAGGAATGCAGGAAAACTGGTGCCTGACAAATGACAGTTGCCAGTCAGATCCACTCGCTCCAAATTACCTAAACAAAGGAAAGACCAGTTAGTGATAAATCAGTCTCTATAGTCTGGTGCCTATAGAAACAAAGGAGAATTAGTAAAATATTTATTTTCTTATTACATGTTCTCTGCTTCAAGGTGTTACAAATGACCCCCAATGATTCAGGCGGTAAAATGTTGGCTGCTGCATTGACTGAGATGAGGTTTGGCGCTTGCAATATTAATTTGGAAACAAAGTATGCTGCTCTAATCCCACCACGATTCTTACTGCAATATGCAAACGAAGCCAATCAGGACGTTGATAATATATTAATTCACAGTGTTTTCCCCCCTACCTGATGTTGATATGGGAAAGAGCTACTTCCATTGGCAACGCTTCCTCGAGAATTTGGAAACCTAATGTTCCCAAGTCAATATCTTCAATATTTAGATCCCTTACACGTGAACCCAAGAATTTGGCCAATACGCCTGCCACAGAACTGCAAGTGCATTTCAATAAGCGAAAACTGAACAATGCATGAAAAGGAGATACTACCCACCTCCCTAAAGAATTTTCTGCTATAGATAGCACATCAAGTGGTTGCTTAGCATATGTGAGGCATTCAAGAAGTTCACCGACACCAATATTGGATAAGTCACAAGTCTCCACTCTTAATTTCAAAAGTGGATTTTCCTTTTGAATAGCCAATGAAATAAAAGGGATCAATGACCTGCAATTTTATATGCAGTTATTCAGTGCTTCAGTAACTCAACAAGAAACAGTTTAAATGAAGCAGCAATTTATCACAAATATTCAGAATTACTGTACATATACACTCAATGATATCTAGAGCAAATTGAAGAGACACATGAAAAAAGTAATTCTACTTTCTGTATTGATTACTATGGAGATGGGCATTCAGTTATGTCAACTGGTACCTGATACCTTCATCCATGATTGGATTGCCACTTATATCCAAATCTCTTAAGTTAGGCATTTTTGTTAGAATTTTGTGAAGATCTACAACATCATCCTGTTGCAAATTATTTCCCCTGGAATGATAAAATCAAGAAATGTGAAACACCCACTTAATCATGAATTCTGAGACTAACTAGTAACAGAAGTGTTGTGAACAGCTACGTTATGGTAAGGACCAAGTAATACCTCAAGTTAAGAACGGACAGGGAGTTCAAAGAATTATTTGATTTCAGTGCTAATGTAGAACTTGTAGAATTTCTGTTTACTTTCGAAAGCCATCCTGCAATCTACAAGAAACAATCAATATAATGGGTAGAAAAGATGTAAACGGATCAAAGAAAAGGTTCTCCTGTCAACCTACATTATTTTCTGATATCTCCAGAGTTTGTAAACCACATGACGACTCAAGGAGAGTGTGAATAATCATTTGAGCAAATGATGACTGCATCTTAGTATCATGGAGTGATAGCAAGTGCAACGACCTGAACAATCATAAGAATTTAGTAGTGTTCAAATGTTTCAGATAGCGATGAACTGCATTAAGTATCAATACAACAATGCATATAAGTTACAATGACAACTACTAGCTCAGAAACAACAAGTGGTCAATGCCCATGGTTAATACTAACGGGAAGCTGCAGTAGAACAATAAAGAAACCAAAAATATGGTTCGATTTTTGTGTCAATCCGTAATATATATGAAAAATAAATCAGTTAATAACATAGATGGCATGCAGCTTACTTCCCAGATGACAGAAACTTCAACATACTAGCAGAGATACTCAGAGGATTGTTTTCACAGATCCACGACGATTTAATACTAAATTGTTTAATTCCATGGCTTTGAGATTCCTCTTGCAAAATAGCCTTGCATATTTTATCCATGATAGCAGGATAAAGCTGGCAATGGATGAATTCAAGAGATAGCAAAGTCTCTGCATGGCACCTCAGAAGCAGACATACACTGTTAACCTATCAACGAAAATTCAGAAGAAACTTAAGCCACTGGAGTCATTAATTTCATACTATCATATCACTAAAAGAACAATACAACACGTGGACAATTAGACACTATATAGAAAATGATAGTACCCACACAATTTAATGATGAACAATATCTGCAGCTTGTTTTAGCTTTCCATATACTTCTTATTTGGAATTGCTTATTCACCTAGCCTTAATAATACTGTGAATTGTGCCAGCACATGTGAAAATAAACAGGAGAATTATTCTGTCTTTCTTAGGGTTGAAGAGAACTATTGTGCACATGCAAAACTAAAATGGTGAGTATTCTTTATGCTTTCAGCTGTTGTTGTTGTTGTTGTTGTTGTTGTTGTCTTTATGCTTTCAGCTGATTTCAGAGAACGGTTATTATGCTCTAGTTGTACAATGCTGTTCCAGATGCTATGTTATGCAATGGCAAATGTAATATCGCGGGCATAAGATTACCTCAGTCTCTGATATAATTCTTATGAACATTAATCTTTCCAGCTTGCAATGTTGAAGCAAATCCTGAGAGAGAAAGCATTCCCACCAGTCAAAGCACAATCGTAAGGAATCCACCATATTTCAAAAGATATGCAATGATCTGGATGATAATGTATTCTGGGGCCATATATATAAAAATAGGTGCATTAATGATGTAGATGCCCTCATTTGACAAAACAACATGGATGCATACACAAGAGCAGAACCGAAACAACAAACTCACAACATCAGCTATATAAAAGAAAAGAAAGTTCTAAGATACTATACAGTATCAGCAATTAAGCCCTTACATAAGTTTCTGCAGTGCAAAGAACGCCTTGTAGTCTCAAGCACCTGCAAATAAGGGGCAAAGCCGTAAAGTTGATATAAAAGAACTGCAAGTGACTAACAAATGACAAAAACAGCAGGTCCAAGTAGATCCATTGTTACATCGATACTGTAGGACATATAACATTGATATCCAAATTATTATCGATATCACTAAGTCACCAATCATGTGTTTTAATGAATTGAACATTCATAATCAGCAAGTGCTGAGAGAAAAGACAAAAAATGTTGAGCTAAGAAAGAAATGAATACAAACAATAATTTTCATATGCTGGTACCTTGCATAGCACCCAAATCTGCTTAAGTGATATGTTAATCTTGAATGCTGTTGAGGCATGTCCTCGCTGCGGTAGATGAAATTCATGATTTTAGCTGCTCAATCATGAACAAAACATAGAGATGTCATTGCAGCAGTACATGGGCGATCAAAGTTTTAGGTAAAGATCTTTTCAAATAGTTAATGCCAGTTCTGTTAATCTAAACAACAAGAAACAGCAAAGTCACTTTACCAGGAAATAGGTATCACACTGTTAGATAAAGGTATTTTTCATATAGTTCAGGTTTCTTTTATTTTATAACTAAGTTACTTAACTGCACAGCAGGTAACCTTTTTTTTTGAGAAGGCACAGCAGGTAACAATTAATCAGTTAACTAAGCAACATGACAAACAAATGACATTATGGTAGACATATCACTAAGGAACTATACCAGATACTGACCTGATATACTCAAGTCACCAATATTCCCACAAAAAGAAGGAAGAAAGACACTCTCTGCTGCTTCATCTAGGCACCTGCAAAGAGTAACAAAATAAAAGTTCATATGTGATGAAGGCGTTAAATCATTTCGTTCATAAAACCCAATTGCAGATCATCAAAAACGTACTTTTGTAAATGCTTTTCCCAGTACTGCTGCTGCCAATCCACAATGGCCACATTATCATGCCCAGCATTAACCCCAAGGGGCCAGCGAAGTTTGAACAACGATTGCCAAGCCATGTTGAAATCCTCACACCTAAATCACCATTGTATGCAATATATCAGATATTGGAACCAGAACTCTGAATGATTCTTGTCCCCAGTCCAACACATAGGTATTTGACAAAATGCATTTTTATTGCATATAAATGTGTATAAAAACCTTGCACGTTTTATCCCACGTCTGTCGCCATTTTGCCCTCCAAGTCCAGCAGTAGTATCAGCAGAGGAGCAGCATCTGGCATGGGCAATTATAAGCATAATGAAAATGCACGTTTTTTGTCAGTGAAAACACCAGATGACACTGCAGATGTAGAATACACAGGCACGGGAATGAGGCGCTCTCGTTGCTGTGTACTAATTGGGAGAGAAGGGGAGGGTACCGGGCATGGGCGGCGTGATGGAGCGACTCGAGCGCGGCGGGAGGGAGCCGGGACGCCAGCCGGTGCAGAAGCTCCCAGGGAAGCGCCTCCGCCACCTGCTCCGGGCCCAGATGGTCGTCGTCCGCCTCCTCTCCGACTTCTTCTGCGAACCCGCCGGGACCGCCGCCGCTGCACCCTCCTGGACATCCAGTTGGCCCCGCGCCTGCGCTGTCGCGGGTGAGACGGGCAGCGACCGCGTCCAGGCACAGCGAAAGCAAGCTTGGTGCTGCAGCCTCTGCCGCCGCCAAATCCTCCGTGCCTAGCTGCGCCATGTCCGTCGGCTGCGCCCCCGCCTTGCCGGGATCCTCCCCTCTGCCCTCCGCCGCCGCCCGCCGTCCTGTCGTTAAGGCTAGAATTTTCGACCCGGAGACGGCGGCGGCGGGCCTGTTTGGTCTTGTTTGGGCTTGGCGGGCCAGTCGTGTGCTCAATCTTCTTTTTTTTTTCTTTTTTTTTTGGAAGAAGAAGAAACTGTGCTCAATCTAAAGGCTTTCCTGCAATGTAAAATTTATCATTCAGAATAGTTCGACTTAATTTGTTGATAGAGACGAAATGGACACATGCATCACTTCGTTTATTTGCATCATAAGGCGACACCAACAGAAACTAGATCATCACATTGTTGCCTACATGCACCATTCAAGTGTTTGCTTTTATTTACAAGTGAGTACTTTATTTTAAAGCAAACAATAAGCACTCAAGTGAGTGCAAAGACTGGTTTCCATCATCTAAAAAAATAAGCAAGCATCGACGCACACATCAGTTGGCGGTGACCGAAGCTGGCTCAAGGACTATTCTCCCATTAGTATTTTTGGCGGTGTTGTTGAACTTTCTAAACCACTTGGCTGATTTCTTCATGTGGCGCTTGAATTTGTCATTGTGGTCGACGTAGATGAGGCCAAAACGAGAGGGTAGCCGCTACCCCACTCGAAGTTGTCCAGCAGAGACCAGGTAAAGTGTCCGCGCACATCGGCGCCACAGCTGCAACCATGCACACCTAAGTGAGTAAACGGTGTGCCACTAGGAGTACTATGTGTGTACACCAAAGCGCAAGAGAAATTAAATAAAATGTAGCTGGGTTTTAGCGTTGATAGTTGCGTACTCTATTGCCTCTTTTGATGGCTGAGATGTGGCGCTGGAGGTAATCTAGCCTTGTGCTGTCATTCAATGCATCTTCCATACTTATTGGCTCCATATCGGCGATCCCTACCATAACAAAGTTAAATTGATCACAAGGGGCGAGCAATCACCTGTAAGCATTCGTTTTCGTAAGGAGAAAGTCCTACTTTCACCCTTCAACTATCACAAAAGTTGGATTTTCAGCCTATACATACAACTACAAAACCGGATAGCGAGGGACATCCAACAGTCAAAACCGGGGTTCTGGCTCTTTGGGTGGTTAAAGATGGTTTTGCAATTTTTTTAGTAATGTAAATGTCTTGGTTTATAAAAAATCATAAATTAATTCATTTCACATCAGAAAATATGAATTTGGTACCAAAAAATCTAAAAATGTAGGATATTTATTACTACTCTATTTGGAGTTATTTACACCTCATTTGTTACTATTCCTAGTGTTTTATTGCTCATAATAAAATAAAAGAAAAATAAACAATAAGATTCAAATAATGCCAAATAGAGCACCAATAGATACGTTATATTTTCAAAACCATTTTGGTACCAATTTGATATTTTTATATTAAATAAATTAGCTATGAATTTTTTTATTAAACTGATTTTTTTGAACTTCTAGAAAATACAAAACCATCGTTAAAACCACCTTAAGGACCAAATTTGCTCGGTTTTGACAGTTGAATGGCCTTTGTTGTCCAGTTTTGCAGATAGGTTGAAAATCAGACTTTTGCGGTAGTTAGACGGTGAAAATAAGACTTTTTTCTTTTTCACAAACGATGATCACCATTGCGCACATACCGTTTTCAGTGATGTACACGGGTGGGTTTCCGTATTTCTCCTTCATGATCATGAGGGCTTTTAGGACCTTTAGGCCTTTCGGGTATGAAAAGACCCAGTAAGTTCCCGTCTGCAAATTGAAAGTAAAGATGGTTTAATCAATCCTCAAGGTAATACGTGTATATTATATTTATCAGAAACAAACTACGTATTTGTTTGTCTCTATTGCAAAAACAAAACATCTTGTAAAAGACTTATTAAAATGTTTGCATGCCTCCACCAGTTCTATGACAGGATAATAAGATCGTGTCATAGAACTGGTGGTCCTAATATAAACAAAATCAACCAAGCACTAGAAAGTTACGTACATTAGGACCAATAGGATTCCCATCAGATCCTTCGACTGGTTGAACAGAAGGGTAAAATTACATGGTTAGTATGAGAATGTCGAATTTCTTAAAGGAAATTGTGGTTATGTCCTCAACCATATTTTCTTACTTGCAAGATCCGCGTAGATGTGTATCGCGCTCAAGGCCGGGGCGCCATGGTGGCCCACCGGAGCACGACAGCAGGGGTTAGGGGAAGTATACCGGTGGTGGCGCCTCCTACAGAAGGCGGCGACGGCCAAGCAGGGGAGCATACGGCAGCGGCGCCTCGACAAGGCTTGGAGGCGAGGGGGTTGACCGGAGAGTCATTTCCACCTGACAGATGGGACTATGCCAGCGTGGCATGCTGTGGTGGTGAAACCAGACTGCAAAACCAGACTAGGGTGCTAAGTGAACGGTTTTGTAATGTTTGGGTGCTATATATCCGTTTTTATAGTGTGGAGGTGAAGTGTTTCACTTACTATAGGTTAGAGGTTAAGTAGACTTTTTCCGAAAATTTTCGGCCTAAATTTGGCCCAACAAGGCAAATGAGACGAGACAGAGTACCGAGGCGGCTCTGAGCACAGTGGCCCAAGCACAGCCTGGCTCGTTAATATTTCCCTTACTTTTTATTCATCTGCCCTAAACGGCAATTTGAAATGGTCAGCTCAAAAAGTTACAAATGTAAATCCAACGATTCGGTAGATTTTATAATAATATTATTTCATTGAAAAATTGCAAAAATAGGTGGAAAAGTTCAAGAATTGTAAAAATAGATATATATCGACCCTATAATGGTCGATAAGGGACCTATCAGCCTCTAAATAGCCGCCTAACCTGGAGGGTGTGAGATGACCTATTGGCCACGAGGAGGGTGTGAGATGACCTATTGGCCACGAGGTCCTTTTATTATTTATTTTCTTTGTTGAGATGATATCTCAACGTTTTTGGGCATGGTAAGTGCATATCTTTGCTTATATAGCAAAGTGCCTGTGTTGGAGAAAAAAAAGTCATATGAAAGTTCAATATTTTTAAAATTATATTTTTTCATTGGAAAATTGCAAAAATAGGTGGAAAAGTTTAAGAATTGTGAAAATAGATATATGTCGACCCTAGAATGGTCGTGAAGGGACTTATCGGCATCTAAATAGCCGCCTAACCAATATGGCAGTACGACATCATGACGTGGAGGGTGTGAGATGACCTATTGGCCACGAGGAGGAAGTGGGACGACCTTTTGGTGTGGAAGAGGACCTGTCGGCCCTTCAACGGCCGACATGTCCTTTTATTATTTATTTTCTTTTTTGAGATGATATCTCAACGTTTTTTGGCATGGTAAATGCATATCTTTGCTTATATAACAAAGTGCCTGTGTTGTAGAAAAAAAGTCACATGAAAGTTCAATATTTTTTAAAATAATATTATTTCATTGGAAAATTGCAAAAATAGGTGGAAAAGTTCAAGAATTGTGAAAATAGATATATGTCGACCCTAGAATGGTCGATAAGGGATCTATCAGCCTCTAAATAGCCGCCTAACCTACATGGCAGTACGACATCATGACATGGAGGGTGTGAGATGACCTATTGGCCACGAGGAGGACATGAGACGGCTTTTTGGTGAGGATTAGGACCCGTCGGCCATTCAACGGCCGACATGTCCTTTTATTATTTATTTTCTTTTTTCGGATGATATCCAATGTTTTTGGGCATGGTAAAGGCATATCTTTGCTTATATAACAAAGTGCCTGTGTTGTAGAAAAAAAGTCACATGAAAGTTCAATATTTTTTAAAATAATATTATTTCATTGGAAAATTGCAAAAATAGGTGGAAAAGTTCAAGAATTGTGAAAATAGATATATGTCGACCTAGAAGGGTCGATAAGGGACCTATCGGCCTCAAAATAGTCGCCTAGCATACATGCTAGTACTACATCATGACGTGGAGGGTGTGAGATGACATATTGGCCACGAGAAGGACGTGAGACGGCCTATTAGTGAGGGAGTGGACCTGTCGGCCCTTCAACGGCCGACAGGTCCTTTTATTCTTTATTTTCTTTTTTGAAATGATATCTCAACGTTTTTGGGCATGGTAAATGCATATCTTTGCTTATACAACAAAGTGCCTGTGTTGGAGAAAAGAAGTCACATGTAAGTTCAATATTTTTTAAAATAATATTATTTCATTGAAAAATTGCAAAAATAGGTGGAAAAGTTCAAGAATTGTGAAAATGGATATATGTCGGCCCTAGAATGGTCGATAAGGGACCTATCGGCCTCTAAATAGCCGCCTAACCTACATGGCAGTACGACATCATGACGTGGAGGGTGTGAGATGACCTATTGGCCACGAGGAGGACGTGAGACGGCTTTTTGGTGAGGAAAAGGACTTGTCGGCCCTTCAACGGACAACAGGTCCTTTTATTATTTATTTTCTTTTTTAGATGATATCTCAATGTTTTTGGGCATAGTAAATGCATATCTTTGCTTATATAACAAAGTGCCTGTGTTGGAAAAAAAAGTCACATGAAAGTTCAATATAACATTTTTATAGCATGTACAATAATTTTAAAAGTCAACTTCAACATTTCATATAAAATATCCAAATGCCTTTCATATGCATTCAACATTTCATCCAACCTAGTTCAACAATATTTTATATAAACTTTTGAAATAGTGTGATTGAAAGTTGGAACAGTTGTCGGGAAGGACACGTGGTGGAACCTAGTCCAACTGAAAATGTTTGTTGCAAGTGTTGATTTTTTTTAACAAAAGGAAAAATCAAAATACATGCATCCATATTGGATCTTTTGTATTAATTATAAAAAATGCAGTGGTTTTCTTTTTTTTGAAACGAACCGGCAGGAGAGCTGCCTGTTATATTTATAAGAAGATAAGGCCGATGGCCAATGTTACATACCGCTGCCGGGTTAAGTATGTACAGTGAAGGGTTAAAAAACGAGATAAACTATACCCTGTGCAGTAAACGCGCTAAATGTTTTGCGCCAGCGCTAGCCCACTCTCTTGCCTCTTCTTTAATTATTGTAGCCACAATGAAGGTAGGCGCCTCAACTCTCTGAAAGACTCTAGAGTTTCGCTCCAACCAAACTTCCTAGCAAGCCAGGATTATGATGGATCTTAATCCCCTGCGTGCCATTCCGGGCGTCCTCGCCCTGTCTTCCCACCATTCCTATAGAGAATCAACGTTCACCCAGTTTGTTGGATGAAGTTCTGGTGCTGCTAACCAATTTGAGATGTCTGACCAGATGCGCTTTGTATATCGGCATTAAAAGAAGATGTGTGACCCTGTTTCTGGTGTGTAGCGGCATAGAGGGCACAATGGGTTGTGCGGCCATCCTCTCGAGTTTAATCTATCTGCTGCCCATATTCTATTTTGTATGGCAAGCCAGCTGAAGAATTTACATTTTGAAGGAGCCCAGGCCGACCAGATGAGCTCGTTGAATTTAGTTTGGACGGCGCCATAGAACTGTGCTTGGCAGGCCGAGTTTGTTGAATATTGCCCTGTCGCATTTAGCTTCCAAGTAATTCCATCTTCTAGATCCGGCCTCAAACTGACTTGCTGGACCGCTACCCAGAGCTTTACATACTCGCTGAACAGCTGCGCAGAGAATGTGGGGTGTGTTAAGTCCAGATCCTTGATCCAATTATTCTGGCTCAAGCCACTCCATAATGATCTGTTCTTTTTCCTGGAAATTTTGTAGACCGAAGGAGCCATGTCCCTTGGACGTTGTCCTTGAAACCAAGCACTTTCCAGAAGGATATCTTTTTACCGTCGCCAATTGAGATTGTTGTTGCTGCTGCAAACAGAAGACGGTCTGTGTTTGTGCATGGTAGTTCAGTTCCCACCCATGGTTTGCCCTCCGGGTTCCATTCTCTCCATAGCCAGCGCAAGCGTAATGCACGAGTGAATTTTTCAAGGTGTAGGATGCCCAAACCACCATTCTTCTTTGATCTTGCAGCTCGTGTCCAATTCACCTTGCATTTTGCACCTGTCAGCCTTTCCGTGCCCGCCCATAGAAACTGCTTCCGTTTTGAGTCAATTTCTGCTAGAACCTTCTTTGGGACCTTCATTGCCGTGGCAAAGTAGATCACTTGAGGTGTGAGCACTGACTTCACCAAGGTCAGTCTGCCAGCATGATTTAAATTACGGCCGTTCCAACCATTGAATTTGGCTACTGTCTTGTCCACGAGCGGCTGGAAGTCCACTCTACATAGTCGACCTATGGAGAGTGGAAGGCCAAGATACTTGACTGGAAAATGTGTTTTGTTGGTCTGTAGGTCGGTCAAGACATCCTCGATTTCAGTCATCCTACAACAGATTGGCACCACTGTTGACTTCTGAAAGTTTGTACAAAGTCCGGTCGCTTGCCCAAAAAAAAGTGAGAAGCTCGACGAGTGCAGCGACCTCCTGTTCTTTTTTGGTGCTAGGAACAGGGCAGCATCATCTGCGTATAGAGAAATTCGAATGCTCGGCGCGCGACCTCTGAGTTTACTCAATATTCCTTTCTCTGTAGCCAAGTTCAGAAGCTTTTGTAATGGGTCGATGGCTAAGACAAAGAGTGGGTTGATGGCTAAGACAAAATGCAGTGGTTTTCAAACGATTTGAAAATAACCGCAAAGTTTGAGAGCGAGAAAATGCTTTAGAAAGTTTGATTTGCGTCAAATTTTCATCAGACCACCCGGGGTTCAGTGTCAGTGCGATATCCATACATCATGTGCCCACCGCTCTCCCCATTCATGCACATGTTTAATTGCTGTTTGGTTCATTACATTACATCAATCTCAAAGCGTAAATAATCGTGTAGAACTCAAGGAAATACGGCAACAAGCAGCTAGGAGGATGAGACATAGTTTGCTTCAAGGCAGCCCACAAAATTAGGCCCAACTAGCATTACTCCGAAATTACACAAATGGAGAGAGTATACCCATTTTTCAGACCCACTTATATCTACATAGTTTCCTTACTAAAATTTTGCCAATTTATTTGTAGCTTTGCACAACTTTTAGTCACCAAAGAAGAAGCACGGAGCGGAGTAAATGGTATGCGCGTAGATAGGGAGACAACAATGCGAAAATCACACTACATCTCCTCCATTGAGGTAGGATAAATGCAAATAACTACTGATGCTGCATGCCTGCATGTGGACATTAAAATTCTCAGACGCATGCAGCTTCATTTTTCCGCGGAAATGTTGGAGGCAAATTAAATTTCGAAAACGGAACTAGCAGTAGAATGCAAACGGGAATCACACGGAACGGAAGCAATGCAAGAATTCCAAAAATGGGAGAAGGGGGAACGAAGGATGCGGGAGAAAACAGGGGGTGCCTCCCTGTCAAAACCATCGACCACGGCAGCGCCATTTCCCTCCATCTCTCTCCTCCTCCGATCCTCTCTTGCCCTAGAGGGAGAGGGAGAGGAAGAGAGAGATCCGCCGTACGTCTAGGGAGACAAGTTAATTAAAAAGGCCGGCCGGCCGAGCTTGGGCGGCCGCGCCGATGGGGAACTGCTGCGTGGCCCGGCCGTCTTTCAGGCCGCGTCGTGGCGGCGGCGGCGCCGGCGCCCGCTGTGGCGCCGGCGCCGGCGGTAACCGCGGCGGGCGCCTTGGCGGCGCGAACGTGCGGTCGTACTCGGCGCTGTCCTCGATCTCCGACGCGGCGGCGGCGGCGCATCAGGCACGGCCGGCGCTGACGGTGCTGGGATCCGGCCTGGCGGCGGAGGCGAGCGCGGAGGAGCTGCTCCGGCGGTACCAGCTGGGCGAGGAGCTGGGCCGCGGCGAGTTCGGGGTGACGCGGCGGTGCAGGGACGCGGCCACCGGCGAGACGCTGGCGTGCAAGTCCATCAGCAAGCGGAAGCTGCGGAGCAGCGTGGACGTCGAGGACGTCCGCCGGGAGGTGGCCATCATGCGGTCGCTGCCGGAGCACGCCAGCGTCGTGCGGCTGCGGGAGGCGTTCGAGGACGCCGACGCCGTCCACCTCGTCATGGAGGTCTGCGAGGGCGGCGAGCTCTTCGACCGCATCGTCTCCCGCGGGCACTACACCGAGCGCGCCGCCGCCGGGGTCATACGCACAATCATGGAGGTCGTCCTGGTACGTGCCGATTGTCGTCTTCGGTTGATGCTTCATATGCTTGCATGTCGGCATGCATTGCATGAGTACGTTTGGAAACAAATTTGACTTGCATGCATGCTGTCAGATTTTGCACATGTAGGAATGTAGGATAGGAAACAAACAGAAAGCAAGGTTTCAAATGACATGGGAAACAAATCTATGTTGCTGTCAGATGTTGAACATTTAAAATGTGCATACGCCACTTGGCTATAATAATCATATATAGATGGTCTCTGGACATAAGAAATGAAAATGCCAGCACGCATTCTCCGCACTGTATACGCTTAAGAACGCCTGAATCATGTTGCCATATTCCAAATCTGCAAAGTTCATGTTTTACACATTTTTTGTCATGTAAATTAAAAGGATTCCAAACATATATTGAACAAAAAGGCTATATTGTTGAGCTACTGTTTCTCCCAAAGACTTGAGATTATTATCTACGCTTACATCTGGTGCATCACAACCTCCTAACAGCATTGCCACAAGCACGGCGTCATGCACCGGGACCTCAAGCCTGAGAACTTCCTGTATGCCAACACATCTGAGAACTCCCCTCTCAAGGTTATTGACTTTGGTCTCTCTGTGTGCTTCAAACCAGGTACAAAGTCCAGCACAAAACCACAAAGATTATTTCAATGTTTAAAATTCCTCAAACAGTTTTCACATTATTGCAAGCACTTCCTATATGTTCAGGTGACAGGTTCAGTGAGATCGTTGGATCCCCCTACTACATGGCTCCTGAAGTCCTGAAACGGAACTATGGACAAGAAATCGACATCTGGAGTGCGGGAGTCATACTCTACATCTTGCTATGTGGTGTGCCGCCTTTCTGGGCCGGTAAGTTCATATATGCTCTATATGTCTGAATCGATGTAAGAAACGCCAATTTTGTCCTGGTTCAACTACTCACTGATTTTCCGTACGCTGATCCTTTGCAGAGACTGATGAGGGGATTGCACAGGCTATCATCCGGTCAAACATCGACTTTGAGAGAGAGCCTTGGCCAAAGGTGTCGGAGAATGCAAAAGATCTTGTCAGGAAGATGCTTGATCCGAGTCCCTACTCTCGGTTGACTGCTCAGCAGGTTCTAGGTTAGTTATTCATTCAATTTTTCCGCTTCCAAATAATTGTTTGGCTGAATCTAACATCATTTATATGATCTGCAACAATGAAGAGCATCCTTGGATACAGAATGCCAGTGCTGCTCCCAACATCCCTCTTGGAGAAGCAGTGAGGTCCAGACTGAAGCAATTCACTGTTATGAACAAGTTCAAGAAGAAGGCCTTGCTTGTAAGCTGCCAATACCGTCCCATGATCATTTTTTTTGGTACACAAATGTTCGCAAAGCCCAAGCTGAACTTATTTTTATTAATTGTTCAGATGGTGGCAGAGTACTTACCAGCCGAAGAGCTTGAGGCAATCAAGGAGCTGTTCCACATGTTGGACACCAACAAGGATGGGCACTTGACAATTGAAGAGCTCAGGAAGGGACTGCAATCGATAGGGCACAATGTGCATGACACAGATGTGGATATGCTCATGGAAGCTGTGAGACCCCTATTTAAATATACATATATTGAACCATCTCATTTTCCTCAAAATGCAATGTGTAGCATTGCTTCATCACAGATTAAATGATTAATCAACTGCAGAAATCTAATAAATAACCTGGTAAAAATCTTTATGAATACTGAGATGCTCCTGTCTTTGCATACTGTAGGCAGACATAGACGGAAATGGGACCCTGGACTGCAAGGAGTTTGTGACAGTTTCCATTTACCTGAAGAAAATCCGTAGTGAGGATCACCTGCCCAAGTTATTCAGCTACTTCGACAAGAACGGGAGTGGATACATCGAGATCGAAGAGTTGAAAGAGGCCCTCTCTCCAAGAGGCGATCAGAAGGCAATTGACGACATCATCCTGGACGTAGACAAAGACAAGGTTAGGCTAACATCTCTCACCAGAACTAGCAAGCCATTCAACAGTCTAATATTATTAAGCAAATTCATTGCAGTAGTATTGCAGTTTTAAGTAACTAAAATATTCTCCAACAGGATGGGAAGATCAGCTATGAAGAATTTGAGCTGATGATGAAAGCTGGAATGGACTGGAGGAATACGTCGCGGCAGTACTCGAGAGCAGTTTACAACACTCTCAGCCGCAAAATGTTTAAGGACGTGTCCTTGAAGCTTGACATCAACAGTGGTGCACTTGGTGCTGTGGCAAAAGATCAACAAGCGGTTGATTGAGTGATGCCTCTGATACACCTGTAAACTCAACTAAAACAGAGAGTGCGGAGAGCTGTATCCAGTTTTCCATGTTTGTGAATAGGTCACCACATCTTTTGGCATGCAAACGTACCAGGGGTGGTCTACTCCATTGACCCCGTTTCAGGTTCAGATGTCAAGGAACTCCCTGAATTACATCCTTTCTCTTTCTCGAAAAAAAATGAAAAAAGAAGAAGAAGAAGCTCTTCTCCGTTGATCGCCACTAAAGCTTAACCACTAGGCAGGCTCTCCGCGTCTCCGTTTTCTTGATCCTGAGCATGCAGGCAGTTCCTCTTCCTAAAGCTACTGCCAAGAGAACGATCTCAACTTCAACCGTGCTAACTCACGAACGGTAATCAAGTAAAGGCTCAGGCATCCAATTGTGAACAAATGCTCTTGATCAGGTCTACTAGGAAGTATCATGATATCAATCAATCTGGGTTACGAGCAAGATCAGCATACACAACCAAACTAGCTTGAGGTTTCATGATCTTCCGTACGTAAGCACAGCCCATATGTCCGTAACTGATATGTATGCAAACATATCCATCGATAGATCGAAGTAAATATCTCTTAAAAAAACATGTTTCTTGGCTTTTATTTGCCCATCCCTCTCACTTCCCTTTATTAAGGCACAGCCGCCCAACTTGCTCTAAGCGGGAGTTTCAAAATGAACTTGCGGATATCTGTTTTTAATTAATATCCAAGCTAGGTGTGTGGATAATTCAAAGTTACTACTAGCTTCGTCACAACTTCTCAGTGCAATGTTATGCAACTCTTCTCAGTAGTTTTCAAAAAAAAAAAACTTCTCTATCTGAGGGTTATCTCTCAAGTTAATTTAAGGAGTAAGACGCGCTAGGAGTTGAAAGAAAGTACGGAGTAAGAATGAGCCAGCAGAAATAACACTAATGTAGTATTTGATCTCATCTTACTAACTAATTGCAGGATAGTGCATGTGCATCAAACCAAAAAATGCAAGGATTAGAAGAACAACAAGTAGATATTGATAACAGGGCGTGGAGCCGTGGACAGTGACAACGGGATGTCAACAAAACAGGCAGGCATTCATTAGAGCATGAGTCCATTGTACATGGCATGCCTAGCTGCATAATTGCTCTATATATTCAACTTTAGGTACGCTTTCGGAAAGAAAACACCAACATGTGTGGTTAATCACAACCTGATTGGTCTTTCTTCTTTTTAGACGATACCATTTGCAGCCTACTGACGTCCTAGACCTGCAAGCAAAGTGTACCATAGGGAACTAAGTTTATTCTGATGAATGATGAGATTTGCAGTTTTGACATGTACTGACTGAGCAAAGAAGAAGGAAATAAGTTAATACAGTACTATACAAACCTAGAAAGACTTGTTTTATGATGGGAGGAAGTACCGAAGTAGTACTGTAGTAGACAATGACTTAGCATTGACTGAGCTCCTCCTTTGTTGTATCTGTTATTTCGAGAATTAAGTCCCGGGTGTTTGGAAGAAAGTAAGATAATCCAGCGACAAAAACAATAATTTATTTGATTTCGTCGCCTTCTTTCTAACTAATTCCTTGATTAGGTTCATTATTGTTCTGACTTAATTTGTTATATATTCGTGGGCGCTTCAAACCAAACTTGCAAGGATTAGAAGGACATCGCGTCAGAACAAGACAGGCAGACATATTCATTAGAACACGAGCTAGTCCATTCTACATGACACGCCTGCTACAAAAGTTGATGTGTACATTCCACTTTAGGTATAGAAAAAAAAACACCAACATGTGTGGTTAACTATAGTCCACTCTCCACGGAGTGGATACATGCCATATGCCGTCACTACGGGAAATCACGTGTTTGCCGTGTGCCTAAGGCTTTGTCGTGTGCCACTTCGCGGGCACACGGCAAACAAGCGTGTTTGCCGTGTGCCTTCCCACGTGGCACACGGCAACGCCGTGGCACACGGTGGCCCGAGACAGGCACACGGCAAACAGTCCGACACACGGCAACGCGGCCTGTTTGCTGTGTGCCACAGGCAGGCACACAGCAAACAGGATGCAAAAAATTTGAATTTTGCCTCTAAAATTTTTTTGCCAACTTTTTTGTCTATATATTATTCCACGTTAGTTTTGTGCTAGTTTTTCGGTCTGTTTGCTATATTTAATCATTTTATATCATTATTTTTAATTTTGTCGATACGGTAAATTTGAACTGTAAGTGTTTCGAATAATGTAATATAATGTTTGAAAAAATGTTATTCGGATTCTTAAGACTAATATGATGCCATGTCCATTAGATGAAATCAAATTTTGAATATATTTCTTGCTTACCATGTGCCCGAATTTGGGCTCGGTTCGTTTAAAAATTTTATAAAATACAAAAAAAGTCAAAAACTATAAAATTTGGCGTGATGTCATGTTTTCATACGTAGAGGCTATGGTAAAAAATTAGAAGGTTTTGAGCAAGTTGACGCATTGTCTCTTTACAAACCGAAACTTCTCGGGAGAAGATCCTAAGAGTTGTGAAAGAGATGTTGTGATTTGAAGCAACGTGACAATTGAAATTTTGTTTTACAACAAAACTCATTTTGTATAGTCTACATACACCTTAGACAGGTTCATGCCCAAATTTGGTTATTTTTTGAATCCGTTTGATATTTTTAATTTTTTTAGGCAGAAAATGTTTGTCGTGCGCCCCAGGGGCGGCACACGGCAAACAATTTACACTCGGAAAAGTTAATATGAGGGAATCAAAATGGAATATGGACACAAAGACTCGAGTGGTGCAGTGGTAGAAGAGGCTACGCGCGAAGGGGAGGGTGCGGGTTGTGCGTATAGGCAGCCCGCGGGGCTCGTCGTCGTCCGTGTGGCGGCAGCGCGGGGACGACGTGTTCTCGCGCTCCCGCTCCTTGTCGCGCGAGTCCGGGGAGGACGACGAGGAGGCCCTGCGCTGGGCCGCGCTCGAGAAGCTCCCCACCTTCGTCCGCCTCCAGCGCGCCGTCCTCCCGCCCCTCCCCGACGACGCCGGCGCCGGCGATGGCGGCGCGGCGGCGCATCGTCCCGCGTCGAGGGTGGTGGACGTGCGCGGGCTCGGGCCGCACGAGCGGCGGGCGCTGCTGGAGCGTCTCGTCCGCGTCGCCGAGGAGGACAACGAGCGCTTCCTCCTCAAGCTCAAGGACCGCGTCGAGCGGTGCGTTCCTGACGATCTTTGCCCGTGGCATCCTTTGATTTTTTTTTAATTTGCTTGTTAATTCCTTGAAGACGTGTTCTCTCGCCGCCATTGAGGTTTTCAACGATATATGGTTGGTTGATTTATTTGCAGGGTTGGTCTGGATTTGCCGACGGTCGAGGTGAGGTTCGAGCACCTGGAGGCGGAGGCGGAGGTCCGCGTCGGCAGCAGCGGCCTGCCCACACTCCTCAACTCTGTCACCAACAAGCTCGAGGTGTTGTGCTTCACTGTTCGTTAAGTTTGTTGCTTTGGTCTATCAGCGCGTGGAATATATAGAAATCCATGCATCGTCATCTCTCATTTTAATTTCGGAATTTGTTTGATCGATGATGCAGGAAGCCGCGAACGCGGTGGGCATACTGCCAAGCAGGAAGCGGACCATGTCCATCCTTCATGACGTCAGTGGCATCATCAAACCCCACAGGTGATTTATCAGCACGCGACTGTATTAAGAAATCGTGTGACATTTTTTTTTCTTTCTCAAACACGGTACAAATGCAGGCCAAAATTACATAGCATCAACAAAACCTTCTGGCATGTGTTGGGAGGTGTTAGCGTGACTGCATGGTATATGGTTCAAAACTTCAAATGACATTTAACACGGTGTGGTTCAAACGACATTTTAAAGACAGACATAGATAGCCAATTAGACATTTTAAAAGGAAACAATTAAATTTATATTATTGTACGTAGTAGTATAGTTCGGATCGATATTTGTAATCATCTTCTCATGCTCGCGGCTCCGTGTTAATATAGGCTAGGAACAACCTCTACCGTGACTTACAACTTTAAAAATGATATATACATAGAAATAGTACGCAGACAAGCACAACCAGGGCAACCACCACCATCTGCCTAACATCTTTAAAAAAGAGAGATGTGACAGCTAGGGTCACGACGGAACGAAGTTACAACCGAATCGAAGTCTGATATCTCTAGAGCACGTATCTTAACGAGCCATCATATAAAGACTTTCCACGTTTATACCCGCGAAATGTAAAAAAAAAAAACCTGTTCCAGTGAGCCCGTCGCACGGTGAACGGTCGACACTGTCCGCCACATACGCGACAAAATGGCCAAAATTGCGCGGGCGATGCGTAGTGCTCCGGGCTCTGCTCTGTGGTGTCTCCCCCTTCAGCGTCCGCGAGCGCCACCGTGCTACGAGCAAGCCGCAAGCGCATGCGGCCAGCGCTTCTCCAATCTCCAGCCAATGCCCCGCTCGCGTCCAACGGCGCTGTTTCCCGCTCCGATCGCGTGGCTGTCGCCGCCGCGGCCGCCGAGAGCGAACTGCCTCAATGAATAGCGGTCGTTCCCATTCGCGCGCACGCGGCCATGCCATTGCCGCGCTGACGGCCGGCCGTGGTGGGCGCATGCTGCGGCCACTGGAACCCGTCACGCCGTCACCTGCCTACCCCAACTGAGCGGGTGCGGTGGTGCGGGATGCCAGGCCTGCCTCGTGCCGCCGAAGATCAGCCCGTGAGTTTCTATCTCCCCTGGCGCACATCTGCCGCTTGACGAAATGCCTAAACCATGGATGTTCCTTTCGTTTTTATATGGAACTAGTAATTTCTTTATGTCAACAGCGTTGCTTCTTTTCAGAAAGGTAGAAGGTTGAGGTCCATATTTAATAGTCTTTCGTACCTTTACGATGGCATGAAAGCAACTAGCTCCTTGGCATATGAATGTACAAACACCAGAAAGTCCTGTGCGGCTGTGCCTTAACCTCCCACTTATTTCTCTTTTAGCAACGCACGCTTGTCGCCTAGATGTGGAGACGTTCTAGCGTTGATTTCTTTTGTATCTGACTAGTCATTAACACACTTTGATCCCTTGGCTTCTTCCTTGTCATTTTCTGTTCGATTGTGCAGGATGACTCTGCTTTTAGGCCCACCTGGATCAGGCAAGACCACATTGTTGCTTGCATTGGCAGGAAGGCTTGATAAAGACCTCAAGGTTTGTGAACATAGATTTTCCTCTTTTTTTTACTTGTTTACAACCATACAAAAATGCAAATTTCAATACATCGATGCCCTTGCAACAACAATCTATGAACCCAGGTATGCAGGTTTTATCAGCACGAATGCATTTCAAATGAATGCAAGGTCCTTCTGTAGAAACAGAATGGCCTGTACTAATAATCATCACACACATTTACAATGGGGTAATATACATATGCTGCAGGTCTCAGGAAGAGTTACTTACAATGGTCATGGGATGGAGGAGTTTGTACCAGAGAGGACGGCTGCATACATCAGCCAGCATGACCTTCACATTGGGGAGATGACCGTTAGAGAGACATTTGCATTCTCCGCACGCTGCCAGGGTGTTGGTGCTCGATTTGGTATGACTCATAGAAATCACTGACCAGCCCATGGCCCATGCACACATTTCTGCTGCTTACAGACTTAGTTTTCCTCCACTTTCGTTAGATATGCTGGCTGAGCTGTTGAGGCGAGAGAAGGAGGCACACATCATTCCTGATGCTGATATTGACACATTTATGAAGGCAAGAATTATCAGTCCCGACTTAAATAAGCAACGTTTTGGCTTTGATTAAGTTTTCCATGATATTTGATCTGCAGACTAGAAACTGAGTAATCTTTTTTTTCCATGAATTTTCATAATTAGGCATCTGCAATCGAAGGAGAAGAAGCCAATGTTGTCACTGACTATGTCCTGAAGGTATGCTTTGCCATTTTTTGTTACAGCTACAAGTATAATCATAGGTGCACATCTGGTTCACCAATTTACAAGTAAGCTGTTGGAAATTGTAGATACTAGGGCTCGAGATATGTGCAGATACAATGGTAGGGGATGAGATGCGGAGAGGCATCTCTGGTGGACAACGGAAACGTGTCACAACAGGTTACATGTTTGAATTCGAACCTCTTTTTTTGCACTTGAAAAGTATTAATTGCTTCTATTTGGAACTATATCTTCCGGTTAATCAATGACATGAAGCCTGCCTGCATATTCTACAAAAAAGTACATTACTTATCTCTTATAAAATGTATAAATGTATTTGTGGGTCAATTGATTGGTGCGCATGATGCAGGTGAGATGCTGGTTGGGCCAGCGAGCGCACTGTTCATGGACGAGATTTCAACTGGGCTCGACAGCTCGACCACATTCCAGATTGTGAAGTCAATAAGGCAGTTCATCCACATCCTTGGTGGCACGGCCATCATATCATTGCTGCAGCCTGCACCCGAGACGTACGACCTGTTTGACGACATCATACTTCTCTCAGACGGGCAAATAGTGTACCAGGGCCCTCAAGAGGATGTTCTCGAATTCTTCGAATCTGTGGGGTTCAAGTGCCCTGAGAGGAAGGGTGTTGCTGACTTCTTGCAAGAAGTGTGTATTCTTCCTGCTCTCCTCCCTCCACTGTCTCCCCAAACATAAACATGTCTGGCAATATTTTGTGATATAGTATCTAACTGTGGAAATGCAAATATTGAGCAGGTGACCTCAAGGAAAGATCAGAAACAGTACTGGTCACGTCTTGATGAACCCTACCAATACGTTTCTGTGAAGCAACTATCATGCTCGTTCCAATCATTTCGCACTGGTAAAGCCATAACGAATGAGCTTGCCATTCCGTTTGACAAGAGCCAGAGCCATCCAGCTGCGTTGACAACCACAAAGTATGGCGTTAGTGCCAAGGATCTACTCAAGGCAAACATCGACCGAGAGATACTTCTTATAAAGAGGAACTCCTTTGTCTACATCTTCAGAGCCTTCCAGGTGAGCAGGACTTGGTCAAGATAAATTGTTTGGATTGCATGGAAAGGCTACAGCAGTGTAACCGACTATCTAATTGGTGTTTTCACATGATAGCTGATTTTGTTAGCAACCATTACAATGACCCTCTTCATCCGTACAAAGATGCATCATGACTCGGTGACTGACGGGAGTATCCACCTGGGGGTGCTTGTCATCATTGTGCTTGTGATCTTGTTCAATGGCATGTCTGAACTTCCTTTGACCATCCTTAGATTGCCGGTGTTCTTCAAACAGAGGAACCTCCGCTTTTATCCAGCATGGGCCTACACCATACCTTCTTGGATCCTCAAGGTCCCAATCTCATTCATCGAGGTCGGTGGGTTTGTTTTCGTGGCATACTACGTCATTGGGTTTGACCCAAGTGTAGGAAGGTGAGTTTTACTAAGAACTGGATGTATAGACCTATCTTTAGTGAAATTGCATGGTGTATTCTATTGTACTACGCTACATATGTTTTGGAATACGTGAACTTCTACTTCTCTAGATATACCTTTCCAGTATCATTCACTTGGAGTATATAATAATAGTATGTTTTTATTTTTATATGTTACACTTATGTTTTGATTAACATGAATTAGCCGTGAATGTTCAAACAATATTAAGGTTACATGTTTCTTATTTAAGAGCAATGTTTCAGAAAACATGAGGCGCTAAACAGGTAGACAAGCTCCACCTAGCACCTTAATCGCTATACTTGTTACAGGCTACCAGAGTAATCTCATGCAAATTTTAGAAAATTTGGCATATTAAAAGAAAGAAATTTGACATGCGATAGACCTCTGATTTCCATGACCATGGTTCATTTTCCTCCTCTCCAATATTTTTCCCACCTTACCACATTGACCAAACCTCCGCTGACCATGGTTCATTTTCCTCCTCTCCAATATTTTTCCCACCTTACCACATTGACCAAACCTCCGCTCCAGGTGGGAGAATGCTTAGATGTATTGTCTAGGTGCTAGGTGAAGCAGTGGCACTCCTCTCTCTGCCTAGACGCTGCCAAGCATCACCTTTTTGAAACGCTGCTTGTGAAAGATTCTAGCATATTTAATTAAGTTTATTTATGAGAGCTTCTGACCTCTGAAGACAAGTTATCGATGTGTCACATAATATTATGTATTATCTTTCTTTATTACATATTTTCCTTGAGAATTGCATTAAAGAGCAGTTTCTGGCTTTAGGTTCTTCAAGCAATATCTGCTCCTGTTAGCAGCTAATCAGATGGCAGCATCTCTATTCCGACTCATTGGTGGAGCAGCAAGGAACATGATAGTTGCAAATGTCTTATCAATGTTTGTGTTGCTTTTCATTATGGTTCTGGGTGGATTTCTTTTATCGAGAGGTAACTATTCTTTTTTTTAAAAAAAAACCTTTGGGTAGTTTTGGCAATGCAGCATTCCAATGTGCAAGTGATTGCTTCTATTGGAACTTGCAGACAATGTGAAGAAATGGTGGATTTGGGGCTACTGGATTTCCCCGTTGATGTATGTGCAGAATGCAATTGTAGTTAACGAGTTCTTGGGTCACAGCTGGGATAAAATTGTCAATAACTCCATCTCCAATGAAACCCTTGGCGTGCAAATCCTGAAATCCCGTGGATTCTTTTCAGAAGCCAAGTGGTATTGGATAGGATTAGGTGCAATGCTCGGATTCACACTGCTCTTCAGCACTCTTTTCACGCTTGCCCTTACATTCCTTGAGCGTGAGTATCTGTCGACCATTCTTGTCTGACAAACACTCCACGCGACCTGATAATGATTCCGTCCTTATTTTGCAGCATATGGCAAGTCCCATCCATCTGTATCTGAAGAGGTTCTGAAGGAGAAGGATGCCAACCTGAATGGTAAAATTCTTTCTGGCAGTCTTTTGGTGTCTGGGAGTACTACTCATCAAGCAGCAGTCAGCAATCCTATAAGTGACTCAGCAGTTGATGAAGATGATTGTGGCCCTATGACAAGAGGGATGGTCCTATCCTTTGTCCCTCTTTCACTCACTTTTGACAACATCAGATATTTTGTCGACATGCCACAGGTATCTACAATCCAACAGGATAGAAATTGCTTCCTCTTAGGTAGTTAACTCTGAGCCATTGATTATGACTCTCTAATCAAGTACCTTCCACACAAAATCGACATTCAGGAAATGAAAGTACAGGGCATAACCGAGGACAGGTTGGAGCTCCTCAAAGGTGTGAGTGGGTCTTTCAGACCTGGAGTGCTGACCGCACTAATGGGTGTGAGTGGCGCTGGTAAAACCACTTTGATGGATGTGTTAGTAGGGAGAAAAACTGGTGGGTATATTGAAGGAAACATTAGAATTGCAGGATTTCCGAAGAAACAAGAGACTTTTGCACGTGTATCTGGATACTGTGAACAGAACGATATCCACTCACCGCAAGTGACAGTCTATGAGTCGTTGCTTTTTTCAGCATGGCTCCGCCTTCCCACGGATGTCGATCCAGACAAAAGAAAGGTAGTTCAAATGAAATAGATCTATTTGGCAGCATCATTAGTCAATACTTGGTAGGCGCCCACTTACCTTTGTGTATGCAGATGTTCATTGAGGAGGTGATGGACCTTGTGGAGCTGAAGCAAATAAGAGGTGCTTTAGTTGGACTTCCTGGAGTGGATGGTCTGTCAACTGAGCAGAGGAAGAGGTTGACCATTGGTGTGGAGCTCATTGCAAATCCTTCGATTATTTTCATGGACGAACCAACCTCTGGGCTTGATGCCCGAGCAGCTGCAATTGTTATGAGGGCTGTAAGGAATACTGTAGATACAGGTAGAACTGTGGTCTGCACGATTCATCAGCCTAGCATTGATATATTTGAAGCATTTGATGAGGTGGGTGTGACTTCACCTTGGAATACTTTCTGTACTTTTCTCTTTGTTTTTTTTTTGGAGGCTGCATGCTCCATTTCTGCAAAATCTTGATAACTCCCATGTAAAACACATAATCTAGGTATAGACTATGGACTTTGCTTTATTGATGCTTCTAGGTATAAACTATTTCATAACGTGTGCAGCTTTTCCTAATGAAGCGAGGAGGAGAAGAGATCTACGTTGGTCCATTAGGTCATCACTCTTCAGAACTTATAAAGTATTTCGAGGTAAAGTTTCATTATGAACAATGCACCTGATTGAGTATAGATATAATTATACTGTGTCCATATGGAATATGAACAAGAACATCAAAGCTAAATCACAAAGTTCCAAAAGGCAAAATCAGAGATGGATGTAATCACACAGTATGGGTTTTGATGACTAGTTACTAATAATTCCATTTTATTTTTTAGGGGATCCAAGGAGTTGGCAAAATCAGAGATGGATATAATCCAGCAACATGGATGTTGGAAGTGACAACAACTTCTCAGGAACAGACTCTAAATGTTGACTTCAGTGACATATACAAGAATTCTGAACTCTACATGTGAGTGATTCACTTCTAATCCAACTGCCCATTTTCTCAATTCATTTTATAGTGCATGATTAAGTTGATATACTGATTTTGGGATGTAATATACAACCCTCTGCAAATTCTTTTTTTTTTCAATATGTTGCTTTTTGACATGCATGAACAGCTAACACCCTAGTAGTGAAGTTAAATTAAATATGATCAAAACTATAGTTTGAATGCTGGGTTGATTGGCTCATGCAATCATGCAGCAAGGTATGATAAGAAAAAGTCATGCATGCCTTTTTTTTTTGAGAATATGCAGGAGAGCTATATCTTTGTATTAAGAAACTAAATGAGTTTAAAACGCGAGCCAATCAACCGCATGCACACGAGTTCTGCGCTACATGAAGGTGCTTATACAGCAAAGGAAACAACCAAATAGAGCCAGCAATATGAAAAATCTTTGTTGATCTGCAGTGTTATCCTACTTTTGTTGTTTAGGATTATCTGTCTTGTTCTTTAAGCCTTGAACAGCTTGTCCAACCATATATTAGATTACTATCAGGATAGCATTAAAGTATAGATCATATATTTCAGTAGGATTGACTTTTTCTTTTCTGCAATGCATTTCTATTTGAGGATCTAACTGAACTTTTGCCAGGAAGAACAAGGCTTTGATAGAGGAACTAAACAAACCACTACCTGGTTCAAGTGACCTCCATTTCCCTACCACGTACTCACAGTCTTTTCTGAGACAATGCATCGCTTGCCTATGGAAGCAGAATTTGTCATACTGGAGGAACCCTCCCTACAATTCTGTCAGGTTTCTTTTCACTACTGTAATAGCTCTTCTCTTCGGCACAATCTTCTGGGACCTCGGTGGCAAAATGTAAATCCTACGACATGTTGACATTTAACATTCTGAAGTAAATGCCTGCCTTCAATATGTTTTGCTTCTGGCACTATCTTAAATATATGTTTTTATCTAGGGAGAAAGCACAAGATTTGTTCAATGCCATGGGGTCCATGTACGGCGCAGCTCTGTTCATCGGTTCTGTGAATGCTACTTCAGTTCAGCCAGTTGTGGATGTGGAGAGAACAGTTTTTTACCGTGAAAGAGCTGCAGGCATGTACTCAGCTTTTCCATATGCATTTGGGCAGGTGAATGGCTTTTACTGTTACTTTATTCAGTTTTGAAATTCAGGGTTTGACTTTTGGGCAGGTGACTGGCCGTTTACGGTTAGCTTCTTCATTTTTGAAATTCAGGGCATGATATACACCACCCAGCTTGTTTCCTTGCAGGTTGCCATTGAACTCCTTTATGGGCTGGTTCAGGCTAGCATATACGGGGTCATAGTTTATGCGATGATCGGATTCGAATGGACTGCTGCCAAATTCTTCTGGTATCTTTTCTTCATGTACTTCACGCTGCTCTACTACACATTCTACGGCATGATGGCCGTGAGCCTGACACCAAACTATCAAATTGCCGCAATTGTCTCGACGGCATTTTACTCCATATGGAACCTTTTTTCTGGGTTATTCGTCCCTCGACCGGTGAGTGCGCAATCACATCTCTGTTACTTTGCAACCAACGTATCCCCCTTTATATTACGGAAAAAATAATTACTTCTGTTTTTTCACTTGGCACTATGTTCAGGACGTTCCTGTTTGGTGGAGATGGTACTGCTGGATATGCCCTACCGCGTGGACGCTGTATGGGTTGATCGTATCCCAGTTTGGTGATGTTACCAAGCTTATGGATGACGGGACCCCTGTGAATGTCTTCGTGGAGAACTACTTTGGGTTCAAGCATAGCTGGTTGGGATTAGTGGCCGCTGTAATTGTGACCTTCACGGCTGTCTTTGCCTTCTCTTTTGCGTTTGCTATCATGAAGCTCAACTTCCAGAAGAGGTGATGACTCTGTAGTCTATCGTGACCAAGTAAGGGGCTATTTGGGAGATCTCCAGCTGGAATATATGGGGTTAGAATAATGTGGTTCCAGTTCTTGCTTTTAGTCTATCATCAAAGCACCCTTAATCTACCTAGAATTCATGGAGATAGACAGATAGTGATCTTTCAAGGAGGCCCTGCAGACTCTGCTTTTCTTCTGTATTTTGTCAAAGCCTAGAGGAATGGTGAAACCAGAACTGCTAGATCGAGTAACACGAATTTTCAATTGTGTTTGTAATGGATGTTTGGAAAGCTGTGGAATGTGTACATGCAAAAGGAGATTTTCGACTTGGTACTGGTTAAAGTGGGTAATGATGGTAGTGCATGGTAGGATGAATACAACACAGGATCTAAGATAGTAGTGGCAGCTTCTGAGGCCGATCATCACGTAAACATAGTAAATCTCTGGGCAACGTCAGTTCTGAGATTGTTAACATTAACACTATAACAGGCCCTTGATATGCTCTCCCCTTGCCAGCAGGTCTCTCTGGTTTTGTGGTGGAGAACGTCGCAATGATGCATGATTTTGAGGCGAGGCCTCAGGCTACATTATTGCTGACCAGCTTTGTGTCCAAGGCGTGTACACAGTAGCACTGTACCAGTCGACCGGGGCACGTGGTTTCGTGCCGGAACGGCGGGGGCAGTACGCTGGTGCTGGTACCACCATGCTCCTCGCCTCTGTTTTCTCTTCCCCTGTATACACCCTCCTGTTCGCTCTGTCTGGGTCTCTGTTAGTCGGGGCCCAGCTTTCTATATGGCCCTGATTCCTCCACGATGCATCGCTGCAATTTGCAGTCTCAGACTGTCAGCAGGGAGAACCTGCGCCCATCACGTTGCTCGGTCGTGCCCATTGCTGTTCACATGCATACAGGAGTAGTATCTAGCAAGTGCCATTGCACGTCTTGAGACCACGTGCACGTGCACATATATATGATCGGAATTAATGGACTTATGGACCCAATCCTTCCATATATCGTCCATTACATGCCCACGCCTCGTATGTGCACAAGCGTGCGTATATGCATGCATGAATGGTGTAGCTAGCTAAGCTAGGCAAACCGGCAAAGTCACACGTGTGTGTGTGTGTGTGTGTGTGTGTGTGTGTGTGTGTGTATATATATATAGAGCAATCTATATTGCAAAAAAAAGCTAAATAAGTAATGTCCTGCATATTGATTATTAGGTGTCACTTTCTTAGTAGGCAGAAAGTGATTATTTTAATGAGTGATATCTCCTTTTAATAGTCCAATATCCTTTTGATGTTATTTCTCGGAAGATGTTTCAGGTCGGTATTGTGATATCTCTTTATTGGATCGGACCTTTCGATGGAGTGTGGTCTTACTTTGCAATTTCTCTGATACAGTAGACTCACGCACACAGCTAAGCTATCATCCCATGGTCGGCAATCCTTCCGTAAGTGGCCACGATATGCTTCTTTTTGGCCACAGATCTTACATATGATGGAAATAGATACTATATAGGTAGCTGCACACGTGCCATATAGTCTACGGACACCATGCATATACTTGTGGATTCGGTGCAGCTAGCTGCAATTAAAGTGTCTGACAATCCAACACGATGCTTTCTCTTTCAATCGCTACGTCGTTGACGAAAGGGACAGCATGGAAAAAAGCAAAGCTTACACTCTCTCCACTCTAGCTAGCTAGAGCTCTCCATCATATGTACGGCCACGACGCGACGAACACATATGTGCGCGATCCAGGCCATTATATTTTTGGCACGTTTAATTAGCATTAGCTAGGTCGCCTATGTGCGGCATAGCGCTCCACACGTACGCCTTATTAATCTCCACCACCACGTACCAGTAGGGTCACAGTAGTAGATATGACAAAGTGAAAGATTCGCTGCTGGCGTGTGTACGTGTCGGCCGCGCCAGCAAGGTAGTAGGACGTCGATCGACTACTGTGCACGCACGCATATCATGCACGTGTTGAAGAAACACGTAGGACGGCTAGGCTAGGCTAATAACGACGCGACGGCAGCAGGCAGAGCCGCGCGCTGTGTCGAACTGTCGATCTCGACTAGCTCGCTTTTAGGTGGCAATCGATCGAGTCGCGGCGTGGCGTGTGCATTGCATGGTTGCCCACCACATGAAGAATTCTAGTGTAGTTTTCTTTTCAGTCTCGCGAATCAAATAACGGAACGCATGTGCAAAATTTTTTCTGATCAAACTACTAGCTAAAAGTAAGTACGTAGTACTCGTTAATAAAAAAAAGTAAGTACGACATAGTGGACGACGATAATAGAGCTAGCTCTAGCTATGCCACGTATCCAATAATATAGGAGCGACTACTCCTATATAGCTAGCATATAGGTCCGGGTGCATGCATCGATTCGACACAGACGAACCTGAAGCGCGCGCGAGACAAGTGGAAAGTGGCGATCGAATATTAACACGTACGGATGGGATGATCGATCTATCGGCCGTTTGAATCAAATCAAATACACGATGGATCGATGATATATTCGCTCGTGGCCTACTCCCTCTGTCCCCAATTCCAATTAACAGTCGTCCAAGCTACAGCGCTGTGTCCCTGAAGGATTGTTGTCTCCTACGCTGCTCTCTGTTATGTAGTTGTACGGTGAGTAGAATCGTTGGAGAGAGAGCAAATAACGCACACAGGGGGAGAGAGAGTATAGAGCATTAATGACAACACATGCAGAGGGGAGAGATACAGCAAGGAAGAGAGAGCCAAGAGCATTAATTACGCGGACCATTCAACTACCGCATCATTTCTTCATAGGGGATAACAGGGTCTTTTGTTTACTGCATTTGGTATTGAGATTTTTTGTCCGACGATCGTTAATTAGAGCAAGTATTATAAGGCCACCTCAGCTAGTTAAATAGTACTACACATCAGCATAATCCTATATGGAAGAGAGAGAATAGGAGAGAGAAAAAACGGGCGTCTCGCGGCACTACGCTCAGCGAGTAGCTAGCTTTTTTTCCGAGCAGTAGAACTGCGTATCTTTTTTATTAAGAAGATGACTCAGGGAGTAGCTAGCTAGAGCGCATAATGATGGATTATGCATGCGTGTCGATCGGCTGCGGGCTCTTTATCGTCGATCGATGGATGGATGACGTATACATGATCATCCACTGCTGCATGCATGTCAGTCCCGGCGGGTTGTTGTATGTGGACGCTCGCTCGCTGCATGCATTATATTTCCTTCACGTATATATACACGTACTGTACGGTTGTATCCCCCGCATTTCCCAGGCACTAGTGTGCACGTATATAATGCAGCGGCCAGTGACGATACGTGACGTGTCCTCGTTCACGCGACACTTGCACGCGGCCAAATAAAATTAAAAAAAAAAAACGACAGGCGGGGGTTCCTGGGCCTGCTGGGATCGGCCACGCGTCGCCCGGCGCCGCCTCCGTTGACGCCACGAGCCCTTTCACTGCGGATCTAGCTAGCCACGGCGCCGGCAGCCGCACACTTGGCGGGCACTAGTCGATCTAGCTCGATCAGCGAGCGCATCCAGTTTGGACGGGCATCCGATGCCGATCCGATGGACACAACAAGATGCATGCACGGCGGCTAGCTAACTGTATACCAGCTGGGTCACGGCGGCTATTGGATCCTGCCTTGTTCACATATATGATATATATCCCGATCAAATTGACGCCTGCTCGATCTGCCCGAGATAAACACGTACAGTACAGATGAGTAGTGAAGTTAAACCTCGTTCACGCCCAGACAGCTGCATGCATGCATGCCCCCCGATCATGAGAGTAACCTGTTGTTCGTGTAGCTAGTGTGCCTATACGTATGTGAGATATGCGGCGCGACATGACGTTGATGTGATGTGCGTGAAGCATATGCATGCGCTGCTGTCTTGGCGGCAGTCACACGACACCCACGGCGCCACGCAACAGACGAAACCAACAGGCTAGGCGCCGTCGTCCACGCGTCGGACGGCGGCGCCCGCTCGAATATATCCACTTGGGCCGTGAGCAGAGCGGAGCGGAATCCCCAGCCGGCATCCCCCAGCCGGAGCCGCACACCTGGCGGACGCCACGTCGGATCGGAGAGCTAGCTAGCAGGCTGGTCGGGTCATGCTCATCCACTCCAGCTGATGATGGAGTGAAGGATACCGGCCAGCAGACAGCAGATTTGGAGGGTTGTACGTTATGGTCTGGTCACGGCGGCCGGCGAAGGAGATGATGGAGACAAAAGAGAGAAGGCGTACCGTACTAGTATGCCGCGAGGGAGGCGGGCACGCCTCTTGTCGTGTGTCGCGGTACGTACTTAATATGCAACTCCTTACGTACGTGTGTGTACTGCTGCGAGGCGATTATGATCTCGATCGTGCATCACGTACGCAAAGCCACGCCACGCGTTTGGGGGGTACAGCGATTTAGTTTTCTCACACCCCCGCGGAGAAAAATATATGTCGCCTGTGCCTTGCGTTGGGATTTTTGTTTCGCCGAGGAACAGCGCCTACGTGGAATGCTCAGCTCATTTTGTGGTGGGACTACCATCTATATTCCTGCCCGCGTTGGACCTACTCTTAGCCCACAGAGATCCGGTCCATCATATCAGTTCTATCGTCCCATGGCATATTCTATCGTCCCTCAGCTTCGTCCCGTCTCGCACGGCAGAGCACGTCGTGCTCCAAGATTGCAACACGCCGCCTCGTGACAGGTACTCTTATATTGGCGGGTGCAAATAAAAACTTGCAAACGGACGATCGATTTTCCATGCACCACGACGCGCTGCATTGACGCGCACCCATCACCCACCACCACTCTCCTCCATGCATGGCAACATGAACAGGCACATGGTATGTCCATCAAGCTGGGCCCCACACGGCGCCCACAGAGCACAATGGCCTGGTTGGTGGCCCCCCCACCCGCCTGTACATATAGCCCCCACCCCCCACCCACCCGCCTCCATTTCACACCTCCCCTTCCCCGCGAGACCCAATCAATCTCTACGGAGGAAGCACACCACGCGCCGACCGATCCACAAGATGTGGAGCTCCGACTCCGACCACCACCTCGCCGCCGCCTCCTCCTTTTCCTCCTCCACCACCACCACCACCTCCGCCTCCCCGCCGCCGTCCCCGCCTCCCCCCGCCGCCTCCCTCCGCCGCCCGCGCAACCGCACCACCAGTCGCCGCAGCCGCCGCCGCGCCGCCAACAACAACAACAACAGGCAGATCGCCCCCGCCCCGACCGCCGCCGCCGCCACGGAGCCCGAGGCGGCCGAGGACGTGTGGCGCGGGGCGCAGTGGGAGGCGGCGTGGCCGGGCCGGCGCGACGCGAGGCCCGTCCTCCTCGCCGGCGGCGAGGGCCCTGACGACGGCGGCGTGGGGCGGTCACGGAGCCTGACGGACGACGACCTCGAGGAGCTCAAGGGCTGCGCCGACCTCGGGTTCGGGTTCAGCTACGACGAGATCCCCGAGCTCCGCGGCACGCTCCCGGCGCTCGAGCTCTGCTACTCCATGAGCCAGCGCCTCCTCGACGACAAGCACCACCAGGCCGCGGACTCCGCCGCTCCCAACGACGCGCCTCCGGC
This sequence comes from Urochloa ruziziensis, assembly GCA_015476505.1. Lineage (NCBI taxonomy): Eukaryota > Viridiplantae > Streptophyta > Magnoliopsida > Poales > Poaceae > Urochloa > Urochloa ruziziensis. The sequence continues at coordinate 20,461,341 of CM027121.1, forward strand.
GTCGCCGCCCGTCACCAACTGGAAGATCTCCAGCCCCGGTAAGTAAAGCGATCCGAAGAATCCGTGCGGGACTTGGATTGTTTCTCGCCTTGGTCACTGGAGGAGAAATTTTACCCAAACTTGTCCACATCAAGATGGGATCTATCTTATCCCGTCACGGAACCACGAACGCCCCGGCGCCACTCGTCGGCGTGCGATTTGGTCTCTCTTTTGTCAGCGAGCATCTGTTCTGTTCTTACTTCTTACCCATTCCGTGTCTTGTTCGTGGATGATGTCGCAGGCGACAGCCCCGACGAAGTGAAGGCGCGGCTCAAGTACTGGGCGCAGGCGGTGGCGTGCACCGTCCGCCTCTGCAGCTGAGCGCGCCGGCGACGCCGGCCATCCACACCGGCGAGCGCACCACGCCGCCGCCGGAAGAAACGATCGGCCGCCAATAACGACGACAACGACAACCTAATGACCGACTGATGATCAACCTAGCATCCCGCTGGACGATCGAGTCGATGGACCGGATCAGATCGCGAAAGGCGTTGTTGCTCGCTGCTGCAGCTGTAAAGTGATCGGAGCGCGGCGTCCCTGCTGCGGCGGGGCGTTGGCGGCTGCCATGATTGCAGCTGTGGAGTTTGGTAGCGCACATGTGCTGGTGGGAGGCTGGGGAGGAAGGTTGGTTGCCGACTTGCTGTGCTCTGATCCAGCAGCTCCAGCTCAGCGACCTGCCTCTCCTCCTAGTGCCAACCCAGCCAATCTCCAGGAGATAAACCATTTCTAGTAACCTATCGCAATAATGTTCGGAGTAATTGATTAATGTAGTTCATATTGGTAGGGGATCAGTGTGAATAAATAAATTTGATGGATCCCAATCTTGGTGTTGCTGTTCTTAATCATTGGTCGCCACAGCTGTCTGCTTCATTTGCTGTTGTTAATCATTATTCATTGCTAATCCCTTCTCCCCTTTACGACTTGTTTATAAAGTGTTGGTGCAAGGATTTGGGGTTGCCTCCGGCCGGGCTACGCTTTGACTAGAACCGGAGCTGTTGGATTCGGAGGAAAACAGACGCAATCATGTGCGCTGCTGTTTGTCAAGTTTTTTAATGCGTTTCCAGCTCGATTACAAAGATTCCAAGCCAGATACCACCTGGACTGGAGGCTGGCTGACAGTTAGGAACGCCCAACTTTTAGAACATGACAATTTCTTCTACTACATCAGTCCCATGTGAACAGTCAGACAATTAAGAAGAGCCTTTTGTCATGTTGCCATGCATATGCAGTGACAACTGGAAACAGAAGAATTGTTTATTTATTTTCGCGATTCTGCTACAGTAAAGAGCTTGTTCCACTAACTAGGAGGAGTAACCAAATCAAGTGAACAGTCAAAGGCAAAAATGAAAATAAAGAAAGCCACTAGTTCTTTCACCTGACCCGGCGCCCGTTCCTTCGCCGGTTACCATGATCCTCTCTGTTGTTGCAACTGTCATGAAAATTGAAACTGAACGACAAAAAGGACTCGGGGCTCATGAATTCGGTGCAGGAAAGACGATGATTGCTTCAGTGAGAGTTCCGTCGGCTTGCGCCACCACTGCAGCTTCACATGAACGCTGTGAGTGTGTGGCCAAGCGCCCGCTCGCCACCACCTGTCGGCCTCGGCCTCACTGTTGGGCACATGAGTTCGCGTGCCCCGTTAATTTTCTTCGCCTGATCATTGTGGCATAGCTAGCTGCCAAATCCAAATGTTTGTGGTTATCTAGCTGCCGACATGGTCATTCGGGTTCAGTTCCCATGGTAATTTTAATTTGTTCTTGTTATCTAGTGGCCCCTTGCGAATTTACTGTCTGTTTTTAGTGAAAAGAGAGGACACCTATTCCTGATGCGCTGGCCAGACAGTACGTGTGAATGTGTGATGTGGTCTGGGCAACAGTGCTGTCTAGACAGCCGGTTCCATCTGCAGAAATTACTACGGAGTAGACAATTAGCAACCACACACACGCAGATGCCTGTCAGTGGTTGGATGGATCGATCACAAGGCTGGCATTACATACCCAGAACACTATCAATCAGCCAGCCTGAAACAAATAAAGCCTCGAAAGCAAACCATGCATGCATATTAAGGCCTGCTTCCCTTCCATAGCTAGCAACCGTGCTGCAGGGACAGAATGGAAACACACCACATTGTGGGAGCAGGCAGAGGCAGCAGGCGCCCACGCATTATTATATTATTCAGATTCAGATTTCAGGAGGCATCTAGTGGGTGGCGCGATGGCCCTCCAACACTGTTCGTCCGGCGTGGCGCTGGATCTCGATACAATCCGGTGGGCCATGTAAGGCGTCTCTTCTGCTTGCTCTAGCTCGACTGGTCCAGCAGCCCCAGATGTCGACGTGGCATCTGCCTCTGCGTCTCCCAGTCCCAGCCCCAGTGCACGCCTCGATCGATACACAGGACGCCTGTGTAGAGTGTGGTTAGGCTGTTTTCAGAACTCGTTCGTCGCGCGCGGGTGAGCATCATCCTGAAATGAAGATTCTGATTTTAAACATGGGCTGTGGTGGCATCTTTGTGTTTTCATGAGGGGCTACAATTTGCATGGTGTTTGGCATGGCGTGAGTGTTGATGTGCACGTTTGTATAATATGATGGAATAACAAACCTCTTTATTACTTCTTTTGTAGATTCGTTTCAAAAAGTTGTGTACCCAATCAAAAGGGTCAATGGGCGGGACCATAGTGGCAAATGGGAAGCAAAGATTCATAGCATGAGGTCACTGTCACCGTGGGTCTCTCAAATGAAGATTATGATTATCGGAATATCCCACCCTGTATCAACAAGTTTGATATATAACATACAGGGTATATATGTGTGCTCTAAGCTATCACCACACGAAATTTGAATTTAAAACATTTTGGGCAATGCGAGAGGAAACAAATGTTAATCTCATTACGAAGTAAAATAAAACAATTTCGTATTCTGTATGATGGGTACATATTGGCAAGGCAGGGGTTGAGCCTGCATCAGCATGCAACCTCCCCCCCCCCCCCCCCCCCCCCCCCCCCCCCCCCCCCCCTCTTGGCGAAGTAGGCAACCTTGCCTATGCAAGCTGCTAACTCCTTGCCTATGCAGTGGTCATCACCCATCTCCAGAACATTATTAGTTCGTTAAAAATAGTGTACATCTAGTTGGGAGGTCATAGAGCGAACAAATTAATGGATCATACATGTTGTTATTCTTAATCATTGGCACTTGATTTGTTTATCACTGTTGACTGAAACTATTCTGCACAAAGATCTGCAGTTTTGCGTTTTGACTGAAACAAAATTAGTTAAGCACTGTTGGATTCAGACAAAAAGAAATGCAGATCATGTGCCATACATGATCTAGTGGTGGCAGATTAGAATCCGGAGATTTGACCAAGATAATTAACTTTTGGAGTCAGTTCCATGTGAAATTAGAGACTATCTTTCTACACCCTTAAAAAACTCCAAGAAATGAGATGAGAGGTACATGGCGTCTTCAGTTAACTCCTCTCGTTTCACCTGGGAATCGAAACAATTGCACCTGATGATCAGTTAACTCAAGAAGAGGGAGGGAGCCAGGGAGGTACTCCGTAGGACCGTAGGAGCCGTTTCCATTATTTACCATGAAAAGTTACCGCTCCCGCTAGTGCCCACCTACATTACACCGATACTTCACCAAAGTGACGTACCGGTATCGGATACGTATCCGATACCGATACCCCCCGATACGGCGTCGATACGGTGTCGGGCGAGTATCGGTGACTGCAGTAAAATAAATAAATAAAATTAATCCCGATACTTTCTCGATTCTTATCGATACCTCTTCGATACTGGGCAGCCCATAACAAATCACTTCAAATCTTATCTGTAGCTGAAAATTTGGCCATGTGGCTTGTATCACTGGAACATGGAACCTCGTTAAGTACTATTCTATCTTAGCTATTCATCTCTAATTATCTATATGTTGAGTTGGTCAGCATGATTTTTCGTGTATAATTATATATAAATATATATTTTATATATATGCCGTATCGGCGTATCCTGGTTTTTGCCAAAACTCTGTATCGCTGTATCCGTCGCCGTATCCGTGTCCCGTATCGGTGCAACGTAGGTGCCCACTGCCTAGAACTCGCCTGACGGTTCACCTGATCCGGCATCTCTGTTTGTTTCTTTTGCCGGTTAGCCTGATCCGATCAGGCGAAAAGAGCAGAGAACGGCGGAAATGAATTGATTGCGTGGGGGAAGATGGGTCGATGGCAGTTTCATGCACGCTGCTTTTCATCCACAGTTTCTTTTTTTTGAAAGAATTTTCAACCACAGTTTCGTTCGTCGACCGCTACTGCAGCGCTTCACATGAACACACTGTGTGTGAGGCCAGGCCAGGCCCTCGTCAGTTGCTGTGCTGGTGGCCACATGATTTCGCGTGCCCCGCTGCTGCTGATCATTAGTTCGTTCTCAGATGGAGTTAATGGCGCCTGCCGTTCCTGTTCCTTCTCCTAATCATCGTACCTGCAAGGCCAATCATTCATTTGACGGTGCCGTACCTACAGCGCCCTTCTTTACCAACATACATGGACTGTTTAATTTATTTTACAAAGGGTAATTTCTCCATTCTAGTCATTCAGGAACGCAATGGCATTTCCTGACAAAATGCCACTTGTTAATTTGATCTCCTATCTTACAATCATGTGTGGTCTTGTTCAGTGCTATCCGATCCGACCATGAAGAGGAACTATCTGCGATCACATGACTGTCAGCATCACAGTGCTGAGAACGACGCTCCAAACTACTCGGAGTCAGTTCTCCAAGTGATCCTAGTAGTTCCGGCTCTGTAGAGGCATCGGACACTGTGTATCCTTCCGGCAGATCGTCCGGATTGAGGGTCCTAGTAGATCTAACCCGTAGGAGTCGCTCCCAGAGAAGTAATCATCCGCCTGGACGATGTCCTTCATCTTCTGCTTCTGAGCAAGCGCGCAAAAGCCAGGGGTCTGGACAGTAATGACCTCAGGGCTCTGGACGCGTGTGGGTTGAGCGTTTACGCTCTGCGATGACTCGGCGACGCGACCCTCAGAAGCCGGATCGGAACCGAGTGATTGTAGATCTGTTCCCGACTAGTCTGGCCTCGCGTTCTGCGATGGACTCAGCGGGGTAGAGCCGGCACGATCAGATGCGATCGGACCGGATTGGGCCGTGATGGCCGAAGTTGGCGCCAGAGAGGAGACCTCCGTGGCGTCCGTAGCTCCTGCCGCTTGGGTATCCAAGGCGGCGGTGATGGCATCCCCGAACTGGATCTCGACTTCGTCGACGTCCGGGAGGTTGCAGCTGTCCAAGATCTTGACGCGATCCATCGAGCTTACCAGATTGATCTCGGCGATACCCCCTACCTGGCGCGCCACTGTCGGTGATATTATCTCCGGCAGTATTCCACGGGGTAGCCCACGGAAGTGATTTGTAATGCAGGGAAGATCGCAAAGATTGGAAGCAGGATGGTTAGGATGGACAGACACAGGGGTTTATACAGGTTCGGGCCGTCGACTCGACGTAATACCCTACGTCCTGTTTTGGGGTGTTATATTGCGTGGGATTCGCTATGAGTTGAGATGTTGTCTCGTGAATCGAGTTGGCTTGAGTTTCGATGTTTTTGAGGGGGTCCCTACCCGCCTTATATATCGGGGGGCAGGGTTACAAGTCGGTTTGTATCCGATCCTATCTCTAAGAATACTTTCCTTCTTTACAATAATTCCTATTCCAACTAGGACTTTTCCTTCCAGATCCTTCCTCCGTGCGCCGACTTGTCCCGCACGTCTTCAGGTCCAGAACGATGGGTTGAGCCGCCCCCTTTTGGTGGGCTGCCAAGCTTGCTCGTGAGGTACCCGGGTACTATATCCCCCACATTACTCCTTTTAAGTATACTCAAATTGAGATTTTTTATTATAATTGGAGAAAACTTCGATGGCTCACATTGACCGACAGCGGCTGATCCGAGGGCCACAAAGGTAGGAGGAAAGTGGAGGAAATCAGATTGAGGAAAAAATTTCCTCCATGTATCTCTATGACGAGTGGGCCTTGGAGGAAAAAAATTCCTCCACTTTTCTCCATAAATGTGGGGATTAGGACATGGCAATAATTGCATTTTAGTTGTTCTTAATTTTTAACAAGGGTAGAACGGTAACTTCATATATGTGAAAGTAACGTTTGTATGTAGTATAGTTTTTCTTTTTTTAAGAAGACGGCGGCAGATTCGTGGGTGCGGCAAGCGATAGGGTCGTCGCCGCCGCCAGACGGAGGCCACCGCGCGCGGGGATGGCTGCAGCTCCGGCCCCTTCTTGCTCTTTCCCACAGTCGAGCGGAGACGGTGGCGGCGGGCGGGGCCTCGCAGATTGGGCGCGCCACCGCAAGCGCCGCCGTGAGGAGCTACGCAACGAGATAGGCACGCGAGCGAAGGAGATGCGGGTCTAGAGGAGCTGGGCACGCCTGGACCGGCTGGCGACCACCAGCTCCAGCGACGATGACGAGCCGGGCAGTTATTTGTTCAGTGTCCATCTATTACACACTATTGTTTGGATTCAGATAGGATGTTAGATTCGAAAATACTTTGCGGAGTCCATCTCTATTTGTGATGCAATATTGAGATAGTCTAGTTTATATTTATTATGCTTGTCTATGGTGTTAATTTCACACTAGGTTCAGTAGTATCAGTATGAATATCGAGTTATAGTAAATTAGCTTATCTGACAGTATTGAGTAGTTCTCAATGGATAGACATGTTTATATTAAGGTGAATGGCAAAACTATTGACTGGTGATTACATATTAAGAAAACAAAATATTAGATTAATATTATCATTTAAAAAGTAATGTTACTAGCAAAGTTGATAGGAAATAGTGAATAAAAATGTATGAACATGTACCATGGAGGTTCAACACTAGTTGATGTTTCAGATGATGGCTTGTGCTTGTGTTTCGAAGGGACTGGTGATGGCTTGATGGACACTGCAAAGGTGAGTTGTAGCATACATTAGGCAATTTTTCTATTTTCTGCTCATTTACTTATCTATTTGCTGTTGTCACTTGCCAACCAAATTTGAATAGGATGCAATGGTATTTGATCTGTGTATCTTCTTCTAGATACTTTATATTCAAATTCTCCAAAATATGTGCCCATCAGGTTTTTAACAAGTATAATCTGCATGTTATATTTTACAGGTCATACACTACTCCCAATATGCTCTGACTACCTTAAAAGTCTGTCCATCATCGCTGACTTATCTCAGGTTGCATCCCATGACAATCCCAATGTCACGCTTCCATGGCAATTCATTTTGATTCTAATTTTAATGCTGCTATATTTTTTATGTGGTTATGTTGTAACAAAATCCACAAAGTAAACCCAAATTATTGGAGAAGATATTTATCTTTTTTAAAAATAACTCACAAGATGTTTTTAGTAATAAGAAGGAAAATCTACTGTCAATGTTGCTAAGGTTCTGTATGAATCAGAAACTCACTGCTAGGTGTTTACAAAGAATTTTCAGTAATGTTTGACCAATAAGCTACAGAAAGGTCAGTGAGTAAGAGCAATAGCTGATTACAAGGCCAGTCAAACTGCTGAAGTTGCCTAAGTGCATCACCATGTCAGCATTCCCTTCTTTGAGGTGTCGATCACATGTCCTGCAAAGTAGGTTCCAAATATATGACATAATAGTGCATCAATGTTTCATGACATGTGATCTAGTAAAATATCATAACAGTTACTTATCCTATGAGTTGTTCAAGATGCCTAGCAGTCAAGTACTATAAGAGGCAGTATCAGCCTAATTTATAGTTTACATGCTTGATTAGGCTTTTCAGACCCATTTGGTTTCTAACTCTCAGCCTCCACAGCTTTACATAAACGTGTTGTGCATCATCATTCATTTGGAGGAAACTCTCATGGAAACTCTTTGTAGGTACATCGCTTTCATCATGCTGTATCCAATCGGGGTCGGACCAGGAGAAAGTAAGCTCAGGAGGTCTTCTTACAACAAGGTCACTCTTGAATTCTTGAATCCAGTTAAACTGAGCTTGGTTCTTGCTTCCTTGCAGTGTGGACTATGTACCAAGCTCTCCCGTATGTGAAGAAGAGGAACCTCTACTCAGATTTCTTCAAGAAGTTCTCCATGAGCTGCCATTCATTTCTAGTGGTACGTTGGCCCCGTGAAGTATCCGTGAACTGCGCGAGGGATTCGCGGAGGGAAGGGGGATCGGGCCGTCGCTGGGAGTGGGGAAATTACACTATGTAGTCTACACAATGACCTTATTACCCTTAATAAATAAAAGTGCTATTTTGTAGAGGTAATAGGAGGAAACGGGAGGAAATTCCAAGTACCGTAAAAGTAAATATCCTAAGCTATCAAAATAAGAATAAAAAATTATGAAGTATTTTTTCTAACATCAGCTTAAACTGCGCCTGTGCATGAAGAAATAAAAAAAAGACAAATTGTGTTAGGGGTATATTGAATCAAACAATAGTTTGAGTGGTTATTCAGACTTTGGCGATACTTGAGGGAAGTAATTTGAATGTTTTAGCGCAAATGAAGGGTACATAGTTATTTTAGAGCGTTGTGGCAGGACGGTGAATTAAAGCGACATTCATAATGTGTTCGATGGAATACCTGGAACGAAGAGAGAGGAAGATGCCAAGTCATCATGCCATGTCAACGCTAGTTGATCATGTGGAGGGGTATAGATCTGCTATGAATGACTTAAAAAAGTTTATGAAGCTAAAACAACACTTTAAAAGTTCGTGCTAATGACATCCCATTACAAGTTTATGAACTTTCGTTGCATTTTACTCAAGTTTTTTAGAGACAGCTTTAATTTTTGGATAAAGTTGAGAGGCACAATTAGCTATTATGCCAGGTCAGGTTTTGGTGTGTCTTTCTTGTCTAATTCACTCGTAGCACGTATACCCATGTGCTGCTAATGATGATAGCCTCCTCTAACACTACAGATCAGTTAGCTCAAAATAGTGCCACATCATATTTTTTATCTAGTTGGAGGAGAGACAAGAGTTATCACTCGAGACTCAAAAACAACCGTTGCAAATCCCAAACCTGCAAAACCGAATGTATTAGAGCAACTCCAAGAGACACCCTATCTCACTTGCTAAGCCAAAATCTGGCAATTCAACTTCAAAATAGAACTCCAACAGCCTCTCCATCTCATTTGCTATCCCATCTGGATCTCCAAATCCCTCCCCCCGCTTGCCAGACTTGGCAAGCCAGAATCGCTTGCCAAACTCGCTTGCCAAGCGCGGGCCCCATGCACAGCGGGTGCCTGCGGCATCGGGAGCAGCTCCACCTCGACGCGGTGCCAGGGGAAGGGGAGCGCGCGGAGACGGAGAGAAGGGGAGGGAGGCCGGAGTGGGACGTGACGACCGCTGATGGACGTCCTCGCGCCGCCGGGGAGGTAGGGGCCGGATGTGGTCGCACCGCCGGGGGGGCAGGGGCCGGATGTGCTCGCGCCGCCGGGGAGGTAGGGGCCAGACCACCGCCCGCCACCGTGGAGGGAGGGAGAGAAGGAGTCCAACCGGGGAGGTGGAGCCGGACCTCCTCGCGCCGCCGTGGAGGGAGGGAGAGAAAGGGTCCGGCCGGGGAGGTGGAGCCGGACCTCCTCGCGCCACCGCGGAGGTAGGGAGAGAAGGGGTCCGACCAAGGAGGTGGAGCCGGACCTCCTGAAAGAGCATCTAGGCCCCTAAATGTGTTTTGGTAATTAATGACAATCATCATGGACTAACAATTCTATTGAGATGATGAGATTAGGTTAGTCCGGATGAATGGATGAGCTTCAATGATTGATTACGACATATCGCCGTATATTGAAGCAAGAGGATGCTAAAGGAAAAGGTAAAAGATAGGTCGTTTTCTTTTACCGGTCCTAAGGAGTTTTAGAGAAGAAATTTGACCGGATTGATAGGCTAGATAGCCGTACTATTAAGAGGGGTCAATTCTGGTTGCTTGTTATGATTCTAGTGCTAACTTGCTCAAATAGTATAAGTGCATGCATGAGAGCTAACTTCGTTTTCGAAAGTTGAAGAAAACTCAGCCTTGCTGTTTTTGGTCAGGCGGACGGTCCGCCCATGGGGTGGCGGACGGTCTGCCTCACATTTGATTGAAGGAAAATCTGCTAAGTGTTGGATAAAAGGGGCCCTGCCGTTTTTCTTAGGCGGACGGTCCGCCGGGACAGGCGGACGGTCCGCAGGCTATTTTTTGCATATGGCGGACCCTTTCGCGGACCGTTCACGCAGAGACGATTTCTGGAGGTTCCAGGACACTTTTATAAGGCGGACGGTCTGCCTTTGAGAAACGTGGTCCTTAGTCGTGTGGTGATCGTTTTCTAACTAAGAGGCGGACGGTCCGCCCCTGTTGGGCGGACGGTCCGCCCCTGTTGGGCGGACGGTCCGCCAACCCCGTAACGGTCACTTCTGACACGTTTGACTTTTTGAAATAGTAGCCGTTGGGCTCGGGCGGACGGTCCGCCCCCTCTTCGGCGGACGGTCCACCAGTGCTCTGTTTTCACGAGTTTTACACATAACGGCTAGTTGGAAAGGTGGGGAGTATATATACTTATCCCACAGGTTTTGGGACCCTCTCTTGGCCATTCTGAAAGCTCACTTGACCCAAGAGTCCCCTCTCTCATTCCTCTCTCACTCATTTGCTAAGGGATTGCATTCTTGTGAGTGTGAGGAGTTCTAGTGCATTGCTTTGGATTGCATTGAGCATTGAGGCACTAGGAGAACATCAAGCAAGCGTCATTGGCTTGTTACTTTTGGAGGTTGCCGCCTCCTAGACGGCTTGGTGTGTGATTTCCATTGAGCTCTTCAATAAGATTGTGAAGAAGCCTTGGAAGATTGTGAGAGGTCTTGTGCTCACCTCACCGGAGCGGTAAAGGGTAACTCTAGTGGAATCGAGGTTTGGAGAGGTTCATTGCATTCAAGCCGGCTTATACATCAAGTGTGACTTGATAGAGAAGCGGTTGAAGCTTTGAATCCACCTCAACGTGGATTAGGGGTGACCGGCAAGTCATCGACACCACGGGAAATTTTCGGTCTCTCGTGTGATTGATCATTCCTTTACTCATTTACATTTTGCTATTTATCTTGATCATTTACATTCATAGAGATTGAATCATACTTGTCATCCTAGGTTGCAAACCTTGACCTAGTTTAGAATCAAGTAGAAATAGGTTTTCTCTTGTGTTACTAATAATTTTTATTAGTGCTTTGATTTTAGTTAAAACCGCCTATTCACCCCCCCTCTAGTCGGTATCCTAGATCCTACAAGTGGTATCAGAGCCGTGGTCTCCAATTTGCAAGGATTTAATCATCCCGGAGTAGGATAAATGGCTAGTGATAGCAAGAATCATGCGGGGAAACCACCCTTCTTTGATGGAAGCAATTATGACTATTGGAAGACTAGAATGATGGTCTATATCAAGTCAACTAGCAAGAAGGTGTGGGAAATCATAGAGGAAGGATATGTCATACTTGATCCCAAAGATCCTTCCCCATCGGATAGTGAAAAAGAAAATCTAAATGATCAAGCATTGAATTTGCTCTATAGTTGTCTTAGTGTTAATGAGTTCAATCGGATCAAGAACCTCAAGACGGCCTTTGAAGTTTGGGAAAGATTCAAGGAAATTTATGAGGGAACCACCACCGTGAAGGGAGCAAAACTCTTTGTATACAAAGGAAAATTTAGTGAGTTTGCTATGAAGAAAGATGAAAGTGTTGATGAAATGTTTGATCGATTGAACAACATTGTCAATGAGCTCAAGTCTCTCAACTTTGATGTGCCGGATCAAGATTTCTCTCACAAGTTTCTTAGGTGTCTCCCGGAGAAATATGAAACTATTGTGACTCTCTTGGTGAGGGAGGACTTGAGCAAGATTACCCCAAGTGAAGTTCTCGGTGAAGTGCAAACACATGACATATTCAAGAAGTCACAACGAGAAGCTCGTGGTTTGGCAAATGATGATGAGAAGAAAAGCATAGCCCTCAAGGCAAAGTCTACCAAGGAAGACAATTGCGATGAGGGAAATGAAATTGGTGAAGGCTCAATGGAAGAAATGGCCCTCATTGTCAAAAAGCTAAACCGAATCATGAAGAACAAGAACTATGGCAAGAAAGGGCAATCATCAAGCAAGAATCCATTTGAAGACAAGAAATGCTATGAGTGTGGTGAAATGGGTCACATCATCATAAATTGTCCAAACAAGAAAGACAAGTACAAGAAAAATGATGACAAGAAGAAGAAAAGAAAGAAATTCTTCAAGAAGAAGAAGAATGGTCAAGCTTACTATGTTGAGTGGGATTCCGATGCTAGCTCCGACTCCGATGATGATGATGATGATGAGGATGACAAGCCATCAAAGGGAGTAGCGGGCATCGCCATCAAGAAGGCTCCATCACTCTTCTCTTCTCCTTTTTGTCTTATGGCAAAGGGTGAAGCCAAGGTATCATATGATGATGATGATGATGATTTATTTGATGATGATGATGAACTAGATGATATTCCTTTATATGATGATCTTGTTAGAATGCTTAACAAGTCTAATGACTACATGTGCAATGAGAAGAAAAAGTTGATGGATTTGGAGAGAAAATACTCATCTCTTCAAAGTTCCTATGAGGAGCTAAAGACCACTCATGAGAATCTAAAGGAAACTCATGAGAAGCTTAAGGAAGCTCAAAACATCTCTCTTGCACAAGAAGTCAAAAGTCATGTGAGCATAGGTGTTGGTTGTGATATCTTGAATGATAGGTCATGTGCTCCTAGTTCATCTAACCCATCTTGTAGCTCAAGCAATACATCTTTCATGAATGATGGATTCACATGTGATGCCTCTCTTATGATTGAGAATGAATTGCTTAAGGAGGAAGTTGATAAATTGACCAAGAAATTCCGAGAGTCATTCGGATTTCACTAAGTGTGTGGAAACCCAAAAGGTTCCAATCAACAAGAATGGGATTGATTACACTCCTAAGAGAGGGAAAAAGGCTTTCATTCCCAATAACTCTACCTTCGGCAAAGCTCATGTACGATATGAAAAGGAGAATTCATTCAACTTTTGTCAAATTTGCAAGACTAGAGTTGAGCCATCTCACAAGTGCAAGGGCAAGAAAGATGTATCCTTTGATGCTTCATATGTGCTTAAGAAAAATGTTAAGGTTGAAGTATTTGCTAAGTTTGTTGGTAATCCTGAGAACAACACTAGAAAGATAGCTATATGGGTACCTAAGGTCTTGGTTACTAACATGCAAGGACGCAAGCAAGTTTGGGTACCTAAAAACTAGTAATCTTCTTATGTAGGTGGATTACAAGTCCGGAGGAAGACATTGGGTACTTGATAGTGGCTGCTCTCAACATATGACCGGAGAGGCTAAAATGTTTACTTCTATTGATGATGAAGCCGCCGGTTATGATAATATCATATTTGGTGATAATGGTAAAGGTGAAGTGAAAGGATTAGGCAAAATTGCTATTTCAAATGATTACACTCTCTCAAATGTCTTGTTGGTCAACTCTCTCAAGTATAATCTCTTGTCTATTACTCAACTTTGTGATCTTGGCTACAAATGCACCTTTACTAGTGATGGTGTTGAGTTGACCACTCTTGATGGAAAGAATTGCATTTTTAAGGGTTTTAGGCATGAAAACTTATATCTTGTGGATTTCTCATCAAGTCATGCAAATTTAGTTTCTTGCCTTTTCACTAAGTCATCAAAAGGTTGGTTGTGGCATAGAAGGCTTGCTCATGTTGGCATGAAACAACTCAACCGATTATTGAAATATGATCTAGTTGTTGGATTGAAAGATGTGAAGTTTGAGAAGGATAAACTTTGTAGTGCTTGTCAAGCCGGAAAGCAAGTTGCTAGCCCTCATTCATCCAAAAGTATCATGTCTACTTCGAGAGCTTTGGAATTATTGCATATGGATTTGTTTGGACCAACCACATATAGAAGTATTGGTGGAAATTGCTATTGTCTTGTGATCGTTGATGATTTTACAAGATACACTTGGGTATTCTTTCTTCATGACAAGGCCGACACATGCGACATCTTCAAGAAATTTGTGACAAGGGCCGAAAATGAATTTGAGCTCAAATTGAAGAAAGTGAGGAGTGACAATGGTAGTGAATTTAGAAACACAAGAATTGATGAATATTGTGATGAAAAGGGTGTCAAACATGAGTTCTCATCCAAGTACACTCCGGAACAAAATGGTCTTGTGGAAAGAAAGAATAGAACTTTGATTGATATGGCAAGGTCAATGCTCTCGGAATACAATGTGTCGGATTCTTTTTGGGCCGAAGCCATCAACACCGCTTGTCATGCATCAAATAGACTCTATTGCCATCGATTCTTGAATAAGACTCCATATGAGCTACTCATTGGAAGAAAGCCAAATATTTCATATTTTTGGGTCTTTGGGTGCAAATGCTATATTCTTAGGAAAGGCTCACGGTTATCAAAATTTCAAAGTAAATGTGATGAAGGATTTCTTCTTGGGTATTCATCTTGTAGCAAGGCTTATAGAGTATACAACAAGACTCATGGCATAGTAGAGGAAACATGTGATGTAAACTTTGATAAATCAAGTGAGTGTCAAGATGAACTAGATAAATCAAGTGATGTAAGAGATGCTATCAAGAATATATCAATTGGTGATGTGAGACCAAGAGAGGAAGATGAGGATGAGGATATGGATCCGAATATTTCTATTAGAGTGAACCCATCAACCTCTATACAAAATGATCAAGTTGAACAATCAATTGAGCCTAGCCATGAAGATGCTACAAATGATATTGCTCAACCGGAACCAATTACATCTCCATCTACATCAACTCAAGAGCCGGTTGTTGAAACAAGGGTCCCACACGTCATTGCAAAGGATCACCCCATTGATCAAATTGTTGGAGATATAAGAAAAGGTGTTCAAACTCGATCTCGTGTTGCTTCATTTTGTGAACACTATTCATTTGTGTCTTTTCTTGAGCCAAATAAGATAGATGAAGCACTTCAAGATCCGGATTGGGTAAATGCTATGCATGAAGAATTAAACAATTTCACCCGGAATGAAGTTTGGGAATTAGTTGAAAGGCCCAAGAATTACAATGTGATAGGCACTAAATGGGTGTTTAGAAACAAACAAAATGAGGATGGCATAGTGGTGAGAAACAAGGCTAGATTGGTTGCACAAAGATATACTCAAGTTGAAGGGTTGGACTTTGGTGAAACATTTGCTCCGGTAGTTAGATTGGAAGCTATTAGAATTCTATTAGCATATACTTGCTCTCACAACATCAAGCTCTATCAAATGGATGTGAAGAGTGCTTTCTTGAATGGCAAAATTAGTGAACTTGTCTATGTTGAGCAACCTCCCGGTTTTGAGGACCCAATGAAGCCGAATCATGTGTACAAGCTCTCCAAGGCTCTCTATGGACTTAAACAAGCCCCTAGGGCATGGTATGAGAGGCTAAGGGATTTTCTCATCTCACAAGGCTTCAAGATTGGGAAAGTTGATACTACCTTGTTCACTAAATGCATTGGCAAGGACTTATTTGTATGCCAAATTTATGTGGATGATATCATCTTTGGATCAACCAATCAAGACTTTTGTGAATAATTTGGAGAAATGATGTCTAATGAGTTTGAAATGTCTATGATTGGGGAATTGAATTACTTTCTCGGTCTTCAAATCAAGCAACTCAAGGAAGGCACATTTGTTTGCCAATCAAAATATGTGAAGGACTTATTGAAGAAATTTGGTATGGATGATGCTAAGCCAATCAAGACACCCATGGCTACAAATGGACATCTAGATCTTGATGAGGGAGGTAAACCGGTAGATTTAAAGCTTTATAGATCTATGATAGGTAGCTTGCTTTATCTTACCGCATCTAGGCCCGATATCATGGTTAGTGTATGCATGTGTGCTAGGTTTCAAGCCTCACCTAGAGAATGTCATTTGACCGCCGTCAAACGTATATTGAGGTATTTGAAGTTCTCACCCAATATTGGTCATTGGTATCCCAAGGGTGCTCATTTGAGTTAGTTGGATATTCGGACTCGGATTATGCCGGTTGCAAGGTTGATAGGAAGAGCACTTCCGGTGGCTGTCAATTTCTTGGAAGGTCACTTGTTTCATGGTCTTCAAAGAAACAAAATTCGGTGGCTCTTTCTACCGCCGAAGCGGAATATATTTCGGCCGGAAGTTGTTGTGCTCAATTGTTATGGATGAAGCAACTCTTCTTGATTATGGTGTGAATTTCAAAGAAGTGCCTCTCTTATGTGATAATGAAAGTGCCGTGAAGATTGCAAATAACCCGGTTCAACATTCAAGAACAAAACATATTGATATTCGGCATCATTTTCTTAGAGATCATGTGAGCAAGGGAGATATTAAGATTGATGAAATTAGTACAAATGATCAATTGGCGGATATATTCACCAAGCCATTAGATGAACAACAGTTTTGCAAGCTAAGGAATGAACTAAATGTCATTGACTTATCTAATGTGGCTTGAAACTTAGCTTTCTTATCATATCTAATTTATTATGCATTTACTTGCTCATTTTCATAAGTACATTCATATCATTGCATTGATTCCATGAATTTTGGCTGTATGATCACTCAAGGATAATTGAAAAGTCTCAAATTCCCAGAAGAATCAGTGCTAAAAGATACATGAAGAAATCAAAGAAAGAAGTTCAGAAAAACAAAAATGCAAGGAAATATTTTATGGTACGGCGGACCGTCCGCGGGTGCAGAGCCGGACCGTCCGCGGGTGCCTGACCGTCCGCGGATGCAGTGGCAGATTGTCCGCACGACCTGAGACGAAATTGGAACCGAGAAATTGGCTAAGTCTTAGGCGGACCGTCCGCGGGTAAGAGGCGGACCGTCCGCGGCGGGCGAGAAAAGGCGGGCCCACGTGGTTTTTGGATCAAATCTTAAAGGGCACCAGCCCCCTCACCCTAGCCCGACCAGAAGCGCCGCCACCCTCTCTCTCACGGTCTCTCTCAAGGGAAGAAGGAAGAAGAAGCCATTCATCTAGGGGGAGGACTTGGTGACTCCCGGACCGTCCGTGATCAACCCCGGACTGCTCAAGAAATCCTCCACTATGTCCTCTCGGTATTTCATTGATTCATCCATTGGTTTTCTTGGATTTCACACATGAACTAGATTAGGGTTTGAGATGGGGATTTCAATTTCAACCATGGATTCTTGCAAATGCTTATGGGATTGAGTTGGTAGAGTCATGGGCAACATATTGTAGTGATTTGACGCAGTTTGGTGGGGTAGAAACTGAGATCGATCGATGGATTTGAGGGAAGTTACTGTTCCTGTTCGTGGGCACAGTGTAACGGCGGACCGTCCGCGCCCTACTGGCGGACCGTCCGCCGCTCACTGTCGACTATGGACAGGACAGTAGCCTATTATTGGTTGGATTAATCTCAGTTTTATCAATGATTATTGCTTATATATATATCATTTATTCATGACAGCAACACTCGCATCAAGAAGGGAATGTTGAAGCCTAGCTCATCAAAGAGGGCACGAGTTGTAGAGTCGGATGAGGAATTTGAGCTCAGTGACTCAATGGTAGCACCTAGTGACACTGAGGTTGAGGAAGAGGAAAGTGAAGATGAACTCATTGATGTAACCATAAATCACCAGGGAAGAAGGTGGAATGGCTCCAACTTTGCATCTCTCAGGGCACCCTATCAGTACTCATTGCCTCGTGACACCGCCAATCTTTTCTTTCATACTCGTGTGCAAGAAGATGCATTCTTTGGCCACCTACTCAAGAAAAATGTATTCAAGCACCAGAAGATTGACTTCAATTATATGGCCACACAACCCGTGATGGTTGGAGTTGTGAACAACTTTGTGAACATAGAACTAAGGGATTTCCTTGAGAATCATTGTGATTGGAATGAAACCATCATTCGTCAGTTTTATGCCACAGTTGAAATTGATATGACTGAGAAGTCTCTTGAATGGATGACTGGCAAGAGTAGGTACCAAGCCACATTTGCTGAGTTTGCAGCCGCAAATGAGATCAACTATGAGTCTATCACCGATAACACGAGCTATGATGTGGTTGAGGAAAATTTCTTTGAGCTTCATGACATCACCGGTTTCTATGAGCCAAATAGAACTGGGATTGCTAGAGTCTACACCACTATCACAGGATTGAGGCACCATCCCGCTCTCATCAACAAGATCATCCGTGCCACTATTCTCCCAAAGAGTGGATACAAAGAAAAGTTCATTGGATGGGCTCCAAACATTGTGCATAATGTCATGAGCAATGAGAAGATGGATGTCGTTAATCTTATAATGTGGCAGATCTTGGAGAAGAAGACCAACATTGAATATAACTTGTACTTTGCTCCATACATAATGGCTCTCATTCTCACAAAGACCAAGTTCAAAGGGCAATGCAATGAACGTCATCTTGTGTACAAGCCTTTTCGGAATGACTCAATCTTCCTCGCACGGCCATTGACTCCTTACCTTCCAGGAGATGACAATGAGGCATATGTTAATGCCGAAGTTGGAGCAGCAGCAGCAGGGGGAGCAGCCCCAGAGGGTGCAGAGCATGCACAGGCAGAGGATGCAGATGCTCAAGCCATGCCACCACCACCCCCTCCTGAGTCTCAGCAGTATCAATGGGCACCTCCTGCCGGGTATTTTGACCCATACTTTGCTTCATTGCAGCAGTCTATGACTTCTCAGTTTCAGGAGATGCAGCTTGGTTACACATCTCACTTTGAAGCTTTTGGGCAGCAGATGCATAACTCCCTTCAGACCATGCAGCAGGGTTTTCAGCGGCAGCTCGACGATCGTCTCACTCAGTTTGGCACTCATCTTCAGCAAAATGTATACACTCCTATGATGAACAGGATGACTACCATGAGCAATGATCTCGATAGTGCGTTGGATGCACTCAACGAGAGGTTTGATGGGATTACAACTCATGAAGAGTTTCAGACTGTGATTGAGAGGCAGGAGCATCTTCAGCAGGATTTCGACGCTTTTCGAGGTCACTTCCACTCCTACTTCCCGGCACCTGCACCGCCGCCAGAGTTCTACCCCCACCAGCCGTATTTTGCTCCTCCACCGCCGCCCGAGCAGCAGCTCCCCTCTTTCGGTTCTTGATGACAAAGGGGGAGAGATCAATTGGAGGAGTGATCATGGAACTTTGCATTGTTTATTAGCATGGCATGCATGTGTGGTTTATTCTTGCATTTGTGATAAGAACTATGTTGGCTTGTAATAACTCTAGTACTTGTGTGGCTTGTGGTTGTGGACCTAGAACCCGGTTGAACTTGTTATGCTCTAGTTAAAAATCATTTGTGTTATTTGTTCTAGTTCCTATGTTTTCTTGAGGCTAATCTTCAAATGTTATCTTTCTATGAGCATAAACATATATATCCTGTGTAGCCTCGGTTGCTTTTTTTTAGGCGAGACTCCGTCAAAATTCTATCTATACATATATGAGAAGAGAAAATTCAATATTATATGCATATATGTAGGGGGAGTCATTTCCTACAATGAATTTTGTGATCACTTATTAAATCTTCTATCATGATTCTATTGGGATAAGTAAGTGTCTTCAAAACTCAAAAATCTCTCATATCACTCCTTTAAAATGGTTGTCATCAATTACCAAAAAGGGGGAGATTGAAAGAGCATCTAGGCCCCTAAATGTGTTTTGGTAATTAATGACAATCATCATGGACTAACAATTCTATTGAGATGATGAGATTAGGTTAGTCCGGATGAATGGATGAGCTTCAATGATTGATTACGACATATCGCCGTATATTGAAGCAAGAGGATGCTAAAGGAAAAGGTAAAAGATAGGTCGTTTTCTTTTACCGGTCCTAAGGAGTTTTAGAGAAGAAATTTGACCGGATTGATAGGCTAGATAGTCGTACTATTAAGAGGGATCAATTCTGGTTGCTTGTTATGATTCTAGTGCCAACTTGCTCAAATAGTATAAGTGCATGCATGAGAGCTAACTTCGTTTTCAAAAGTTGAAGAAAACTCAGCCTTGCTGTTTTTGGTCAGGCGGACGGTCCGCCCATGGGGTGGCGGACGGTCTGCCTCACATTTGATTGAAGAAAAATCTGCTAAGTGTTGGATAAAAGGGGCCCTGCCGTTTTTCTTAGGCGGACGGTCCGCCGGGACAGGCGGACGGTCCGCAGGCTATTTTTTGCATATGGTGGACCCTTTCGCGGACCGTTCACGCAGAGACGATTTCTGGAGGTTCCAGGACACTTTTATAAGGCGGACGGTCTGCCTTTGAGAAACGTGGTCCTTAGTCGTGTGGTGATCGTTTTCTAACTAAGAGGCGGACGGTCCGCCCCTGTTGGGCGGACGGTCCGCCAACCCCGTAACGGTCACTTCTGACACGTTTGACTTTTTGAAATAGTAGCCGTTGGGCTCGGGCGGACGGTCCGCCCCCTCTTCGGCGGACGGTCCGCCAGTGCTCTGTTTTCACGAGTTTTACACATAACGGCTAGTTGGAAAGGTGGGGAGTATATATACTTATCCCACAGGTTTGGGGACCCTCTCTTGGCCATTCTGAAAGCTCACTTGACCCAAGAGTCCACTCTCTCATTCCTCTCTCACTCATTTGCTAAGAGATTGCATTCTTGTGAGTGTGAGGAGTTCTAGTGCATTGCTTTGGATTGCATTGAGCATTGAGGCACTAGGAGAACATCAAGCAAGCGTCATTGGCTTGTTACTTTTGGAGGTTGCCGCCTCCTAGACGGCTTGGTGTGTGATTTCCATTGAGCTCTTCAAGAAGATTGTGAAGAAGCCTTGGAAGATTGTGAGAGGTCTTGTGCTCACCTCACCGGAGCGGTAAAGGGCAACTCTAGTGGAATCGAGATTTGGAGAGGTTCATTGCATTCAAGCCGGCTTATACATCAAGTGTGACTTGATAGAGAAGCGGCTGAAGCTTTGAATCCACCTCAACGTGGATTAGGGGTGACCGGCAAGTCATCGACACCACGGAAAAATTTCGGTCTCTCGTGTGATTGATCATTCCTTTACTCATTTACATTTTGCTATTTATCTTGATCATTTACATTCATAGAGATTGAATCATACTTGTCATCCTAGGTTGCAAACCTTGACCTAGTTTAGAATCAAGTAGAAATAGGTTTTCTCTTGTGTTACTAATAATTTTTATTAGTGCTTTGATTTTAGTTAAAACCGCCTATTCACCCCCCTCTAGTCGGTATCCTAGATCCTACACCTCCTCGCGTCGCCAGGGAGGGAGAGAGGGGGTGGCTGGCGCTGGCGACGTCGAGGAAGGGGAGGCCCCGGGGGCCAGCGTCTCCGGAGCCTTTGGGGTGGAAGGGAGAGGGAGAGTGCGATCGGGAGGGCCTGGAGGATAAGGAAGAAAGGGAGGGGATGAAGCTGACGCATGGTTCCCACGCTATGTGGAGAGGGAGAGAAGGCAACCGTTGGAATCTGGAGAGTGAAATTTGGAGAGTCTGTTGGAGTTCGCAACTCAGTATGGAGAGGAATTCTTTTGCCAAGTCGAATAGAGAGTCAAATAAAGAGTGAGAAATGGGGGGTCTCTTGGAGATGCTCTTAGATCCAAATGAGTCTTGGCTCGACCAGGTGACATGTCAGAAATGCAGCGTGGCACGAGCCCACATGTCAGAGGGGGAGGGCCGAATGAATGTTTGATCGGGTGAGGGAATATTTGTCTTGTATTAATGTACAATGTAAAATGCGAGGCTTAACGCAGGCGTCGATATGTCCGAGTGGTCAAGGAGACAGACTTGAAATCTGTTGGGCTACGCCCGCGCAGGTTCGAACCCTGCTGTCGACGGTTTATTTTTTTCCTTTAGTCTAGATTTTTTTTTTTTAGAATCTTTTAGTCTAGATCTAGAAGAAGATGAGTTGGCATAATTAACCACTAACCACCTCAACGGACGGAAGAGGAAAGCTGTTTCCCCCACCCCCCATCCCTAGGTGGTTTTGGATTCGATTACAGAAGACCCTAGTAGCACGGGAGGACTCGAAATCCGGCACGCAACGCCAACCCAAGCCGACAAGGATAGCAGCAAATCACCTGCGGCCTCCGCCCCTATTAATTCGTAGCTTGACCGCGCGCGGCCTTGCTGCTCCTCCGATTTGATTGGTTTGATTCCTTCCGTGTCGTGAGGTAATCTTTTCACCTCTTCAGAATCCTCCAGTGTCCGCAAAATCTGCAATTTTCGCTGGCGATTGGTGGGTTTGTTCGATTTTGTTTCGTTGTTTCATCTTCCGCCGACTGATTTGATTGCTTTCCGTTCCGCTGCTCTTCCGGGACGTCGATCGGTTTCGCAATTGATTTGTCGTCGGGGTTGATTTCGTGCGTTTTCATTTTTTTTTTCACTGAAACTAAGTCATCAGTTATTAAAGCCATGTAATCTTCTTCCTTCCCGTGGCAGACAGCTTGACAAGGAAAGCGTCGCCATGGGGTCCAAAGCACCTTTCTTTCTCTTGCTCCTCTTGCTCCTCGTCGCCCGGACACCTGCACAAGCCAGGGATGCCGGTATGTATTACTTCCTAATTACTGCTCATGCTCAAAAGCCTTGCCTTCCTATGTTTAGGGATGCCTCTTCTGTTCACCTTCATATCAGCGACACTGACTATCATATATGCTGCCAAGTGCACCATGACATTGCACTCTTGTAGTCTTGTTGCTGCTGTTAGCATTGAAAAAAATTAGCATTTCAGATGCGGAATTGCTTATGTATCATCTCTTCATCTGCTGTCCATATTGCAAGGTTGAAACCTGTTTAGGGTGCTTTACTTGGTTCACAATATCTTATTTCCTGACCCTCTTATGCCCATACATATAGCAAAACGTAGCTTAATCATGGCATCCATCTTCCATATATATAAAAAAATCATGACATCCATCCCTTTCAGCTATCACTCAGTGGCTTCATAACGAACCTGTTACCTTGCTAGTCTACATCTATTCAGGCTTTGCCTTGGCTCCAGACACTTTGGTGTTTCTCTGCACAGTATAATGCAAGGGCGATGCCCGTTCTGGCCACAACAAACTGCATGGTGGAAAACCCAAGCCCAAAATCTAGGCCTCACATATCCTATTTCTGTCAAATGTTAATGCTTGTTTTGGCCAAGTTTTATGTTCATGTATTTCAAGGTGTAGCTGGGATATACAGACACAATACTGCACAATCTACCCAGGGCTAATTATTTGTACTCTGAACATGAGAACTGCACCTCATTTATTAGCGCTGGTTCTTCTGCCTGCAAAATTTATCATACCTGATTTATTGCTTTTCCATTTTTCTTAATCTTCACACAATTGAACTCCCAGATCACAGCTCAATTTACAAGGAACGTATTCCTGTCCATCTCAAGAGTAGCAGCCCACTATGCTCAACTTGTGAAAACTTCACGAGTGAAGCTGTCAGTTATCTCAGTGAGAAACAAACGCAAGATAAGATCAAAGAATTCCTTCACAATGCTTGTTCTCAGTCATTCTCCTTGGAACAGAAGGTAATGACATTTTCTGGTTATTCTTATAATTAGGTGTGATACTTAATTTGTATATTGTGGAAAAGAAAAAAATAACATATTTCAGTGAAAGATACTACATGCATTAACATCTGATTGCCTTACCCCCTCACTGCATGCCATGCTCAAAAGATTACTTGCTAAAGAGCAAAGGTAGCTGAGTTTATTATAGTCATCATTAACATTTTTCTATCTCTGCAGTGTGTTGAATTGATGGACTCCTATGCAACTCTCCTGTTTGCCAAGATTATGGAGACCAAGCCAGAAGAGTTCTGCAAACAGTATGGCATGTGCAGGGACACCGCCCTTCTCTCTGGTGTGCGAAGTGACAGTACTTGTGTGTTTTGCCACCACCTGCTTGATGAAATTATGTCCAAACTGAAAGATCCAGATGCGGAGGTAATTGCTTTTGGTCGTTTATAAATTCAGCCTTTCTGCATCTAACATTTTCTATTTGATGTCTGTAGTTTGAGATAATTCAAATCCTTATCAAGGAGTGCAATAGGATGGAAGGTCATGTTCAGCAGGTAAGCAGTTTGGTACTTCTTTCCTATGACCCTTGATGTGCAAGCTTTCCTTAAATTGTAGAAATGTCATATTTAGTTCCCTGCAAGGAAAAAAAAAAAACTTGCATAATTGGCTTGTCCTCAAATCTGTGTAGAAATCTAAAACTTAATACTAGGAGCTGTTTTCTGCTTCTTCAGTTAATGTATGATATGATGAAAGCATGGGTTGCGCTTAATCATATTATCTTGTTGCCAGTGCAAGAGATTGGTCCTTCAGTACATTCCTCTCATCCTGATCAATGGCGAGAAGTTCCTTGAGAAGAATGATGTGTGCGCACTCGTGCAAGCGTGTCCAGCCAGTCAAAAGACAGTCAGCCCATTCTTGTCCGAGGGATTGGTGAGTGATGCATGAAGATTCAAAGATTCCAGAAAGCGCACGGGATGGTGAAAATAGTATCTCTTGTACATAAGGCGATAAGCCAAATGGTTTCTGTATTCTGCTCACGCATTCTTTAGAAAAAACTATATTGTGTATACAATTGTTTAACGATACCAAGATTAATTTCGTGTCCTGGTGCAACCTGTTGCTGCAGTGTCAATACGCTCCTGCATTCTTTAAAAAACCCTATATTGCGCATACAATTGTTTAACGATACCCAGGCTAATTTCGTATCCTGGTGCAACCTGTTGCTGCACAGTGTCAACACATTCGGGGAGCTGGAAAAATATCATGTGCTAGTATATTTGGATGCAGTCAATAACTTGGCAAGAAATATATTCAGATGCAGTGAGCAAGATTGTGTGGCATTTGGCATGAAAGGATATGTGGCTTGAGAGACAGCAAATTCAACACAAGTGTTTTATCCTATGCTGGACAAGCAACCGTTAGTAAAATTCAAAGTCTAAACGTTTCAATATTTCATAAACAACAGTGAATTCATCATGATAAGGGATGCTTGAACAGAAGCGTTGTTCCTAAGCTGGATAACAATAATATTTACAGCAGCATTCTCTGACATTTTTGGGATTTTAAATTGAAATTTTGAATTTAGCTCCCAATTTGGCCGGCGGATTGGCAGGATTGAAACAAAGACCCTTTTCCAAGGAAAGGTCATAGTCAACGACCCCAGGCCGATCGGACTGGTAGGTCGACGACCCGCCGGAATGACGACGCCTCGTCGGCTCCTCCGCGCTCGCGCCGAGGCGGCGCTAGCGTCCGTGGTAACCGTCCTCCCCCACGAGATCCCTCCTCTGCTCAGCGCCGCCGCCACCTTCTTCTTCGTAAGCCCTTTTCCCTTCGTTCTATCTCGTGATTCTTCCAATTCTGCAACCCCCCGAATCGAAGGATTTTGTGTTGTGATGGATGCGCAGATCCTGAGCGCCTACTTCGTGGTGCTGCCGCTGCGTGACGAGGGCGCCATCTCCCTGGGGCTAGACACCCTCCCGGGCCTCTTCGCCGGCTCCCTACTCCTCACCGTCCTCGCCGCCCCAGTCGCCTCCCTCGCCTTCTCTCTCCCGTCCATCCCCAAGCCCAGGGTCCGTGCCACTTCCCTTTCCTCACCTTGCCGGTTTTTATTTGCTTGGGGAGCGCTAAATCATTTCTGATATCGGCTAATACCAAGGCCAGCCTAACAACAAAATTAGAGGCTGCCTAATGCCAATTCACGATTCCAGGCCCCAATGCCAACCTCCAAACGGGCTGTTAGATTGTTCGAGAACAGTTCAATTGCACTCGTCGTAGTTGAATGTCCTGCCTCCAACTCCAAGTTAAATCGCAAGTGCATTACATGCCCTATTCAATTTTTTCACTCTGTTGTATTGATTCTTGATTTCTTGTCCTCTGATGTCAGACTGTTAGAATTAAAAGTACAAGCATTAAGAATGAGCAAAACATTCACACCATTGAACGAAAATTAGATAATTTTGCTAAGGCCAAAAGACAGTTTTCAAACCAAAGTTGTCTTGTGTTTCTTTTTTCTTCATCTTGATGATATAAAACCATTTTAAGAATCCAGTCAAGTTCTTTCTTGGAAACAAGTTAATTTTATTGTGCCATATCTGTGGTTTCAGGCTCTGATTTTGATACATAGGTTCTTCGGCATCTCTCTTCTTGCATTTTTTGTGCTTTGGTTTGCTTCTAGCCCCAGGCAATCGCAATCTGTCTCCCAGGTAATATACGTCAACAATACCTTGGATTATTTTGAGTCTATATGCGTCAAACTTATTAAACTTTGACGTCTTGAGGGAAAAGGGATCCTCGAAGACCTCTTCTGTTTTGCACTCCAGCCACTCTCTGTGAACATTTTTTTTTCCATTTAGACCAAAGAGCTGATTTTTCCTTGTACTTTTACTTCCATGATCAAGTCTAGTGAAGATGGTTCAAGTAATCATGCAGGGTGGCAAAACCACAGCTGGTTCTACATAGTAGTGAGAATAAGCTTGTTTCTTTGGGTACGTCCTGTCATATTAATTAGATTTTCCTTTTTTTATGTGTTGGATACTGAAGCTAATTTAGTTTGAACAACTCTCTCCATCTGAAGGTTGCTTTACTTAATCTGATTACAATATCATCAACTTGGGCAAGGGTAATTGATGTCATGGATAGTGAGGTATCACTAAGATGCATTACCAAGTATAGATAATCCTTAATACTTTCTTTCCTTTCTTTTCAACTCCATTTTTTTCTTTTCAATTCAGTCAGGCTCAAGATTGTTTGGTTTTATTGGGGCTGGTGCTACGCTAGGACAGCTTTTTGGTTCACTGTTTGCTGCAAGCATGGCATGGCTCGGACCCTGTATGCACGTTTCTCTATGAAGATTCTCTTAATAACATAAGAAATTCATGTATAGTATTTCACCAAATGCAATTTCATATCTTCTGAACAGTTATGCTCCTTTTTTCATCCCTCTTGATGGAACTTGCTGCTGTGTCATCTAAAGGAATTTGCTGTGATGATATTCAGGGTTCAACTGAACTGTCTCCAACAGGGTACGTAATTCTTCAGGACATTTTCATAGACATTCATGATTTCTTCTTATTGCTTTCAGGTGACCAATCTGCAATCCTGCATCTTTCGTAGATAAATTTTCGTGGTTCAATTCAATGCTGCCACAAAGATAATTTATTAATGCACCTCTTCATGATCTACTGTAAATTTTTTTTTATATATAGATTCATGATGAAAACGCAAGTTGTACCATCTTTTTGCTTCTTAATATAATGGCAAGCAGCTCTCCTTCCTGTTCTATGAAAAAAAGAGAAAGGTTCTATTTACACTGAATTGTAGGCACTACTAGGATTTAGCTTGGCTTTTCAGTGCTATGTTCTTTTGTTAGAATTGAAGACATTTCACATCTTTTGCTGACTGCAGGGCAGAAAAAATTCAAAATACAGAGACTGATGAAATGTCTTCACTGGTCAATTTACCTAGATCGTCATTCCAATCTCGAAAGGCCAGTCCTGAGATTTTTGTAATGTTTGAAGGTTTCTGGCTAATCTTGCGCTCGTCCTACCTGATATACATATCTCTATTTCTATGGCTAAGTGCAGTTGTCTCATCCTTCTTTTACTTTCAGGTAACACGCACCGTAAAGCTTGCTTGAAATGCTTGAACATATTACCTCTAATTGCATGATAAGTGCAAAAGACACATCAATTGCTCTACAAATCACTTTTTTCTCCATGATTTTCAGAAAGTAACAATAATAGCTACTACAATATCAAGTCCAGCTGCCAGAAGGAGAACATTTGCACTGATAAACAGCTTTATAGCAGTTTTTATTCTTGCTGGACAGCTCACTTTGACGGTATTCTGTCCATACCCAATCTATCCTCAGCCATTTATTTCCATGTACTCCCATTACATAGTCAGTGAGTCTGCATGTCCATTTTTTTACCCCAATGCAGATCTTGTATGCCAATCATCATAAGAAAGAAATTTATAGTGTTTGTAGTCTGTTCTTATAGTTCCATTGATTGTCATGCTTTCAGCATTGGGTACACCATCCAAATTATGCTCAGTCATCTATTTCCAATTACTCATTACATTTTGAATGAGTCTTCATATCCCAAAGAACAAAGTACGACCACGTAGATCTATAAGTCAACCATCATGGGAAGAAATATAACTGTTTGTTTGTTTCCTAGATTTCATTTATTGTCATGTTTACAACAGGACACCTCATCAGACTGCGCACGACAAGATCAATTTTTGTATTGTATGTCCAACATTGCAAAATTATCTAATTTACATGTGTCAATGTGTTTCATGTGCTTTACTGTATTGGATGTGCTGGCTCAATATGCTCTATGACAAAGTTCACCTGTATGGTTTTAATAAACTATTCGATCATGTTTGTCCCTTGTGTGGTAGTTGTTTTCTATAGAGTGCGATCTTCTTGATTTTTTGAAGTGATTTATGCTTTATAAAAACCCTGTTTATTCTTTTGTGCAAAGAAGAGACTCCTTGGAATGGATCTCAATACTTTTTCCCTTCCTGAGTAATTCCCATTTGAGCTTAAATATTTACCAATCTATATTTATACTACAATGCAATAAAGTCAGATGATTCTTGTTGTGTCTACGCTTATCCAATTAAAAAAAAACAATATTTGATCTTGGAAAAAATAATATAATAATATGTCTTGGCCACGTAGTAAAATATCAGCAATGATTGATGAGGTCTATTATTTTAAACTTCCCTGATGTTTATGATTACACCATTTTTTATTTCTAATAATTCCTGTTATGGTGTAAACAAACATACCAGGGCCATATCCTTACTGTTGCTGGTGTAATCGTTGCTATCTGTGCATCTCCACTTGTTGCAGCCTCAAATATGGTTGCCCTTGCTGTATGGCCAACTTGGATTGCAGTGGCTATAACTGAAACAATTCGAAAGGTATCAAATATCAATGGACGATAGACCTCCAGTTGAAACTTTTAATTTAATTACCGTTGTTCTTCCTTTGAATTTCAGTGTCCAAATGACATATTCACTATCATTTGTATATGCATATTTGAGACTCAGTGAACCTGAAGTTCAGTAATCAGTAGTCACAAAGACGGGTTTGTATAAAAAGTTCAGTAATCAGTAGTCACAAAGACGGGTTTGTATAAAAGAGTTTGTGGATTGTAATATATCTACTCTTTACTATGGTTCACAAGCTTAGAAATTATCATATTACAAGATTGATTCTTTTTTATACATTTGCTAATACTCATGCTGCTTCATTCAGCTTAATGTAAAGCAATGCAACATACACAGGGTTTTACAGTCTGCTACATCGAAACCTCATCATATAGTGCTACTTTGCCAATTGCCATAGATGTGGTACACATTACAACATTAGGTTTAAAATCATAGTAGGTTAAACACTCAGACCTGTTCCAGTCAAAGGTTTATTGGTGCAACAGGGTTTTCTCTTCATTTACCAACATTGATTTAGGGCATAATAAATTGCAACTCGATACCCGATGGAGCCTGTTAAGCACCTACTCAGTGTTGTATATATTTTATGCTATAATTTCTATATACAGATAACCAGGAATCTAAAAGGTTAGTTTAATTTGCTGTTTTCCTAATCTTTGATCATTTACAGGTAGTCACTTATGTTTTTACAAGGCCTGGAAGGGAGTTATTGTTTACAGTTGTCTCACTGGATGAAAAGTACAAAGCCAAGGTAAAAAATAAGCTCCTCACCTAATACGTGCTTGCTGGCCAAGAGCAGATGGGACCAGCATGGCTTGGTACGCCGTAGGATATGGCATAGAAAATGTTGTGTAACTCATGTTTATGTTGTTTCAAATAAAATGGGAATGTGCAAAAAAATGTCCTCATGCTATTTTCTGCCTTTCCGGCTGATTGTATTTGGAGGGTGCTAGGGTGAAAACAATATTTCATTTTTAGTTCGTTCTGCACATAAGAGCCATATCTGTCTCTCAAAATAAGTTGCTAAACATTAGGGAGTTTTAGGATCTAAGTTTGAAAATTCACCTTTGCAACTGCCTATTACTTATTATGAGTTTCAGATCCATTAAAAGAATGTTATTCAATGTTGCTGAATGATGTGAAATATTCTTAGATTGCTTCCTGTTTGTTTTGCAAACTTTGTTACATTATAAAATAAATGTGTTTTCTTGTAGATTTGTATAGATGTTATTGTCCAAAGGCTAGGTGATGCGACAGCTGCTGGAATTTATAGTTTGCTGTTCAGCAGACTTGAGAAGAAAGCTACTATGGTTACCCTCTATGCATTGCCGGTATGAATCATATTGTAGTGATTTGGTAACTCTTTCCAGCTGTTTAATATGTGGTTACGATGTCATTGCTGATATGCATACATGCATCCCTCCATTAACATGTTATACTCCATTAGTATAAACTAGTTTAATTGGATTCCACATGTGAAGATCTTGGGTTTCATTTTTTCTAAGAAAAATAGGAATCTGCAAATGGAGTCTTGGGCTCTTGGGTGCTCAAAATGTGAGCAGTTTTTCCATTCTGTGAGGATTCCCATTCCCATTGACATGAGTTTCAGGATTTCCTAGGTGACCTTTTTGTTTGCAGAGCACAAAGTTTACTAGGGATCCAAAATCCATTCAGAAGGCGTAAGGTCAAAAAATTGTTATACACATGCGAAAATGTTTAACTCTTGCAACTAATGCAAATCCCTTGTATTAGGGAAAAAAACTTGACCAACCTCAATAGGTGGCATTGTAAATAAATAAATAGACAACCAAATTTGAATAGGAGGCGGCATGAACCTGGGTGGTGGGGTGTACACCCAACACCTCCCACCTAAACTTGGCTTACTTCCTGGAACTCTTGTAAGGATTGCTAGATAAATTTATATTTCTTTCATTTACGAGGTCCTGTGATAGATCACTGAAGATTCATTGTTTTCTCTTTTTTTTTTTTCCATCAGCTCTGCTTCCTGTGGCTTCTCATTGCATTTCATTTGGGGCGGCTCCAGACAAATCTTGCCAGACTTAAGGCGGCTCTTGTGGCATCCTAATTCCTGCAGAGCTAAAAGTTGATACCCATATTTATTTTCGCATTATCACCAAGACTGAAGCCGGTTGCTCCTGCTGTTTTCTTCTCTAGTTTGAGTCTACAGATAGCTGCTGGAGGTACTGACGCGAGATGGATGGTCAGTGCTTTCAGCATGTAGAAAGTATGGTTGCCAAAGGATATGCCCCTGTCGATATTGAACTGCTCGTTTCAAAGAATGGCATGTTCATGGAGTAACATTTTGACTCTGGAGTTTTGCTTTTTGGGATGAATTGGACTGTTGGAGTTAACTACAGAGACAGTTCCACACACGGAAGAGAAGTACAAGATACAGAAAGCGGAATGTTAGGACTACAGATAATTGTACAATAATTTGTGGTTTTTGTACGGCTTTGGGTACCCACACGGCAGAAACTGATCGAGTCATGCAAACTGCAAGGTGTATACGCCAATGTTAATGAATGCAGAAGGAATCGTCTCTGTACGACATGCCATTGTTGATACTGAAACTCCTTTCTTCTCTCGAAGGACGGCAGATTCATCGTGAAAGCATTTCAGTACAGTGTTCTTCTAGGATGAGATTGGAGTCGAGAGAATTCAGCATGTAGTATAGTACAACGCACAGAAAATAGGGATTATAACTTTCTAAGGAAGCATGCATGTAATGTAGATATCAACCTTGTTAGGAGGTACTGGCCAAGGAAAAGAAAAGGTGACCTCCGGATCAGGGATAATAAATACAATAGAAACTAAAGTTTTCAATATTTGTATGCTGCAAAATGCAATCTTGGCTTGATTCCAGTCAACAGCATACATTAGCCGAAGGCTTCAACAGACATCAGCAGGTACTGACTCTGCTAACCAAACGTGCAACTACAAAGGTCCCATACAAACTAACATTCTATTTGCTTCTATCATTAACAAACAATACAAGAGAGAGTTGCGTTGCAGGTGTGATATTGTTGGTAGGAAACCAGGCACCGGCACCTTTTTGACAGGTGACTTGCATGTCTTTGGAAAAATAAGAAGCTCCAGATGGGATCGTAGAGTATAACAATGCCACACCCACCGCTCTTTGCTGTAATCATCCAGTCTCTATCCAGTTATAAAGCGAGGCATGTGAGATCGTCGAGGGGTAGTGAACACAGCTCCAAGCTCCGTTCATCAGTCGATCAATATAGGAACCTTCAGTGACAGCAGTGCCATCCATGTCGAGCCGCATCGCCGTCGTGCTTGCCGTGGCTGCCGCCGTGATGGTGGCGGCGCAGCCATCTGAAGCAGCGAGGTACACAGCTGCACCTGCCTCCTCGGACGCCGACGCCGACGCGCTCCGCTTCCCCGGCCGTCCGGGCTCCAGCAGGCCACGCAGCCCCATCTTCCCTGGCTTCCCCGGAGCCAGGCCGTCGCCGCCAGCTTCGCCGTCCGGCGGCTTCCCGGCACCACCAGCCACTCCATCGGCACCAATCAGGTCGCCGCCACCTTGCTCGAGGTCCATCGGGGCGCCGGATGGCTTCCCCTTGGTGCCGGGCTTCCCTGGGCTGCCTGGCGGCGGAGCCGCTGCTGGGTCGCCGACGGAGTGCGTGGCTCCGCTGGCGGGGCTAATGACCTGCGGCACGTTCCTGACGGGGAGCGAGCCGGAGACGCCGACTCCTCAAAGCGACTGCTGCACCGGCCTGGGAGGCTTCCTCAACACCTCCAGCGCGGCGGCCGGGGACGGCAACGACAGGATCCTCCGGTGCCTTTGCCCGGTGATCCTGGGAGATGTCAACAAGATGCTTCCAAAGCCCATTGATCCTGTTCGCTTGATGTACCTCCCCATCGCCTGCGGCATAGTGCTCCCACCTCAGGTCCTCTACATCTGCTTCAGTGAGTTCTCTCATGCCTCCATTCAATGTCTGTTTCATTTGCAATGATTTATCCCCAACTGATCTATGCTTGATGGCATGAACAATACTACTGCAGCCGGCCAGCAAACTCCTCCGCTCGTCGGCCGCATTCCTGACGTCTGGGAGAAGCCATCATCTGCAGGCAAGCGAGCAATGCAATTTATTAGCTGCTACTCTAGCTACTTAATATAGCAAGCAGATAGCAAGGCAACTTGATCTCGTCTGAGCAACCTGCTAGCCACTAATTTGCCACCGATCGACACTATGTAGCTAGATTTTGATCTCTGATATTGCCATTAATTGTTCTCTGATCTCCTTTTGTGTTCCCTGCAGCAGTGTCACCGTGATTGCTCATATGCATATGCATGACGGCCCGGCGATCCCACCGGAGAGGAGGCCATGAATGGAGGCTGACGGCCATTAATTAAATACGCATATGTATACAGTAATGAGTCAAGCTTAATTAAGGAGCTAGCTGCTTCTCGAAAGCATATACATACTTCAAAGTCGAGGAAAATATGTACTTCAGAAATTACCATACGTCATGGGTTTTATCATGTGTGTGTGATGCAAAGAGCTTAATTTTAAAGGGAGAAATATATTTATAGAGTTGCTTGATATATAGACTTTTGATTCTGGCTCCTCCCCTCATCGCAAATCGATCACTGATGACCATTTTCCAGGAACATTGTTTTTTTAGATTAAGGATAAATGGTCCGGCCTCAACATCCAACAAGTAGATGTCTACAGCCAACTCAGATTACAAAAGACTCCAGCCATTAGGCTCAAAGAAACTAGCACGCCATTCAGCGCGACCAGACAATTCTAAAGTTCTGATTACAAGGCTGCTATGCAACCTGATCAGACCACTGGTAAGATAGTCGAAATTAGGCCTCCAGCCTATTCCTGACGCCCCATCCAAACTTGCTGAAAATTTCCAGAGTACTAACCTCCAACTTGTGACAACACTCCTTCAGAAACAAGGCCTCTTCCTCTTTAGATAGCTGTGACCACGTCCGGATCCAATATGTCGTCCTGAAGATTACCTGCAAAGAGACATTAGAAGTAGTCCTTTTGAAAACCACATCATTTCTATTCAGCCACATTGCCCAACAGAGTGCTGATGCACCAATCAGAATTTGATTTCTGATCTTTCGGTGAAAACCTTGAAGCCAACTACCAAACAAGTCAGCAACACAAGAGGGAGGTTTCAGACCCAAAGAGATTTGACATATGTTCCAAAAAAGACGTGACATATAGCAGTCGAAAAATAAATGTTGAATTGTCTCATCTGAAGTACAAAAACAACATTTGGGGCTTCCCTTCCATCTCCTCTTGATAAGATTATCCTTTGTGAGGACAACACCCTGTCTAAGGTACCACAAAAAGATTTTTATTTTGAGGGGCACTTTAAGTTTCCATAAGGCAGTACCTATCTTTGTACCACTATTTTGCATAATGTCTTTGTACATTGAGGCCACTGTAAAAGATCTGTTCTTATTTAAATCCCACAGGAATCTATCTCTCTGTTCTGTCAAAAAAACTGAGCTTTCAACTAGTTTTAGCCAAAGTCCCAGCCTTTCTCCAGTTAAAGCTCGTCTAAAAGAGACATTTAGAGGGATGGATCCTAAAATTTTAGCTACAGAATCATTCTTCCTTCTAACAATTTGATACAGAGAAGGATAGCTTTCTCTTAGTGGCTCCTTTCCTATCCAACAATCTTCCCAAAATCTAGTTTGGTTTCCATTTTGGATTTCAAAACTGCCCTTAGTCAGGAACAGATCTTTAATTTCCATCAAACCCGCCCAGAACTGTGAGTCTCCCGGTTGTTTTGTCACTGGTGTCAGGGCCCTATTTTTGAGGTATTTGTTCTTAACATCTCTTGCCACACCCCTTCCTCATTTAGCAGATTATAAATTCATTTACTTAAAAGGAAAATATTCTGGATTTCTAGGTTTAAAATACCTAAACCGTCTACACACTTTGGCTTGCTTACAATACTCCATCTCGCGAGTTTATACTTTTTTTTTATGTTCATCAGTCTGAG
Source organism: Urochloa ruziziensis (assembly GCA_015476505.1). Taxonomy (NCBI): domain Eukaryota; kingdom Viridiplantae; phylum Streptophyta; class Magnoliopsida; order Poales; family Poaceae; genus Urochloa; species Urochloa ruziziensis. The sequence continues at coordinate 20,496,402 of CM027121.1, forward strand.
TGTAACAAATATAGAATAATACATAGTTTATCACACAGAACCATGAGCAGGATCAAAGTTGATCGACCTGCAGTTAATAATTCTAGTCATGATTAATACAAGAAAAGGAAAAAAATAAAAAGTTTGCAATATGTAATAATCTATATTTATAATAAAATGCAATAAGTCCAAACGATTAATCATGTCTCTTATTCAAATTCCATTTTTTTAATATTTTATACTTTCTTCGTGTTCATTATTGATGAGTTTTATATTATAAAACTTATCCAGATCCCAAAAATATGGTAATCCATAATAATGATATGTCTTGACCAAATATTAAAAGTCTGCAATCATTGATGAGGTTTATTATTTTAAAATTTTGTCATGTTTATTGTTACAAAGTTCTTGGGTTTCTAATCATACCTGTTTTTGATGTAAACAAACATGTCAGGGCCATATTCTTACTGTTGCTGGTGCCACCGTTGCTATATATCTGTGCATCTCCATTCGTTGCAGCCTCAGATATGGTTGTCCTTGCTGTATGGACAACTTGGATCGCTGTGGCTATCACTGAAACAATTCGAAAGGTATCAAATATCAATAGATTAGGGATTTATATTTGCATATCTGAGACTCATTAAATCTGAAGTTCAGTAGTTACGAAGATGGGTTTGTATAAAAGGATTTGTGGATTTCAGTATATCTACTTTGTCCTATGGTTCACAAGCTGAGAAATTATCATTTGACATGATTTTTTCCCTATACATTTGCTAATACTCGTGCTGCTTCATTTAGTTTCATCTAAAGCAATGCAACATTAGATGTTTAACATTCTGTTGTGTTGAAAACTCATCGTATAGTGCTACTTTGCCATAGATGTGGTACACATCACAACATTAGATCTGAAATCGTAATAGGTCAAACACTCAAACTCGGCATAATAAAGTGCAACTCGATACCAGGTGGAGCCTGTTGAGTACTTACTCAGTGTTGTATGTACTTTGTGTTATCATTGCTGCATTCAGATAATCAGGAATCTATAAATGTATTATATGTTTTCCTAATCTTTGATTCTTGACAGGCAATCACTTATGTTTTGACAAGGTCTGGAAGGGAGTTATTGTTTACAGTTGTCTCACTGGATGAAAAGTACAAAGCCAAGGTAAAAGATAAGTTCCTTATCTGATATGAGCGCTAACCAAGAGCAGAGGGGCAGATGACTTGGTACCCCATAGATCAGGCATAGAAAATGTTGTGTAATTCATATTTATGTTGTTCTGACTTCTTATCAAAAGGTTTCACAACATTATTTCAAATAAAATCACAATGTGCCAAAACCATCCTCATGCTACTTTACAACTGATTGTATTTGGAGGTAAAGGGCTAGGGTGAAAACAATATTTCATTTTTAGTTCATTGTGCACATAAGAGCCATATATGTCTGTCAAAATATAAAGTTGCAAAATAGCAGTGAATTTAAGGACCCAAGTTTGAAGAAAGTAATTATTTCAGCTGCCGACTTACCTTGTTATGAGTATCCGAATCTTTAAAAAGTATGTTAGCTAATATTGCCAAGTGATGTGAAATATTCTTAGTTGTTTCATGTTTTTCCTGGTGTTTTTGCAATTTTTGTTACATTAAAAGTGTTGTCTTGAAGGTTTGTATAGATGTTATTGTCCACAGGTTAGGTGATGCGACAGCTGCTGGAATTTATAGTTTGCTGCTCTTTCCAGCTGTTTCACATGTGGCATTTTAGTGGTTTGTTGCCCATAGGAAGTTAGGATGTCATCGCTGATATTCATACATGCATCACTTATTCTTATTCAACATGCTATACAGAAAAACAGTATATTAGTAGTGTAAACTAGTTTGGTCAGGGACTCAGGGCCCTCATGTGAATGCTTTGGTATCATTTAAAAAAATAGAAATCTGCATATGGAGTCTAGTGCTCTTTGGTGCTCAAAACATGAGCAGTCTAGATGCGCTTGGAGACTTGCAATTAACGTGCCTGAACCGTGATCTTTTGTTTCTTCTCTTATTTACCCCTAACCTTATCTTTGGTCTTGTGCCGTTTTATGTCTTTCTTATCCTTGTTTCTTTTGGGTTTCATCTCTAGCCTACCCCAACTTGCTTGGGACAAAAGGCTATGTTGTTGTTGTTGTTGCTGTTGTTGTTGTGAGGATTTCCATCCCCATTAGAGGGCATCCCGTTCAGGAGTTTCTAGGTGACCTTTTTATTTCCTGAGCACAAAGTGTACTAGGAATCCAAAATCCACGCGGAAAAAAAAATATGCATATGCAGAAAATGTTTTACTCTTGCAGCTAATGCAAATCCTTGTATTAGAAACAATAAAAAAAATACTTGACCAACCTAACTAAGTGGCATTGTAAATAAAAAAAAAGAAATTCAAATTTGAGTAAAAGGAGACATGAACATGGGTGGTGGGGTGTACACCCAACACCTCCTAGCTGAACGGGGATAAACTGATAAAGTTAATTTTCAGTGGCTTCCTGTGGCTGCTCACTGCATTCCATTTGGGGCAGCTCCAGACAAGTCTTGCCAGCGCCTGTGGCGTCCTAATTCCTGAACGGCTATAAACTGATACCCTATATATTTGTCACATTATCACCAAGATTGAAGCTGGTTGCTCCTGCTGTTTTCTCCTCTAGGTTTTGACTCTACGGATAACTGAGGTACTGAGTACTGACACGAGATATACAGTGCTTTATTAGCATGTACTCCCTCCGTCCCTAAAAGAGTGTCGTTTTGGGTGTGCGTGTCACAAGTTTGACTCGATTTGTAGAAAATACGTACAACATTTGTATCTTCAAATAAATTTGTTAAAAAACTAGACTAAAAGATCTTCCCAATGGTACTAATTATGTATCATAAATATTAATATTTTTTAATATAAAATTAATCAAAATAATTTCTCGGGAAGTGAGAAAGACACTCTTTTAGGGACGGAGGGAGTAGAAGGTATGGTTGCCAAAGGAAATGTCAACATTTTTTTTTAGATTAAGGAATAAAGGTCCGGCCTCAACATCCACAAGGTGAATGCCTACAGCCCACGGTTACAACTGTAACAGTCACACGACTTGAAACAAACTAACGCCCATAAGGCGTACACAAAACCAAAGAAAGGATCTGAACCACCTAAGTCCTCCTGACTGAACTGAACTGAACACAACTAGAAAACCAGCCTGTTCTTGATAGTCCACCCAAATTTGCTGTAAACTTCCAGAGCAGCGACTTCCATCCTGCGATAACACCCCTTCAGAAGCACACTCTCTTCCTCTTTAGAGTTGCGACCGTGTCCTGATCCAGTCGCCCTGAAGATCACCTGCAAAGCAACATTAGTGCTATTTCTTTTGAAGACCACATTGTTTCGATTGAGCCATATTGCCCAACATAACGCTGATGCACCAATCAAAATTTGTTTCCTAATCTTTTGATGGAACCCACGTATCCAATTACCAAAAAGGTCAGCTACAGAAGTTGGTGAATTGAAACCAAAAGAGCACTGAACTATGTACCAAAATAAACGAGCAGTATGGCAATAAAAAAAAGATGTTGAATGGATTCATTTGAATTGCAAAAACTGCATTTGGTACTTCCTTTCCACTTCCTTTTGCTAAAGTTGTCTTTTGTCAAAATTACACCTTGTTTTAAATACCACAGGAAGATTTTTATCCTCAGTGGCACTTTAATTTTCCATGAAGCACACTTTGCTCTAGTATCGTCCCTCTGCATAATGCTTTTATACATCGAGCAAACTGTAAAAGCTCTGTTTTTATTTAGCCTCCAAAGGAATCGATCTTTCTGCTCAGTCAGAGTAACTGAAGCCACTCTTTGAACAAGTTCATGCCATTGTCTCGGTTTCTCCCCAGTCAGAGCTCTTCTAAAAGAGACATTTAAAGGAATACCTAGCTACAGATTCATTTTTCCTTCTATCTGATACAGAGATGGGTACTTCCTCATGAGTGGTTCTTCTCCTAACCAAAGATCATCCCAAAATCTAGTTTGGTTTACATTTTGGACCTCAAATCTCCCTTTAGACAGGAACATATCCTCCCGTCCAAAATTGAGAGTCACCTGGTTGTTTAGTTGCTTGTGCCAGAGACTTATTCTTAAGGTATTTTTTCCTTAACAATTCCTGGCAGACACCCTCTTAACAAACAAATATTCTGAACCTCTAAATTAGAATGCCTAACCCCCCCCCCCCCCCCCCCCCCCACACACACACGGAAGAGGTAACATAAGATACATAAAGAGGAATGTTAGGACTAGACATAATAGTAATTTTTTTTTACTTGTACCTACCTCCTTGCTTGGCCCTGTTTAGATGTTTCGCGAAATTTTTTTCGAGTATGTTCCCTCACATGCATGACATATTAAATGTAGTCGAAAAAATAACCCATTATATGGATGGAGTGTACTTCGCGAGACGAATCTAATGAGCCTAGTTAGATCGTGATTAGACAATAAATTGCTACAGTAAACATGTGCTAATGACGGATTAATTAGACTCATTAGGTTCGTCTTGCGATGAACTGACATACTCTGTAATTAGTTTTGTAATTAGTCTATATTTAATACTTCAAATGTGTGCCCGACATACTGTAAATTTTTTCGCGAAACAATCTAAACGCGGCAGGATGGCAGATTGGCAGGTCATCGAGAGAACCTATTGTCTTGACTGCTTGGCTCCAATTAACCGCATGCACACAGTAGGTGAAGACTTGAACTTGCATCTGCAGCTACTGACTCGGCTAGTAACCAAATGTGCAACTATTTGGTGCATGCCAACGGCACCCAAAATTAATATTGTGTCTGCAAACGGCACGATTGTTCCTAACATTAGTAAATAGGGCGATGAGGGACAGTTGAATTGCAGGTACAATGTTGTTGGAAGGAAATCATATCATAGAGCGCTCTAGCTATAATATAACAATGCCACAACCATGACGTGACCCACCCATGTTTGTGTTAACCATATATGCATCCAGAATTGCAATTGAGAATCACCCACCCTTTGCAATCGAGCTATAAATAAATCGAAGCATGAGATGATCTGATGAAGCAGAGCACATGAGCTAGCTAGCGGCGTACGTTGTTCATCAGTCGACCCATACACTTGAAGAAGTGACGTACACGTGTAGGTGCCACCGTACCATCCGTGTCAAGCCGCATGGCCGTCGTTCTTGCGGCGGCGGTGACGTTGACGGCGGCTCGTAACTGACGGGGAGCGAGCAGGAGACCCCCAGCTCTCAAAGCGATTGCTGCACCGGCCTGGGCGGCTTCTTCAACACCTCCGCTGGTTGAAGAAGCAATCGCTTTGCCCGTGCAGCAATCGCTTTGAGAGGTCGGGGTCTCCTGTACAGGTCCTCTACATCTGCTTCAGGGAGTTCTCGATCTCTTCCATGGCACATGGGCTCCTCTGTCCGGCCTGCATCATTAATTCATTCCATTGCAACAACTGACCTATATATGCTTGATGGCATGAACAGTTAATACTGCAGCCGGGCAGCAAACTCCTCCGCTCGTCGGTTGCATTCCTGACGTCCGGGAGAAGCCGTCGTCTGCAGGCAAGCGACCAATGCAATTTATTAGCTGCTACTCTAGCTCATAGCAAGGCAACTTGATCTTGTCTGAGCAACCTGCTAGCCACAAATTCCCCACCGATCGACACTATGGCCGTGTTTAGTTGATGAAAATTTTTCGTGAAAAGATCTCGGATATTGATTTTATCAATTTAGGAGTAGTAAATGTAGACGAAAAAGGTGGAAAGTTATATGGATAAGTTGGAAATCTCGAGACGAATCTAACGATGGTAATTAGAGGGTAACTAATCCATAATTAGCAGATGGTTACTGTAACATTACCATTAGAAATCATGGGTTAAGTAGGCTCACTAGATCCGTCTCGCGATTTACAGCCTATCCATATAAATTTTCACCTTTTTCGTCTACATTTAATACTCCATGCATCTAAAATTCTCCTTTGATGTGATGGGTGAAAAGATTTTGGGTGGGAACTAAACATGGGCTATGTAGCGATTTTGATCTCTGATATTGCCATTAATTGTTCTCTGATCTCCTTTATGTTCCCTGCAGCTGTGTCGCCATGATTCTTCATATGCTCCCGACGGCCCGGCGATCCGACCGGAGGGGAGGCCATGAATGGATGCTGACGGCCATTAATTAGGAGCTAGCTGCTTCTCGAAAGCATATACATACTTCAAAGTCGAGGAAAACATGTACTTCAGAAATTAATTAATATCATACGTCATGGGTATCATGTGTGTGTGATGCAAAGAGCTTCTCTGTAATCAATTCACGCCGTTTGGTTCGCCGAAATACAACACAATTGGATTACGGCCGATATCAAATGCCATTACGAGCGTTTGTTTGCAGCTTCGTTCTCTGTAATCAATTCACGCCGTAATCAGATCTCGAAGATATAGAAGCTCGTTACAGCTCCTTCCCTAGGGTAATCAGAAAACGATAATAGATTATCTAACCCCGAGCAATCTTAGTTATTGGTGGGGGTTCGGTTCGTTAGCTGGTATATTTGTTTAGCCATTCAGACAGTGATTGGCGTTTTTTTAGCTATCCATCACACACCTCATGTGGATCTACACATTATGAGAGATGTTGAAGGGGGTGGTTGCCCCGTTATATGCATGCTAATGGGACGAGTATGTTTCTCCTTGTGGTTCACCTTCATATTTTTCGTGGTCTATATTATGCGAATTATAGCAGTCCTAGAGATTTTGTTTGGTGTCTCGGCGATGCGTCACGCGGCGGCGCCGCCCGCCTGCACCTCCTAAACAACGCAACCAACTACGCCAGGGAACTCCTCTGCTGCCTCGTTGCTTCCATGTCTTGAGCCACTTAGATCCTGCCCTGTCCTATCTCTATCAAATCGAACCAAACGCGTTCTGAGTTTATGTTACCGTTGTACGAACCAAACACGTTCTGAGTACATTATCGTCCCCGGGGGCAATCGCATCGACATCCCCGAAGGAAGTCATGCGGTTGTTTGCATGAAATTGGTATGCACCTGATGCCTGAACAACACAAAAGCCTCGTGGGAGTGGGACTGGGACTTAACAAGCGAGGAGTCTCCTCCTTGCCGCGGCTGCTGCCCGACTCTTTTGGTTGGACCTGAAAATGGGAAGGAACTCGAACTCAACCCTGGCCCTCCTTGATAGCTGCTGATATACTTACTAGGACGGGAGGTGCGCCGCGCCGCGCCGCGCCGCGCCCGTGCACGATGAGAGTGATTTTGTTTCGTTGTGTATTATAGCAGTTTTATTGGAACGCTCCTATATACCTTGTGGAAGATCATTCATAAAAGGCCACCAAGTCTCATTTTGTAATGCGTGTTTCAATAATTCACTGGAACAATGTTGGGTACAAAAATGTTGACCAACATTTTGTCTTTCCGATAACGTTGAGTTTCAACCCTTTTTTATGAGAAATGTTGACCAATATTTTTGAAAAACGTTGACCTCAACTTTTTTTCACCGATATTTTTGAAAATTTTCGCTGAGATTTTCGAAAAATTCTGAGCCTCAACTTTTCTTCGTCAACATTTTCGAGAAATGTTGGACCTCAACTTTTCCGCACCGACATTTTGGAAAAATGTTGGTCCTCAACTTTTGTCCGCCAACATTTTTCTTCAAAATTGTTGAGTCACAACTTCTTCCGCCAACTTTTTTTCAAAAATGTTGAGTCACAACTTTTTTCGCCAACTTTTATTTTTAAAAATGTTCAGTCTCAACCTTTTTCACCAATATTTTCTGAAAAAGTTGAGCCTCAACCTTTTGTGATCAACTTTTTTTTTAAAAGATCAACATTTCTATTAAAAAAAGTTGAAACACCATCTTCTTCGGCGCCGGCGAGCAGCGGCGGCCATGGCGCAGCGCCTACGGAGGCCCGGGCAGCAGGGCCGCCGGCGAGGGCAGCAGGAGCGGCGACGCGGGCATGGACGCAGCCGGAGGCGCTGCAGCGGCGCCCGCGCGAGGATGCAGGCCTCTGAAAGGGTGGCGGACGGCGGGGGCGCAGGATCGGTGGCGTGGCCTCGCGGCAGCCAGGCAGGCACGCATCCGCCACGGCGGCGCGCATGGCGGCTCGCCCGCGCAGGCCCAGGGGCGGCGGCGGCTGTTGCCGGCATCGGTAGGCGCCGTTGGGGGCGGAGGTGGCGCGGCCGGAGGCGGCAGCGGGGAGCGTGTGGCCGGCAGCGCAGGGGAGACGACGGCACATAGGCAGGTTAGGAAGGTTAGGGTTTCTATAAGAGATCTAATGGTTGGAGTGTTTTGCACGAATCTCAACAGTGAGAGGTGGGGAAGAAAAAATCTTTCGAAAGATATATAGGATTTCTGCATAAATTGTATACGCGAGGCGAGGTTTGTAGGACTTGGGTTATTGGATATGGCCTGCTGTTTTCAAATCAAACTGTTGCCTGGCCCATCGATGGTGCCGCGATTTCCTCCGGAGACACAGACGGGTCCACGGAGCAATCGAAGCCCAAGATGAACCCAAGAGAGAACATGGCCCAGACTTGAAACATGCCTCCTTTTGTTGATCATCAAAGGTGCGGTGGATAGGCCGTCGCGTGGCACCAAATGGAGTGGCTGTGCATGGCAGGCAATGGAGTTTTGACAGAAACTGCAGCGGCTGTTTAAAAAAAAGCAGGACGTGTCATGTAGCGAGAGGGGCCGGCCGAAGACTGAAGCGGCAGTAAAAAAGCAGGACATGTCGCATAGCGATAGGGGCGTAACGGCAGGGCTTCTCTTGTGGTGTCGCATACCGTTGGCATTTAAGATTTGATTCTACAATTTTTTTTCCTTTTTCCACCGGAGGCCTAAGCCTTTTGATGTATTAATATATATTTTTTAATGTGTGATGCTATTAAATAATTTTCTAATATCGATCGCTCAGCCCAAGATTAACTCTGTTTCATATTACTAGCGGAAGTTGGCACGTGTTTTGTTGGCATGTGTTTTTGCAAAGGAATTAGTCCTTGTTTGGATCCTCTAAGCTAAACTTTAGCTACAGCTAAACTCTGCGAGGTTTTAGCTACAGCTAAACTCTGCGAGGTGGCAGAGATGCAGGGGACGACGGCGACCGACAGTGTTACGGCACGAAGGTGGGAGGGAGTGTGACGGCACGGAGTGTGCACGTCAGTGGAGAGTGAGCGGCGGCGGCGGAGGCAGAGGAAGGGTGCGTGCTTTGGTGGGCACGAGGTGGTAGAGGGGAGGGGGTGTGTTTGTGTCTTTTCCGAAGAATTCTAGTTGGCATTAGTCGGAATAACTCCCTCATATGGTCTAAAGTTTTTGCTTCCTTTTTGTTTCGACTAAACTTTGGACTAAACTTTGGCTGTCTCGTCTGGATCCCCAGACAGCTATAGTTAAGCCGCCCCATATCCAGACGGAAGTTTAGCAGCGGGATCTAGATGGGGCCTTATGTACATTTCGTAAAAACAAATCCCTTGGCATGCAAATTTGTCTTAAAAAACCCTCAATACATGAAAAACTGGTAATATAGGGTTAGGAGAAAATATTATGTATCCTTACTATCTTAGGATTTTTTTTTATCAAAGACACCCTTCCCGCGTCAATATAGAAAGTTCAGGAAAAAGAGATCAGTATCTGCCTACTATTGTGTTCCCGTCGGGTCCAAGAAAACCGTCAGGAGCCTCCCACTCTCTGGTAGACGTGTTTAAAAGAAAATGTGTAAGATTTGGTATAAAAATTTCGTCGTATTTATAGTATAGATTATTGGTGGAAGCACGATGCGCTGCTCGTTGTTCGATCCAGGTCTCGAGTCGCAAACCGGGGCACTGCGTGTGCGGTAGGCCTGAGGCGTCCTCGTTCCTTATCTCCTGTACCTGCAGTTTTCTGCTGTTTTTATCTTTCCCTGTTGTACTCCCCCTGTACGTTCTTGGATCTGGCACCCCTGTATCCATGTTTTACTTTCCTTGTACATATGATCTTTGTACTAGCTATTTCAGTCATGAATCAAAATCGCCTCAATTACGTTATGTTATCTTGGAATGTTCGTGGTCCTGGTCAGAATGTATGTGATCAGCCTCCAGGGTCTAAACTGCAATACCTTGCTCTGCATCCTCCCTCCGTATGACGCCTTTTCTGAAATATACAGTAGGTTGGCACGTGCCTTGTGGGGGATATAGTACCCGGGTGCCTCACGAGCAAGCTTAGCAGCCCACCAAAAGGGGGCGGCCCACCTCATCGTTCTGGACCTGAAGACGTGCGGGACAAGTCGGCGCACGGAGGAAGGATCTGGAAGGAGAAGTCCTAGTTGGAATAGGAATTATTGTAAAGAAGGAAAGGATTCTTAGAGATAGGATCGGATGCAAACCGACTTGTAACCCTGCCCCCCGATATATAAGGCGGGCAGGGACCCCCTCCAAAGCAACTAACCACAACGAGACAGCAACCAGCCACAACTCGAGCCAACTCGAATCACCAAAACACGCAATACAACACCTCAAAACAGGACGTAGGGTATTACGTCGAGTCGACGGCCCGAACCTGTATAAACCCTTGTGTCTGTCCATCCTAACCATCCTGCTTCCGATCTTTGCGATCTTCCCTGCATTACAAATCACTTCCGTGGGCTACCCCGTGGAAGACTGCCGGAGATAATATCACCGACAGTGGCGCGCCAGGTAGGGGATATCGCCGAGATCAATCTGGTAAGCTCGATGGATCGCGTCAAGATCTTGGACAGCTGCAACCTCCCGGACGTCGACGAAGTCGAGATCCAGTTCGGGGACGTCATTGCCGCCTTGGATACCCAAGCGGCAGGAGCTACGGTCGCCACGGAGGTTTCCTCTCTGGCACCGACTTCGGCCATCACGGCCCAATCCGGTCCGATCGCATCTGATCGTGCCGGATCTACCCCACTGAGTCCATCGCAAAACGCGAGGCCAGACCAGTCGGGAATAGATCTACAATCACTCGGTTCCGATCCGACTCCTGAGAGTCGCGTCGCCGAATCATCGCAGAGCGTAAACGCTCAACCAACACGCGTCCAGAGCCCTGAGGTCATTACTGTCCAGACCCCTGGCTTTTGCGCGCTTGCTCGGAAGCAGAAGATGAAGGACATCGTCCGGACGGATGATTACTTCTCTGGGAGCGACTCCTACGGATTAGATCTACTGGGACCTTCAATCCTGGACGATCTGCCGGAAGGATACACAGTGTCCGATGCCTCCACAGAGCCGGAACTATTAGGATCACTCGGAGAATTGACTCCGAGTAGTTTGGAGCGTTATACGCCCACATCCGACTTCTCCGAGTCCGAGGAAGACTACCTCGCGCAAGAGGGAGTCGGATCATATTGCTACATGGTGGCGCCAGCAACGCCAACCAATTCTGTCTCGGAAGACGAGGTCACTCCAGCTGAGGAGACGACTGAAGCCAGGAATCAGCGTCGAGGACGCAACGCCAGTCGGGCGACTCGCAGAGCCGCACGACCGCACGGAGCCACCGCGTCAGGATCTGGCACTGCTCGACTCCAAGAACCACACTCTGAAGATCATCGTCGCCAACGGGATCAGCACGACCGGAGGAGCACCCGGAACTTGATGCGCGACGGCATGTTCGAGTTCAACGGATACGACGTCTACGAGACGCCGGTCCAGAACCTCGTTACTATCAACGAGGAAATCAATCGGCTGCCACCTAACACTCCGGGCCTGGAAAAGGTAAGGGCTCTCGTGCAGGCCGCCTCCGTCCAGGTTCACCAGATGCAAGGCAGAACGACCACGGGCGCTCCTGAGCCCGGTCCATCTCGACACCGGGCCGGCGGCGGATCGGGTCGTGATGAAGACCTCCGCACCACGATCAACAGAGATCGAGATGCGAGGGACGTCATCACCAACAGCACCGAAGAGCGCCACCGTGAGGAAATCCGACGGCGCGAAGAGTACGATCGGGATCATGGAAATCCCCGTCGTAACCCCAACAGGAGCGGCTACTCGACGGAGTCAGACTACTCTGACCTCTCCGGTAGCCCAAGGCGCGGCAACAATGGCGGTCGCACTCCGCCACGACGACGAGTGCTTCCACCACCCAGGCGACCGACTCCGCCAAGAGATCGAACTCCACCGCGCAGCAGAACCTACCGACAGGACCGAACTCCACCCAGGACTCGGAACTATCGGAGGACCCGTTCCCCGCCCAGGGACCGGGATCGCAGGAGGGACAGCACGCCCCCAAGAGCAGCTGACGGATCGGGTCCGAGCGATTCCCGCCCTAGAGGTCGGATCGGCGGATTCCACTCGTTCACCGAGCACTTGAGAAGCGTGACGTGGCCCAGAGGCTTCAAGCTGTCGGATATCGACAAGTACGACGGGAAATCTGACCCATCTCAATGGCTTCAGATCTACTACACTGCCGTGCAAGCGGCCGGCGGCGACGAGGACGTGATGGCAAACTATCTTCCCATCATGCTCACCAAGGACTGCCGCAACTGGCTGGCAGGACTCCCGCAGGACGCCATCGACAACTGGGAGCAGCTTACCGAACTCTTCATCGGTAACTATCTCGGTACCTAGGAGAGGCCCGGGAGCAAGCGACTCCTCGGCCAGATCAGGCAGCGCAAGAACGAGACCCTACACGACTTCGTGCGCAGGTTCTCAGAAAAGCGCAACTCCATCACGGACGTCACGGATCAGGAGGTGATGTCAGCTTTCCAGCGCGGCATCTCCGACGGGAGACTGATTCACAAGTGGACTAGAAAGCCACCCGCGACTGTCAATGACATGTTCCGGGTCGCTAGCACGTGGGCGGACGCAGAGATCGCGGAAAAAGAACAGCTCAGCGAGATCAGAAGTCGCTGGGAAGAAGAGAACAAGACGACTCGCAAACGCGACCGCCGCGAAGACGAAGACCGACACGACGACCATCGACGCAATGACAGCCAACCTCGCAAGAAGAAGAGCGAGGGAGACATGGTCGCCACCCTGGACCGGTCCAGAGGCCGGGTAACTCCAGAGGACTTCCAGCGCATGCTCGATGAGCAATGCCCTTACCACAAACACAAGCACTCGGCGCGAGAGTGCTACAGGCTCAAGCGAGCCTTCACCGGGGGCAACAGAGGCCCTCCATACAGAAAGAGGAACGATGGTTCCCCGCGAGGCGACAGGCGAAACGACGAACCCGGCGATGACTTTCAGGAAGCCGACCGAGTGGTCCGCATGATCTATGGCGGACCAGAGTTCGAGTCGAAGCGCCAGCAGAAGCTCACCCATCGCCAGGTCATGCACACGAGGGAGCCACCGGTACCTGAGTACCTCAAGTGGTCGGAAATTCCGATCACATTCACCCGGGAGGATCATCCAAACTTCATACCGAAGCCCGGGTCCCATGCCTTGGTGGTAGCCCCGACGATTCGCAACGTTCGGCTCACCAAGGTACTAGTCGACGGTGGCAGTGGCCTGAACATCCTCTTTGCTAACACATTGAAGGAGCTCGGCCTGACTACTCTCGACCTGAGTCCCCCCCAATCCGCATTCTACGGTTTGATACCGGGAGAGGGGGCAGAACCACTCGGGCATATCACGCTGCCCGTCACCTTCGGAGACCGGAACAACTACCGGACCGAGCATATGCAGTTCACAGTGGCGAACTTTGAAACTGCATACCACGCCATCCTCGGAAGGCCCGCGCTCGCCAAGTTCATGGCGATTCCCCACTATGTCTACTTGCAGGTCAAGATGCCAGGACCTAAAGGCGTAATCACCGTCTTGGGAGACGTCCGAGTCGCATACACATGCGAGCAGGAAACTCTCAACGCGGCAGCCGCCCTGGACATGTCCAAGCGCATGGAACAAGTACTGGCTGCATCACAGGAGGTGGACAAGGACGTTCTAGAGATCCCCACCAAGAAGCCAGCAAGAGAAGCCATCGCGCCAAGCAAGGAGACGGAGCTGAAGAGGATCTCTCTGGACCTGGACGACCCAAAGAAGACGGCCATCATCGGGGCAGAGTCAGACTCCACGGCAGGCTCCGCCCTGCTCTGCTTTCTCGATAGCTATCCAGGCTATTACCAGACAGGCCCAGAGCCTAAGGATCAGATAAAGACCACGTTCATCACGCCGTTCGGTGCTTCTTTAGCCTTCGGTCTGAAAAACGCCGGCGCGATCTACCAGAGGACAATTCAAGCGCGTATGGATCAATTGACTCTGGACACAGTAGAACGCCTACATCGATAAATCCATGGAACATCGAGCACTTACAGCGTTTCTACGCCTGAATCAGTTATGTATTTATCTTTTTTATCTTAGATTTATTTTTTCCGAGTGATTTTGAAGGGTAGTCACCCCAGTTACGACTCGGCATGTTCACAATAAGTTATCAATAAAGTTGATTTCATCTTTCATCTATTTCTACTACTCGCATTTCCTCTTTCGCGTCACGCATATAAAGTATGAGTGGAATAAACCTTAAATCGAGAGGGAAAGTACTCGCCAAGTCAAAGCTCTAAACGTACGACAAAGACTTTGCGGCATGAGACTGAGACCAACGAGGCTAATCTACTCCGTAACAGGTCAACCACTCAGAAATTAAGGCCAGCGCAGAAAGAAAGGGAGTTGTAGACCAATAAAAACTTATATACAATAATGACAATTCAAACATTGTTCAAACAATACTAGTTCGACCAAATACTACAAATATTTTATTTACATTGCAGGGTCACCAGCACCAGACGGGGCCGCTTCATCCGAGTCATCAACAACATCCTTGGACAGGACATTGGCGATGGGCTCGACTTCATGGAGTAGTCTGCCCACGTCGTCTTCAGAGGTGCCGGCAGCATACCCGCGGCCGAGTGGCTCCAGGTCTGACGCCGGGAACAGCGATTTGAGCACCGCCAGGACATGGCCACAGCTGGCCTGGCTGATGGAGCAGAGCTGCCGCCGGAAGTAGCGTGGGAGCGCCCGAACGCGGTCGAGGATGGAAGCTGAAGACAATGACGCCTTCGGCTCGATCTCCTCCGCCACCACTCGGATAGCGTCCTCCAGCGCTATCTTCTCGGTGCGCAGCGCCTCAGCTTCACCTTGCAGCCGGGCCACCTTGGCAGTGAGCTCTGCGAATTGGGACATTATCCGATAGCGATAATCTACAGAAAGTTAGATCTGAATAATATTTTCACGTCTGACAGAAAAACAAACAAGGAAGAACATACCTCTGAGCTCGTGCACGGCCTGGGCCTCGTTGAGCTTAGCCTGCTCTACCTCCCCGCATAAATCGCGGGTGGTACGCTGGGCTTCCTCCAACTCAGCCTGGCGCTCGACCGCAGCAGCCTCGAGCTCAGCCACTCGGGCCACCAAAGAGTCGGCCTTAGCAACTGCAGGAGATAATTCTTGAATAACCGAGGCTTTGGCCTCGGCATCAGCAGCTAAGTCCTGCAAAAACAAGTCAGATGACAATAGGAATTAATGTACCACTCGGTACTTGATATCAACAAGATAAGTAGCTCGGGAAATACCTTGGCTATGTGGCCCATGCGAAGATGGAGTGACATGAACTCCTCCAGAGGAGTCAGGGGAGCACCACCACTCATAACGCCGACCGCCGCAGAAGCAATCTCGACCGCCGCAGTCTGGGGCTCCTCCACTGCTGCAGTCGGTTCAACTGCAGGAGCATGCTGGGGGCTGCCTTGAGGAACTGGCGGCGGGGTCGGCGACGCCGGTGTAGGACTCGGCGGAGGCGGGGTTGGCTCCCGCTGCGACTCTGGTGGCGGACCCACAGGCTGATCGCTGAGAAGATCAGCCGAGTGGATCGGCACCTCTGGAGTTTGGATTGATGGGGCTTCGGTCTCAACCGTCGACTGAGGCGGAGGACCCGAGAAGGGGACCTCAGACGGCGTGCTACAGGATAAAGCATATATGGATCACTAATAGAAGAACATAAAGGAAATCAAGGGATGATAAGGATACTTACAGAGTAGAAATACGCATTCTCAGGCGCTTTCCTTTCCGAGTAGAGGAAGGGAGGTCCCTCGGACTTGCAGCACTCAGAGGCATTACTGCAAGGGGAGACTGCTCCGAGCTTGTGATTGGCGGTTGGAGTGACGACTCGGCGACGCCAGCTTCATCTTTTTCCGAGTCAGACGACTCAGAGATAAGGAGTTGGCGCCGGCTTGGCGCATCCCTAAACACGATCCCAGTGGAGATCTTCCGCTTCTTCAGAGCAGGAGCAGCCTTCCCACCACTCGGAGATAGCACATCGGGAGAAGGAGAGGATGACAGAGTGATATCCGAGTCGCGCAGATCACTCTCACTTTCCCCGACTGCTTCTTCAGATCCAACGGCCCTGCGCCGAGCCGGTTGATCCACTCCCTTTGGCATCTCAGGCAAAGGAGGGAGGGATACAAAGGCAGCTCGACCCTGCGAAAATTGGGTTCAGTTCTGAGATTACACCCAATGGGTGGAATTGAAATAAAAACAACAACAGATTGACTAAATACCTCAGGGCGTGGATTTCCCAAGTTGAACGCCGGAGGACAGTCAGTGGTCCTCAGGGAGGTTCCAGTCGCGAAGAATTTGCCAAGCCGAGCGGCGGCTTGGACTCTGTCGACGCGCTCGGGGGCTTCGCGCGTGTTGTCCCCCTCGGCATAATACTCATACGCCGGGTGAGCCCGCTGCTTGAGTGGCTGGACCCGGCGCAGAACGAAGTTGGCTGCCACTCCGACGGCAGACAACTCATTGTCCTTCAACTGGGAAATAAGACCCAGGAGTTCCCGAACCTGATCCATTTCACTCTCCTTGGGAAGAGCGGTCCAGGATTGGGAGGGAACAGGACGAGAGTCAATTTCTGGAGAGATGGCAGGCGAGTGGTTTCCTACGTAAAACCACTCGGACTGCCACCCTTTATTGGAGGTAAGGAAAGGGATGTCAAAATTCTCCCGAGTTCGACCCTCGCGGAGTTGGAGTCCGGCGCCCCCGACTACTTGTGGGCAGTCGGTTCGGGGATAAGGTTTAAGAAGAAAAAGATTGAAGTGAGGCTCTATCCCAAGATAGGCCTCACAGAGATTGATGAAAATGGCGATATGAAGGATGGAGTTGGGATTCAGTGCGCAGAGACTGATCCCATAGTAATGCAGCAGCCCGCGGAGGAAAGAATGCGCGGGCACGCCAAAGCCACGGAGAAAGAAAGATTCGAACACCACCAAATCAGAAGAGTTTGGGGTGGGGAAAGACTCACCGGCGGCGGCGCGCCACTCGGCGGTTTGCTGGTCGGGGAGGATGCCGTCGATGACGTGTTGCTCGAGGCGCTTGGTGGTGGTGATGGACTCCCTCCACTCGGCGGCGCGATCCACGGCAACCTCGGCTGTGGCCTTGGCCTTGGACGACCGGGCTCTTGCAGGCGACCTCTCCTTCCGCTTCGGGCCTTCCTTCCTCTTGGACGCCATGGCGACGAGCGGGGCTGAAGAGCGAGGAAGAAAGTTGCGGGAGCAGATCTAGGGTTTGCTCTTGCGCGAGGAGAAGAACTGGAGCGTTGGGGAAGGCAAATGGCAAGTAAAGGAAGAAGAATGCGACGGGGATGGCTTATAAAGGAATGAACCGTTCCTCCCGCGCGCGGCGCGGCGCGTGTCTCGGGAACTCAACCGACGCAGGCACGTCCCGTCGCTTTGAATTCAAAGATGCGGTAAGGAGTCGCGGTATCTCGCGATATTTCGCCTTCCGTAAAGCAACCGTTAGGGACGCAACGGACTTTGCGGAGTAATGGGCCTAAATGGGCTGAAATATAGCACGACCTTTCGGTTCTGTTACGATAATAAATTTGTGGGTTCCTGAGCTAGGGTTCAGGGGCAGAAACCACTCGGTCGTGAGGCTAAAATTAGTCGACGACCAGACTTGATTTTGCAATTAATATTGCATCCTTGCAATTGATTTTTACGTAAGGCATGCGATACTATCGCTAAAATTGACTCAGAAATCTGGGTCAAATGCTGACAAGTATAAATCTTGTGAGAAGATGGCTTACCATATGGTCAAGCTGAGTCGTGGGACACGACTCGGAAGTCATGCCGAGTTCAAAGAACTTGAGGACAAAATCCTTATAAAGGGGAAATAAAAAAGCCTCTGTAGGAAAAGATTATCTAAAATCCATGTCCAGAGGCATGGGGCTGAAAAAATCAGTCGGAATTCATGGCTTTCAGAGTCTTGACACGATCATGCTGAGTCGTAACAAGACTCGGGGGCTACACCCAATGGGTGCACCTGGAGGTGCACACCATTGATGGATTAAGTTTAAAAAAGATTCATAATATTTTGCTTTTTGACCCTCGACCGGAATATTCTATTCTGCTCAAGGCTCGGGGGCTACACCCAATGGGTGCACCTGGAGGTGCACACCATTGAAGATCAAGATACAGATGGGTAAAAATTGAAGACCTTTGGCCAATTTCATACTAAAATTGCCCAAAGCCCGGGGGCTAAGTGTATTCACTTCGCTGTCGCGTCGTGAAAAAGAGCACTCCTTCCCCTCACTATAACTATAATTGAAGAATTGTTTTCAGGAACGTCTGAGCATGCACTCGGATCTTCCTCGAAACCACTCGGATCTTCTTCGAAACCACTCGGATGAGATCTTAGACAACTTGGAGCACTCGAATCATGCAAGAAAAGACGGAACAATTACAGTCAACGATCGGTCAAGAAGTGCTCGGGGGCTACTGTGGGGGATATAGTACCCGGGTGCCTCACGAGCAAGCTTAGCAGCCCACCAAAAGGGGGCGGCCCACCTCATCGTTCTGGACCTGAAGACGTGCGGGACAAGTCGGCGCACGGAGGAAGAATCTGGAAGGAGAAGTCCTAGTTGGAATAGAAATTATTGTAAAGAAGGAAAGGATTCTTAGAGATAGGATCGGATGCAAACCGACTTGTAACCCTGCCCCCCGATATATAAGGCGGGCAGGGACCCCCTCCAAAGCAACTAACCACAACGAGACAGCAACCAGCCACAACTCGAGCCAACTCGAATCACCAAAACACGCAATACAACACCTCAAAACAGGATGTAGGGTATTACGTCGAGTCGACGGCCCGAACCTGTATAAACCCTTGTGTCTGTCCATCCTAACCATCCTGCTTCCGATCTTTGCGATCTTCCCTGCATTACAAATCACTTCCGTGGGCTACCCCGTGGAAGACTGCCGGAGATAATATCACCGACATGCCTGTAACATAAATTTAAAATTTTAATTATGTGTACTTTTGTTATATTGCACATTAAAATTATTCAATAGCATCACACATTAAAAATTATATATTCATACATCAAGACTTTGGAACTCTGGCGAAAACATAAGAAAATTTGTAGAATCAAATATTAAACAATTAGCAACATATACAGAAGAAACTATCCACAATACTTCTTGATGATGAGGAGGCCGAGAAGGTTGCTCTCCTCGTCGCCGGCGGCGTGGAGCAATGACGCCATGCACTCGATGGCGCCGGACACCGCCACAACGTGGAGGACGTTCCGTTTCTACCCGGTGAGCTTGGACACGAAGAGCGCCGCGGCCACCCTTGCGTCATGTGCCCTAACAAAGAAATATGAACTCTGAACATGCGATGTGAATAGAGGGAGAGATTTTATGTTTAGAGGACCAGGAGGGGGCGCCTTAAGCAGATGAAACTGGACGCCCACGACTATGGTAAGTTATCAATTCCCTGATTGGCTCCCACAACTATGGTAAGCAATCAAGTTTTAAAAGGAATGAGACATCCGATTGCGTAGATGTCATTCCTTTTTTACGAAAGGAAACATTGATCCTTGGTCGACGGACTTTATGGTAAGCAATCAAGTCTAAGAGGAAGGAGACATCCAATTGCATAGATGTCATTACTTTTTCTGAAAGGAAACCTTACTCTTGTTTGGAAGACTTTATGGTAAGCAATCGAGTGCGACTTTATGGTAAGTAATCGGGTGTAGGTACGATTGGTGGGTAAGGAAACGCGCGGTGAAAAAAAAGGGGGCGCGACCGGTCGTCCAAAACAACAGGGGAGGACGACCAAATGATTCTCTCCCCCTGGTCTTCCTCAGTTTTCAAATTTGATACCGTTTTGTGGGTCCTTTGTGAGGGTATAAGGGGACAAGGGGTGGATTGTTGGGTGAGAAATGGTTTCAATTTGCTCATCCTTTATAGATTCCTGCTGGAGGCAGCCGGGGCAGCATCCTGACGACTTGGTCTAAGTGCTGCCTTCTCCATTTCATCCTACATCGATCATGCGTGCGCACTCTCTCACAACCTCTCTCTCCTCTACGACCACTGATTACTCCTTCACAAACACTAACGTGTACGCTTCCGCTGATCATCGTGGTTCCGATGCCTTCTTTCATGAGCTCCATGATGTTGCCTCCTACATCACTGGTCCCTGGCTCCCCCTATCGCGGGGGATTTTAACCGAGCTCTGGCCTCAGCCTTTAATTCAACTATCAACCAGCTCAACCTGAATACCTGATGGACCTACCCCTGGCCTGCTCGACTGTTTGTACACTTGGAGCAACAAACGACAATCTCCCACTCTAGCTCGCCTAGATCGTGCATTCATAAACAACCTCTTCAGCAACTGCTTCCCAAACACCTCCCTTACTGCTGCCACCTTCCGTTTTCAGCACGCGTGGTTACTCCACGCCTCCTTCCTTCCCACGATGCTCCCGGCCTCCCTTACTGCAGCTTCTGAATGTCCTGAGTCCTGACGCGGCAGGTATTGAACACTTATTTCTTTATGTCCTCTGCTTTGGCAAACTAGAAGGAACTTCATTTGTTTTAGTCACCAAATGCCTGATGCAGATGTCGTGAGTAGACATTGTTTCCCTCCAGGACAGTAACTTTATTTGCACCTCTTTGATAGTGAACTAGAGTCTTTTGGTTTATGTTAAAACACACTTTCATTAGTATTTTATCAACCCAGTCTCATAATTATGATGTCATATGTCAAAATCTTAAACTACCATCCTTTAGAAGAGCCCTGGAAGTTTCTAAAACTAATGCTAAGGGGATACATGATGTTGTTTTTTTTTTGTGACACTATAAAACACCATTTAGTATCAAGTGCGTGCAAATTTCTACAAACTGTTGAACTGTTCATAGTTACTCCAGTGCGTTCATCCGATTTAAGTCGTCATGGGCCTTTTAAATTTATTGGTTGTGCGTGCTATGCCAGGTGGATACTGATGGAAATGGGTCCTTGGATTATGGAGTATTTGTTACATTTACCTATTCAACCAACAAAGATCGTCAGTGATGAGCATCTGCATAAGGTACTTGTTGGTTATAATCCTGTACACGTTAGTGTGTGTGTGAATAAGCTCACCTGAGTTGGGTTGAGCGAGTCTGCAGGAGCTCAGCGCATGGCAACATGCAGAGCGCGTCCGAGTCATTAGGAGATGATCTGCGCGGCGTGGTTGTAGGACGTGGGATGGCGCGTCGTGGGAAGCGGCTGGCCGCGCTTGTAGGGCACCTCGTTGCCAAGTTTAGGGAGTCCGTTTGAGTCTGTAATTCTCTATATAATGAAGTAATAGAGTCTGAAAACGCTGCCGATACATTGCAGCACAAAACCTTCTCTGTTTTTCTTGTTCTTTCTTTCTGTGACTTGAGAGCAGGTGATCGCCGGCGACGTGGGCTCGCCGGGATCCCCAACATTTGGCATCAAAGCCGAGGAGGGTGTCGGAGTTGATCGCGGCGAGGTATCGCCGCTGGAATCGTGATCCGGCGATCCGTTGGGCGCTCAAGATGGTCGACGAGAAGAAGGAGGGTGAGAAGACCCCGCCGTTGTCTCCCAGCAAGCGGTCTCCCAAGGGTTGGGACGGTGCTGGAGGCAGCGGAGGCGGGGAGGTGCGCGTCGTCCGGGAGATCGGCAGGCGCGGCAAATTGGCCAATGCTGACCAAGTCCAATTACACCCAATGGGCTTTGGTCATGAAGGTGAAGATGAAGGCTCGCAACCTGTGGGAGGCGATCGAGCCCGGCGGCGTGTCGCCGCAGGAGGACTGCATGGCGCTCGACGCCATTACGAGCGCCGTGCCGTCGGAGATGGTGGCGTCGCTGGCGGCCAAGGCAAGCGCACAGGAGGCGTGGAAGGCGGTGAAGGACCGGCGCATCGGCACCGAGCAGGTGCAGAAGACGGAGGCGCAGCGTCTTCTCCGCCAATTCGAGAACATCCGCTTCAGCGAAGGTGAGAGCGTGGATGATTTCACCCTTCGCCTCCAGAACATCGTGGCAGCACTGGAGACGGTGGGCGAGACGGTCCCGCCGCGGAGAGTGGTGGAGAAGCTGCTCCGGGTGGTTCCAAAGGCACTGCGGCAGGTGGCCGTCGCGATTCAGGTCACGGCTGACCTCGCCACCTTGACGCTGGAGGATGCCAGCGGGCGGTTGCGCGCCGCGCAGGAGTGCGAGGCAGAGGATGACGACCCACCGCCGCCGCGGGCTGACGGCAACCTGTACCTCACGCGCGAGCAGTGGGAGGCGCAGTCGCGGCACAAGGTGGAGGGGTCGTCGAGTTCCGGTGGCCGGTTCAAGAAGGGGAAGGCTCGACGCGCCGGCGGCTCGAGCTCTGGCGGCGGACGGGAGATCAAGCACAACGAATGCCGCCGGTGTGGCAAAGCTGGCCATTGGGCCCGCGACTGCCCCACCAAGCCCAAGAACCAGGTGGCCCATCAGGCCCGTGCGGAGGAGGAAGAGCCCACTTTGCTGATGGCCAGGGTGAGCTCGATCCATATCCTCTCCCCTGCGCTTGCAGGTGAGGAGGTCAACGCGCCGGCGGCGGGCGCGGATGCAGCGCCAGCGGCGGGCGCGGGTGCCGTGACTGGCGGCAGGCGCGGATGCGGCGCGGCAGCTTAAGCGCGGATGCGGCTGCTACGCGGCGGGGGGAGGCGACTGCGGCGGCGGGGCGCGGATGCGGCACTGGTGGCGCGCGCAAGCTCCTGCCCAAGGAGGAGCCGACGGCAGCTGTAGCGCCTGTCCACCTGGGGAGGTGAGGGCATTCGCGCAAGCTCGACGGCGATGGGACCTCGACGATGCCCTCTGGTACCTCGACACGGGCGCGACTCAACACATGAACGGGTCGCGTGCCGTCTTCTCCGAGCTCGACGGCGGCGTCTCCTGGCACGGTGCGGTTCGGCGACGGTTCGGTGGTCAGGATCGAAGGGCGAGGGACGGTGCTGTTCGCCTGCAAGAACGGCGAGCACAAGCAGCTCCAAGGCTGTCTACTACATCCCGCGGCTCGACACCAACCTCATCAGCATCGGGCAGATGGACGAGGACGGCTACGACATCCACATCGAGCACGGCGTGATGCGGATCCGCGACGAGCAGAGGCGGCTGCTTGCTCGGGTGCGGCGCAGCTCCAACCGCCTGTACACAATCCACCTCGACATCGCGCGCCCAGTCTGTCTGGTGGCACGGCGAGCAGACGAGGCATGGCGCTGGCACCAGCGCTTCGGGCACATCAGCTTCCAGGCGCTAAGGAAGCTCCAGAACGGCGACATGGTGCGCGGACTGCCGCACATTGATCACGTCGATCAAGTGTGCGACAGCTGCCTGGCAGGGAAGCAGAGGAGGAGCTCGTTCCCGGCGCAGGCGCGGCGAAGGGCGGAAGACGTCCTCGACTTGGTTCACGGCGACATCTGCGGCCCCATCTCTCCGACTACGCCAAGCGGCAACCGCTACTTCCTGCTGCTGGTGGACGACATGAGCCGGTTCATGTGGCTCTGTCTTCTTGCAAGCAAGGATCAAGCGGCGACATCAATTCGGAGGTTCAAGGCGGCAGCGGAGCTGGAGTCAGGCTGCAAGCTGAAGGTGTTGCGCACTGACCGGGGTGGGGAGTTCACCTCGGTGGAGTTCGGGGCCTACTGTGCGGAGGAGGGTGTCCAGCGGCAGCTCACAGCACCCTACTCTCCACAACAGAATGGTGACGTGGAGCGCCGGAACCAGACGGTGGTGGGCATGGCGCGGAGCATGATGAAGGCAAAGGCGCTCCCGGGGACGTTCTGGGGCGAGGCAGTCACCACCGCGGTGTACATCCTCAACAGATCGCCAACGCGCAGCCTCGACGGCAAGACTCCCTACGAGGCCTGGTATGGCGAACGTCCAGCGGTGAGTTTCTTTCCGTACCTTCGGTTGCATTGCTCATGTGAAGAACACGAAGCCACACCTAAAGAAGCTGGAGGACCGGAGCACGCCAATGATCCTCGTTGGCTATGAAGCGGGCTCAAAGGCCTACAGGGTTTTCAACCCTGTGGACGGTCCGCGTGCATGTGACGCGCGACGCTGTCTTCGACGAGGCGGCGCAGTGGGACTGGAACGCCGCCTCGGGAGGTGAAGGCGGTGATGCCGGCATCGGCGTCGACGACACGTTCATCATCTACACCGAGCAGACCGTGGCTGGTGAGCCTGCAGGGGGGAGCCCTGCAGGCGCGTTCACACCAGCTCCTGCCTCGCCTGTGACTACACCAGCAGTGGACACGGTCGAGTTCGCGACGCCACCGAGCAGCTACGACGACATGGTGGACACTGAACACGACGACGACGTCCCCGTGCGGTTCCGCACGGTCGACAACCTGCTGGGTCCTGGCACACCGCCGGGGCTGGCCACGCGGGTGTTCGACAACCCACTGTTCGAGGGTGAGCTGTTGTTCACCTCTGCGGAGGAGCCGGCGTCGTTCAAGGAGGCAGAGGAGCATGAGTGCTGGAAGCGCGCCATGGAGGAAGAGATGCGGTCCATTGAGGAGAACAAGACATGGAACCTTGTCGATCTGCCAGCCGGCCAAAAACCCATTGGTCTCAAGTGGGTTTTCAAGGTGAAGAGAGATGAACACGGCGCGATCGTGAAGCACAAAGCGCGTCTGGTTGCCAAGGGATACATTCAGCGACAAGGAATCGACTTTGATGAGGTATTTGCCCCTGTAGCTCGTCTAGAATCTGTTCGATTGCTTTTGGCTCTGGCTGCACATGAGGGGTGGGAGGTCCATCATATGGACGTAAAGAGCGCGTTCCTGAATGGGGAATTGCGGGAGGAGGTGTATGTATCGCAGCCTGTAGGATTCACAGTGTCAGGAGAAGAACACAAGGTGTTGCGGCTGAAGAAGGCACTCTACGGGCTTCGTCAGGCGCCCAGGGCCTGGAATGCCAAGTTGGACAGCACTCTTCTGTCACTTGATTTCCAGAAGAGCACAGCAGAGTATGGAGTGTATGTCCGAGGGAAAGGAGATGCCAGGCTGATAGTTGGGGTGTATGTAGATGATCTGATCATTACTGGGAATAATGGCATCCGGAATTTCAAGTCAGAAATGTTAAAGTTGTTCAAGATGGGTGATCTTGGACTCTTGTCTTACTATCTTGGGCTTGAGCTGCGTCAGACAGTGAAAGGGATCAGCATTGGACAGTCAGCTTATGCTGCAAAGCTCCTGGAGCGGAGTGGCATGGCTGGATGTAATCCATGTGCTACACCAATGGAAGCCCGACTGAAGCTGAGCAAGAAGAGTGAAAGTCCCCTTGTGGATGCAACTGAATATCGCAGCATAGTGGGTGGACTTCGGTATCTAGTGAATTCCCGGCCGGACATTTCATTTGCTGTGGGATATGTGAGTCGATTCTTGGAGGAGCCGCGGGAGGATCACCGCGCGGCAGTGAAGCACCTTCTCAGGTATGTTGCTGGGACACTTGACCATGGGGTGGTCTACAGCAAGGGAAAAGGAGGAGGTCACCAGCTGGTTGGTTTCAGTGACAGCGACCATGCAGGTGATATAGATGATCGGAGAAGCACTACTGGAGTGTTGTATTGCCTCGGTTCAAGCCCGGTCACCTGGCAGTCTTCAAAACAGAAGGTGGTGGCCCTTTCATCTTGTGAGGCTGAGTATATAGCAGCAGCAAATGGTGCTTGTCAGGGAGTGTGGTTGGCTCGACTGCTGGGTGATCTCACTGGAACAGAGTCTAAAGCACCCACACTCAAGGTGGACAATAAGTCTGCCATTGACCTTAGCAAGAACCCAGTTCACCACGACAGGACGAAGCATATTGATGTCAAATACCACTATATCAGGGAGTGCGTGGACGTTGGGAGGATTGTCCTTGAGCAGATTTCTACCGGTGATCAGCTCGCAGACATACTGACAAAGTCACTTGCTCGCATGAAGTTCCAGGAACTGAGTGAGAGGATCGGCATTGTCAAAATCAAGAACTCGTGTCAGGATTAGGAGGAGAATGTTGGTTATAATCCTGTACACGTTAGTGTGTGTGTGTATGAATAAGCTCACCTGAGTTGGGTTGAGCGAGTCTGCAGGAGCTCAGCGCATGGCAACATGCAGAGCGCGTCCGAGTCATTAGGAGATGATCTGCGCGGCGTGGTTGTAGGACGTGGGATGGCGCGTCGTGGGAAGCGGCTGGCCGCGCTTGTAGGGCACCTCGTTGCCAAGTTTAGGGAGTCCGTTTGAGTCTGTAATTCTCTATATAATGAAGTAATAGAGTCTGAAAACGCTGCCGATTCATTGCAGCACAAAACCTTCTCTGTTTTTCTTGTTCTTTCTTTCTGTGACTTGAGAGCAGGTGATCGCCGGCGACGTGGGCTCGCCGGGATCCCCAACAGTACTTGCATACATTTTTTTTAAGGTGGCTACGGCAGGCAGGAAGCCGACTTGAACATTATATTAATATGCGAGGTTTTTGCATACAAGATTTGTGAAAAGGGGAAAAAGCAGAGCTAATACATCAGGTGACACAGCTACTGAAGTAACCATTCCACCACATAATCAAAGCTCTAGCGTGTTGCCTGGCATATGTTCTTCATATTTGACTTGCATACTTTGACTGGGAGCACAAGGAACACTGTGATTAGCTGATGACCTGGCATATGTTCTTCAGATTTCAATTTATCAGATAGTTTCAGCATTCATTGATGACCTGCAAGCAAATGCAGAACCAGTTTATTTGGAGAATAAATCAGATATGTGAAGGGAGAAAACCTACATATGGTTCACAAGCACTGTTGGTTCAGAAGTTGAGTTTGTTTACCGAGTAGCGAGTACCATGTTGCTTGGTCCGTTGTCTCTTTGATCCTTAACTGCACATCAGACCGTACTTGGATGGATGTGTTTGGTTTTCTGAATTTGGTTCAAGAACCATTGTTTCCCACTAGAACCTATGGAGGAGATCGATATTTTCATTCAGTGGACTGCCGTGCAGAACTCCCTTTAGCAGTTTCAGTGTACCTTCCGTAGAAGGTGCCGCTCTGGGGAGTGGGAACCTATAATGCACTCAATCCATATTTCTGCCTTGGATTGTATCCTTTATAGTCCAAAGTTGGAGACAAGTAGTTGTGTGTTGTATCATGCATGGGAGAGGGAAACTGTAATAGGTTTGTCAGATTTGTGACACTTGAACTTACTGAAATGATATCCAAATTCTAGATTTGCATTGTCCAGCGACAGCCAAATTTAAAATACTTTCCTTGGTAGAACCTGTATCGTCATGATTCTGTTTTCATGCTAGATGGGTTCAGGGTTATTATATCCACGAACATATTCATTTTTCTTCTCCAAATACCGAATTGTAGTTTCTAGGTCTTAAATCAGGTCCAATGCACTATGGTGATGTCTTAGTTCATTTTCCTTCTCCTTTTTTAATGTTATTCTAAACTATAATTATTGAGATGTCCCAACTCCCAACCCCCCTGTGACCAAAGCAGTACAACGTTCTCACAAATTTCAGGAAACCAAGCAGAAATGCCCCAAACCCCTGTGACCAAAGCAGCACAACATTCTCACAAAATCCCCTCTTGAGATTATCTCCAACTGTAATGTCGAAGAGAGATTATATGCGATAAATTTGATTGAGAAAAGTGGAGATTGTGTATTAAAATTCAATCTTTAAGCAAATCCATCAGTAGTTTCACCCAGTACTGCATCAATTGCGTAGCATAACTAAGATCACACTTTCACACAGTACCGTCACTATCCATCAAAACTGTGAGCACATAAACCAAATCGTTGTGGATAGGAAATCAGCAGCCACACCTACATTTCCTTTCTAGTGTCAATGGCAATGGGGGCATCGCAACAGGAGTGATAATGGGTCCATACCGAGATCGTGGTGGTACTCATAGGGGTTGCACATCATCCGCTTCATGGCGGTATTGTAATCCTCCATTTTCCTGCCCCCCTTCACCTCCGGCCGTGGAGGAGCAGCGGAACAAGGAATGGGCGGGCTGTGTGCCGCTGGGAGCGCATCCAATGGCGGCAATGGTTGCACTCCTGCTCCTGGTGGTGAACTGGTGATGCTGCCAGTGGGCAGTGGCCAGGCCAGACTGCAAGAGGAAGTGGTATCGATGTCTGGAGGCAGGAACAGGAAGAGAAGGAAGTGAGGAATGTGTGGGCCTGATTGCTAATTGGCCAGAAGCCCACCAGCGCCACCCGACTCGTCCCGACACTCCAATCCAGGAGCCCTTCATTATTTTCAAAAAATTATGGAAAATTTAAAGAGGAATGCGGCGGGATAACACAGTGATAAGTTAAATTCTCAGTGAAATGTATATTAAAATCTTGAATGATTTTAGAAAATTTTGTTCCTTTTGCTTGCTTGTTCCTCTTCCTTACTTTTATTTGTAGAACTTTGTAACTCCTTTTTTAATTACCATAACCAGTAGGGGCTTGCCCCTCCTGTTCTCCTCAAAAAATAATTGTATACTAAAATCTTGATAGATATGTTTTTGTAAGGAAATCTTTCAAATGGCTAAATTAACCACAAAGAATGCCACATTTACAGTTTGCAATCAAAACAGAAGATTGAGTTAAGTGTATTCTACGAGGTTAAATTATAAATGAATACCAGATAAGTTAGATAATTCTATTTAAAACATATATCTTTGGATTTGTTTAAAAAAATGGTAGTACTACTTCTAAATAAAAAAAAGTAGAGGTCAAGGCCGCGAAAATGGTGCAAACAAAATCCAGGTTAATTTGATCTCAACAATCTTATGTAGTTATGTATATGATATATTTTCCACAACTTCTTACGGCTCCAAAACTTTTGTGGTTTGGTATCGCTTATGACTATAAAAAATATAAATATAATTTCTACATGTACAAATTTATATGTTATTATACAAAAATGGACGGAAAACACATTTAAGCCCTAATGTCCAAAATTAACATCAGTAGCATGTGGTGTATGCCTTTTTTCAGCTCCTTTGGAAGTTATCAACATAAGTTGTGAAATTTATGTCCTTATTTGACTAGACAAGTTAAACTTTGTGAATAATGTTTAGGTTTCCAATGCTATATTTGAATGTATAAATGGTAAATGTCAAATGGACATTCATGGGCTCACAAGGACGCACGAAATATTTCCTATAAAGGGGACAGTACGGGACGTGGAGATTATGATGAAGGACGGCATAGAACTCTGCATGATATAAAACTAGTCGTATCAAAAGGAAAAAGGAAAGTACTCGAAGTATATGGTTGGATTTTGCCTGAACCAGCATGTAACCCTGCCCCCATATATATAAAGCTAGGCAGAGACCCCTGAAAGCAATTATAAGTGTCCTCTTGCAATACAAACCACCAAACAGGATGTAGGATATTTATCCGCGGCCTAAACTTGTCTAAACCCCGTGTTGTGTGCACCATTGAGTTCCTGATCTCAGCGACACCCCACCTGGAATCTACTACCTCAGGATACCCCTCGGTAGAATTGGCGGTAAAACACCGACAATAAAATCTTTAAAAGTGAAATACTCAAATACAACATCCTTCTTTTCTTTTCCAAAACTGATTTAGAAGAAGGATTCTCACATATATTCCTCAAAGTGTTGCGGTCTTTTTAAATTCTCACTTGTTAGCTATTTTGGAGAATTTTTCCCAGCCACCAATTGCTTGGAAAACATGCTAATATGGATAACTTTTTTTTGTTATTATAGGAATTGACGTTGATACATCCATTTACACTGGAATTATAATATAAATTTCTATAATATAACTTGTACAATTGATATAGCTCGAGATTATTGGGATTTAGTCTAAATGTACTAGTGAAGAAATTCAAAAGATATTTCATGGGAACAAAAAAAGTTTTCCAAAATATAAATTGCTCTTGCGTGCCCGATCTGGTAGATGGCGTGTTATATTGCTTATACTTTTGTCACAATAGAAGTGCACAGCTTCTATGTGAACTTGTTCATACTTTAAATCATGCCAAATGAAAAAAAAACCCTCTATAGCTTGACTTTAAATAAAGCCTTGAAAATCGGTTTATGGCTGCAAAACGTAGAGTTGTCTTGATAATGAAGGAAAAAAAAAGGATAGAAATGGAGGAGAGAAGAAGAAGCTTTATCTGTTTTGTTTTTCCATTCACACCACCGTCAGAATTCCTTCGTCTTCCTTGCGTCACCCTCCAAAATTGAGTGAGAAAAAAAAGATCAGGCAGGCAATCCGAAAGGCAGCTAGGGTTTTCGCCATGGCCATGCCCCCTTTCCCCAAATCCGTTCTTCGCACGCTCTCTTGCTAGGCTAGCTGCCGCATCTCGCATCCCCTTTGGCAAAAAGGAGCCGCCCGCTTCGATTCCCCTCCCCCATTCGAGGGTTTCCCTTCCCCCAAATCGAATCGCCGCATTACCGGCGGAGCAAGCAACCTCTCCAACCAAGACGGCGCTGGCGATCCAATTCCAGCAGGGGGCGAGGGCGGCCGAGGCGGCGGGATAATCAATGTGTCCGCTGTGCTCCGTGCAGCGGTGGTCGCGGCGCGTCGCCACCATGCTCCCGTGGCTGGTCATCCCGCTCATCGGCATCTGGGCCACCACCCAGCTCCTCCTCCCGGCCGCCTACCGCTTCGAGGTCACCTCCCCGCGCCTCGCCTGCGTCTCCGTCCTCCTCCTCACCCTCTTCTGGTACGAGATCCTCCTCCCGCGCCTCTCCCTCTGGCGCGCCCGCCGCTCCGCCCGCCTCCGCGAGGAGCGCCGCGCCCACGCCCTCGAGCTCCACAAGCTCCGCAAGACCGCCACCCGCCGCTGCCGCAACTGCACCAACCCCTACAGGGACCAGAACCCCGGCGGCGGCAAGTTCATGTGCTCCTACTGCGGCCATGTCTCCAAGCGCCCCGTCCTCGACCTCAATTCAGCCGGGAAGGCGCCTACCGGGTGGCCATGCGCTCAGGATTGTGGATACTGGCTCGACATGCGCTGCTCCTCCGGCAATAGCAGCTCCTTCTTGGCATTCTCATGGCGCTTGCTGTCGTCATTTTGCTCGGCAGCAGTCAGCTGGTTCCTGAGGAAGATATTCAGATTTACATCCTCAGGGGACGATGAGGGCTTGGGCCCAGATGGTAAAAGGTTGTCAAAGAGAGGGGAGAATGGAGGAAAAGCAGAGGAGAGCAGGGTCGAGAAGGCGAGGAGGAAGGCGGAGGAGAAGAGACTGGCGAGGCTGGAGAGGGAAATGCTGGAGGAGGAAGAAAGGAAGCAGCGCGAGGAGGTGGCGAAGCTAGTGGAGGAGCGCAGGAGGCTGAGGGATGAGAAAACAGAGGCCGAGGAGCGTTCCAAAAGCGCTACCCCTGTTGGGGAGAAGGATGCTAGAAGGGAGGCAGAGAGGCGGCGGCAGGATAGGAGGAAGAAAGAGGACAAGGGGTCAAGCAAGAGTAATTCAGATTGCGAGGACATTGACAGAAGATTCGGCCGCGAAGGTGATAGGAAGCGAGACTTTGACAGAAAGAGTGACTTGGACAAGCGTGAGGGTTATAAATCTCATTACTTTGAAGCTAACAACCATAGTAATAAGACAGTGGTGGAGAGCAGAACCAAGTACTTTGGCCGAATGACGGGTGGTTTCTTATCTTCCTCAAGAGGATTTGGCGGTGGTTCCTTCTTTGGAAGAGGTACTCAGACCTCTGCCCCTCAAGTTAACAAGGTTACAAGACCTGTAGTTCTTGCAACTGACCAGGGTAATGCACTCAAAAGAGATACCCAGCATGCAGCCACTCAAGCTACAGCCAAATCTGCTACAGCTGGAGAAGCCAGAAATTCATGGAGTAATTTTAATCGACCTGTGAGTAACAAGGGCATTGCTATTTTAGTCTATAATCTTATTGTTAGAACCAAAAACACTAGTTGCTTTTACTGAATTTTCATCTTAAAGCTCTCAATTCTTTTATATTATGCTGTATGCAGGTTAGTCCAAATGTGCAGCCACACCCTACCAGCCTTAAAAAGTCGTGGCACCAGCTGTTTAGTCGTTCAGCATCAGTTTCCCCTTGTCCTGATGTTACAACTGCAGCTCGTGATATGAATCGGAAGCCAGAACCAAATGGAGCACAAATAAGCAATGCCCATGTATTTCTCTCTCAGTATCCTCCTCTGGAAAGCAAGCCAAGTTCAAGCCAGTCCATGCAATTTCCAGGTTTTCCACCACTTAATGGAGCACCCCCCAGTAAACCATTACCTCATTTTCCTGCTGGACACATGCCCTTCTATGATGATTCAGAATCCACAGTATTTGAAGAACCAGAACAGTTTGAAGACCCATGCTATGATCCAGATGCAATCGCATTACTTGGGCCAGTTTCAGAGTCTCTAGATAACTTCCCTTCGGACTTGGATTGTGGGTTTATCTCAGGTGATGTCACCAAGGAATCACATGGGAGGCCTTCACCAATTGAGTCTCCTCTCTCAAGATCTCGAATGGTTGAAGAAAAGCCTATTAAGGCCCCACACTTATCAGTCACAAAAGGGCCTGGTGGTTCCATTTTGCCTGAGGCTAGCAGTGAACATGGCACTTGGCAAATGTGGAGCACACCATTGGTTCAGGAAACTTTAGGTCTGCAAGGTCCTCAGAGTCAGTGGCTTCGACAAAGCACAAATCAATTTAACCACAGTGCCAATCTTTTCAATGGTGGAACAAAAGGCTCCCTGAGTACTGGTTTGAACGACACTGATCCATGGCTGCAGAAAGGACCCCTCCAGCAACTGCCACCTGATACACCAAGCCTGTTCCTTCCACATGAAGTACAAGGAAAAGCTATACAAAATGACTTGGTTTTTGGGTCTCCAAACAAATCAGCCCGTCAACACCCCTTTGGGCCGCCTGGTCATTCTTGGCCCAAGTACGTGTTTTCCTATGCCCTTATTCTTTTCAGAAATTTTATTGCATCAAAGGCTTTCAGCACTGTCTATCATCTTATACTGTTAACTTGAGCTAGAAACTTGGCATCCTTTCCCCAGAAGTTGACAATGCTTGTTTCCTGCAACTGTTTTAGTTCATTGGGTTTTCCTATTCACTACTTAGTATAGGTCCATGTGTCAACACATTTAAGTACCAAAGTATTGACAAAACTTTTATGATGATTGTTCAGCGTCATATGTGCACACTTGCATACATGTTCGAAATCTTATGCATAGAAATGAGAGGCTTTTGAAAAGCTAAGCGCACTATCTTTGCATTTAGTATAACATGGTGCTTATTTTTTATGAGTATGTGATACTGGGTGTGCATGAATGATCCATCTTGGAAAGATTAAAGGCACCAGTGCTCTTTATTCTCCAATCATTAGGTGGAAGTTTCTCATGGATCTTGTTTTTATGGGTGATATATGCAATTTGGGGCGGATTGAGGGGCAGGGATGCTTCTAATTGTTTTGGAAACTTTGTTTCATGAGTTACCAACCAATTTTAGCCTTTGATGCCACTACTCTAGAAGGTGTCCACGTAGGTGCTGTCACCACCATCCCATCCTGCTTACCACCCATGTGCTGCCTAGTCCATTCAAGCATCTGCCTAACCCTGATTAGTCTCCAGGCATCACCCTGCTGCCTGCCTACTGCCGAAAGCCTTTTAGAACACTTAATCAGATATGCATATTTCTGATATTACTCACTTCCATGGATAATGTACCTTGATCATATGGTGTTAACAGTGGTAGTTCTACTCTACTGATGAGTCATGATGATGATCAACTGGAGAAGCTTTCATCATGAATAATTAGCTAGCTAGGATTGCGCTTGAGCTGGTAGCATGATGCGTTCTTCCAGTAGTTTTGATTGTTGATCCTATATGTACTGTCTGCAAAGATTTTGTTTCAAGAATGGCATGGTTGACGAACAAGTTGGCCATGGGTTTCTTTTAGCCCAGCTAGAAATTATGTGTAAGCAAATTCTCTTTTGAATGCAATTCAGAGGCACATTCATTGCTATGTCTTAATTGATTAGAAACAAGGGTACATCAGCCAAGGTGGCAAGGGCCATGTAGTTGCTATCATGAACTGTTAAATCATTAGCTGATGTTTTTGTCCCTGGGCTTGATGATGTGTTCCTCTGACATTGCATGTAGCTGTTGAACCATAAAGTTAAATGCATTATTTGAATCAATTGTTTTGTAAAGACTTTCTTTTCCAATATTGACATGTGACTTGGGGGTGCTGAAGTGTCTGACTGTTAAGTCTTTGCGTTTGCAATGGTGAAGAAGAGTGAAAACATGATTTATGGTGCCATGGTCTTCTACGTTCATTATCCTCCACTGGTTAATTGGTTTACTGTATTTTTTAAAATTGTGGACTACTTGACATAACTAGAGGCTAGAGTTAGATGACAAAAAAATAAAAATAAATCAGAACTCACTGCAAGTTTAGCTTATTTCGTTGCCGACACGTTTTTGAGTTACGTGTACGGAGTAGGTTGGTAGCAAGAGTTTTTTTTTCTCTCTAGCAATATTGCATGATGCTGGGGGTTGAATGATTAAATGTTTCCCTATCTGTGCAGTGCCACAACCCTTCAGTGAATGATGGTCTTATGGGGAGCTAGTGTTGCATATTTAACCCAAAGTTTTGTGTTCCTATTGAGAATTGGACATTTGGCACTGTAGATGCTTACAAATGCTGTTCACTAGGGTGATTGGTGCCTGCATCCTGTTTGACCTTGTTGTTTAATGAAGCATGTTATTGGGTGCTGTTTGATCTGTTGCTTTGTTGAACGTGCTGTTTAGACTTTTTTAAGGTGCTTATTGGTAGCTAGTTTGGTTTCTGTTTGCATGGGTAGGGCAGGTCCCTTGTTGCATAAAAGTTCTGTAATGGTGCTGTGGTGCAAGAATAGGCAGTTCAGTCCATGAATATGGACGTTTTAGTCTAGCTAGGATACTACTTACTCCGTTCCAATAGATTGTTTTGACTTTTCTAAGTGCATAGATTTTGCTATGCACCTTGATATACAATGTGTCTAGATACATAATAAATTTTATGTATTTAGAAATGCCAAAACTATCTGTAATTTGGAACAGAGGAAGTACTTGGAGTCTAGGGAGGTTTTGGGACAAGACCTAATCCATGTCCACGTCTGCAGGAGAAACATCTGCGTAATTTGTGCAAGTGGGCTGCTGCCCACATCAAAATGTGGGTCAGGGGAGCTTGGAAAAAAAAATGGTACTCAGTTTTCTTAGCATGTCCAATTTGTTTGAGTTAGGCTGGAATGCTTGGGTAGTATGACTGAGATCATCTGATTTCTAGTTCCTACAGCCTACAGCCCGTGCTGCGTGCAGGACTCAGGCACTCAACCTTTTATCAGCCCCTAGCTGATGGAAAATTAGCAGAACTAGTTCAACACATGGGCCATGGCCATCAATTGTGTGGAGTTTACATTCTCATATGCACGGTTTGTGCAAGACACAAGATAGCGTGCTTGTTGTTTGTCTTCAAGTTTAGGCATAGTCTGTTGGTGTTTGCTTGTTTCAAGTGTACAGTTTGTACCCTGGAACCTGTTAACTTGAATTGAGTACATATGACCTGCACAACATTTTACCATGGGTTGTACGCCTGTACCCTTTGGGTGTTGTTAATGATTGTCATGCAATTTAACTAGACATTGTAGGGCACAACTGTCCATATCCTATGTAAATTCATGTTTTTTTTTTCAGTAGTGGTATCATACTACATGGTTGGTTGATAAAGTGAAACCGTTGGAACTCATGACTTTGTTGGGGTTCTATGATTTATGCAGGGAGGAACTGTTGCTTAACGCAGGTCAGGAAGCAAACCATATATCATCCCCGCCTTGTGCACATGTTGGTGGTGGAGGCTTATTTTCGTCAACAAGTCCTGATGTACAGTCAGTGTGGTCATTCAATGAAAAAGAGACTGCATAGAACCAAACTTTGATTATATAGAGGGAACAAAATGTCGAGCCAAGACTTCCTTGCCTCCTCCTTACAGTGATGTAGGGGTTACTGAGGAGATAAGCTGGACTGTTCCTTGATGCAAAAGTATGATGATTTTGTTAAGTAGCACTCAGTGCCTGACCAGTTAACATGCGCCCATGCATTGCATCAGACCTCTCAACTGAGTGATGTGTTGGGGGAGCATTTCATCATATTATTAACTTCTGGATTCAATGAAAAATGGGGATGGGGACTGACTTATCGCGCACAATAGTGACTGCCTAGTTATTTGGTAGACTATTGCTGGGTGCATGCATGATTAACGCAACAGGTCTCTTTCTCTATGTGCAACCGCACGTGCCAATATTGCCCCTTGTTTGTTTGAAGGAAGGTTGGTTGGTTGGTTCTGTATATGATGTTACTTTGTGCGAGTTGTAGTGGAGGCTTGAGAGGCAGCTGGATACCGTTGTGGAAAGAAGGTAGAAGAAATGGTGATGGATGAAGTGGTGGACGCATTTACTGGCTCGGTTGGTGCTTGTTACCCAGAAATATTTTGTCATCTTGTTTTAGCAGTAGTAATCCTGGGAAAGTAAGTGGCGTTGGCGGAATTGTTTGTTAATCCGCATGATTAACTTTTGCATCAGCAGCTTATACTTGACAAAACAAGCCGGTGAGTGGCCCATGCTGGGAAGATGGGGCGGTCATGCCTCATTCGCAAGTGGTTCACCGGTCACTGGCCTCCACTGGTCAGTGGTCACTAGCTACCACACGCAGCACCAGTTGCCCAACTTTTTGTACCGTCGTGAAGCACGAGTGCGACCTGTCAGTATGACGAAAGAGACGTTGCCGTGGATTTTGCTGACCGACGGCTGACTTGTTGGGTGTCGTGAACTGAAGCTGGAACCCGATCGATCCAGAATACAGAATAGAGTTATCTGGGAAGCGAGCGAGCGGGCAAGCATTTTGTCAGCATGAAGTGCATATGTGATTAAGCAGAAGAAGCGGAGTGGTTGATGCGGATTGATGCATGATGACGCGTGCTCGGATCAAATCAAAGCAGAGTGTGCTTGTCTTCTCGCTTGTCATCTAAAAACATGCTAGTTTCGCTCCATCTGCTGATCGAGTTAGGCGGCTAGCACATGGCTTACATATATAAACTCAGCCTACAACCTACTACAGTACGTATTATTCTTCAACCAACCACTTGCTGCGACTCTTGTTGTCAAATATGACTCTCAATATCTTTATTTGGCTATTCACTTTAAAAATTCTCTCTTCATGTTACTCAACGCTCCAGCAGACTCGTCAAATCTCACCCTCCAACTTCTATTGATTTATATTTTATTTAGTGGGACCTGTATGTTAGCCTCTTATCTCTCTTTCTATTTCTCTCTCCACTACATACAAGCTACAGGAGGGGGCCAAATTTGGCCGGCTTTGCACTCTATTTGACCATGCTACATGGATGGTTACTAGGATGGCGATTCTAATGGAGGCAGGTTTTGTCAGGTTCTAGCCAAATTTGGCTTTGGCGAGTGGGATAGACATTCCGCCGGTGATGCTCTTAAGCTACAAGTACGTGGCTATGACTATGCTTGTCTAATCATTGCATACATTGTCACTAACTAGTCGTTGACAACCACTGTATAAGTATATATGCATCTACCATATATACGTGCGTTTATTTGACTTCCGGAAGGAATAATAGGATAGTGATAATGTACATAGCTGTAACATTAGTCGTTGCTGCTTTTCTTCGTTTTGCTAATCATGGATGAAAATTTTAAAAAATAAACATATATAATTCCGGGTACTCTCTTTTTTTAAGAAAAAAAAATTGGCACGTCCATAATCCATCCATAGTATGCTTTAGCGCAAAACTCAAAATCTTTTTAGAATTAATCTGGAACTAGTTTGAACTTTGGGGAGGAAGAAACACGCGACGAATAGCTCGACGATATGACCAGGATTCGGTCCCTATTATCAGTTGAAACAGTCTCGAACGCTAGGGAAGGATTGGTCCACTGACAGCGTGGGCCCAGCAGGTAACCGGCGCCGTGTTGACGTGGCCGCCATGTCTGGTGTCTGTGTCTCTGGCAAGTGGGCCCTGCCAGCCTTGCGGTCGCGAACGAGGAGGAAATAAAAGGGAAGGGAACGAACGCCTCTCTCTCCCCGTCGTCTTCCCAGCCTTCCCCCGCGCCGCAGATTCCTCTTCCTCGCGGCCGGCAAATCCTCCTCCGCCTTCCCGCGCGCCCTATCTCGTCTCAACCCCCCCCCCCCCCCCGGATTTAAGCTCTCCTCGGCTCGCGCGCCATTTCATTCTTTCGTTTTCTGTCCAATCCAATAATTAAAGCCAAGGCCGCGGGAGGCGTTAGGTGAGCGCGTGCTCGGCCCATCCTCGTTGTCGGAGCAAGTCAAAAGAAATCCATCCATCCCTCTGCAAGAAGGGGAGGGGGATCCGCCGCACCCACCCCTAATCCGCCATTGCTCTGCTTCTCTCCCCATCCCCAAAGCCCCGCAACCAGCAATAAAGCAAAAGCCGCCGCCTTTCTTGAATTAAATCCAATTCCTTCCGCCAAGGGATTCATTGCTTGATTGCTTCCTCTTCCTCTTCCTTGGAGGGGGAATCCATCCCCAGACAAGAACAAAGAGATGTGCCCGCTGCGGGTCATCCTCATCTTCCTCTCCGCCACCATCGCCGGCTTCTTCCTCATCCGGGGGCTCAACGCCGAGCCCGACCAATTCGACGCCGACGACGACAAGGCCTCCGAGTCGGGATCCCCCAGGGCCCCCGTGCCCCTCCATTCCAAGGTAACGCCTCCCTCCTTCCCTGTCCTGCCTCCCCCTATTCTTAGCTTCTTGCCTGCGCCCAAGGGGAAATAGGAGCAGCAGTCACTAATTACTAGTAGTAATAAACTGGATTACAAGAGAGGCCTTCAATTTCGATGCGCAAGCTGCCGGATCATTTAGGAGAAAGCAATTCTATTGTGCTATTGCCCAACCAACATGGCCTCGCTTCTGTTCATCATGTCAGCACATAGGTTAGTCGAAAATGATTAATTTCAGGCTCATTTGAAGTTCTCAACCATTCGGTTATCAGTCGCATACATATATGCCATGGATAGATAGATAATAAGCTGCTTTGCTCTTTTTCTTGCATAAACTATCTTTGTAAGCATGTATTCCTCAGTTTTTTTTTAATGCAACATTGCCTCAACATAAAAGAAAAAACAATCCTACTATAAGATGTCCGGAATAGCTTTGCCCCAATTAAAGCGATTGCAAATCGGAGGTTGAGCGGTGCTTGGTTTTGGCAGCCTCAGAAAGTCACTAGATTGCTTTGGTAACTTACACTGATTAAATTGCAAATCGGGGGAAAAGACAAGATAGTTGTACTACATTCCTAGTAGTAACTAGGATTACAACATAAGCAAGGCCTTCAATTTTGATGCACAATAAACTGCTGGTCGAGAGATCATTTAAGAGAACGCTATTTTATTGTGTTATTTGCAAACCAACTTGGCCTTGTTTCTGTTCTTCATCATGTCAGCACATAGGTTGGGTCCTCGAGATGCTTATTTTGAGGCTCATTTGAATTATTCAGTTATTAGTACATATGGATATAAGGATATGCCATGCATAGATAATAAGCTACTCTTACTCCTTTTATTGCATAAACTACCTTGTTAGCATGGTTAAATTTCCTCAACTATTTGTAAGAAAAATCCTACTATAAGAGGTCCAGAATAGCTTACACTGATTAGAACAATTGCAAATTCAGGGGAAAAACTGTACCACTTGACTGAGCAGCGTTTGGTTTGGTTGCCTTGAAATTCACTAGGGCTTGAAACATTTGGAATCTTTCCCAGCACTGCTACTGTCCTGTGATCTGACAAAAATCATGTTATAGACTCTTCGGATCTAGCATCTGCATTTGTTTACAAAGTAGTAACTGCATGGAAACATGAGCTGAGTGGGGGCACGTGAAAAGACAAAGATAATTAAGCACCACATAATGGCGCACGCTGCACAATCGATGATCACTTGCTACTACTTGTGGTTTAAAGGCTACATCCTCAGCTCATTGTTTCCCTTACAAATATGAAAGATACAATATTTCTTCTTTAATAACAATTGGTTCACAATCTGAAGGATTGTTTTCTGCACTAATCTAGGTTGGATCGGCTGTGAAAACTGGGTTCTGGACTATGGTGGACATGGCAAGCGGGCGGTACCTCTGGCGCACCCTTGTTGCCGAACCGGCAAAATCTGAGTCAGAAAAGGCTCAATGACGAATGTTTATAATTTATTTTGTATTTTGCTGATTGAGTGCCAAAAGGAGGTGAAGTTTGGCATGTCGGTGTTGATGTGTATGGTGGCAAATGTAACACGGATGGGGGTTATATGCTAAAGTTAATGTGCAGAATGGTTCGTGTTTGAGCATTGTGTTGTAGACTACTGTAAGTGGGTGCAATGCTGCGAATATGGACTTTGGATATGGCATTTGGACTGAAGTTTGTATGATTTTGTCTTGACACTTAATCCATGCTTAAATGTGAGTCCAGCACGTGCTAAATGTGAGTACCTGAAATCTGGAGATTTCAGAAAGGACATTCTTGCACTGTCTGCAACTTTTTTTTCTTTTCTTGAAGTCATGTTCTGTTGGAGGTTACTTAGTTCCAAGAAGAGTTCCAGTTTCTGCGTTGTTACCATGATTATAATTTTTTTTTGACTGAAGTTAGTAGGGGAGGTTACACAGGAGATTAGATGTGTACAGGAGATTACACAGGCTCATTATGTTATAAATAAGGGCATAATAACACAAGGAACAAGGATTGAGTGCAGAAACAATGTGAGCTACAGCAGCACTACAAAGATGCAGCAGAGCAGGCAGTTAACTCAAATGTTATCATCAAGCAAACAACAGCAAAGCTGCCGACCTGAGCATATAGGATACTAGCCCAACAAACTTAACATAACAATCTTGCACACACATAGATTACATTATTATTACTTGTGTAAATTTATGAACCCCATTGTTGCTTGTTGCATGTCCTAATCAATTAGTTATCCTCCTCATCCATCGGTGACCTCGAT
The DNA here is from genome assembly GCA_015476505.1 of Urochloa ruziziensis. NCBI lineage: Eukaryota > Viridiplantae > Streptophyta > Magnoliopsida > Poales > Poaceae > Urochloa > Urochloa ruziziensis. Next base: position 20,537,649 of record CM027121.1, read on the forward strand.
TTCGTCCTCTGCGTATCCCTTGACTACAAACTGATTGATGAGGGCCTGCTGATACTCCAACATCTTGTCAGCCTTAGCCTTTTCGGTGGCATACCATTCGCGGAATTCCTGAGAACGCTTGGCCAGCCTTCGTTGAGGGATGTCACCGAAGGGCTTATAGGGCGTTACCACCATGTAGTCGACGAACCCCTGCGGCAGCCTGTCCTTGACGACCTTCTTCCTCCTCTTCATCCCGGCCTCCTCTACAGCCGTGGTATTAACGAGAGCCGCCATGGCCTCCTTCTTCAGCTTCAAGATCTCACCACCCTCCGAATCCGACTCCTTCCCCTTGACGAGGTCACTGTTGTCCATCGCGATCGAGGATCCCTAACCTCAGCACTCTGGTTGCCGTCGTGTTGCAATGCAATCCGCCTTCCTTTATTGTTTTCGATGCGGCCCAGACGCCCGGTTGGGCCAAGTCCAGCGCAAGGGCACCCACGGCAATACCAATTAATTGATATACACGCAATTACTAGGTTTGACAGTTGCTTGATGCATTGTATCGCCACGAATGAGGCACAAAGATGATGGTTATAGATAAATCTAGCCTGTTGTGGACATGCAAATTTTGCTTGTGAATTTTCAATGGCTTGGCTCATGTGCAGGTGTATGGGATGTGCTAAGATATCAGGTTGATCAACATACCTGTGACAATTGATAACTAACATGTGACTAGTGGAGATAAATTTTTCTATGAGGAGAGTCATGTATCAGGGCAGGGCACCTCTAATCAAGTGGGACTAGTTAGATTTAATTAAATACGGAAGAAGATTTAACTTACCAACATGAGATGCAAACTGTATGTTGATATGCAAAAGGTTGCAGGAATTTATTTCACAATGAAATGAAGCAATTTGTGCAGCCATGTTGTCACTCAATTCATGATCATCCAAAGTCTCATTCATGTTTAGTAAACCATGTACTCGATCATATAAGTTCATAACACAAGGAACTAACAAGGATAAGTGCAGAAATAATGTAAAGTGCTATTATTAGCAGCAAGAGTTACTGGATTTGCAGATTGAGGAAGCAATCAAGAGTTACATGCTGATGTCCATCCTGAGAAATTACTCTACTCATAAGGAAATGAAGATTCAAATAAGCACAACACCAACTGTATGTTGATATGCAGAAAATTGCAGGAATTTAGTTTACAATGAAATGAAGCAATCTGTGTGCAGCCATGCTGTCACTCAATTCATGATCATCCAAAGTCTCATTCATGTTTAATAACCATGTACTCGAAACTCAATCATATAAGTTCATACACAAGATGCAGCAGGGCAAGCAGAGCAGTTAGTTAATTACCGATCGATGTCATCAGGTACGCAAATTAACTCTCCTCCTCCTCGTCGGTGACGGTGACCTCCACATAGCCCTTGACGAGGTACTGCTGGATGAGGCCCGCTTCGTAGGCTATGATCCTGTCAACCATAGCCCTTTTCTCGGCGCAGGTTTCACGGAATTGCAGAGAGTGCTTGGCCAGACTCTCGTCAGGAACCAGCCCCCATATCCCGACAGATACGAAAGCTATGCAGATGAGCAGGACAAGCCGCGCCATAGATAGAAATTTTTTTTTGACAAGTAAACATTTTTTGAAGGAAAATTTAAATTTGCATGTTGAAACATTTGTCTATAGCACCACTTTTATCTCTTGTTTGTGGAGATGCATCGCATCAGGCATCTATCATGGCAACCTCATCATCAGCCGAGCAACAACACATATGTTGAAAAATCAGGAACCCAAATACTACCTCCGTTCTAAATTATAGGTCGTTTTAGATTTTTTAAGTTCATCATCTTTGTAATGCATCTAGATAAACGTTATGTCTAGATTCATAGCAAAATCTATGAACCTAGAAAAGCCAAAACGACCTATAATTTGGAACGGAGGAAGTAGTTTATCTCATAATCATGCACACCTTGGTATAGTGGTAACTGGTTTGCTAAAACTAATCGGATTGGATCAACATTTGACTTGCTTGGAAAGTTGTTTCGGTGATTGATTAGGAATGTGAAAAATGAGCTGTCGGATCTATCCTTTAATCCGATTTGATGGGGACAAATTCATTTTCAATACAAGTGGACTAGTGGAGTTTAACCATTGCCTCAAGATTGAACTTATCAACAATTCAACATGTGATGTACGTTTCATTTTTTATATGTTCTTTTGTGTGGGCTATATTTTACCTTCTTTCTTTGTTGCTCTACCTTTTTTAGTTTCCAATGATGTGCGTGTGTTCATGGTGCATATCTTCACTGCAGGCCTCGATCGTGTTAGATCTTCGTTAGGTGGGCCGGGCTCTTCTGGTTTGTTATCTGTGTTGTCTTTTCTTTTCTTGTTTGCTGTGTTGTAACTCCGCGCTTTAGGGACTCTCCTAAAGTTGCTTCGTTGTAATTCTCTCTTCCGCTTAATGAAAAATGTGCTATGCACATCTCAAAAAAAAAAAAAGTTTCCAATGAGGTGCTGCCTCTCGTCTTTGTCTGCTAGTACCTATTTTCCCAAGTTACTTTTGCTATTTTTGAATATGCAGACTGACCAAGTGATCAAGAGTTACTTGCTGATGCTCGCCTTGAAAGTTAATCTACTCATATTCAAAGCATAGAACCATCTTTTGATATGAAAAGAAAAGGAAATTTTTGGTTGATACACTCGGGAGAAACAGTGAGATACTAATTAGAACAAAAGGCAGTTCATTAGGTCTAGTAAACTCAATCAATTTGAATCTCGAGCATCAGGAAAGAATATACAAAATTTCCTGAAACGATAGAGAATCACTATTTGAATTCAGACTTCAGATCTTTCTGTTGTTATTGAGTGTTGGAATGGCGACACTATCAAGTGATTCCATATGCAGGTGCTGGGGTGTAAATCTTTAGCAAATGTTTGGCACAGTATCACCAAAAGAAGCTGTTACAGAAGTATAGGAACACTCAAAACATTTTTTCCAAGGATCAAAAGCACTGTATTTCATTATAGATAGGGACAACCATTACAGAACAACACTTTTCAGAATGAAACTCAAGAACTCAGCTTCTCAACAATTATTGTTCGACCAAAAATAGCCTAATGGTTCATATCACCACCACTCGCTAGGTTCTCTTCTAATACAAAGAAAAAGAATGTAGCTTCTAAAAAGGAATACACACATGTAGAACAGAATCACTCTTAGGCTCTTAGCTGAAGAATCCAACGATTTTTGGAACAAAAACTAACTGATACATCGAAAGCTACTCCTTTTGCTGCTGATCATCTCCATGCCAGGCCCAGACTATGTCCTTCAGCGCTGGCCGGATGTGCTCTTCAAATAATTTCTGATACTCAAGTGCATCACCGCTTGTTTGTTTCATCTCAACAAGATGATGCAATGGCGTGATTTCAAAGATCTCTGTGTCAAACTGAAGGACACCATTCCTTCCTTCCTTCCTCCCCTGAATCTTGAAAACACCATTATCCTTCTTCCTTACCCTGAGATTTAGCATCTTTGCAACATCTTCAATCTTGGAGATGATGGCTGAGGCTGGCTTATCTGAAGTAAATCTTGCCTCCTTTCTGCACTCCTTTTCAATAAATAGGCCAGATAGATCAAACCCTGAGGAGAAAGAGATGATTTCGAAGGCATTTAAGTTTGTCACAGCCAGTGGCTTCACATCGTCATGAGCAATCTTTTTGTGCCTCACAGGTAGTGTTGGAGCAGCATTTGTGGTGGCATTCTCACATGTAATTTTCTCCTTAACTATGCGGGGCCCCTCAGGACCTTTTCGGAACCAGGTAGCCTCCTTTATTTTCTGGATTGAAATTCTTCTGCTTGGGTTGGGATCCAGGATCTTGTACAACAGCTTCTTGAGTTTGTGTGAAAACCAACTGGGGCACCTGAAATCACCATGTTGTATTTTTCTATACATCTCCATCAGGTTTGGGCCTTGGAAAGGGAGATAGCCAGCAACAAGAACAAATAGAACAACACCACAAGACCAGATGTCTGATTTGGCACCATCATAGCCTGTTTTGCTGATCACCTCTGGAGCTACATAAGCTGGTGTTCCACAGGTGGTATGGAGCAATCCATCTTGCCCTTTTGACCCTGAAAGTGCGCTCAGTCCAAAATCAGAGACCTTCAGGTTTCCATCCTCATCCAGCAGCAGGTTCTCAGGCTTCAGGTCCCGGTGGTACACGCCTCGGCTGTGGCAGTAATCCACTGCACTAATGAGCTGCTGGAAATACTTGTGTGCAGTAGCCTCTGTGAGCTTGCCGCTCTTCTCAATCTTGTCAAAGAGCTCGCCACCTTTTGCATACTCCATGACAAAGTAGATCTTGTTCCGTGTTGCCATGACCTCATGAAGCTCAACAATGTTCTTATGTGCCACCATCCTCATTGTTGTGATCTCACGCCTTATCTGCTCTGAAAGCCCGACCTTGAGCACTCTGTCCTTGTCCATCATCTTAATAGCAACACTGCTGTTAGACTCAAGGTTCCTTGCATAGTGCACCTTGCCAAATGTACCTTTCCCCAGCAATCTCCCCATCTCATACCGCCCCATCAAAATCTTTCCTCTACCCTCCATATCTTCAAAAGTATAAATCACAGGTCTGTATTCTGACCGCCAAACAGGTAGGCTGCAATGATTTAGCCCTCCTCCCCCATGTCATGGTCCATGATGGTGAACAGTACTCTTATGGCTTGGTCGTGTCGGAGTCTGAAAGGTGTGGAATTGATGAAGCTGTAGTAGTTGCTCACATCAGGAGTTGAGCAGGCTAGCAGCCCTTGCGGAGCAGCGAGCTCCTTGATGTCGCAGCAGAAATCTCTTCTATGAAAGCACATCTTTCAGCATCCCCTGGGGTTTTGACTTGTTGTGGATTTTGTTACCTACTCAAAACAAAGAAAGAAAATGTGAGACTCCAGGATATTGATGAAAAAGCTAATAACGACTTTATGAAATATTGTAAGAATTAAACAACCAAATAAAGGCTTTACAGAGAATTGAAGAGGATTACTGAATTACCAACTGAGTTACATGCATATTATTAATTGATTAATTAGGTTCCCTTCTGTAATTAGCTAAGAGGAGTCACTTGGGTCTTGAAAGAAGTAAAGGCGAGAGGCACACGCCTTGCTGGACATTTGCCCCCCTCAAAAATTCTATTGGGTTTGTAATAATGAAGGCCACTATATTGCGCAACACTTAACAGGTAAATAAGGCATGGGACAGGCAAATGGTAGCGTGGTGACATCCATGGAAACCATCACAAGACGCCAAATTTCTGCATTCGATGATTCCACATCTGACAAGCCCTTTGTTCTTCCATTGAAAAAAAAAGACAAGAACTTTGTTCAGAGGAAGCTGAACTGAGGAGGTAAAAAATCAACATAATGAAGACATCATATTGGGTTTGTAATAATGAAGGCCACCATATTGTGGGTAAATGAGGACATGAGGCAGGCAAATGGCAGCGTGGTGACATCCATGGCAACCATCACAAGATGCCAAATTTCTGCATTCAATGATTCCACATCTGACAAAAACTTTGTTCTTCCATTAAAAAAAGACAAGAACTTTGTTCAGGAAGCTGAACTGAGGTAAAAAATCAACATAACGCGAGCAGTGTGCGTGCCAAGAAAAATCGCGCCTTTTCCAAACCTAAACGCTTGACAAGCATTAAGAAGACCACCCGACCTGGGGTCCGACAGAAAGCACTGAATGCACCGCGAGCCAAGGGGAGGGATGCCGCCTAATTTTTTCTGAATCTACACGAATTAACAGGGGAGCGCTAAGGTTCCTTGTACAATGGATGGACGAATCGAAGAAGATCAAGACGATACAAATCCATAAACACAATGGGTACTATAGCATTGAAATTGCAAGCAGATACGCAGACTTGCAGATAGAGGCGGATTGCATACCTTGCGATGCCACGAACGGAGAGAAGAAGAGGGGGCTGAGGAGGCGAGAAATCCAAAACTTGTGCGGGGCTACACTTTGTGGTTGAGTATCTTGGTGTTGCCTGAGTTCCGGTGGGCAGGGAGGGAGAGGATGGGATGCGGCGACAATGAGGAGAGGAGGCTGCTGCTCTTATACAGAGCCAGGGCCAGGGGGGAGCGGCAACGGCAAGCAGGCGAGGAGGGTTTCAGGGAAGGAAGGAAGGGCTCAGATTAGTCGGCCTAATTAATCATACGGCTTGCCGGTAATGACCTGACCCTGGCCGCTGCGTTTCCTGCGCACCGCATCACACATCCAGGTCCGGATGGATATTCTTGCTACCTCATCGCCGTGTGTGTTCGGGACCTACTTCGGGTACCTGACACATGCGCCTACAGCTAAGCCCGTGATGTCCCCATCCGACTACAGCTCACGGCCACGGCCAATCTATTGCAGCCATCTCCAATTCCATTTTCTCTTCATCTACGACCAAGGCTGCTGTTAGAGAAAAAAAAAAGAGCTTCCTTTTTTTCCTGAAGAAAGAAAGATGTGACTTTGGTTATTAGAATTGGTAACACAGCAACGTTGGCTGATGTGATCTCATCCCTTGCTGAGTCAGGGGGCAGTCTGTTCCATGTGCCTTGGACCACTCCGGCCCATCCCGTTTGACTAATCCTTGAGAATGTTCGATGCACATATTCCTTCAAGGAAAAGAGAGTAAAATGAAATCAAATCGCCGAGAAGAGGGCTCCGATTCAACCGCCTCCCTCGCTGTGCCGCCGCACGAGTGAGCTGTCAGAAGCCCGCACGGCTCGTGATGAAGGCGGCGGTGGCCTTCCCCCTCTTCTCTGGCGTTTTTGGGCGGGCGAGGCCGCCCAGGCCGTCGGTGGCCGTTCGGCCGGGGCTGGCTCGCCGGCCTGGGCTAGCGGCGACGACGACGGGGGACGCGGATCCGGTCCCTCCATGACCGGATCTGGCGGATGTGTGATGGGGGGCCGTGCGTGAGGTGGTATGGCGACGAGTGGGCGCGCAGATCTACAGGAGACGACGGCAAGGGCGACTTCAAGGTGGCCGCGACGGCCTGGGCACGGCTGGCCACGGCGGCCACTGGCTGAGTGGCTGGCCAATGGCTCTCCTCTTCTCGTCGACGATGTTGGCCTGGCGTTGCCATGGTGGTGGGGCTAGGTGGCTGACTGGTTCATGCCCGCGGCGCTGAGGTGGTGCTTCGGGCTGCGCCGGGCTTCTTCCGGTGGAGGTGACGAGGAGCGGGCTACTGCCTGGGCCACAAGCGTGCGGCTGGCATGGTGCGAATTCGGGCGAAAACCTTCATCAACGCATGTGTTGGTGGGCATAATGGCGGCACTCTCGGGGCGTCAAACTCCTCACATGGGGCATCATGGAGATGCACCTTGCTCTCTGCCGCGCAGGGCTTCAGGGTGAAGACCTCGTCCATCTTTGGACGTGCGACGGCGGCGTATTGCGTCGTGCCTTTCTTGGAGGCGTCGTATTTGGAGCCCCATCCTAGCCTGTGGTGGCAGTGGTGGAGGTCGTCTGATGTGCTGCGGGTTACTGAGAAAGCGTGCCTTGTCCGTGTTGCCAGGGATGCGCAGAGGGGCCATGGGTGCTAGAGTGCTTGAGCTGCCGCATAAGGTGCAGTAGTGAACTCGGTGGCGGTTGGGCGGAGGTGATGCTTTCATAGCAGTCTCAGATATCTGAGTCCTTGGCAGGAGTGTGAGGCGGTGGGAGAGGCGAGGCCCCCACGCAGAGTGGCCGGGATTAGTGGTCTTCCATGGTGCTGTGGTGAGAGTGTTCTACCGATGCTTCACTGCTACAGAGGGATCGACGATCGGGTGGTGCGGCTTGAGGATGACAGTCCCATGGTGGAGGAGCTTAGGGGTCGTTCGGCCTTGCAGCGGGCTATAGCTTAGGCTTGGCATAGCGTTGGTGACGACGGCGCAGGTGTTGATGACTTGTTCGATCTCCTCTCCCAATTGGTCGGAGTGGTGTTGTGTTGTTTTGAGTGTGTTTGTTTTGTGCTAGGGGGATTTGTTCGTGGGGTGGTGTCCGTTTCGACGCGTTATGTATTAATGCTTTTTTTTCTTATATGACATAGCAGTGATTCTGCTTTTATTTAAAAAAGGAGAGAGAGTAAAATGATACAAAAGGCCTACAACCAACTAGCACGGATCCACAACTTGGACGCCATCTTGGCCTAATCCCATGATGATTATATTTGACGATAATGACACTGGTTGCTGCCGCTGCGTTTACTGCACAACGCACCGTACGACAGGATATTCCTTGCATTGCTACACGCATAATCATGGGATTAGGCCAATGCAACTAGAGTGAGCTTCACACCTGCTGCCACAACTAGCCACGACAGGTTGCCGTCAGGATGCACACGGTATTGGGCTCAAATCGAGATGATTTTTTGGAAAAGAATACATGAGGTGATCGCAAAATATATAAATACCTTTGACCTTTGCCCGTAGCAAGGTACAGGCATTTTGCTAGTATACACTAAAATAAATAACTTTACTTGTAATTATCAATCAAATATAACAAGGTTTGCCTCTAAAAAATCAAAATGCACCTCACTTAAAAAACAGTCGGAGGGAAGTGCAACTTTCTGCTTGAACTGCCTTTGACTCTCTCTTTTTTTTGAGCAAATTGAACTGCCTTTTACTTTGTAATAACTTCAAGTACTTTGGTTCCTTATTAGATGAACAGGCAACCTGCACTAACATCCAAAGGGTGTTACGTCCATCATCTTACAATGGCTACAAAGAAATCCGGTGCGGCTTATTTCTGTCACTTGATTCAATTCTGAATCCTTAAGCTAATTTTTGAGGTACAATGAATATGTCTATAAAGACGGCTAGATTCATTTGCGGGTTGAATTTGGTATAATTCCTTCACACAAAAAACCTGATCTGGCCCAAACTTGTGGCTTTATTCATCTGTATTCGTCGTGTTCAACTTATGTGTAAACACCAATCATGAGCAATCTGTGACTCTAGTAAGTGACATTGCTTGTTGGGATGCACAACCAGGTGAGCCTAGGCACTCTCCCTCAGCGTGTATCGACTTCTTGTTGCTTCTGTTTGCATCATAAACTAGTTGCTATATTTTCATCAAGAGAACGGCACAAATCGATCTAGACCGTCATCAGCTAATAAGCCACTCTGCTGCAGGCCAGAATAGGTAGGACATACTGCGCCAACTGAAATGCGCGTTATTGCAGACGAAAAACACTTAAACACCTCAAAGAAAGAAAACATTTACGGTATGTAATAAACATCTACCGGGAAAGAAAAAAAAAAGGGCAATAGTGAGTTGGAAAATGTTAACTCTGATGCAGGCATGCTGCGTTCGTTGGCAGACTGGATTTTATTTGCAGCAGGAGGCATGAGAGTAGGCTGAATCTGGATTGATTCCGGTTGGTGGCGCTGTCGCGGCGCCAGAGGCCGGGCAACGGGCAATTCAACGACATGGCTCCCAATAATGCCACCTATAGGACCAGCTATTGCTTATTTTTTTATATAATTTTGTGGAGAAAAACTTGTCGAGTTCCTTTCACGATGGGTCAGTGCCACGTCCGCAGAAGCGCCAATTCCTACCCACACAGTATTCTCTGGTGCATGCAACGCGCAATGATTCCGTGTTTTCTTTTTGGAGGATGGCGTCGTGGTTGATCACTGATGACTCGGATGATGCTCATCGCCACAGAAACAGGCAAACCAATCGGAGATATTCTTGCATTCTTTGCAAACTAGCTAAACGGGAATTGGCAAGTCTGTCGTTTGTCTCTTCGTCTGATGCATGCTGCTCCATCGATATCGGGTCGCGCACCGTGTTGTATACAGAACTGTAGTTACTAGTTAGGGGTGGTAATAACCCTTATGCTCTTTTTACGATTCAACTCGACATTAATCATTTGTAGGCCAAATTTGCATAGAATATCGGTCTAATCCATTTAGAGTCTGATCCTTAAATTTGCTATGCTAAAAAGTTAGACCTATTACCACTCCTAATTGTGTACTACGCCGAAGCACAAATAAACAGTAGCTAGCTAGAGAAAGCGAGGGACGAGAAAGACCAATAGGGCCAATATAATGCAAAACGAGATCGATCGGGATCATGTGAAAAATCTCAGATTCTATAACTTGGAGGTATATCATGCAAAACAGTGCAATCATATTTCCATGCACTAGTAGAGAAAGGGCTATCTGCACCGGTTGAGAACCTCCATTTAACACCGGTTTCTCAACCGGTGCAGATCTTCCGATGCTAAAGGGAGGTCCTTTAGCACCGGGTCAAATACCTGATGCTAAAGGCTACCTTTGGCACCGGGTGCCAACACAAACCGATGCTAAAGGATTTACAAGTTAAAAAAAATTAAATTGTTCCTCCTACTTCTCATCTCTTCTCTCTCCTATCTTTTTCTTGTGCCACCCAATCGTTCTCCTCTGTTCTTTCATGTTCTTCAAGAACAGAATTGCACTGTTCTTCAAGAACAGAATTGCAGGAACAGAAAAGGAGAAGTGTGGGAAGAAAAATGAGGAAGAAAGAAAGAGATGAGAAGTAGAAAGAACTTCGCTAGAATTACACCACTTAACCTAAAATTACAAGGAACCAAGATTCAAGAGAAAAGAGAAAGTACACATATCCATCAATCATCATTGTTGCAATTTTAGAAAAAAAAACCCGAACATCTTCACCGGGCACCGCCGTCCCCAGCGCCGTCGGGCTACGCGCGCGCCTGCACGCCCTCCTGCTCGTCGTCGGGCCGCGCGCGGCACCCAGCCCCGCCGCCCTGCACGCCCTCCCGCGCACCGCCGGGCCACCGCCGCCGCGCGCGCCGTCGGGCCGCCGCCGCCACGCGTCTTCCCACGCGCCGTCGGGGCGCGCGCGGCACCCAGCCCCGCCGCCCTGCGCGACCTCCCGCGCGCGCCCGCACGCGCAACCACGGCCGCGCGCGCCAGCACGCGACGCCGCCCTGTGCGCGCCCGCACGCGCCGTCGCGGCCGCGCGCGACCTCCCGTGCCGCCGGGCTGCGCGCCAGCACGCGCCGCCGCCCCCCGCGCGGCCCTTGCGCCCCCGCTGGGCCGCTCCCTCGCGCTCGCCGGGTCACCTGAGATGAGAGAAGAGGAAGGGATGAGAAAAGAGATAAGAGATGAGAGAAGGAAGAGATAGGGTTGAAGAGAGAAAGGTGAAGAGAGAAGGAAAATGAAGAAGCCATTTTGCCTTGGGCTACGCGCGTGTTGCTCGGCTGCCTCGCCGCACACACCTTTGGCACCGGTGCTAGCCTCAAACCGGTGCTAAATAAATTAGCACCGGTTGGAGGTTAGCGCCGGTGCTGATAGGTAGGTTTTTGCATCGGATTTTGCCATTGACCGGTGCTAAAAGGCTCTTGAGCTCTCCTTTCAGCCTCATAACCTTTACACCCGTTGCTAATGCCCCATTAGCACCGGGTCCAAAAATGACCCCTGTTTATGTACTCCGAGGATGTCTTATTCTCTTCTAGTGATGGTGAAAAATCCCATGTCCGTCCATGCACTTTAGCTCGTTTTCAACAAATCAAAGTAATCAAGTGCGTGGGTGATAAACAAGGAACCGTATGCATCCTTTGCTCCTGACCTCAGCTCATGACGTGCCCCGACCTGACCATTCTGGTTTGTTCGTGGCAAACCGCCAACTCGCACGGATTTGGTTTGGCCGCCTTATTAAATACATAGTACCAGATATGGGCTTGCATGTTTCCAGATGCAACCAAGTTAAGCACCGACTACCTATGTATGACAAACCAGCGCAGAGTGATGGAACAATTATGGAATCAATTCTATCAGCACCTTCAGTCAAATTCTATTAAGATAATCTCAATATATAGAGTGTTTCAGTCAATTTGATGTTTTCAAAATAACCACATAAGCACAAAAACAAAAAAGTAGTATACTGCGAAACAATACTCGCATCCCAATGCATTGTTTAATGATGCTATTTTTGTAGGAATATTGTGATACTTAATTGTCATATGGTGATTGGCTACATGACCACAAGAATGAAACTCATCGGCTACAATGAGGGGTTAGGGGATTTTTGAAAAAATTGAAAAGTGTGTCCAATTTTTTTTATCTTTTGTCATTAAACCGTTGTCATTATGTGTCAGCAGCTTACTAATCGAAAATGAAACCTCCATTGGATCCGACAATTTAGACAAAGAAGAAAAAAAAATTAAATTCCTTGTTCAAAACGGTCATGTACTCACGACCGGAGGTAGCTAGCACACGGACAAACCAATTAACAAAAGACATCTCGCCATATACTTATATGATAAACAAATTGGGGCAGTGCCTGCTGAGGATCGGAGCTAGAAATTTCCACGGGCAAACATGCTGATAATGATGATTAGTAATGGAATAAATGTCGGTATCAAGAGCAAGGTTAAGGTTGATTGTCGACAAACCATCCGTAGCAATCAAGCTGAATGATGATGCGGCGCGCGGCTATAAGAAAACGGTCGAGGAAGGACCCGCGAAGGCAAAGCGAGGAAAACGACATGTCACCGCCTGCTAGTGCTGCCTAGCTCGGAGTATCGATCTTAATTATTGCATTGGCTGATGAGATGCCCTAGCACACGGGAGTTTATCCACATTCTTCCGTAGCAGTACCGTGTATTTGTTTACCACAACTGAGGAAGCTGCGAACTATGGGCCGGGATAACGCGATGACGGGTGGCAAATGTAAAGTTAACTGGATAAAGAGTTGTCTGCCGATTCGAAATGGCAGACTAGGGGTGCTAAATCTGGAAAAATTTGTAAGAGCGCTGCGAGTTCGATGGTTGTGGCATGAATGGACTTCACCGGAGAAGGCGTGGGTAGGCACGGAGCCTCCATGCGATGAGTCTGACCGCCTCCTTTTCGCTGCTTGCACGAGGATCACACTAGGGGATGGTAACAATGCCAGCTTCTGGAATTCAGCATGGATACAGGGACGAAGGCCTAAGGATATAGCACCGACGATCTACACCTTATCCAAGGGCAAGAAAAAAACGGTGGCAGAGGCACTAGCGAACGACAGTTGGGTGCGGGACATTAATCTTTCACAAGGGATCACACAAGTGCAGCTTAGCGAGTACGTTGAACTGTGGTGGAGCACACGGGCTATACAAGTGCAACAAGGGGTGCCGGATTCCATAACCTGGAAGCTGACGTCCTCGGGCGTATACTCCGCCGCGTTGGCCTACAAAGCACAATTCATTGGAAGCGAGACACGACCACAAAATGTTAAGCTATGGCGAACTTGGGCACCACCAAAGTGCAAGTTCTTCGGCTGGTTAGTATTACAAAACAGAGTGTGGACTGCTGATCGATTAGCCAAGCGCGGTTGGCCGCATACGCCGATGTGTCAATTGTGTAGAGCCACCTCGGAAACGGCGCGGCATCTACTGGTGAAATGCAACTATACCAGGACGGTTTGGAGTGCCATAGCGACGTGGCTAGAGCAACCGAACTTACAGCCGAGCGTATGGCCACAGGCGGCTAGCCTGGCACAATGGTGGAGATCAACTACGGCAACAAGAGTTGGACCTACAAAAGCCTTACGGAGTATAACATTGCTAATCATATGGGAGATCTGGAATGAGAGGAACGCGCGGGTCTTCAACAGAAGAGACACCTCGGCTGTAGCCTTAGTCGTGAAAATTAAGAATGAAGCGAGCGCGTGGGCAACTGCGGGCGCTAAGAGCTTAGCGCAATTAATAACGAGAGAGTAATCCGTTTGGACGGTTTCCGGTTAGCCGGATGTAATTAAAACTATCTGCTTTATCAATGAAATTGGCACAATCTCGTACCGGTTCGTTCGAAAAAAATACTAAAATTCATACAAATGAAGAATGCCAACGCGTTACCTGTTTCTTATGTGTTAATGGATATATTTTATAGTGGTAGGGTAGGTGACGTCTAGTAAATTAATAATTTTGATTTAACTTGCAAAAAAATAATTTTGATTTGAGGTGTCTCCACGGGGCTGCGTCGCCACGAGGCTGCACGGTCACCGTAGTATACCTACCTATCCCGAGCGAGGACATACAAAAGTACGGGCTCCTATATATCTTATATATGTTGTGAAAGATTTTTAGCAACTCATCTATAAAGCCCACTAAGATCCAATTGAATTTGGGTCATTCAACATTTCATTAGAAAATGTTGGATACCCTACAACTTTTTCGAAAATGTTGGACCTTAATTTTTTTTAAAAATGTTAATCAATATTTTTTAGAAATGTTGAGGTTCAACATTTTTTTCAGCAACATTTTAAAAAAATGTTAGGCATCAACTTTTCTTTGGCAATATCTTTGAAAAATTTGAACCTCAACTTTTTTCGTCAACATCTTTAAAAAATGTTAGGCCTCAACTTTTCTACGTCAACATGTTTTTTCAAAAATGTTGAAGGCCAAAATTTTTTTACTAACATATTTTTTTTGAAAAAGTTGATGCAACATTCTCTGAAAAAGTTCGCCTAACATTTTCTGGAAAAAAGTTGAAAACATTTTTTATATAACATTTTTTTAAAAAAAGTTCAACGTCCTTTTTTTCCAGAAAAAGTGGTCGGCCGACCGTCTTCTCCGGCTCCGGTGGCGGCGCATGGCCTCGGGCGCAGGGTGGCCCCACGCGCACGGGGTCTGGGAACCTGCGACGTGGCGGCTGGAGTTGGGGGCAGGTGGCCGTGGGCGCGGCGGCTGGAGCCGGAGGCGGGCGGCCGGGGGCGTAGCAGACGGAGTAGGGTGGGTGCCAGCAGCACGACGTCATGACGCCCAAGGAAGAGCTCGGCGTGGCATCCAATCAGGGAGGAGCGTCTCGGCCGACGGCGGTAGTCAGGGAGGAGGTTGGGGCGACGGCGGTCCGGGAGGATCTCAGGGCGGAGGCGAGCAAGGAAGAGTGCGGGCGCGGCGGCTGATCACCGGGGACGGCGGTGGCGCATCGGCCGACCACCAGGTCGGCGGCGCCGCGAGGAGAGGAAGTGGGGCGGCGCGAACAGAAGCAGGGGCGGCGCCATGGTGGGATGGAAAGGGAGGGGGATTAGGATTTGAAGATCCGACGGCCAAAATGCATTGCACGAATTTCAAACAGCGAAAAGCGGGAAGGAAAAAATCTTACGGTATATAGGATTTTCGCAAAAGTAGCAGCAGAATGTCTCTCTGCCGTATGTGGCCCAACAAGACTCGGCCTACAATGATTTAGTTGCAATCCCCTTCCAGTCCATGTGATTGAAAAATATTGTGCATTTTGCTATTTGCTAATTTGTTTCATCACCAGGAGGCAATGGAGAACAAATAAATTAACTGATAGATTATATGAGCATATGATAGGGCTCTTTTTTTTGTTTGATTCGTGCTGTTTAGTTTCATCTGTTACTGTACAGCCGTTGTCGTATTTGGCTCAACAGGCTCAGCCCAGTTCAGCCCAAAATGATTTAGTTGGAAGTCCGTTCCGGTCCATGGTGATAGTTCATAGTACCAAAATGCTATTTACGAGAGGCTACTGAACAAAACATTGGTACAATCTCTCTTAGGTTGTGTTTGTTTCGTGGACCAGGTGGGTTGGGTTGGCTCCAACCCACTTTTGAGAGTTGGGTTGGATCTATCTCGTGTTTGGTTGAGAGCGTTGGGTTGGAATGTTTGATTGGAGGGGTTGAGAGAGGTGGAATGGATGTCAATTTAACACCGTTAGAACAGTATTCAGTGGTCCCCAATCGTCACCTGCAGGACCCACCAGCCAGTTCTCTTTCCCCGTCCTTCTCTTCTTCTTCCTCCAGCCATTCTCCCACCCCCCCTGCGCGGCCTTGCTCTGTCCCCTTGCCGCCCCCTCCCTCTCACGCGCGACCTCCGCCTCCACGCTGGCGCTGCCGCATCTCCACGACGGTGCCGGCGCCGCCGCCCCTACCTCGCCTGCGCAGCCTCCTCCTCCATGTCGGCGCCGCCGCATCTCCCCCGCCGGCCTTGCATGTCCATGGCGTCCGCCGGGGGGGAGCTCAGCCCCGCGCCCGAGTGCTCGCTGGCAAAACTACGCCCCGCGCCGGCCATGGTGCTCGCCGTCGGGGGGAGCTCGACCCCGCGCCCGGCCATGAAGCTCGCAGGCGAGCTCCGCCCTCCACTGCCGGCTCCTTTGCCCATCCCTTGCCCCAGCAGCTCGCGCTCGGTCGGGTGACGGAGAAAACGGAGCGCGAACAAAGCAGATGTGGGTTCACATGGTCCGGCCGATTTGGGGGAACCATTTCGACCCGCATCTTGATAGGATATTGCATATTGGGTTCATTCAAGCCCACATGGCTCTCCAATCAAACACGGGTTCATCTAGGTCGGCTCCAACCCAACCCATCTCAACCCTCAAAAACAAACACAACCTTAATTCCTCCGATGAGTAATCTAGCTCAGCAGGCACCTTGTACTCGGGCATGAGTGGGGGAATATTCCAGGTGAAGATAATCATCTCCATCGTTTGCGTCAAAGAAAAACGATTATAGGAACATGATAATTAATTAAACACCTCTTTTTGCTCGATTCGTATTGGATTCCGATTCCAATTGACAACGAGACTAAATTCAATTCGGATAGCGCCTTCTTCTTGATGATCTACTCCAACACGATCAATATAGAACTCCGGTCTCTCCATCGGACTATACCTGCTGCCTTCCTGAGAATTCAGTTCAGAGTTCTCCTGCCTGCTGCCGTGCTGCGTAATCTCAACAAGCAGTTGATTAATTAATCCTCGCGATCCATACTCAGGAAAGCAAGAACAGCTAGGCAGGCATCATGGAAGGCGACGACCCGATGACGCGGGTGCTGCTGGGCTTGTCATATGTCTCCATCGCGCTCATGTTCGGCTCCCTGATCTTTCTGGGCATCTCCGAGCTTGTGGCCTGCGTCCGGCGGTGGCGCAGCCGTCGAGAAGCCAAGCTCGCCGCCGACCGCCTGCTGGAGAGCGTGGCCGACGTGTCGTACCACCAGCTGCCTGATGCAGCATCGTCGTCGTGCGTGATATGCGTGGAGGATTACGGGGAGAGCGAGAGGCGGTTCGTCCTTCCCGGCTGCGCGCACACGTTCCATCGAGGATGCATAGCCCCCTGGCTGCGCCAAGGCAACACCACCTGCCCTCTCTGTAGGTCTAGACCAACCGCCGCAGGCATTCCGCTTCCGCCGGCGCAACAACATCGTATTAGCACCGCAGAGGACATGGTGTAGGTGTAGCTCTTTTCTCTTCCTTTTTCTCCCCATCTTTTATTGCAAAAGATGCAGTTCCATATTCAGAAAATAATCATTATTGTAATATATAACATGGGTCTTTCACTTCTACACTATTGGATTATATGCATCGTAATGTGGTGAAAGTGAACTCTGGCCT
This sequence comes from Urochloa ruziziensis, assembly GCA_015476505.1. Taxonomy (NCBI): domain Eukaryota; kingdom Viridiplantae; phylum Streptophyta; class Magnoliopsida; order Poales; family Poaceae; genus Urochloa; species Urochloa ruziziensis. The sequence continues at coordinate 20,555,012 of CM027121.1, forward strand.
AGCTTGAGATACCATTGCGCTTGCCGCCCTAAACTAAACCCATCCAAGGGAGCAGAGCAGCAAATCAAATCAGTTCCACGTACGGGAGATTTAAATATTCAATCGGGAGGAGGGATTCGATCAGTGGTGGCCATGGCCGTGGCGGTGCTTCTTGGATCATCGCGGCGCCCGCGCAAGGCCTGGTGATGCTACTAAAAAAAGGATTTGCATGCTGAGATCACCAGCATCAAGATTGCATTGGAATCAATACGCATTACACCAAAAGTGTAGTTTAATTTAGAGGGGGTTTACTGTTAGCTACTGTTGAGTGTGTTAGTAAGGCCATGCCATTCCCAAGGGAGGTTTCTGAAAGGTTTATTCTCATTTAATAGGGTGATAAAGAATAGAGATGGAAGGAGTTTCATGTATACTGCTGTTTCCATGTCGCACTTTGTCTTACAAATTAAAAATGCATTGAGCACATACGAAATATCAAAATTGAAACTGTGCATAGGAGAAATCAATCGTTGTTTGCTAACATGGTACTCTTGAAATCAATTGTTACTATTTGCTAACATGGCACAAATATTATAGTATATCATGGTCTAGGCAGGGCGTGTATCCAGTTATCCACTAGAGTACTACACCATGTGTTGAGCAATAATAACGGGTGAGGAGCATTGCAGTTGCGCCCTGCAGAGGGGGCACGTCGTATTGTTGCTGGCCTTGAACCAAGCGGCGATGCAGTCCGTGTGGAAGTGGTGGCGGCAGGCGGGCATCACGCTGCACATGTCGCCGTCCTCAAACAGCCCCAGGCAAATCGAGCAGCAGTCCGACGAGGCGGCGGCGCTTCGGTGGTCGAGCTGCCGGAGCATCGCTTCGACTTGCACGGGCGGCGGCGCGTCCTCCCCGCCGGCGTGGCGTCGATTAGAGCAGTGGCTGTCGTAGCAGGACCACAAGGCTAGTCCGGCGAGGGCCAGCAATGCGAGCCCCCACCAACTGCTCAAAGCCAGCAGGTCATCCAGATCTCCCATGGCCTACTGCTTGCCGGGCCGCCCTTGATTAATTAGTCGGAATCGGTTAACCAAGGTCACTAGCAGTAGAGCCTAGCGGGATACAAGCAGTAATGATTCGGGTAGAACTCTGAGAGACGGAGAGAGAAGAGGATAAAGGTGGTCATACCCTCGCCTTGGGGAGGAGATGCCGAGGTGGACATCGCGTTCTGTAGGTGAAGTCCGCACACGGGCGGCGACGGTCGGTGTAGAGGCAGGCCGGCGACTTGGACGGCGTCGGCGGCGTGGCAGTGGCGGCGGCACTTCCCGTCACTGGCTGCGCACCCTGGATCGGGTTAGGGTTGTGTCGGTGGGGTATGGCGGCTGGCGGTGAACCTCGTACCGCGAGCCACCGGCCCCCACCTCTCTTTATAGCGCAGTGTGACGGGGGGCCACCAACCATGTAGGGTTGGGCGCCCCCGATCGGGGCGCGGGTCAAGGGCCCAATGGACCGTTGGGCCCATTGGTGAAGAGATCAATCTAACATTCTCCCCCTTGATCTCACCGTATACTTTTAACTTCTTCTTTTCACTTTTATTTGTCTCATCATAGATTAGTGTATAGAACTATATCATCGTCACGGTCTCACGTCGATAGAATCAACAGCTACAACACACCTCTCTGTGTTGAAACAAAAAACTTTTCTCTTTTCGGGCCCTTTCAATCCAAGGATCTTAGGCTTTCCTTTAAACCCGTGCCGGCTAAATGTTCACTGAATACACTGGGTGGGGGGCCTTTCGTTAGCGGATCAGCTAGCATATTCTTTGTTCTTATGTGCTCGAGACTTATAGTTTGATCCTGGATTTTCTCTTTCACAACATAAAACTTTATCTCTATAGGTTTGGAAGCATTACTTGATCTGTTGTTGTGAGCATAGAATACTGCGGGCTCATTATCGCAGTACATTCTGAGTGGCCTTTGAATACAATCTACCACTCTTAGACCATGTACACATTTCTTTAACCACATTGCCTGCACTGTAGCCTCATAACATGCTATAAACTCAGCATACATCGTAGATGATGCAGTGAGAGTTTGCTTTGAGCTTCTCCACGATATAGCTCCTTTTGCGAGAGTAAATATATATCCCGACGTCGACTTTCTATCATCTTGGTCCCCCGCAAAATCTGAATCTGAATACCCTTTTATCTCTAGGGAATCAGATCTTCTGTAAGTAAGCATGAGGCCTTTTGTGCCCTGTAGATAACGAATAGCTTTCTTTACCATATTCCAGTGATCTATTCCTGGATTCTTTTGATATCTGCCCAGAACCCCGGTTACGAAAGCTATGTCAGGGCGTGTACATGTTTGAGCATATTGCAAGCTTCCAACAACGGAAGCATACGGTACCGATTTCATACGCTCCTTTTCATATTCAGTACTGGGACACTGAAAATGCCCATGTCGATCACCTTTGACTATGGGAGCAGGCGATGGTCTGCACGCATGCATACTGAATCTTTTTAAAACCTTTTCTAAGTATGCCTTCTGCGACAGTCCTAAAACCCCATTTCTTCTATCTCGGAGAATCTCAATGGCCAAAACATACGACGCTTCACCAAGATCTTTCATATCAAAGTTTGAAGACAAAAATTTCTTTGTCTCTAGTAGCAGACTAATATCATTGCTGGCAAGCAAGATATCATCCACATACAGGACTAGGAAAATATATTTTCCATTCTTAAACTTTGCATAAATGCAATTGTCCTCCACATTTGCTTTAAACCCAAATTTCTTTATGATGCTATCAAACTTTAAATACCACTGTCTAGAGGCTTGCTTTAATCCATAAATGGATTTCTTTAGGCGACATCCCATACTTTCTTTTCCTTCCACGACAAAACCTTTCGGTTGAACCATGTAAACATTTTCCTCCAAATCACCATTGAGGAATGCCGTCTTTACATCCATCTGATGTAACTCTAAATCAAAATGTGCCACTAATGCCATTATAATTCTGAAGGAATCCTTACATGAGACTGGACAAAAATGTCTCATTGTAATCTATCCCTTCTCTTTGTGTAAACCCTTTTGCCACAAGTCGTGCCTTAAACCTTTCTATATTCCCTCTGGAGTCATACTTAATTTTGTAGACCCATTTGCAGCCTACTGTTTTGGCTCCTTTAGGAATTTCCTCTAAGTCCCAAACACTGTTGGAACTCATCGATCTCATCTCATCTTCCATGGCTTCCAGCCACTTTGATGAGTGAGCACTTCTCATGGCTTCTTCATATGAAGTGGGATCGCCCTCCATATGATACTCGTCTGTAACCACTTCTGTATTATAAACTTTATAAATATCAGGAATGGCTGGTTTTCTGGTTCTCCTAGGCCTGCCAGGAGCCTGTATCTCTGGCACATTTTGTGCCTCGACTTCTGGCACATTCTGTGTCTCATCTTCTGGCACATTATGTGCCTCATCTTCTGGCACATTTTCTATGTGGGGCAGTTGCACTTCCTCCTGTGCTACAATGGGTTCAATCGGCTCCTGAAGGACAGGTGCTAGATCTTCACCCAATGTTGACACGGGCGGAGTGACAACAGGTGCTGGCGTCGCAGCAACAGGAGCTGATGCGCAGCAAGAACAGGCAGTGAGAAATATGGCTCCTCAATCATTGGAATGGGCACATACACCCGCTTTTCGTCAAGATCAACCTTTCTCACAACCGTGCTCCCCCTCATCATTTCATCCTCTAGAAAAATAGCATGTCTCGTTTTCATAAACTTTGTATATCCATTAGGACAATAGAAACGAAAACCTTTTGACTTTTCTGGATAGCCAATGAAATGGCAGCTTACTGTTTTGGATCTAGCTTTCCAATGCTTGGGTTAAACATTTTAGCCTCGGCACCTGTGGGAACCTGATCGGGCATGAGGGGCCATGAGAAGTATAAATCTACATCCTCCTGCACAATCAGATAATTCTATTATCAGAGTGGTAATTGTACAGAGACATATGACATTTCAATATAGTATTATACTTACCGGATTGGGTGGATTCGCGGCATCAAAAAGCTTGGGGAGATATGGCACAGCGTCGACCTTTGGCATCAGCATTTGTACTCGCTGCATGATCTCCTCTTCAGTGAGTTCTTCATGACTCATCCTTGAAGGATCTTCTTGTCCTCTGTACTCGAAGCCCCAGTGGTTTTTTTGCGCGAGTGGTTGAACTCGGCGTTTAATCCATGAATATACCACAGAGGCTCTTGTTACACCATCTTGTTTTAGCTTGGCAATGCGGACGAGTAGTTCTGGAATCTGGATGTTTTCTGCAATGGTGGGTAAACTCTTCCATTCGGGGAAGTCTACCGGAGCGACTCCAGTTCACTCGGGCAGCTTGGGTTCATGATCCCCAACATACCACCATTGCTCCTTCCACCCAGAATGGCTGCTGAACATATCATACTCGAGATATATGTCCTTTGCATCTTGCCGCAACTGAAAGCCGGCTCCGCCAACAGGACATGTGGCATCTTTCATGGGTTGAGGCTTGCACTGGAATAATCTCCTGAACAGTTGGAAGTGCGGCCTGATTCCCAGGAAAGCTTCGCAAAAGAACACGAAAATGGAAATCTAGAGAATCCCAATGGGTGTCAGATTGGGAAGCTCCAGTCCATAGAAGAATAACATACCTCGAAGGAAATCACAAGTCGGGAGGCCTAATCCCATCAGGATGAAGTGGCTGAACATGAGTGTTTTATCCACTGGAACCATTGGGGCCTTTTCTGATTGTCTAGGAATCTCCCACAGAAGAACTTGTTGTTCCTTGAGGAAACCATCAGTGACTGTCGGGGATATACCCCCCGGGTACCACACAGAAGGGAGACGTCGGACTCCTACTAGGAATCTACCCTGTAATCCTACTAGGACACCAACAATTATAACCGACTAGTTCCCCACCCCCTGGGATATATAATGGAGGGCAGGGGTGCCTAGATCGGTAGGAGAAGATAGAGAAACTCAACTCACATCGACATACAATCCACACAATACAACACCCCTAAACAGGACGTAGGGTATTACGTCGAGTCGACGGCCCGAACCTGTCTAAACCCTTGCGTTTGTCCACCCTAACCATCTTGCTTCCGATCTTTGCGATCTTCCCTGCATACAAATCACTTCCGTGGGCTACCCCGTGGAAGACTGCCGGAGAATATATCACCGACAGTGGCGCGCCAGGTAGGGGATATCGCCGAGATCAATCTGGTGAGCCTGATGGATCGCGTCAAGATCTTGGACAGGTGCAACCTCCCTAACGTCAACGGATTCGAGATCCAGTTCGGGAGCACCACCGCCGCCTCGGATCGCCAGGAGGCAGAAGCTACAACTGCCACGGAGAACTTCTCTCTGGCGCAAGGCTCGGCTCGTCCCGAAACAACTCGGAAACGGGTCATATACGGTTAATAACTAGTCGGAATCAACTCCGGCTAGTCGGCTTCATCAACAAACGACTACGAATCAAGCTAAGTCATGTTTCTAATAAACATCGTCTTTTAATTTCGCACGACTGCCACGACAGATCGGCGTCATACACCTTGTGGGCTCATACATTGCACAATGTTGCAAATCATTTTCATCCAATTTCTTCTACTCGAATTATTTCCCTCGCGTCACGCACATAAAGTACGAGTGGAACAAACCTTAAACCGTGGGGGAAAGTACTCGCCAAGTCAAAGCTTTATACGCACGATAATGCTCTGCGGCATGAGACTGAGACCAACGAGGCTAATCTACTCCGTAACAGGTCAACCACTCGGAAATTAAGGCCAGCGAAGGGGGAAGGGAGTAGCACATACATATGCATTATTACATATGCATCATCACTGCAACGAATTTTGTTTCGAGATGATATTTTTTATTATATCATATACTACCCAATCTTCGTGTTTATATTACAGGATCCAAGTTAGGACGACCAAGCCTATTTCTACGCTCGGAGGTTGGATCGAACGGCTAGGACCGCTTCACGAGGATCAAATGAGTGCTCACATGAGTCGGCACTTGGATAATATTGAAGACCCGAGTGCTCACATGAGTCGGCACTTGGATATTGTTGAAGGTCCGAGTGCTCACACGAGTCGGCACTTGGATATTATTGATGGCCGAGTGCTCACGTGTGTCAGCGCTCAGATATCATCAAGGCCTGAGTGCTTACAATCGTCGGCACTCGGATGTTATCATCAACCCAGTACTCACAGTAGTCGGCGTTTGGATTGCATGATGGGGTGTCACGAAGCTCTTTTTGGAGTCTCGCCCAGCTTATTCTAAGTCGCACGAGTCTCGGGGGCTACACCCTGTGGGTGCACCTAGTCGGTGCACACCATTAGACATTTCAAGACGAAGGATCAAGATCAAGACTATTGGACCCTCGAGCAGACTATTCTACTCTACTCAAGGCTCGGGGGCTAAGTGTATACACTTCACCTTCAGTGAGGTGTAGAAGAAAGACTTTGAAGAAATTTTTGGGGAACGTCTGAGGTATCACTCGGGTCTTTCTCAAAACCACTCGGATGATTGGAGAAATCACTCGGATGATGTTGCTGCTGCGAGGCACTAGGATCAAGTTAAAACCACTCGGCGAGAAGATACATATGACAAGAAGATATAAAGACCTCATAGAAGACTAGAAGACCCTCGAACTGATTAGTAATCAGTACGAGGCTCGGGGGCTACTGTCGGGGATATACCCCCCGGGTACCACACAGAAGGGAGAAGTCGGACTCCTACTAGGAATCTACCCTGTAATCCTACTAGGACACCAACAATTGTAACCGACTAGTTCCCCACCCCCTGGGATATATAATGGAGGGCAGGGGTGCCTAGATCGGTAGGAGAAGATAGAGAAACTCAACTCACATCGACATACAATCCACACAATACAACACCCCTAAACAGGACGTAGGGTATTACGTCGAGTCGACGGCCCGAACCTGTCTAAACCCTTGCGTTTGTCCATCCTAACCATCTTGCTTCCGATCTTTGCGATCTTCCCTGCATACAAATCACTTCCGTGGGCTACCCTGTGGAAGACTGCCGGAGAATATATCACCGACAGTGACCAACTTCTGAAGATGCTCTTCAGTTGCCTTGGACGCCCTCATATATGTATTGGGCACTGGATGCGATCTTTTCTGCAACTTGCCACGCTTTGGCCACGACAGCTTCACCTCTTTCCCGCGAGATTCATCGCGGCTGGTCTTCTTGTCCTTCCTGGATGTCATTCTGGCTAATGATGGACTACAACCTTGACGGCAAGATCTAGGATTGGATGATTTTTCGCTTGGGGGCTGGCTGATTACTTCGCTCGGGGGCTTGAGGAATTTTCTCGCTCAAGAGAGATTGGCGGCGTCTGTGTTTTGGCGGCGGTTAGGGTTTTGTTTGCCCTGACGGTTCACATATACTGGTGGGCGCGCCGCTTGGTATTCAAAGGCTACAGTTACAGGTTTTTTTCCATTTTTTGAGGGATTGGATTTTAAATTAATTGATTTTTCAGGGAACAACCTGAAAAAACAATTAGTTTTATTTTCTTTTACTCTCGAAAATTTGGAATCATCACTCATATACACTAAAACTACTCTGTCAGTCTCGTGATTTGATCCTTTTCTATATGTCCATATAGTTCAAGGCTCGGGGGCTGCAGGGTAGTAAAGGAATTGGAATTTTTATTTTTCTGAAGAATGAAGACTTAAATCAAGACCCTCGGCTTGATTCTTTGATTCAACCCAAGGCTCGGGGGCTACTTGATCAAGTGCAATTTTTTCAAAATTGCACATTTCAAGAACAAGATGAAGATTCAAGATTCTGTGGACCCTCAACCTGATTCTTCGATTCAACTTAAGGCTTGGGGGCTACTCCATATGGAGTGCAATTTTTATCGTACACCATATAATATTTTGAAGACTACTGATTTGATCAAGATAAGCGGGGCTTAAGCACCTCATGACCTCGTGACAACCAAGACCTGTCCAAAACTGATCAAGTACTCGAAGAACTCGAAAAAGCACTCGATTGGCTTGGCAAGCACTCGGTTGATGATACTCGACGATTAAGCGCTTGGGGGCTTGTTGGAGGTATGACCATGGGCCCACAGGGATGCATGGATTATCTCCAGAAGGAGTCATACCAGGCGTCAAGACTACGAGTAGAGTACTGCAAGGACTCTTCTCGTTATGGAAACTAGTCGTATGATTTGTAAACCACTCGGATTGGCTTGTAAAGCACTCTACGAGTTGTAATAGGTTAGGATTCTACTCGAAACCGACCTTGTAACCCTGCCTGCCGTGTATATATGGCTGGGCAGGGACCCCCTCCAAAGAGACGATCTCATCAATACAAACCACCATACAGGACGTAGGGTATTATGCCATTTAAGCGGCCCGAACCTGTCTAAAATCCTAAGTCTTTTAGCCTTTGCGTTTCTAATATCGGCGAAACCCACCTGAAACTCTACTACCTCGGGATACCCCTCGGTAGGATCGACGGTAGAACACCGACAGCTGGGCTCCCCCAGACCCGCAAGTGGTTTAAAGAGGGTACTTTTCCAATCCATAATTCATACGGTGTTTTAGGCACCGATTTACTTGGTACTCTATTGAGAATATGGATAGCTGTTTTTAATGCCTCCATCCACAAACTCAATGGCAAAGTGGAGTAACTCATCATGCTGCGCACCATATCCATCAGTGTACGGTTACGCCTTTCTGCTACTCCATTTTGCTGAGGCTCGCCCGGCGTGGAGTACTGGGCTACTATACCATTCTCTTGTAAGAACCTTGCAAAAGGTCCAGGAACCTGTTCATATAGGGTATGTCGATCGTAGTACTCCCCCCCACGGTCAGACCTTACTACTTTAATTCTTTTATCAAGCTGATTTTCAACTTCAGCTTTGAATATTTTAAATTTATCCAGCGCTTCCGATCTTTCTTTAATTGGATAAATATAACCATAGCGGGAGTAATCATCTGTGAATGTTATGAACAAGTCATAGCCATCCATACTTTTCACAGGAAAAGGACCACATATATCTGTGTGGATTATCTCTAAAATTCCTGCGCTTCGGTTGGCTCCCTTTTTAATTTGCTTTACGTATTTTCTTTTAATACAATCTATGCACTGTTCTAAGTCAGAGAACTCTAATGGAGGAAGAATTTCATTCTTTACGAGGCTCTCTATTCTCCCCCTCGAAATATGGCCTAAACGACAGTGCCATAATTTCGCTGACATACCATGAGTTCTCTTTTCTTTGACGAGGATACAATCACATTCACATCACAGACAGTATGAACTTTATCACAAAGTGACAACAAATATAACACAATGTGAAGGAAAGCAACACCAACACAATTATTATCAAAATAAATCTCACATTTGCCACCACCAAAATGGCAATCATAACCGTCTGTGTCTAAGCGGGAAATGCTTATTAAGTTTCTGTTTAAAGAAGGAACATAAAGAACATCTCTAAGTACAAGCTCGAAGCCATCAACTAGTACTAAGCAGATGTCGCCCACAGCTTCTACTTCAGCTTGGACTCCGTTCGCGACTTCAACGTGTCTTTCTCTTCTTTGCGTAGTCCTCGTCGAAAGGAATCCCTGTAAAGAATTTGCAACATGAACCGTTGCACCTGAGTCAATCCACCAAGTAGATTTGGAATACTTTATATACAGGGATTCATTTACAAAAGATATAATGTTCTCACCATGCTTTGCCATGATCTTCTTTAGGTGCTGTGGACACTCTTTCTTGTAGTGTCCAAACTTCTTGCACTCAAGGCACTGACCCTCTTTCACTGGAAAGGGTTTCTGCTGATTCTGAGACTGGTTCTGCTGTGGATACATGGGAGCTTTGCCATTGTTCTTTGAGGAGGAGCCTATCTGGAAGTTCTTTTTCTTGTTGTCTCTCGCATAGTTGAGAGAACCATTCTGTCTTTCTTTGATCTTATACTCTTCCTCAACACACATGGCAATCAACTTTTCCATGTCCCAGTTGTCTGGGATCAAACTGTAGTTGGTGGCAAAGTTATCAAACTCTTTAGGCAGTGAAGCAAAGACCATAGTCATCACGTGCTTTGGAGTAAACTCCAGATCATGCGGTTTCAGCTTTGAATTTAGACTGTACATCCTGAGGATGTGCTCTCTTATGCCACCACCTATGTACTTCTGTGTAATCAGCTGCCTCATCAGCTGAAGACCATAAGTCTTTGTAGAACCAGTAAACTGATTCTTTATCTTTTGAAGGTAGTCACCAGCGGACTCAACCCCTCAATAGAGCCCAAAATAGCTGGCTCAATCACATTCTTTAGGACCAACATTCACTTTGTGTTAGCATTGGTCCATGTCCTGTTCTCTATGCTCCATGACATTACTGCCTGAGCATGATCTGTTTCCTTTTTCTCCCATGTCTGATCAGTGTCAGCAGCCTCTCTTTCTATCTTTTCTGGCTCAACGGGCTTTGGTGCATTTAGCACCCATGTGACCTCTCCACAGGCGAAAGCCAAGTCAAGTTTCTGCCTCCACTCTGCGTAGTTGTCCCCTTTGAACTTTGGAATCTCTTTGATGCAAGTCATCAAGTAGTGACCTCCTGAAAGTCACAAGTAAAGGTGAGAACAATAACAACAACAATTGCATACATTAACTCCAATGTTGGTCAAAAATAATATATACAACTGCCCATGTAATTTAAATCTACATCACCATTGGGCAGAAATAGAAATAAATGCACATATTCTTTAATCATGACAATAATATTAACAACGTTGGTCAGAAAATAAAACTGCCGCAATTTATCATATAAAGTACATGCTCAAAATTTAATTTTCCCCTTGGTTCCAATTAAGTTAGAGAGCACTAACATAACTTTTCGCAGCGGAAACTATAAAATTTATGCAAATTCAGAAGCAATAATACTGTAAAACTTTAACTTTTCACTAGACAAATTATCCCGTTGGTTCAAATTTGAATAGGCATGAAAACTATACAAGATTCATTAAGAAAATGCTTCTGAAAATGATAAAACTAAACAAAAAACGAAACTGTGCGAAAACTTCACTTTCAGCCCATTTAAGAAAATAGCCCACAGGTGGAAGTCTAGGAAACCTCCTCCTACTTTTGCACGCGGCCGAAAGACGCCCGCGCGGCCCACTGTTCGCTCGCGCTCGCGGCCCAAGTTCTTTCGTGCGCGCACGGCCCAGTTGGAGCGGCTCGGCCCGTTAACACTCGCGCCCGCGTCCTAGGCCGTAACCTGGGCCTGGGCCGGGGAACCCTTCGCCCGCGTGGGCCAAAACCAGCCCAGCGGCCGCCAGCTGCTCACAGCCGTCCATCGTGATGGACGGCTCTCCGCCGTTCTCGTCGGATCAAAAACGCGCGGCCGGCTCCCCCGAACCCTGCGGTTCGCATTCTGTCTCCCCCGCGTTTCTCTCCGCCCGACTCGGGCGGTGCGCCGCCGGCGGCTCCGCCGCCTGCCACGCGGCTCTCTTCTCCCCCACATCCCAAGCGCCAGATCCATTTCTCCCCCTCCTTTCTCTCACGACGAAGCCCGGAGGCACTCGACGCGGTGGCCACCACAGCGACCGGAGAAGAGTGACGGCGCCGTCGTGAGGGCCCCTCGCCGGCGCGCGCTCGCCCAAAGGTGAGCGCGCCGTCGTCGAGTGGCCGCACGGCTGCGCCCTGGAAGTCAAGAGCCGCGGCGCCACACAGGCCGCCTCGGTCCTTGCCTCCCTTTGCCGCGCTCGGCGTCCCTCGCGCGGTGAAGGTGCGACGGCGGTGAGGACCTTGTTCAGGTGAGATCCCCCAACACCGCCGCCTCTCTGTGTGTGTAATTTGGGATCTAGGGTTTGGGGTGCGGGAACGGGAACGGGATCTAGGGTTTTCTTTGCGATTTCTTTCGATTCAATTTGAATCCATTTCTTTCTTTCGATTTGGATCGACTACTCTTTTCTACTTTCTGTTTCTCTATTCTTTTTCGATCCGAAACCGAACACAACCCCGATCTAGGTCTACATGCTAGATAGGCAAACTGATACCAATGTTAAAACCCACGAATCAACTAGCAGTAGAATCTAGCGGGAAAAAACCATGAAGAACTTGTCTAGTTGTTGATCCATAGGGAAAAACCGAGAAACAGAGAGGAGAGTGGATAACAGTGGTCATACCCTCGCCTTGGGGAAGAGCCGCCGAGGTGGACATCGCGTTCTGTCGGCGAAGTCCGCACACGGGCGGCGACGGTCGGTGTAGAGGCAGGCCGGTGACTTGGACGGCGTCGGCGGCGTGGCAGTGGCGTCGGCACTTCCCGTCACTGGCTGCGCACCCTGGATCGGGTTAGGGTTGTGTCGGTGGGGTGTGGCAGCTGGCGGTGAACCTCGTACTGCGAGCCGCCGGCCCCACCTCTCTTTATAGCGTAGTGTGACGGGGGCCCACCAATCATGTAGGGTTGGGTGCCCCCGATCAGGGCGCGGGTCAAGGGCCCAATGGACCGTTGGGCCCATTGGTGAAGAGATCAATCTAACACCACCAACTGCTCAAAGCCAGCAGGTCATCCAGATCTCCCATGGCCTACTGCTTGCCGGGGCGCCCTTGATTAATTAGTCGGAATCGGTTAACCTTAATTTGCTTGCTTATACTAATATTACTCCAATCCAAGATGACGGAATCAAGAATTGAGACGGTACTAGCTAGCTTCAGAGTCCCGATCGAGACAGCACGTACGTACTACCCAGCACATATAGCTAGGGAGTAGAGAGTTGGAATCCAAGGGTTTGCACGTACAACGCACGACCATCGACATCGAGCGCCATGGCTGCGGCCAACCCGACGAGTAGCGCCGGGTTCGATCCATCCATCTTCAACTTCTGGTCGACGCGCACGGCCTTGAAGCTCCTCAAGTGGCTCGGATGGGGAGCTCTCTGTTTCGCCGCCGCCGCCGTGGTGCTCCTAGCCTGCGCGGCCGCGTACTTGGCCTTCGCCGAGCACCGCCGCCGCAAGGCCGCGCTGGCGAGGCGGAAGCGGCGGATGATGAGCACCGTCCGTGACGCGCCCTACGAGCAGATGCTGGTGCGCCCACGTGTTCCACAGGCACTGCATCGCCGCGTGGCTGAGGCACCACAATACCTGCCCGATTTGCAACGCAGCGGTACTAGTAGCACTACCGGCCGCCACCAGCTGATCAGTAATTTTACAAGCTTAATTTGTCAATGTTTTTCGCCTGCAGCGAGCCTGCTAATTAATTGCATTGGTTTCTTATTATTTTTGGTTTGTTTTCAGCAGCATTTATTATTTGGTTACAATGAAATATTCCACGCATTGCTGCTGTCCCTAGTGCTGCTGATCGATGTCGCGCGGTTCACAGCTTCTTCCCTTCCTTCTCCTCGACGGCCTTTGCCTTGCGGTAATCCTTGTCAGTCCCAAACAACCTGAAACGCAACGGTTACATGTAAGGTGGTTCACACGACTCCACACAGCAATGCCAATAACAATTAACAGATTCGCACCAGTCCATGTAAACAAAAGTCGAGGCATAGTTTCCTGACTTGGTGTAGAGCACACGGTGATGGTAGTCATGGAACTCCGACCTGCTCATGATGAAATTTCACTAGGGTACGGTTAGACGATCAACTTGAGATAATCCATGTGCCACATAACATAAGCAGTGCTCACTTACCCGCCATACAGTGGCAGGAAATTTGATGGGCTCCACGGGAAGTGGTACCCACTGTGGGCCTCAACCGTCTCCACTACCCTCAACACAATCCAAATCCATAGGGTCAGCATATGAGGCCCAGTAATAGCAGGACCAGCAACCGTGGCGAATCCCAGGAACAGAATTTCAGCAGGGTGGGCATATTCTGAAGCTAAACCAAAGGGTGTAGCATATCTGCATTTTTTTTTTTGCTGTGTCATAGAGTAGATTGAATTTCAAAAAAAAAAGGTAAGATGCAGTAAATTGTTGCTTACTCGTGGTGGACACTGTGGACATGCTTGTATAGCCATTTGGTGTGTAGTGCCCGGTGCCCCCAATAGAATATGAAATCCTCCAGTACAAAGTAGAAAACAACTTGAGATACAACAACCGTCCTGCACGCAGAAAATGTAGGTACCATGTCAAACATTATTTTTCTTCCAGTTAAAATTAATGCATGATATAATGCTCTAGCTTACCAGTGTGGCAGAGGAAGAGTGCTCCTAAGGCCCATGAATTTGAAGGCTGGGTAGGAGAAAATCATGATAGGCAAGTTCACACACACATGGTAGAGGATGAGACGCAGGACACATCTCATTTGATAAGCAGAGGTGTTGCTCTTCTTCTGCAAAGATGCACACATTTTTTTTTTTTTTGAGTTAACCAAATGCAGAAGTAGCAAGATAAGTATTGGTGCTCAATGACTTAATTAATTAGCTCCAAAAGATGATGAAACGTTATATCATCAAAAATAAATGAGAGAAAAGGACCAGTTACCCTTTAATAATGCTAAAAAAATGGAACAGAGTCTGATTGATAGCGATGCATGTATCACGTTGGCAGTGAGATCCAGGCATTGCATTCCAGTGTAAATTTAAAACAGAGAGAGATTATTGTGTAAAAGGAACTACTACACATCATTGTATCAAGAAGAAAATAGGCACAGAAATTCTTAGCAAATAGGACTTAGTCCTGGGTGGTGCCTACTTGTGTTGTGTGTGGAACATGTCATCCCCAATTGTTAGGAGAAGCACAATTAGATTCATGAACATATGAACTAATACTATTGCAAGGTGAGCGCTGTAAAGCTGATATCTCAAACTGCTCTGTTTTTTCTTCAAAAAAGCTGCCCTAAGTTGTAAAATGTTACACTCCCAGCCAGGGTTTCAAATTTCGGTAATTTCAATGATGACCGAAAGAAAAGCCCTAAATTTACTATTATTACACTTATGCATATGCTCTACTGTAAATATGTTACTCTAGACTCATGTTTGCAATTGTTTCCGTTGCATATTCTTCAAGTCAACAGTTGTATAACCATGAATCATGCGAATTTTGGAGGTCACCGAAAAAAAATCCGAAACTGAAATTGTAAACCCTGCTCTCAGCCAAAAACATACAGCCTTTCATGTGAAGAAGCAACTAATAAAGCAGTTGGGCTGTGAATGTGAGCGAAGGTGGTGGCCATGACGCCGTCTGAGAGCCCCACCAGAATACAATTTTAAAATATATGCACGTGCAAGCGACTTGATGTGGACAGGAGGCGCGTGTTAATAAAGAAGAGGTTTCCTTGTCTTGCTATCGCTGTCATGGTTGCTAGATTAGATTGTGCTAGCACAAGAACGCGACTACTGAATCAATGACAGCTCAAGTGAAAGGAAGATGAAAGAGAAACTGGTTGCTAAATGATATCTCATTGTTACTGCTACTACCTACAAGGTCGCAAGGGAAGCGACTCTAGAGGTTGGTGAATGGAATGATATCAGATCAGGTAGCATTATTGGGCAAAGTAGAAGAAAAGAAGAGAACACTCGCTCCTACCTGGATCTTGTACTTGGCGAAGAGGCCGAATCGCTCGAAGAGGAGGGAGGGGATGCCGGAGAGGAAGAAGGCGGTCTCGTGGATCAGGAAGGTGACGACGGTGGCCAGCTGGAACTCGCTCAAGTTGCCGGTCACCGCCTGCGGGGCATTGTTCTTCTTGTTCAGAGAGTGGACTCACTGTGGAGTGCGCAGACGCATTGGGCGAGGGAGAATAATGGCCGGGGAGGGAGGCCGTACCGTACCTGCCAAGCGGAGTCCAGGGCGGACGCCATTGTAGGATGGATGGCCCGGCCAAGGAAGAAGACGAGGGGTTTGGATGTTTATTATGGAGAGGCAGGAGTCGCGGCGCCCCTGCTGGGGGTTCGCTGCTTAATTGGCTCCTCCTCTCTTATTTTTGTTGGCTTGTTCAACTCGTGGAACTCGTGGCGGCAGATATATAGCATAATAATGAGTGACTTCATGTGAGTGAGTGTTTGGTTCCAAAAAAAACCTTGATCTGTAGTAGTTCAACTTCTCTAGAACACCCTTAGATACTTTGAAAAAGGATAGCATAAACATTGCTAGGCTAGTTAGAACTGAGTTAATCAGCACTAAGCGGCCCCCCACAGACATGAGTTTTCCTTTCCAACTGCTGAGTTTTTTCTCAAATTTTTCCTCAATATTTCTCTAATTCTTGTTACCAAGCTTCCGATAATGCATCGGAATTCCTAAGTAACGAAAAGGATAAGACCCTATTTGGCATCCGAATAATTGGGAGTACTGTTGTTCTTGTAATTTGGCATCCCCAAAACAAAAAACCTCACTTTTATGAAAGTTGATCTTGAGACCTGATAGTTGTTCAAAAGCAGACAATAATAATTTCATATTAGTTGCTTTTTACAAATCATGGTCCATAAAAATAATAGTATCATCAGCGTACTGTAGGACTGATAGCCCACCATCGACTAGATGTGGCACCAATCCCATAACCTGCCCATCATCTCTCGCTCTTTTTATCAAGATTGCAAGCGATCTCATGTCTTCAACATATATTTAGGCAATTTACGTCATATTTAAATTCCAATATATACTAGGTGAATCATTGATCTTGAGACAAAGCATGTGCATATGTTCAATTAAATCTCTATCACACACGAATAATATAAAGAAGTAGAGAAGGTTTAGAGAGCAAGATTAGTAGAGTGTCGCCAGCCCATGGGCGTCTCCCGCGCCAGCTCATGCGTGCGGCCGAGCAGTGGTGGTCACAAGGCATTGCGCCCGCTGCTCGTTAGCGTTTCGTGAGCCGGTCACACTCTTCTCTCTCCTATTTTCTCTCTCTTCCACATCAGATGCTGTTGACATGTCTCCTCGGACCGTAATACTTGCTCTTATGATGTGCCAGAGGGGATACCCTACTCTAGAACACCTCATCAAGTCTTACGCCTGTAATTATATGTTTTTTTTATTTCATCGGATAAGTAGACTTGAGCATATTTGACTAGTCCCGAGCCTATGGAATCTGACCCACCCACGTATGCTGTTGGACTGGGCATGGTCAGAGCAAACCATGTCCAAAACTTAGGTCATGTCGTCTAGACAGTTTATTACATTTATGTTTCTGCTTAAAAAGAATGTGAAGCCCAAACCTGTTGACGCAAAAATCGGGCGAAGACAGATGCGCAAACACACGAGCAAAGGTGTGGTCTTGAAAACCGAGGCATGCCAGTCAATCTGACCTGTTGATTGACAAGGATAAAATCGGAGGTTAAGAAACATCTAGAGAGTTGATTCTTCCGTTAGTTAAATCGAACGATAAAGGACCAATTCCGATTGATAGAGAAACAGCCAGGAAGCCGATTCCGATAGTCAAACAGCAAAAAGTCGATTGATGACTAAGCAATGAAAGACGACTATAAAGCAATCTAATAGAGCTTAGTGAAACAACACTTAGAAGAAATTTAATCAGCTATTAGGATATATTTGAGATTAAAGCCTTGGTAAGAGCCGATTATAACTTATTCTAAGCTGGATAGATGGTGATAAAAGCTAAAAACAACAAGAAAAACTTGTAGAATCTAACAAATATCGATAACTATCGAATAAGTCTAAACGAAGCAACAGCGATGCGCCCGATGCTAAAGCTTAGAAATTACTCAGTAGACGCGGAACTCACGAGCAGGCCTTGGAGATCTTGATCGCCTCGACTTGCCCAGAAGAACTTGTGAAAAAGAAAAAGATGGCGAAGTCGCCGACTTGTATGAAAATTGCGAGTAGTAAAGGTTATTGTTTATTGATGTGTATCATCTTCTCACGACCCTCAGGGCGTATATTTATACCCTGAAATTACAAACTCCTAGTCGATTACGACATGACTAATCTTGACGCAAAAGAAAGAAACTCTTTAAAAACTACTACTCATAACAAACTAAAAGACTACCACTTAAAAGATATATAAAACGATCCAATCACTGGCCCAATTTAAGCCCACAAGGCAATCGACGTCTTTATTCTCTGAATCGGACATATTCCGATCTTCCTTGATTCGATTCCGATCCAAGGCTTTAACGTCCGATTCCGATTCAACGGCCTCCTTCCTTATCCTTTTCGATGCCGGCCCTACGTGTTGAAAAACAGCGTCAACAAAACCTAAATTGTTTAAAAGAATGGTTGCTATTATATTATTTAAACACTTCAGGTACTGTTAGAGGCTTTAGCATTATCTTTTTCTATGACGACATGCATCGTTGCATGTAATATCAAGTGGCAGTAATGGACTCTGTTTTGAATTATTTCCCTTTTATATCTACTTGTTTGCCCTTCAATCTTTGATGGTATAAGTATTTGGTTGTGTAAGGTTGCGGAAAAAATACTAATGATAATAAGTGACTGCATGTGAGTGGGCGTTTGGTTCTTTGTTCACAATTGAAAAATGCCTTTGTGTAGTAGATATACTTGTACTGTTATAAGGGCACGATGGAAGTTTTTGGGAGAAGCGGGAAAATAAAAGTACATAAAGGAAGAGATTTCAAGTAGACTTTAAAAACAATACATGAAACGTAAATAGAACAAAGTACTAGTTTGATCATTGATTCACTGTACACAAACAACCGTAGTGCATATATAGTTGGTGAAACGCTATATATTTAGCTAGTTTACCCACAACAACATGTACTAGGCATGTAGCTAGACCATGTTCTCAGCAACAGCCGACCATTGCAGCTGAGCCCTGCAGAGGGGGCACGTGTTGTTGTTGGCCTCTAGCCAACCGGCAATGCAGGCCCTGTGGAACTCGTGGCGGCAGAGGGGCATGATGCTGCAGCGGTCGCCGTCCTCAAACGGGCCCAGGCAAATCGAGCAGCAGTCCTCCTCCACTGTCGTCGTCCTTGCAGCAGCAGATGCATCGGTGGTGCTTTGACGGCAATGGCGATGTTGGTACGTGACGCGGTCCAGCAAGGCCATGGCGATCTGCACCGCCTCGTCCATCGTCTGGCGGGCAGCCGGTAGCTGATGATGCTCGTCGTCCGCCTGCTGCTGCCCTTGATTATTATTTCTTGTGTTGCCGAAGCAGGCGATAAAAGCTGCGATGACGATGGCACAAATGATCAAGCCCTGCAGTATCAGCGGTAGGGTATCCATGGCCCTCCCTCCTTTGGAATTGGAATTGGATTGGATCACCTGGCTGCTGCAAACTGCCTTCCCTGTCTAGGCTAACTAACAAACTTGTGTCGCAGCAGGTAACAAACTACATATCGTAATGGATTCCGATCGAGTTGGTTTCACGTTTTGGCTCTGCTAGTGCCGTCTGTGAATCGGAATCAGAGTCCAAACTGAAGACCTATTAATCTCATCTGCAGCTAGCGACCTGCCGTGCCATGGCGATGATGGATTGGGACGATTTGGGCGACTGGATCACCTGGGCCGTGCTCGTCTTTCTCTTCCTGGCCACGCTGCTGACGGCCCTCATGTTCCTCGCCTTCCTCGTCTCCCACGCCATCAGTTTCTTTCAGTTCAGGCGAGGCCGCAGCAGCAGCGATGCCGGCAAGAACCCGCCACCGCTGTCGATCGGACGAGCTGCTGCAGAGCATCCCGGACATGGCCTACAAGGAGCTACCAATTGGTGATGCCGACGACAAGTGCGCCATCTACGTGGCGCCGTACGAGTCCGGCGACACCTGCAGCGTCCTGCCGAGATGCACGCACATGTTCCACAAGCCCTGCGTCGCAAGCTGGCTCCGCAAGAACAACACCTGCCCGCTCTGCAGGGCAACCGTAATCCTAGGCGGCCGTGTTGCAGTTCCAGCAGCACCACGACAACAACAGGGCAACGTCGTCAACGCCGCAGAGGACATGGTATAGTATTGCTTTCTGTTTTGTTCGTGGCAGCGCATCTCCTCCGGATGCCGCCGTCGATGTACAATCCTCATAGCTTTAGATACGCATTATTGGTCTGTCTGACAGGTTGAGAATGATCTTAATTATATTATGATGAGTTAGCTGCCATGCCTTTCCTTTTTGTTCTGTGGATGTCAATGGATATTATAATGTTCAATTATGTGCACCGAAAATTTGAAATCTTGCCATATTTATTTGTAGCCAAAGTATAACTGAATATCTTCTTCTTTGTGTCTCTCTAGCTTAAGCTTTACAATGGTGAGTGAGCTGGCTGGTGCTTTGTTGCTGAACAAGCAAGCTATCCGCGTTAAAGGTGTTAAGCAAATCGACTAGTAATTGGCAAGTGGAGAGTAATAATCTGTATGAGTTTCTATATCTCTAGTACTAATCTGTAGGAGTATATGGTTTTCGAAGCACGTGACCTGTCTTTCCAAAAGAAGAGATTAGAACAAATCGTTGGAATTCATTTTTACCACTTGCCGTCTTTTGCTTTTGCACAACACAACGGTGAGCAGAGTTTGACCTTGGTCAGTTAGTTCCAGACACGTACCACCTTTCGCTTTTGCTGTTCCCAATGCCATGACGAATTGTCGACCTCCTTCTTGTCATCATCATACCGGAGTAGCACGATTCCCAGCTCAACAGGCCTCTTCATCAGTCATCACCACCACCACTGAGGGACCTCCAAGTCCAAGCGTTTGGAAAATATTTTAGACCGGGCAACGGAAGGCTTCACTGAGCTCCGTCATCAATCTAGCGTTTATTCCGCCCGCAGGTTACTACTTCTCTGTGCTCTGCTTCTCTCTGTCCATCATTAACAGATAATTGCGTCTGCTGATGGGCTTCATTCGCTATTAGTTGGTTCTGTCACAAGGTAAAACCTGACATTATCTTGTTTGGTTCCGCCTCTGTGTTTCATGCTGCCTGTAATTCCATACAACTTGTTCCGTTATTATTCAGATCCTTTCACTTCTTCAGTTAAATATTTCATACCAGCGCCTGATTTTTCTTAATCAAAGCCCTTGACCTAGATCTATTTTGCCAATCCTTGCAAATATGTCTGTAATTCAACCCTCTTCACTGTCTTTTTCGATTAAAAAAACCTATTGCAATCAGGAAACTGCATGATGGAAACAATGCAGATCTGTATCCATGATTATAATTCCAAAGATGTTTCCCAAATCCCAATTTATCTGTTTTATTTAATCTGAGAAAGAGAATAAATGTTCTGCATACAAAAGCTTTTATTTTGTCATATTTATTCAGGAAGAATCATTTTAAGAAGATTTCAGGAAGAGTCTGACGATTGTTTCTTTCTCTTCCTAGATGCTAGATTGAAAGCAGTAACCAAGGCAAATGGAGTCACCAAGATCAGGTGCAAGGACTGCTACCTGCACGGTTGTTCCCGGGCTCCTAGTCGGCCTGACCAAGCTCTGCAAGCTCACCAAGGTCTGCGCAGCGCCAACGCTGGACGATGACGCAAAATCACAACCTGAAACTTGCGGTGGATACGACCAGAGGCTACTTCTGATAAGACTGTTCGAAGCAATGGGGTCTCTCAAGTCAGCCTACATCAAGCTCCAGAGAGCTCACTTCCCCTACGACCCTGCCAAGATCGCCTTCGCTGACGAGATTATCACGTCTGAGCTCGATTCAGTGACGGCTCTGCAGTGCCTGTGCAGCTCGAGTTCAGGGATCGGGTCGTTGGTCAACGAGCGGTGGTCCTTGGTTCAGGAACTGGAAGCCGAGACGAGTTGTGCAGCTCAGGAGAGAACTGGAGGCGCTGCAGAGGGAGAACTCGAGACTGAACAAGCAGATCAAGAGCGAAAAGCCTTCACCATCAGTTAAGCGCCCTGAAGATGACGAGTTCAGCATGGTGACGCCTAGCGTATTGCTGGAGATGTTCAGGGTGGCATCGGTATCGGTGCAAGGCTTTGCAGAGTTGATTGCTTCTAGCATGCCGGCAGTTTCTTCAGATAGCTGTGTCGGTGATGCAGATGCAGCAGAGCAGTCATGGAGGAGGTACTCACTTGAGGCGCACCTGTCGCGAACAATGCTCGGTGCTGTTACAGCTACTGAAAAGAAGAAGAGGAAGAGCAATGTCTGAAAATCAGTGCGGCTCGGTTCGATGGGATCATGAGGTTCTGCGACCCAATGGACGCCTTGATGCAGTACCCAAGCTCCAGTTTCTCGAGATTCTGCCGGTCAAGATACTTGGCCGCCGTGCCCTCGGAAGCAGAGGCAGCCATGTTCGGGAACCTGGAGCAGAGGGCGTTCGCGTCGCGGGGAGGCCACCCGAGGACGTGGTTCTACCGGGCGTTCGCGGCCATGGCGAGGTCGGCGTGGGCGCTGCGGGTGGCCATGGCGCGTTGCTTCTTAGAGCACGGGCATGGTGTCAGGATGTTCTACGCGAGAAAAGGGAGCGAGTACGCCCAGGAGTTCATGGAGAGCGTGGCTGCACCTGCATTGTTTGGCAGCAGAGAAGGCGACGACATGGAAGAGAAGCTTTGCGTTGCCTTCACCGTGACGCCCGGAGTTAAGGTTGGAGACACGGTGGTGGCGTGCAGGGTGATTCTATCTCGTCATCAGGACGGCGTCATTATCCATTGACGACTGCGATGGTATTCCCGGCGGAGGTGAGAAAAGCAGAGGAGTTGGAGAGAGCAGAGTGGGCGGTGGGTTCAGCAGCGTTGGCAGCAGTCGCAGCCCAAAACGCGTACCAGCTGGTAATGGTCTTGGGTGAGCTGAGCACACGGACACGGTGACGTGCTATTGGTAATGGTACACACGTGTCTTCCTTGGGCCGATTCTTTAATTTGTCTCCCGCGAACCAAAGTCTTGCAGCTTGCATTCACACGTCTGAAGGAAAGCCTGGCGACATTCCATTGTATATGACTTCACTAGCTACTTGGCCTCCAAGCTACCTTGTTTTCCACCGACGGCTATATATCTTTGTATCCTCCTTGTTGCTTGCCTTGTTCTTCTTCACACAATCACACCGACCTCTCTCTCTCTCTCTCTCTCTCCACCTAGCTAGCTCCTGATCCTCACGGCAGCTCTGCTGGTCAGTTCAATGGCCTGCTGCACAACGACAATCCGACGTCTGCTTGGCCTCCTCTTGCTGCTCCTCCTCACCGTCGTCCCTTCCACCTGCGCGAGGCCTCTCACCACCACCGACATCATACTGCTGCCTGTTGCATCCATATCAGGCGGCACTACTCCGGCGGCGCTGCCCGGAGATGATGAGGAGGGTCGCCATCAGCTTCCAGCCGCCGCCGGCAAGAAGCGCTACGAGTGGCTGCTCAACAGGAAGCCCCGGGGGAAGCCGCCGCCCTCAGCCCCCAGCAAGCGCACCAACTGAACAAAGCTTCCCTGCTCTGAATGCTTAACCTGCAATGAAGCTGTGCCTGCAGAGAGGACCAACTAACTCCTCTTTTCTTTCTTTTCATTTTTGGTTACCAGCATATAGTAGCATATTATTTTCTTCTTTCGTCCTATCTTGTGCTTTGCGGCATGATAGAATGTAAATATACAGCTAACCTATGTACCTAGTAGCTGATCTTCTCGTAGCTAATAGGGAAGATGCGTAAATCATATCATCGCATCGCTTCTGACAAAGCAATATCTTTCCTTTCTTAGTGCTGATTTATTTATAAAGGATTACAACATTGACAAGCAAAGGCATGTACGCACATATATACTGATCTATGCGCCTCACTTTCACCTCCTCCGATCATCTATATGATGATTGATGAGTACATTAAATTTACATACAGCAAAAAATCATGCATCTGTTCCTTCTTTTTTTTCTCTCTCTCTCCATCGCTCCCTGATTAGTAATTTAGTATAAGGAAGTAGGACAAGGCTGCTGGAGATCTCAAGACGCATGCCTGCTAAAGTTGTTGGATCAAGCGAGACAGAGGAGCAGTGGCGGAGCTCGCAAATTTCAACGCCTAGGGCCACTTCAACAAGAGCCATCGACGGCAGCTGATACTTGGCTCGGGTAGCCGTAATCTGCGCGTGATGGACGCAGGAGCGAGCTTGGCTGCGAGACGTGGGAGCCATGGGCGCAAACACTTCGACTCACCTCGGTCCGGCTCGGCTATAGCTGTAGACGCAACCTGTCCACGTCACATGGGATTAGACCAGTCAAACCGATGCCACGTAGACAAATCAGGGAGCAAATCATGATTAGGGGTTAATTTAATCCACTATAAATACGTTGAGGGATTAAATTGAGCCACAATTTTGGTTAGGGGGTGGGATGGACAAAGCAAATAGGTGAGGGGAGTAAAGTGGACTTTTTCCCTATCCAAAATCCTAGACTATCCCGAGTAGCGATAACCACAGTAGCGATAGCCCATACAAGTGCTTAAAATGCTATATAAGTGTTTATTATGCATGATCCATTGCAATTCAAGGTCTAATTGTACAATAAAATTGATAAAGGAAATACCTAATCAATGTTATCCGATTCATCCTCGGCCTGGTCTATCATATCTTCATCAATAATAGACCCAGAACCTGAGCCTACATATGCAAAGTTGGATATTTTAAAGGAATCAGGAAGGTAATATGCAAAAAAGACAATTGAGGCAGAAAATGACAGTAAAAAATGCAACATACCGCTTGCACTATATCGAGACCTTGGAGGTAACTTTGTCAAGCGACTCTTTATTTCTTGAAAATGGTACAGAATATCTTCATCTTTAATGCTTGCAAAAATTTCTCGCTCAATATAGCATGTCATCCTATGATTCAGCCATTCATTCCCCATCTTATTCCTAATGTCTGTCTTGACAATTTTCATAGCTGAGAAGACTCTTTCAACCGTGGCAGTTGCAACTGGCAAGATCAAGGCCTAATTCAACAAGGTGATAAACAATTGCAAAATCTTTGTCCATCTCTGCGTTGACCATCTTGATAGCAAGATCACCAAGGTCATGACAATTTGCAAACTCGGGATCATTTCTCACATCATTAATGAATACATCAAGTTGTTCTCGGAGGGTTATCAGATCATAACCATCAAAATCAGCATCATAAATCCTAGCCAATTCCATTAGTTTTTCTTTGTCATAATTGGCAAAAGAATTTCTTGGGTCTAGACAAGCAATGCATCTCAATAATTGAGTAGACCTCTCACCAAAGCGATTGTTGAATTCCGCGATAATTTGATCATACACCACATTAAAGATTTCATTATTGAAATGATGGTAGTAAGTAACTAATTGACCTCCACGCCCTCTTGAACGGCCCCTAATAGTTACTGTATCCTCCATATTCGGCATGATTATGTTGTGGTTGAGACAAAAGGCCTTTACCTCCTCAAATAGTTCCTCCCAGCCATTCTCACGTATGTCATTAATTGTCCGTAGAGTGGCCTCAATCAATCCCACGGCACGAATAATGTTTTGATCTTTTCTTTGCAAGCACTGTGACAAGTCATTAATTTTGCCCAATAATCTGATCATAAGATGCAAAATAAACACATATTCAAAGTTCTCCATTTGTTTTAACAAACCCGAAGCCGCATATTTCTTGTCCCCATTAGATGTATCTTCAGCCAGATTTTCTAATACTTCTAAAATAGCATCCCACATGAGAACAATACGGCATAAGGTTTTATGATGTGAACCCCATCTAGTATCCCCAGGCCTTGCAAGGTTGGTCTGCTGATTTTTCCTTCTCCCTGTGAAAATCTCACGCCTCTCCAATTGATTCACAAGAATATCATGGTGTTTCTGGGACAATTGATCTCTTCTCTTACAGGAGGCATTAACAGTTTTGACAATTAAAATGGAGGTCTGAAAAATTCATAGATGGGAGAGCAACACTTGGCAACCGAAACAACCACTAATTGCAATTGGTGTGCAAAGCAATGTATGTAAAAAGCATACGGATTCTCATCCAATACCCGTCTCTGCAAGCCATGAAATTCCCCCCTCATGTTTGATGCACCATCATACCCTTGCCCTCGAATTCTAGAAATTAACAACCCATGAGAAGCAAGCATACCATCCAAAGCCATTTTCAGTGATGATGATGATGTGTCAGCAACCTCTTTTAGCCCAAGAAATCTCTCAATCACTTCACCCCTTGCATTGACATACCTACATAGAGTAAGAAACATGATTAAGTTAATAGATTAACATTAAACAAAAAATAGCAACCAAAATGTTAGAAAACAAACCTCAAAACAAATGCCATTTGCTCCTTGATTGATGCATCTCGTGCCTCATCAACTAGAATGGCAAAGTGTCTATCACCAAGTGTGACAGAACCACCTCAAATTATGTCAGCTCAAGTGCATTGTCCCTTAGCTAATGCAAGCAGTACAGCACACTCGCACTTCAACTGACATAACCGTGTAGTTGCTGTCGGGTAACTCCCGATTACACCACTGATCACATTGTCGAAACCAATACGAGGCAAGTCTCACTCCACAATGAGCACAGATAATTAACGAGTCACAAACTTTACAACACAGTTCACGTGGATTTAATTTACAAAACAGGACATTATAAAGAGTTATTACAACACAGAGTTTTTAAAGCACAGCGGAAGTTTAAAACATTACGAGTCTACGACGATAACAACATAATAATGCACAGGTAGCCCAGCTGGCATTATCAATCCCTCGGCTCCACACCCTGCGAAGCCGGAACGAACTGCAGCTGAAAACCTTCGGGAACACCGAACGGGAAAGCTTCAGCGGCCTGCTCTGCTAAGCTAGACTCAGACTCTGAAAAAGGGTTAACACAAGCAGGTTGAGTAATTTAATACTCAGCAAGACTTAACCGACTGAAGACTACTAAGACCCCTAGTATGCAAGGCTTTTGGCTGGGTTTTTGTTTTGCCCAAAAGAGCAACTAAATAGATCCTTACTTTCAAATTTTAGCATTCAAATTTTAGTTGAGCTATTTGATCTAGATTAGCATTTATAAAACTTTTACAAATGAGAGCAAGAACTTGATTAACAATTCATACAGCATGTGACCATCAACAATATTCAAGTTCTTAACTAGCGATGCTGCCCAGTGATCAAGAGCTCAATACCGTGAGTACGGCGAATCGATTCGGTTTTACCCCTTGCAAGGTTAACCTACCCACACGGCACAAACGAGCCCCGTCGAGCCGCTTATGCCAGCCGTTCCTTCAGCCAACACTAAATACTTGACCTACCCTGCGACCCTCAAGTACCAGTCCCCACCGATACCAACGACGGGTCAGCCATGAGTTACTCTAACCGGTACATGAATAGGCAGTCAGGCGTAGTTCAACATACCAGTGCGAGCTAAAGTACATAAGTTACCAGTTTCAACTACCTCTTACTCCCAGCATGTGAGGTAGTACAGTTCAATCTTGATCCCAGAGCCAACAACGAACGGGCCTTAAATGACACAGGCGGAGCTATACCATTCCATTCCTTTTCCCTACCAACATTCTCCGCCGGTCTAAACTTTTTCCCAGTCTAACTGACATGTTAACAAAACTTGCTGAAAGAACCAACTTAGCTTCTCGCGAGTAACAGGCAATTACTCGACTTCTACCGTTTAACCAGCCTAGCAATTCTATCGACCTACACGTACTAGAAAAACTCTGGGTTTTCCTAAGGATCATGCAACTAGGTTTTCAGTCAACTCCTATGAAAACTTAAATGCATAAAGTAAAGACTTTGTAAAGTAAATAAATTAAATTGCGGCTGCGTTAAAAAGGTTGGATGCACTCCGGTGCTTGCCTTCGCTGGCCTTGGGCCCTTCCGAGTCTTGGCTCGGGTCTTGTTCTGCTTCAACAACAACAAACTCGGGCTCTGGCTGCTCGGCTTCTGACTCAGGCACCAAGTTATAAACCCCGTCAGCTAGCACGTTCTCTACATGAAGATGCACATGTGTGAGCTTAGAACAACAGTTGGAAAAGATATAAAAACTTAAATGCAGCAATTCAATTATACAGCTTAAGTACAAACATAGATATGCACATGAAATCACATGAAAGTTGCTAAAACCCTTTTTTAACATTTTATAGAGTAAGTGCATATCTCTTTAAGCAAAATTAATTTATCACAAAGAAAGAAAGATTACAATAGATTCAACTTAACTGAGTTCACCAAAACTATTTAGAAAACATTTTATTAGCATAAATATATATATAAACCATTTAAACACATATATAAGAGTTATTTAGCAACTAAATAAAACAAATAAGCCTACACAAGTTATTTAACAGCACAAAAACTTCTATGAGAAGCTTTTAACTCAAGATTACCACTGAAAATTTTTCAACATTTTATTCTAACAGAAACTAATTATTTTGAAAAAGACAAAAAGCTAGAAATCTACCAAAACAACAAACAGCAACAAGATTATGCACAAAAATGCAAAACTTCACAGAAACACTAACTAGACATTCACAAATATTTACCATGATTTATTGAGCTCAAAAACATACTCACAACTATTTTTAACAGCACAAACAAGCTAAACATGGAGAAAAAACTTAACTTAGACTACACAGACAGCATGCAACCCAAAACTTTACTGTGCTCACAAAAACACATTTTAGAGCTACTGTGATTTTCTCAAAATTTTGGACATGCAGAACTATTTATTTTGACAGAAAGCTAATAAACTAACTAAAACTTCTACACAGAAAACAGCATAAAACAACATGATTTTATAATTTTCTGCTGTAACCAAAGATGCAACAAGTTCAACAAAATTGGTTTCACAATTTTCCCACTTTCCTATGATTTTCTATGCATTAAACAAGAAATGCATGTATGCTGAAATGAAAAACAAAAGAAAATCCGAAAACACTTTTGCGCTTAGGCCCCTGGATCTAAAAGATCTATTACCAACCAGTCCTTTCTTTACAAAACAGCCCCTGGATCTACCGAGAAACCCCCCAGAACTTTTCCACCTTCACACTTAACTCCGGAACTTTTCCACAAAACCCCCTATAACTTTTGCTTCTTCTAAACAAACACCCCTGGAGACATTTCACAGAACAGAGCGTCGCCGCCGCGGTTGACCGGCCGGGTTCGCCGGAGAAGAAGGCTGGAGACCCGCCGGAGATGACCCACGGCCACGGAA
The DNA here is from genome assembly GCA_015476505.1 of Urochloa ruziziensis. NCBI lineage: Eukaryota > Viridiplantae > Streptophyta > Magnoliopsida > Poales > Poaceae > Urochloa > Urochloa ruziziensis. Next base: position 20,584,002 of record CM027121.1, read on the forward strand.
TTCCAAACCGCACCACCTGAGGAGGAAAAACCTGAGGATTAGAGGCGGCACGGCCCTTAGCCATGGCCGGCGGCGGACGGCAAGAAAAACGACCGACGCTAGTGCTCACCGGAGCTTCGGAATTCACAAGAAGAGTGGGTACGGCTTCAGGAAGTCAAGGACTATCCATTTGAGCGGTTTGGAGAGGCGGAGGAGGATGGGAAGATGCAGTTCCGTGTGAGGGTGGGACGGCGGCAATGGCGGCCGGTTTTCTGGGATTTGCCGGCGATGGAATGGACGGCGGAGCTGGCGGAGTGGTCGAGGGTGGAGAGGATGAGGTCACAGAGTAACTGGGGCGGTGAATTGGATGAAAGGCAAAGTGACAGCGGTGAATTCCTTGCTGGCCCACGCGCGGCTTCAGTGCGGTCAAAAATTCGCCGCTGAAGCGGTGTTGCCGGCCGAGCTCGCCACCGGGGCAGTTCGCATGGCGTGGGGCGCGACTTGGCGACGCAAAGCGATGGCGCGTGGCAAGGACCAGCCGAGCACGACGCGTGGCACAGACGGCGCCAGCGCACGAGCGCTCGCCCTTCTGCAGATCGAAGTCTGAATCGAAAAGTTCGATTCAGTCTCTACAGTGACCGCCGAAGCTCACCCCAAAGATTTGATTCAAACTCGAAATTTCGTGTAGAAACTTTCCAAAACTCCAATACAAAAGTTGTAGATGGTACCAAGGGGAACAACTTTTGTTAAAGTCATCAGGTTCAAAAAGATTTGGTTTGAGAGATAAACTGGATCAAACTTCGGCCAAAATCTCGAACTCAGAAAAATTTCTAAGTCCCAGAACTGAATTGGATTTAGCTGACTTTGAGCATGAAAAAGAAATAGCTAGAGTTTGAGATCCTGGAGTTGTTCATGATTTTTGAAGAGTTCAAACTATCAGCTTTCAAACCATGGACTTGATTTGGTTTGGATAGATTGAAAAATAAAAGATATAGAGCTCTAAAGTTGGCTAATGACTGCTGTCAGGATTTGGACTTAGCCAATTTCAGAAGTGCTGAAATCAGCAGTTTGACCACTATTTGACCAAGAGTTTGAGCAAGTAAAAGATGTTTTTGCTCAAAACCAAAACTTCTAGCTGAGAATAGATAGTTCACTAATGAATTTTCAAATTGGCCAAAAGCCACTTGTTCAAACATTTTTAATTTTAAACAAGCCCCTAAAAGGGTTAAAAGGAAAAGTTTAACTTAACCAAATTTGAATTCAAAAGAGTTTAAAAACGAAATTTGACCTTTGGGAGTCCATTCAAACATGATACTCAGTTCAAAAACATGATGAGCACCATGAACTTTGTACAATGAGTAGATGTGCATGATAAATTTTTCAAAAGTGACACGGGGTGTCACACCAAGATCTGAAATAATGGATTTGATGGTTGCGGAGGCGCCAAGCCAGGCCGCTGGCGCCGCCGCCCGCCGCCGCTAGGGTTGCTGGCTTGTTCGCTGTCGCCGTTTTGCCGAGCGTGACGGCCTGACGGGGAAAAGCGGGCGGATGCAGGCATGCGGCTGATTCAGGAGAGCGTAGGCAGCAGGATCACCGATGCAAACAGGCCAAGCTTAGGCTAGTCGCTGGCAGCAGTTTCCTGGGCCACGATTGTTGGGCCGTTTGGACGACTAGGGCCGGCCTAAAAATGTTCGCTGGGCCTTGGAAAAATACAGAGGCTATAAGAGGTTTTTTGGGCCACGCCTAGGGCCGTGGCCCTAGTGGCCCTAGGCCGAAATCCGCCACTGCAGAGGAGGGAGGATCGGAGTCAACCATACATTTTGACCGCTGACTTTGGCATGGCGACACGGAGACACCCAACCCCCTCCAGCTGCCGCAGGAAAGGTGTCCAATGCTGCTGCCAGCGGCGACACCGACTGCTCCACCCATCGGTGCAACTTCATTGCATTTAGTTTTACGCGCTTTGCTTTTCTGCATCCACGCGCCCGGATCGTTTCCGTTCCATCGGATCCAGGGCGCAACCCGTGAAGCCATATATGTACACACAACAGTCGTTTTTTTTTAAAAAAAAAGGAAAACAGGGAGGGGTAAGCCCCTACTGAGTACTGACTCTTATATAAAATGGGTGAAAAAATTACAACTAGAATTACAGAACTAGGAAGAAAAGAAACAAAGAAAGCCTGAACTAGTAGATGAAAGAAGATAGAAAGGAAGGGAGTGGGACAAACAGTTACAAAGATTCATGCCAAGAGGTCATCACTGGGAGGAGAGAGGGTTTTGCTCTGAGCAACAGCAGAGATACTCCGTATCCGTATGTACACAGTTGTAGCTGTACATGTTGTGCGAGACCATACCAGCTGGCCTATATACACTCTCGAAAATATACACACATTTTCCTCAAAAGAAAAAAAATATACACACGTTTCCTGCCGCCATGCATGCTACGGGAAATAATCAATATAATTTCCCATCATTATATTCTACAAGCAGTGTGTACAAACAAACTACTGTACAGTAATAATAGTGCTATGCTTCCAGGCACAGCGAGTACCAAAATCAGGCAAATCCCTCAAAGCATGACGTACTGGTGACGATGATGCTTGTCGTCTTTGATGCTTCTCCTGCTGCCACGCGCAGCCGACGAGGAGGAAGAGGAGTTGACGGTGGTGGTGGGATCCCGGAATCCGATGTTTTCGACGGCGCCGACGGTGTTGAAGAAGAGGCGGCGGTTGAGCTCCTCGACGAGCGTCCGATGAAGCAGCTGGCTACGCATGTCCACCATCGAACGGTTACGAGTCATCCTCCTCGCATCCTCGCGCCGCCGTGGCCGCCCGTTGTGCTGCGGCGACATGCTGCACTGCCGCTGCAGCTGCCGGGCGAGGGAGCTGTTGCTTATGTTGTGCTGCTGCTGGGCCGTAGTGTCTGCTCTTCCTGGGCTTCTGCTGCTGCTCCCTCCTCCTACTGGGCCGAATCTCGTATTTTTCACATGGCCCGATGTCTCTTCTTCTTGTTCGTGACCTGAGGCGTAATGCAGATCAGAGTACTTTACCAGAGGAATGCATGGAGCTCAGGTCATCATCGTCGCTTAACCACTGATCTACACCAACAAAGTTATCCCCAAAATATGCAAAGTCAAGGCTCAATTGTAGTACAGTGCTATATCTGCTGCAGATATGGCATGCATGAGGGTTGCGGTGTGACATCACCCCCTCGTCAACAAAAGTGCAGAGAAATGACCACCATACTGTATTTGTGAATGCAGCAGCCAGGAGAAGTGCAAAAGTCAGAACAGCATCGTGATCGTCTAGCGAAACCCAAAAGCTCCAGTGCACAACAACACAAAACAGATGATGCCGGTATATGGTGGTGACTGGTGACCCCTGACGCCTACGTGTGCCTGGCTGCTTCCTAGCTAGGGTGCCCAAAATTCCATACACTAGCTAGATGGCTACTGCAGTGGCACGACATCAACTATAGTGGACACCTGAGCACCGTATAGTCAACAGTCCATGTCCAACGTTATCGGTGCAGTGTTATCCATTACACGTCGGCAGCCACGCACATAGGAACAAAAGCAGTTGAGCAAAGATACCTCATATGTCCACATCGTGTGCGCATTTGATATACTCTCTAGCTATGTTTTGACCAAACAAAACCTTGATATCTACCCATTATTATATATACTTCTTTTCCACGTTCAAGAATCAAGGGTGTGTGCCCCCCTCCTTTTAACTTTAAAACCTCATAATGACACACAGAAACCCCAAATTGGTATATGGTGTCTAAAAATTAATAAGTTCATCGTGTCAAATATACTAAAGTATCACGTGGTTACCTTTGGACCAGCCGCCGCCGTGTAGGCCACTAGAGGTGTAGGGCCCCACCCCGCAGAGAGAGCCTTGGGATGATGTGGGGGAAGAGGAGAGGTAGTAGAAGGGAGGAGGCCGCTCCTCATTTTCGTCATCGTCATTGTTTGCCGCGTACACATTGTACTCGTGCTGCTGTTCTCGCTCCGGCAGCAGCCTCTGGATCTCCTGATGGATCATGGCCGCAATCTCCGAGGGGTCCCGATCCGTGATGCTCAGCTCCTTGACCATCTCCTGCGCCACCTCCATCGCCGTGTCGCTCACCAAGTCGAACGGGAAGTAGATGTTGCGCACATTATTATTCCCTCCTGCACTTGTATTCATGTGTGTATATGAGGATATATAGTATTCTGCAATAGCCAGTCAATTAATGCAAGATCTCTGAATATAATGCACGTACCTGTCTCATCTGCGATCTGGACTTTGAGGAAGATGGTGTCCTCCTCGGCATTCAGCTTGCCGGTGATGGTCATGTCTGTCCTGATGGGGGGAGGAGGTGTTCTGCTGCATCATCCTTGTGATCCAGCATCATCATCCTGGTCACCATCCAACAACGACGAAACATCCTCGGAAATGCTGCTGCATGTCGGAGAACAAGGAGGAGCAGCAGCAGGCAGCAATGGCGACGAGTAATGCTGATGGTCATCATAAAGGAGGAACGGGTCGAGCAGCAGCTCCGCGGCGGACGGCCTCATCGATGCCTTGAATACAAGGCACCTGCCGATGAACCTTCGCGCGTCGTCATCCTTGATCCGGTAGAAGGCCTCAGGCAGCTTGCCAGCAGTGACCTTCTTGTAGATCTGCGCTGGGTTGGAGCACTCGCTGTAGGGGTACTCCACAGTGAGCATCTCCAGCATGCACATTCCGAACGAGTACACGTCGACCCGCTCATCGTACTCCTCATCGTACATCTCGGGCGCCATGAACTCCGGCGTGCCGATGACGCTATGCGCCGCCTGGCCGGCCTCCCGGAGCACGGCGGCGAGGCCGAGGTCGCCGATCTTGACCTCACCTTGGTGACCATTACAAAGATGTTGTCGCACTTGAGGTCGCGGTGGATGACGTGGTGGGCGTGGAGGTACGCGAGGCCGCGCAGGATCTGGCGCGCCCAGGATCGGACGGCTCGGAGGCTGACACGCGGGTAGCGGAGGCGGTAGGAGCGGAGCGTGCCGGAGGAGAAGAGCTCCGTGATGAAGTTGAAGCTGCGGCGGGGGAGGTCCACCCAGGACGCGTGGAAGCCGATGATGGAGTCGTGACGGAGCGTGCCCAGAAGCTGCACCTCCGAGTACATGCGCTCCACCGCGCCCGGGGTTCGAAGCACGTCGCTCAGGCTGGCCTGGTTCCACGCCACCTCCACGCCCCGCTCCTCGTCGAACCCACGGTACACCGACTTCATTGCTCCTTTGCCAAGGAGCTCGTCGAACTGCATCCATCCATTATTAATTAAGTTCAACACAAAATGAATTACTACGTACTGTTTTTGGAATTAACTCAAAATGGCGTTTTTTATTTGCCAGCTACAGAATATATATTACTACACCACACTGGACAAAAGTAATATTCTGACAGCAGCCCGGTTGCATGACGAAAACTAACTATAGCTAGCAGAAAACTAGAGATGAATCACCACCATATCTATTGGATATGACTTGGCAACAGCATATCCTTTTCAAGCTTTACTTTCAAAGCATCTTATTATTGGCATATTGACACCTGCATGCGTAGACAGACCTCTCACCCAGTACATCCCACTTGGGAAAGTTCAAATACCAATCAAACACCAACTCCTCTGACTATTGGGGAAAAAAAGAGCTTGCACTCTTTTCTGATTGGACCAGCACAAATCACAATCACACTCTCAGCATCTGAAATTAATGATCCACTAGTTGACCGAGTATACAATGTTATTTGTATTATCCTTCAATTCTTACAAGATTTTTGTTTACTACATGATGCCATCTGTCCACCTGAGCAACTGATTAATTAACTAGTACTTACAAACCCTCATCTTGCTTGACATGTTTAACAATTTTCTAGTGGGTATGACTATCTTGATGCTACTACCTTTCATGTTGCAAATTAAACTCATCATTGGACAAGGCGAAAATAAAACAATAGTACTTTTGGGCAAGGTGAAAAGGGGGGGTAGGTCTAGCTGACGTGTGTTATCCACGAACTGTATGGAAAGAAAACAAGATTTGCAGTGGAGAAAAGGCCAAATGGGCATGGAACGAATGAAAAGAAAAAGGGCACAATAATTGTGGTATTTTTGCGGGTAGCTCCGATGTGCACATCACAATGGAATCTATATCCATGAACAACATGATTAAAAAGGAACCATATAGCTTAACCAATGAAGTAAGGTTGAATTTGCTGTCAGCATGCATGCATGTGATCAAAGTACTCGATCTCTACTAGCACAACTTATCAAAAAAAGAAATATTAGAGGCAGGTACGAGCCTACGACAGCGATTGGAAAGGAGCTACTAGGGCAATTCGTGGGGAACTTCTCTTGTTCTAATCACCAATTTGCACTAATCTTTCCAATGCTAATTAAAAAATATGAGGTTGTTGTTCATTCTGAATCAAAGCATATCTGCATATGCAGTACACATGTGATACATCCTCCAAATGAAAAGGCAAGAAATTAAGAACCTTTGTTGTTTACGCGGTTTATTACCAATGGAAATAATGAAGAAAAGCAGAAGTACATACCCGACCATAGCGTCCGGTGGGATCGGTCTCCACGTATCCGTTGCTGTTGTCCCCCACCACCGCCGGCCGCCGGCTGCCGCACCGCCGAGGACCGGACATGCTCGACGACGACCGAGCTTTCGGGACGAACTTTTGGTTGCACCACTGATGAAGAGAAGAGAATTGCTCGCTAGGTTGTGGAACAATTCAGCCTGCCAGAAAGAGGCGTGTGCTAGAGGTCGGGCTTGGTTTGGTCGTAGGTGAAGACGCGGAAGAGGAGCCAGCTGAGGTTGGAGAAGTCGACGATGGTCCAGCAGGGCGCCATGGACGATGGCCAGCAGGACCCAAAGGAGGAGGAAGAAGAAGAGGCCCCCGCGTGCGCGTGGTGCGCGGCGCCGAGGAGGCAGCAGGGCCGTGCACTCATCTGACGCCGCTTGCTTATATGTGGTGTGGCAGACGATAACTGCTGGAGAGAGAAGAGAGATTGATTGAGTGATGGAACAGGATGCCTTAGCTTGCCTCCCTCCAAAGTGCTTTCTGAATTTAGTGCAACCCCTCTTATTCTCTGTCCTTCAAAGTTGGATCGATCACCTCAATTTTCGCGCGTGCACCAATCACACCTGCTGATTGCGAGCTGTCACAAGACGACACGAGGTATATGCATAGGAACGAAGCAAAAGAAATGTCATGAAAGAATAGACCATGGATGGAAAATTCAATTACTGGTGCAGAGAATATGTACCCAAAAAATCGACCTCGCCTTCCCTTGCTGTCACCTCACCTGGAACAAGGCAAGCTACTAGGACTGATGTGTTGAGAGGAGGACTATGCGTAGAAAGAAACCAGACTGCCGGCCTCGCTATCAGAGAGAGCAGAGCGAGTTTTGCTTCTCTCGTCTCAGGTCTCAGCTGAGTGAGGTGATGAGATTTTTGCTCATTCACTTGCAGTTACAAGGAGGATCTGAACTTGAAGAATCTATGCCTCGGAAGCATCTTCTGCCACAAGTGGTGGATTCTTCTGAGCACAAGATGGGCACGGAGCAGAGTAGCGAGAGCTAGCTGCAGCGATTTGGATGTTCTTGTGCAGACTGTATGCTTTTCTTTGCTCTGGTTTCAGAGATGCTGAGAGTTGAAATATGTAGCGGAAGGTAGGAGAGCTTAATTTGGGTTCTAGGAAGACAAACCCTTCCAACGAACAAAATGCGTATGTCGCATTCTGAAAATATTAAAATGCAAATGTCTTTTTTCAATACTACATGCACATGGTCCTTAGTTGACTTTGCTTGTTCCTGCAGGAAGCTCAGCCATATTATTTATAAAGCAGTAAAACATTTTTTCCTTGAAAGAACAAAATTAGCAAAACCTTTCCATTCAAGTTTCATGCTTCTAACCATCGTGACGACAATAATAGCTCCATGTGTCATGACATGTATGTCCTCGGATGCAAAGACTGGAATGGTGAATGCTACTGCAATGAACAGTCCAATCTGCAAGTAGCTTTTTTTTTTCATTTTCTTCATGTAACATTTAGCCGTAACCGTAATATAGCTCTAACTTACTGTGGCACCGTTCATGTTAGGCTGGAAATATTGGCATATATATATATATATATATATTCAGGAAAGTGACCAATTTCCTCAGCTTCTTCATCCAGGGTTCAAGATTCCTCACGGGTCATTCTCCATTTCCAATGTCCTTGTGGGGTACTACTGCTAGTACCACCACCACCACCGGTTCAGACCTGAGGACGGTGATCTGATGATCGCGACCCAACTATACCCCTATGGCTCTATCAAAGTACAATTAGTTTGCTAAATTATGCGCGCTATGATAGTTATGTGCTTGTGTGGCAGGCACGAGAGGCAAAACGTTTGAGCTGCATGTCATGCCTCTTTGACAAAAGTTCAATTGGATAGCTGCAAACCACAACTTTAAGATTATCTTAGTACCCAGGCAACATGAATTTGGGCCCCGGTATGAGTATGACTAATAGCTGCTGCCACTACTGGTGCCCAACAAAAAACATGTCCCTCAATAATTCACAAAGATCCAATCTCAAGATCAAAAGCATTATCCACTAGAGGAGCATGCTGTGTCACATGTAGGGCAAAGTCAACACTGCAATAGAGATGATTTAGGCCGTGTTTAGTTCCCAAAAACTTTCGGTGAAAAGATTTCGGGTTTTGATTTTACCGATTTAGCAGTAGTAGACGAACAAGGTGAAAAGTTACATGAATAGGTTGGAAATCTCGAGACGAATCTAACGATGGTAATTAGAGGGTAATTAATCCATAATCAGCAGATGGTTACTGTAGCATTACTGTTGCAAATCATAGATTAAGTAGGCTCATTAGATTCGTCTCGCGATTTACAACCTATCCATGTAACTTTTCACCTTTTTCGTCTACATTTAATACTCCATGCATCTAAAATTCTCCTTTGATGTGATGGGTGAAAAGATTTCATTTTGGAACTAAACAAGGGCTTAGTACACGATATTCCTGTAATTGGCAGAAGAGAAAAAATGACCCCTGAAGAATGATGCATCACAAATTTGCCTATGTTCTTCGCCAATTTTTTTTTTTTTTACCTAGATAACAAACATAATGGTCCACTGTTCATTTGGACTTGAGAGCCAATTGCTCATCTATCTGAAACCATCAACTTTTAAGAAATTGAAGAGGCAAAACTGGTCATTTGACCCTTTTCCCGAAAAAGAACTGCAGTTTGACTATTCGTATTGTCGAAAAGGCGGTAGTATATAAGACAGAACTTCAACAGGCTTACATGAGTGAATTATGTTTCCTTTTAATAGGGGAATGTAAACCAAATGAGCATCCATTCACGAGTTTGACCACAAAATCTTCTTATTCTGCCCCTAGAGCACCTAAGGTACCCGCCTAAGAGAAGCTAACCTAATCTTGAAGTTTTCTAAACATTGACTGCAATAATTGAGGTACAGAATCAATTGTAGACGCAACATCTGTGTGTCCCATCCACCAAAGAAGAGTATGTAAGTGAACATAATTGAAGTGTATTATAGAGGGTTAGTGTGACCTCAATCTATATGTACAATATTTTGCAGAAATAATTGCTACTTATTTATTGTAGTGTAACATCTGATATGGAAATAAATAAACAGAATTATTGGCCATCAGTAGGGATGATATGGGATACACGATATTCCCTCCATCCCATGACACATGCGAGGAAAAAATTGTGAGAAACAAACTGTATTTCTTATGATCTAACCCACACTAGATATATTCTCTTTCTTATATTGCAAAATTCTTTCAAGATACAGGTATATAGGGTACATGATTCCTAAAAGTATCCGATAAATTAGTAAAGTGGGTAATTTTGTTTTTTACCAAAACAGATTTGGGTATCACCTCCTTTTTTTTAAAGAAACAACTCATGACGGTGATATGAAATGAAACCCTCGCCTTCCTAAAAAAACAGAAACTTACTATGATGTGTGTTTATCAAGTTTTTTTTCTATCATTTTACCGTGATAAGGATCAAGCACATCATGTAGCTTGGCATTGTCATCATGTGTTAAATTACGTTTCATTAACGGTGGGCAGCTTGTTGCCGTTTAACATATCCTTGGCTCTTGTCCTAAATGGCCACCATAAAATGGAAATATTGCCATGAACCATTGTGCAATCCTTTTTTTATGTCCACCCTGAGGACCTTTCCTAGTTCCCTGTCTGCATTGAACCATTCTTCGCTCCCTTTAGAGGACCAAGTCAGAATTCATCAGCCAGTTGTACTGCATCAAACTGCACAGATGTAGTTTTGCAGTCTGGCCCTGTTTAGATGTTTTCGCGAAAATTTTTTCGAGTATGTCGGGCACACATTTAAAGTACTAAAATTACAGATTCTGTCAGTACATCGCAAGACGAACCTAATGAGTCTAATTAATCCGTCATTAGCACATGTTACTGTAGCAATTTATTGTCTAATCACGACCTAACTAGGCTCATTAGATTCGTCTCGCGAAGTACACTCCATCCATATAATAGGTTATTTTTTCAACAACATTTAATATGCCATGCATGTGAGGAAACATACTCGAAAAAAATTTCGCGAAACATCTGAAACAGGGCCTCTAGTGCCTTACATTGATGCCTACAACTACAAGCGGCAGCATATGAGGTATTTGCCTTGCGAAAAAATCGTATGAAGCTTGTACAAAGCAAAGATGCAATCAACAGCACCTTCTAGACTTTGCTTTCTTCTATAGTGGAGACTGCAACATTTTTGTAGGTTCACATTTCACAAGCCCCGAATCTCAGCATGTGACGGAGACGCTTTTCTAGTTGGGGAAATAAAGACAATCCCATATTTTTCCTATCCGCAGATGCACAGCACTAAATTATTTTTAGCGAGATTGGTGTTCTAGATTATTTTTACTATGCTCGAATAACATTTTTTTTCTTTGACTAAACATTACGCAGTTTCTTTTACCTCAGGCATGAGACATATTGAGTTTCAATATCTACCTCGGAGGAAGAACTGTCACAAATTCCAGAGCAAACATGGGAACACAATAAAAAGCATTTTCTTTTGGCAAAGAAATTCTTCTATTAAGACTGTTAACCTAACAGACATTCTACACCTACCCATTTTTCAAGCAGCTAAAATTACTTCAAGCAACGGGGCCTTTCAACACAAGACCTCCCTCCAAATGCAAACAGGGGCTAAAACACTATCTCAGAACACATGTACATGGAGAGCTCCAGCTCTCCACTGATCCTGAGCTCCAAACACAAATTCTCTCTCTCTTCTCCAACATATCCATTCCCTCACGACCTCTAAGGGACCACCATTATCTGTAAACGAGAAACAAGGGGACTTCCCCCAACCCCCCAAAAAAGTATCTACATCTCATCAAGTCTGAGCATCCCTTCTTTTGTTTGACTTTTCTTGTTCTTATCATTTTTAGTCAAATGAGGGTGTGAAATTTCAGTTGCAGCACAGGACTGCACTGCGGTGAAAATGGTGGGAAACTGGAGAGCGACCAATGACAAGATGTACACAAGATGGTGTTGCCATTGTTGCAATGAGTGCACACCATTCCTATTTCCTCTTAGCCTGCACTGCCTCAGTTCACAGTGTATCATCAACTGGATAGTGGTGGGAAGTCACCACTGTCCTTGAGGCGGTATGGCTGACCATTCCTGTAAATTGTACAATGTGGGGTCAGCCATGGGAAAATCTGAAAACTGACTGACCTACAAGGTGAATGTTGTACATGAGGGAAAAGGAGCGCATTTTCAGGGTGAACTAGCATGCTTTCTACCTTGAAAACAAGTGTGGTTCGAGTAATCAAAAGTAGGTTTTTTACAACTAGCATAACTGTATGGTGGTAGGTCCATGTCGAATGGGTTTGAGAAATGCACATTAATATCCCCAAACATGGTCTAAATGTATGATGGTACATGGTAGCATAATTTACTTACTGGTAAGCTAGTGAAATTTGCCCAAACAAATCTCAAAAAGCCTCATCCAAAGCCAAGGATAGCAATTCTTTGTAGATTTTACAGGATAGTGATAATGTGACAATGGAAAGCGCTTTGCATTATTTGCAATTATGAACTATAAAGGACTGAACTTCAACTGGCCCAATTATACAAGTTTAGGGGGTCCACATGTGAGGCTCTCAACAGTAAGGACCTCAGTAAGACATACTCAGAAAGTTAAGTAGCCTACGTTAATTTACTCCAAATATTGATGCCCAACAGTGAACATCACAAAACAATCTAAATAACTTTTGCATAAAACACAAAACTAACAAAGGGCTAAAATACCTCATTTCGTAACGTGGAAATGGGCACTAAATTATCATGTCCTTCTCATCAAACAATTTAGTGTTGCAACTAAAATAACACACCGTACTTACCTCATTCGGTTCGAACCAGTAACGGTGTTTTTTGCAGCAGGCACGGAGCTCACAGCCCCAGAAACTTGATTCCTAGAGGCAGATTCTGATCTGCTAGAATGGTCTTTGGAGGTAACTTCCAAAGGCAATGCCCCCAAGGTCCCAAACTCAAGTTTACTGTCTTGCGGGGGCATGAAACCATTGCCATGAAAATCATCCCTTCGAACCTGGGAAGATGGAGAATGAGCTGGTACCTTCAAAGGATCCCTTGGAGACTGAGAAGATGGAGATGGCATTGGCATACTCATTGGAGATGGCATTCCATGATCATTTGCACCAGGAATATATATCTGCAGAGGCAGCTCATGCTGCAATTCCTGAACAGGTAGCATATCTACAGGCATATCTGTTCTGACATGGTGATGAAACTTTTGATAGTTATTCGGAGCGAAATGATTCCTTCCTCTCTCCCCACGTCCAATGGGTGGCCTGTCCTTTCGCAAATTCTACAATATCCAACAGGCAGACAAGATTAGCACAGACAAGATAAAGCTGTCCAAATAATACGAAGTTGACACCTAACCTAGCAAAACTAATGTTATTCTGCAGTAAAAATATAAGCATAATGGGGACATCTTCTAGGTTAGTGCATAAAAAGAATAGTAACTCCAATAACATAATAGATGAATTAAAAGAACATTAGCATGTCATGTGGAACAAAAAGAACATAAGAGCAAGTGACAGATAGAGCTTCTGCAAAAGTGCTGCTTTAAGTTTTACAAGCATAAGAAGAATGTGCACGAAGGGAACATACTGGGTCAGGAAAGTAGGTGCCTGTTCCACGGCCCCTCGTAGGCATATGATCATCTGTTTGATAAAACGGCCTCCACACAACATAGCCAGGTGGATAAGGAGGATTAGGGATTGCTCCATTCATACCAGCATATCCATATGGATTTTTTCTGCCATGACCATTTGAAGGGCGCATGTTCCGAAATTGAGGGGGTGGTGGAGCAACCATTGGATAGTAAAAGTGACTTGCTCGAATATCTTGCTGAAATCCTTGCGCATACAGAAGATTATGGAAATTTGTATGGAAATCTCCAGTGAGATCTGAAACAATATCATTGGTGGCACCACCAGGTTGTGAATTTTCAGGTGTAAACATTGAATTAGATGTAGCCAGACCATTAACTAAGCCAGCAGGAGAGTAAGCAGTATGCTCAAAGGGTGGTGGAAAGCTTCCTGAAAACTCATTGTGATACTTAGCACCTTCGAAAGAATGGTGAGATCTGTTTGTAAACTGCTTTGCTGGCATCCCACGGTGTGGCAGGTCTGTGTCATCTCTAACATCAACCTTCTTACCATTTTCTGATTGGTAAAATTGATGTGGGGCACAGCGTCTCCCAGATGGCAAGGTACAGGTTTCACTAGCTGTTGGTGAACCTTCATAGAAGTCACCACCATTCCTCATAGTTCCTGAATCAGTAGTTGCATGACCTCTGGCATCACTATCTATCAACCCACCAGAAACAGACTCTATCTCCTTGTGCTCAGCCACAGAGTTACATTGTTTTTGCTTTATTGAGCCATGATTGTTGGAATCTGAAATGTCAATGTGACTAAACTGAGAAGGCAGATCACCATAGGAATTGGTAGCATGATCAGTCAGTACACCATCATCAGAAGAGCTCACTAAGACATCTGGTCTTGAACCTGTATGATTTCTCTTTAATGTGTTCCTGAAAAACTGATTCACTTCATCAACAGTTGAACAGGCAGGCACTTGAAGAATCTTCCCAAGCTTACGAGCGCCAAAATCAAATGCGCTGCGTATTCGGTAAAAATTTCCTGTGCATGGAAGAGTACAATTAAGCTAGAATTCGTTAGGGAATCAAATACCCAATTAGGTCCTGTTAAAGTGCTACCACAGCTCAGATCTAAAGGCAGGAAACAAACCTTTGCTGACACTGCGTCCAAGATTGTTATTCTTCTTCAGTGGATCAACTATATTCAAAAATTTTCGAGTGAATACTTGCGCATCTTTCTCAGAGTTTTTAGGGGGGACACTAAAAGCCTCTGCACATTCTTTGAGAAAGTCCTCCCGTGGAAGAAAACCATCATCATGAGTATCAGCCGGGTCGGCTGTTCAACAAAACCCATGTTAATGACCAATAATTTCAATCACAAATAGCCAGCATACTGCACAATTAAGAGTTCATTAACTTACTAACTAGATCAGGCAGTGAAGATAAGGAAACGGGACCAAACAAGCTGATTCCCTTGTTATCCCAATCAAATTTGCTATAATAGTCAAGAAACCTATAGAGGACCTGCAGAAGGGCAGAAAGTCATCTCACCCCTGGGAAGTTATGTATCTTGAAGAACTTTGATGAGGTGACAAACAAAACTTATACATGCAGAAGAAAAAGTTATGCCAAACTTACAGCTAATGGACCATCCAGAGTCTTGTGGAAGATATGGAAAATGTATAGCACTAAAATCTCCAAGGCATAGGTAGAAATTAAACCGTGGTGAGCACCAAGAATGCGGCTTTCATAATAACACCAGTCTTTGATCAGCATTATGCTTCTTTTGAAGAGGTGTTTTTTCCCAAAATTTTGATCAACCTGCAAATGAAAGTCAATGAGCTTAACACTGCAGTCTGGCATAAGTAACTCCAAAAGAGGCAGTAATCCTCTTAAGTCCAACCTCAAGTAGGAGGATAAGAATGCATGTCTCATGTTATTAAGGGCATCAGATCTGAGGTTTAAGGAAGATTAACAGAAAGAACCAAGCAACTTTTGAAATATTACCTTCTCAAGAAAACAAAGTGTACAGAGCCCACCAATCTGATTAACTGAGATATCTACAACAATGTTTTGCACCAAGCATTTCACCAGCTTGACCTGCCATCAGGAAGATCTATCATCAGATAATAATATAGAAATATCGGTATATTCATATGTTCCACTGATATCATAGGCAAGATGGAGGGGAGTTGCATCAAGTTCACAGAAACGGGAAATTCCCACTTCTTTACATAATGTACAGAAATGAGCACTGGCATGTAGAGTGTGGGAAATCAAAAGCATGTTCACTAAACAAGTGGTGCACATGAAACAAACACCTCCACTGAAGTAAAAATCTCAAAGATGACATAGTTGATGTTTGACCTCAAACTGCATATATGTTCAAAACAAAGAGCAATATGGTAAACTGAAATACCTCAGCAGCATTGATATACTGGACATCCTTGACCTCAAATTCAGAATCTTTCCTCCGTCCTTCTGCTTGTAGAATAGCACATACTTCATTTGCTAGATTCTCATCAGAAATCGCAGTGCCAAATGCAGTCAAGTCAATATCTCCATCAGGAAGATATGTTTTCAATGGAACTGATCCAAATGGAAAGACCTATGTGTGACAAGCATAAAAGGTTAAATATGCAGTACAACAATCCCTCAGGGGTGGTATTAATATAGTTTAAGAGTTAAGACAGCACCACAGCAGCACAAACCTTGGTAAAATAGCGATATCTCACCTATGTGTGTGTACGGAAGTGTCAATTCTAGCTAAATGTGTACATGTGAAATGCCATCTAGTAGAATCAAACAAGTAATGCATTGGCACGCACCTTAGTGGCTTTCTCATTTCATTAAATAATTAAACGTGTCCCTAAAAGCCTTGTAACCAATTTATCTCAGTTCTGACATATGCTTGCCAGATTTTGTAAGTGTCCACTCATATCAATAATGCAAGATAACCTCAATAACCAAAGCAAAATCAAAGACTTGATTCAATCCTTAATGTCTTACGTCATATAATCCTAGAATTATTGACTGCGTCATTCCTGGATAGTTTTGGTCCGGTCATCACATTTCCACAATAGTAGCAAAACTTTGGTAGAACCATTATGGCGATGTGCACACGATCCTTATCCAATTTAACCAATCCTAGTAACCATTTATGAGTAATTATTTACAAATGCCCTTTCAACCGCAAAGTTCCACCTTTTACTCATTCGCATATTTAATTACTTGTATAGACAGCAAAAGATCATTCAATTCTAGTACAATTTACATGCTTCTAATCCACAATTTAAGAAATGTATGAATAATAATGAAATACACGGTCTATTTAAAATGTTATCAGGTAGGTAGGATCTTAAATTCTATGATTCAATCCTACAGCTATATCCTAACAGACCATTTCCAGTTGAATACAAGATGTTTTGACAGCATTGACTGCGGCATAACCAGAAAAAATGCAGCTGTTCCTTCTCAAGTAACATGAGCAATGTCTGAAGAGCCACGTCACGAAAAAAGACACTAAGCTAAACGGTATGCCCAACCCTCCAATCCACGCCAAAAAAATTTCACGGTGTTAATGCAATACCCTGACACGTGTCAACTGCCAGTTCACGCTCCCACTAAAAGGTCCTCCCCGCCAAATCACGTGGAGACTCGAATGTGCAACCGACAAAGTACATCAATATGATTATACATCTGTATTCGTCACCAATAAACACTTGATACCTCAAGGACCCGGCAACAAACGACAAGGATTTCAAAAACAAAAACCTGTAAATATACCGGTTTCGCGGCAATCACTAGGGTTAGGAAATCACATGCCAGCCATTACAGTAGAGCTAAATGGTAGTTAACATGCTGCATTAAAGTTAAGAACAGCAGGAACACACCCAGCATGTTTATCCTAACTTCAATTCCACGACCTAAAATATGAAGAATGGCACTGAGGTTCTAATGATTCCTCCTCAAGCACCCAAACTGCCATTGGCATAATCTATAGAACATGATGGCTCATAGGCACAACATAACAGACAATGATTAAAAACCTAGTTGTATCGCACATGCTATAGATGCATAAAGCCTGAGCCTTTTAAGCTGTATAGAACACTAGACCGCAAAATAATCATAGCAGGGAAGGTCAGCTGAGTGTACCTGATAGCCGGCGTGGAACCTGAAGAGGCGCTGGACGTAGTCGATGACGGCGGCGCGGAGGTACTCGGAGGAGACGGTGGGCTGGATCTTGTGCACCACAGAGAGCGTGGCGCTCTCGAAGCGGCGCCAGGCGTCCGGGGAGATCGAGGAGGGGTCCGGGTGTGCCGGCGCGGGCTCGGGCATCGGCGAGTACTCGTCGATGTCCACCATGGGCGCCGGAGCCCGAAGCCCTGCACGAGAACCTCTTCCCCGGCGGCGTCAAGCAACCCACCGCCGAAGGAGGCGACTTGAGGCGATGCCGGAAACGGCGACAACCCAAGGAGCGTGCGCTGGGGGACGGGGCCTCCCTCGTGGGAGGATGGGAGGAGGCGATCGGCGCGGGCGAGGTCGCGATCTGCGCGCCGCCGGCGAGGGGAGGGAATAGGGAGGGTGCAGTGCAGGATTGGGGGTGCACGGGAGCGAGGGATTTTAATGTGAGAAAAGGTCAGTTTTTTCTCCTCTCTTGGCTTCCTTGTCTGTTGTTTCTCTCCTCTTGCTGCTGCTGCGAAGCGACGGGATGTCTGCGCGCGACTTTCTGTTTCGGGGGATTGGGTTGCTAGTGTTCAATCTGCCTGCCGCTCCCAAGGAAGAAGATGATGAATGAAGATGTATGAGGCTGCTTCAAGGCACGATTTCCTTTTCGTTTTTTTTTTCTTTTTTTTCTTTTTTGGCATCAATTCGGCGGCTTCACTTTCTTACCCTGCATCGCATTCGTCATTCGGCATTCGCAGGGACTGCCTCTTGCATTGTTAGGTTTGCAGATTTGTGACCAAAGCTTGCTCATCATGGATTGAACGAGGCAAACCTTGATTGCCTTGGGCAGGGACAGTTGGAGATGTTGCTCTGACACATGGGCAGTCAGCGCTATTCCTCGGATGAAGACGTCAACGCAATTTGTCTAGAGCATGGCACACGTGAAGGATGATATGGAAGGCGCTACAGAAGCGGCCGCCGCGCCCATAGAAATTGAAATGCTAGTTACATTCCCTGGATGATCTTAGAACGCATCAGCAGAATAATGATTTTGTTTGATGTTTACATGATAAAATTAATTTTCGATGCACCGGTTGAAAACAAATATGGTGGCAGAAATTTGCCGCTATCATCATTAATTTGTTCTATAAACTATGCAATGTGCCTCCAACAATTTCCCTTCTTTTTTTTGAACTTAAAACAATTTCCCTTCAAACAGCTTAGTTCGGTCAAAGACTAAGTGTGCGGTGGGTTTCCTTTTTTTTTCAAACAGTGGTATGTGGCATATAAATGGAAGGATTTGTGTCTCAGCTCGAACGCCATAGATAGAGCTTACAATGAAGAGTTGCAAAAGTTCAGAACACGAGAGAAGGATGTCGAGAAATGGATAACAAGATGTGATAACCTAGGAGGTGAGCTCATTATCTCTGGATAAGTGCTTTGCTAACGACATGCATGAAAGTAATTCATGTCATGTGATATGGCTGGCCATCTACATATACATAAAAGTATCTCATGACATGTGACATGGCTGGCCCTCTACATGACATGAAATTGTTTAACAACAAATTGAGAAAAGTGACATATTGTTCTTTTTTTTCTCATCAGGTGAACATGACATGGATTTGAAAAAAAAAACGTGACACATGTGACATGCTAGAGGAAAATAATGAGAATGTTTTTTCTTCACGTCAATCTGCCTGCCAACTCATCCGCGTGCTTTCGTGAGTGAGGACTGAGTGAGGATTTGGGGCGTTGTGTAAGGGGTGTCGGAATTACCTTTTCTCTGTTTATTTTATTTCATTAAATGTTTTATTTATTTTCAGCTACAATAAAAGTAAGATTCAATACGGATAAAATTGCTAGGCGTATAAATTTTGTTTTGTTTGTTCTATCTAAACTGTCTGATCGTCACAGAATGATTACCGATCGTACAATAGAGGCAGTTGACAAAGACTTGCACCACGTTTTATGTCATATGAAATAATGCACGTGCCCAAACTTCTATCACAATGGATCTAAAAAAAACTTCTATCACAATAAGATCTACTAAGATAGGTCAATCAACGTATTTATTTTATTCATGAAAAATCGTTCTAATTATTATTCTCGTCACAGTCCAGCGGCATCCATCAGTGAAGTTAATTCTGACGATGTGTTCATCATCATCAGTTGCGCACTAGCCATCTTGTCCATTAGCGTTATTTGGGCCCACTCGTCAGGCCACTAACAAGCAGTAGACCGAAGCCCATACAGCTGCAATAGTGGACTCGAGGCCCATGAGCTCATCAGCAAGCCCATGCAATCGTTGGCGCCGGCCGACTCGTACGCTCCGGCCGCCGTCCTCCGCCACCTCCGCCGCCTCCCCCGCCGGAGGGCAGCCGCCGCCCACCAACTCCACGCGCTCCTCGCCAAGCTCGGCCTCCTCCTCCACCCCACCTTCCTCCCCGCTCTCCTCTCGCACCTCCCGCCCACCTCCCATTCGTACCTGTACCCTCCTCCTCGCCGCCCCTCCCAGCGTCCTCCTCACCCCGTCCCTCTTCTGCCCTGTCATCGCCGCGTTCTCCACCTCTCCCGTCCCATCCCGCTCGCTCCTCCTCTTCAACCACGTCACCTCCCTCTCCCTGCCCACCCCGCTCCCCACCTTCCCCGCTCTCCTCAAGTCCTGCGCCCGCGCTTTCAAGCTCAGCTCCGGCGACAGAGCCGCCGCGGTGTTTGCTGCCAAGGGAGCCGAGCTGCATTGCCGCGCAATCAAGCTGGGATGCAACGAGGATCGGTACGTTCAGAACGCACTCGTGTCCATGTACGGCCGGTTCTCTCTCCTCGGGGACGCAAGGAAGGGTGTTCGATGAGATGCCTGTGAAGAATGCCGTCTCCTGGAATGCACTTGCCAGGGCTCATGGTGTCGCTGGGGACTTGGAGGGTGCAGAGGGCGTATCTCGGGCGACTCCAGCAAGGAACATATCCTGGTGGAACATGGAGATAATGAGAAATGTGAGGCTTGGTGATATGGCCAAGGCAGCAAGGATTTTAGGGAGATGCCTGAGAGGGACGCTGTGTCCTGGAACTCCATGATCGGTGGCTATGCAAAGCTTGGGGTGTATGACCGAGCACTAGATGTTTTCCAAGAGATGCAGGAAAATGGTATGGAACCAACAGAACTGACGCTTGTGTCAGCGCTTGGGGCTTGCGCAGAGATGGGAGCACTAGAGCTGGGGAGGGGAATTCATAATTACCTTGAGAGCAAGGGCATTGCAGCCGATGGGTATGTGGGCAATGCACTCGTCGATATGTATGCAAAATGTGGCAACTTGAAGCTTGCCAGGCAGGTCTTTGACAGCATGTCAATCAGGGACGTCACATGCTGGAACGCGATGATCGTTGGGTTGTCGGCCCACGGCCAATCGCTTGATGCCCTGGAGCTGTTTGACTCAATGAAGATCGAGCCTGATCATGTCACATTTGTTGGTGTTCTGACTGCTTGCAGCCATAGTGGCCTAGTGAACGAGGGGAGAGCGTATTTTAACAGCATGACTGAAGACTACAAAATAGTGCCTAGCGTGAAACATTATGGCTGTATGGTAGATATGCTCTGCCGCCATGGTATAGTGCATGAAGCTTACCAAATGATCAAGGATATGCCGAACAAGGCGAGTTCCGTGCTTTGGAAGATGGTTATGTCTGCATGCAGAGTGCACGGGGAGTTTGACCTTGCTAATAAAGCTTTTCACGAACTGCATCAGTTGATGCCAATTGATGATGGGGATGCTATCACAGCATCAAATGTTTATGCAGAAGCAGAGCGATGGGATGATGTTGAACATCTGAGAACGAAGGTGATAGGATGCAATGTTTCAAAGCATGCTGCATGGAGTCAAGTTCATGTCAGATAGCCAGCCAAATAACTGTAACAAACTGCTTGGTATAGTGATCATATTTGATTTCAGGAGCCAGCGTTGCCGGAGATGTCTGCTCCATGGTGGTAATTCACTAATTCTTATTTAACTTTATTGTAGATCCTAATATTCCGATAAGTTGTATATGTTCAGAAGCAACCTGCTCATATTTTGTGGGCCATTTATGTTTCCAGTCCTTTGGAGACATTCTTATTCGTTATGGCACAGGAAAAATTGCTAGCAACTCTACTAATTTGTGATGCAAGTTTTTTATTCTACGTATTTTCTGAAGTCCTAAAACTTACTTGATTTTGGAGCACCGTTTCATATGACATTGTGGCAAGTGAGAGTCGTTTGTACCATAAAGAACTTTGGCTACAACAGATTGCCCCAAGCTTATATACTTTACCTCCAATGATGCAATCATTTGTTTGAATTGAGCCACACTAGTCCTACACTAGCCGGATTCTTCTCTGTAGTGTGCAGGCTAGTAGATGCAAATCATGTCCATGTCTGGAGACTGGAGTAAAAGTTCTACTAGAATAGTTCAAATGGAACTTTGATTTCATTTAGTGCTGAAAAATCCATTACTTGTCAAAGAGATTTGATCATCTAGACTACTGTTAACAACAACGTTGATCAGTTCCCTATTGCAATGTCGTATAGGATTTCTCACTCTATTTAGATGCAATGCTCGGATGTTGGTACACATCCCTTTCTTCCTTCACTATGTTTAGGCTGATGTGTAACACATGTTGCTTTAATTTTGTTGTCAGTCTCTTCCTGACCTTTAGCCTGTTAGGAATATCAATTCCACTAACTAATAGCTGCATGGCTTTGAAAAAAAAAATCTTCAGGTCACTGAGGAACAGAGGAGAGATCGACCAGTCAATGTCTTGCTGACAGATCATGCAATGCAACGAAGCAAACTGACAAGCAAAATGCAGAATGTGTGGAGGCGACTTGACTTCATCCCCATTCCCCAGTAACAATGTAACATAATACGGCTGCTAAAAGTACTACTGCGAAGCTATTTACAAGTGAGAAAAATGACAAGACTTCCAAACAGGGCCTGAAATGGTAAGAATGTGATGTGTGAACTGATGCTTGACTTCATTCCACCAGCGCTCATCCTCGTTGCTGCTGCTGCAGCCTGTGTTGCTCTCTGCTAACTTGTGCATCTGAGGTTCATCATATCATATCAGTTTGGTCAGTGAAGTGGGGAACAGTAGATGGATGGTCAGTAGTGTACGCAACAGATCGAAAGTAATGGGGGCGAAAGTAACATGGATCTTGGAACCATGTATGGAATGGTATGTTCTGAAAACAAACTCAGAAAGCTATGGTAATACGTGCATATTGCTAGCTACGTGATGCACTCCTCTTCTCGATGTCTGGCAGGATAGCATTGATGGTGCAGATGCATGTGTGTTCGATCAGCTGGTACCAAGAATTTCAAGTCAGGTTTGTCGTCATGCCTAAGTTACATACACTACAGTCAGGTGCCGTGTGGACGTAGGGAGAATCGAACCAACCAACTCCATCGAATGAGAACAAGCATTCAGCAGCTGGCTTTTGCTACCTATGGCATTCTTGCTGTTGCCGATTGGTAGCATGGCTTAATTGCATGGCCTGAAACCTGCAGATTTGTTAGGAATCAGATCAGCAAATAAGATGTGAGTTGAACCAATTAAACTCACAAACACACCTACAACCAGGGTTAAAAAAAACCGTTGGGAACCGGTCCGGTTTGACCGGTTACCGGTCAAACCGGTCCGGTCCGGAGGGCCGGTTACCGCTCAAAACCGACCCTACCAAACCGCTCCTACTGGTTAACCGGCCGGTTTGACCGGTTTACCGGACCGGTTAGCCGCCCCCAAAAAACCGGAAAAACCGCATGAAAAAAACCCTGCCTACAACAGTCTTGTGGGGCATTGAGACTCCATTGTTCATCCTTAATCCATGGCACATGGCAGGGCTCCCACCTCTAGCTTTTCTTTGAAAAGAAGAAAAAGATGAACCCAGGAGCGCCATCGCTACCAACAACAACACTCTCCAAACATCCGCAAGCAAGGTTACTTCTTTCTTCCCATCCAAAGTTTATTAAAGAAAATAAATGAGAAAACGCCTTTTTATTTCCACCCCCCCCCCCCCCCCCCCCCCCGGTTCTCCTTAGCTCCCTATATAAACCCTACTACTAGCTGCTTTACTCAGGCACGGAGTCACTCACGCCTCTCACTCTCTACTCTCTAGCAGCACCAGTTCACCACCCACACCAAAACCACTCTAGAGCTACAGCTACAGATCGATCGAGGCCATGGCTCGGCCTGTCACTGCCAGACAGCAGCAGCAGCTCACCGTGCTGGCGGTGGTGGCGCTGCTGCTGGCAGCTGGGCCAGTGGTGAGTGCGGTGACTTGCGGGCAGGTGTCGGGTTACCTGAGCCCCTGCTTGAGCTACGCCATGGGCCGGGGCACCTCCCCGCCGAAGGCCTGCTGCTCCGGCGTCAGGAGCCTCAACTCCGCCGCCCGCACCACCCCCGACCGCCAGGCCGCCTGCAAGTGCCTGAAGAAGATCATCAGCGGCATGCCGGCGCTGAAGCCCGACATCGTCGCTGGCATCCCCTCCAAGTGCGGCGTCGACATACCATACCCCATCAGACTCTCCACCGACTGCTCCAAGTAAGCTTTTTTATATATATACATTCTCTGTTCTCTGATCCTATACTTTGTGTTATAAGTTGCAAACAAATTGTGCATGTAGTGCAGGGTGTGAAACTGTGAATATCTAGCTGTTCAGATGTTGTAGAAGTAGAACATACTTTTGATTGCTCCTTTCATTTTCTATGCATGCAGAGTGCAGTAACATATATAGCAACGAGCTACCTACACCATGCATGGTGATTGGTGAAATAATAATTAAAGAAGGATCCATCCAGGAGCTGTACCGTACCTGCTCTTGGTTACTTGTACTGAAGGAGCTACTTGTAGTGCAAGTGCAGCTAGCTGCATTGTGGTTGCGGTTGAAATTTAGTATATGTACATATATATCAGGGTTAACCATTTAGCGCTCATGAACGCCTCAGAGTGTTGATGAGCGAGTGAGAGGATGAAATTACGAGACCCGATATATAGCGTATGTATGTGCTAAAAGGGCCCTGTACTCCAAACAAAATAATCAAAAAATACAGGTCTTCTACATGGCTCCATATGAATGTTACTGGTCACTGTCGTCCTGCTGTGGACCATGCAATGCAAGTGACTAAACTAGGCGACTTAATTGACTTTATCATCCCCAGTAACATAATCCGGCTGTGCTCATTGCTCAATTACACAACTCATAGTAAAACGGTAAGAATGCGGTGTGTGTGAATCAACGCTTCACTTCATTCCACATAGCGCTCATCGTCGTTGCTGCAGCAGCAGCAGCCTGCATTGTTCTCTGGTAACTTTTGCATGCATCTGAGGTTCATCATATCATATCAGTTTGGTCGGGAAGTGGGTTGCGTTGTATTGCACTTCTAATATAAGATACAGAATAGTAGATGGATGATCAGTAGTGCACGCAAGAGATCAAAAATAATCGAGCGAAAGTACGTAACATATATATGGATCTTGGAGCCATCATGTATGGAACGGTATGTTCTGAAAAACAAACTCGATCAGAAAGCTGTGGTGATACGTGCATATTTCTAGGTACCTACTTGATGCATCCGTATGCGTCTTCTCGATGCCTGGCAGGATCGCATTGATTGTGCAGATGCATGTGTGTTCGATTCGATCAGTTGGTACCAAGAATTTGAAGTCAGGTTTGTCGTGTCATGCCTAGGTTACAGCCACAGCCCACAGGCGTGGTGTGTGAGTGGAGGGGTATGGAATCGGATCCGCCACCAGCTCCATCGAGATCAAATGCCACCAAGCATGATTCAGCAGTTGGCTTTTTGCTACATATGGCATTCTTGCCAACTCTTGCACACACACCTACAATACACATCAGTCTTGTGCGCCACTGTCCACTGAGATGTACTCCGTTATTAATTGATCCTTAATCCATGGCAGAGCTCCTGCCTGTTTTCTTCAGAAAGGAAGAAAAAAAACGAAAACAAAGAAAAACTGGTTGTCCACCCAGGTCCTCGGCGCGCCACCGCCACCAACTGAATAACTGATTGGAAGTATGAAACGCTCTCTAAACATCCGCAAGCAAGCAAGGTTGCTTCTTTCTTTCCATCCAAATTTTATTAAAGAAAAGAAATAATGGGTAAGAAAAGGCCTTAGCACCCTATATAAACCCTACTAGTAGCCCGTGCCACTCACACTGCATACATCTGATCTCACTCTCTCGCAGCACAAAAACCACTCTACGGAGTAGCTTATTAGCCAGCTACAGATCGATCGAGGCCATGGCTCGCCCTGCAGGGAAGCAGCAGCAGGTCGCCGTGCTGGTGGCGGCGGCTCTGCTGCTGATGGTGCCGGCGGTGGTGA
This sequence comes from Urochloa ruziziensis, assembly GCA_015476505.1. NCBI lineage: Eukaryota > Viridiplantae > Streptophyta > Magnoliopsida > Poales > Poaceae > Urochloa > Urochloa ruziziensis. The sequence continues at coordinate 20,609,778 of CM027121.1, forward strand.
GCGCTGTGACGTGCGGACAGGTGGCGGGTTACCTGAGCCCCTGCATGAGCTACGCCATGGGAGGTCAGGGAACTGCCCCGCCGGAGGCCTGCTGCTCCGGCGTCAGGAGCCTCAACTCCGCCGCCCGCACCACCGGCGACCGCCAGGCCGCCTGCAAGTGCCTCAAGCAGATCACCATCAGCATGCCGGCGCTCAAGCCCGGCATCGTCGCCGGCATCCCCGGCAAGTGCGGCGTCGACATCCCATACCCCATCACCTCCTCCACCGACTGCACCAAGTAATTAGTAAGTGTTTTTTCTTCTTCTTCTTTAGGATAATGAGTTGTTGCAGTTAATCATCATTGACGATTACTGATTCGCCTTTTTTGGATACATGCAGGGTGCAGTAAGATATATATAGCAAGGAGCTAGCGGGCAATAATAAAAGGTCGATCCCTCCATCCAACTGCAAATATGTTGGGCGCCGGCGAGGAATTGATGCAAAGCCTGGCTTTGCCTCATCATCTTATTACCTGCCTTGATTACTTGTACTAGCAGTTTGTAATGCCACACTGCGCAGTATATGTATGGGAGGGTTAATCGTTTAATTACTCGAGATCATCAACGCCTCCAGATACATAGTAGAGGATATAAGGACCATGTAATTCAAACAAATTAATCAACTACAGGTCTTCTAAGCTGCTACATGCATGATTCATACGAATGTAGCATCATTCCTCGATCCGATGACAAAATACACGTGCTTGCTTAATTGGCGAGAGGCTCCTATATGATTCCTTCCCAAAATTTGTTTTCTTGGCCCAACTTAATTTTTTTAGCGAAGGCCCAATAGCAAAGTAAGCAACAGCCTAAACCAATTGGAAGCCCACACAACTCATCAGGGTGGGGGCAGCCCGCTACTCCATGGACTAAAGTAGAACCTTTGAATAATGTTTTGCCGCCTCTATTCTAGATTAAATGGCACTGTAATATTGGTCTCTGTAATAATATTGCTAGAGTCATTTGCAATTTGTCCGGCTGCTATTGGTCTCTGTCCGGCAGCTACCTCACCAAATTTTGATGGCTATCATCAAGATGCGAACATGTTACACATTCATTGCAAATAAAGGCAAACTTTATTGGATGCTTTTGCTCTGCTTTATTACGAACATCAATTGCAATTCTAGATCGATGACTGATGAGTAGCTAGTGCACGATGCTAGGATGTACGGACGGAATATGTAACTCGCGGACCCTAGAAATAAAGGACGTAGAACAAGAGTAGAATAATACGATCACATACATACATGGAGCCCCATGGTCGTATCCGTACGGTAAGATGCAGGACACCCTCTTCGATGTACGTTGTGTGCATTATTGTCGTGTAGAAGGACAGATATGCGTGTCATGTATGCAGAATCATACAATGAAGGCTGCAGAGGTTTTGGTACCAGAAGTCGGAATGCAAACGAAGCAGGATCACGTGCATGCATTCATCTCGTCCATCATCGTACGCCCCTGGTTGGTGCGTGCTCGATCATCAACATCAACCACCGTACGGCGGGTGCTGTGCAGGGCACCATGCATCACGAGAGCACCTCGCTCCCTCCAGATCCACGAACCTCCGTCCGATCCTATTTATACCCCTACCCAAATGCTGGCACCTCCCATCAATCACAAGCTCAACAATCCAAGCTACTGTAAGGAAGAGCACACAAAATCAGCTAGCTTTTAGCTCTCGGAAGTCAGTGTTGCAAGCAGCAGCAATGGCTCGTCTGGTGGGTGCCGTTGTGGTGGTGGCGGTGGTGCTGGCTGCTCTGGCCGCGTCGCCACAGACGGCGTCGGCGGCGGTGAGCTGCAGCGAGGTGACGTCGGCGGTGGCGCCGTGCCTGGGGTACGCCATGGGCAGCACGTCGTCCCCTTCCGCGTCCTGCTGCAGCGGCGTCAGGTCCCTCAGCAGCCGGGCCTCTTCCACGGCCGACCGCCGGGCCGCCTGCAGCTGCCTCAAGAGCATGACGGGCAGGCTCGGTGGCGGCGGCGCAAGCATGAGCAACGCCGCCAACATCCCCAGCAAGTGCGGCGTCAACGTCGGCGTCCCCATCAGCCCAAACGTCGACTGCTCCAAGTATTCATCTATCACAAGTTCAGATTCTTCTTCATACATGTAGCTAGGTTCTTTAATTTTTGTTGACCATTGTTGTTACCCTTTTTTATGCATGCAGGATTAACTGATAACTAAGAAGGTAGCAGCAGGCAGATGCTGGATGCAGCTCTCGTTGTTGGATCACCAGTCAGTCTAGTAGGAGGGAATCAAAGACCATGCATCCAGTGATCACCGTCACTCGTTTACTACCACCGTACCTTTACACCTATGCTATGCATCTCTGTCGTGTGTACCAGGCCAGCAATGCAATAATCCTTGTTCATGGGTTTCCAGCTGAGCTGAGCCTCTGTGTTTCATGTACTACTACCATGCTGCATGCCCCACCTCTGAACCGAATGAATAAATTTTTGTGTCCTCCGATCCACACAAACATACTCCGTATGGGTCTCCACACAAGGATTAATTAATGTGTGCCTCTCTCTGCAGCTGTCTGTTGCGTCCGCACGCTGATCCTGCTTTATGGAACTGTACAATTGTACTGTTGGGCTGTATGGCTATGGGCTCAAATCTGGTTGTGGGCTCTTCTCTTTTTTTTTGGAAAAAGTCCCTTTTACCTCCCTGGACATCAAGCCGAGTCCGCGTTTCCTCCCTAGACCGCAAAACCATTTATCTAACATCCTCAACTATCAAAACCGTCCGTTTTACCCCCCTCGGCGGTTTGGTTGGTGGTTTTGGGTGACGTGGCAACGGGCCCCACATGTCAGCGTGGGCCCCACCCCTCTATCTTATTCCTCTCTCCTCTTCCTCTCTCTTCTTCCACCGCTCCTCCTCCGCCACCGCGGGGAACACCAGCGCGGCGTGCTCATGTGGCGCGGGAGGAGCAGCACCCGTCGGAGCGCCCCCAGGAGCCGCGGCGTGCACAGCGCGCGCCGCCGCTCGGGGCTCTCCCGCGTCGCCTCGCGGAGCGCGGCTATCGCCGCCGCCACCGACCCATCCTCGTCCGCCTCTAGGACCTTCGCCACCACCTCGTCCTCCAGCGGGTCCGCCGGCGCCGGCTACTCGCCCCGGCGGCGACGCCTCCTTGACGGGCCTCGCGCTCTCCCCGCCGCCGTCCTCCTCCGCACCGCCGGGCTCGACGCCGGGGGAAGGAAGGCGAGCTCGGCATAGGCCTGGAGGCAGGCGCGCTCGATGGTAGAGGAACTCCTCGGGGACCGCCTCGGGCCCTCGGCCGCCCACGCCTCCGACCGCGCGGGGGAGGAGGGCGCCGGTGCCGCGGAGGAGCGGGAGGATGGGGACATCGAGCACGGCGGCGAAGGAGGAAGAGGGCGCCAGGTACGCGCCCGACGGCGGCGACCGCACGGCGGCGCGCGGGGAGGCGGCGGAGAGGAGGACGCCGACGGCGTGGCGGGCGGAGGGGAGGTCGCCGCGCTGGAGAAGGTCGGCGCAGGCGCAGGCGGCGGAGAGGAGGACGCCGGCGGCGAGGAGATGGCAGAGAGAGAGGGAGAGGAGGAGAAAGGAAGAAAAGAGAGGGGTGGGGCCCGCGCTGACATGTGGGGCCCACTGCCACGTCAGCCAAAACCGTCCTCAAAACCGCCGAGGGGGGTAAAATGAACGGGTTTGAGACTTGAAGGAGGCTAGATATCTGGTTTTGCGGTTGAGGGAGGAAACACGGACTCGACCTGATGTCCAGGGAGGTAAAAGGGACTTTTTTTTTTTTTTTTTTTTTGCACGGAGGCGACGCGCGCGCGTAGATTGGCCTTATTTTCAGCCTCGGCCCAGGAAAACGGGAGATGGAATGTTCTGTTTTGTTTTGTCTATGGGCTGACGCGTTTCGTTTGCAGGCCTTTCTTGTGGGCTGTTTTGCTTTCTAATTAGGCTCGGTGCCTTTTAGAATATACTACATTTAAGGTTTATAAAATTTATCTCAAAGCACAACTACGTTTTAGTTGCCGAACCTCAATAAATGAATGACAGGACAAAATTAAAAATAATAATAGTGAAATGTATTGTGTACTTGGCAGTAAATAAATGTATTCTACGACGTGCTACTTTTTCTTTTCTTGATGGTTCGTTGCTTCATTTTGTAATAAGTAAAAAATGGGGGCATCGGCATGTAAATAACCTGTTATTCGAAGCATTGAAGGAAGAGGTGGGTGGCACAGATGAAAAACACACAGGTTAGTACTACGTGCTACTCCGTCCGTAAAAAAACAATTAATAAAATGTAAAACGATCTGGATTGCGCTTGTCTTTTATCCAGACTTGATGCTAACCGATTGTTGTATGTCTGAATGCATATACAAATCTATCAAATCCGATAAAATGAAACAAAATTCGAATGATAGACCGATATGTTTTTGAGACGGAGGAAGTAGCACGGTAGAGACCCTGCGGTGGGAGCCACCACCAAAGCCTTACGTGGCTATCTATCAAGTTAGTACAGCTGCCGGCAGCCTGCCAACTGCCAGGCTGAGGTAGGCCCGAGGCCCCTCTCCCTGCCACCTGCCGAGCTGAGGGAGGCCAGAGACCCGTCCCTGCAACGCGTGCGCATGCGGTGCTGAAGTGCGTGCGTGCGTGTGGTGCAGATGCAGTAAATGATGGGAGACAAAGAGCTAGAGATGCTTATATTGTGGGAAAATTTTTGAACGTTTCAAATGTTTATATTGTGGAACGAAGGGAGTAATAAACTTGGGACATCGTTGAGTGGGCCTGACGAGTACAACATACTCGTATAGTGCACAGACTGACAGCAGGTAGGTTGATGGGTAGGTACGTGTCGTGTGAGGAGGAGGTTCAACCGGCGTTAATGCCATTGCATTGTTGAGGTTGACACTTCTTGGATGCACACCGACGGGCGGGCAAACGGATCGACGGTGCTTCTGAAGCAGGCCATGCACATGCACATGCACTGCACCACCGATCGACGAGCAATAATACGTTTGCGTATAAGGGCATGTGCGTGCATTTTGTACACGTACAAGCTAGGTACGTAGGAGGTACATGCATGTAGCTATAGGCATGTCATGAGTCATCATGGGCAAGATCGAAATTAAAGGCACGTGGCAGCACGACGAGCTGCATGCTGCATGCATGCATTGGATCATGCACATGGACACGGAGAGATGAGCGAGATATGATACACTGAGAGCAGTTGAGCTACTAGCAGCTCGTGCGTCGTATCACTATGGGAAACCTGTGAGTTGCCGAGTGCCAAAAACACTCGGCAAAAGCCCAAAAGCACTCGGCAAAAGCTTTGCCGAGTGTTACACTCGGCGAAGAGCACTCGACGACTAGAGACTCGGCAAAAGAGGTCTTTGCCGAGTGTTCCTTTTCGCGCACTCGGCAAAGAGTCTACCGTGTGTTTAGATGGACACTCGGCAACAATTTTTCAGAAAAAATAAAAAAAAACCCAAAATCCGGCACCAGTACGTCGCCGGCCTCCACTGCCGCCACCAGCACGCCGCTGCGGCCTCGCCGGTCGCCGGCAGTCGAAGCCCCACCGGATCTGAGAGAAGAGAGGGCGCCGGAGCCACTGGTGCCAGCCTGGGGAGTGGGGGTCGCGCCCGTCGCCGGTCTGGGGCGAGTCCGCGCGCCGCCGGGGTTGGCCTGCACCGCCGCCGGAGCCGCTGGGCCCGGCCTGCCCGCGCCGCCTCCTGGAGGACAGGTCGTCGCGCCCGCCGCCGCCGGCCGTCGGGGGAGAGGAGTTCACGCCCGCCGCTGTGGCCGGCATGCCCGCGCCGCCTCCTAGGGAGAGGTGGCCGCGCCCGCCGCCGCCTGCCGTCAGGGGAGAGGAGGGCGCATTCGCCGCCAGAGGAGAGGGACCCACGCCCGCCGTCGAGGGAGAGGGCAGCCGCGCCCGCCGCCGGCCCACGCCCGCCGCCGGGGAAGAGGGCCGCGCGCACCGCCGCCAGCCGTCGGGGGAGAGGGCAGCTCGCGCCGGGTAAGAATACGTCGCCGCGCGCCGCGGGGGCCGGATGTCCTCGCCGCCCGCCACCGGTTCTACTCGCGCCGCGCGACGCCGAGAGCAGGCAGAGGAGGCAGAGGGAGGAAGAGAGGCGCAGGCAGAGGGAGGGGCGGAGGGAAGGGAGAGAGACGACGGGCTCGACCTTATCCTTTGGGGTGAGGAGCGGACCAATCAGAGGAGAGCAAGGGAGGCCTTGGATCGATGACATGGCAATTCTTTGTCTAGTGTCTTGAATCGATGACATGGCAATTCTTTGCCTAGTGTTCAGTCAAACACTCGGCAAATAGCTATATTTTGCTGAGTGTCAAGTTAAAAAAACACCCGGCAAAGCTATAATTCTGTAATTATCATAATTTGACATGGCTAAACAATTTCAAATGAAAAAGTTCTAAACAACAAACTTTTACATCTCATCGAGGCCTACAAATTTTATATAGAACCTACTTACATCTGAGGTCATTTAAAATTTTAAAAATTCAAATTTCAAATTTGATACATTATAATGATATTTTAAAGTATTAAACAATCTCAAATTTAAAACCTCTCAACTACAAAGTTTTCAATTCATCGAGGTGTACGACTTTGGTATACAATTTTTTTTCATTTGAGATTATATAAAAAGTAACCCTCTCAAATACAATTACACATATACTTCTTGTTAAATGTTTCAATTTTCTAAACATCATTATGAAAAAATGTACGAAATCTTTTCAACTTTTTATCACGGCCTTTACGTATGATACTATCACATCATGCCAAATCTCATGATTTTTAGACTTCATTTGCATTTTTTTGAATTTAAAAGCCTCACCTCTTTGCCGAGTGTCAAAGAAATACACTCGGCAAAGAAGCGCTTTGCCGAGTGTAAAAAAAACACTCGGCAAAGATGTGTGTTTGCCGAGTGTATTTTTTTTGCACTCGGTAAAGAGTTTCTTTGCCGAGTGTTTTTATTTTGCCGAGTGTATTTTTTTTTGCACTCGGCAAAGAGCTTCTTTGCCGAGTGTCCGAAAAAATACACTCGGCAAAGATTTGACACTCGGCAACTTCGGGTTTTCCCGTAGTGTATGTGCTTAGCTACAGTAGCATATGGATCAGGCATGGCCGAGGTACGTACTACGACGTGCATAGGAAGGAGGTATACGGCGAGCGCATTCAGATCCAGAGAGCTAGAGCGCATTCAGGCGGGCGTATACATGCCTGTATATATGTAGCGGTACGTGTCAATCATCACAGCAGCTAGCTATAGCATCCATCGATGCCGGCCGCTGGGGGTGATATCTGATCGACGTCTGTCTATGGACAAACTTGAGCAACCGTCGTCGGTGCTTCTTGTGCATCTATCCAACTGTGTGGACCTTCAGATGGGTCGAGATATTTAATTTTGCTGGGCAATTCATTACCAACGCCTAACTTCCTGCGTGTGTACGTGTCTTCCTTTAATTTGATCTGATTGCAATGTGGGAACGAGACTACCGGAAGGATCTTTGGATGGACGGATGGGGGATTGATGTTTAATGTTTTAATTGCCTGATAATTAAGCACTCAGATCTACCCTCCAAACGGCAAACTCACTGACACTGAAATACGTACTGAATGAATGCGCCCTCCAACTGCAGCAAATGGTCTGTCCCGGCATACTTGGTCGTGTTAGGCGGCTAGCTGCTGCTAATTCAATTCGACCTGCTGCCTCAACAAATGATCCATGGCCGCCGATCTCCGTCCCAACACCCAACTACCTCCTGCCGAGCTCTTTAACGTACTGCCGACACCAATGGACATGGATCCACCGCACCGACTGGAGAGTACACCATGGCCCATCACCCTTCACCTCCTCCTCGTCAGTCATCGAGCCTGATCGAGCCCAGCTATTTAAAGACCAACTAACATTCCCTTCTTGCACTCCCAACACACCAGCTACTACGGAGTACTTGCTCATCACCATTGCCAAGCAGAGAGCAGAGCAGAGCAGGTAGCACCACAGCAGGATCTCGACCGGCATGGCTCGCGCTCAGGTTGTTGTGCTCGCCGTCGTCGTTGCCGCGGTTCTGCTGGCCGCCGCCGCGACTACCGAGGCGGCCGTGACCTGCGGGCAGGTGAGCTCGGCCATCGCCCCCTGCCTCTCCTACGCCCGCGGCCAGGGCTCCGCCCCTTCCTCCGGCTGCTGCTCCGGCGTCAGGAGCCTCAACTCCGCCGCCAGGACCACCGCCGACAGGCGCGCCGCCTGCAACTGCCTCAAGAACGCCGCCAGGGGCATCAGCGGCCTCAACGCCGGCAACGCAGCCAGCATCCCGTCCAAGTGCGGCGTCAGCATCCCATACTCCATCAGCACATCCACCGACTGCTCCAGGTGATTATTAGTTACGGAGTACTCCTACTTGATTAATATATCACTGCATCTGCATCACTTCATGCTACTTACTCACTACCTAATAAATTCATATACTAATTCTTGCTTCATGTACGTACGTGCAGGGTGAACTAAACAACGACCGCCGGAGATGCCTCCACCGTCGCTACATATCTATCTATCTATGAGCTAGTTCACTGATGCATGCATGCATGAATAAAATCTCTCCGTCCTCGCGTATGCACACGGTGTTGTACGCTTGTTGCATGTGACCGAGAGACGAGTCTGTACCTTGTTGTGTCTCCATCTGCTACGTTCTGCTGCTCCTCTGTTTCCCTTTGGACCCAGTCGATCTGTACCTTGTCTTTATAATACACATACACCTCTTTTTGCCATGCATGGCTGCTTCTTGTCTCTGCATTTCTTTCTTTTACATTTCTACTAGCTAGCTATTTGCAAATGCGTAAAATCAACATACAGTATTAATTATTGCTTAGACAGTTGAATCATCGTCTATTTATGAGTTCTCGGTGGGGTGACTAAATTTATTTCATCCAAGAGGCTATTCTCAATACGGCGATTGAAAGTTACTCAACATTTCTGTCACATTCGCATGGCACACAATACTCGCATCGCAACCAATACAAAAGTCATTTTCTTTAAAAAAAAGGGAATATGCACGATTATGTCCAAGCCTGACAAATACACAATACATGAATCAACCTGAAAAAAACAAGAGTCATTTTTATGTATTGTGGGATGGTGCTCAGTGCCAGTCACATCTAGAATTGCTTCAGCCTGATATATGCATATGGCATGAAAATTCAAAAAAGAAAGAAAGGAAACAAAATGTTGTCGCTCAGTGCCGCTGTTGCATAAGAGGACAAATACGATGTTTTGGTACTGATCAACAATATATCTCGTCACAAAGTGAATTCATAATATAGGGGTGCACTGGGAAAAACCATCTCTCTTTGCTTCCTTCCTTGATATGTAAGAACTTCACTGACAATATTCCAATTTCCTGCAATAATAACTAGAAAAATATATAATTCTAATGTTTCACCTAAGTCCTTACTCTATTTGCCTTTTAAATTTATGCGTAGCACATCATTTTAGTCTTTTTCCATAACTTTTTTTTATTCCCTGTATTTATGTCGTATATTTATTTTATTATTCCTTTTATGTACGACCCATCATAAAAGCACTCATAATCGTCGGTGCAAGTGGAGCAAGAACGAATAGCCCATTCATGCCATCTCGTAATAGAACGAACAAAATAATGGATACTATCTGTGTTGGTTCTTGTTACATGCTGCTGGTACTAATACTTTATTTTTCATGTTTATAATTTGAATTCAGCTTGTTTTGAAATTTTATAAAAGATTTATATGGACTCAGACGGAAAGAAACTAAACCAATTTAAAGTATTTTTGTTTGTTTCATTTCTGTTTGTTATTTTGTTTTTCTACTTTTAAACTCTAGGTTTTAGAACCAACTAAACCAATATGTAAACCAGACTACCAGATAAATTTCCTAACTCTAGTGTCTTTCTGGATTACATGATAACATCAAGGTCACTTAAGATTTTGGCCAAAAAAAGGCCATTGAACTTTATTTTTTCTATATATTCACGAAAATTCATAATTCAAAAACCTACAAAACGAAAAAAGTAAATGTGGAGAAAATAATTGGAAGAAAAATGATTGACAGAAAATAAAGTGGGCCTAGGACCAATTTAGCTTTTTTTTGGAGATCAACTCCCCTCGTTTATTAAGCGTTCATGGACAAGGAGTTACAAATGCCATCCGGCGGACTCAGGAGCCATACATGACGGCCTACTGACTTATAGATACACCGTCGAGCTAAAATATGGGCATCGACATTTGACTCTCTACCCTCGTGAACAATATCAACAGAGGTAAAAATTGCCATTCTTGCCTTGATCACCTTGATGATTTGGCCATATGGTCCCATCCCTGCCCCCTGAACATTTTTAACAACATTCAGGCAGTCGCTAGCCACCCTGATCTGTCGTAGGTCGAGATCTGCTGCAAGAGCTAGGGCCTCCCGACAAGCCAGCGCTTCTAACTGTTCCGCATCCGACACACCTGAGAACACAACAGCCGACGCTCCAAGGAACATCCCAAGCTCATCCCTGGCTATCGCGGCGGCTGCGCCAGTGCTTGAATTCTTAGACAGAGCAGCATCAACATTGACTTTCGTTCGTCCCGCTGGTGGGGGGATCCATCGAGGCTGCGTAGTCTGCTGTCCTCCTCCTCCTCTTTTCTCTGTTGATGCCTGTGTGATCCTGTCCAAATCAGATATGAATTTTCCAATGAAGCCGTGAGTGGATAGCGGGCTCTGGAAGGATTGCTCATGTATAGCTAGTCATCCACATACTTAGGCTACTTCCCTGAGACCGCACGAGTAGGCCTACAAATAATCTCCTATCCAAGTGGGCCTTCTTTATTGTTCCATAATCTCAAAAACATGCATCCCGCTTACTTTAAAGTTTGTTGGGCCTAAAATTCTCATATGTACTTTCCACTTTCATTACCAATAGCCTAGATAAGGATATAAACGCAGTGGATTTTGTTTCTTTATCTTCATTTTTTTTGAAAGTATATTAGATCCTTTTGGGATGCGATATGTTTTTTTAATTTACACTGACATAGCCGTGAGTAAATTCGCTAAAAAGATCTTATGAGCAAATGTATCCTTTAGGAATCACTACGGGAAATGCACGGTTTGCCGTGTGCCAAGGGCACACGGCGAAGCCTGAAAGGCACACGGCAAAGCTGTTTGCCGTGTGCAAAAGGCTTTGCCGTGTGCAAAATGGCACACGGCAAACCGTACGACGGCAAACAGCTGTTTGCCGTGTGCCAGAACACGGGCACACGGCAAACCTGTTTGCCGTGTGCCAAGTGTTTTTGCCGTGCGCCATATGGGGCGCACGGCAAAATAAAGTAACTGACGGTGGACACCTGGAAAACGGTGGTTTGCCGTGTGCCACATGGCCGGCACACGGCAAACACCAGGCTGTTTGCCGTGCGCCACGTGTATGGCACACGGCAAACACAGGTTGTTTGCCGTGTGCCACGTGTATGGCGCACGGCAAACAACCTGTGTTTGCCGTGTGCCTTGACCTTTGCACACGGCAAACACAGGTTGTTTGCCGTGTGCCTTGACCTTTGCGCACGGCAAACAACCTGTGTTTGCCGTGTGCCTTGACCTTTGCACACGGCAAACACTAGGTGTTTGCCGTGTGCCAGCCTTTGCACACGGCAAACATCCTTCCCCCCTGCCCAAATTTTTGCTGTTTTTGCTTTTAAATGTCCCCCAAACAACAGAAACAATTTCATATACATTACAATTAACATCCCAGGCAGTTTATATGCATCACAGACAATCAAATATTGCTTCACCAGCTCACAAACACCATAAGCCATAACACGGCCACAGAAATTCATACAAAGTCCATAAACAAGTTCAAATACAGTCCATACGAGTCGATATGACTCCAAAGTTCATAAACAAGTTCATACAACCTCCATAGTCCAGAACAAGTTCATACAAAGCACACGGCATAGAAACCACATGATACATACCGCTCACTCGTCCGCCGGCGGCTGAGTCGGAGGCGGAGGCTGCACACCCCAAGCCCAGGGCGGCGGCACCTGCGACGACGACGGCGGAAGCTGACACGGCAACGACGGAGGCGGCGCCCACTGAGGCGACGCCCCCTGCCACGGCTGAGTCGGCGGCCCGTGCCACGAGCGAGCCTGCATCCCCTGCGGAGACGGCCACGGAGGCGACATATCTGGATTGATTGGCCCTTCATTGGATGCCGCCGATGGAGGCTGTCCAAAGTTGAAGATATTGAATGTGTTAAGCTAAGTGATTTTACTAAGTCATTGGTTTCTATACTAAGTCTTTCTACTTTGTATCCTGAGTTTGGAAAGTGCCAAGTCACTATAACAAATGAAAGTAAACGGCTATGAAGTCACTCACAGGAGTCGGAGTACCGCCACGAGCTCCAGGTGGTGGACCGAACGGTGACAGCGGTGGCTGCGGATAGCCCAAGGACTGCATGTACTGAGCATAGGCCTCCCATCTCCTTGCATTTTCCTGCTCAATCCTTTCTGTCTGGGCCCGCAACTGCTCCTGGACCGTCGCCTGTACCTGCGCCTCCATCTGGGCCTACAAAATATGATGCATGGGTTAGAATACGAAGCTAACGTGTGTAAAGCGCTTGAACGACGAGTGCAACGGAATTCTTTTACATGTACATAGTGTAGGTCCTACACGATGTCTATACTCTCTACTAGGTGAAGATAGGTCCTAATCCCACCCTAGGATGCGTAGCTAGGGTAGGTTTACATAGTCTACTCCGATCTGGGACAGAATTTCGGCAGCACCTCCCCGCTGTTCTCCAAATACATGTCCCAGTGGGAGATTGTGTATCCGGAGAACACCGGAGAGATGCTGCCGAAATCCTGTACCAGATCGGAGTAGACTATGTAAACCTACTCTAGCTACGCATCCTTGGGCTGTCCAAATAACGTGGACAATTCGAAACAGATACGGTCGTAGATATGCAAAGTTCTGCATATTTACAACCGTATCTCTTTCGAACGGGAGACACCTAACTGGGTTACGTGATCTACGAACATGCATGTAACGCGAGCGAGATGGCGGTGCTTACGGTGGGTCGGCGGTGCAGGCGTGGCCGGCGTGGTGTAGACTCGCGGTCCCGCTCCCGCTCTGGCTCCCGCTCCTGATACCGCTCCGGCTCCCGCTTCGGCTCTCGCTCCTGGTACCGCTCCGGCTCCGACTCCCGCTACAGCTCCGACTCTCCGTCGAATAAGTGAAAGCGGATTCCTGCAATATTCAATAAATGATTATATGAAATTCAAAATTTTGCCAGCACCTCCCCTATACGGTGAGGGTTTCCAAACCTGCAACAAAAACCACGACACGAAGGTCGGGCCACACAGATGTTTAAGCACACGGCTCGATGGCCGGACACAATGCTTTGACCTCCAAAACCACAAGGATCACCTAAAGGCTCAACGGTGGCGAGGCGGAGATGGGCTCCGTGGACGGTGGCTTCTGCACATCAAAAACCAAAGAAATGTCAATGTAAATATTTCGGCAGCACCTAATTATCACTAAGTATATGCTAACTAAGTTCTAACTAAAATAGTAACTAATTATAACTAAGTATATGCTATCTAAGTTTTTCTAACTAAATTAACAACGAATTATTACTAAATTAAATTAAATCAAACAACTAATTAAAACTAAGCAACTAAATAAAAAAACTCACCGGCTGGCAGGTGAGGTCGTGGAGCGGCCGAGGAGGGCGTGGAGCAGCCGGGGAGGCCGAGGAGCGGCGGAGCGGGGGCCGGAGAGGCGGCGCGGCGGCGTGGCGGCCCGGCGGCGCTGCGGTGCGGCGGCACAGCGGCGCGGCGGCGGGGCGGCACGGCGGCGCGGCACGGCGGCCCGGCGGCGCCGCGGCGTGGCGGCGTGGTGGCGCGGCGGCGTGGCGGCACAGCGGCCCGGCGGTGCGGCGGCGGGGCGGCACGGCGGCGCGGCACGGCGGCCCGGCGGCGCCGCGGCGTGGCGGCGTGACGGCCCGGCGGCGCGGCGGCCCGGCGGCGCGGCGTGGTGGTCCGGCGGCGCGGCGGCGTGGCGGCGCGGAGGCGTGGAGGCCCGGCGGCGCGGCGGCGTGGTGGCCCGGCGGCGCGGCGTGCGTGCGTGTGTGAGTGTGTGTGCGCGCTGTGTGAGTGGGAGAGGCGGCCCAAAACGGCTAAGTGCCGTGGGCTTCGCCGTGTGCCCTGGATCTGGGCACACGGCATGTGCCCAGATCCAGGGCACACGGCGAACATTTTTTTAATTTTTTGGAATTTCAAAAATGTTCGCCGTGTGCCCTGTATCTGGGCACACGGCAAAGCCTGCAGCTTTGCCGTGTGCCCAGATTCAGGGCACACGGCGAACATTTTTTTTTATTTTTTAGAATTTCAAAACTTGTTGCCGTGTGCCCACCGTGAGGCACACGGCAACCAGTCTATGCCGTGTGCCTCTAGGGGAAGCACACGGCAAACATTTTCTGCCTACACAGAAAAAAAATTAAAAAATATCAAACGGATTCAAAAAATAACCAAATTTGGGCATGGACCTGTCTAAGGTGTATGAAGACTATAAAAAATGACTTTTGTGGTAAAAAAAATTTGAATTGTCACGTTGTTTCAAATCACAACGTCTCATTCAAAACTCTTAGGATCTTCTCCCAAGAAGCTCCGGTTTGTAAAGAGGCAATGCGTCAACTTGCTCGAAACCTTCTACATTTTTTACCATAGCCTCTACGTATAAAAACATGACATCACGCCAAAATTTATAATGTTTTGGCCTTTTTTGTATTTTATAAAAATTTTAAACGAACCGAGCCCAAATGCGGGCACACGGTATGCGAGCAATATATTCAAAATTTGATTCCATCTAATGGACATGGCATCATTTTTGTCATAAGAATCCGAATAACATTTTTCCGAACATTACATTACATTATTCGAAACACTTACAGTTCAAATTTGCTATATCGATAAAATTAAAAATAATGATATAAAATGATTAAATATAGCAAACAGACCGAAAAACATGCACAAAACTAACATGGAATAATACAAGGACAAAGAAGTTAGTAAAAAAATTTTGGAGGCAAAATTCAAAATTTTTGCTGCCTGTTTGCCGTGTGCCTACGTGTGGCACACGGCAAACAGGCCAATTTGCCGTGTGCGTTCCTTTTTGCCGTGTGCCACGTGGCCCCAGCACACGGCGAACAGGCCTGTTTGCGGTGTGCTGGATGTTTGCCGTGTGCCACGTGGCAAGGGCGCACGGCAAAGATGACGGCCAAGCCAACTGCCGTTTGGGGCGACCTGTTTGCCGTGTGCTGGTCGTTAGGCACACGGCAAACAGGCCTGTTTGCCGTGTGCTACATGTATGCCGTGTGCCACGTGGCAGGCACACGGCAAACAGTCCTGTTTGCCGTGTGCCTGCCTTTTTGCCGTGTGCCTGCCTGGGTCCACCGTGTGCCACGGCTTCGCTGTGTGCCACGTGGGCAGGCACACGGCAAACAGACTTGTTTGCCGTGTGCCCGCGAAGAGGCGCACAGCGAAGCCGTTGGCACACGGCGAACAAGCGGTTTCCCGTAGTGAATGGGATATTAGTGTCAAGGGAGATATGCACCAAACAACTAGTAGTATGGAGCAACGAGTTTTGAGGTAGATAGAGCAGAAGCATAAGGTCTAACAGTGAGATTTTTAATATAGCATGGAAGAATAGAAGAAAATCAATCAATCCTGAAAGCATGTAGAAACTGAAAAGCATGCATCGTTGTGTATATATTTACAGCCTCAGCATCATCTTGCATATCAAATTGTCTTTGGTGAATGTGTGCATCAACTAATATTCATAAAGTCATGTAAATTGGTTGTTCCCTTTGTCCTGTCTCAAACACTGAAAAATTGGCAGCATAGGGGTAGGAAAGATTTTTTTTTATTTTTTAACCTTTTTTAATTTTATTTTAATACTAACCCCTACAGAACAATATTTTCAGATCTGACCCTTTTGGCCGCGCCGGTAGGCCCGGCGCGGCAGGATAACGTTGCCGCGCCGTATGCGTCGGCGCGGCGGGCCTGCCAACGTGGCACGACCAGCCGACGTGGAGGCCTCTTGCTGCGCCACTGCATGTGGCGCGGCAAAGGAGCCTCGTCGCGCCTCCACGCCTGGCGCGGCAGGAGACTCCGCCTCCTATTCATCCACTTTGAATCATCTAAATAAAATAGCGTTTGATATTCGAATACCACGAAACTTTGCATGCACAATATTTAAGATCTAAACGATCCATTTTAGTAACAAGCACAAGTCTACGTGCTATATTTTTTGAAATATATAATTTCAAAGTAGCCTGTATATTATGCCTATATTTCTCTTCGGGCACAAGTTAAACTTACTCACTTTAGCTTATCTTAATAAAATACTATTTAAATTTTAAATGTCTCGAAATTTGGCATGTACAATGTATGAGATGTAAATATTCCGTTTTAATATGATCCACAAGGTCAAGTGCTACATATTTTGAAATTTATAATTTCAAAGTAGACTATGTATTTGTCGGTGTTCTACCGTCGATCCTACCGAGGGGTATCCCGAGGTAGTAGAGTTTCAGGTGGGTTTCGTCGAGATCAGGAACGCAAAGGCAAAGAGACTCAGGATTTTAGACAGGTTCGGACCGCTTAGAAGGCGTAATACCCTACGTCCTGTGTGGTGATTTGGTATTGATGAGATCGAGTTCTCTGTTGAGAGACTTGGGTTGTTTTGAGAGGGTCCCTGCCCAGCCTTATATCACGGCGGGCAGGGTTACAAGGTCGGTTTCGGATAGAATCCTAACCAATTACTACTCGAAGATTACTCTACAAGGCAATCCGAGTAGTTTACAAGTCATACGACTGGTTTCCAAATCGAGAAGAGTCCTTGCAGTACTCTACTCGTGTTCTTCACGCCTGGTACGACTCTGACTGGAGAATCCATGTGTCATGTGGGCCCATGGTCGTACCTCCAACAAGCCCCCAAGCGCTTCATCGTCGAGTAACTTCAACCGAGTGCTTGCCAAGCCAATCGAGTGCTTTTCGAGTTCCTCGAGTGCTTGATCAGTCTTGGACAGGTCTTGGTTGTCACGAGGCCATGAGGTGCTTAAGCCCCGTTTATTCTGATTAAATCAGTAGTCTTCAAAATATTATATGGTGTGCGATAAAAATCGCACTCCATATGGAGTAGCCCCCGAGCCTTAAGTTGAATCGAAGAATCAGGTTGAGGGTCCACAGAATCTTGAATCTTCATCTTGTGCTTGAAATGTGCAATTTTGAAAAAATTGCACTTGATATCAAGTAGCCCCCGAGCCTTGGGTTGAATCAAAGAATCAAGCAGAGGGTCTTGATTTAAGTCTTCAGTCTTCAGAAAAAATAAAATCAGCAGTCAATGTATATCGCCTATCAGCCCCCGAGCCTTGAAACGATTCAGAATGATCAATTCAAGGGTCCAGCGAGCTTTAGGGTTCTTCAAATCATCTTGGAGATCATCATCCGAGTGGTAATTTGCACCCAGAAATAGTGGTCACAATAAAATCATCTTGGAGATCATCATCCGAGTGGTTTTCTTGTACCCAGCCCCCGAGCAGAGGAGCCAGCGGAGATGCATCGAGTAGTATGTAGTCGAAAATAGCCATCATCAATAGAGTAGCAAAACAGAGGAGGTCGAGGTTGACTTGTCACGTCGCGATCTCCTCAGAATTAGGAGTCAGGTGCCAATGTAGTCGAGGCCCCATCATTGGTACTTGGCGACTCGAATATGCTGGAGAAAGACAACTAGATAAGCCTGATGGCGAACCGAG
Source organism: Urochloa ruziziensis (assembly GCA_015476505.1). NCBI lineage: Eukaryota > Viridiplantae > Streptophyta > Magnoliopsida > Poales > Poaceae > Urochloa > Urochloa ruziziensis. Next base: position 20,627,625 of record CM027121.1, read on the forward strand.
TTGTGATTTTAGCGTCAGCCCCCGAGCCTGGAAGCTGGCGAAAATGTAATAGCACGTTGTGCGGCCTAAAAAGTTGTCATCCAAACAAAGTACTCGGCGCTTGGCCAATCTTGTTAGAATAAAATAAAAATAATTGAAATAAGGAACTTAGCTTGTTTGTTGTCGTTTGTCGATGAAGCTGACTAGTGCAGAGTTGATTCCGACTAGTTTGAGTTCACCACGAGCATATTGCTGATGCGGCACTACCGCGGCACAAGCTGAAGTTTGAACTTTGACTTGATAACTTGCAACGGGTTGAGGCGCCCACCATATTGATGAATTCCATTGATCATGTGGTGCCCGAAAAGTCATCCAAACCACTCTTGCAGTGTATTCAGGAAGCCCCCGGCAAGTTGTACTCATTTGGCGTGTTATACTTCAAAGCACTTGATAACTGGTACTTGAAGATTACTACTCATACTGTGGAGTAGACTCTAGAGTACTTTCAAATAAGTACTCAGAGATTTGAAATCACTACTCTGTTTTTGCGGAGTAGACTCTGGAGTACTTTCAAATAAGTACTCAGAGATTTGAAATTACTACACTTCTTACCGAGTAGACTCTGTAGTACTTTCAAATAGGAATGGCAACGGGTCGGGTTCGGATCGGGTGGAGTGTCTGGGCACCCAAAACCGAAACCCGAACTTAAACCCCGAAACCGCCCTGAACACCGATTCGGGTGAAAATCCTTCCCCGAAACCGAAACCCGCGGATACCCGAAACTTGTTTTGTATGGCAAAATATTAAGAATGATGATGACTTTTTATAAACATATGCATGATATATAACATATTCACATGTATAAACAAGAGGCAACAAATAGTAAATAATTGCATGAGTCAACTTAGAGTAGTATATAAGTAAACAAGTTATTCTTAGTATATTATTTTTTGAAAGATATTATTAGTATATTATAAAACATGAGTTTTAATTCCTAATGATTGATTTCGGTTATCCATTGGGTATCCACGGGTGAAAAACCAAACCCGAAACCGAACCCGATAGGTTTCGGGGCCCCGAACCCGAAAACCGTGGGTGAGAAATTCAAACCAAAACCAAACCCGCTAGACCCGAAACCCGCGGATATCCGACCCGAAACCGCCCCATTGCCATCCTTACTTTCAAATAAGTACTCAGAGATTTGAGATGACCACTCGTGGGTAGTTGCTTTATAAGGCTAGCTGGCCTCTACAGGTGTTCAGCCTTGTCTTAGTTAGAACTAAGTACCCAGGGATACTGAAAAGTAGTTATGTGAGCTACTCTTCGGATTTTGACCGATGTATACTTTGTTGAATCAACAAGTATCAAAGGGAAGTCCGGAAGTATGATAAGCCACTCTTCGGATTTTGACCGATGTATACATTGTTGAATCAACAAGTATGAAAGGGAACTCCAGGAGTATTAGAAGCTAGAGTAGTCTTATAAGACACCAAAGCATGAATAAAGCCAAGAAATTGCGAATCAATTGCTGAGAATACTGCACTTTATTGATGAAATTTTCAAAGTATTGTACAGACTCTTGAAGTACTCAGACAAAGATCCTAAGCATAGAACTTATGTAGATGCTCGATGTTCCATGAATCTTTCTCTTCGACTCCTTCACTGTTCTTCAATCGATACGACCCGGGTCCTGTCACCTTGTGTACGACGAAAGGTCCTTCCCAGCGGGACATAAGCTTGTGCATACCCGTGGTCTTCTGTATCCGTCGTAATACTAAGTCGCCAACGTTGAACGAGCGCTCTTGGACGTTTCTATCGTGATAGCGCCGGACTCCCTGGAGATATCGAGTGGATCTTAACAAAGCTCCACAACGTTCCTCCTCGATCAAGTCGAGCTCCAGTCGTCTTGTGTCATCAGCAACTCCTTCGTCGTATTGCTCGATTCTTGAGGACTTGTAGATCAGGTCTACTGGCAGGATAGCCTCAGATCCATACACCAAAAAGTATGGCGAGTGGCCGGTTGGCTTGCAAGGCTGAGTTCGAAGCCCCCAGACTACTTGTGGCAACTCGTAGATCCACTTGTCGCCATATTTCTTGTCGTGCTCGTACAGTCGCTTCTTCAGGCCATCAAGGATCAAACCATTGGCTCTCTCGACTTGTCCATTGGCCTTGGGGTGAGCTACTGATGCGTGGATTACTTCGATGCCGTTCCTCTCACAGTGGTCCTTGAACTCGTAGCTGTTGAAATTGGAACCTAAATCTATGATGATACGATGAGGACAACCATACCTGACCATCAGATCACTGATGAACCCCTTAGCCTTAGCCGCAGATATGTCCGTGACTGGTTTAACTTCTATCCACTTGGTAAACTTGTCGATCGCAACTAGCACATGTGTGAAGTTGCCTGGAGCAGTCGTAAGCTTACCAATCATGTCGAGGCACCAGCATGCGAACGGCCAAGAGGGAGGAATAGCAATAAGCTTGTGAGCAGGCACGTGTTGCTACCTGGCAAAGAATTGGCACCTGGGGCACTTGCGGACGATCTCTTCTGCGTCTTGCAGAGCCGTGGGCCAATAATAAGCTGCTCTGAATGCCTTGCCCACCATTGTTCTTGATCCTGCGTGATTACCGCACGCGCCTTCATGAATTTCTTTCAAGATACCTTTGCCTCTTGCTCTCAGGACACACTTAATGGCAATATCAGTGTAGAGTCCTCGCTTGTAGAGCTGATCGCCGATGAGTAGATAGTTCTTCGATCTCCGGACGACTTGTTGAGCTTCAGTCTTGTTCAAAGGCAGGGTCTTGTTCTTGATGTACTCGATGAACGAGACACGCCAGTCTTCTTCAATCACCAACACCTCTCGATCTGGTCCATGTCCGTCATGTGACGATGTGGACTTCTCGAAGTCGATGGTTCTTTTGTGGAGCTCCTGGACGAAAACTCCTGCTGGAACTTCTGCACGAGTGGATCCGAGCTTGAAGAGTACGTCAGCAGCGACGTTGTCATCTCGGACCACCCAATGGTACTCAAGCCCTGAGAATTTGTTCTCTAGCTTGCGCACAGCTTCGCAGTAAGCATCCATGTTCTCCTTCTGGCGATCCCAATCCTTGTTGCAGTGGTTAATGACGACAGATGAGTCGCCGTATACCATCAGCCTCTTGATTCCCAGAGAAATTGCGAGTCGTAAGCCATGTAGCAAGGCCTTGTACTCAGCTTCATTGTTGGACACCTTCCAGAAGATTTGTAGCACATACTTGAGTTGATCACCCTTGGGCGAGATAAAAAGCACTCCCGCGCCGGCGCCTTCGAGTTTCAGGGAGCCATCGAAGTACATGGTCCAGTGCTCTGGTCTGCCGATGGGGATGTCCACTTGATTCTCGCGCCACTCTGCCATAAAGTCTGCCAGCACCTGCGACTTGATGGCCTTCTTGGATTTGAACTCGATGCTGAGGGCGCCAAGCTCGACGGCCCACTTTGGAATTCGCCCGGTCGCGTCCGGGTTATGTAGAATGTCGCCCAAGCCAAACTCTGTCACCACCGTGATGGTGTACGTGTCAAAGTAATGGCGCAGCTTCCTGGATGTGATGAGTATAGCGTAGAGTAGTGTTTGCACTGCTGGGTATCGAACCTTGGATTCCGTGAGTACTTCACTGACGAAGTAAACCGGCCTCTGCACAGGATATGCAAGATTGTCCTCGGCGCGCTCGACCACCAAGACAGTGCTCACCACATGAGTCGTTGCTGCGATGTAGAGCAGCAATTCCTTGTCGTCGTCCTGTGAAGCAGTCAGGATTGGCGGTTTTTGAAGATGTTGCTGGAGATCCGCCAATGCTGCTGTTGCTTCTTCGTTCCACTGGAACTTGTCGCCTTTCTTGAGTAGCTTGAAGAAGGAGAGGCCCCTTTCTCCAAGTCGCGAGATGAATCGATGTAGCGCCGCCATGCACCCAGTAAGCTTCTGGATGTCTTTGATCGTCTTTGGAGCTTCCATTGCTGTGATAGCATTGATCTTCTCGGGGTTGGCCTCGATGCCGCGGTGGCTGATGATGAACTCGAGTAGTTTCCCAGAGGGTACTCCAAAGACACATTTGGTCGGATTAAGCTTCCATTGCCACTTCTGCAGAGATGCGAAAGTCTCCTCCAGATCAGTGATGAGGTCTTCTGGATTTCTGGTCTTCACAACCACGTCATCGACATAGGCTTCCACGTTGCGATGAAGTTGCTTCTCAAGGCAGAGTTGGATCGCGCGCTGATAAGTCCCACCAGCGTTCTTCAGCCCAAATGACATCATGGTGTAAGCATAAGCACCATAAGGGGTGATGAACGCCGTCTTGATTTGATCCTCCTCTTTTAGAGATATCTGATGATAACCCGAGTAGCAATCAAGAAAGCAAAGTAAGGCACAGCCAGCCGTGGAATCAATAACCTGGTCGATGCGCGGTAACCCGAAGGGATCCTTGGGGCAATGCTTGTTGAGGTCGGTGTAGACGACGCACATGCGCCACTCGTTGTTGTTCTTTTTTCGCACCAAGACTGGATTTGCTAACCAGTCGGGGTGGAAGACTTCCTTGATGAATCCTGCGGCGAGTAGTTTCGTCAGCTCCTTCTTGATCGCCTCTCGCTTGTCGGTTGCGAATTGTCGCAACCGTTGCCTCTTGGGTGTAGCTTTGGGATCAACATTAAGGCTGTGCTCGATCAGGTTCCTTGGCACTCCTGGCATATCTGCAGGTTTCCACGCGAAGATGTCGCGGTTGGCTTGCAGGAACCTGACGAGCTCGCCTTCCTATTTGGGGGTTAGGCCGGCCCCGATCTTCGTGGTCTTCGACTGGTCTCCTTCCAGCAGAGGTGCGTCCTTGGTCGCCACGTCTTCAGGGATAGCCGCCTTGTGTGGTCCGGGCTCCTTGTTTGGGACCTCATACTCTGTCTGCTTCAGCTTCTGAGCCGCTGCGAAGATTTGGGCCATGGCGTTGGGTACCTGAGTGGTAGCCGCAAACTCCACAGCCTCTCTGTCGCAGTTGTATGACCGTCGCAAGTCGCCGCGGATGGAGATGACGCCTTTGGGTCCTGGCATCTTGAGGACGAGGTAGACGTAGTGCGGGATAGCCATGAACTTGGCCAACGCAGGTCGTCCCAGGATCGCTTGATACGAAGTCTCGAAGTCTGCCACCTCGAACTTGATGTACTCCGTCCTGTAGTTCTCCTGCGTACCAAATGTGATTGGTAATGTGACTTGACCGAGGGGAAGACTGCCATTACCAGGGACAATGCCGTAGAACGGGGAGTCGGTGGGAGTCAACATTTTTTCAATGTCGAGTCCCATCCTCTTCAGGGTGCCAGAGAATAGCACGTTCAGCCCTGCCCCGCCGTCGATGAGCACCTTGGTGAGTTGTGATCCTGCCACCGTAGGGTCCAGGACGAGTGGCAATTGCCCTGGTTCGTCATAGCTGTTCCATTGGTCTGCCCTGGAGAAGGTGATTGGAACCTCTGAGTACTTTAGGTACCTGGGGACGGCTGGCTCAATTGCCATTATGTGCCGCAGAGCGAGCTTATGCTTCCTCCGAGTGGGGAATCCATAGTCGCCCCCCATGATGACCATGAGTACGTTCTTGGGCTTCTGGAACTTGGGCGTCTGGTCCTCGTCGTCGTCTTCTTCTTCGTCTTCAGCCCTGTCCTTGTTCTTGGCTTCGGGATCGAGTGCTTCCCTTGCCGTCTTCTTCTTGGCCTTGGTCTCTCGATCCTTCTCGGCGTATATGCGTTGGAGATCGTTGGACTGGCCCATGGTGTGCTTATGCTTTGGGTGCATTGGGCACGGCCTGTCCATGATCTTCTCAACGTCGCTCTTGCCGGGGTAGTTCTTCTTCTGGCTTCGCATGCCAGTTTCCAGGGCTGCGACTGTGTCGTCTGGCTTGCGCTTGTTGTTCTGGGAGCCCTGCTGGCCTTTGTTGTTGTGCCTCTCCCTACCCTAGGGAGGGCCATACTTCTCGAGATCGCGGTCTTCTTGCTCGGACCACGTCTCGACTTGGTCACGCAGGGCGTCCAGAGTCTTTGGTCGATGCAGGCCAAATTGCCTGTCAAAGAACCTGTTGGTGATGCCGTTCTGGAACAAGTCGATGCAGTCGCGATCAGAGACGTCCACCACCAGAGTCTTGATTTCCATGAAGCGGCGCATGTATTCGCGCGCGCTTTCTCTTTGTGCTGCTTGCACATGGCGAGGTCGTGTCGAGTCTTGGGACGACTGTATGTGCCTTGGAAGTTCGACACGAAGATCTTCTTCAGGCGTTCCCAGGAGTTGATGGAGCGTCGTGGCAGGTTTTCAAACCATGTGAGTGGCGCGGGCTCAAGTGCCATTGGGAAATATCTGCACTTGATGGCGCTGTTGCCACCCGCGCACTTTATTGTTGTAGAGTAGATGCGCAACCACGACTCGGGGGAGGTCTTGCCGTTGTACTTCTCGAAGCCGACTGGTTTGAATGGTTGCGGGTAAACCACCATCCGGATGTCCCTGGAGAACATTGGGTACTCGTCTTCTTCTTCCTTGTATCCCTGGGCTTCATCACGCCTCTTGGATTCAAGGATGGAGCGCGCGTCGCGGTTGGCGTTGATAGTTTGCCGGAGGTCGACACTGTGTGCCGGCCCGTGAGATGATGTAGCAGGGTCGTTGCGAGTGCGTCCGCCTCGTTGACGATCATCCTCTGGTCGGTGTGGGGGTGCGCCTTCTGCGCGGTTGCCTTCTCCCAGTCGGCTGGGGTTTGGGGGACGATTCCTGTCGCCACGATGTTGACGCCTGCTGCTCTCGACTTCTTCGTTGCGCGATGGTATGGCGGCGATGGCCTTGTCGAGAGTGCGGATCATGTCGTGGATCCTCTCGAGTGCAGCTGCTGTCTCTGGAGTTCTTGGCAGACTGCGGACGTGGTAGGCAATCTCCATGGCATTAGCCATAGGAGAGTCGTAGCGTGCCACTCGCGCGAACTCTTGAGCAAGGTTGCGACCAGCCATGACGCGATTGCGAGCGTTTAGGCGGCGCTGAGCCCTTCTATTGTTCCGGATTTCTCTGTCCGCGGCCGCTTGAGTGGATTCGCCAGCGGGTGGGTCTTCATTTTCGGAGATATCTCCTTCTAGCTCGAACGCGTAGCGCGGGTCGTTGTCGACGTCACCAGCTGCTGCTGCACCAGCCATGAAGACTTGTCCATTGTGCTCGACAGAGTCGCTGGAGCTTGGAGTGATGAGCTCTGTAGAGCTTTCCTCTTCTGGCAGCAGTGGTGTGCTGTGCTGGAACGACAGGTCGTCAGTAGCGTCAGACCCAAAGAGTACAAAGATCTGGCGGGACTCGTAGACGTCCCGCGGGATCCTGTCTCTTTGGTAGACTAATCTTCCTTCAGGCGTGGCGTAGATCACGAGGTCGTGTTCGCCATCGTCTTATAATGACTCCTCGTCTGAGTCCGAGTGGCACTCGGGGACCGCTTGGCTCAGAGAGTTGGTGTGTCCTGCCATAACTCGGACTGGGACGTCCCGCTCCGAGTCCTTGACGGACTCGAACTGGCTCCGTAACGCCTCACAATATGCGTGGGTCGAATTACGGAGTCCAAACGGGAATTGGGGTGGGAGGGATGTCTTCTTTTCCGTAGTCGTGATCGACTCGGACTCTTGCCCGCGGATGAGGTCCGCGAGTCTGATCTCGCCGAGTTGTTCGGCCAAATCTTCCATGATGGGCGCTTGCTCCTGCTTCAACTCGACAGGCGTCTCATGGTAGCTGTAGAAACCACCCGAGCCGCTTAGAAGGCGTAATACCCTACGTCATGTGTGGTGATTTGGTATTGATGAGATCGAGTTCTCTGTTGAGAGACTTGGGTTGTTTTGAGAGGGTCCCTGCCCAGCCTATATCACGGCGGGCAGGGTTACAAGGTCGGTTTCGGATAGAATCCTAACCAATTACTACTCGGAGATTACTCTACAAGGCAATCCGAGTAGTTTACAAGTCATACGACTGGTTTCCAAATCGAGAAGAGTCCTTGCAGTACTCTACTCGTGTTCTTCACGCCTGGTACGACTCTGACTGGAGAATCCATGTGTCCTGTGGGCCCATGGTCGTACCTCCAACAGTATTATCCATTTATCCCCTTTTTTAATAGTTTAAGTGTTGAAACATAATATGCTCTTGTCATACTAGCAGCATTTACAAGTGCACGACCCGGCGGCCGGCCCCGACGGCGGAGGCAAGGGGCCACGGATCCGGTCCCTCCCCGATCGGATCTGGTTGTGGTGTGGCGGGGACTTGTGTGTGGCGGTAGGAGGTGGTGACCGGCGACATGGCTAGCGCAGATCTGACGGCGGCGGCGGCCGGCCAAGGTGGCGAGGCTTCGCAGCGGCCTAGCCATGGCCGGCCACGGGCTGCAGCGGCCTGGCCTCGGCCGGCCACGTGCGGCAGCGGCCTGGCCACGGCCGCCCATGGGCTGCAGCGGCCTGGCCAAGGGCTGGCACCGGCCGGGGGCTGACTACGGCCGGCCAGGCGCGGCCACGGCTGGCCACGGGCTGCCAGGCGCGGCTACAGCCAGCTACGGCTGGCAACGGCCGGTCAGGAGCGGCTACGGCCGGCCACGGGCGGCCACGGCTGGCCAGGCGCGGCTACGGCCGGCTACGGCTGGCCACGACCTGCAAAGCGCGGCTATGCCTGGCCACGGCCGGCTAGAAGCGGCTACGGCCGGCCACGGGCGGCCACGGCCGGCCAAGCGCGGCTACGGCTGGCCACGGCCGGCCACGGGCGGCTACAGCTGGCCAGGCGCGGCCACTGCTGGCAACGGGCAGCCAGGCACGGCTACGCCTGGCCACGGCCGACTAGGAGCGGCTACGGCTGGCCACGGGTGGCCACGGCCGGCCAAGCACGGCTACAGCTGGCCACGGCCGGCCACGGCCGGCTACAGCTGGCCAGGCGCGGCCACTGCTGGCAACGGCCGGCCAGGCGCGGCTACGGCCGGCTACGTGTGGAAGGCATGTTGCGGATTCGGGCGAAAGCCCTCACTATTATGTTTCAACACTTAAAACTATTTAAAAAGGGGACAAATGGATAATACATAGTCTACTTTAAAATTATAAATTTCAAAATATGTAGCACTTGACCTTGTGGATACTATTAAAGCGGAATATTTACATCTCATACATTATACATGCCAAATTTTGAGACATTTAAAATTTAAATACTATTTTATTAAGATAAGCTAAAGTGAGTAAGTTTAACTTGTGCCCGAAGAGAAATATTGGCATAATATACAGACTACTTTGAAATTATATATTTCAAAAAATATAGCACGTAGACTTGTGCTTGTTACTAAAATGGATCGTTTAGATCTTAAATATTGTGCACGCAAAGTTTCGTGGTATTTGAAGATCAAACGCTATTTTATTTAGATGATTCAAAGTGGATGAATAGGAGGCGGAGTCTCCTGCCACGCTAGGCGTGCGGGCGCGACGAGGCTCCTTTGCCACGCCACATGCAGTGGCGCGGCAAGGGGCCTCCACGTCGTCTGGCCGCGCCACGTTGGCAGGCCCGCCGCGCCGACGCATGCGGCGCGGCAACGTTATCCTGCCGCGCTGGGCCCACCGGCGCGGCCAAAAGGGTTAGATATGAAAATATTGTTCTGGAGAGGTTAATATTAAAATAAAATTAAAAAAAAGGTTAAAATTAAAAAAAAAGTCGGTAGGAAAAGGACGATAACCTATACCCATGATTAGTCTTTGGTAATAGAGACGAATACAAGTGACATCATGCATGATCAATCAGTTAGAGAGTGAGAGCGTCAACGTATGTCCGTGAACTGCTAGCTAGCTAATAGTAGGAAAAGGACAACCTATACACATGATATAGATGTTTTTTTCCTCTCTCTGTTTTTTAGATAAAAGAGAGCTTTCATTAACCACTCAAAGAAAGGTTACAATCGTGAGAAATCAGATGCTCGAGTTGTCGACACAGGACCACGACGAGCGTTCATGCCAAACGGCACTACACATGACACAAACGCCTAACTAGCTAGCTGACTGCACAAGCGCACAATAAAGTATGATCTCCTTCTTTTAACATGGCACGCCATCACTCGTGCCATGCAAGTTTCTGATGATCTCCAAAGCCTCCTGGATAATAAAATACGCTCTCTGTTTTTCCTCTATCTTTTAACTAGTTATAATAATATGGTAATTCCATAGGTTTTACAAATACAAGTTAAAATTAATAACTTGTTTTACTCAGAAAAATAAGACAATAAATTATTATAGACGATGAGATGTTTATCATTTCCACGTGCCTAAATTGACAAATTAAGGAGCCAACAAATTATACGGCGCTAGACACAATAGCATGCATGATGCGAAGTTGGAATGAAGTTAGTTGTTGGTTGCATGTGAACACAAGTCGTGGCTGAGAAGCATCCACGCGTTGCGTAATAAGGGAGAGAGTGATGCCAATTAATTGATTGAATTAGCGCAGTACGGAGTATATATAATGGAATGTTTGCTTGTGATGGATGGAGATGATCGGAACGAAACCTGTAGTTGGCTTGCATTGGCTAGTCTCTCTTCTCGCATCTCTGCACAGACAGACTACATACAGAGACGTGGCAACAAACAATTTAAGGCCGCCACTGTTAAAGATAATGATGAAGAGATTGATGGAAGAGCTGCTAGCTGCTTGACCTAGCTGATAAAAACTAGGTTAACTAATTAGAATGTAAGCATATCATCACATCAGCATGGTATCGTCCTTATATTGGATCTTCTTAATCTTATTACTGTTGAGGTGCCGCTTCCTCAGGGAATCGCAGAAAATGCCACACGTACGTACTGTGCTGCTTCCTCAGGGAATCGCAGAAAATGCCACACGGAAACAGAGAGAGAGAGAGCTCAGTTGCTGTTGCGAAAATTCCAGTGACAGTGCTTCAATTTATAGCAGACTGTTGAACTGAAATATCATCCACACGTACACGTACCATGTGACACATCAATCATTCTTCGAATATTTTAGATTGCGACTGATAATTGAAATCAGCTGATAAATTAAATTAATAGAAAATTAATAAATACTCCTATGCGATATCATTATTTTCCATGTATATATATTTGGATTGTGACCGACGCATTATTAAATCATCATCTGAGTAAATTAAATGAACGGAAAATTATATAGCACTACTAGCACTGCATGCAATTGGACGGTGACCGATACTATGTATTAAATCTGATCTGGTATATTAAAAAGAAATAAAAATTGTAACACTAACTAGCAGCTAGTACAGTCTAACCACCAACCACCTGGCAGCGATGGCCATGAATTCATCGTTCAATCAAGCACTCATGCAGACCTCAGCTCTTGCCATGCTCTATTTAAACCCTGGTAATCCTGCTCGATCATTCCCACACAGCCATCCGCACTCACACATTGTTCAGAGCTAGCTTCGCACGACTGATTGAACGATGGCTCAACAGATGAGGATGCAGTCGGTGGTGGCCCTTGCCATGGTGTTGGGCCTGGTGATGATGTCATCGTCGGCGTCAGCGGCGATCACCTGCGGTCAGGTGGCGTCGTCGCTGTCTCCGTGCATCCCGTACGCGACGGGGAGCGCCAGCTCGCTGCCGTCGGGTTGCTGCAGCGGCGTGCGCAGCCTCAACAGCATGGCGCGCAGCAGCGGCGACCGGCAGGCGGCGTGCCGGTGCCTCAAGAGCCTCGCCGGCACCATCAAGAAGCTCAACATGGGCACCGTCGCCGGCATCCCCGGCAAGTGCGGCGTCTCCGTGCCATTCCCCATCAGCATGTCCACCGACTGCAACAAGTACGTACCAATCTTTGGCATCTTGCCTACACGCATTAATTATTAGCTTAACCTCGAACGATATATATGATTCTTTGGCGCAGGGTCAGCTAAATTGTACGCGCGCACAGCAATCCCACCTGATGATGGAGCTCCGATCCCCATCAGAGAAGCCATAGCGATATGATCGATCGAGCTATATGGAAATAAAATAAAGTTACGTTTGTGGCAGCAGCAGCAGCATCATCTCATCTATCTACTAGTAACTGTGTGTGTACGTGCGCATATACATGACTGTGTGTATGTGTCGCAGTGCTGGCTAGCTTCTCCGACGATGCACGTGATGTACTCCATCTCATATATATTGCCCTACTCCAAAAAATCATATATATATTGCAGCTTGTGTTAATTGTGTGAAGAACTGCTCCGATCTATACTGTTCAGTGGCTTCGACCTACTTTATTGTTCAGACAATTAATCGTTACTATGCTCTATTATTTGTTGTCGGTGGTGCTTGTTCTCCGAGTCCGATGAGTAATATCCATATATATGCTGGCCGGCGCGTGCATCTAAAATAGACTCGATCCCTAACATCCATCTGTTCTTTCAGTCTAAAATAAATTAATGTCCTTTAGGATATATATCAACACGCGGTCACAAGGATCAAGCTTCCAGCAATTTTTTTTTTGTTGAAAATGAGCATAATGTTTGAACCAAATTCGTTCTGAACCTGTTCAACAAACTGTAACAGCGCTAGCCACTTGCAGCTCCATGGGCAAGTATAGTACAGCTAGCGACACTAGCTATAAGCAGCAAGTGTCCAGCAGTACGTGCTGTTTACGACTACACGACCTTAACGTTGCCTACACGGAAGGCACAAATCAAAGCTTACATGAACGATATGCAGTAGCAAATTAATTAAACAATTTCGCTCTCACATCATCCACAGTTGCATGGGATGCACGGAACAGCAGCGAGACTCAAAAGCTAATAAGACACACGAGTCCTGTGCCTACTGTGCACAAACGTCTCAATCGACTCTCATATATGGCATGGCAACAACGAAACCAAAAACAAACATCACCATGCGCATATGCTCAGCGACAGCCCCCGCCGCCGCTGCTCGTCACGCCGGAGTCCGTGGCGGCGACGGTCGGCGGGTCCCTGCAGCCGCGCCGCAGGAGGAGGGAGCAACGCACGAGGAGCGATCCGCGACGGCCTGGAGGATGCGTCAGGTGGAGGCGGCCGAGGCTGCTGCCGCGGGGAGGACGGCGGGCATGCGTGGCCGTGCTGCTTGGTGCGGCGGCGGCGCCACCGCCGCCACGGTCTTCGCCCGCGGATTTGCCGTGGCCACCATGGCTCTGCGTGGTCCGGCGCGGTGACGGGCGCCGAGGCGGAGAAGGAGGCGGAGAGGGGCGCGGTGACTCGGTGACAGGTGGGGCCCAGTCGTTAGATTGATTTGGGGCCTTAATTTGGTCGGCTAGGTTGGAGTGGGAAAAAAAATTTAAAGCCCCTAAATTTTAGATACCTCTATAAAAAAGTAAAATAAAATAGGGCCTCAAATATAGATGGTGGGCTGGGGTTGCTCTTAATTGCTACTACTGGTTGTCTTAATTTTCCACGTACCTTTGACCGTAACAATGTCGTTCATCCTCGTCACGTTGCATGATCTGCTGTTTCCCTCAGCTAGCTAGCTCTTCCTTTCACTACCAGCTTCATTCATCATACTCTGTTAATTATTTGTTTTCTTTTCATTCTACATTCAGCCCTTATTAGCTGCTTGGTGAAGAGGGCAGGGACTTGCTGCAATGGAAAGTGGACCCAACTGCTTCCCTGTTTTCTTGGTTGTTTTGGGGAAGAAGGCGACCTCTCTTTCATCATTCAGTAGATAGCTAGCCCTGGCCGGCATGTTTGCTTACATAGAGTGAGTGCATGCGTCATCGGCCACGACGAATTCTTCGGCCGGCTCCCACGCGCGGTGCACCGTCAGAAAGGTAGGTCAGACATGTGATTCGCGGCGCACTCGCTCGTCCTGTGTGTCCGACTCCGATCCATGAGGCAACAAACAGTGCAGAGCAAGGGACGACAATTTTCATAATCAATGTAACTAGGCGGCAAAGCTCACAAGTCGTCACCTTGATCGCTAGGTTTTATAATTAGTTCTATTTGTGTTGATGTGCCATGATGCCACAAAATATTGAGATAGATAAACATTTAGTAAGTAGTTATCACTTGTCAGTATGATACACAAAAACAGTACACGCACATGAAAAAACCACAGACTAATTTAGTTTGCAATGATTATTTTTTTGGATTGTACCAAATTTATTTTTTTTGAAAAAAAATCTATCAAAAACATAATAATTAAACTGAAGAAATGGGCCGACCATGTCACCATAACGGGCCACCAGGCCAGCTGAACAAGAAAGAGGGGCCCGACATCTGGTCTCCAATCTCCATCCAGCGAGAGAGCTCCTCCTTCCACGCTCATCCATTCCACTAGACGCACCGGGGAGCAACTCCTAGTGCTGCGCCGCCCCGCATGGCCGGAAGCTGCCGCCGTCGTGGCGGAAGAGAGCGCTCACCCTAGCAGGGCGCCCAACTCTCGCCGCTGGCAGACGCCACTCTCAGCACCAGGTCTGCACCCTAACCCCAACCCTAACCTTGCTACTTTGCCCCCCTTCTTGATTGGGCCTTTCTGTTTATCTATGAGCGGATGAGGGTTAGATCCAAGCTAGATTCAGGGGAGAATTGACGCGCTTCTCCCATGCTTTAATTAATCACTAGTCTTGCTTATTAGTACTATTGATGAAATGTCAACTGCTTTGGTACAGTGCATTTTCGTTCGATTACTGATGATATTCCGACATTTCGATGGAGTAGCAGTGATATTAGGGTATTTGGTTCCATCACTTGTGGTATAGTTAGTACTCTGGCCTTCTTTAATATTGGCTCGCCACCCACCTATCACGTGTGCATGTTGTTTGAGAATATTCTGATTTAGTGCATTTCATCAACGTCGTGGCGTGTTCACTCTAGAACCGTTCTAAATATCTTCATTTTCTCTGAGTACACAAATAATTTGAAAATTCGTCAATTACATGGTAAAGGCCCGTTACTATTTTCAGCAGTCTTGGTCATGCCGCTGCCTTAGACTTTGCCCGCTTCATTTGGTGGTGAAGTGAAATGTAATGTGAAATTTGGTTTTGCTTTGTGGTGACCCCGAGGAGTGAGGAACAAGCTATAAAATAAAAGTTGTCCACAAAAACAAGGAAAAGGGTTACCACTCTTGTAATTTGTGATTCAATTTATTGAGTGGATGTGTTGGGTCCACTGTGGAGTAAGAAAAGAGCGCCTCTTATTTCATTGCGCTTTTATCTCAATTGGCATTCATCTTGAGGATGCTCTACAGAACACCCCCTCTGCCAGGATTTGAAAATATACAATTGTACCTACTGTTGACACACCAAAAAGGTTCTAGTCGTTATGCTTTTGTGGAAAAATAATCAAGCTGTATGCGGTTCTGACCTAGCTTGTTATGATTGAAGTTTAGTATGTCCAAATAGATCGCCTTGCCTTATTGTTCAGCTAAAGCCTACTGCATTTCCTATAGTGTACTGACTCATACAGTATATAACTCTATTATGTTTCAGTTCTTTATTCTGATCCACTATTCTTGAATTTCTATGTGGCAGAGAAGTTACCACTTTGGAGATCCCCCCTAAGAACGCCTGCCACACCTTAGGATCTATCTCCTCCATTTCATCTGGGCCTTATGTTTGTGCAGATCTCCTGGATACCCTGCTTCATGAAATCATTGTTCTCATTAACTCATTCCATGACTTTGTTGCTTTTATTGGCACCTGCGGCTCTTAGCACGTTGCAGTCTCTTACTTTCCATCTATGTATACCTTCAGCTTCCCACCTCTCCACCTCGAACCAGATGGTCCCTATGTTCGCCCACATAGCAGAGGTTTCCGGCCCCTCCTTTTATCCAAATGCAAATGGCAGCTCAGTGATCCTTGCAAGAAAAGCTTATCCCTTCGCCGTTCAGTGACTCAAAATACTCCAGATACAATGTACTATTTGGGTTGCTCATATGGTTATCTGATCTTTCACCTATGAGGAGTACTGCCTCCTTGTCGATGCGTACACTGGTGCCAAAGTGAGGACCCCCAAACTCCCATGCAAGAACGAACTAGGCTTCACTTCTGGCATAGGCGTCCTTACGGCTCCGTTCAGCTCACCCAACTCACGCCTCCTCCTTTTCTCGAGGGCTTCCATGTTTGCGTGGCAGGTTGGAACAAACTCGTGGTCATCAGTACATCCTCTTGATCTTGATCGTGAACGCATCCATCAAATTGTGTCCTTGAAAGGTCGTATCTTTGTCATAGATGCTCTTATGGGACTTCACACCGTGCAAGTAACACCTCAGTTCAAGATGCAAAGAGTGGCAATTATGTGGCAGTCCCTGCAGGTCTTTCCTGGGAACCCATGGTTGGTGCCCTGTGGTGACATGCTTTATATGGTTGAGCTCTCGTTTCTCTTGTCTACCTCTGGCAAGTTGGATGGATTTTCTAGATTCTTTGAGGTCTTTCGCCTTGAATTGTCAGTGGAACCAGCTAAGTGGGTGAAGATGGAGAAGTTGGGAAATCAAGCTCTGTTTGTTAGCTATGATAAGAGGAATCCTGCATTTTCTTGCATGAACCCTGAAAGGTGGGGAGGGAAGAGCAACTGCATTTATGTTGCCAGGCTATTTCATGATGATCCCGATGAAACTTGGACTGCGGTGGAGCTTGGTCAATTAGTGTGGACCCACGACACAACTGACAGCATTATGTATGGTTCTACATTCCCGCCAGACTACAGTCATATAGGTAGCCTTTTGCTGTTTCCCAGTTTAGTTTATGGTGGTAGCCAGTGATCTTCGTTGCAGCCTAGCCTTCCTTGCAGGGTTTTGGCTACTCCTGCACAGGCCTGGCGAGTGCTTTATTAATCTTAATTTTAGTTACCAAGGTCAGAACGGTTTCTTGAGTTGGCAGCGGTTCATGTGTCAAAGTACACTTGGTATGTACTTGCAATTTGGTGAAGAAGTGAACATCGGAGTTGCATTTCCATTTGTCATTTGACGCCTGGCACCGGTACTGTAATGCTAAATGCAGTGGATGGTTTTGACAACATTTGCAGTTGATAATCTGTGTGCTATTTGGACCATTATATTGGTTTTCATAGTAATCAGCTCAAGTTATTGTCTACAGCATGTTTTTTTTTGGGGGTCTGCAAACATCAGAATAGCAACCATGCATGGCATGAAAACAAAACATCCATGCCCGGCAGATCATTCAAGAACCAGTCTTAATTATTTGCGATTTAATTTGCTGCAACACACACACGAGACTGTCGATCGGACACAGGATATATTCACGAGTTCAATTCAACTGGAGAAGGAAGGAAATTAGCAGCTGCGGCAATATAATCTCATGATCTCAGGCGGAGGAGGAGAGCAGGGCCACGAAACGATCCGCGAGGCTCCGGACGGTGGTGGGAGACACGGCGGAGTCGCCGCCGAGGTACCACTTCTGGATCATGGCCGCCACGTTGTGGTTGTCGACCCTCATCTTGGCTTCGTCCTTGCCCTCCGTCGCGAACGATATCTCTGCAGCACCAGGGGTGGCCGGGAAGTGGAAGGTGACGACGGAGCCGGGCTTGAAGTACTTGGCCTGGAAGAACTCCGAGACCTTCTCCAGGGTCTCCTCTTCGTCGTCGTCGTACTTGTCGGCGGCGACGAGGCGGTCGCGCACGGAGCTCTCGAGCTGCACGCCGTACTGCGAGCCCTTGATCTCCTTGATCACCACCACCCGGAACAGCTTCTCGACGGGAGCCGAGACCAGGGCCTGGAAGAAGGCCTCGTCTCCCAGCAGCTCGTCGGCCGATTTCCCCTTCCAGCTCTGCAGGTGATCCTTGAGCAGGACGTCGCCGGTGTTGTGGAGGTAGATGCCGATGGCGGTGTACTTGATCTGCAGGAAGTGGATCTCGATGTCCGTGATGCCTGCAACAATGGCAGGTGATGAGGCTCCATCTGTCAAGAGTCTGTTGAGCGGAGCAGAGGTAGTAGGTAGCAACGGCGATCATCGTGAACTGAACATACACATACCCGTAGCTAGAAGGGAGAGAGGATTGCCGACGGTGATCTCCGCCGGGAACGGGATGCCTTCCACGGTGATCGTCTCCGTCTCCGAGCCCACTGAGCATGTAACAACGGGCAAAAGGTTATTAGTACAATGAAATGCTATATATTGCAGAGTCTGTTCCTTGCTCTTAAGATTGCTCTTGGTTCATTTTTTTTTCAGAAAAAGAGATTGCCTGCTCTTGGGCAGCGGTAGGTAAATTGGAGAATATATAATATGATTATGATAGGAGAATGATGAAAATATAGGAAAAATGATCCGCTTACTTTTGCCTTGGGCACGTAGTGGTGACGACAGGTGATCGAGGAAACTGACGGAGGTAGAAGAAAGGCTTGAGCTTCTGGTTGTGCAGAGCTAGGGAGTTGTCCCGAGTCGAGAGCTAGGCAGCTAGGTGCATGCAGGAAGGAAGAGCAGGCAATTAAAAGAGTGTGAGCATGTATGGGTGCATTGGCAATTGCAGGTTTCTGTTGAATGATGGATGGATGGTGTTAGGTAGGAGGAGAGGCCGGGAACGATGGAAGCCGGGTGGCTGCCACCTAATTCGACTGATGCTACACTGATGCCATGCCACCTACAGCGGGCAGTGCAGTACTGCAGTGTGGTAGGTGTATGTTGTGGCTTGCAACCTATAGCTGTTCAACGCCAAGTTTTTTCCTTCTTTCTTTCTTCCCTGACAAAAGTCCAGCTCTGGTACATGTATACGTATTGTTTGAAATACTCGAGGTATGAGATTCATTGGCTCTGGTACAAAAGTCAGTACCGGTCGCTCTCACTAATCGGACGTGGATGCGTAGCCTGCGACGCATTTCCACAGACCAAGCACTGCGACAGTATTTGGAGCTTTGGACCCAATTGCAGCACTTCCATCTTACTGATGAGGTTGACACTATCTCCTGGAAATTCACGGCAACGGGTAACTACACGACCAAGTCCAACCTGCCCGAGCTTGCTTAAAAAATGGATTCACTGGCAAGTGATGGACGATCATGCGGTTGAGATGGAAATGCAACGTAACAGGGCAACAGATTGATGTGGTGAGCAGAGAGAGAGAGGATTACTGTATGTAACTGGTAATAACAGCACTGGGCGGAGGGGAAACATGCCACAGGGGACAAGCATGCACGCAGTGGTGTACTAGTGCAGGTCCCTTTCTGAAATTGAAACGCCGGCCGGCCTGTCCTAATGACCCAGTGATCTCATGTTAGAACGTCGCCGTCGCGGTCGACTTCCTCTAAACCTGGCCAAAATATTAGTACATTATTATACTAGTAGGCTAAAGCCGGCACTCTTTTCCGTTTCTTAGAAATGCATGTCATGGCCTGCAGTTTTTTGTTTGCATGGATAGTCTGGTCTGCCACTGCAAGGTATCATCCGATTCCGATTCCACGACTTGAAACATAGAGCTAGAGTAATATGGCCGGCCGCACGAACTGAACCCGCCAACTGAAGGGATGATAAAATTGCCAATGGTTTCCCCAGAGATATATATTATAAGGAAAAAAAACAAGGATGGTATTGCAGCACCAGCACATGAGAAAGGATCATGTACCGTTCAATATCTCTCTCTCTCTGGGCACGAGTCTTGATTTTTTTTTTTTTTTTTTTTTTGAGCTCATGTGCACTAGTCTTGATGCTCAGGGGAAAAAAAACTGTGAGAAACAAAAATTTCGTTGTGCCGTCTTCCCAGCCAGCACGACGTTGAGCTCATGTGCACTAGTCAGTCTTGATGCTCAGGAGAACTTTGGGCCCAACGATACTACGTTGGGCTACAAAGTCTAACGGGCTCATGACAGGTCGGCCCAATCACTCAGGCTCCAGCAAAGCAGCTGCAGGAGCAGCACGCCGGCCGGCGGCCGGCAGCCGCATCCCCTTGCTCTGCTTTCCCGTTCCACCCCTTATCACAACATCCACCACCTGCGTGGCCTGCCTGCGCAGGAAGCAGCCAGCAAGGAATGGCCTCCCTCCGCCACCTCGCCGCCGGCCCCGCCTGCCACCGTCACCGCGGCGTCGCGGCGGCCACCGCCTCCCTCCACCTCCGCCGCCTGCCCTCCTGCTCCCGCTCCCGCCACTTCACCCGTAACTAACTGCTGCGCCCCTCTCTCCTCTCAACCCACATCATTTACTTGTTCTGCTACTTACGATTCAGAATTCAGAGTACCCGATGTTTGCCTTCGTTTCTCGCTGGCAGTGGCAGCTTAATGAACTGCTTTCCTTGCAGGGATTTATGCGATCTCCAGCAATGACATCAGGGTTGGCACCAACGTAGAGGTCGACGGCGCGCCATGGAAAGTTCTAGGTGACAAACATTTCTCACTAGTAGCGCGCGCATTTCTTTCTTTGATTGCTGGGCAGCTAGACCAGACAATGTGGTACATGATATCTTGTTAGTCTTCCTCGGCTGCTCTTGAAGGGCACGCAACAGTCATTGTGTACTTATACTAGCATAATCTGTGGAAACTTATCAACCCCATGTACTCGTTTCTCAATGATTAATAGTTTGTTTGCTTAGCGCTAGAATTCCTAGAGAGGGAAAATAAAGGTGCTTCCTTTGTAAACACAAATCTGTATAGAAGAGTATTTATGCTGTAGCCTTAGCCGCTGCCACGCAATGCCTATCATTTTTACGGGAAATATAATTCCTCCTCTCCATCCAACAACAGAGTTTCTCCACGTCAAGCCTGGAAAAGGTGCTGCTTTTGTCAGGACAAAAATGCGCAATTATGTCACCGGCAACACAGTTGAGAAAACCTTTCGGGCTGGAAGTACGGTAATCTCACCTCAAACTCACATCTTCAGAATTCAGGCTACAGTTTAACAGTTCTTCTTATTTTCACATGATTGTACATCTTTTTCTTCCTTCAAAAGACTGCTGATACACATGATTTAGCTTAGTAAACAAAACTCTTGCTTTTATTATTTTCTGTAATTTCTGAAAGTACACAATGTTTTATGTTCATTATGTCTGAATGTTTTTCATTTATGCAACAACTAATAGTGGCTTCTCGTTGAATTTCAGCTGCAGGAACCATCCCTTTCAAAGGAAACCAAGCAATTCACCTACAAGGATGGTTCCCAGTTTGTGTTCATGGATCTGGTATATGCTTCACTTCTTGCCCAAATAATTGTGAAAATACCTGCCACTGCAAGATTGTTTTTTAGAAGTAAGCTTTATGTTTAGATAATTTTCTAGGGAATTCTTGTGTATTACCTTAAGTTAGTACTCCCTCCGGTCATGAATACTTGACGTTTCAGACCAAAGAAATGAACTAGCAGTAGGCAAAATATTGTTGTCTGAACGCCATATACTCATATATTAACGTCCGGAGGTAGTATTAAACTATTCACCCAATTCTTTTCAATGAAAAGATACACTGCAGTGAGTCAGTGACCAACCACTGATTGGTACTGCAGTGACCAACCACTTGCCATCCCCTTTTAGTTTCCTCCAGAATTTGTCCTGCTTCAACTTCAACATCCCAAGGCACCCTTTTCTTAGAACACTTTTTCTACCATTATACTTGCTTGAAAACCCACTGTGAATTGGCTTCTATAGGAATTGTTGAAGCAATTCAGCATCATTTGTTTTATCAAAGGCAACTCCAAAATGTCATGTAAGAAGTTCGAGTAAAGGTAAAGGAATCAGAACTGTTGGCACAATGGTCGATCTCAATTTCCTGTTCAATAAAAGGTGTTCTGGTTTTCTCTTTCCGGAATGCTTGATGTCTGACTGTAAACTAGCACTTTCTGAACCCCTTGCTATACCAGAATCGATTATAAATTCAGACTTAAGATCCTGGTATATATAAACGATTCTATTAATATCTTACGATGCTCTTGTTAATTGTCCTTTCCAGACAACATTTGAAGAAAGCCGGTTAAATGAAGCAGATGTCGGTGACAAGCAAAAATGGCTGAAAGAGGGAATGGACTGCAATTTGTTGTACTGGAATGGGAAGGTATTTCCAATTTTGTTTGTCAGATTATTTGCCATTCAATTGACACATTCTTATAATTTTCTATTGAACTAGGGGGAATAATATGTTAATGATAGTATGGTATGTTCTTACGCAGCAAAATATGCTTGCCATTAACTGTGACAGTTTTGTAGATCATTGATTTCGATCTGCCAATCACCGTGAGGCTGACTGTGACTGATACTGACCCCGGGGCAAGTGACAGTGCACAAGGTACACAATCCTCTAATATCAAGTGTGCTTCTGCAAGAACTGCCTGCAATTGTTTAACCAACTATGGTGTTAACCAAAGTAACCACATACAATCTAGCTATGAAGGGCACACCATTACGGCAACCATTTCTTTTCTGATGGAAGTTTGACATTACCGTAACTAGGAATCATATTGTTACTGTATTTTGTAGGAGGAACCAAGCCCGCAACCCTGGAAACTGGAGCTGTTGTCACGGTTCCCTCTTTTGTGAACGTAGGCGATGACATCCTAGTTGATTCAAGAACCGGACAGTACATGAACAGAGCATAGGGTGGTTGAAGGGCTTGAAAAGGATTGTGGATTCGAAGAGAGTACTTTTTTGTTCGGCCATTTTAGTCCCATTCACATTTCCGTTGCATGTGGATTCTTTGGCTACACACAAACGAAACGTCATGTTCAAACTCCTGACTATAAATATAGCTGATTAACTGTGATCCAAAACATAAGTAAAACACACGTTCACTTTTACCGATTCCCGCTCAATCAATCATGTCTTGCAGGGAGCGGTACGCCTTTCTGTTATACACCAGCCTCAAGTATCACGCACGTATGGGTCCAGCCCCTTGCTCTTACAACACACAATCTCCCATTCAGTGGATTAGCCATCACGAATAAAACAATGGACGGGAGGCGCAGTTTTCTGTTTGTTGGCACTCGAATCCCTCGACCACAAACATGGCTGAACACCAGCCACGCCTGTCTTCCATCACCTTTATTGGTACTAAACGAAGGGATGGCAATTATTAGCAGTACTAAACAAGACCAAGTCACGGTACAGCCTAAGCCTAAACCAGAAAGCACGGGTACAAAACAGTCAAGAAATTTACAAGAGGATCTCGCTTTGCATGCTAAACAGAAGGTCGTTACAGTTATGCACACCTAACTCCAAGTGTATATAAGCTGGATCTTGTTTCGGTTTTGTCTCATAACATTTGCATCCTCACATCTCAATATGATGAGAATGACTCTGAACATCTCCTTGGTTGTCCAGAGGCATGTACTGAGCCATGATTGCACGGATCTCTGAGTCCATATACCTCTGTAGGCACAGACAATGCAAAAACAGAATTAGACGCCACCCTAGAGTTGTCAAAAAAAAAAAATAATGAACCTAGAAACATCAACAGATGAAATCTGCTCCTCTTACCCGGATCCTGTACTTGTAAACTGCATATCCTGCAATTCCTGCCGCCACAAGGCCAAAGAAGATGACCCACAAGAAGCCCCAGCCTGTTTCTGTTGCTCCATTTTTGCCTGAGTACAGCAAATGTGGAATCAGCATCACTTGAGTGTAAAGTTCATGTATCATGTCTAGATGCAGCATATGTTGCTACTTTGAGCTTTCAACTGTCGAGCAAAAATCTAAAATTATTATTCATGTGCCTCCAATAGGCAAGCTAGCTAGCTACTTCTGCTAACTTATGACCTTAAGTCTCACTAGTAAACTAATTCAACATAAAAGTGTAATAAGCTCAAAGTGTACACGTATGAGGGCTACATACTTATGCATGTATCATGCTCCTTCATGTAAAGCAAGCCTCCGCTGCAGCCGCACTCATAGCTTCCCCATGTGTTCTTGCATTTGCATTCTTTGCATTGACATGCAGTCCTTTCCTTGCATTCATCAATATCTGTCACAAAATATTTCACATCAGCATCAACAGAAAGTGGGAACAGGTCAACAGCAAAAGCCACTTCTGAAGTGTATATATGTGATATGTCCATTACACCAGAAGCTGTGGAGAACATGCAAGCACTTCTAAAAGCTAGACCTCAGGAAAACTTACCTTCACATTTGTGCTTGCCATCACCCTTGAACCCATCCGGGCATTTACAGCCATCATCCTGCAGATTTCAGACACCACAACTAAAATTCCAGTCTTCAAAGCATTTTTTTTATCAGAAACAGGACAGGGTCTTGCTAACAATATGGCAGTTTTGAGGGCAGCAAAAGAGCAAAAAAGACCCTTACAGTGCAGGCAGAGTATGTCCGGCCGTTCCTGGTCTCTTTCCAACACCCTCCGTTGTTAATTTCACATCGCCCAGATCCAGAAGCTACAATAACAAAAGCACATGTTATAATTCAGAAGACTCTAGTGAGAACTATTGATCTCAGCAATCTTACTATGTTATCCAATACTCTTAACATATAAGAAAAGAAAAAGGCAAAAGACGAATCCTGATGCCTTGTAGCGTACCTTCACAATGAGTATAGCCATCACCAACAAATTTTACTCCTTTCACAACCGGACATTCACAAACTCTTCCACGGAAAGTATCCTGCATATTCACCGAACAATTATGATATCCATAAGCTAAACAGAACAAATATCTGATAAACCAAATTTTCAAGAAAAAACTAACACCACAGGAAGTACCTTGCAAGCAGTGATGTTAGCAGCCTTATCTTGCCAACAGCCACCATTGTTCTCTAGGCACTCATTTGTTTGTATATCTAAGGTTAAAAAAACATTAATTATATAACAGCATGCTACATACAAGTTACACTTAGTGAAGTAAACATGGAAAAACTATGGGAATCAATGCACCAACCTTCACTCAAGCAAACAGCTGGCTCAGTGGTTTCTCGAAAACCAGCACAAAGTGCTTTTAGAACTGCTCCCTTGTCAAGCTTCCCTGAGAAATATAGATTAAGAAAAGTTCATCTGGTAATATCAACACACATTTTATCGTGATTTACAGGATAGCACACATACCTCTATATTGTCTATTGTTGATTACCAGGGTTGGTAAGATGGTAACATCACCACGAGAGCCCTTGCCAATCTATACAAAGTGGTGGATGATGTATTCAGATCAATAATAGAATGTACAGAAAAGATCACACATGCATGTTGAAGTACTAACCTGTGCATCTTGTTCAGCTTTCAGAACAGGGTTTTCTTCATCAGCATCTGGATCACCAATACATTTATCTATTGCCTTATGGTCAAGGCCTGTAAATTATAAACAAGTTCAGTATAAAAACTGCACCTTGCCACAGAACATAGAGAAACATATTCAGATACAACATACCAAGTGACTTGATAACTCCATCAGCGCACTCCTTGGTGTACTTCTTTTCCTTCATCGGGCATCGGATCGCAAAATCAGTAACATAGTCCCACCATAACCAAGGTTTCTTGTGCTCCTTAGCAACCTTAAACACACAAACTTGGCGCAAATTCTGGACCACCACATCTTTCCCATCATATCCTTTGCTAAAATCCTGTTCTGGGTCAGGTGCACAGTATCTCCCGTGATTGATGCACTGGGACTTGCACTGCTTGCTCAGAATGAAGGCCTCTGGGCAATACCAGGTAATGTAGTGAGGAGTGAATTCCGTGTAGCCCTTCTTCTCAAGTACCTGTGCTGCTCCTTTGAAGCTCTTGACAAAATCAATCTGGCTATCGCATTTTGGACCACATTCATCATTGCTGTTTGTCCAGAATTCATACTCAACACGCTCATCAGGATGGGGCAGGGCCTCCCTCCAATCCAAATTCACATTGACCATGTCACCGTTATCGATTGCCTTCTTGAGCCTATCCCCAAAGCTCTTGGTTATTAGTGCTGAAGGTATAGTGATGTTCTCTAAGTACTCTGCCCTCCCACTCTCCTCAGGGGTGTCCATTGTAATTAGAGGTTCATCCTTGTCATCAGCAACAAGGATTGCTGCTGCTCCTGCGTTCTGTGCATTCCATGCCTTCTTTGTGAAGTAGCAATCTGAGCACAACAAAACCGCCTACGTTATGCATTTAACTAAGCAGGTACAGTGCAATGCAGCATCTTAGAACAGACAAAAAGGAGTGTTAAATAAACAGCAAATTGGTTGGAAAATAAAACGAATGTAACACCACAGAAAGGTAAAAAAGACAAGACAGTGACATAACTACTGCAAAATGCAAGAGTAATGGGCTGTAAACACTAAAATTTAAGTTCCCTTGCTGCGCACATCAAGCCATAGATTTGGTCTTGTATTGAACTGGGTCAACGAATTACTTAACCACATCATCACATGACAAGATCTAATATTCAGCACTCACCAAACTAAAGACCACACGACTAAAAAAAGAATTGCCCACTTGTGGTCAACCTTTCAACTTCAGTCTATTACAATCGAACTAGCGAGTCCTGTAAAGCGTTCTAGGTAACAGCCGAAATAAGGTCAAGCACGGATGACCAAACAGATACCAACTAGACTATCAAATCCAACGAGCCGGAGCAGAAAAAGACCTTGCTCAGTAAAATTGCAAGTCCACACACGAATGACCTAACAGAGACCAAATGCTAATACCACAATCGCAAGGGGAAGAAGAGGAATCTTGTTGTAATTTGTTCACCTCCCCTGTCGACGAGCAGGAAAGTGGGGAAAGACCCCGGCTTGGCCTTGTAGGAGATGTCGAAATCGTCGAAGCTCTTGCAGGCCTTCTTGTTGGCCTTGGGGTAGGCAACGAAGCCGACCATGGTGCCGCCGTACTGGGGCACGCCGAAGTTGCCAATGGCGCACTCGTAGGTGCCCTTGAGGTCATCCGGCGCCGTCACCTTGAGGCTGTTCTTCTCCACCACGAACCTCCCGTGGCAGCAGCCCAGCAGGAACGCCGCCCACACCAGCAACCGCAGCATCGCGCCGCCGGATCGGAACCCCATGCTCCGATCCACTGCCGGACTTTGCAATTGGCGAAAAGCAGCTGGGGATTGGACTGATATCTGAGGTCCGATTGAAGAAAGATAAGATCAATCTTGCGGCTGTGCGGGCGACAAAAGAAAGGCCCGAAAACGGTGGAGGAGAGCGGAAAGATTGGAATTTGACGGCCGCAGTGGAGGGCGTTGGAGAGAGTTCTACACTAGTCGGATGGAGGAGTTGGAGTGGGAGAGATTTTTCGTTTCAGGGTCAGGGGGGTTTGGTTTGGGAGAGCCGGAGAGGAGAGTGGGCGGTGTAGTGTAGAAGCCTCGTGGTGAACCAGAATCAGAACAACACGTGACCAAACGGCCAAACCCAACTCTGCAAGAAACATGAACTCTAGAAAATCAATCTAAAGTGCCATGTGAGTGAAAAAAGTTTGGGGCATTGGTGTTTTTACCCCTATTTTGCAATGTAATTGTGATTTTGCCCTTATTTTTTTAACTTTGTGATTTTGCCCTTTACTATTCACAAGTCAATGCGATTTTGTCCCTAGTCAACGATCAAAACAAGGGCAAATTCGCAAAGAATAAGGGCAAAATCACAAAGACTTGTAAATATCTAAGGGCAAAATCACAAAGTTAAAAAAACAGGGGCAAAATCACAATTGCACTTCAAAATAGAGGCAAGAACGCAAAAAATCCAAAAAGTTTATATCACCTTATACACTTGTATTGTAAATTCATAAGTGTGAGATTAGTAGCAGTAATTGCTGAACTTTCTCTTTCACACGAGATGGAAAAAGGCGAAGGACAGGGGTTCCTACAATTCACTATTGGTAGTTGCCAGTTGCAAACTTCACCAAAATATGTTTACCTTGAATTTTTGTAAAAGAAAACACTATGGGAATCTCCGAATCGTTTGTTTCACAATTGTCATTTTTATTGCATGGCATTAAAATTTTCATGGAAAATCGATTAAACAGCATCGACACATTATTTGTTTTTTTGGAACGTCGACACGTTATATGTGTGCCATCCTAAGGGCATGTTTAAACTTATTCACCAATTTTTTTCACCGGTCACATCAAAAGAAATCTTATATGTATAAAAAATTAAACGTGTGTTAATGACAAAACACATTCCATAACCTTGGGTAAATTTGCGAGACGAATCTAATAATCCTAATTAGGCCATGATTTGCAACAGTGATGCTACAATAATCATCCGCTAATTATACACTAATTATGAATTAATTATACTCATTAGATTTATTTCACGATTTTTAGGCGAGATCTGTAATTAACTTTATTACTAGTCTACGTTTATCACTACTAAATTTGTAAGATTCTTTTGCCTAATCTTTTTATCAAAATTTTTCACAAGATTTAAACAGACCCCTAAATGCTAGGGGGAATTCCCTGTATGGCCCTCACAAAGTTCATGCTTCCTTATCTGGCCCTCAAAGTTCCATTTTTACCTATCTGGCCCTCACCGAAATTTGGATGCCTCATTTGGCCTTACCGTTAGATTGGGTGTTAAGTGGCACATGAAAAGACAATATTACCCTGGAATAAACTGCAGCATGTGTGCTATATTACCCCTGTTAAGTGGCACACGTTTGATCAAAAAAACATCAGTCAAGCAAGGAAAAAAAACTGCAGCATGTGTGCTATATATTTTCAATATAATTCAACAATCTGGACACATAAATAGAATATATGAATATATAGTAGCACATTTTGAACCAAATTCTGCTCATTTCAGCATGTCTTACACATGAACATAACAGACTTTAACACCA
Source organism: Urochloa ruziziensis (assembly GCA_015476505.1). Classification (NCBI taxonomy): domain Eukaryota; kingdom Viridiplantae; phylum Streptophyta; class Magnoliopsida; order Poales; family Poaceae; genus Urochloa; species Urochloa ruziziensis. The sequence continues at coordinate 20,656,239 of CM027121.1, forward strand.
CAAATAAGTTCAAATACATCAAGTTTACAAACAGATCACAAATAGGTTCACATAGAGTGCTTTCCTGACATACATGTTCATAAACAACAACAAATTCACAAAATGAGCCTCCTTTTACTTCTAGTGCTCATAGCAGGATTAGAAGGATCATTTTTTTTGCTTCTTGTGCCCATTGCAGGGCTGTCAAATAACATAGCCAAGTTTGTTCCTTTCTTTGTTGTCTTCTTCTTCACTTTGGGCTTTGATTTTTTTGCCTTTTCTTTAGCTAGCTTCTTCCCTGTAGCCTTGGTAGCAGGTAGAGGTTGAGTTATGCTCCCAGATGATCTGTACATGTACATGCATCAAAATTGGGAAAAAAAATCAGAACCATGGCAATTTGAAAAGAAAGGGCAATTCTCAACTTTAAGCCTATATTACCTTCTTGAGCCTGCAGATTCTGATGTAGCTTTGCCTTTTTTCATAGTGGTAGGTTCTACTATTTGTGTACTGGTGAGAAGAAATTCAATCAGCAAGTGAACACATTACTATGAGCATAAACACATTATGTTAAAGTGTAAACCTTGGTGGGAAAGACATAGAGGAAGCCGGTGCATCATCACCAAAAGGGACTATGCTTTCCTGTGTTAATGCTTTGGTGGTTTTTGCCTTCTTCTTTGGCAGCCCTCTACATGAGCATAAAAGGCAAGTGTATTAATTTTAAGAAACAAGGAAAGAAAATGCACTAGCATACACAATAATGTACCTCACTTCCATCATGGCTGCAATGTCTTCTGGATTGCCCTTCTTGCAAGTGTGCCAATGATGACCATAGCCAGTGCAAATAGGACATTTATGCTGTTTTGTAGTCCCTTTCTTCTCTGTACAACCTTTGTACCTCTCTTTTTTCCTCCTACCAGCCGTAGCTTTTAACAGTGGTGGATACATGAAAAAGCCATGACTAGATTTAGGCCATTGTGACTTGTCTTCCATAGCTGGGATCAGTAGACCGTAAGCAGCTCTAAATTTCTCGATAGAGTAATACATGTCCACATATTTGTCTAGAGGTGCATTACTAAGTGAGGTTATGAATGCTATAGCATGCTTGCAAGGAATGCCAGAAACTTGCCATTGTCTACATGAACATGTCTTGTCATGCAAGTTTACCACAAACCTAAAGCCACTCCCTCCCAATGCAGTCACTTCAGCTACTTCTTCTGAGCATTCTACCACCTCCAAGGCTAGCTCCCTGCTCTTCTCATTCAAATTCTTAATAATGTGTGGCAAGATCAATCCTTCAAACTGTTTAGAGATTTTCCTCCTATGGTTCCACTTCACTATAAGCAGTTGCCTAAGCTTGTCAAGTAAGTCATCCAAATTCATGGACTTATGATCCTTGATCCAGTTGTTGAAGCACTCAGCCAAGTTGTTGGTCACATAATCTACCTTGGATATGGTTGAGAACTGACTCCTAGTCCACAACCGAGTGTGATTAGTCCTTAGATATGTTGTTGCAGCAGCCTTGGCTAGTTCCATTGCAGCCCAATGCTTCTCAAATAGGTAAGGGTTCCAGGAGTAAGCTGCTGGCCAAAGGTGGTCATCAAACACTTGGCCAGTAAACTTTTTCTTGAAGTTGGTCACTAAATGGTGCATACATTCCCTATGCTCTACTTCAGGGTAGACACCTTTTACCCCAGCCATCACTGCTTGTCCTGCATCTGTGCATATAGATAACCCCCTAGGTGAACCAATAGCCTCTTTAACCCTTTGCATGAACCAAATCCAATTATCATTAGTTTCAGAATCAAAGACCCCAACACATACTGGATACATCCAATTGTGGCCATCAATAGCACAAGCACTAGCTAGCTGCCCCTTGAACTTGCCTGTCAAGAAAGTGCTATCCACTGCCAAGTATGGCCTACAACCATTCAAGAACCCCTCTATGCAAGGTTTCAAAGCAAAGAACAATCTTCTAAACCTAATCTTGCCATTGATAGTGTGATGATCAATAATTACCAAACTGCCAGGGCAACATAGATCAATTTGTTCCTTCAACCTAAACAAATTGTCAAAGCTACTATCCCAATCACCATAGAGATGTCTGAGTGCTAGCTCCTTACCCATATAAACTCTCTTGTAAGGTATCTTCACCTTGTAGTTCTCCTTAAGCTTCTTTTGCAGATCCTCTGCTCCCAAGCCTGAATCATCAATGAGCCAATCCTTCACCTTCTCACATATCCATTGTTTTGTCGCATTCTTCACCTTCTTACTCCTCCTGGTGCTAGTACAGCAATGAGCAAATTGGTTATTTCTCACCTACAAAAATCAAACAGCAAAGTTAGTACCATATGGAATTAAAAAAAAGCAAAAAGAACAAAGGAAAAACATTAAAATTACCACAACAGTGCAGCTGCCCTTCTTTGCTGATGCATGTAGCCTCCAGGGACACTTCTGTTCATCCCTTCTTGCACAATATACTGTAAATCTCCATGGTGCACTCTTCACAATATTAAATTCAAACTCATTTTTGATTGCATGTTGAGATAGTGCCACCTTGAATTCTTTCATGTTGGGATAACTAGAGCCTACTGTCATTGGGGGATTTTTCTTGTCATATTCTACTTGACTCTCAGGAGGTTGTCCAACAAACTCTCCAACCTCCTCCTCCTCCTCCTCCTCATCCATCTCTTCCTCCTCCTCCTCCTCCTCCTCCTCTTCATCCCCCGCATCATCATCACCAACCTCGGGAGCAACGACAACATCCAAAGCAACTGCAGGTACAATGTTCAAGTACAGACCCTCCTCATCTACACCAACATGTTCATTCTCAGGCAGTGGGTTTTGTAGATAAGTGTCCTCATCTGATTCAGTGCTGCTAGGCTTGGTTGTATTACTAGCATAACCTTCCCACTCAGTGATGGGTTGAAATAACTCTGACGGGTCAGTGTATGAAATCCACATGTGCACAACCTTAGTGTTACTATATTTTTCAAACATACACATCAACTCTTGATCTGTTCTAAGTATTGGGAAGGTTTTCGATTCATCATTGTAGTACTGAAGATGTGGTACTTCTAGATAACCCGGTGGGAACTGGTTCACAATTTTATTAATCAAACCGCTCAAGCTTGTTGTGCCAGAATCAATATCCATGTCAAAAGAATAGCAACTATCTGGTCTGACCTTTTTCTTGTTGCCCAAAAGTTTAACTTTTAGCACAAAACTAGATTTTGGATCCATCCTATGTGTAAAAATGAGATCATATAAGCATAAGCAACAACATGGCATCTTCTAATCCATTGAAAAATTAATTATGCAGTACTCACCCTCGGGCTTCAAGCGATTCCGGGGTGCAGCCTTCCTGCGATGCATCCTGCGACGGGGACAGCCTCCCGCGCGGCTGGCCGTGCGCCGCTGAGGCCATGTCTTCTCGGCGGTGGCCTCCCGTGGCCTCCCGCGTGCGGCCTCGGGCGTGGCCCCTGGCCCCCCGACGCTCGCTGCCTTGGCGCCCTGGCGCCGGCGGCGGGCCTCCCGTGGCCTCCCGCGTGCGGCCTCGGGCGCGGCCCCTGGCCCCCCCGACGCTCGCCGCCCTGGCGCCGGCGGCGGGCCTCCCGCGTGCGGCCTCGGGCGCGGCCCCTGGCCCCCCGATGCTCGCCGCCCTGGCGCCCTGACGCTGGTGCCCGCCGGCCCCCAACGCCCGCCGCCCTGCTCCCCACCCGACGGGCGCCGCCTCCTGGATCTAGGTCACGAGAGGGAGTTGTGGTGGGCAAGAAAGAACGTCTGTGGAGAGAGAGAACAGAGGGGCATTTTGACCCACGAAAGAAAAGTTAACGGTGGATAGATGTAAATTTTAACAGAGGGTGAACGTAAGGCCAAATGAGGCATCCAAATTTCGATGAGGGCCAGATAGGTAAAAATGAAACTTTGAGGGCCAAATAAGGAAGCATGAACTTTGTGAGGGCCATACAGGGAATTCTCTCTAAATGCTACTGAGGCCCTATCTAAAAAAATGCTAAGCTTTCAAAAAAAAAAAAAAATGCTACTGAGGAGGCCTGGCGACACGTTTTTGGGCCTTTTCTCCAACCGCACGACCTGCTAACTCCCAAGTTCATCAGGCCCATGAGGTAGGTTCCCCCAACAAATTTATTCGGTAGAAAATATTTAGACTACTATTTCTTTTCATCTCGATTTGGTCCAGCACGCAAAGTTATGAAAACCTGAAGTAGTACAACTTAGTAGGGGACAACCTAATCATGCTTGGAAGCATAATATTTTAAATAAAAATTAAATAAAGTTTCAGTTTGTAGTATTTAAGGAAGGTTTTGAGTGTTTGAAGTGATGAACACCTATTTTTTCAATCAAAAAAAATAGTTTTGATTTAATTAGCTATTTTATTCATTGGTATTTAGTTTTTAGGTGTGCACAATAATGAATGGAGTGGGTCTTTGCTTGTGAACAAGAGTGGCGGAGGGGGCACAATAGTTTGTAGGCTGCCGCAATCCACCATGGTTCCGGGAAAAAAAAAACACGGAAACAGCTCGCTTATGTTTATGTGCAGAGACACACTAAGCCACACAAGATTTTTTTTGCCTATTTGAACTGGCTGAGCCCGTTACATCTCACTTGGCGCTCAGCCATGCATGGCCCACTTTTGATTCGGACACGGGACATCGGACATGCTACAAGTTACAACAGTAGTTTTGCAATCCTGACATCAGGAATGATGCTTGGGTTTGACGTCAGATGGTGTTTGCCATGCTTACGTGCGCGGTCAAAGTTGCAACTCCAATCAGAGACTTGGCGGATCCGTCACTAGTAGAACTTGAAGCTGTCGCACAGGAGGGAAAGCTCCTCGTAGAGAAGGTCGTATCCAGGTGATGCTTCCACCGCCGCCGCCATGTGCGCCATGTCCAATACAGGAAATTCATCGCAGCAGGACTCGGCGCCGGAGATGCAAGAACTAGTTGTTGTCGACGACGTTGCGGCGCCGCAGGGCTGCTGCATGCTGACAGGTAATGATGATGGCTCTTGTTGGGACGGCGGCATCGTTTGATCGAAAGGATCATGAAGGGCAGAATAATAAGCTTGGACGGCAAGAGTATTAGGAGGCAGCACTGGTGGTTCTAGCTTGATGTTCATGAAGGGCAGAATAAGCTTGCCGTTGTTGCAAGTATGCTTGTTGTTGTAGGTGACTTGGAACACGGGAGGGTCGCTGCTGCTATCCTTCTGCTGGACGTGCTTTGTGGCCAGGCAGCCTGCGTCATCCTTGTAGCTGCACCTGAAGTAGCTCCTCGTGTAGCTGGTGCCGTTGATCTTCTTCTCGCCGTACTTTCTCCACTCGTAGCCGTCCTCGTAAGGAACGGTGGTAAAGTCATGATGATGATGATGCTTTATTATTCCCTTCCATCACTGACGATCTGCTGCAGATATATAGTCGTTCAATTACAATCTGAATAATATATAGACAGATTATACATTGATTTCAGAAAGAAAGCTATACAATTAACATGCATGCTCACTGCTAATGACTGACCTCCGTTTTTTGGGTCTTCTCTCCGTCGGGGTCGCTATTGCTTCGGAGTCGGCAGATGCTGATGGGCTGCGCGGCGACTCAGCTTTGACGACGACGCTGCTTGTTATTGGTTGCTGCTGCTTCATGACGGAGAGGGCTACGCTGAGCGCTCGAAGCGCGTCGCTGAGAAGGCTCTGCGCCAGCTGCTGATGGGAGGAGGAGTAGTGATGATGGACCTGCAGGAGAGGCTGCTGGATCTTGATGCGCTCGTACACCTGCGCCACCTCCGCCACCGCGCGCTCGCGCTCATCCGCCGCCGCCGGCATACTCCAAGCAGCGGCCATGCGCGCGGTTGCTGATGTGTATCAATCAGCTCGCTGTGTGCTGATGTGTTGTGGCAGCCGTTACCGATCGAGCTCGGCGACTGCTGCTTATATATGCACTTCAGGACAGCAGGTGCAGCACAGCACGGTCTCAGTTTCAGTGGACCCACCAGACACGATCGAGACCGAGCAGAGACGCGTGTGGAAAGCAAGTGGAATTCGACAGGTGATGCACAAGCAAGCAAGGAGCAGGTGAGCTCGATCACTATACTGCTAGTATAAGATAACTGAAGGTGTGGGATGATCAGGGCACTAATCCAAGAAGATCGAAGATGCTTGGAATGAGGCTCGCAACCTTTTCTAAGCTTTCTTTCCCGATCGAGCTTGATTAATACACGCGCGCACACACAGTGTGAGAGTCAGTGACGACACAAGTTCAGTCCTAAACTAGGGTTTTCATTCCCTCGACAGAGTTGACGACGCGTATACGCAGTCAAGGGGAGAAAAAAAAGGACAAGCCAAAAATCTGAACCGCATCAGAAACCAACGTTTCAACTAATACCGCATGACAACCCCTGCGCACGCATGCAGACAAGAAGAGAGTCAGAGTCAGATGGTCAAGCTGCTGCGTGCCGCTCGTCATCGGGATAGTCTATTAATTTTAACTGATTTGAGTTGATTTAATATTATTTTGTGAGGGAGTTAAATCGGCTAGGCTGGGTGCACCGGCGGAGCTAGACTCAAATAATAGCAGGGTCCAGCCTACAGAAACAACCACTAAATATCAATCTACAGTGCCAAAGTTACTGTTTATTTAGTGGAGATTTCCTTGAGCAGGGGGCGATCGCCCAGGTTCGCCTCAACGTAGCTCCGTCCCTGCTGGGGTGATAAGCCAAGCGAATAGTCATCTTAGGTGCTGCTTAGCCTGGGCTAATACAACTTGCCATTAACAAACTTGCATTGCAGCAACCGTCCATGTGCCCGGACATTACATTAATAATACTCCATCCGTATAAGAAATAGATGATGTTTTGGACAACGACACGATCTTCGAAATGTAACTTTGACTTCTTATTTTTACAAAAACATTTATTAAAAAATGATATATGTATACTTTTCTAAAAAATACTTCTCAAGACAAATCTACTCATATGGTTTTCACATTTTCAAACTCAACGATTTAAAAGTTATTCGTGATTTATATTCTCAATGTTTGACTAAAATCTTGTCCTAAACATCATCTAATACCAATATGGAGGGACTATTGTACAAGATTAGTATAATCAGACACGTGTTGTACGTTGTACAAGCTTAAGAATACATAGTGCGTCTGACCAGACCAGGTTGCAGGAATGTAGCAATCAAAGTAGCGATCATGATGATGATGTACGTTATTTAATCTATACTGCATCATGTATTAGATTGTTGCAAGCTAGCAGCCAATTCTGTCACGTGCGTGTCACTATTGTCCCTTTACACAGTGCAGTGAAAGAAAAGTACTCCTACCCATTTACACACAAGCAGTTTTAGTTTCACCCATTTGAAAGTAGACAACTAATATTTTGCACGACGATCAAGATTTACCCCAAGCAACAAAGAATTATTGGATCGTAATGCCAACGTTAGGGTAAGCACGTCATGCATGCCAACGTAAGTGACGAGAGAAATTAAAGAGCAACCAATATATACAATAATGTTGTTGACGGTAAAAGGCAGTCTAAAATGCAACGACTGAAACGAGAGAGCACACGCGACGTGGACGTGACGCCCCCACATACAGGATCCATCCTTGCTAGCTAGATTTGCCTTTGCACCTTTTCCCCCCATTATATTCTTTCATCATGCATATGTGTGTGTATATATATATATATATATATATATATATATATATATATATATATATGTTGTTGCCGTTTGTCGTCGTCTGTCGTTTATATATAATCTGTGCATTTGTCTTTCCACACGCAGAGCATATACAATACATATTAGCGCGTAATTTCACTACGTCGTACTGCTTTCTCTAAAGAGGCTGGATGAGTAGTACAGCACTTGTGTACTTTTCCGTGCAGAGTATTCAACTTATTAACTCTCATGATGATTTAATTTTGCTTCTGATCGATTTCCCTCCCGGAAATAATTTTCGGTTTCACCTCTTCGTTCCAAAAACTGTATTTCAGTTTGCTTTATTTATCATGTCAAGCTTCGCTGTTTGATTCTTCAAGCATATCAACTAAACCGTAGAGGACGGAAATTTCCATTATCTAAAATATCAACTAAATTATTTATATTTCATATTGTGTGCATTGACATACTATAATTAAACTCCCAGAAATGAGTATAATTCATTGCCCAAGTTCGTGTGCACACATGCGCTACATAAAAGCTGATCATCACTTCCTTTGATGAAAGGAAAACTTTCAGGTAGAGAGCAGATCGACCTAGATAGATACTACATAGCTAGTGGGAGATAAAAACTAATTAGGGTTGCTTAATTTCTATAGCCACGCACACTAGCGTATGTCCTCTGATCGTGGCGCAGTGTGCGTTCACACGGGAAAGTGAGACTGTCCTATCACGTCCTGCATTGCTGCATGAGCGAAGAAATGGCACGGACAAGACCTCAATGACTGACTAGGATTCATGCATTTTCACTCAAGAATAGACGACCGCAAGAAAGAGTGGTCTTCTGAAATCCGCGATATATGAAAACCTTTCCTGTATTTAGCCCAGTCCACGAAAACTCTCTCCCGTTGCGCACAGACAAATCTAGCATCCTAAAGACACAACACAAACAAGCTCAATGCCTGGCTCACTTGCTGACTTGCTGCAGGGGTCTGGTCACTTGCTGGATGAACCTAACGTTCATGCATCAGAAGCTAGATATATCAAATTAAAGTTCACTTAATGGAGGCAAGCGATGGAGCCGGAAAAAAAAAAAAACTGGCTCCGGCTCCATCTCTCCCGCCGGGCCAAAGTCCCTTCCCTGTGAGCCACTTAGTATTCACACATATTCCAACACTACAAATAAAAGAAACAGACCTTTTGAGGCATACCAAAGAAAACTGTTTCTGAAACTGTATACTAGTACATCTCAAGAGAGAAAAAAAGGAAAGTATGTGTAAAATCTACGTAACAGTACCTGTGGTATCATCAGAATGACCAGGCAAATATGCTGTCAGGCTTTTGAGACACATTGTCTTAACAAAAACAATCTGTGCTACCTTAAAGGAACTCCAATCCCTGTCTTCACGTCACCCAGCACAAATGTGGCTTGAATGCGAATGTAGAGAAGCAACCCAGGCAATCTCTCTGTCGCGCCTCTATGGGGATTGGTCGGTTGGGTCCCTGAAGTTTTGAGGCCAGGGACATCGATATCGCCTCCTAGTCCAGCAGGTACAAACTCCACTCCGCACTTCAACAGGTACCAAGACCGTCCCGTCATATATGCTTCTTCCTCCTCAAAAATCATCACAAGAAATGGAAGTACTTGATGCATCATAATGGACTGATCAGCAACAATGTTCTCAGCAGAGCTCCCGTGCTGCTGGAAAACTGTCACTCTCTATCTTAACCGGACTGTTATTTGTAGGAGAAGATGTGTCCGCACACTGAAATTGGCTTGCATACGGGCTTCTCTGGTTGTTGGTTGACTCTGAAAGAATATATGCTCAAGGACTGTGACACAGCTGAGGATGTCAAGAATGTGGGCTGCTCACTGGTTGTGTTCTGGCTGAAGCAGGTCAATACTGCCTTCCTTGAGGGCAATTGAGCTGCAATATCTCTGGTGCTGCCTATGGGATTTGAGCTGGTGCTGCAGGTCTGATGGTTGAAGTGACAGAAAACAATGGCGGATCACTGTTGTCCTTCTGATGGACTTGCTTTATGGCAGGGCACTTCATGCCCTTCTAGGTGCATCGGTGACAGAACCTTATGCGGTTATAAATTTCATTATCAACCAGTATCCAAGATTGTCATCATGTTGCTGCCAGCAGGATCAAATCCTTTATCTGTAGGCACATGTGTGGCTTTTGAGGATCTGCTGTTGTGCATAGTCTCATATGTCATGAACATTAAGAACTCTAGAAACAGGCACCTGTCTATGTCTTCTTTGCTAGCCTGTGGATCATTCTCCATTTCCCTTTGTGCCCAGTCAATTATATTTCTAGTAGCATCATCAAAAACAAAAGAATCTTCTCTGAGCTTCTCAGCCCACATGAGGGCTCTCTTCCCAAATCCTTGCTTGCAGAAGTGAGAAAGGAAAACATTAAGTGTGATAGTGTTTGGTTGAAAAGCCATCTTAATCAGCCTGCCAGTCAGTATCATAGCTCGATCAAGGACATCACTGCAGATGCCATCCATCAATGTATTGTATGTAACTGAATTAGGAGCACAACCCCTAGCAGTAAGTTCATCTAACACCTTCCCTGCTTGGTTCAACATATGGTTGCTGCAGAGGCTATGCATCCAAATATTATATGTGAAGATATCTGGCTCACAACCAGCTGCAAACATCTTATTCATGAAATTCATAGCACCGTTCATATCCTTAGCCCTGCAGTACGCATTGATTATCGTATTGTATGTCACTGTGTCTGGGATTAGACCATTACTGCACATGTCCAATAAAAGGCTGTCCAGCATATTCAAGTTTCCTTCTCTGCACAAACCGTCAATTAGAATGTTGCTCGTGTAAACGTCAGGAACAAGGCCACTCTGCCTCATCTGCTTCTGCAACTTCAAAGCTTCGGCCACATTGCCTGCCCGACAAAATGCAGATATGATGGAGTTGTAAGTAATATTGTTGGGTACAAGTCCTCTTGTTGTCATCTCAAAAAATGCCTGATAAGCCTCATTCACGTAATCTAATCGGCACAGGCCATTGACATATGCCGAGAAGGCAATAAAATCAGGCTGCAGACCAATTTTTTCCATATCATCCCAACATTTCAATGCACGGACTGCATCGCCCTCTCTGAAGGATGCATCCAAGTAGATAGTAAATGATGTGCTTAGACAATATCCCTTACTAACCATGTGTTCCAGAACGAGCTGTGCCTCATCAAGCCTTCCTTGATGGCACAGCCCCATAATCAGGTAATTAAAAGTATGCGTTGACGGTGCCAGCCCCAACTTGTTCATGATTCTATATAGTTGAAAAGCTGCTTCATGGAGTCCCTCCTTGCTATAAGCAGCAATCAATGCATTGAATCCAGCAACACTAACTGGAACACCCTGCTCAATAGCACCGTGCAGAAGCTCCCAGGCATCATCCAACCGGCCATCCCAACAAAGCCTACAGACCAACACATCCAACCCCTCAGCAGCCGATATATGTGAACCAGACATTCCACAATCATGGACTAACAACTGGGCAGCATTGTGCCCAAACTTGTATGCTCCAGCAGCAAGAATGTTGAAGGTGCAGGAATCCGGCACTAATCCCCTAACTTTCATCTCCTTGTAGGTCGTGCTGGCCTCATCCATCCGTCCCGTCTTTGCATATCCATCGATCAAGACATTGAAGGTGATTGTATTTGCTTTGATCCCCACCAGTGCCATCTCATCGAACAGCTTCCTTGCTTCCACCATCCTCCCCTCATGGCACAGAACATCCACCAGTATGTTATATGTCACGACTGTCGGGTCACGTCCTGAGGTGCACATTTCCTCAAACAGCTTGAAGGCGTCCCCCGACCACCCAAACACGCAATGGCCCTTGATGAGGATGTTATAGCTGCACGCGTCCGGGACGACACCGAACTTGTTTTCCATGACCCCAAGCAGGCCGGAGGCGAGGCGCAGCATCCCCCTGTGGCAGAAGCCGAGGAGCATGGCGTTGAAGATGGCGAGGCTCGGGCGCGGCCCCCTCGCGGCCATTTCCTCGAACACGTTCCAGGCAGCGCGGACCTCCCCGCCGCGGAAGAGAAGGCGCAGCAACGCCGCCAGCGCGGAGAGGCTGGGCGTGTTCCCGGAGCGTCGGACGCGCGCGAGCACGTGGAGCGCCTCGGCCGCCATGCCCGCGGCGAGGAACGCGTGGAGCGCGAGGCGGAGCGCGCCGTAGCGCGCGCGTGCGCATCCGCTGGAGGAGGAGGAGGACCAGGAGAGGAGGTCCGCGGAGGCGGCCGGGAGGAGCGCGGCGAGGAGGATGGCGGCGAAGGGGCGGAGCGCGGAGGCGGACGCCGAGAGGCGGGAGGCGGCGGCGAAGCGGGCGGCGAGTGGGCTGGAGTAAGGGGAGCCGCCGCTGACGGCGTGGAGCGCGAGGTGGCATTGCGGGGAGGTCTTGAGAAGGCGCGCAAGCGCGAGGAGGGCGTCGTGGCGGAGCGACGCCGGCAGGGAGAGGACGCGGCGGTGGTCGGGGTGGAGGAACTGCGCGGTTGGATCGTAGTAGGAGGAGGAGGTTGCCGTGGAGAGGAGGCGGCGGAGGGCGGCGAGAAGAGGGTGCGGTGTATTGGGTTGCCTCGCCGCCGCGGCGAGGAGGCGCATCTGGCAAGGCCGCGGCGGCGGGAGGAGGGGGAGAGGAGGGGCGAAGGGAAAAGGAAGGCAGCACAACTAGTAAGCGGTGGTGAGGTGTCAAGTCAACTGTCAACTTTACCGTGGCACCAATTTGCACTAATAAACTGAACTGCATTTTTCCAAATAGACAAACCAACTTGTTTCTATAACTAAACACATCTTAATAAAGCTGTTACTGTATAGAATCTGTAACCTTCAGTATTTCAGTAGTAGCAGAATGACCAAGCGACCCTGCTGTCAGGATTCGATCAGGAATTCGAGACATGCTAGTCTCATTTCTAAACAAACAAATGGAGCTACCTCAACACCCCTTTCTTGTACCATGTTTCAGATAAAAGAAACTCCAATACCATTCTCCACATCATACAAGCACAAAAATGTGGCTTGAATATGAATGTAAAGAAGCAACAGGGTTATAATATCGCTATGGGGATCTGTAAGTTGGGTCCCTGTCTCTGTGGTTCAGGCCCGGGACAGCAATGCTGCCTCCAGTCCCAGCACTTGACGCTCCAAACTGGCACCAAGCGGCCTCCCAGCATATATAACCTTCTTCTTCCAATGAACAGCATCACAATCACAAGAAATGGAAGTACTCGATGCATCTGGACTGACCGATCGGCAGCAACGTCCTAGGCAGAGCACCCGTGCTACCGGACGAAGCGCTTGCTCCTGAAACATTCTCAACCTCCATCTTAAAGGAACTGTTGCTTGTAGGTGACGATGTTTCTGTCCACTGAAACTGGCTTGCATAGGGGTTCGCCTTTGGCTGTTGATTGGCTCTGTACAAATGTATGGTCGGGGATTGAGGCTGAGCCGAGGAGGTCAGGAATGTGGGCTGCTCGCCGGCGGTGTGTGGGCTGAAGCAGATTGATACTGCCTTTCTTGAAGACGACTGTGCTGCGGTATCTCTAGTGCCTCCTATGGGAGTTGAGCTGCTGCTGCAGGTGTGATGGTTGAAATAAGTGACCGAGAACAATGGCGGATCACTGGTGTCCTTCTGCTGCACTTGCTTTGTGGCAGGGCACTTCATGTCGTTCTTGTAGGTGCATCTGTAATAGAACCTGAAAATAGAACGATATTAGCCCAAAAATTTCACTTCAAAAGGGGAAGGTGAAGAATCATTTTCCGAAATCAGAACTGCAATCTAAATATTGCCCCCCAAAAAGTGCAATCCGAATACTTTTACCAAAAGATTTAAATAGTTGCATTTAAGAGCAAATACATTGTTTTACAATAACCACTATACTGAATCCCTAAGTATCCACAATGTGACAGCAGGAGATGCAGTGTTGCTTTTCTTACTACTATGATGATTTTTTTTTCTCAGTTCACTAATAAGTTTAATCAAAGTGAGTAAAGACGACATAGTCCTATCAAAGTTCGTTTTATTTTAGAAGCTTGAACAAACATCTTTCCAAGACTTCTGTACACATTAGTTGTACCAACTTGTCTTGTTCTACTTAACAGCTCTGGAACTGGACTTTGCATAATGATCCATGTGTCAAAAATTTACTTTTGTTTAACTCAGTAAAGGGGGATGTATTTGGAATTGGATATTAGTCATGTCCTTTACCACTCCATCAACATTCAGTCTACCTAAATTAGGTGGTACAGCATCAATAAACACCTTTGAGACCTCTTCTTCTACTGCATCCACCGCCTTTTAGAAAAATAAACAAAAGTTCCCGTCTGTTAACATGCTCTTAATGGGCTAACAAGATATAAATGGGTCTTCACCGCATTCCCATCACTATCAGAGAAAGTAAAGAGGGATTGTAGAGACTGTCGGCGTGCACACTAGTAGTTGAAAATTGAGTTGAAGAGAGGGTGCTAAACAAATGAAGGAACTTTTAGTTCGCTAGTGAAGCATTAGATTTCAAACGAGTTGCAAATGACAGGTAATAAAGGTGACCAACTTGTGGATTGTATATTCATATAGGAAGTAACACTTTTCAAGTTTTTGTTTGTCTAGTTGAGTTGCCAATTAAGAAGGAGATTGCCACTGTGCAGGTTCTTTTTCTATTCAAGTTGTCCATTACACAAAACATTTTTTAGTTGACAAACATTTCTTTTCTTTGAATCAATCAAGGGTATGGGGACACCTGTCCACTGGCAATTCTACCAAGCAGTGACTAGTAGACAAACACATTAGGCGCACCAAACAGCGATGTTATCTGGGCAGCGAAAGTATTTGGCCCACAAACTGAACATACAAAGACTATATATTGACCAAAAGAAAAGTATTTGTTTCCATTTGTGGGCAACTTTAGATTTATGTATGTATGTAAAACTTGGAGCTTAATTACATGAACATGTCTATTGTGTAAGTACCTTTCGGTTTCAGATATGTTGGGTGAACCTATAGTCAAGATTTGTTCCCACAAAACTACCGTAACATGCTTCATTTTAAGAACAAAATTACAGTGTTAGAGATAAAGAAGTATGCATAGTTCATATTTATTTATACTGCTGGAAGCCAGGATTTTTCTTTTCATTCAAAACATGCAAAGCTTGTCCTAAATTCCAAAGATTTCAGGTAACTGCCCTAAGTTCATCCAGCAAAAGGTCCTATAAATTCACTCCATATCTAGTAATAACTAAATTGACCATCTGCTGCGATAACTGTATCATGACCACAGTAAGAGAAGTTCTTGCACACAAAGGGGATGCATGCATGGACTGGAAGAAAAAACGCGCTTATTCAGAGAATAAACTGCATGGCAAAGGGGATGAAGGAACCTTGGGAAGTTGGAGTTGGAGAGCTTCTTCTCGCCGTACTTCCTCCACTGGTGCCCGTCATCATACGGCGCATAAGTGTCAGAGGTCCAGGTGCGCTCATCTTTCCTGGCGATTTTTTTCACAGATCAGAAATTGAAGAAAAGACACCATGAAACTGAAATTCATGCAAATTTTACAGCAGTGGCAAATTGAGGAAGCTTCTGCGTACCTGACCCTTTGCTGCTGGGTTCTGGCTGCCCTGTGAGATCCCAAGTCGCCGAGATAAGCAGGGACAGAGTCCAGGGCCATGGCGAAGATGACGAAGGAGAGAAGCGGAGGGGGCTGCTGAACTGACGAAGAGGGAGGGAGGGCGGTGCGCGGAGACGTTTCTCTGACCACCTTTATTTATAGCAATAAACAACGACGGCGCAGCAGCATTCTTCAACGTTAACACGCGTCGCAGCCTCTGGAACTCACTCTAACGGCGCTGCAGTTCCTCCTCTGGTTTTTTATTTTATTATCATTCTTAAAATTTGTTCTCCATGGTAGGACTGTAGAAGTCCTCTGCAGTTTACATGTGCATGCCAAGCTGGGAGTAATAAAATTGTGCGAGCATTAAGAAAATATTGTGCAAAGGTTTCCAAAGAGTTAAAAATCTGATATCTACCTTAGTATTTATCTTTTTATCTCAGACTTCAGTCCAAGAATAACTTTTAGTAGCTGTAATCAGTAACGGAGAGAGCTAACGGAATGAGGTTGGCATCAGATAGCCCGCCATATCTGAATAACAAATGCAAACCTCAATGCAAATCCATGTGCAAGAGAACAGCTAGCTCATGCCCTGGCTCTGCATTTCTTTACGTTTCTGAAGACTCTCAGCTTAGTCTTATATTACTTATTAAATAAAAGGGAGACACAGCTTTATTACAAAATCTCGGATTTGGTGGATCAAGATCAATCCCACCGGCACAGGCTAGCATAGGAATCAATAAAAGAGCTTATAGTACTGCATCCCTTTGAACAAACTTTCACCAAGTAGTCTTTTTCAAAGCAGTCTCAAACTCCCAACACAGAGAGGCACAAAAGAAAGAAAATAATCCTGTCAATGTCTCCTGATTAAGTACTACTAATTACCATGCTACTGACCTTATGGAAAGAAAACAAATGTTCTGGGAGCTGTTGAAAATGACATGATTTAAATATTTCTTTCTATCTTTGCATAATGATAAAACTAAAAGAACTTGACAAGTTGCAAAGTGCTTCTACGCTCTTCTAAAATTTTAATACCGAAATCTTAAACAAACACCGCTACTAGCGGAGCAGTGAGTGATTTCACTTTTCAGCAGGGAAGAAATCCACAATTCCATTTTTATTGTAACTTGTAATTAGTTTATTACTGTCACTTGTTCATGGGCAAATAAAGTGTTTTTGAACATGACATTAGCAACAAAAATTAGTGGTATGCTCATCTAAGAAAGAGTCCTGCTTAGTTTCTACAATTTTTATGTTATTGAGAAGTTCTCTCTTTCTTCTGAAGCATGGTTGATCTCTCAGCGTGTAGTAGTATTTTGTTATTTATTGCATCATCTAGAAGGCTAAGTTTTGCTCGCTAAATATACTAAATATTACGCTGTCAATGAGCACAGATCAAGAGAAACAATTTGTCCTTTTAATTAATAACATTGCATGATACTAATTTTTTAACCATTGAGATTGCGGCTTAGAAGTAGCCGCATCATCTCACACATTATTTTAGTCTGCAGAATTAGGAGAGGTAGTGGACATTCTGGTGGACGAGTTCAAACAATCAAGCTTAATTTATTTGCATCCAACACATCCACATAGAAACAAACAGCTGATGCAACCATTCTTTTATTTGTTTTCTCTTTTTTTTTATGGAATGAAGAAGATGGTTGTTTTTTTCGATAAGGAAGTTTTATTAAATTTCAAGAGGATTATATCGAGTTGATACAAAGTCTTAAAATGTTAATCTATTACCAAATCGTTGCAAAAAATTATATTTCTAATGCAGTAGTACCTAAACTCAATAAAGGCTTCGCGGGGGGGGGGGGGGGGGGGGGGGGGGGGGGGTTTCAAATGGAAGAATTCGAAACCTCCTTGTAACCATCCACATTTCAAATAGTGCACGTTTCTTCAGAAGACGCAAAATGCTGCCAACTTCCGAAGAATATCCAACCCACTAAAAAATTGAATTCCCCCAATATGCATCGTTTCATCAAAAGGGTAACATATTTGGAACCTATGCGAGCAAAGAATAATATGAATATAATTCTTTACTCTACACTAGCTTTCAAAAGTTGTTAAAATACCCTTTTTGCACCTAAATTAAGGCTGGCATTAGATATGTAAACAGTCCATTTACAAAAGTAATATTTGAAGCCATTTTATCAGGAACGGGTACTCCATGTAGGGCAACCTAGCTTCTAATACTTTCTGCTAATTTTGTTCTTTCTTGAGCACACCCAGGGCATAAGTCGTAAACAATGGGGCAGATGCCCTGGAACATGTGAGCAGCCCTTAAGTGAATAATTAGAGTCTAATGGAGAAAACAAAGACAACATAGTTGATTCTGCTATCTAAAAAGTGGTGTTGATACAAGGTGCTTTCATGTGATGTTGCGCTGTTTGCATGCAAATTGCTCAATCTTAATCGATCCATGAGAAGAATCTCGCTGATTATCTTTTTCTGTAATACTTCTATGATGGGGGCGGTGGGATGGTTCCTGGAAGCTAGGACCTCTCCAGGGGACCTAAGATAGAAATTAAACGGTGCCAGCTATCTTATGACAGGGCTGATCTGCGGTGACAAGGTTTCTTCGATGACGTAAAAGTTACAATTAGAAAAGTAAAGTCGCAGAAGATATTATTCCACTTGGACTCAACTAATTAAATTAGTTCCTCCCCCTAGCACCATAATGTCTGAAACATCAACTTGCGCACACCAGATCAATTTTAACCCCTCTTTTTTCACAGATGGCCTCTTGAATCTAACACGGCTTAAGAAACGAATTGTTCTCTATTTTTTTTTAGAAAAAGAATTGTCCTCGAAGACGAAATGCGGCGCTAAAATAGCATTTGTTTGATAATCACTACTACAGAAACGACTTTCAGTACCGGTTGGGAAGCCAAGTTTAGTACCGGTTCTGGAACCGGTACTAACGTTTCGAGACTAAAGTGGCAGTCTTTTAGTACCGGTTCCAGAACCGGTACTAAAACGCGCACGTTAGTACCGGTTGGTGTTACCAACCGGTACTAAACTGCGTGCGCTGCCCGCCACCCCGGGGAGGCAGTTTAGTACCGGTTGGTAATACCAACCGGTACTAAACTGTTTTTTCTCTTTTATTTTATTTTATTTCTAATGCGTATTCCGTATCGTATCCGTTCTAATGCGTATTCGTATCGTATCCATTCTAATGCGTATTCGTATCGTATCCGTTCTAATGCGTATTCGTATCGTATCCGTTCTAATGCGTATTCGTATCGTTTCCGTTACAATGCGTATTCGTATCGTATCCGTTCTAATGCGCTTGCGTATAAAGTAATATTACGTTACAATAATATATAATCTACATGTACTTAGTTAGCTTTCTAAAAAGTATTACATATATATACAACTTTTCAAGTGTTTCGATTAAAGAAAAACCAATTAAGCTAATCTTTCTTCTTCTTCTTTTGGAACTCCTCTTCCTCCTCGTCCTTTCCTCGATCAGGATCCATTAAACCAATGCTTATTCTATGATCCGTATAAATTCACCGTTCGGATTCACGACCTCATCGAGCAGAAATCCCATTAGTTGTTCTTGAACTGCCTTGACTCGTTCCGGTTCAATGAGGTCTTCTGTCATTACCATAACCTGCCAAGAAAAATCTTCGTTAGTCTTAATAAACAGATTTGCATAATAAAAATTTAATAAAATGGTAGGAAGTTTACGTACGTCAAATTCTTTTTCCGTCATCATCTTCGGGCCTACAAATCCGTGGATGAATTCGCATACGTAGTACCCACACAGGTTGTTTCCCTGTTCCTGTCTCATACACTATATATACACGTATATGAACAATCGGTTATGTAATACACTCTCGATGTTTGACTAAATGAAATAAGACTAATATGAAACTTTGAACGTACCGGAAAGTCAAGCCTCCAGTGAAGCTCGTCCGTATCTGATACTCCAACTTGGTTTTTAACAAAGCGTTTCCACGCTTTGTTAAGAGTATCAACTAGGCTTTGATAGTCTTTCATCGGCTTTCTCAATGAGTCGAACACCGTAATCCGGCCTCGATTAATCTCGAGTACAAGGAGGATCCAGTGAAACCTGTACATATAAAGATGTCATTTAGAACCGTAACATGAATGAATATAGAAATAGTAAATATGTTCTACGACTAACCCGAAGAGGTACGGAAAAAGTATCAATGAACATGTATGTTGTGCCATCAAGGCATTGAAAATATTTGTTGTCGTTCGATTGGGATAATTTGCAATATTCTCCATGTGTAAGATATCCGGATCCAAGAAGCCAATGCCATAGTATCCCTTCTTCCGGCAATGTTGATACTCCATCCTACATGATACACAATAACATATAGTTAGATAGGATTGACAACTAGAGGTACAATATAAACATTTTATTAAATACTTACAGAATCCATGCACTCATGAGAGACTTGGAAAGGGCATCTTGATGGTATAAAAATGGATATCTTCGAAATCAATCCACATATCACATGGCGGCCGATAGGGTGAATTTCTGATCCGTGCTGCGAACATGGTCAATCCATTTTCCAGATTCTCGCGTGTACCAATTGTGGAACTCATACATTCTGGTCCCTAGGTGTGCTAGCAGCTCAGGCCATACCAGTGATTGCCCCAATTCGAACGGTTTTTTCTTGCCTCCCTCGTGTATTGGAATATCATCTTCACCTCGCAGTTGAGCTTTGGTGAGGTTGGTTGCTTCATAATCTCAACCAATTGTTGTTCTTCCTCTGATAGCACAACAAGCGGAGGAATCGATTGCTTCGATTGTTGTCCCAGCTGTGCAATGCCTTTTGACTGAGAGCTTTTCGACGACGATGCACTTTTTCTATTTTCGACTTTCTTGTACGACTTCATGATTGTGCGGTCGTAGTCCGAAGCCGTCTCTTTCACCGCGGGTCTGGCCTGTTTAATAAAGTGTCTTACGGCTGTCGGGTCAACCGGTTCCTTCGGCTTTGGCTTCCTCTTGTCCTTAACCTTCTGAAAAAAATCCGCAACCTCTTGGCTGACGGTCGCATCGGTTTCCTCATCTGTTTTCTCGTACGCGAGCTTAGGAGGCGGAGGCGGAGGATTCTCTTTCTTCTTCTTCTGCCGCTTAGGAGCCGGCGGCATTGGAGCCTTGGCGTACCTCTTCTTCGGCTGAGGTGGACTCATGCTGGGGCCCCTTGTACCAATTGGTGAGGGCGGGTCCATGTCGTTGTCGGGACCATGTGGAGATGGTGGATCCATGCTGGGGTCCCTCGTAGCCGATGCTGCAGCTGAATCTGTTGTTCCTGGCTTCAATCTGATGTCTTCCTTAGGCCAAGCAATCCATGTATGCAACCCATCTCGCAGTTCCTCTCCACCGTCACCTGTAGGGATCGGGATCGCAAGGTCTTCAGCCCAAACACCAGCCACTCGGTCAACCAAAACTCTAGCGTACCCTTCGGGAATAGGCACGTTGTGAAGTTTCTCGCCCGGGACCGGTACTTCAGCAACACCTTCAGCACATACCTTCATCTTCTTCCCGACAAGATAAAGAAGCTCACAGTCCGTCCTCGTAGTGATGTCATCTACGGGATATCTTTCAGCGGCCTTGGTGGAAGCAATGCTGCTACGACGCTGAGATGCGGGGCTGATCTCCAAATTCTCGCCGCCTGCAGGAGCACTAGGTTGTCCCTGGTGTTGGCTAAGGACTTCTGCCAGGCGCTGATCTACTCGTTCATTTATTTCTTGGGCTGTTCTAGTTTCAACCTGAGCCAGCCTGTCATGGAGCTCACGCAATTCTTCTTGGATGGCTTTCTTGCTTCTGGAACGGCTTCGGTACGTCTGTATATCCTGACTGAAGCCACGTTTCCATGGTACGACGCCCATGCCTCGAGTCCGACCAGTGTGTTCCGGATTGCCAAGAGCGTAAGTCAGCTCGTCCTTCTCTCGATCAGGCTTGAAAGATCCATCTTCCTTTTTCTTCATTGCTTCGTCTAGCCTGTCGATCGCTTCGGCTATGGCATCGCTAGTGATAAACGCACCATTTTCCATGTTTAGTCTGCCTCCATGAGCATAGAAGTACCACCTCACTCGTAACGGCCACGAGAGTGTCTGCGGTACGATTCCTCGTTGTATCAATTCATCTTCCATCTTCTTCCATTTCGGAATCGCCTTCTCATAACCTCCTGGTCCTAGATGGTGGAACTGACTTTTCTTCGAGGCATTTTCTGTGTTAGTTTTAACTCGCTTCAGGTAGTCGGCCGACAACTGATTCTCTACGAATTCATCCCAAAACGGCCTTGGTTCTGGTACACCTTCTCAAAATCTGGTGTGAGATTCTTCTTGACGAAATTGGCTTTCAACTTCTTCTTAAATGACTGAAACTGGTTAGCCATCTTACTCATCGTCCAATTCTTGACTTTGTCTAATTTGTCTGCCGGAAATGTGAAGTGTGTAGTCACCTGTTTCCATAACATTTCCTTCTCTGACTCCGGGACTATTTGTCGAACTTGAACATTTGGATCGCTGTTTTTCGATATCCTCCAAAGCTCGTACTTGATGGGGATGTTTTCCCTAATAAGATATCCACATTGATTCACATAAGAAGTCTTAATCCCAGGCGGTTCCGTTGGTTCACCATCATCTGTAACTGCTGTGACCAGGGTATGCCCGGTCATCTTTCTCTTGCAGCCTCGCTTCCGTTTTGGAGGCTTCGATCCAGATGCCTGAAAATAATTAAACTATTATTTAATACAAAATAATTAATACAAAATTAATCCAGATGCCCGATCAAAATCCTTATGTATACCTCGGTCTCATTGTGTTCGTCAAGACCAGTTTCTTGTTCTTGGTCGTCTCCATCATCATCTTCCTCATCATCTCCATTCCCTCCATCCCCTCCTTGTCCAGATAAATCAAGAAATTGACTGCCGTCAAACTCTACAGGGTCTGTACCGTCTCGAATCATATTATGAAGCAACTCCTCATCCTCGCTACGTCTCGTCATTTATCCTAGTATATGATAGGAGTAAGTTATGAAATTTTGTAACACATATGAATTTTTCTAACACATCTACAATATTTCTAACACATATGAAATTTTTCTAACAAATATGAATTTTTTGTAACACATATGAATTTTTTCTAACACATATGAAATTTTTCTAACAAATATGAATTTTTTCTAACACATATGAAAATTTTGTAATACATATGAAATTTTTCTAACACATCTACAATATTTCTAACACATATGAAATTTTTCTAACAAATATGAATTTTTTCTAACACATATGAATTTTTTCTAACACATATGAAATTTTTCTAACAAATATGAATTTTTTCTAACACATATGAATTTTTTCTAACACATATGAAAATTTTGTAATACATATGAAATTTTTCTAACACATCTAAAATTTTCTAACAAATATGAAATTTTTCTAACAAATATGAATTTTTTCTAACACATATGAATTTTTTCTAACACATATGAAATTTTTCTAACAAATATGAATTTTTTCTAACACATATGAATTTTTTCTAACACATATGAATTTTTCTAACACATATGAAAATTTTGTAATACATATAAATTTTCTAACACATCTAAAATTTTTCTAACAAATATGATATATTTCTAAATCTATTTAAACAAAAAAAATGTGCTGACGTATAACACAGTTGATTTTTTTCTAACACATCTCAATATTTCTAACACATATGAAAATTTTGTAATACATATGAAATTTTTCTAACACATCTACAATATTTCTAACACATATGAATTTTTTCTAACAAATATGAATTTTTTCTAACACATATGAATTTTTTCTAACACATATGAAATTTTTGTAATACATATGAAATTTTTCTAACACATCTAAATTTTTTCTAACAAATATGATATATTTCTAAAGCAATTTAAAAAAAAAATGTGCTGACGTCAGCACCCTGGGTGCTGACGTCAGCACATCACGTACACACGCGGCAGGGGCGGCGGCGTCGGGGGCGAGGCGGCGGCGTCGTGGGCGAGGTGGCGGCGGCACCGTCGGGGCAGCGGTGCGGGTGGGCGGCGGCGTGGCGCCGGCGTGGTCGAGGTCGCGGCGGCGCGCGGGGGATGGCGGCGGCGGGGGATGGCGGCGCGGCCGGCACGCGGGGCCGGGGGACGGCGGCGGCTGCGCAGCGGACGACGGCGGCGCGGCGGCGAGACGACGGGGAGGCGCGGGACGGCGGCGGCGCGCGCGGACGACGGCGGCGCGGGCCGGCGAGACGACGGGAGGCGCGGGACGGCGGCGGCGCGCGCGGACGACGGCGGCGCGGCGGAAGTGGAGAGGTAAAACGGTTAAGTCCGGAGGAGGAAGAAGAGTGGGGTTTTATACCCCAGGCAGGTTAGTACCGGTTTGTGTTACAAACCGGTACTAACCTGCCACCCCAGGCACGTTAGTACCGGTTTGTAACACGGCCCGGTACTAACGTGCCTCACGTTTTCGCTTCCCGCCAGGGGAGGCACGTTAGTACCGGGCCGTGTTACAAACCGGTACTAACGTGCCTGGGGTGGCAGGTTAGTACCGGTTTGTAACACAAACCGTTACTAACCTGCCTCCCCTGTAAATGGTATAATTTTTCTCTTATTTTTCTTTTCTGTTTGTATATATTACTTTTATTCTCGTTAACACTTATTATAAATCGTAAAGGCACTGCGTACACTTTCAAATTACTTATTATGTAGTATCACATTGATGATTACATGTTTAATTTCAAATTTGAAAATACACACTTATTGTAATTTATAAAATATCTCATTAAATATCTCACATACATATAGTAATTCTGTAAAATACGAAGAGGTAATTATTTTTTGCATGCAAAAATATTTATAAATAATAACTTCCAAATCTCATATAACTGTTTCTTCAAATCGAAAATTAGTTATTTAATTAACGTCAAATTTCAATAATCAACACTTTTCATAAAAAAAAAGAAAAAGAAAATTAAATTACATAAGTCCATAGTAATGTCACACACATATTGAGTTAATTATATCGACAGAACACACATTGAGATAATTACGTCAAATTGCACAATGCAAAACGACACTCATTACATTACACACATTACATTACATCATTTAATAGAAATAAATAATTGAGGCCATTAATCTTCATCTTCATCATCTTCCGCTGAAACAAAATTAATCTTCCTTCTGACGAATGTCCCCTGGTTGTGATCGCGCCGTAAGTACGGAGCGTCTTCTTTGGATAACAGAATGCTGGGATCAACATCAACTGAGAATGGAGGACGGTCATCTAACTGATCATAATCTTCTGATTTGTCCGTAATGTCTTCAACTCCAACTATTTTTCTTTTTCCTGGAAGAACTATGTGACGTTTAGGCTCATTATCTTCTGGCTTCTTTACCGTCTGCTCATTTTCTGTCTGCTCCTCTTCCATCTGCTTCTTTTGTTTTCTCTTCTTGGGTTTAATTTTTTTCTTCTTGGGCTTGCTTGCCATGTCTTTCACGTAGAACACTTGGGTCACATCTTTGGCTAGGACAAATGGTTCCACCTTATATCCAACCTTTTTTAGGTCCACCGTTGTCATCCCATATCTGTCTATCGTTACACCGGCGCGGCTCACCCATTGGCAGCGGAACAGGGCAACTTTTATAGGTCCATAGTCAAGTTCCCATATCTCCTCTATGACGCCATAGTAGATGTCCTTTATACCATCATTTCCTATTGCATCTATACGGACACCACTATTTCCCATATCTTCTGGTCTTGAGATCTTGTGTAGAATGTATACCCATTTATCTCGTAGCCTTGGTATTGCAAGATTGTGATTGATGGTCCCCTAGCCAGCCATTGAAGTTCTTGATCAATCGTGCATCACCGATGAATTTTCGTCTCAACCAATCTCTGAAAGTCACTATGTGATGACGGGTAATCCATTTTTCACTCTTGTTTGGGTTTTCGGATCGTATAATATCCTTATGCTCCTCTATATATGGAGCCACCAAGGTCGAACTTTGTAGAACCGTGTAGTTGCTTGGCAAATTTCAATTTGAGAGAGGTCCATTATAGCTTTTCTCCCAAGTGTTCCCTTTCCGCAGAGTCGTCCCTCATGTGTGACACGGGGAGTCCAACCGGATCAAGATCCTCAATAAAGTCTACACAAAATTCAATGACCCTCCTCCGTTCCATAGCCTTTAGCGATGCATCCTTCTGGTCGAGAACGGTTGCGAACATACTTCTTTAGGACTGCCATGTACCTCTCGAAAGGGAACATATTGTGTAGGAATACTGGCCCCAGAATAGTTATCTCTTAACTAGGTGAACCAGGAGATGGTCATAATATTAAAGAATGAAGGTGGGAATATCATCTCGAAGCTTACAAGGCATTGGACCACGTCTTGCTGTAGCCTTATTAAATGACTTGGATTAATCACCTTTTGTGAAATTTCATTGAGAAACGCACACAGCTTCACGATTGCCAACCTTACATTCTCTGGTAGAATACCCCTCAAGATAACTGGAAGTAATTGTGTCATCAGGACATGGCAGTCATGAGACTTCAAGTTCGTGAATTTCTTTTCCTTCATTTTATTATTCCTTTATATTTGAGGAATATCCAGTGGGCACCTTGATACTGTTCAGGCAATCAAACATGCTTTCCTTCTCCTGTTTGCTGAGAGTGTAGCTGGCAGGCCTTAAGTATCGCTGGTCTTTTCCCTTCTTTTTAGGATGTAGGTCTTTTCGTTGTTCCAACGCTTTAAGGTCACGTCTTGCTTCCACTGTATCTTTCCCTTTTCATAAATACCCATGAATCCTAGCAAGTTCACACAAGATTCTTCATCAGGTGCATCACATCAATTGCATTGCGGACCTCAAGCATTTTCCAATAAGGTAGCTCCATAATATACTCTTTTTCTTCCACATGGGTGCATGTCCGTCCTCGTCATTTGGAACGGCTTGGCTACCAGGGCCCTTTCCAAATACTACCTGCACATCTTTACCATCGAAAACACACGCTTTCCGTTGCGGAACAAAGGCTTAGATCGATTATCAGACTCGCCTCTAAATGTTTTCCTTCATGTCTTAAAGGGTGCTTCGGTGGTAAAACTGACGATGGCCCATATACACGCACTTTCGACAGTGCTTCAAATAAATGCAGTCTGTTTCATCATAACAGTGGGTGCAGGCCGAGTATCCCTTGTTTGACTGTCCCGAAAGGTTTCCAAGTGCAGGCCAATCATTGATGGTCACAAAAAGTAATGCTCGGAGGATGAATGTTTCCTGTTTGTACTCATCCCACACACTTACACCTTCGTCCTTCCACAACAGTAAAAGCTCATCGATCAAAGGTCTTAGGAACACGTCGATGTCGTTTCCAGGTTGTTTTGGACCTGCGATGAGAGCCGGCATCATGATGAACTTTCGCTTCATGCACAGCCAAGGAGGAAGATTAAATATACATAGGGTAACTGGCCAAGTACTATGACAGCTACTCATATCGCCGAATGGATTCATTCCGTCTGTACTTAAACCAAACCGTATGTTCCTTACATCTTGATCAAATTGTGGAAATTCTCTCTCAATGTTCCTCCACTGGGACCCATCTGCAAGATGTCTCATCATCTCATCTCGCTTACGATCTTCTTTGTGCCACCGCATCAACTTTGCATTCTCCTTACTTCTGAACAAACGCTTCAATCGTGGAATCACAGGAAAATACCACATCACCTTTCCAGGAATTTTCTTCTTCGCTGGCTGCCCGTCAACTTCACCAGGATCGTCTCGCCTGATCTTGTACCGCAACGCACCACAAACAGGACAAGCTTGTAAATTCTCATATTCAGCGCCGCGATACAGGATACAATCATTAGGACATGCGTGTATCTTCTGTACCTCCAATCCAAGAGGGCACACAATCTTTTTGGCTTGGTACGTGGTCGACGGCAGCACATTAGCCTCAGGAAGCATGTTTTTTACGATTTGTAGTAGCTCACCGAATCCTTTGTCGCTGACACCATTGGTTGCTTTCCATTTTAGCATATCCAGCGTGCTACCCAGTTTTTTCAGTTCCGGCTTGCACCCTGGGTATAGTTTTGTTTTGTGATCCTCCAACATCTTTTCGAACTTTTTTGACTCTCTCGCAGTTTCACTGTCTTTCTGTGCATCAAGCAAGACCTGACCAAACTCATCAGGTGCCTCCTCCTCCTCTACGACATTTGCATCAACCCCTTCCATTGGGTCATCAGCCTCGTCAAAGGCACCGGCTTCATGTAAGTATGCAAAGTCTGGGATGTTGTTATCGTCGTCTTCTTCATCGTCTCCCATCAAAACACCAAGTTCACCATGCTTCGTCCAAACATTATAGCTATCCATGAAACCGTTTTCAGTTAGGTGAACGTGTAGAGTATCCCTTTTCATGACCTGGTTCACATTGCGGCAAATACGGCATGGACAACACATGAGACCATTCGTGGACCTGGTTGCTTCAGCCACATTGAGAAAAACGTCTAGGCCAACAATCCAGGCCATGGTGTTCCTACCGCCGTACATCCATTGACGGTCCATTTTGAATCCTACCATAAAAAATATTTATAAAATAAATGTATCCATTAATTGCAACATTTTATTAATTATTAGTAACATTGAGAAAATACCTAACAACATTACTAATATTGCAACATTTCATTAATTATTAGTTAAAAAGGTATTAGTAATAATTAAAAAGTTGGAAAAATCTATTAAACAACATTACATATATAATCAAATTTTTTAAAAAATCCATTACATAACATTAAATATAGTTAAAAAGATACGGAATATTGTCACAAAAAACATGCTCATTATCTAGGTATCTAGGGTATGAACTCACTACTAAAAGCTACCATCTAATTAAGGTCATGATTCTATTTAGCTCAAATCATTCTACAAATACCAAAATCCTTCTCATTCACAATTTTTCAAATTTCTCTAAGTATAGAGCATAAAAATAAGCACAAGTACCGTCAATTAACAGAGAATGAAGTTGCTAACCTTTTGACGCACTTATATAGGAGAAATCCACAAATTATGGAAAACTTGGGCAAAAACTCCCCCCTCTATGGCGCCATGAGTGAGAGACCAAGCTCTCTGCAGAAATGAGCTCGGGCTCGGGGAGGAAGAAGCCTGCCGCGGTATTATACCCAGCACGTTAGTACCGGCTGGTAACACCAGCCGGTACTAAACGTAGGCAGTTAGTACCGGTTGGTGTTACCAACCGGTACTAACGTGCAGCGGCTTGCGGGGCCCCCAAGTCGAAGCACGTTAGTACCGGCTGGTAACACCAGCCGGTACTAACGTGCCTCTAGCCGTTGCGGTTGGTGTTACCAACCGGTACTAATGTGCTCCACGAAGTACTGTGCTTACAAACCGGTACTAAATTCAGCATTTAGTACCGGTTATAACACAACCGGTACTAACGTATCAGGGACCAAAGGTCGTTTCTCTAGTAGTGAATACCACCACCCCATGTGTAGGAATCAAGTGGTTGCTGGGGAAAAAATAACAATCAGGTGTTGAATTGGTTTAGGATTCCTAGTTAATTAATATAAAGCAAGCAGCAGTCATCATCTAGAAAAGCAAGAGGAAGCAGCTTAGGGACACGGCGATCTTAGACACAGTTTGCTGCTACTAGTATTCTAATACATCCTGCAGGCTGCTGCAGTCCAACAATATTATATCTACAGAGGCTTGTGGCTGCAATGGGATAGTACTGAAAATGACATACCTATTGACTTAGGTGTCGTCGGCAAGAGAGAGATCCATCGTAATGGATTATTAGCACAAAACAAGATAAAGTTTAGGAAATGAGAAACGTGGTAATTCAAACTAAATTAGCGTTGTTGAAGCAGATGTAGTATGGGATGATGGAAGGTAGCTAGGTTCTACAAGTCATGCATATATAGTAGGACTCAGAACAAGAACAGATCATGCAGGCATATATGCAACTAGAGGCGATTGTCAAATTAATTAAGCTTGCGTCTGTGACGAATCATTCGATCAAAACGAACACGAACAAGCATATGCGTACTACACATGGAAAGTTACGAAAAACCAACCATTTATGAATTAATTAAACTTATGTATTTCTAAGCAGTAATCACAAGTATTGAAACTACCGACTGCCGGCTGCAAGCATCGAAAGCCAACCATCGGATCGGACGGGGGGAAAGCAAGAAGACAAACCCATAGCCAATCCGCTATAGCTGCCGTTGGCACCACCAGTCAGAGTTGGCCATTCACTCATGCCGGAGAGATCAGCCACCGCCGGCTGGCCGGAGCCGGGGGAGAAGATGGAGAAGCCTTCGGTTAGGGCCGGCTGACACGCGCCTAGCTTTCCTGGGCCGTCGTACGGTATTG
Source organism: Urochloa ruziziensis (assembly GCA_015476505.1). Lineage (NCBI taxonomy): Eukaryota > Viridiplantae > Streptophyta > Magnoliopsida > Poales > Poaceae > Urochloa > Urochloa ruziziensis. The sequence continues at coordinate 20,685,938 of CM027121.1, forward strand.
GGCCTCACATGGGCTAGACGATATGTGGTCTTTTAGGGCCTGTATGGGCCATCCCAATCCAACACACGAGGCCGGGATTGGGCCTCACCTGGGATTTAATGACGCAGCAGCAATGATTTTCAGCCCAACACCGTTTCTATGTCCCTCGCTCCCTCCCCCATCCTCCGCCACTCTTCGGCTCCGGCGACGGCGGCCGTGTCTTCCAGTCATCACCGCAGCTCCACCGGACACACCCAGGTCATCTCCCCCCCCCCCCCCCCCCCACTCTCTCTCTCTCTTAAAAAATCCCAGTAGATTTGGGTGGATTTCACTTTTGTTTTCCTGTGAAACAGTGGGTTCTGAGCCGCCATCGGAAACCGAATCGACAGGTCATCGTTTTGTTCATTCACACCTAATAGAGGCGAACAAAAACGCCACATTCCACCGGCATGTATAGTGTGAAGTGTGAACCTTTCATCATCTGTCGGTTAGATGAGTGGCATATAGATATAGCACTCCATTACCACACATTTTGATATCGTTGAAATCGGTCAAGAATCATATAGTGCATCCTCAGTCGACCAATTGAATCAGACATTCTATTTGTTTCTGTGGTTGAAACTTGCAAGGTTCCTTTCAATTCAATTCAGCAATACAGATAATAAACTAGGTCAAGTCAAGGAGTCATGTGAGGAGAATATGGCCACCACATATGTAGACTTCAGCTTGTCAGGGTCATATATCTATGTGAAATTATGAGCATTTCTATTCTGTGTCAAAGGAAAAAGCCCGGATAGTACATATTTCAGGACGACTTTCGTTACCATCTGGGAAGACTTTTCAGGTAGCTTTACAGACTTAGATGGAAAAGTATTCATGGTTTACAATTCTGTGTCAAGGTAAAGCCAAGATAGTAAATCAATTATTCTAGAATGTTGGACACCATGCACATGTTTTATGAGATGACATTTCTTTCTATTGATTACTTTCTGCACATGCTGTTGTGGCTCATCACGCTTCATTTAGAGTCTATTGGTAAAATACATGTTCTTTTCTTATCAGAAAAAAATCATAATGTCATGCTAGCCGATTTACATATCTTTGAAATCAGAGGAGCTCGTTTCTCACTTCTTTATGCCCATATATCTTCAGAGATCAGTGGCAAGTTCATAGAGGTAATCTCAAGTGCCCCTGCCATTTCAATATCTATCAAATATTCTGACATGTCAGGCACGGTGAATAAGTTTTCATAGCTTTCATCCTGAATTCTATGGACATCATTATTGACAAACGTGGAGATACTGCTTTGGTTATGATTGACAATTGGGGCACTATGACGTGCTGTCTCAGCAACATATGGATGAATTATGCCATCCTTCTTACAAACGTGCTGGCCATAGTAGTCAACATTGAATAACCTCACGGTTCCACCTCCATTGGTTTCCTTCTGTTGCACTGTCTTGGTTGCAAGACACCCTTGCCCTTTACTACTGGCACATCTATAGTAGCTCCTGCTCGAGCATAACCTCATTAGATTATGTTTTCTTATATGCGAAATATTAACTTTTATCATATACAACTCTCATATTAGAAATGTATGGATGCAATTTTGAAAACAGTAATCATCCAATATAGATGAGAGACTTATTACCCAAATTATTATAGAAAATAATATATGAAGTACATCAACGCATATGTTTTGTTACATACCTAGAGTGCTTTGCTTTGGAGATCCACTTCTGCCCATACTTCTTCCATTGATATCCATCAAAGTGTGGTGCTTCTGTCACAACTGAACCTATGTGTTTCACATTCTTCCTACCATAACCAAGAGAAGCAAAGAAATATCTATTTTTAAGCCCCAGCCGTGAATGATAAATAAGTAAACATATGTTTATTCTATTACATACCTTCTCTTGTTTCCGACTTCCTTGGTTTCCACCTCCAAAACGTGACTCTCCATGTTATTCTTACCATGTGTTCTTTTGTATTCGATACGGTTGGCCTGTTTCTCACTGTTATCACCAAGTTCTAGAAAGGAGATAACCTTACTTGAGGAATTGAATATATCCTGAAAGAGTTGCTGAACAAGCTTCGCCTGCCCACTACAGGGATCAAGTTTTGGTAGGACAAGGTCATGTAGGTCTATCATGAGAGCCCTTTGGCGTTCAATCTCATTGATTGCCACTTGGGAGCTACTATGAGTGGAAGATTCAAGGATGCCCATTTGATGGTTTTTCAATATGTCTGGATACATATAATAGTTGGGTAGTCGGATTTGAAGATGATAGGCAACTGCAACTTTAGGCATCTATTTATACAAGCAAGTAGCAGCACACAGAGCCTGAGCATGGTGGAGGGAACCAATCACTATTCAAATTTTCTCACTAGGAAAGACTAGGGAGAGTACTGTCTCTATCCAACAGTATGTCAAGAGGTTATGATGAGCCATGAATTATGACTTGTGAGTTACATATTTGTCATTCGATGAACATGTTTAATAACATTATGTGATGGTGCTTAGCCGCTTAGGAGACATTGACGTAGTGCGCAGCAGCGCTATTAATTCTATGGTCAGATGATGACTAGAATCCATGTTATAGTAGTACTAGTATTGAGTTAGATGTAGTTGATTAGATGATGAGGATTGACATATCTACATTGAGATAAATTGATGCATAAAAGGAAGCAATGCTGTCTTTATGTATCCACATGCATGAAAATACATTTGTAAGGAAATTGCTGCCTCTGTAAGTTATTTGATATGTGATTAAGCATTTTTCTGGGTCACATGTTCAGCTTGAAAATGGTTCACCTGGTTGGGGCTAGGTTTTATTTCTGTTGTCGAAAGTTGTGACAACCAAAGACTTGACAAATTATGTAGGATGGCATGTGCCTACACATGGAAGATATTCATGAAAAGACATGCATGTCCAATAATTCTAGTGGTTGTTATACAGAGCAACGTCATTGTTAATCTGCTGGTCCCAAGGTAGCGACATGCATGATTTGGCTCTAATGACATGTCTCAAAAATGATATTTAATATCTAGTAATGTTCTGATAATGTCCTTAAAATACATAGTTTGTTTTCTGCTGATATTTAAACAGGCCTGCATGAAAAAAAAGAATGAAATAAAGATTAGTTATTTCAAATTACATGGCAGATGTGGTTGATGTATGTGTGTTATGAAGAAGCGTAATATTAAGTAGGTTACAGAACCACTGATGTTTTAACTTTTGTGCAGATCAACTATTTCATTGCTGCATGAAGTTTGATTTATATTAATTCCCATACATGCATGACAAAAGTATCAACCAGGTTGGTACACATGACTTCTATTGAACATAATAAACATTATTAAATATTAATTAATTGTCAAAATATCCTGGGAACAATGAAAATTTGAATGTTATGTGGTTACAAATCCTTGATATTTCGTAATATGAATACATATGCTACGGATAGCTCCACTCAGACTAACCATAGCCTTGAACTGATTTTGCTGACTGCTATCATTTTCAACAAAGTAGAGAAGGAAACAAGTGATCCGTGGACCTTTAGGATTCATAAGCACCACATGAGTGTCATATGTGTGAGCCATACATATGGATATAGGGAACAAAGTAGATTGTAACAAAATATAAGGATGTCTCTGCTGCCAGGATCCTGTACGTGTGAAATAATAGCACTCCATGCCCCCCTTCTCGTTTTCATGTGCCGTTTGTGTGGGCACAAAAATAGTCTTCATGTTACCAAACAACCTGGCCATAGGGGCTTCAAACTTTGAATTTTGAAATCCAAATCTTCCAAATCAAAATACATTCAACTTTTGGCTCTGTATACCAAACCTTCTGATAGTATCGAATTAATAATTCTTTGTGAAGATATCTATTCAGCCAAACAAGGGCTTATGGCCTAGGCAACACGCGCACAGACACCAAACTCAGAAAGGGAGAGACGTGTATATCGGCACTTCGGCAGGTTGGTCTAGTTTATTACGAAGTCACTGATGAGCTTGGATTCTGTCAGGTGTTTGGTGAAGTTATGCGGACATATATATAGTTAACTGCTACTAGTAGTTATCGTGTGTTGTATTATTACTTGGTATATGATGCAAGTAACTACTGTATGTATTCTACTCCCTGCTGCAACATAAATTCTATCTACAATAGATCTGGTATGCACGTGCATTGGGAGCATACAGCATATACGACAAACTTGTGGCGGCTGGGGGTCAACAGGCCTTGTTTATAATTATACTCAATGATCAGCAGCTACTTGTCATTACATTACAATTAGTTATGTGTAGTTGCTTGCTAGTGCGTGCAGAGCATGACTCTGAACATATGAGTTCCATTTTAAGGCTGTAATAGCATTTCCAATTTTAGAATGCACTAAACATAGGGATATTGCATTATTAATTGTGAGAATCCGATGGCTTCAGAGTTCAGACTATTATTAGACTCCAACAGATGAGATAAATTCTGGCTGTTCGATCTACTCCCTCTACTTGCAAGTCTCAAATACATGTCAGTCTGGCTTTGTCAGCATGATTTCTTATTTTCTTCGCCTAATTATCTCTCTACTATCCCACACAGTTCCTAAGATTTCTTTCATATCATGAAGATTGATCACTATCTCACTCATTAATATATGAATTAACAGGCTACAAATCTTAGTACTGCACCCACACGTTGATGTACATAAGGGCCATTACAAAGGTGATGTAATTAAAACAAGGATCCTGTGATCCTACTCAACCAATGGTAAGCACACTACCTCTCACATCTGTATTCATTATTAGTACTGCATTCAGGTTCTTTTCACATTTACAGGTTTGATGCAGGTTTGTAGCAGATATATGTTCCCCTAGATACATATATACCAACTTGTATGATAAATAATATTAATCTGCACCATATAGTAGGGGTTCCTAGGTCGATCTATAAAGGGGTGTGGTACGTCCTCTGTTTTGCTACTAATATCTGGTTTCAACATCAATCCTTCATCTATCTTAATATTTTAATTACCCAGTGGAAACTGCAAAATGATAAACTAAGAGCACATACGACAACCTTGTGGCGGCTGTGGGTCAGACCCCTTACAATTATTTTAAAATCGTCCATATGACTGTATTATAGTAAGTGTACTATATTTGCTTGCCAAGCTGTTGGCCTGTTGCATATGCATGACAATTCTGACATATTCTCCAGAAAACACAGATGAATACGAAGTAAGAAGGTGAGGATCCCATGAACTCCGAAAGCCAGCTGATCCCTAGCTAGTGAGACATGTTAAGGCCCACTGGTTTCTTGGTTTACATTAATTAAGATAGAGAAAAGCAGGTTGATTTCAATGTGCAATCATGGACCAATACTCATACCTTCAAACTCCTCGACACTGGGATGGCTTTAGTTTTTCAATGGTGGGGGGCCTTTCGTTAGGCACAAGTACTATGAGGTGTTACTGATCCCAATCAGCTGTAGTTAATGAATTTGGGAAATTAGGATAAAAAGGGAAACTAATGAAAAAATGGGGCCTTGCTCCACAATCAACAAAATTGTCTTCCTGCTGACATATATGAGACATTGTATGATTAAGATTCATACATTTGATGTTTGGATTTTTTTTTATGTTTCGAGAAAAAAAGATTCATACATTTGATCCTAGCTAGGGGTGAAAAAAAGGACCTTTTATCTTTTATGAGATGCATGGAGCATGTCATGCACGTGCTGGAATGGATAGAGGGTGCCATAAAATCAGCCTGCTTTTGTTAGATATAAAGACTGTTGTTTTTACGAAGAACCTTAAGGACTGTGTTTTATAAAAGTTGAAAATTGCAGCCCACCTATAGTGGAAGAACGTTGCCTTTTATTTTCTTCTTTGACCTCTTGATATGATACAAACACACAAAATCGTCATGTTGAACATTCTTGCTAAATGATATATACCTTAGTATCTCTCTTCATACCGTATTATCAATTAAACACCAGCTTTTGGTTGAACCTTGATAATCAGGCTCAAAATCTTAGGAGGGCGTCCAACTCCCAGCTGTCCAAATCCAAAGGTGCAAATGCAGTCATGTCGAATGGCTCATACATGCAGTTCTTTGTGATCATATCTGCAGATTTTTCAAGCAGTTTATTGTCATTTAGGGATGTCTGATGGTCATAGAGATCTGTACAGGTAGTTGATATGCTGGATCGGCTGTCGCTGCTGCTTGGAGTGTTTGTTTCAGAGTCATCAGTGCCTGAGTCGATGCCATTGTTCTCGTTGCAAGTATGTTGGCCGTGGTAGACGACTGTGTACATGACGGGGTGATCGGTACCAGTGCTATCATCTTGCTGTTGCACTGTCTTCGTTGCTTTGCAGTCCTGTTCTTGCCTGTAGGTGCATCTGTAGTAGCTCCTGGAGAACCAAATTATCATAGTCCAAGTTAATAATTCAGTTGTGCATATTTCTTGTTTATTATTTACACAAACAGATAATCAGAGTACATACAAATTTATGTATACCAATGTGTTGAAAGGAAAACAGTGAATAAAAAAAAAGGAGAAACACATTATCTTTAAAGACGAGAAAAAGTACCTTGGATGTTTCGCTTTGTTGATGTGCTTTTGCCCATACTTTCTCCATTGGCGGCCATCATAGTGCGGAACAGGCGTTTCGAGTGACACCGAATCATCAGACCTCCTGCTAAGAGTTAAGATTTATTTGCATAGGGAAGATTTATTTCGAAATAGCTTAATCACATGCAACATCAGTAGGTATATTCCATAAGGAATCTAACTTTCACTAGTTCAGCTGAACTTATCAAATCACATGGATACATACCTTCTCTTGTGCTGATGATTAGGGTTAGAAGTAGCCCCCTCCTCCTTGACACAGTCGTCAGAAGAAATCTTTCTTACTCTCTTCTTGTCATCCACTAGTGCGTCATCAACTCGGGCATCGGATTGATGGTGAAGCTGGAGCTCGGTTATGGCCTTGCTGGAGCAATCCAGAATGTTTTGGAACATCTGGGCAACAATCTCGCATCGTTGGTCAGCCTGCAGCGCAGGAAGGACGATGGCCCTCAACTGCGTCACCAGAGACTGCCCCCGGGCAATCTCCTTCATCGCCGACTGGTGGTCGGAGACAGAAGAGGGGTGATCAGAAGCTGAAGAGTGAGTAAGGTATCTGCTGCTGTGGTGCTTCATCTCTGCTAATTTCTAGCTAGCTTTGCTCTTGTATCTGAAAAGGACTTGAGTGAGGCTCTAGATACAGGAAGGCTGGAAGCTCAACTGCAGGCTCGTTCACTTGCAGTTGCAGTTGTGGGAGAAGGAAGGAAGCTAATTGTCAGCTGGCTATGGCGATAAGGTTACTCCTAATCTGCTCTTGTTATATATGGAGATGGGAGTGGAATGGCTCCGCGTTGCGCAACATAATTAACGATCAACTTGGGCAGTAATATAATCAGCTGCATGCGTAGGCTGGAGCAGAGCGCATGGAAATAGACAGGAAGGACTCTGACTTGGCAGCTACCGCGCGTTAGCAGTACAAGTACTGATAAGATTGGTACTTACGTAGCGATTTGGAATTGAAGATTATGGTTAGATGCTGCAATCGTTGTCAATGAAATTTTGCTGGCACAAGGATTGGCTAATTTCATCGTAATCAATTGTCGCTTGTGTTCACCAGGTAACCCCTGCTCCCAAAACAAACAAGTCTGGTCAGTAAGCAGTTGTCTTCAGTTCTCACCTGAACTTTTCACCTTCTACTGTTCTATCCTAAAGTGTCATTCAAACAATCCCGGTTGCACAACCAAAGGAGAAGAAAGAACACCGCACATCACTACACTTGAAATCTAATAACATTCCGCTGGTGTGCCTTGAGGAGTTTCTTTTAATAGCTTGTTTGAATAAGCAGGGATTAGGGTTAGTTCACGTTACCTTCAGACCATGAATGGACTCGGCTTGATCCCCACATATTCACGAACAAGACTTGGGTTTCTTTTTTTGGAGGCACATACACAACAGTGAATTACGATACTTGCATCCAAATTAATCAGTACCCTCTGCATTCATATATACTAGATATTAATGATATATATTCCATCAGGATATTCATGATACATACTTTGGAGGCAATAGATATTGCCCGAGGATTCCATCATGCTGACAGAAGCAAGCTCATCTCAGCAAATGCTCGTCACCTTCCTAAGCATTTCGTGTAAGCTCAACAGTCCCCCTAAAATTTCCCGGGTGGGCGCTAGGTGTTTGTAAAAATGATCTGTGTTGGTCTACCTTGTTGGCGACGTTTTAACAATTCAGTAATGGTTTACACCATAGCGTACTGCTTAATTTCCAATGGCATTTAATTCTTAATTGGAGTGAACAATGAGCTGCAAGTCGATAACACGGAGCAACGACACAAATAATGTGGACATGTATATACTTTTTTGGATCGTAGTGTAGTGTTACTAGCAGTCTTGCACATCTGTCCCTTTGTGCCGACCACATCAGGTGTTAGCTTTTTACATGATCTTCCACGAAGAAGATCAAAGACCAAAACTAGTGGTAAAGCTTTTGATATAGTCGCACCATTTATTTGTGTGTTGCTACAAAAGGTGAAGAAAACTAGAAAGGGAGGCTATACCCACACCATGCCACTCTATGAAGGTTCACTACGGAAACCTGGACAATGCCGAGTGTATGAGACCCTCAGCGAAGAACAAAAACACTCGGCGAACTCTTTGCCGAGTGTTACACTCGGCAAAGAGCACTCGGCAACTGCTGACTCGGCAAAGGACCTCTTTGCCGAGTGTCCTTTTTCGGGCACTCGGCAATGGGTTTGCCGTGTGTCTCACAGAACACTCGGCAAAGATTTTTTTTAAAACAAAACATCTGCCGGCCAGCTCACCGCCGCCGGCGGCCGGCCACCGCCGCCTCCATGGCCGCGCCGACCGCACACCGCCGCCGCGCTGCACCGCGCCGACCTCCGCGCGCCAGCCGCCCCGCGCTGCCTCCGCCCCAGCTCACCGCCACCGACGACCCGCGCGCCTGGCCTCTGCGCGACGCCATCGCGCGCCGTCGCCCTGCGCGACTGCCACCGCGTGCGCCGCCGCCTTCGCGCGCCGCCACCCCCGTGCGCCGGGCTCTCCGCGCGACGGCCTCTACGCGCCGCGCCCAGCGCGTCGCCACTGCGCGCCGTTGTCCCGCTGCCGGCTCCGCGCGCCGCCATCCCGCGCGCCGGCATCTGCGCGCCGCCGCCCCGCGCGGTGTCGCGCGCGCCGTCCTCCGCGCGCCGAGGGTCCCGCACCACCGCCGGTGTCCCGCGCGCTGGCCGCTCGCCTAGGCCGTGCCGCCGACGGCCAGCCATGGGAGCTAAGGGAGGAGGGAGAGAAGCTGTGGGGTAAGGAAGAGAGGTGGCGTGGGAGAGAGAGGGGAAGAAGATAAGTGAGGGGATGAATCTGTGGGAGAGGGGAGTGGACCAATAGGATTGAAGCATTTGAATGACGCGGATGGATGACGTGGCAAGTGTGTTTCTTTAGCTGCCTTCCAATGCAATTTAACATAGCTAAATGAGCTCAAATGAAAAAGTTGTAAACTACAAAGTTGTATATCTTTTTGATTTCTACAACTTTGATATAGAACTTATTTTCATCCGAAGTCATTTGAATTTTTTAAAATTTTAAAATTTGAAATCGGATAGCTTATAATATCTTTTTGGAGTACTAAAAAATCTCAAATACAAAAATTTTGAACTACAAAGTTTTATATTTCATTTAGATGTATAACTTTGGTGTAGAACTTATTTACATCCGAAATTATTTGAAAGTTTTAAAATTTATAATTTCAAATCATATAACTTATAATAAAGTTTTAAAATACTAAATAATCTTAAATATAAAAGTTGTAAACTACAAAGTTTTATATTTCGGCGAGGTGTACGACTTTGGTTTAAAGTTTTTTGCATATGAGATCATATAAAAAATTTGTATTCAAACAATACATCCACTAACTCTCTCACATAGAATAACACATATACTTCTTATGAGATGTTTAAATTTTTTAAACATCGTTATGACAAATTGTGTGAAATCTTCTCAAAATTTTATCAGAGCCTCCACGTGTGATACCATCATATCATGCCAAATCTCATCATGTTTAGACTTCATTTGCATTTTTTAGAATTTAAAACCCCTCATATTTGCCGAGTGTCACTAAAATACACTCGGCAAAGAAGCCCTTTGCCGAGTGTCAAAAAATACACTCGGCAAACCTCTCCATCTTTGCCGAGTGTATTTTGGTGACACTCGGCAAAGCGCTTATTTGCCGACTGTCAAAATCTTTGCCGAGTGTCTTTTCTTACACTCGGCGAAGGGCTTCTTTGCCGAGTGTCCGAAAAAAGACACTCGGCAAATATTTGACACTCGGCATCTACCGGCTTTCCCGTAGTGGTTATGGCTACGGGATTCTTTGTCAAGCAATAGGGGTTGTATGTGTGCTTGAATTTAATTCAAACGCGTGTCAACCTTTTATTTTATTTGTACCATAAAGTGGTAGAAATATAGCGAATTAAGCGTAAGTCAATTGGTTACATATGTACTTGAGTTATAGTAGTAGACTTATCACAGATGCTTGCTTCTTTTTGTCTATTTATTTCTCTACTCTAAAAATAGCACTAGAAGAAGCATGAATCTTTTTGCACTTAAAAGAAAAAGATTAGGAAATAAAATAGTAATGATTTGAGGAAAACATGCATCATGTCCAGATTGGTTTGAAGCAACAACATTTATTTCCATTCATCAACAAATATATAGTTTTTGTTTCCATCTGTTATGTGAAAGCATATATAGCAGTGTGACCAAATAAAATTTTGGCCGGTCAAGGTGTTGCCCAAGCAAATTGCATGGGTGTGGTTTATGCAATTTTATCTCGAAGGATCAAAGAGTAAGTTGAGGCAAGTATCGTCCCTTGATCCATCCGAGACACTGAGCGCACCCACTAATAAGTAGGAGCATCCCTTCATTATTATTCATCACAGTTGCAAGGTGACTAAACAGAACTGATCCTTTGGCAAGAACAACAAACAGGTAAGATACAAAAGAGCTATATATCAACTTCAGTTCCAATTTGCAAAGTGAGCTAACAGAATCAGACTCAGACGGACAGGACAAGAGTGTCTTCTCCTTGCTCCGACGATGGCACCACCACCTCCCGGCCGGAGGGGAGGCGGGAGCGGCAGATGGGGCATGAGTTGTGCACCTCAAGCCACGGCACGATGCAGGAGGAGTGGTACAGGTGCCCGCATGGGAGCTTCCTCGCGGCCGCGGCGATGGGGAGGTCATCCTTGCAGATGGCGCAGACCTTGCCGGGCTCCGACACCTCCACCGTGGGCAGCGCGTCGATGGACGCCGCCGGCGCCGGGGCGTTGCCCGCCCCGCCAATGCCGATCCACGGCGCCAACACCGCGGGGCCGGCTGGCACGGCGAAGGAATGGAGGTGGGTCGCGATGTCGAGGTCGTCCATGTCCATGTCGTCGTCCGAGGAAGATGAGTAGTCCATCGGGTCCGAGGAAGCAGACATGGCCGCCGGCCGGCCCTCTCGGCTTGGCTCTCAATGCAAGGAAAGGAATTCCTTGTGGGCTCCGTCTCCGGTTGAGATAGAAATTAATCTTGTGGCCTTGTTAATGTCTCTCTCGTCGTCTCCCTCGTGTCGTCATCTCGCCCCTTTTGTCCAAATCCATGCAACTAGCACCCAAAATTAATTTGCAAATTGTCTTTTCAGATTATTAAAATTAATTGATCACTTCACTAGCTAGTAACGTGATTGTTCATGCTCATTATCGAGTTTATGCCATCATGTATACTGACACAAGCAAGCTCATGTCACCACAAGATCGTCACTCAAAACTTCCACGTGAATGTACAGCATATATCAAGTTATATCTTAAGGTCGCTTTCACCATCTCATCAGCACCTGCAAATTCTCACTGGGACGACTATTTACTGATACATACTTTACCAGCGACATATATATATACTAATAATCGGAAAATGCATGCATGCGTGGTTTGCATCACAGTATATATATATATGTTGCTTCTAGATTTCCAAAGAGGGTTATTAATTAATTCTTTATTTGGATCAGAGTGAGTGATCAGCCTCAATATCTTTGCTAGCTGCGGAGATTAGTGCTACAAACACATTTGTTTCTCCAAGCCGACCAACATCAATCGGATGCTTCTGAAATGATTTTCATACATCATTGTTCTATATAGTATATACGTTGTGCTTGTACTCTTGTGCTTCTTTGTGGCTGTGTGTATCTTGGCTATACAGAGGCCGGGAATGATATTCTGAGGTCTTGTATCATCTCGATGTAAAAACCTTGAAAATTAATAAAATTCCCTTATCGAAAAAATCATCATTGTTCTATACTGCCATATTAGTTCTGTTCTTTTTTCCTACAACATCATCAATGCACCTATAATTTTTCCCTCCACCCTGTTTGTTGTAAACTGTTAAGCAGTTAATGTAAATTGTCTGTCTTTTCAATTTTCTCCTTGTCCATCCCTACTCCTATCTAGCCATATTTAGTTAAAGCCAAAACTAAATTAAATTTTCAATATTTATCATTCTTAGTTAGCAAGACTAAAACCACACGCTTACATATTTGGAATGAAGAGAGGAGTGGTTTTGATATCGAGATTTTACATCGTCATCTGAACCTTTATCAAAATCAGCTGATTTATGTCCATTATTGATGATCGATTGTGTTGATGTCTATCCTAGTTGATAATTAAACAATTCTCGATGTTTACATTGCAAATAAAGGAAATTGAATACGGTAGCTTAATTTGTGAGGACCCATTAATAGTTAATAACGAATCAGAGTCGACAGAAATTTAACTGTTTGCTAAAGGTGGTTCAAATTAGAACCTACAAATTTTATCCATCATCCAAGTATTCACGGGTATACTGGTTAACCAGCTGTAACCTTTCAGTAGAATTGTTGGCACACCAATGAATCTAGTACACACTAACCAAAATTTGTACCGTCAGCTTATAGGAGCATGATCTTACTATTCGTGGTGCATAAGCTAGAAAATCGATCATATCTTCCAATTATCCCAATCAATGGGAGAACTATCAAGAACCTCTAGTAAAGCTGGTAAGTCCAAGTCTGGCTCAGGTTCTTGAACATCTGTACTTGTTTGAGCCATTATTTCCCTGTTCTGAAGATCCATACTTGTGGCAACCTGGGGCGGCTGGCCCATGCTGATGCTATGGTCCTTGCAAGTATGATCACCGTAGTACACGACAGTGTACTTTGCAGTTTCGTCGCCAGCCATAATGGTACTGGTACCGTCATTTGTTGGTTCTTGTTGCTCAGTTGTCTTGGTTGCTAAGCAGTTCCTCTCTCTGTAGTAGGCACATCTGTAGTAGTTCCTGCTCCGGTCACAAGTTCATGGGATATATAACTATTAATTGGTATGTATGTGTGTGTTCATCAACCGGTTTGTTTGAGACCATATGTATATATCCAGATTTTGCAAAATGACAATTATTATATATATATATATATATATTTTCCAATTCCATGGAACTAGGTAGCTTCGTTCATTTACTGATTAAGAACATTACGTGCATATATAGGAGATATATGAGTGCTATTTACCTAGGATGTTGCCTCCCATTGATGTTCTTCTGCCCATATTTTCTCCATTGATAGCCATCATAGTGTGGAACATGTGTGACAAGGGACCTGGATCGCTTATCGTTCCTCCTGTATTTATATATTTATGCAAAAATAATCAGATCAGCTGAGGAAAATGGGTTGATGAATCAGCAGCATCTAATTACTACGCACCTCCTCTTTTGAGCAGCGCTATTCGGCTTCTCTTGTTGCTGTTCTGTCCTGTCACAGCAAGAAGCAGCAGCAGTGGTGCTCTTCCTTACCAACGACTTATCGTCGGCGAGCTCTACCACGGGTCTGCCGGTACTCATGAGAAGGCACCCCTCAAGCTTAGATGCCACGGTGATGTTGCAGCCGATGACGTCGTCGAAGAGCTGGACGGCGATGTCAGCCGAGGTATCATCGGTGGCGCCATGGAGCAGGGGGAGCACGAGCGCTCGGAGCTGCATCAGAAGCTCCTGCTGCCTTCTCATGGCGTCCATCATCGTCTCCGAGCCATGGCCGCAGTGCAGCGTCAGGCTGCTCTTGCGATCCATTCTTTCAGTATACGACTCAATTATTGGTGATTGATGCCTAATTTACTTGTCTCAGGCAGCTCAAGTGACTACGAGTGGTGCAGGTACGCGCTTTTCGTTGGGTCAATGTGATGAGCGACCAACGGCGTCGTCTGAGCTGAGAGAACAAGCTAGCTAGATCTAGGGGTGCGGTCGATATGGAGTGTACTTTGGCCGTCAGCATGCACCTGGTTTTATATACAGTACGCTACAATACAATCGAATGCGCTTTGTTCCAATAATAAGCAGCTTAATTGGCACGCGTGCGATTCAGGAAAAATGGACAAAAGAAGCAGTGAGGTATCCATGTCTGTGTGAACACATGGGCGTGTGCATGACCACGTGGTATTTCCATCGAGAATGAGCACGAGCCAGGAGGTGAGACTTTCAACTTTCCCTGCCTGCCGTATATTATGCACGTGTATCATCCGGTCGTCGATTGCATACATGTACTGTACCTTCATTAATTCGGACAACATCGACGAGGGACGTTTAATTTTCTCTCATATGTAAACAGTTCAATGCAACTCATCTGCTGAGCATGTATGGCATTATTTGTAGGGCAGTGATTAAATCTTGCCAAAACGCTGAAGTTATCGTCTGGGATTTGACAGCTTCTGGGGCTCATCTTTCCCGCGATATGATGACCAAATTAAAGAGGGAGGCCATGCATAGATACATCACCGCCACCAGCTTAACCTGCTGATCTGTTTATCAATTTGGGCCCTAGTAGCAATTTACAATTCGGGCTGTGGTTAGTGGACAACAGTGAATGACTTTCTTGCAATATCATGCAAATTAAAGAGGTGCATGCATGCATGAACTTGGACCAGTCTCCTCCCTGACAGTAGTGTCATAACCATCGATGTGAAATCAAACATTTTTTATTATTCATTCATGTCGTCACACGAGCGAGCGAGGGCATATGCATCATTGCAAAACAATAGGAGCTGGGGTTTCTGTTGTCCTTGTATATGCTTTTTAGAGGGGAGATCATGTGGATTAACCACGTTCTGGCCAACAACTCGAGATATAGTACTACTGCAAGCACAAATCGTATTACATGAGCAATTATGCGTTCGTAATTAATTTACAACTTTCCTCTTTATTTAGCTTAAACTGATCACACTGGATTAGGAAATGCATGTTATTGTTCACCGATGGGACCTTTTAACTACCAACTACGTACTAGCTACCTCGATCTATATGATGATCTTGCTGCTTGCATGCATGTGATATTCTGATGACCATGATATATGCTTCTCAATTCAGTCCCATTTTTGGCAGAGTACAAAAAATACTCCCTCCATTCAAAAATATATATGTGACAACTTAGAGCAATAAATTCTCTTATTTTTGAACTAACTAGATTATCCTATGTAAATGTCATATATTTATGGACAGAGGCAGTACTACTGGTTTCTATATATATCTAGCTAGCATAATTTATATATGTTTCAATAATGTAAATATTTTGTAGGGTATATGGGTGCTCTCTAGGTTCAAGAATATGTATTATACCACCAATGCTCTCTATAAACTACTAGCACGCTGTACTCTGTACAAGAGGTAGCAATATACTATGTCCCCTTAAATTAACAATTTACACATAGGTCATTCCAATGTATTTGTTCTTGGAACTAACTACTCCCTCCGTTCTAAAATATAAGTCATTTCAACTTTCTTAGAGAGTCAAACTTTCAAAACTTTGACCCAAATTATACAATAAAGTATTACGATTTATGATATCAAGTAAGTACCATTAGATTCTTCATTAGATATATTTTTATATTATAGCTATTCGGTATCATAAATCTTTGAATTCATCTTTATAATTTTGGCCAAAGATAAAATAGTTTGACTCTCCAAAAAAATTGGAATGACTTACATTTTGGAACGGAGGGAGTAATAAACTAGTGCCATTTTCATTTTCTACTCTATATATGTAGCTACCCTTGGACTGACGTGCCGCCACAACCTTGTCCTATTCATTTATATATATTACTCCTACTGCGTATACTACATGTATATGTATACATGCATCATGTGCTGATGTGCACGATCAAAATTAATAATACACGCATCCAGCCGGCCAAGAAGCCAGGAGGAACCTTTGGCACTTGCATGATATGGGATACTGGGAATAAGGCCCATTATTGCTACTTTTGCAAGGAGCCGAGTCGCCGCACGGGCGCAGTGCTTTATTGTTTGTTGCATATTGTGTTCGGTCTCCCATGCATGCAGCAGAGAGGTCCATGCAAAGCGAGGATCAGTAATTACGGTGCCAATGACGATGTGTAACAACTTAGCTTGCATGTGGCATGGAAAACGACAATGGGCAACTGTTGTTCAAAGCAAGAAAACGCCAAACTAACCAGGAGGCCAAGGATCTGATGAATATCGAGTATGTATTCAAAATTTCAAAAGGTTTTAAAACAATAACTACCTAAACCCCTGTTTTGACTGTTTAAATCATCACCACTAGTAGAGAATGACGTATCTGCACCGGTTGGGAAACCCCTTCAGCACCGGTTTCCTAACCGGTGCTAATCTTTCGGTGCTAAAGGGGTACCGCTTTAGCACCGGGTCAAATACCTGGTGCTAAATGCCACCTCTAGCACCGGTTGTAAACACAACTCGGTGCTAAAGATTTTTGCAGTAAAAAAAATAAATATTCTTTTACTCCTCATCCATTCTCATTCCTCATCCCGCCACATCTTTTCTCCCATGTTCTTTCTTCTCCCCTGTTCTTTCTTCAAGAACTTGTTCTTGTTCTTTTAAGAACAGAAAGAAGGGAGATGAACGGTGGGAAGAAAAATAAAAGAAGAAAGAAAGAGATAAGATTCTAACATTTAACTCAAAATTATATTCTAACATTTAACTCAAAATTACAACATCCAAGATCCAACAAATGAGAGAATTTAGAATGGAAAGAAGATTTAAAACAGAAAATAGAAAATTACAAAATTTATGTCTCGATTTTTCCTTCACAAAAAGCTAGCGGCTGAAGATTTCTGCATCTGCACCTGGCCACCTGCTCCTGCGCCCGTTGCCTGGCCGCCGACCGCGCCCGCTGCCCGGCGCATGCGCCGCCCGCGCAGCCACCGCGTGCGCTTGCTGCCTGGCCGCTTGCGCTCGCTGCCTGGCCGCCGCCCGCGCCCGCTGCCCGACGCCTGCCCACGCGCGCGCAGCTAGCGCAGCCCGCGCGTGCATGCTGCCTGGCCGCCTGCTGCACGCGCCGCTGCATGCCCGCTTGCGCCGCGCCGCCTGCCTACGCACCGCCCCCGTGCCGCCCTCCTGCTCGCCGCTGCATAGAGGAGGAGAAACACAGTGAGAAGAGGAGAAGGAAAAGAGCTTGAAGCAAAAGTGATAAGGTTGGGAGAGAAATAGAAGGGGAGGAATCGTACCTGCGCCTTGCTGCTTGCCTTTCTCTGTCCGACGCAGCATTTAACACCGGGTGGTGGCTGCACCCGGTGTTAAAGCCCACTCATCAGCACCGGGTGTAGTCACTAACCGGTGCTAATATGCCCGAGCGCATTTAGCACCAGTTGGTGGCTGCGCCCGGTGCTGATGGGTGGGTTTTAGCACCGGGTCTTACCACCACCCGATGCTAAAACCTCTACACATCCCTTTCCAGGCTCTAAAGCCTTTAGGCCCGGTGCTAAAGTCTTATTAGCACCGGGTCTAAAAATGGCCCATGTTTATGTGTTCCGCGGATGTCTCATTCTCTTGTAGTGCACATAGTGCTAACTATAAAAACAATAGGTGTTTAATAAATACCTTCGAATATATGCCCTTCTACAGGAAGATCAAGCATGCATTATCAGGGAGCCAAGTCAGAAGTTGGAACAAAGCCAACCTCAACTAACTGCCTAACTCCATCCAAGACCAACAATTATTCTAGGCTAAGTGTTGAATCTAAGTGTATCTACTAGTACTAATCATATGCTAAGTGTTGAAGCTAGTAGTGAACAAAAATTGAAGGATGCTACATATACCATTTCAGATACATACACAACAAACATGCAATTCATGTTGGAGATATGCGTTTAAAACTACCAGATTTTAATTTGAGATATATTTGATAATATATTGCTACTGCTATATAAAACAGATCTAACCGCAAACAGATTAAAAGAAACCAAAACATGCTCATGTAATGTAAACGGTATATAAATTCATCAGACTTGGTTAGCGCTCTGTCCTCGTGCAGACTCGATGCAGTGAAGGTCGTGTCGAGACAGCGTAGAACGTAGACGATCGAGCGGTCGCGTAGTTGCACTGCCCAGAAACCTTATTGCCGCCCCTTGTACAGGCTTCACGACGACAAGGGCTCGGAGATACCGCTCACCCTACTCCTCGGTGCACGCCAAGGAGAAGGGCCGGTGAGTTCAGCTCAGTCTCACAACATAAATCACTAGATGGAAAAAGAGAGAGAAGAGAGTTCGTGGGTTATTCCGACATTTGATCAGTGTGTTCCCTGGACGTCTTCAGGGCCTCTTAGAGGATATGGCAACAACTCTTTGTTGACTGAATCGCCTAAAATAACGCCCCACTAATTGGCAGTAGTAACCGCCCAATTAACTCAGGATTAAGGCATTGACTGCGTGCTAATTATCTCTAATGACCGTTGTCAATAATTACACACAAATGGCAAAAGGTTTACACTGACTTGGTTGTTCACTGGGTTGCAAGTCACGCGGTCCATCACGCGAAAAGGAACGCGAATACGCGCGCGCGCGTGCTGTGTAGACAATCACTCATTCAATGACCTAAGAGAGCTTTTCTATTTAAGTTGGCTTACACCATCTCAAACTAGCATTATGAGACTATCTATATGCTATGCACTCTTGATTTAGAATTTCGGAAATGGGCCTCTCCATAAGACTAATTTCCAGCAATTCAAAACTTGAGAGGTTATTATTAGGTATATGAACGGGGGATTCCTTTCCGTGGTTCCTTGTTGCATTCAGCTTGAGTTCATGTATATGGCCTAGTATATAGGAATATATTATATATGTACCCGTATGTTTTGGTAAACTAGGACTCATAAGGGACCACACACAACTATTAATTTTAAGTTATGTAGCATGGCTAGCTAGTAGCTACTGTATATAGGCCCATGATTTGTCAGTCAAAGTTCAAACGATGGAGCTCCCCAGTTAAGCTAGGTATATAATTAAGCATCACACCGCGTAGAACAACACGGCAAGGATCGAGAGGACAAATCAAAGTGAACCATCAACCATGGTCAGTCAGTAACAAGGAGAAGGAGCGAAGACCGCTGCGAACCCAGTGCAAACAAGATGAAGAAGGGAGAGAAAACCTCTTATCAGTGCCGGTCACAGGGGGCCTTAGTGCCGGTCTCTGTGGCCGGCACTAAATGGGCGGCACTAATGTGTCGGCACGTTAGTGCCGGCACTAACGTGTACAGATTAGTGCCGGCTGCTTTTGCGTCAACAAAAAAAATTCTACACGCACCCGGGAGGCCCGCACGCGCGCACCGTAAATACGCGTACGCGGCCGCGAGGATTCGAACCCACGACCTCTAGCCTCGCGCGTTGCTTTCTTACCATCTCACCTATGCATCACATGTGATTGAGTGAGAGATGGTGTCCTTTTAAAGGAACCTGCTCGGGACACGTTAGTGCCGGTCGATAACACCAGCCGGCACTAACGTGCGTCATTTAGTGCAGCTGGTGTTATTGACCGGCACTAAATGGGCGCGTCACGTTAGTGCCGGTCAATAACACCAGCCGGCACTAAAGTTAGTGCCGGTTGGTGTTATTGACCGGCACTAACGTGGCTTCGCGGTCACTGTTCCTCGCTCGGGCCACGTTAGTGCCGGCTCCAGGCTGACTGGCACTAAGTGCCACGCACCAATGTGAGTTTTTCTGGTAGTGTGGTCTCATGATGAAGACGTACGAGAGGCTTTACAACCAACATCACAACTATGGCGTTGGAACCTGGTCCTCCGTCGCCCAACTAGCAGGCATACACATGTACTTGTGTATTTGCATACTTGTTTTAGCAGCAGGATATGCATTATTGCATTCTGTTGTTAGATGGGAAACTAAGCATATATATGCATTATATTGTCTCATCGCAGGGCTGAAGAGGAGCGGGAAGAGCTGCAGACTGAGATGGATGAACTATCTGCAGCCAGACCTCAGGAGGGAGCCCATCTCCAAGCAGGAAGAGGGCCGCATCGTATCCTTGCACTATCATCACTTCATCCAACTCTTAGATGAAGTGACGATAGTGCAAGGTATGTATATAGATATATATATAGGACGCGTTTTATCTACACGCGCGTGTAGCTACTCTTATCATCAAAATACCACCATACGTATGTGTACATACTATTTTATCACTTTGAGTATATCCACATACTAATTCTAAGATAATCCAAAGGGATATTCATGAAAAATTTCAAAAGCATCCTTAGTTTTTAATTTATTTTGATTGTACCTTATTACTAATATATAAAAATTAGTATGTACACATACTTTATGTATGCTCACATACTTAAGGTATATACCACCACATATGGTCTAGTATCATCACATACTACATGTTACATACTCTTGGTTGGGTCAGATACATCATGTATCATGATATATATATGAACTCCAGATATATTTATTTAAAAAATATTTCTCAATAAAATTAGAGTAGGTATCAATACAAGTTATCTTTCATTCACATTTCACCAGATAACCTGAATCCTTTATTATGATGGTCCGTCTGCAATCTTGTGTGTGAACTAGTATATGTTTGTGATCAAGTTGTCGTATTTTTTTATGGACCATCGGTTCTCCACGAGCGGTTTACTTTTGTGGTCGTAGAGGAAGAGAAATGTAGCAGCGAAGAACCAAGCCTCCTCTGCAGTACTGCGGAGGGACTCAAACCTACTTATGCATCTTTATTTGGGCTAATATATCAAAGATTGTGTTCTACTCCCTCCGTTTTCATTTGTAAGGCATGCACGCATACCAAGATTCAAACTTGACGTTTTTTCCAATAATTTTAATTTTTATAATGCAAATTTTAAATGGTTAGATTTGCAATCAAATATATATTCTACAATGATCATAAATTTATAATCATAAATAATGTAAGATATGATAAATAAATGATTAAAATATAATTTGGTAGATCGTGCCAAGTCAGATCACACCTTATAAACAAACATAGAGTGAGTGTATATCACTGAGGCATATGTGCTTGTCCCAAAATCCTTATTATACCTCAAAAATAATTAATTATTGGGGGCGCACGCGGTTGACATTCTAGATTGTTGAGAAATTTTGGAAAATGGAGCAAGTTTCTTTAATGACATGGTAGGCACCACCGGACGGACATGGACATGTGCGGATGTGCCCAAGCCCTAAGACTACTCGAGAGTCAAGACGAAGAGCAAGAATAAGTTTGGCTCAGCTTCAAATATGCATATTCCCTCCGGTTCGGTAAAGGAAGTCGTTTTGGACAAGATTTGAGTCAAACATTGAGAATATAAATCGTGAATAACTTTTAAGTCATTGAGTTTGGAAATGTGAAAACTACATGAATAGATTTGTCTTGCAAAATACTTTCATAAAAGTATACATATGTTAGTTTTTAATAAACATCTTTATAAAATAAGAAGTCAAAGTTGTACTTTGGAGACGTGTCGCTGTCCTAAACGACTTCTTTTACTAGACCGGAGGGAGTAATTTCAAAATAAAGATGTTTACGCATGTCGGCATGTCGGCATGTGTGTTATCTAGCTTGCAAGAACGATTCTCGTGATCAGGTTGATCGAGTTTGCAGAAAGCATTGATGTGAGCACAAGGTAGCATCAGAAATACTACAAGCTTCAGCAGCAAAAGAAAAATGCAAGAAAAAAAGAAATACAGTAGAAGCATGAAAAAGAGAGATTAAGGCAGCTGATGAGAAATGGCAAAGAGACACTCATTAGATCGCTGCATGCAGCAGGAATTGGTCAATCGTCCAACCATCCGTCGGGACGTGGACCGGTGACCGGATCGGGCCCGTAAAGTCCTCCATCTCCTGCAACGACGCCGGGGCCCAGCTGTCATAGATAGGGAACAGCCCGGAGTAGTCGACGACGTGATCACTGCTGCTCCAGGTGATGTCCGAGGTCGCCGGAGACTCAATAATCCCGGTAGCGGCGGTGGTTGTTGTAGAAGAACAACAGGAGCCAGCCATGCTGCTATTATTAATGGCGGCGGTGTCGTCATCATGTTGAGGCCGTCTCTGCTGCTGCATGTTGGCGCTGCTGCTAGTAGCAGAAGCAGGGACGACGACAGCGGTGGTCTCGAGGATGACCGGCGCCTCCAGGGAATCGTTGGCCGTGCAGGTGTGCTCCCCCATGTACACCACCGTATACTCTGTGGGATTGCCGCCGTCGTCGTTGCGCTGCACCGTCCGTTTGGCCGGGCACCCTTGCTCTGCGCTCCGCGTGCACCTGTAGTAACTCCTGCATGTTGTAAATGTAACAACTTGATCAGTGCACTGAGTAAAAGTCTTAATTATTAGTTTTTTTCCTCTTTCGTGAATATAGAATAATTCATACTTGTAAGCAACTTTCAATAATTCGTCTGAAAATAAGACAGCACAAATTTGAAAGCTTAATTGTCTCGATGGGAATTGGGATCGATCTTCTCGCTTTGTCGGTTAGATGCGACAAGGCTCAACGTGTATCACGAGCACGACAGTCATCATTTGTTTGGTTGCAGAGCATTGCGGTAGATAGCGTAGCTAGGGACCAACTAAAAGTAAAGGGACAGCAGCGCGGCATCAGGCATCCACTACCAGCTAGCAGCGAGTGTCGTCACTGTCCAGAGATTACTGGTGCTCGCTCCTTCATACCAGCAGGCAGGCACAGAGAACATTTCTTCGAATCGACTGGATGCGACAACGAAATAGCTAGCATCTTAATTAATTAGGACGGCTCCCCCTTTTCTTCATCTTTAGGCGGTCTTTCTTTAAGGAACAAGCAAAGAAGCAGGAAATTAAATCGGCCTGGCGGGCTTCAATTTGCCTGATCAATTGCATGCAATTGAATTGGATTGTTAATTTACTGACCTTGCGTACATGGCACCTTCGATTTGCTTCTGGCCGTACTTCCTCCATTGGTACCCATCGAAATCGGGCACTGATGTTACGAGGTACTTGCTCTTCTGTTGCTTCGTCTTCCTGCAGATCGAAGCAGCCGCGCGCCCGATGATCCATATCTCAGTCAGTCATTCGTGAAGGGCCGGGAGGAATATATATAATCGAGCAGGAATTTATAAGCCAGCAACACCAGCTATTAATTACCTTGTTTTGCCGGTGCCACAACGATGAGGATGAGGCTCCTCGCCGCCATTGTCGTTGGTCTCGTTGTCGTTCCGGCCTCTCTTGTTGCTCCCCCGGCGGCGCCGCCTCCCGTCGCCGGACGACGGCAAGTAGAGCAGCTCACGGAGCTGTGCCAGGAGCTCATCGCCCTGCAGCCCTAGCGTCGTCATAGCCGCCGTGGTCGATTATATATATTTGGATGATACGATGATCGAGTTCTTTTTTTGTGTGTGTAAGCTTTCTGCTGAGTGCTGATCGAGTAAGCTTTCGGGCTCGATCTCACTTGTTTATAAGCTAGCGTCGTGTGGACATCATCACACATCATGCAGGGTCCCCACACGTACGCCCACGTGGCTTTCCACAATTCGCCGTATGGACGGACATACACACCACGTATGTATCTCCCCCGCACACACAAAAAAGCGTGTAGGCCCAACGGAACAATGTGATGGTGGTAGAGGTACACCCATAGCTGCTGACATGCAAGAGATCAGCAAGTTGCGGCTATATATTGTACGTGTTTCACGAGCACCCGTACGTGCGGCACAACGAGGCCGGAGAATGTAAATGGAGTGATGAGGACGGATGGTATGGAAGAGGGCTGGGCTCTGGTGGCACGTACAGGAGTGTAAAACCCCATGAGAGAAGACAAGAGATCGAGAGAGAGAGAGAAGAACAGTGTGTGTTCGTAGGCCGAAAGAACTTTGTTCGTTCAAATTCTGGGGAAAAAATTACTACCGCCTTAGAGAAAAAGGCCGTGTTGTGTGCCTCCTTAATTTCATTCTTCCTCGATCGTTGTATGATAAGATGATGAAAACACATGTTCCTCAAAAGGCATTTTGTGATACAAAGTATAGTACATACTCATAAGAAAGGTTTATTTCTTCATACAAATCTAATAACATCAGGCCAATCTCAGCGCGGTCTCATGGGAGTTTCATGGGCATTTAATTTCATAACACACATCAACCAATGCCGAGAGTACTATAAAAAGTGACCAATGGGACCCAGTGTTTTTATCCTACCTCATCGGGTATGGTTGGTCGGTGATTTGTCAATCTAGGAATCACGTTCACTCTTGGAAAATCACTGTATTACACTAGATCACCCTCGGCTATTGCAGCAGAAAACAATAAACAAAGTAATTCCTGTCGGTCACTTGATAAAAACTCTCGGCAAAACTCACGACTCCAGTAGTGGGGAGGGTTTCATTTTCTCCCATCGAACACAATGAAACTTGTATTGAGGATGTTACACATTTTGTCATAATATAATGCAAAAATTAAATGTTGTAGCATATCTATGAAACATACCGTTTTATTTTATTGTAAAATTGACATGACCGTTTTGATAACAATATATACTCCCTCCATATCAGTTTTAGAAGTCGTTCTGGAGTTTGGACGAAATCGCGCAATAGATGTCGTTCTCAGTCGTGTCCGCTAAAACTGACTTGTTTGCCCCTAATTAACTCTTCGATCGCCGCATCATTCACTGCACACGCGCTCAAGCCGCTCATTAATGCCGCGCAGCGCCCCTCGGTTTCCATCCGCACGGGCATGCGAAAGGGCAGCGATAGAAATAAAATAGGCCCGGCTGGGGAAAAAAACGAGCGCTAACGACCTGCAGACGGAAAAAACACTAGAGAAGAATTTTCCAGCGCGCCATGCAAGAAACCTGCAAAAAGAACGCGGCCACGAAGATTTCCTAGCGCGCTAACAATTGTTTCAGCGCGCCACGTACAAATTTTACAGCGCACAGTCCCGTACTCCCGTGCAACACCATGCAAAATTGACGTGAAAGGCCAAAAAAAAAAACAGCTCACGTTAGAATTCGATCCTGGGACCTCGGTGCTGGAAATGGCTGCGCTAACCAATCATCTTTAGAGCGTTTTGTATCTAGGATCCCCCAGCAACCCTATTTAATAAGGGTAGATGTGGAAAACTCTTCCCTAATTAACCACTTCTTGGTATGCGTAATCATGTCCTAAACGACTTCTAAAACTGATATGGAGGGAGTATATAGTAAAATTGTGCGCTCAGATTGACGTTATTGACTTCACATAGAAAAAGTTACGCAATTAATGGAGTACAGTAATTGTTAATCAAAGGACAAATGGAGTGATTAACTAGAGGAGCGAAGATGGGTAGGTTAGGTTGTGGACCTCCGATGAGTCATGAGGAGCTAGGGTCCTTGTCTCCCTACACTTGGGTGTTGTGACGCATGCGGTCCCGCAAGCAGTGACGCCAGCAGCATGACGTATATAGCCGGTGTGCAAAGAATACGGCCGGCCTTCTTAATTCGTTGACATCTATCCATGGGTCGTCTCTGACGCTGGCCTGAGTATCCATCATCGATCTATGGCTAGCTAGCTAGGTTAATTTGTTTGCTTGTTCACTGGATGCAGGGCTAGCTGTAAGCGCTGTTGCAATATTGCAACTGTACGAGTTTTTTTTTTTTTTTTTAGAGGCAAATTGCAACTGTACAAGTTACCGCTGCGCCCATATATATATACTTTGAGTTGTTCACATGAAGGGAAAAAAACTGCTAATGAATGTGCAGTTATTTTTCCGGTGAGCAAACAGTACACTACGTACGTCTATGCTCATGCATTTGTCATATGACGCGACGTGACCATGGTAATAATAATCTCGATCACAAGCCGGAAAGAAAGAAAAATGGTGTGCGAGCGACGAATTTCAAACCATCATGTGACTGAGCCTGCCGCCAGCGGAATCCGGCCACTAATCAAAGTCTAGTCCACACGCACGGTTGCATTTGCTTCTGTTCATTCTAGAAAGGGAAAGGACGAATGGAGTGTGTGTTGGCAGTTCGCAGCAACCTAACGTCATTTTCTTTTTACATATAACATATGATCGACCGATATATGCTGCAAAAGCTGCGGGAAGAACAAATTAAAACTACAGCAAAATTAACAGCCCACAGATATTTGTGGTTAGCAGGTTCTATTGATAGCACAAATTTCAGCGGAATCAAGAGTTAGACTAAATTATTTGTTTTGAACGAATTGCACAAATAGCACAAATTTCTATTGATATAATTAACTACTAAATTATACTCCCTCCGTCTCACAATGTAAGTATTTGGAGCATTCAAATGTAAAACATATCTCAACTGATAAAAGACCTTTGTACCCCTCATTTTACACTATTCACCAACTCTCCACACACCCATCAACCCATTTAGTTTTGTCCTATCTTTAGAAATGTTTACATTATGGTATAAATTTTAAACCCTAGAAATGTTTACATTGTGGGACGGAAGGAAGTATATGACACGAGTTTTAGGATCGTCTTAACTTTGTCCCAAGCATGTGGCGCTGTAGTTGCTGCTTCAAAGTTCCTAGGTTAATGATTGGCGTGAGAGGCGGAGTCGGAAACTGAACAATGGCGGGCGAAGAAACCGTCGAATCAGCCGCGGAATCCAATAGTCTAGTCCACACGTACTTATTATGGTACAGTTGGTGAGTTGGACGATGGATTTGCTTGGTTCTGTTCATTCTGGTCCTCAGAGTTTGCACGTTGAACTTAAAAAAAAAAAAGACTTTGCACGTTGACCAGGAGGGCCCCATGCATGTGTCCGACGAACGAGCAAGGATAGACCGATATACGATGGAGACAGTGTTCTTACAACAACAAACAAATTAACGTCGTTTTCTTTTAATTTTGCAGAGAACAGCTAGCAGTGCACGCTGGCATTGCCTTCCTTCTTCCAGCAGCTTAGCTTACACATGCATATGCTAATGCTGCCTGTCGGGCATGCATGTGGTGTGAATCATGAGTTGGATCTGAACCGTACCCATGCATCCATAAGTTAATTGACTACTCGGCTGCATGCAACCACGTATATTTTGCAATGGTTATTAGGTTGCACTTGATTTTCATTTCATGGACAAATAAACGCACGTCGCGTCGCGCGTGTCCTGTGCGTCCTTTGCTGTGCACCCTCCCTCGTGCCGCACGCACGCTGCTGGCCTGGCCCCATGGACTCGTCATCAGCTATTAAGAGGACTATTATCAGCGTGTTGTTTGGATTCATGTGCTAAACTTTAGTAAGTGTTACATCGAAATGTGAAAGGGATGTCAGACAAGATTTTTTGTACAGATTTCTATCGGTACACCACGAGACAAATTAATTAAGTATATATAATCCGTCATTAGCAGGTAATTAGCAGGTAATGTTCAGAGCGACGTACTGGACGAGGAGCTGGGCGATTCTCTCTAAAGAGGAAGAAATGAGGAGCTTGAAGAACATATGTCACAAGTTGAAGGTCGTGGTGATGGAGATATTCAGCTATTATGGATGGAAGCTGAGAAGTAGACTTCAAGCTTAGAACTTTGTTTCGGTTGCGTCGGAGCTCCTATGTGAGCTTGTCCTTGTTGCAAATTTTATTTAGTCTGTCGGTTCTCATCAGAACAAGTAAACAGCCTTAGTGATGGGTGTATCTGTGTCTTGGCTGCAAGCACTCCCTTGGGGTGACGGAGGCCGGATTTCCTTAATCTAAAAAATAATCCGTCATTAGCAAATGTTTACCGTAACACCACATTTTCAAATCATAGACTAATTAAGCTTAAAAATTCATCTCGTAAAATATTTGCAATATGTGTAATTAGTTTTTTTAGTTTATATTTAATACTTCATGCATATCGTCCTGACCTTAGACCTAGCCACAATGTAAACATGATGGTGATCAGGGCCGGCTCTAAGGTTTCAAGGGCCCTTGAGCAAACCAAAAACTATAGGCCCTTTTAATTTAGAGATACTTTTTCATTTACTAAATTCTTGATGATGAAAAGAACTTAGGCACCACTTTGCTATTCAATAAACTGATCATCTTATTTTCTATTTTTCCTTTTCTAAGAAACCGACAAATGCTTCTTAGGTAACATCCTATGATTCTAACACCTAAATTGTGAGGAAAAATAAACATTGGAGGTAAAAGTTTAAACCCTAGAAATCTAAAACAAGTCATCAGCATGCTAAATTAAAAAAGAAAATCACTCACCGGCAGCAGCAGGACCCCTTTGCCGATTGACTTCATGAAACGAAAGATGAGCGAGCTAACTGTCTTTCGATTTCGCGGACAAGGATTAGATGCCGACGGAACGGCAAATTGTAGACTCGAGGCCGACTCGAGGCCACGACCACGGCGGCACGGCGCGTCACTTGATTTTGGCGGCGATAAGGATGACAGACGATACACACGGAAGGCGGAACGCCCATTCGTTTCTGCGCGGCTGCTATACTAAGCAGCCTTGCTGGGCCTCGTTGCCTCAATTAGCTATACGTGTATCCATACTTGACTTGTTAAGTATAGGATCTTGGGACCCTGACTGGCTTGGGCCCTCGGCCGTCGCCCCTAATGACCGGGGGTCAGAGCCGGGCCTGATGGTGATGGGGCTCGATGATACGGCGGTGACGAATGTGCCGTCGGACGTCGTTGCTGCTGCTTCAAAGTTCCTGATTCGGTCCTTTTTTTTTCTGATACTTCTGATTCGGTCCTTGACCTGCCAGAAACTCTACGCATGCAACTCGCCGGCTGGCCGGCGGTGGTGAAGGGCGGTCAGTGCGCTTGCGCAGACGGTCCGGCGTCGCTCTGACTGACTAGGTGACTGGACCTCAAATCGTGGCCCAGAACAGAGCACTACGTGCCGGCCCGATCCGGCATTGTCGTGGTCAGTGGTTCCTAGGCCCGGCCCATTGATCTGGTTGCAATTTGGCTGTTTCAAAAGTACATCATACATGGACATTTCCTGCTCCCTCCTTGCTGCGTTATTTGTCTGTATATATACGGTACAAGTGTACAACCCGCGAATGAACAAGCTGTAAGATGGACACGGTGAACGCAGGCGGCAAGGAGGAGCACTTTGTCCGATCCTTTGATGAGTACGACGCGCCGCTCGTCGAATTGATGGACGCCCTGCCGGACAAGCACAAGGTGGCCCACCATCTGTCTGCCGTATCATGCTCTGCTACGGCAGACAGATGGTCGACCACAAGACGTCAAAGATGTGATTCAAAATTTCCCCTATGCTTTCTTGTCACAACTTTGTTCAAGTATCCTTCTTCTGTCTATGAAGAAACGGTAGCATGTCCTAATACTTGATTGAAAATGAACGGGGCGTACCTGACCTGACTTATCGGAATTTGGTGATGTGTATGACCTGAACTTTGGTCTGGGAGAAGATCATCCACCTACAAGCATGGCGTGTACCAGCAAAGCTCCCAGGAGGTAGATATACATGGTCAATTAAATTGCCACAGTGAATCATTTGTGAAGGATGTTCTCCAGCACCTTCATTATTAAAATATGTGCAGGACTCCACACTTGCTTCCATTCTGCTGCGCCCATTATGAAAACGAATTAAGTGCATGTCTATGTCATCTGTATACAGTCCAAGGTTTCTGTAATGAAGGATGGACTAGCTTGATATGCCAACGAGCAACTATAGTGCAGGAAGATAACAAGGAGCGAGGAAAAAAATCATCAGGTCAAAAGGCCAAACGCCAATCCGTCACACAACGCAAGGAGTAAAACTAGCTGGTCCACCCATTTTATCCTGTGTCATCTACCATATTAGGCCAATTTGCATGCCACAAACTTAGACACCGCCTGAGGCTCCTCAATTTAGAATAGAACTAACTGGATGCCTGCTCGGTTTGACATTTGGAATTGGCCATGCAAATGCAGTTACCCTGCTGCATGTTCATCAATTAGTTAATTCCATGGTAGCAAACTTAGATTAATAGGAAGAGGCCAGACTAATGGGCATGGCAAAGGAGCACTTTGTGCTTGTTCATGGTGAAGGTCATGGAGCCTGGTGCTGGTTCAAGCTCCGCTGGCTCCTTGAGGGCTCCGGCTACCGAGTCACATGCATTGACCTTGCCGGAGGTGGCGTTGATCCTACTGATCCCAACACAGTCGGTTCGTTCAAGCAGTACGACAAGCCGCTCATAGACCTCATCTCAACCTTGCCAGAGGGGGAGAAGGTATGTGTATTGTTCGTTTTTTCCCATGAAACTTATATTAAATGATCGAATAATGTTTTAGCATAATCTATAATATCAGTAATATGTATTGCAATGCAAATGGCAAGAAACAGAACGATTTATGCTATTTTGAATCTTAAGTGCACTTAAGTCATGATCCGTGTAGTTGTATCTTGAATAATATCTGACAACGTGTTTGCTGTACAATATGAATAAATGCCAGAAATTATAGTTGGCTCCAGAAAAATGTTTAAGGTAGTTAAGGAGCTATTTATGATTAATATTCAAAATTGTGAAGAATAGAATTGGTGTATCATGCTAACTCATTTAAATCTTATTCCAGGTGATTCTAGTAGGGCATGGTGCTGGAGGGCTGAGTGTAATTCATGCAATGCATGAATTCGTTGACAGAATCAGTCAAGCATTTTTTGTAGCAGCTACAATGCTACCATTTGGATTTCAAACTGATGAAGATAAGAATGATGTAAACTTTTGAAGATTCACCTTCCTTTTTTCTTAAAGGATAGACCCCCTAGGAACTGATGAGAATATAACCCATAAACTATACAGCAAATCATACATATAGTACAAACACAAAGAACATAAACACTGAGTTTTTTTTTAAGAAAAAGGAAATGATGTAACTCACATGAGCATTGCATAGTTGCAATAGCTAAACTGTTCATGATAAAAGGCGGGCAAAAAGAAACTGACTTTTGCATGATACACATGAAGTAGAAAGTACATGAGATTTTAAAAGAACTTTGAAACAAATATATGAACTTACCCTATTTCTTGATGAATTTACTGCACTTAATAATCTTCTGTTATAATAATATGTGCGACAATTGATATTAACATGTAACAGGGGTTACCAACTTTGCCTGAGAACGAGATTGAATTGACACTTGGTGAAGCAGCAGGTGATCCTCCAACAACTGTTGCCTTGAGACCAGAATTTCAGCGTGAACGACTATCCCAACAAAGCCCTGAAGAGGTATTATACATCTATGTTTTATGAAATGTGCCTTTGGAGAAAAAGTTTACATATCTAGGCCTGTGCTCACCAAAACCACCTTCTTTACTAAACTACTACTGATATGACCAAGTCTTTAAAACAAAGCTACTTGTATGACAAAAGTCTAAACGTAGTATTACAATAATCCAACTTCTAAAAGGATATGATAACTAAACATCTGCTCCAATGAATAGGTGAATACTGATGTAAATTTTACTTACACATATTTTTTTTATCTGGTAGGAATCAGTCCTTGCTTCAATGCTGATGCGACCGTGGCCTGCAACGGCTATTAGCACTGCAAGCTTTGAAGGAGATGATGAGAGATTAAATCGAGTCAAACGGATTTTCATAAAGACAGAGCGTGACCATATGCTGGACCCTGAACAGCAAGATTCCATGATCAAGAAGTGGCCACCCAGTGAGGTTTTGGTCATAGATACAGATCACAGTCCCTTCTTGTCTGCACCAGAACAACTCTTTAATTTAATAGTAAAATCTCTATGATACAAGTATGAGGAAAACTACAGAGCGGGCCTGCCCTTGTAATATTAACCACACATAATAATCAGCACTAGATTTAGGATCCCACCTTTGTGAAACATGCTTCTCAGTGAATATTCAAGGTAAGTGCATGATGGAAGGATGCAATTTCCTCTTACAATTTAATACTTAACTTTTCTTTACATGACATAGCATTAGTTTTGAGAACCAAAGGCCAGCATATACTATGGCTCTTTACTTACAATTTACACACTGAACATTCAAACTTTCAGATATGTTTTTGGCTTTAAAAGAAACTTAAAACATGACCGTGTCATATAAGTAGGATGGCAACACATTGCTCAACATTCCAGAGTCCTTGAGTGATTTGCAAGCACATCTAATGTGGACGGTGATTTTGCGAAAATGACTGCATAACCATCATCCATATGCTCTGCGCTGTCAGGGAAGAGCTGCCAAACAAGGCAGCCTCCTCCAATCACTCCACTCTTCCAAGAGGTCGAGAAAATTCTGTAGACTGTCTCCATGAATCCTTCTCGGAATTCATGGCCGAACCTCCCATCTTTAAGTGATACCCCAAACTCCCCAATCAGAATTGGCATCCCAAGTAAGTTGGCTGAATCATCAATATGTTTTTGCATCCAGGTATTCACAAATTGGAGGTGACTGTCCTCTACAGAGTGAGGCAACCTGGCAAAAGGACTTTGGTCATGATAGTGAATCCCGTTTCATGAAGTGGCTAGATGCCTAGATGTAGCATTTGTTGCTGGTCAGATATAAAACTCACATGGCATTAAACTAGAAGACTTACCAAGTGTCAGAATAAATATGAACAGAAGCCAAATCAATTCCCAGTGCACGATGGTTCCTAATAAAATCTGTTCCAACAGTTCCAGAATAAGCATCTGGGTTCACATGCAAAAGTTCTGGAGTGGATGGACCATAAAATCCTTCAACGCCAATCTCTAAAAGGTGCACAGGGTCTATAGACTTCACATAAGACGCCATCTCTTCTATCCATGCCTACAAGAAACGTCAAAGTGTAAAAAATGTGCAGTATAAAAAGTTATAAGGAGTCACAGCTGTATAAAACTAGAACTGAAGTAAGCACCTGCAACGTGTCACCTGACGGATCTGAATGGCACCGTGGCTCATTAATCAGCTCCCAGGCAAGAATTGTAGGATCGTCCTTGTAGGCTTCATTTGTGATAGTGTTTGTTCTTGTCAAAACAGCCTATAAGAAGTGAAAGAGAAATGTGATTGTCATAGTAGGTCATGATAACAAAAAATGGACCTAAAAATGAGCTGAATTCAAATGTCGAAGATATGAATACAGTGAGGCGCACTTCTCCATTTCATGGCACACAAGTGAAATGTTTGCCTTAACAAAAGCTTTGTAGTAGCTCTTAATTGTGGGATCAGAGAAGAAGTCGTCTTCAGAAGTAAGATCCAATCCGGCCTCCTGTCCCCACCTTATATACTGTGCCTTACCTCCATAGTCTTCCCAGTTGTTACACAGTGACAGTATCAACCTCATCTTATGCTTTCTTGCCTCACTGATCACGAAATCTAATGCCTGACAGGAATGGAGTTCTAAGCTTAGTTATTATTAGTGCATCTAGATAAGCCTTTGACTGAGATACAGAAAAGTAGAAACATAAAGAAACGCCCATGCCATACTTACTAATTGGACAAGGGCCATTAGCTCAATCAAAATATCAAATCAAATGTAATATGCACCGCATTCACATGAGAAGATTGCCAAAATGACAAGGCCCGTCCAAACAAACAACTTGATTAAATCAGTAAACATTCCACTCGGCCGCGTATTTCATCAAACACTCGTCGTGCTGCCATGCCCAAGGAAAGGCGCCCGCGCTCACCTGGAAGACCTCCTCGTCGTAGGAGAATGGCTTCAGCTGCAGGGCGCGGTATCCACCGTCGTTGAAGGCCCATGTCCGGCACACGTTGAGCCCCGCGTCGGCGGCCTCGGCGAGGGCGGCGGTGACCGTGGGGCGCGTGGCGGGGTCGGCGGCGAAGTACATGAGCCAGTAGGTGTTGAAGCCGTGGACGACGAAGGGCCGCCCCAAGGCCAGCAGGTGCGGGCCCTGGCGCTCCACCAGCGCCCACTCGTCGGCGTCCGGCGGCATGATGGGGATGCAGCAGGCGAGCAGGATGCAGCGGAGGAGTGACACGCGCGGCGTTGCTGGAAGCACGTGGCGAGGACACGTCGGGTTCCACGGTGATTCCATGGTGGGATTAGTCAACGCCTCCAACGGTTTCTCGAGGCGCTTGTTATCCGGTGGATGACACGTGGGACCCACCGCCCGTTGCGAAGAGGTTATCATTCGTTCTCTCCTCTTGGCCGCCATTGTTTTTCATCTGCTACTTTGCTCCGAGCGATAAGGTTTTTTCTTTTGAAGAATCATCAGTATCATACACACACCTGCTGTTTCTTCAGTATAGCTCTTTGGCAAGTTATCTCATTCAATACGGTTGAGGAATTGCAACAAGATTTTTGTTGTACCTCGTGATTATATCTTTATTATATTGCAAACCATAGCATTATAGTCTGTTGTATGGTAGCTTCTGGCATTTTAGTCGGGAGACTGATTTCATTTGTATGATCCTGGTTTTGCAGCTTGTTTTGTGGGCTCTAAGAGTTCGGAGAACTACAGAATTTGATGGCAGAAACAGATCAGTTGACAGTTATCTGCTTCCTGTTATGCATTAGCGGTGGGTGGAAGTTTTGCTTGATAAACTTTGCATGATGAATGTGGTTTCTTGTTGTAACTTGGAATTCATGCACTAAATTCTGCTGTTAGACATAGACAGAGCATAGTGCTGCTGCGGCTGCATCTTCCTTTTTGGTGATGCTGTTTGACTCTCAGAATAATTGTCCAGAGGAGCCCCATTGTGCATGGTGGCTGGGCTCCATGCTTTGCCTTGAATCATTACGTGTTGCTTTCTTCTAACATGCTTATCAATCTTTTAGGCATACAAATTCTCCGACGCTGCAAAGGACGACCGAGGCAATTGTACTTGTCAGGTTAAAGGATAGGAGGGCGGCAAGATTAACACCAGCTCTCGGAAACCGACCGGCGGTCCATTCGTTTGTTTTTCTTTGACATTACTTTTCTTTATAGTTTTATGATCTGCGGTGGCTCAACAAGCTCAACACACTGCTGTCTATTATAATGAATGAGGCAGAGCAGAGGAACCTGCTAGTTTGTCCCCAAAAATAATATGGTAATCACACAAAATTGGCATTGTTCAATTCAAAATCAAAAGAATGTTGGAACACATGATTACTATACTTTGTAGAAAACAAATCGCATTTCTAGATGGTTGGAAAAACGGACGAATCTAATGAGGTCTAATGAGGCCATGATTAGACAATAAAATTGCTACAGGAATGCTACAGTAACGGTTGGATTTCTGCAGGATTTGTGAGCCACGACACGACAGATACTGCAAGTTGTCAGATGACACTCTGACCAAAATTGATTCCATGCAACACCTCCTCCTAAAACAAAACAAAATCTTTTGACTAGTTCTTCGCCTACACTCCTTTCATCATCTCGAAGAGGTCGTCGAGATCACCCAGCTCGCCGAACTCACACGGACTCCCCGTCGCCGGCGGCAGGCGGAACTCCATGAATTCCAACGGTTCGTCCTCAAACCACCGCATCCCCGTGACCTCCACGGATTTGGTGGATGGAGGAGAGGCCGAGGAGGTCTCCGCCTCCGAGGATTGCGCTTGCGCCGGAGGAGTCGAATGGATGGTCGTCGAGGTCACCCTCACCTGCGACGGCGCGGGCGGGACGGCGGAGGAGGAGGAGAACGACGGGGAAGTTGGTTACGGCCCGGCGGCCGCGGAGGCGGATGGCGGCGGCGTCGTAGACGGCGGCGGCCTCCTCGGCGGTGTCGAAGGTGCCGAGCCAGATGCGTTTGCCGAGGTTGGGGTCGCGGATCTCGGCGGCGTACTTTCCCCACGGGCCGCTGGCGCACGCCGCGGAATCGGCGGCGGCCCCTCCTCCCCTGGGCCTGGCGATCGTTGGCGTCCATGATGATTGGTGGACGCGGGATGGCGAGGAGTGGAGGGGAGAAGGAAGGGAATCGAATCGCCCGGAAGGAACAGAGGAGGGACGAGCGGGGGTGGGTGGCGGGTTTTGGCTTTTGGGAGGGTTTTGGTTGCACAGATCAGAACAGAGTCGTGGGCCCCGCAGGTCAGTGACCCGAATTCCTTCTGCAGTTGCTGATTCTGACTTGTGCTCTGCTCTCTCTCCGTCTCTTCATTCCATGCGATTCGAGTGCTCTGACTGACTAGTAGGGACGCGGGGCACTTGATGGCGTGCCAGCCAGGCATGGTCAAAGCCTCAAAGTGACGTTTGCTCGACTCGATGTCAGTTATGGAAGACTTGTCCCTAACCTCCTGCTCATCATCTGTCCTACGGCTGTAATGTGAGCTGGCGCATGTATATAGAGAACCTAGTCATTCACTCTAAGCATTTTTGCACCATCAAAGTCAAGATGGCCATGGAACAAAGCTTATTGGATTGTATGCATGTTGCCTTCACCGGGCATGCCAACCTTTCCCTCTCTGGATTCCAACAAATCTCTTTCAAAGTACAAGCACGATGCCAATCATATCACTGGACTGGACCACGCTCACACCTGCACAGGCCTCGCCATTCTCTCCTTGTTTCTCTACTATGTACAGGATCCCTTGGGACTTGACTTCCTCGGGAAATATCCAGCACAGAAACCACACCAATAATGTTACATAAACAACCATCAATCATGTTACCAAAGGATCCTCGTCAACTCAAATTCTCAAGCACTCACTCATAGCAAACATAGAGAGGGTCTTTAATTATAAGAGGGATAATTACAGACGCATCTGAGTGGCATCATAGCCCTTTCTGTAGGAACACACCACTGCATCAAGATTTCTTTTGCCCTTTCTAGCGGTTTTTGACAAGCAGTACAAGCCCTCCACATTTAAAAAAGAAAAAGAAAAAGAAAGCCCTCCACATTGAGGATCCTCTTCTTCAGCCTCCACAACCTCCTGTGGATGCTTCCACCTGCTGCTTGCGACTTAATCTGTCTTACCTGCATTTCAAAAAACAGCCCAAACTCACACGGTGTTTGCGGCTCAGATGACCAATAAGGCTTAGTTTTTATGACAACACATGATTTCAGACTCTAGTCATCTACTCGAATATTCAACACATGGGCAAGAACGGACGACTATTCATAGTCTAAGAGAACTAATTCGATTTTGCTGAGAAAAATATCAAGGCAATTTATTTTAACATGTTGCTAAATCCTGCAAGAAAAAAGTAAGAGCATGTGTACCCTGTGAGAAAAGCCAGGTTGCTGGGACATCTCCGCTCTTCCATGATACCATAGGCAAGGACGAATAGACCTTCTCATCTTTCATGTCATACACTCCGCAAGATGTAGTTGTTTTCTTCCAAAACCAGTCAGTATAATCATCTATGAAGGAGAGACAGTCACGTGAAAGATCGTATGGAGATACTTGGACAGCTCTCGAGCATCCTCGACCAAGGAACAACACCTGGTCATTCCCCAAAGTCCTCACCTCAGACCACAAGCCCTCCTCAAAGTCAGCCTCAAACACTTCAATCTCGCTGGTACCAGCCACAAAAGTGTCACTATATCTTCTTTCAGATGAGTGCTCTGCTTCATAGAAAAGCTTTCTGCGGATCATTAGTAGTGTGCCATGGGATTCTAGGAGGTAGTGCTGGCAGAGGAAAACTGCTTGAGGTGGCAACGAGGCTCCTTGAAGGAGGCGCTCAATTCTAGACACCCTTGGCGCATTGCAGTCACGATCATCCACAATGTGAATGGCAATAAGATCCTCAGGGTCAGTGTTGCTGTCAAGAGCGTAGAGCTTCCCTTGGAAGAAGACCATGTTTGAGAGCCACCTGCACTTCTCATGTGAACTCACTGACCATGCAGAATCCCCTGGCCGGCATAGTGCAATTGTACCGAGATCACCAACAGCGATTATAGCAGCAATGAGGCGTGTGGAGCACACAACTAGCGATAGTACAGATATCTCATCTGCATCCTTGTTGTGTGACCACGGCGCTTCATTCCCTTGAGGCATACAATCTTCGGGGATTTCCACAGGCTCTTCGTAGTAGCTGTACGAAGACAGGCTCGGAAGCGGCATGGTAGCCTTGGTGAATGGGTTCATCAAGAAACAGCTGCCGTCATCCCGGGACAAGAGAAGCCACTCGCCACAAGAGTTGTGGTAGCGCACGCCCTCCAGCAACTGGAAGGTTTTACCATGAGGGAAGCTGATGACGTTGCCGCCTGGTAGCATGAGCCACGGCACTGGTGATGGCAAGGGAAGGCGGCACTGTCGTGACGCGGAGCACCACGCGCGGCAAACGGCAGGAAAGAAGGCTCGGTCAGCACGCGTAGGGAGGCAAAGGAACACCAGACCGAGGAGCTCTGGTGGGAGGTCAGTCCATGGCGGTGAACCTTGAACTTGCGCCATCCTGCAGAAAACAACAAGGCATGATGAAACGAAGAAGAAAACAAGGAGGCATGCGAGTAAGCATAGAACCAAACACCTGACGGGCATGTAATGGAAGCAAACCAACACTTATTTAAAGTTTTAAACCAGCCCTGTAATGGCTGTAATAAATGACGGTTCATCGCCTTTGATGCAATATCAATCTCACGAACGCATCTAGTTCACAGATCGCAAGCGCAAAAGCACAAAATGATTGGAAAACGGAATCGTGAACAAATTTTTTGGGCGCGCGTGCTGAAGGGACCCTGACCACTGAAACAGCAGAGCAGTACAGATTTCTGCCCTCGCACAGTGACGGCTTACGAAGTGAATGCATGAAGATGGATGAGATGAGAGAAGAGGGCGAGGCAGATACCTGGGGTTCGTCGCCGGCGGCGGAAGCAAAGCCTCTAGGACGATGAGGATTTTCCACGGGAATGCGGTCTTCTGTTGGGCTGATGATGAAATGGAACTGTTGATTGGGCTGTAAATGAGCTTCCGAAGCCCAGACCATTTAATTAGGCCCAGCAAGAATAAATAAAGGCTTAAAATGAAACGCTTTTTTTTCCAAAGTGAAGAGAAACTGCAAAAACGAATATATGAAATAAAGAAAATACAATAATCTATCCTGGTCCGTCCTTGGTCTTCCTCTCCAATGACAACTTGATGATATATATAGATCAGTGACTAGATCGATGGGGGAAAGTGTTAAATAAATTTGCAGCTAAAAACTGACAAGTCTGTCTTATTTTTTTTCTTAAAGCAAGCAGCCAAGCACACATGCATGGTATACATTTATACTAGTATAGTACATTGTTCGTCTAAACGGCCGTTTAACCCGTTTACACGTCGTGTAAACGCTACACATCAGTGCCTAACTGTGTCCGTTTAATCACCCGTTTAGCCCGTTTAATGGCCGTTTAATCCGTTTAATTGGCCGTGTAGTCCGTATAATGAGCTAAACCGTGGGTGACTGACTGTTTACCGTTTAGCGTTTAGGATAACATTGGTATAGTATAGCACAACACAAACACAAAAAAACATAATAGTGAAACTAAAATCACATGACCGTGCTCAGAGATGATGACATGCGCTGCTGCTCCGGTGGCACCATGGCAGTGCCTCGTTCTCCCTAGATCGAGAAAAATTGATGAAAAGTACAGAAAAATACTGTTTTTATAAAAGTGTGCATAGAGATAGAAATGAACTGACACGATTCTGGATAACTTTTTCATGAAAAGATGACCCTTTTTCTGTATGTAAACAGGGCCAAAGAGAATATCAATGACTGATCTCTTTCCATCAATATATATCAAGGGACGGATGATTGGGATGGACTTCCATGGCGTGCCTCACCGCTGCCTTCACTTGCTCCACCTCCTCCTCGCTAGCACCTCCAGATATGAGCGAGACTCCCAAAGTTTGCAGTGACTGCAGGTTCCCAAGGCCCAAATCAGTGGCGTCCTGCACAAGGACCGAGAAGGTAAGGTCTTTGAGCCTCGGCATAGCGCCTTGCCGGAACTCCATGGATCCTCCAAATTCCCAAAACTTGCACTCTACCAGGCTTGGGAACGAACAAGCTCCGACAGTGAATCTCCGAGTGATTCCGAGATTCTCGTGGTCCACCCACAGATACAGATAGCGGAGGCCCGGTAACCGCCCAAGGATTTGAAGATCCTCCTGCGACAGCTCCCTCACGTGGATCTGTAGAAACCTGAGGTGCCCAAGCGAGGGATTTATCCAATCCGGAAGCGTAGAGAACCAATAACACAGTTCTAATTTAGAGATATGTGGAGGAAGGACCCAGCCAACCAAGTTGCATTCGACGTCTGCGGTGAAAATACCTAGACGCTGAATTTTTCGCAGCTTGTTCAGGCACTCCACCATACTTTTCTCAAGACTTTCATTCATTTCAGTTGTCCAAGACATAGTCAGCACCCTAAGTCTTGTTAGGTTGCCCAGTTCTTCTATAATGCCTGTAGAGCCACTGTCCTTAACTTCTAACAATGATAGCTCTTCAAGCGCTGTGAGTCCGCCAATCCTGCTTGTTAAATTTGTATGATGGCCAGGAAGAATTAGGCACGTCAAATGTCTTAGCTGAACAATACTTGTTGGCAACGAAAGAATGGGGTTCATACTTATGTCCAAAGTCTGTAGAAGTTTCAGGTTTCCTATTTCTTCTGGGAGGTGATTAATCCTTGTGTTCATTAGTCCCAGATACCTCAAGTGAAATAAAGTTCCAAGATATTTAAGACTGTAAGCTTCTGAAAGATAACAACTTTGCAAATCCAGTACACGTAAAACATTGAAGCTCCGAAGCTCTGGCATTAGATTAATAGCTGCTGGGAAGACAACAGCTGATCTCACTTGTTGCATGCTCATAGTTGTCTCAGATGTAACATGATCTTCCTTACTGTTATGAAGGCATAACCTCCGAATAACCTTTTTTGATGGAGATGGCCGATCCACATCGATACCGTACAATATAGAAACAAAGTTTTGTTCATTTGACAAGTAACGGATAAGATCAAGAATCATGTCATGTATATGGCAAGATATTACCACTTCATAGTCATCATACACAGGTTGAATCATACTTTTGTTTATTAGCTCATTGAAGTAAGTCTCTCCTACTTCAAATAAGCTCTTCCCTTGTTTTTCATATCCGATTAGATCTTCAGCTATCCACATCCGTATCAGCCGATCTTTGTCAATTTCATCATCTTCTGGAAACACACTTAAGTACAATAAGCATTTCCTTAGATAGGATGGTAGATCATAGTAGCTAAATGACAAAATCTTTCTCATATTCTCCACATCGAAACTATTCTCAAGCCCAACACCAATAGAGTTGCACACCTCGAACCAGTCCAGTTTATTTTTCCCTTTACTAGCCAGCAAACTAGCTATCGTAAGTATAGCTAATGGCACACCGGCACATTTCTTAAGTATTTTATCAGATACTTCAACTAGTTGCTCATCAGGACATTTGGCATTACTGTATTTATCTGCACTGCCAAATATTCTGCTATACAGTAATATCTTAGAGCTGTGAGGACAAAGAGGTTTCATATGGTAAACACCACCGACTTGTTCAGCAACATCAAGAACACGAGTAGTTGTGATAATTCTGTATCCACACTTATTATCTGGCATAGCAAATCTTATAGTTTTCCACACTGAGATATCCCATATGTCATCAATAATAATAAAGTACCTACAAATTGGGTAACACAAAAATCCAAATTATACATTGGTGTGTTAATTTCCTCATGTACAATTGGATGCGTATAAAAATATTGGGAAATTAAACAAAGACAGATAGTAAATAAACTAGATTAGCACGTCCATGGAACTTGGGATTCTCCATTTCCCAACATAAGTTTGCTCTATACAGGAAAAAAAAACAAATCTACTATCGTAATTATTTCTATATTATTCTAGCTAGTCTCTACCAATATGCAGTAATTAAATGCATGTGGTTTCCCTTCAATCAGCACATGCATGATGCATGAACATTTTGTAATTTGTTAAAAAAAGACCCTCCTCGTTTAACTTCAAGAGCTAGAATGTGCCGGTGTAGCCTTTTAGTTAATAACCAAGAGTAAAAAAGACCTAGTCTGCACATATTACTATCTTGGTGTGTCCAACTTATCTTAATTACTATTTTGGTGTGTACCATTTTGATAATTTGGGTGGTCAAGGTTCATCTCGATGCAGATAGATTTTTATATGGCAATCACACAGCAGATTTCCATGATAATTTGGGTGTAACAAATCTAGCCACATAATTTTCTTGGACCACCTTGCTAGCTAGTATTGCAAAATTGCAAGAAAGAAAAGTCGTATATACAGATTGACAGCAATTGTACTTTCATACCTTTTCCCTTCAAGGAATCCTCTCAGTTCATCTATGAGCCACTTGTCATCCAATTCATACTGTTCTCTGATATTGTTGCCAGTAAGATGAGAGAGCAAGGCCTTGAATAATTTCTTCATATCAGGGTTTTGAGACACAGAAACAAATCCGCAGCAATCGAATTGTGCTTCAATCTTGGCATACACCGCATTAGCAAGAGCTGTCTTTCCCAAGCCCCCGAATCCAACTATGGAAGCTATCTTGCCTTCCTTCATGGGCGCTTCATCATTATCTTCTCCCAGAAACTTAATTAGCTCATCTCTTGTGTCGTCAATGCCAACGAGCTCTGTGTAATGAGCCCATAAGCGGGAATCAACGGTGGCAGGCTTAGCTACAGCACCGTCGATCTTGTATGTCTGACGCCTCTCACGCACCTCTATGAGACGCCTCTTGATGCCTCTGATGTCAGTAGCAATCTTACGGCGAATACGGTAGCTTGTCAACAAACCTATGGTCCTGTAAATGAACGTCTTCATGTCATGTGGCCCGTCCGACGGCTCGCCATTATCGTCGTTGCAGCGCACCATGAATGTGTCGATACTGTC
Source organism: Urochloa ruziziensis (assembly GCA_015476505.1). Lineage (NCBI taxonomy): Eukaryota > Viridiplantae > Streptophyta > Magnoliopsida > Poales > Poaceae > Urochloa > Urochloa ruziziensis. Next base: position 20,729,048 of record CM027121.1, read on the forward strand.
CTCTATATCATAGGACAGCTCCCGCACCTCGCTGGCCCAGATCTTGTCCTGATTATCAACCTGGTCAGGCGGGACATTAGCTATCTCCTGGAGGGCACCCTGCATGCTCTCAAGCTCAGGTTGAAGAAACATGATCTCTCCCTTCACCCCTTTTGCAGATTGTACTCGCCGACGAGCACCTTGCCGAGCTTGACCATGAGGCTCGACAGAGCCCCCATCACGACCGCGTCCATGGACCTGCTGCTGCCCCTGGGCTAGGGGCATGCGCAATAAGGAGGAGCTTATTAATTCCAGAAGAATCGATCGAACCTGGTGGTGGTCTGGCAAGGCAACTGTAAAGAACGGGGGCGTGTGTGTGGATCATCAGGACTCACTGCGAATGGAGCTGCCGATCGCTGATTGCTCATGTCTGGCCGTAGCCAGCCACCAATGCAAGCTAAAGCTGAATGCTTGATGCTGCCGCGAGCTGAGAGAGACGAAGAAGAGAACCCAATGCGATGAAGGTTCAAGGGAAAGTCAATAATGGACTAAGCAGCAACGTAATGGATGGCTGTCCTTGCCCATGGGACTGTAATTATCGGGCAGTACACAATTCTGCATCTGCTGCTTGTGTAGGACTAGATAGGGCCACCAAACCCACGTGCACTACATACCCTGTCCATGTGTCGAGGTCAAGGTCTCCGCTCCAAGCTTGTGTCACGCTCTTGGCGGCTGGCAAAGTCACCGCCGTCGATGTCAGTTCTAACTGAAGGAATCTAGGGACCGACGACAACTTCAGTGTTCAAAACTTTATTAACCTGAAATTCTCTTCATTTAATTCTTATTACCGCTCATCCACATCGGTTTTTTTTACCGGTACTCGAGTACCGATATAGAGTACCCACAGCTGCAGCGGGATACTTTCCCTCGTACTCTTCCCAGGCAGACGGCCTCCCGCACGCCACAGGTAGCTTAGGGAGAGGTCGGACGGTAAGCGCCACCGTGACGTGGGGGCCGCCTTCGGCCGTTGCTACCCCGTGTCCTCTGCTTCTCGGCCCTGCCTCAGCGGAAGGGGAGGGAGCAGAGGAGGGCCGGCGCCGGAGAGAGGGAGACGAAGCTTCACCGGCCGTCGGACCCGAGCTTCTTCGTCGCCTCCGCCGCGACCTCCAGGGTCCGCGCGCGAGCTCGATCCATGGCGGCGGCGGCACACCAGCGCACGGGTGAGCCGCGGAAGGCGCTGGGGTGGAGGCCCCTGCCTCCGGCTCGCGCCGCCCCGCGCGCAGGGGAAGAGAAGGGGAGACGGCGAGAGCCGGCGTGGGGGAGATCCGCGCCGCCCGCAGCTCGCTGCCTGGACACGCTACCCCGCGCAGATCGACCCACCGGAGCTGTGACCCGGCGTCCAGAGCCTCTGCCCCACGCCGGCCTGGCGCTGCCGCTGAGCTCTGCACCAGGGCTGGCACGACGAGCTCCTAGGACTGAGCAATGAGCAGGGGAGGGTTGTAACACCCCGCCCTCCAAAGCCGCACCGCCCAGCCCTTCCGAGGGGCGGGCACACGTACACATAGCACCCTTCTTACACTTTCGTCCTCGCTTCGTGTAAAAGGGTTAACCCGAAGGTGCTATGGCTGGGGACAAAGGCTTATAAGTTGGCTCCACGCTTGCTCAACTAACAAGGTAGTACTAAACTCGCGCACACCGCACTAACAGGCCACTACTGGGCCGAAACAAATGGGCCGGGTGTCACAAGGGTCCCGCGACGCCATGCCGGAGGAGCCCGTCGATCTAAGCGGGGCGGCGTCGACCCTGCCCTGGCTGGCCTCTCCTCCCGCGCCCATGGATCCACAGGCCATGCGCTCGAGATGGAGGCCGGATGGAGAAGGATCTAGAGAGGGGCGGCAGAGAAAAAAAGAGGAGGGGAAGAAGGAAGGTGAAAAAAAGAAAAGATGGAGGGGAGAGAGATGGTAATTGGGATGGTTGAATAAAATATAGTATAGGTGTTATAGAGTATGAGATATAAAGGTTGACGAGTGCGAAAAAAACGGGTATAAAGTAAAGAATCTTGATGATCAGGACAGAATATTCCGTTTAAATGTTAGAGATAGAGTATGACGAGTGCAGATAGCCTTAATCTGAGAGCAGCTAAGTTGAAATTTATAGGTGCTACCCCTGTGCGTTAGGAAAAAAATATAAAAAAATGAGGCAACACTTAACAAAAAAGAATGCTAGGGCAACATTTGATCAAAAAATAATGTGGCAACCTTTTCAAATTAAATCAGCAAGTTGGTATAGTACATCTTAAAATTACAAAAGTAAAATCTGAAATAAAAAAATATAATATGTTACATGGGAAAAAAGGTGTCACTGGAAATAAAGTGCCAGCTAAATGCTCATAAGGCCAATATCAGTGTACATTTAATTTCATTCCATAGTTATCTAGTAACTATGCTAGATAAGTTTCATGTGGATGTAACTCCCCTCTCATTTCATGAAACTCTTTCATCTGTCCTCGCCACGCTAGTAAAATTGGTGATGTAACATAGAATTTAATGCGATAGAACTCTCTATGAGAACTCTCTATGAAACCCACTGAAACCGGCCTAATTAAAGTGTGATGTTAACAATAATACAATATACATGTAATTTGGTGTTTTTCTTAAATCAAGCACACGTTGTGTACATTTACATATACTAGTACAACACAACACAAATAAAAATTAAAAATAAATATAAATAGTGAAACATGAGTGCGGGGAGGAGGAGAGATGAGGGGAAGAAAGGGGGGCGAAGGCGCGAGGCAATGGTAGTACCTGGGGTTAGTCGGCGGCGCAAGCAAAGCAAGCGTCCAGGTAATTCCGGGATGTGGAGCCCTTTTTGTTGGGTTGATGATGAAATGGAACTGTTGATTGGGCTGTACATGAGCTTCCGAAGCCCAGCCCATTTAGTCAGTCAGACCCAGCAAAAATAAAGGCTTGCAAAAATGAAACGGCTTCTTTATCAGCAGTAAATGAAAGTATGAAAAAGGCCATTCTCCTTTTTCCCAATGTGAGGAGAACTGCAAAAATGAAAATATAAATAAAGAAAATACAACAATCTATCCAGGTCCTTCCTTGGTGTTCTTCTCCAACTCCAATGACAGTTGGATTAGATGGGGTAGATGGAGGAAAGTGTTAAATAAAGTTGCAGCTAAAAACTCACAAACAGTGTGATCTCAACAATAATACAATATACATGTGTTTTTGTTAAAGCAATCACACATGGTATACATTTGTATATACTAGATTACTAGTATGTATAGCACAGGACAAATAAATCTGATAAATAAACAAACATATATAATAGTGAAACTACAAGCCACACTCTCCTCCTAAATGGCTAAATCAACATGATGATTAGCTTAGCTGATGGAGAACCTCCTCCTTTTGGGCTTCACCACATGCTGCTGCAGTGCATTGCTGCTGCTGTGACGTCCTCCATCGGCGACGCTGGCCGTGTCCTTGATGGCCCATCCGCCGCCTCTGAACGGGTTCAGTTTGCTCAGCGTCCGCGACACCGACCCCAAGAAGGCGAAGCTCGCCTTCTTCTTCTTCTCCGCCGGCGATGCCGCCCTCGACGAGGCGCTCCCCTTGCTGTGCTGCTGCATCCCGGAGACATAGGCCTGCATCCGCGCGAGCTCCGATCGCAGCGCCTCGTTCTCCCTCGCAAGAGACGCGTCCGCCATCGCCTGCGCGCGCGCTTGCTCTGCTGCGGACCGCGTGTCGTAATCGTCGGCGTCCTCACTACCGGCGCTAATGGCGCTGCGTAGCTTGAGCTGGTCGTAGTAGAGCGCGCTGAGCACGGCCTGGAGCGGAAGCCTCTTGTTCTGGGAGGCGTGGAGTCGGGCCTGGTAGGAGAGCTTGAGCGGGTCCATGACGCTGCACACCTTCTCCCGCTCGATCTCGTCCAGCGCCGGGTGCGTCTTCAGGTAGATATCCACCGCCCTGTACACCCCGTCGTGACACGCACGCGCCTCCTTGGGAACCGCCCCCGCCACGCCCACGAACCTCGAGATCCCCAGCGACTCCTCCGTCGCCATCTCCGCCGCCACCTCGTCCACCATCCGCGCAACCTTCTCCATCGCCGATTTGCCCGATGAATCCACCGCCTCCGACATCGACGACCGCCGGTTCCTCCGCTCCCCTTGGTGGCTATCCGCCGCCTGCTGCCGCTCCACGAACGCCGCCACGACGCGCCGCACCGTGTCGGCGTTCCGGACGCGCTCACCGGCGCCGTCGAGGGCCACGCTGAAAAGGTCGCCCGCGGTGGCCTGATCCAGCACCGCCGCCACGCGAAGCTCCAGGTCGCGGCACGTCTTCGCGGAGGCCTCGCTGTTCACGGCGGCGTGGAGGACCCGGCACAGCAGCGCCGCCGGGATCGGCGCGTCGGCGCCCGAAGGGAGCACCTCCACCACGGACTCGACCAACGCGCGCTGATCCGCCTGGCTGGGGTCGGCGAGGACCTCGGCGAGCGCGAGCTCGGCGTAGGCGCTGGCCGCGGCGGCGAGGATCTCGGGGGAGGCGCGGCGGCAGCGGAGCGCCGTGGCGACCTTCTGGAACGACGCCGGCGAGAGCGCCGCGAGCTCGGTCATAGCAAACATAGAGAGGGTCTTTAATTATAAGAGGGATACTTACAGACGCATCTGAGTGGCATCATAGCCCTTTCTGTAGGAACACAGCACACACCACTGCATCAAGATTTCTTTTGCCCTTTCTAGCGGTTTTTGACAAGCAGTACAAGCCCTCCACATTTAAAAAAGAAACAAAAGAAAGCCCTCCACATTGAGGATCCTCTTCTTCAGCCTCCACAACCTCCTGTGGATGCTCCACCTGCTGCTTGCGACTTAATCTGTCTTACCTGCATTTCAAAAAACAGCCCAAACTCACACGGTGTTTGCGGCTCAGATGACCAATAAGGCTTAATTTTTATGACAACACATGATTTCAGACTCTAGTCATCTACTCGAATATTCAACACATGGGCAAGAACGGACGACTATTCATAGTCTAAGAGAACTAATTCGATTTTGCTGAGAAAAATATCAAGGAATTTTATTTTAACATGTTGCTAAAGCCTGCAAGAAAAAAGTAAGAACATGTGTACCCTGTGAGAAAAGCCAGGTTGTTAGGACATCTCCGCTCTTCCATGATACCATAGGCAAGGACGAATAGACCTTCTCATCTTTCATGTCATACACTCCGCAAGATGTAGGCCGTGTTTAGATCCGCGGTAAAAAGATTTTGAAAGGGAATCTTTTCACATTTGAAGTATTAAACATAGACTAATTAAAAAACTAATTGCAGATTATGTTTGGAATTCGCGAGACGAACCTAATGAACCTAATTAATCTGTCATTAGCACATGTTTACTTTAGCATTACTGCAGCAATTTAGTGTCTAATCACGTCCTAATTAGACTCATTGGATTCGTCTCGCAAATTCCAGTCCATCTATATAATGCGATTTGTTTTTTACCTACATTTAGGATTTTGGATTTTGGAACTAAACAAGGCCGTAGTTGTTTTCTTCCAAAACCAGTCAGTATAATCATCTATGAAGGAGAGACAGTCACGTGAAAGATCGTATGGAGATACTTGGACAGCTCTCGAGCATCCTCGACCAAGGAACAACACCTGGTCATTCCCCAAAGTCCTCACCTCAGACCACAAGCCCTCCTCAAAGTCAGCCTCAAACACTTCAATCTCGCTGGTACCAGCCACAAAAGTGTCATTATATCTTCTTTCAGATGAGTGCTCTGCTTCATAGAAAAGCTTTCTGCGGATCATTAGTAGTGTGCCATGGGATTCTAGGAGGTAGTGCTGGCAGAGGAAATCTGCTTGAGGTGGCAACGAGGCTCCTTTAAGGAGGCGCTCAATTCTAGACACCCTGGCGCATTGCAGTCACGATCATCCACAGTGTGAATGGCAATAAGATCTTCAGGGTCAGTGTTGCTGTCAAGAGCGTAGAGCTTCCCTTGGAAGAAGACCATGTTTGAGAGCCACCTGCACTCCTCATGTGAACTCACTGACCATGCAGAATCCCCTGGCCGGCATAGTGCAATTGTACCGAGATCACCAACAGCGATTATCTGTTTAGATGTTTCGCGAAATTTTTTTCGAGTATGTTCCCTCACATGCATGACATATTAAATGTAGTCGAAAAAAATAACCCATTATATAGATGGACTGTGCTTCGCGAGACGAATCTAATGAGCCTAGTTAGATCGTGATTAGACAATAAATTGCTACAGTAAACATGTGCTAATGACGGATTAATTAGACTCATTAGGTTCGTCTTGCGATGAACTGACATACTCTGTAATTAGTTTTGTAATTGGTCTATATTTAATACTTCAAATATGTGCCCGACATGCTGTAAATTTTTTCGCGAAACAATCTAAACGCGGCCATAGCAATGAGGCGTGTGGAGCACACAACTAGCGATAGTACAGATATCTCATCTGCATCCTTGTTGTGTGACCACGGCGCTTCATTCCCTTGAGGCATACAATCTTCGGGGATTTCCACAGGCTCTTCGTAGTAGCTGTACGAAGACAGGCTCGGAAGCGGCATGGTAGCCTTGGTGAATGGGTTCATCAAGAAACAGCTGCCGTCATCCCAGGACAAGAGAAGCCACTCGCCACAAGAGTTGTGGTAGCGCACGCCCTCCAGCAACTGGAAGGTTTTGCCATGAGGGAAGCTGATGACGTTGCCGCCTGGTAGCATGAGCCACGGCACTGGTGATGGCAAGGGAAGGCGGCACTGTCGTGACGCGGAGCACCACGCGCGGCAAACGGCAGGAAAGAAGGCTCGGTCAGCACGCGTAGGGAGGCAAAGGAACACCAGACCGAGGAGCTCTGGTGGGAGGTCAGTCCATGGCGGTGAACCTTGAACTTGCGCCATCCTGCAGAAAACAACAAGGCATGATGAAACGAAGAAGAAAACAAGGAGGCATGCGAGTAAGCATAGAACCAAACACCTGACGGGCATGTAATGGAAGCAAACCAACACTTATTTAAAGTTTTAAACCAGCCCTGTAATGGCTGTAATAAATGACGGTTCATCGCCTTTGATGCAATATCAATCTCACGAACGCATCTAGTTCACAGATCGCAAGCGCAAAAGCACAAAATGATTGGAAAACGGAATCGTGAACAAATTTTTTGGGCGCGCGTGCTGAAGGGACCCTGACCACTGAAACAGCAGAGCAGTACAGATTTCTGCCCTCGCACAGTGACGGCTTACGAAGTGAATGCATGAAGATGGATGAGATGAGAGAAGAAGAGGGCGAGGCAGATACCTGGGGTTCGTCGCCGGCGGCGGAAGCAAAGCCTCCAGGACGATGAGGATTTTCCACGGGAATGCGGTCTTCTGTTGGGCTGACGATGAAATGGAACTATTGATTTTTTTTTAGAAAAGGAATATATATTAATATCCCAGCCGCTGCATCGACCAATGCATATAGCCGTTCCTTATTACAAGGTTATACCAAACAAAAGCCACGGAATTAAGAAAACGAAATGTTAGAAATCCTTGAAACAAATAAGACTCTTGATCCTCGCCATGGAAAAATAAATTACATGGTAATTCTGTTTGTGAAAATCCACCCATGCTTGGCAAAGACTTCCATGGCTGCAGTCTCAAGCATCTGCATCCCTCACACAGTGCAGGGCGTTCCTCCATCTTCTGTAGCTGCGACCAAAACCGAATCCAATAGGTCCCTCTGAAAAGTACCTGCAAATAAGAAGGCACTAGGCCCTTGTCAAAAATGACCTCGTTCCTGGAAATCCAAATTGCCCAACAGATGGCACTTGCACCAACTAAAATCTGAGATCTAAGTTTCTTACTTATCCCAAGCAACCAGCCCTGAAACATGTACTCCATGCTAGTGGGTGGTGATAAGTTAAAGCAAACTTGAACTATTCTCCAGATAAATTTAGCAAGGTGACAATCAAAAAACAAATGTTGAATGGTCTCATTATGTGAACAGAAAGAACAACTCAAATTGTCGTGCCATTGTTTACGGGCTAAATTATCCTTGGTTAAGACTACCCCTTTGGATAAATACCACATGAACACCTTTATTTTCAGCGGTATCTTTAGCTTCCAAATTTCCTTATTAAGAGGTAGAGCTTGGGATACTAAAAGAGCCTTGTACATGGTGTGTACCGTAAACACTCAATTCTGATGGAGCCCCCAAATAAACCGATCTCTTTGATTAGATAACTGAACATTCATCACCATGGCTACTATTTGATGCCAGGCCTGCAGATTACCATCAGTGAGAGACCGTCTAAATGCTACATTTAACGGTGTTGTAGACAAAACCGATTGCACTGTAGCACTCCTTTTTCTTATAATATTGTATAATGAGGGGTACAAAAGTTTTAAAGGTCGGGATGTAGCCCAAGCATCCTCCCAAAATCTTATTTGTGATCCATTACCTAGAGAGAAACTTCCAAGTGTAAAGAACTCATCTCTAACCTTCATAAGTCCAGCCCAAAACTGAGAGTCCCCTGGCATATGTTGAACTCGTGTGATAGTTCTATCCGATAAGTATTTTTCTTCTTAAAATTTGGTGCCATATCCCATCATAATTGGTTAAATTAAATAGCCACTTGCTAAGTAAACACTTGTTGTGGACGTCTAAATTTAAAACACTCAGTCCTCCTTGATCTTTTGAAGTACAAATCACGCTCCATTTAGCTAGCCTATATTTCTTTTTATGCTCATCACTTTGCCAAAAGAATATGGATCTATAATAATCTAATTTTTTCAGGACACCCCTCGGTATCTCAAAAAACGATAGCATGAACATAGGCATACTACTTAGGACTGAGTTAATCAAGATCAAACGTCCACCAACAGAGAGGAGTTTACTACGTCAACAACATAATCGTTTCTGAAATTTTTCCTCAACATGCCTCCAATCAATATTGCGAAGTTTACGGTGATGCATAGGAATTCCCAAGTATCGAAAAGGCATGGCGCCAATATCACACCCAAAAACTTGCGAATATTGGAGTTATAATTCCTTTGCAGCCCCATAACAAAACATCTCACTTTTATGAAAATTAATCTTAAGCCCGGATAATTGCTCAAACACTGAAAGTAACAACTTCATGTTTTTTGCCCTCTCAAGATCATTATCCATAAAAATGATGGTGTCATCCGCATATTGCAGTATAGACAGACCGTCATCCACCAAATGAGGAACTACTCCTCTGACTTGGTCCTCTCTCTTAGCTCGGTTTAAAAGCACTGCTAACATATCAACAACTATATTAAAAATGATAGGAGATAAAGGGACTCCCTGTCTAACTCCTTTTTTTTTGAAATAATGCCCAATATCATCATTTACCTTTATAGCAACACTTTCCCTAATCATGATCTTATTAATCCACTCACACCATGTGTGAGAGAATCCTTTCATTCTAAGGACCTGTTGCACAAAAGGCCACTTCAACTTATCATATGCTTTCTCAAAGTCTAGCTTTAGAATTACGCCATCCATTTTTTTCTATGTAATTCATGAATTGTCTCATGCAAAACAACTACCCCTTCCAAAATGTGTCGACTGGAATGAATGCAGTTTGAGAGGGATCAACTAGTTTTTCAGCCAACATTAAGATTCTATTGTTAATTACCTTGGTGAAGATCTTGAAACTGACATTGAGAAGGCAAATTGGTCGATATTGCTGAATTTTAATTGCATCTTCTTTTTCTGGCAAAAGAGTGATAACTCCAAAGTTTAGACTATGTAACGGTAATCTTCCCTCATGAAACTCATGAAAAAGAGCCACTAATTCCGGTTTAATTACTTTCCAGAAAAATTGGTAAAATTCTGCTGGGAAGCCATCCGGACCAGGTGCCTTGTTGTGTTCCATCTGAAAGATTGCATTCCTAATCTCTATCTCGGTGAATGGTGCCTTCAAAATTTCATTTTCCTCCCTCGAAACTTGAGGTATATCGTCCCTCATTGTCTCGTCCAACGTGAAGGAATTTGAAACATGAGGCCCAAACAACTCTTTGTAGTATTCTGTAATATAAGACTTAAGGTTATCATCGCCTACAATTGTACCTTCCTCCTGTTCAAGCTGTACAATTCTTGTTTTTCTATGTCGTCCATTAGCCACAAGTTGGAAATACCTAGTGTTTGCATCTCCCTGCAGTACTTTGTTGCTTTCGATCGTTGGAGCCACTAGACCTCTTCCTCTCTAAGCAATTTTGTTAACTGCCCTTTAAGATGGTTTCTTAGTTCAACCTCATGTGGTAGCAACAACATAGTTTCAGCTTTTATATCCAATGCATCAATCTTATTAAACAAATCGGTTTTGTTTTTCCTATCTTGAGACACTATATTTCTTGCCCATCCTCTTAAATAACGTCTCACTCGTCTAATCTTGTTTTGCCATCTCTCCAACGGTGTGTGCCCCTTAGCCTCCGACTCCCACACCTCTCTTACCAATCCGTAGAAACCATCTTTTGTAAGCCAACCTAACTCAAATTTAAAAACTCTAGTATTACCGCGCCCACCTCCGGCGGCGGCAGATGCCGCACCTCGCGCCGTTCCGGCCGCCGGCGGGCGCAGAGGGCCGGCCGCCAGATCATTGGGAGGGAGGAGCTTCCATGGAAGGGGAGGAGTGAGGATCCCCGTGTGGAATGGAGCTTTCATGGGGGAGGAGGCGGCTTCAGGCCGGGCGCCGCCGCTGCTCCCACAGCAAGCGGGGATAGCTCGCCGCTCGCCGGGTCTGCCGCCGGGGGCTGCAGGGAGGTGCCGCCGCTCCCACTGCGGGCGAGGAGAGCTCGCCGGGGGCCGCCGCTTGCCGCCGCTCGTCGAGGGCCGCCGCTCGCCAGATCGGCCCCCAGGGGCTGCAGGGGAGGTGGCTTGGTTGGGAGCTGGAGAGAAAAGAGGGATTGGGAGGGGAATGGAGCAGAGAGCACGACAGGTGGGAGGAGGGGGGCGGTTGACGGGGAGATAAGGTTTGTGGGCTCCCAGCACGTGAGGGAGGAGAGAGAGGTGCGGGTGGATCGACCGCACAGTAATTTCCATCCGGTCGCCCGCAAAATTAACATTCCGCTGTTGATTGGGCTGTAAATAAGCTTCCGAAGCCCAGACCATTTAATTAGGCCCATCAAGAATAAATAAAGGCTTGCATAATGAAATGCTTTTTTTCCCAAAGTGAAGAGAAACTGCAAAAACGAATATATGAAATAAAGAAAATACAATAATCTATCCAGGTCCTTCCTTGGTCTTCTTCTCCAATGACAACTTGATGATATATATAGATCAGTGACTAGATCGATGGGGGAAAGTGTTAAATAAATTTGCAGCTAAAAACTGACAAGTCTGTCTTATTTTTTTTCTTAAAGCAAGCAGCCAAGCACACATGCATGGTATACATTTATACTAGTATAGTACATTGTTCGTCTAAACGGCCGTTTAACCCGTTTACACGCCGTGTAAACGCTACACATCAGTGCCTAACTGTGTCCGTTTAATCATCCGTTCAGCCCGTTTAATGGCCGTTTAATCCGTTTAATTGGCCGTGTAGTCCGTATAATGAGCTAAACTGTGGGTGACCGACTGTTTACCGTTTAGCGTTTAGGATAACATTGGTATAGCATAGCACAACACAAACACAAAAAACATAATAGCGAAACTAAAATCACATGATCGTGCTCAGAGATGATGACATGCGCTGCTGCTCCGATGGCACCATGGCAGTGCCTCGTTCTTCCTAGATCGAGAAAATTGATGAAAAGTACAAAAAAACAATACTGTTTTTACGGAAGTATGCATAGAGATAGAAATGAACTGACACGATTCTCTAGTAGATAACTTTTTCATGAAAAGATGACGCTTTCTAAACAAGGCAATATCAATGACTGATCTCTTTCCATCAATATATATCAAGAGACGGATGATTGGGATGGACTTCCATGGCGTGCCTCACCGCTGCCTTCACTTGCTCCACCTCCTCCTCGCTAGCACCTCCAGATATGAGCGAGACTCCCAAAGTCTGCAGTGACTGCAGGTTCCCAAGGCCCAAATCAGTGGCGTCCTGCACAAGGACCGAGAAGGTAAGGTCTTTGAGCCTCGGCATAGCGCCTTGCCGGAACTCCATGGATCCTCCAAATTCCCAAAACTTGCACTCTACCAGGCTTGGGAACGAACAAGCTCCGACAGTGAATCTCCGAGTGATTCCGAGATTCTCGTGGTCCACCCACAGATACAGATAGCGGAGGCCCGGTAACCGCCCGAGGATTTGAAGATCCTCCTGCCACAGCTCCCTCACGTGGATCTGTAGAAACCTGAGGTGCCCAAGCGAGGGATTTATCCAATCCGGAAGCGTAGAGAACCAATAACACAGTTCTAATTTAGAGATATTTGGAGGAAGGACCCAGCCAACCAAGTTGCATTCGACGTCTGCGGTGAAAATACCTAGACGCTGAATTTTTCGCAGCTTGTTCAGGCACTCCACCATACTTTTCTCAAGACTTTCATTCATTTCAGTTGTCCAGGACATAGTCAGCACCCTAAGTCTTGTTAGGTTGCCCAGTTCTTCTATAATGCCTGTAGAGCCACTGTCCTTAACTTCTAACAATGATAGCTCTTCAAGCGCTGTGAGTCCGCCAATCCTGCTTGTTAAATTTGTATGATGGCCAGGAAGAATTAGGCACGTCAAATGTCTTAGCTGAACAATACTTGTTGGCAACGAAAGAATGGGGTTCATACTTATGTCCAAAGTCTGTAGAAGTTTCAGGTTTCCTATTTCTTCTGGGAGGTGATTAATCCTTGTGTTCATTAGTCCCAGATACCTCAAGTGAAATAAACTTCCAAGATATTTAAGACTGTAAGCTTCTGAAAGATAACAACTTTGCAAATCCAGTACACGTAAAACATTGAAGCTCCGAAGCTCTGGCATTAGATTAATAGCTGCTGGGAAGACAACAGCTGATCTCACTTGTTGCATGCTCATAGTTGTCTCAGATGTAACATGATCTTCCTTACTGTTATGAAGGCATAACCTCCGAATAACCTTTTTTGATGGAGATGGCCGATCCACATGCATCGATACCGTACAATATAGAAACAAAGTTTTGTTCATTTGACAAGTAACGGATAAGATCAAGAATCATGTCATGTATATGGCAAGATATTACCACTTCATAGTCATCATACACAGGCTGAATCATACTTTTGTTTATTAGCTCATTGAAGTAAGTCTCTCCTACTTCAAATAAGCTCTTCCCTTGTTTTTCATGTCCGATAAGATCTTCAGCTATCCACATCCGTATCAGCCGATCTTTGTCAATTTCATCATCTTCTGGAAACACACTTAAGTACAATAAGCATTTCCTTAGATAGGATGGTAGATCATAGTAGCTAAATGACAAAATCTTTCTCATATTCTCCACATCGAAACTATTCTCAAGCCCAACACCAATAGAGTTGCACACCTCGAACCAGTCCAGTTTATTTTTCCCTTTACTAGCCAGCAAACTAGCTATCGTAAGTATAGCTAATGGCACACCGGCACATTTCTTAAGTATTTTATCAGATACTTCAACTAGTTGCTCATCAGGACATTTGGCATTACTGTATTTATCTGCACTGCCAAATATTCTGCTATACAGTAATATCTTAGAGTTGTGAGGACAAAGAGGTTTCATATGGTAAACACCACCGACTTGTTCAGCAACATCAAGAACACGAGTAGTTGTGATAATTCTGTATCCACACTTATTATCTGGCATAGCAAATCTTATAGTTTTCCACACTGAGATATCCCATATGTCATCAATAATAATAAAGTACCTACAAATTGGGTAACACAAAAATCCAAATTATACATTGGTGTGTTAATTTCCTCATGCACAATTGGATGCGTATAAAAATATTGGGAAAGTAAACAAAGACAGATAGTAAATAAACTAGATTAGCACGTCCATGGAACTTGGGATTCTCCATTTCCCAACATAAGTTTGCTCTATACAGGGAAAAAAAACAAATCTACTATCGTAATTATTTCTATATTATTCTAGCTAGTCTCTACCAATATGCAGTAATTAAATGCATGTGGTTTCCCTTCAATCAGCACATGCATGATGCATGAACATTTTGTAATTTGTTAAAAAAAGACCCTCCTCGTTTAACTTCAAGAGCTAGAATGTGCCGGTGTAGCCTTTTAGTTAATAACCAAGAGTAAAAAAGACCTAGTCTGCACATATTACTATCTTGGTGTGTCCAACTTATCTTAATTACTATTTTGGTGTGTACCATTTTGATAATTTGGGTGGTCAAGGTTCATCTCGATGCAGATAGATTTTTATATGGCAATCACACAGCAGATTTCCATGATAATTTGGGTGTAACAAATCTAGCCACATAATTTTCTTGGACCACCTTGCTAGCTAGTATTGCAAAATTGCAAGAAAGAAAAGTCGTATATACAGATTGACAGCAATTGTACTTTCATACCTTTTCCCTTCAAGGAATCCTCTCAGTTCATCTATGAGCCACTTGTCATCCAATTCATACTGTTCTCTGATATTGTTGCCAGTAAGATGAGAGAGCAAGGCCTTGAATAATTTCTTCATATCAGGGTTTTGAGACACAGAAACAAATCCGCAGCAATCGAATTGTGCTTCAATCTTGGCATACACCGCATTAGCAAGAGCTGTCTTTCCCAAGCCCCCGAATCCAACTATGGAAGCTATCTTGCCTTCCTTCATGGGCGCTTCATCATTATCTTCTCCCAGAAACTTAATTAGCTCATCTCTTGTGTCGTCAATGCCAACGAGCTCTGTGTAATGAGCCCATAAGCGGGAATCAACGGTGGCAGGCTTAGCTACAGCACCGTCGATCTTGTATGTCTGACGCCTCTCACGCACCTCTATGAGACGCCTCTTGATGCCTCTGATGTCAGTAGCAATCTTACGGCGAATACGGTAGCTTGTCAACAAACCTATGGTCCTGTAAATGAACGTCTTCATGTCATGTGGCCCGTCCGACGGCTCGCCATTATCGTCGTTGCAGCGCACCATGAATGTGTCGATACTGTCCTCTATATCATAGGACAGCTCCCGCACCTCGCTGGCCCAGATCTTGTCCTGATTATCAACCTGGTCAGGCGGGACATTAGCTATCTCCTGGAGGGCACCCTGCATGCTCTCAAGCTCAGGTTGAAGAAACATGATCTCTCCCTTCACCCCCTTTTGCAGATTGTACTCGCCGACGAGCACCTTGCCGAGCTTGACCATGAGGCTCGACAGAGCCCCCATCACGACCGCGTCCATGGACCTGCTGCTGCCCCTGGGCTAGGGGCATGCGCAATAAGGAGGAGCTTATTAATTCCAGAAGAATCGATCGAACCTGGTGGTGGTCTGGCAAGGCAACTGTAAAGAACGGGGGCGTGTGTGTGGATCATCAGGACTCACCGCTCGATTGCGAATGCGAATGGCTGCTCCCTTGATTCAAACAAACTAAAGCTGATGCTGTAGCCAGCCACCAATGCAAGCTAAAGCTGAATGCTTGATGCTGCCGCGAGCTGAGAGAGACGAAGAAGAGAACCCAATGCGATGAAGGTTCAAGGGAAAGTCAATAATGGACTAAGCAGCAACGTAATGGATGGCTGTCCTTGCCCATGGGACTGTAATTATCGGGCAGTACACAATTCTGCATCTGCTGCTTGTGTAGGACTAGATAGGGCCACCAAACCCACGTGCACTACATACCCTGTCCATGTGTCGAGGTCAAGGTCTCCGCTCCAAGCTTGTGTCACGCTCTTGGCGGCTGGCAAAGTCACCGCCGTCGATGTCAGTTCTAACTGAAGGAATCTAGGGACCGACGACAACTTCAGTGTTCAAAACTTTATTAACCTGAAATTCTCTTCATTTAATTCTTATTACCGCTCATCCACATCGGTTTTTTTTACCGGTACTCGAGTACCGATATAGAGTACCCACAGCTGCAGCGGGATACTTTCCCTCGTACTCTTCCCAGGCAGACGGCCTCCCGCACGCCACAGGTAGCTTAGGGAGAGGTCGGACGGTAAGCGCCACCGTGACGTGGGGCCCGCCTTCGGCCGTTGCTACCCCGTGTCCTCTGCTTCTCGGCCCTGCCTCAGCGGAAGGGGAGGGAGCAGAGGAGGGCCGGCGCCGGAGAGAGGGAGACGAAGCTTCACCGGCCGTCGGACCCGAGCTTCTTCGTCGCCTCCGCCGCGACCTCCAGGGTCCGCGCGCGAGCTCGATCCATGGCGGCGGCGGCACACCAGCGCACGGGTGAGCCGCGGAAGGCGCTGGGGTGGAGGCCCCTGCCTCCGGCTCGCGCCGCCCCGCGCGCAGGGGAAGAGAAGGGGAGACGGCGAGAGCCGGCGTGGGGGAGATCCGCGCCGCCCGCAGCTCGCTGCCTGGACACGCTACCCCGCGCAGATCGACCCACCGGAGCTGTGACCCGGCGTCCAGAGCCTCTGCCCCACGCCGGCCTGGCGCTGCCGCTGAGCTCTGCACCAGGGCTGGCACGACGAGCTCCTAGGACTGAGCAATGAGCAGGGGAGGGTTGTAACACCCCGCCCTCCAAAGCCGCACCGCCCAGCCCTTCCGAGGGGCGGGCACGCGTACACATAGCACCCTTCTTACACTTTCGTCCTCGCTTCGTGTAAAAGGGTTAACCCGAAGGTGCTATGGCTGGGGGCAAAGGCTTATAAGTTGGCTCCACGCTTGCTCAACTAACAAGGTAGTACTAAACTCGCGCACACCGCGCTAACAGGCCACTACTGGGCCGAAACAAATGGGCCGGGTGTCACAAGGGTCCCGCGACGCCATGCCGGAGGAGCCCGTCGATCTAAGCGGGGCGGCGTCGACCCTGCCCTGGCTGGCCTCTCCTCCCGCGCCCATGGATCCACAGGCCATGCGCTCGAGCTGGAGGCCGGATGGAGAAGGATCTAGAGAGGGGCGGCAGAGAAAAAAAGAGGAGGGGAAGAAGGAAGGTGAAAAAAAGAAAAGATGGAGGGGAGAGAGATGGTAATTGGGATGGTTGAATAAAATATAGTATAGGTGTTATAGAGTATGAGATATAAAGGTTGACGAGTGCGAAAAAAACGGGTATAAAGTAAAGAATCTTGATGATCAGGACAGAATATTCCGTTTAAATGTTAGAGATAGAGTATGACGAGTGCAGATAGCCTTAATCTGAGAGCAGCTAAGTTGAAATTTATAGGTGCTACCCCCTGTGCATTAGGAAAAAAATATAAAAAATGAGGCAACACTTAACAAAAAAGAATGCTAGGGCAACATTTGATCAAAAAATAATGTGGCAACCTTTTCAAATTAAATCAGCAAGTTGGTATAGTACATCTTAAAATTACAAAAGTAAAATCTGAAATAAAAAAATATAATATGTTACATGGGAAAAAAGGTGTCACTGGAAATAAAGTGCCAGCTAAATGCTCATAAGGCCAATATCAGTGTACATTTAATTTCATTCCATAGTTATCTAGTAACTATGCTAGATAAGTTTCATGTGGATGTAACTCCCCTCTCATTTCATGAAACTCTTTCATCTGTCCTCGCCACGCTAGTAAAATTGGTGATGTAACATAGAATTTAATGCGATAGAACTCTCTATGAGAACTCTCTATGAAACCCACTGAAACCGGCCTAATTAAAGTGTGATGTTAACAATAATACAATATACATGTAATTTGGTGTTTTTCTTAAATCAAGCACACGTTGTGTACATTTACATATACTAGTACAACACAACACAAATAAAAAATAAAAACAAATATAAATAGTGAAACATGAGTGCGGGGAGGAGGAGAGATGAGGGGAAGAAAGGGGGGCGAAGGCGCGAGGCAATGGTAGTACCTGGGGTTAGTCGGCGGCGCAAGCAAAGCAAGCGTCCAGGTAATTCCGGGATGTGGAGCCCTTTTTGTTGGGTTGATGATGAAATGGAACTGTTGATTGGGCTGTACATGAGCTTCCGAAGCCCAGCCCATTTAGTCAGTCAGACCCAGCAAAAATAAAGGCTTGCAAAAATGAAACGGCTTCTTTATCAGCAGTAAATGAAAGTATGAAAAAGGCCATTCTCCTTTTTCCCAATGTGAGGAGAACTGCAAAAATGAAAATATAAATAAAGAAAATACAACAATCTATCCAGGTCCTTCTTGGTGTTCTTCTCCAACTCCAATGACAGTTGGATTAGATGGGGTAGATGGAGGAAAGTGTTAAATAAAGTTGCAGCTAAAAACTCACAAACAGTGTGATCTCAACAATAATACAATATACATGTGTTTTTGTTAAAGCAATCACACATGGTATACATTTGTATATACTAGATTACTAGTATGTATAGCACAGGACAAATAAATCTGATAAATAAACAAACATATATAATAGTGAAACTACAAGCCACACTCTCCTCCTAAATGGCTAAATCAACATGATGATTAGCTTAGCTGATGGAGAACCTCCTCCTTTTGGGCTTCACCACATGCTGCTGCAGTGCATTGCTGCTGCTGTGACGTCCTCCATCGGCGACGCTGGCCGTGTCCTTGATGGCCCACCCGCCGCCTTTGAACGGGTTCAGCTTGCTCAGCGTCCGCGACACCGACCCCAAGAAGGCGAAGCTCGCCTTCTTCTTCTTCTCCGCCGGCGATGCCGCCCTCGACGAGGCGCTCCCCTTGCTGTGCTGCTGCATCCCGGAGACATAGGCCTGCATCCGCGCGAGCTCCGATCGCAGCGCCTCGTTCTCCCTCGCAAGAGACGCGTCCGCCATCGCCTGCGCGCGCGCCTGCTCTGCTGCGGACCGCGTGTCGTAATCGTCGGCGTCCTCACTACCGGCGCTAATGGCGCTGCGTAGCTTGAGCTGGTCGTAGTAGAGCGCGCTGAGCACGGCCTGGAGAGGAAGCCTCTTGTTCTGGGAGGCGTGGAGTCGGGCCTGGTAGGAGAGCTTGAGCGGGTCCATGACGCTGCACACCTTCTCCCGCTCGATCTCGTCCAGCGCCGGGTGCGTCTTCAGGTAGATATCCACCGCCCTGTACACCCCGTCGTGACACGCACGCGCCTCCTTGGGAACCGCCCCCGCCACGCCCACGAACCTCGAGATCCCCAGCGACTCCTCCGTCGCCATCTCCGCCGCCACCTCGTCCACCATCCGCGCAACCTTCTCCATCGCCGATTTGCCCGATGAATCCACCGCCTCCGACATCGACGACCGCCGGTTCCTCCGCTCCCCTTGGTGGCTATCCGCCGCCTGCTGCCGCTCCACGAACGCTGCCACGACGCGCCGCACGGTGTCGGCGTTCCGGACGCGCTCACCGGCGCCGTCGAGGGCCACGCTGAAAAGGTCGCCCGCGGTGGCATGCTCCAGCACCGCCGCCACGCGGAGCTCCAGGTCGCGGCACGTCTTCGCGGACGCCTCGCTGTTCACGGCGGCGTTTAGGACCCGGCATAGCAGCGCCGCCGGGATCGGCGCGTCGGCGCCCGAAGGGAGCACCTCCACCACGGACTCGACCAACGCGCGCTGATCCGCCCGGCTGGGGTCGGCGAGGACCTCGGCGAGCGCGAGCTCGGCGTATGCGCTCGCCGCGGCGGCGAGCACCTCGGGGGAGGCGCGGCGGCAGCGGAGCGCCGTGGCGACCTTCTGGAACGACGCCGGCGAGAGCGCCGCGAGCTCGGCGGCCCACCACCCCGGCGGCGACGACCTCGTCGGGAACAGCGCCTCGTTGCAGATGCGGAGCGCCACGGCGTCCGCGGCGCGGCGCGCGACGCCGAGCTCCTCGGCGGCCGGGAGGAGGACCTCGCAGGACCGGAGCACGGCCACGGCGCTCGGGAGCGCGGCCTGCGCCAGGAACTCGTCCACGCGGCGGGGGAGGTCCGCCATGTCGAGGAACGCCGCGGCGCAACGGAGCGCGGCGGCGTTCCGGGCGTTGATCTCGAAGTTGGCGCCGTAGCAGTAGCGCGCCACCTTCTCGAACGCGTCGGCGCCGCCTGGAATCGCGGAGAGGTCAAGCTCGACGGAGGCGGCGGAAGGGTCTTTGTCCTTGTCCTTGGTGGCCGCCGCGACGGCACGGCGGATGTACCCGCACCTGGGCACCATCACCGCCTGGGTATAGTAGTACAAGCAGAGTTCGTCGTTCACGTCAGTCCTGCTTGATCGTGTTTCAGCCTTATTTCAAAGTTCTCTTTTTATCAAAATAAATTCGAAGCAGAGTTCTTAGTACGTGTCGTGGCCAATGGTTTCAAAGTTTTCTTTTTGTTGAGACGATGAATCGTGAATTTACAGAGGTTTGTGTGTTTCCCGCCATGAATTTGGGAAATTCATTTTGTGATGAACAGCAAGTACCTTGTGCAGAGGGAAGATGGAGTGGGCGATCCGGATGGTGAGGTCGGCAGGGATCTCCTGGGTCGAAACCCTGCAGAAAACACATGAACACACTCATCAGCATCCCCCACTGGATTGTTGAAGCAGGAGTGTGGATGCATACCACTGGGTGATCCTGTCCATGGAGGAAGCTGCAGACATGCTGAATTAGCTGCTGGAGGTGGCTTGGCCTTGCATGCGACTGCGCACACGTTGCCCAACTCTGAGCAGCCGCGCATCCATGTCATCTCATATATAGAGGTAGAGGCCGACTCCATTCCGCTCCACTCCATGCTGGCCTCTCTCTTTCTGTTAGCAAATTGTTTTAGTGCCAGTAATAGATTCGGGCGCAACAAGGTCCAAGAACTGATTGGACCCTACTAGGAATTTTGCTTGGCTGCTGTTTATTCGAGCAAGCTAGGCGACTCGATGAGCACCTACTTGGGCGTCCCGGTCCTGTTCATCGACGTCTCAATTCTGGGCAACTCAACTAGTGGTCACTGCTTGCTGTGGCCCAGTACGTTAGTCTCTGCTTGGACTAGATCAGCAGACAGGCCTCCGTCTTGACGGCTGCATTTCCATGTTCATTATTTGTGCCAGTCTCGTACAGTACTGCTAAATCCCCATACCTTATCCTGCGGCTACGAGCCGAGCCGTCTCAAAGTTGTTCTCAACGTGACGACGCTGTTTGCTTAGGTGCAACATCATCATCCAAATTAAAACACGCTGGCTACCAAGTGTTTTCCATTTTCAGTTTTTGTTGTTTTGCAGCTGCACGAACAGTGTCATCTGCCAATTCCACGCACGCATCAACGTCAACTGGCGCCGAAGAAAAAGAAAAGAAAATGCCAAGTCATCGAAAACAACAACTGAATACGTACACAGCTGGAAATGCTTTCAACAGCGCAAGAGTGCAAATGAACAAGCGATGCAGATTCCTTCCGGACCTACGCCGACGAGACAACTCTTCCATCCCGTGGACTCCGTCCTGCCACGTCGGAGGATAACGCTTCGGGCCCACAAAAATCCAGCCTCCGTACGCTGCGCCATTGGGAGCTCGCCACGTCGGATGCCGGCGGGGACCGGCATCTCGGGGTGCAATGCGATAAGAGCAAAAGATTTTAGGAGTATACGCACAGTACATACGATCAAGTGGAGTGGAGGATCAGATAGTGACTGCTTCAGCTGGAGCTTTCTTCTTTTGCTGGAGGCAGCGCGAAAGATTCAAAGAGATATTCATGCTTAAGGTTATTATAGGATTCTTTTTTTCGAACGAACAGGTTATTATAGGATTCGGGTCCTCTCTTACTTTTCGATCAGTTCTTCTTTCACTTTTCTTGAAAATATATTTCCACTTTACCCTATTCACTTATCTAGCTAGGGGGGAAAAGAGGAGCCACATGACTTATCGAGGAGCCTAATTCTCACGATAGGGGGAAAAGAGGACAATCGACTTGCACATAATCACATATATTGGTTACTGAATTTCAGTAAACTATAGTGATGTGGCAGAGAAACACCAGCCATATGAGCATATTTTCACTTCAATACTCGTTAACGCTTGAGTTTCATTCTTGCCTTAACACACCGATGGATGAAGTCGCACATATTTAGTAGGAGGTGTGCAAGGGCGCCACGATGATCTTCAGTCAAGTGCATCATCTTAGTGTTGTTCACGGTTCACCTACATCCTCAAGTCCCTGTTACGGAGGACAAATCATGAGTTCATGACTAAAACCAACATCTCCACATATACAAGCAATTCGATCATGCGCTAGGACCTAGGTAGGAGTGCGTTTGGCGGAACCTAACATCTTGGCATGTAATATGCAGTAGGATATAAGACCCAAAGATACACAAAATAGTAGTGGAATAGGGATTCAGATACTGATTGCTTCAGCTAGAGCTTTCTTCTTTAACTGTACTGGAGGAATGGTGGCAATGCAAAAGGTCTAAAGAGATATTCGTGATTTGGGTTTGGGTAGGAGTTCTCTTTCGTCCTCTTTTTTTCTTTTTGCCAGAAAAAAATGTTTACTTTACACTATCAATAATCTTGCAAAGAAAAAGAGAACAATTGGCATACACATCCAAACCAGATCAGATATTTTGGTCACTCACATTTCACTTATTAGTTATATCTTGGTGGTAGAAAAGCACCAGCCACATGAGCTTTCTCTCAATTTGATTTCACTCTAACTCTCATCAACAACTATCCTTCGTTCTCGGGATTTCACTGCAGTCACTCTCAAAACCCGACTCCATCGTCGTCTTTGACCTACCACCAAATCAACTGTCTGAAAAATAAGTGTCAAGCATTCAGATTCAGGCAAGGAGCTCCGCCTAAAACAGTATACTGCTACTCTAGACTACTAGTATTACAGTCAAGGTATGTAGATGCGTACAGGTGCTCTGCATTCCAGCTAAAATCTCGCAGCTAATTAAGCTTGTAGCAAACACCTATCACGATCTGCAGCTCCTAAACCTGCCTCTTCAATTCCTCCTCCGTGTGAGCGATGAACTGAAAACGCAGGCATGCCTCTGTCCCTCCACTGTTATTTGTTATATGCTTGATCAAGCATTTTAGCTCGCTCACTCACCATCAGTGTTGGTTCCAAGATTCCTTTTTTCTTTTCAGTCGTACGCGAAGGACGCCTTGTGCCGCCTCCGGTTGGGGTTGTTCTTGGCTTCCGAGCCCTGCGAGCTCCTGGAGCTCTTCTTCCTCCTCCCCTTCTCCTGGCCCGCCGAACATGGTGATCCGCCCGAACCCCCTCGACAAGGACGCCTAGGAACGCCCTGCCATTCACCTCCCCGTGCCGGCCATCGCCCCGGATCCCCTGCTGCTTCATGAGCCCCTGCTCCCGCTCCAGCTCCGTCAGCCGCACCCGCATCCGCGAGATCTCCAGCTTCAGCTCCCGGTTCTCCCGCCGCAGCGACGCGTAGTTGTCACGCTGCGGGGACACGCACGAGCTCGGCACCCCGCTGCTGCTGCACATGAATCGCTGCGAAAGCCCGCCGTCGCCGCCGCATCCGCCGCCTGAGAAGGACGTCTTCAGACGGAGCTGCTCGAAGTAGAGCACGCGCACCACCATCTGGATCGGGAGCCGGTCGTTCTGCGCAGCGTGGCTCGACGCGTCACCGGACAGCTTCTGGCAGTCGATCAGCTTGCACAGCTTCCTGCACTCTGATTCCGTCAGAGACGGGTGTGCCTATCATGATGAATATAAACAGAGGGTATATGGTCAGACATAAAGATTTGTTGATCAGCATCAGCCAAGTTTTAATTAGACAGAGAGCAAAGTCCAGTGATCACCTAAACTTATTCTCTCCAATCATATAACTACCACGTTTTCATCGATGATACACTAGTATTTTTTTATGCTATTTACCTTTAGACAAGTTGATCCGGCAAGTTTAATCAGATAGAGATCAAAGTCTAGTTATACCCAATAATGGAGTATAATTTAGTCCATTTGATTGCATACACACTTTTTCATCAAGAGTGAATATTGTTGTCTTTATATGGTAATATTTACTTAGATGGCAAAACTATCTACATACTCACAATATGGAATTCACTGCCATTTAATAAAATATGTATGTGAATCCTCTGCATTTTCTGAAACAACTACACAAATGTGACATTTCTAATCTAATGCACTTTACCTTCAGGTATATGTCAATGGCACGGTACAGTCCGTCATCAACAATGCGTGCATAATCTGGCAATAACTCAATAAGAGCCATGAACTTCTGCAGTTTCAGATATGGATCTGGTGCTATCTCTGCTAGATAACCATCCATCAACCTTCCAACCTTCAGGACTGAACTGTGACTTGGAGACTTCATTCCATCTGAATCATATCCACAAGGTGACAATTCTCCTGAATCATCTTCGTCTATCCTTTGCAAGAAGTTCACCAATATGCGATGCACGGTGTCAACATCAAACATTGAATCACTTGTTTGCGTGGAAGGGATCAGCAGATCATCTAGTGATGCCATCTCAAGCTGGAGACCAATCCTTTTCTCGACTTCGATTCTACAATCTAGACTTGCATCAACTTCGATTGCCATCCTCAGCATTCCAAACAAGAATGACAAAGTAACTGTCGTAATATTTTCAGTGGCCAACAGATCAATGAGTGTTTCGACAATCATTCTTTGATCGTCTCCGACAAAGGGACCTGAGTCCCATACATGGCGTCTTTCAACACCCTTTAGCGATATCTGAGCATAGTTTGTAATAGAGGTGCCAATACTTTCTGGCCTCACCCCATTTCTCCTCATTGCAGCAATCACACGCCGATAGTGGTCGATTCTCAGTGCAGAAAGGTCTTCAATCCACCAATCCTGGGGGTGAGTATGCAACTTTCCAGATCCCACATTACATTCCAAGTGAGCCAAGCCCGAAACCAGTTGCTCTTTGCTTGCATTCATCGCAATTGCATCAACACACCTATCTACAAGCCCGACTTCCTCCACTATTGGGTCCAGTCCATCACATTTACAAAGAACTTCCAGGGATTTGTCAAGGTTCTTGAGCACAATCTCATTTAAGTACGCCTCTGTCCTGAAAATGAGGTTCTCCTCTTTATAGTCCTCTGTCATTTCCAAGTACTCTGCAACGCATCGGAGGTGGGCCACATTTCCCGTGGTTATTTCAAAATTGCTGCCATAACAGAATTTAGCGGCAAGTTCGAACGCAAAAGCTCCCCCTGGTACATTTACAAGCTCCAGCTTTAAGAGATCTGGATCCTTGGAGTCCACTACCATTTTTCGTACTCGTCCACACCGAGATACTAAAGGAAACTGCAAAACAAGTACAGGGGTAGAGTATGATGAGAAGCATTGACTTTTGCTTCAGTTTATGTAGTCTACATGGACTATGCAGATCAACAAAATTTTCATGGTTTTCAAAAAGTTCAATAAGCATATAATTGAAAGTAAATACTCCCTCCGATCATATTTATATGACGTTTCAGACAGCTGATTTGGCTTGCATTTAGCTACAAATTTTGGTCTGAAACGTCATATAAAAGTGACCGGAGGTAGTATATAAAAAGGAATCCTGATGCATTTGCTATTTTTTTACTTTTCAGCCATTAGAGAAAAATGCATGCTTCAAACCCATTCTATTTGCGAGTTATTACATTATAAAATTGTGAGAATGAACCGCTAACAGCACTACATAAGAACCCTGCTCATATGACAACAAAATTTGCTAGGAAAGCACCATTTCTGATGTGCTCAATCGATAAGCAACATTCATTTCAAATGGCACATTGGTTCTTTTGTCAATTTACTGAGAAGTGGCATGCCTGTGCAATCTGGAATTAAATTTGGCACATCTATTATCCGAAAGTGTATCTTGGGATTTATAATTGCTAGTGAAGAGAAATACAACCACCCAACTGAACAATCCTAACAATGACCTAAACAGGCTGGCACATTAGGTACTAGATTCACAAGAAAAACAGACTCAATGAATGTTATATTAAAAAGGAAACAGAAATATAGGAAAATAAATAGCTACAGACTGAGTAAGAAGCAAGGCTATTGAAATGAAACCTTGTGCAGCAGAAAAGATTGTCCATCCACCGATACCGTTACATCCTCAGCGACATCTGAAAATATCCTGCACAACAGGCAATGTTCCGAAATGTTAGACACCAAGATGTTGATGAACACCACTTTGCAACGCACACCCAAGGACATCCAAAGATGAATAATCAACGCAAGGAAATAAACAATTCCAGTCAATGCTGCTGGTACTTGAACTCTTGTTATTCCCTCAATGTTGATGAAACTGCTGACAGCATGTGCCTAGTCGCCAAGGACCTATAGAAAAATCTTGTGACCTTCTAAGGAGCACGAAAATCTTGGAAGTGTTTCCACTCAAAAAAAAAAATGGAAGTGCCATCAGGTGTATTAAGCCTAGAAGCGTCATCTGACGATCTTTGGAGGAGCAAACTCGTTTTCAGGGTACCAGTTTGATGCTTCCTTCCTTACAAAAGAAACAAAAACGGGGGGGGGGGGGGGGGGGGGGGGGGGGGGGAATCTTGCTGTGAGACTGAGACCTCTGGTGCAGGCATTTCCATCTCCGTGGTTCCGTTCCGCCGAATGCGGCGCGTTCAAAGAAATAACCGGCGGCGCTAGGGGCCGTCCAAACCAATCGAATGGAATGCAACCTTGAGCCGCCGCCGCAGCACAAATTTTTGAAAAGAAGAAAAGCCGCCGTAGCAAAATGGTGAGGTGATCTAAGACGGGCACGGCATTGCAAGAAAAGTGGAGACAGAAGAGAAGAGCATGAGATGGGAATCCTGACCTCCTATGGCTGATGGGGTTGCAGAAGCGCGGGGACGTGGTGGTGGCGGCGAAGGGAAACGCAGCGTTGTCGCTGCCCATCCCCATTGCTCCTCTGCCTCCTTCCCCTCTTGCAACCTAGCTGAAGCGCCGCCGCTTCCTCCTCCCCCTCCCCCTCTTGCAACCGCGCAAATGGAGAAGATGATGCGAGAAAAGGACGAGGGGAGAGAATAACGGCTGCGCGTGGCATTAACAAAATTTGAGAGCGACGAAGGAAAGCAACAACAACGGGAGCAGAGTATTCTGTCTCGATGTAGGGGATTGTGAGGAACAGAGACAGAGAAAAGCGACCCAACGGAGCGGGGGAAGGAATAGTTGGGTGACTAGGGAACAAGGCCTGCTCCACTGTCAGCTTGTGTGTGCTTGATTGGAGCCTTTAGAGGCAACTTGATCTTGTGTGGCCATGGTATATATGGCTATATGCATTTGACGTGTAGTAAATTGTAATCCAAATAAATTCCCTTTTCAAAAAAATAATCCAAATAAATTGCATTGTATATAAGCATAGAGAAGCCCCTTGTTTTTTTCTTTTTCTTATTGACTTATTCATTTCAAAAGAAAAGGACATTTTGTTCAAAAAATAATTCTTTAAAATGCCCCCCCCCCCCCCCCCATTTTGTTCGAAAAAAATTAATTCTTTAAAATGCCTCTAGGGACTATGGGTCATACGCTTTAGGATTAGTTATGAAAACATAGAGTAGATAAAAGAGAGGCAATAACAATGTACTAGTAGGTTGCAAGAAATCCATGAACCATGCAAAACAAAGCAGTAGTAGTATTATATATTGCATTGCAGCAGAGTAGCTATAGAGTGGAGTCGGGTAGAAGGCTGTCTGTCGGTGAAGAAAGGAAATGATGCCGGAGCATGTTGTTGCTGGCTCTGGGCTCTGGCTGCTCGTCCACCCATCGAGATGGAGGGCGAGTGGACGCCGGTGCCCTTTTCACCTTTCACTTTACCAGAGTGGGGAATAGGCAATAGCTGCTTGAATTTGCATGTTGATGAGCCTCAGCTGATTCAGGTCAGAACTACTCCAGGACGAACTGCTGAATTGAAGCAACGTGCGCTCATCATGATAGCCTTCTCTCCGCACCAACGCTAGTATTGCACACTGCCATTATTAGCAACGCTCACGGACTCACGGTTGCTGGCATGCATTCGCAAAATCTTGCTTTGCCTGAGATGCTGCTGCAGTAAGTATATGATCAAGAAATAAGAATATCCGGTCTATGATAGTATGATGATACGCTCAAATGACCCACGTTGATCTCTTGGCGTCTTCATAATTTATATACTTTGTGCAACGTCCTCAATTTCCAAATTTGGGAGACAAAAAATTTGAAGCCAAAGCAAAAATAATGGAAAAGCTAATGACGACAAACAATTTTTTGAGTTGTTTTTTAACCGGCCTCATGCTTTACTAAATGTGTTTTGTGGCCTTTTCAGCTTTTCTAGTGTTCAATGAGTCATTAAGGGCTTAAGGCCCCGATTGCCCTTTGCTACTATGCATATTCGTTTTTGTTTTTGAAATACAATATAGACATTGGTGTAACGACGTTTACATACACATGCGTTCCTTTTGCAAACTTTGAGCAGCACTAGCTAAGTGAATTTCTTTTTTTGAAATTTAAAGTGAACTATTTTGGTCTAGCTAGCTACTAGTGCAATCTATGGTTGGCACTTCACAGGAAGTCAGTGCACGAGCACGAGTAGTAGGAATGGAATGATGAGGAGGCCAAGCAAGCAACGTGACACGATCGCAGGGCCGGCCCGCGCAGTGTCCGGGCACGGAACTCGAGAAAAGTTGCTGCTTTTCTCCTCCTCGCCGTCTCCATCCATCCAACGGCACCCGTGTCCCCTCCAACGCGTCTGCAAACGATTTCACGCGCCTTGTTTCTTTTTTTTCTTTTTTGAAGAAAGACACACGGTGCCATTTCTTTTGCAATGTGCAATGCCTTCAAGCTTGGATTGTTAGGAAGTGCATGTGCAATGTGGCATCTACGTATCGTCTTTACATGTTACAGTTAGCTGCTTTATTTAGCCCTTTTGATCTCTTTGTCGCCGGTCAAGATCCTCGATTACCAAGGACGTGCATTTTGTAGCTCGGGATCCAAGATCGGGAACACATGGGAACCTTCTTTACTCTCTTTTTTAAACACGAAAAACCTTCTTTTTCTTAGACTCCAGTTTTTTTTTAACTCAAATGAGACCACAAGCATGTGGGGTCCCCCTTTATCTAAACTTGTGAAAAAACCAGGTTATATACATATATAACAGGCACAGTTCAGCCATATTATAAACCATGAGCAGTCCCAAATAACCGGCATCCATGACTAAACATGCTGATTTTGGATTTCTGTGTTTTCATATGCATTCAACAGCATTTTGATGAAACTAGATTCAACACCTACAAACTATGGAAGCCCAACTCTTAGACCAATATAACGCTCTCAGCCCAGTTAGCAAGCCAAGAAGAGAAATGTAATATGGCCCGTTCACAAACCTGCTGTATGCACATCCGGCCCACCTAGTTGACTGAGGCTCAGGAGGCATGGAGCTGGACCAGCTCTTTTGTTGCAAACTTGCAATAGCAGCAGGAGCAGAAATTCAAAATTCATTCACATCCTTCCCTGCTGAATGAGCTCGAATGAACAAATTCACGCTGAAACAACCACTACCACCTAACCAGCTCATGCTGCACTGCTGCCTGTACATGCATTGATCCCATTTAACTAATTCCTAGGTCTTAGATGCTAATTCAGCAGCTAACCTGATTGGCCAGATAAGGTCCCCTCTGCCTGCATTTGCCATGCACCTAAATCAAATGCTGACTGATTGCAGCATCACCATACAAAAGGCCGTCCGTCCACGTACATGCTCTCTTTTCTTAATCAGAGATTCAGAGGTATTAGCTAGCATACTATCATCTGTCAGAATTTTTAGGCATGCCATTTTTTTTGTTAATACTCTGATGACACTTCCAAACGACACGCGTGAAACTCCCAGTCCCAGGTATAGAAATCCTGGTTTCCTAGTACCATGAAGCACCTGACATTGGCTTCCCTGAACAAGCAGCAGTTTTCTTTTCTACGGAGTGGTTACATCACGGCAAGCTACTCTGGTGATTCAGTTTACCACGCATCTCGATACTCACCAAATCACAAGAGCATTGCTGGCACCGGAACACAGACAGTAATTGTCAGCACAAAACAAACTGCATACTCCAACAAACACTTGGTTTCCCAGTACACACCTGCAGCGTTGCCATTAGAAAACAAACATACATTCCAGGATCCATCACGGCAAGCAAAGCAAATGGGTCGGCCAGGCCAGGCCAGCGCACATGACCTACCTGTACGCGTGAGCCAGCCCGTGCACATTGACAGCAAAGATTCCGCTACAATGCCAAAAGGCGACAGCACTAGCTTCCCATTCACAAACCTGTGCCTGCCAGCGGGGAGCCGGCCACAAACAAAACCACTAGAGTTACTGCATTTTCACAGCTCATGGTCGTGGGTTTACCTTCTTCTCCCTTCACCATGGAAACTGCGGTATCAAGAAACGAGCGGAGGCAGAGCCAAGCAAGCAGCCAGGGACAACTTCACCTCATGACACTTGTCTTTCTACATGTCCAAGATCATCCTGGTGTGAGCTTGCTTCTGTTTGTTTCCTCTAGCTGAACCTAGAAAATACATAGAAATCTGTATGCATTCTGGCTGGCATCCTCACTTGTCCAGTAGGCATATTCGGAGCATGCAAGATACCATTCACATCTAGCTAATTAGCAGTACCTTACTAGATACAACACACGCTTGCAGTTACAGCAAGTGCTACTAATTTACTACTCAAGGTTGCGTCTCACTTCAGCCTCATGCTGCCATGCTCACCTCAAACAAAGGAACTCAACTTTGAGACATCATGGCACGTGTACCTAATAAGTTCCAAGTGGCAATCGCATTTCCGACGCTAATCATAAACTACAAGTACAAATCACATCTCAGTTCGCTCATGCCCTCCCATGATTTCCAACATGAAACTGGACATGCAACAACAAAGTGTACCCACAACAGAACACCGCATGCTTAGAAAGTGAGCAGCTTAAAGACGGCCAGCTCTCATATTGATACTAGTCACAGATTGTTCATGCTCTCTTTCCACATGTATTTTTTTTAAAAAAGAATCTATAAACAGCAAACACAACAAGCTAAAATACATGTGAAAATCAGCTCGTAAAAAAAGAGAAACATAATGGGACTCCCATCTGTAAGGTTTATCTTTCCTGATTCCATATCGGTAATTATGATAAGCACAGGATTCTATAACAAATTCAAATTGACTCAAATATACAAATGAATAAATTCTACAACACCTCTTTTCTTTGCTGATCGTCTAGGTCCCCGCTGACAGCTCCAAATGAAACTTATAATATTTCAAACTAACATGACAATTGACAACCAAGCCAGGATGCTGCCAGAAGGAAAAGATAAACTTTGGAATTTTTCATCCGGATTATTCTTTAATCCTCTACCCAATTCTCATTTATTTTGCAGAATGGTCACACATCCTTGCATTAACCATACCTTCTTATTCTTACATTTGGACCACACCAAAGTGGAACACGGTAAACTCAGCATCAACACAACTACATTTTTTAGTTCTAAACAATCATATTGGTAAGCTAGATTGCTGTAATACTATGCATACAAATAGTGATGTTGACCATAAAAAGAGTACACAAGTGGAAATTAAGTTGTTTCTTAAAGGCAGTGAAAAGTTCTAGTCTTCCTGGACAACATGCGCAGCAGATGTAAAAACAAACGGTCATGAAGTATACATTATCAGAATCAGACTAATTACCACGACACTAGATTGCTACAAAAAAATGTACATCACTACATCATCTTAGCAGTTGCCTAAACATGAGAAGCCAAATGGAGAAGAGAAAAAAGAAGTGAATTTAAATTGAAACTAGATGAAAGAGTTTCACCAACACGCAATGTGCATGTGCAATCAATGTTACCTCAGTTTTATTGCCAAGCCCATTTCCTTTTGAATACATCAACCCCCAAAAAACAACCAAGGATTCTCAATCCGACATGACAAACATCTCCCTCCATTGCTTGCTTGGAGATGAAAGGAACTCCCCACATATGAACATGGCAACTATGAACATGGACAATACCATTGTTTGCGGTACAAAATGTAACCTTCTGAACAAACCCACCAAAAGAATGTGCTGAATCCTCATGCAGCAGAACCCGAACTCTGAAATTAGTGGTTTGCATCACCCTCATGGATATGGAAAGTTTGCTGCCTCAATCAACCGATGCAGAACCCCGTTGGTAGCCATCACCATCAAGTAATTTTGTTACTGGACAAGAAGTCTGCAAAAATCTCAAAAGAATACTATGCAGCATAATCATTCTCAATGACTGGTTGTGTCCGTGTGCCCAATGCCACAGGTGCCTGCGTCCGCCCAACCTGCGCCATCCGCAATGTCTCCCCAACCTCTGCATTCCGTTCCATAACCTGTAACTTCTTATCCCTTTTGTACCTGACCAAACACAGCAGAAGCGCAGCCAACAGCCCCAATGCTACCGCAGCCCCAACCACGCTGACGGCAATCTTCCACGCCTCTGAGTTTCCCTTGTTATTACCTCCCGGAGTCGGTATCGGCGGGGCAATCGCGCCAGGTGGAGCAGGAGCTGGAGCTGGAGCAATCTCACTGGAGTTCACCACTATTGAGATGTGCCCTTGGCGAAACGACGAGCACACATTGGTTGCCTGCAGGTCCTGGAACTGCGGCACGCCATTCAAATCGAACACCACACATCGCGGCGCCGCACTGCCTGCCGGCACCGCCCTGACATCGCTGAAAGTCACAGAAATCAGACTCCCTGACGGCACAATGTTGAGCTCCTGCAGACCCACGGCTGAAAGGTTGGCCGCGTCGTAGGCCAGAAGCCCGAGCACCGGCGCGAGGTAGGTGTACCCTGTGAGCGGGTAGTAGCGGTCCGCCGACGACTTGCCGATGTTGTGGTAGACGAGCACCACCCGCTCGACGTGCGGCTGCACGACGACGCCGGTGGGGATGTCGAACTCGAAGTAGTCGGAGAAGCCTTTGCGGCGGAGGCTGCCGCTGCGCAGGCGGACGGCGGAGACCGCAATGCCGGTGAGGTTGGCGGGGAGGGTGGCGTTGTAGACAATGCCAGTGTGCGGACGCACGAAGGCCCGGTACGCGTAGTCCTGCAGCGTCGCGTCGAGGATCCTCGCGGGCGAGAGCGGCTGCGACTGCGCCGCCACCCCGGAAGAGGCGGCGGTCAAGAGCAGGAGCTGGAGAAGGCCGGCGCAGATCAAGAAGCCCATAGCAGTGGGGCGGCCGGCTCTCAGAGCAGAGCAGCCGCCGGGAGCGGAGGGCCTGCCTGCCTGGGCAAGAGTAGTCAGGACGATTTTGTCATCTCTGACTAAAAGGATTATTATGGAGGAGCGTCGAAAAATCTTGTCTTGCTCTTAATTGGGGGAAACAAGGACAAGATTTGGAGCTGGAAAGGCCGGGATCCTCTGCACGGACGGGCATTTACGCCCCGCCGTGGCGAGCGAGAGGCCCGGACCGGTCCAAGAAAGCAGGCGGGGTGAGCTGAGAAAGGGAGGGCGGCAATGGCGATAGAAGCGAGGAGGACAGGACCGAGTCCTACAAGAAGTGGTGGGAGTCGACTACGAGGACGACGGCAACAAATCGGGAAGAAGCAAACGCGGCCCAGATGGAAAGAACAGAGAAATTGGGAGGAGAAGATTACTCAATCTTGGCGAAATCCAAGCGGAGAGACTGGAAGCCACAGAAATTAGAGATGGGGATGGATTAAAGCGCAGCGTCCCCACGAATGATTGCGACGCGGGCGAGAGTGAGAGTGGAGAGGGGTTTGGTTGGGGATTGAAGAGGAGGAGCGTGAGATTGCAGGGCAGCTGGAGAGAGAAACAGGAGGTGGTCTTGGCAAGATTTCTCTGTAGACGAGACGAGCCAAAGCCAAGGGTTTTACTGGAAAAACAATTATTTTCCCGGGAATAAAAGACAGACACGGGCTTCCAGTTGGCACGGCACGTGGAGTTACGGATATGCCCCTGGGCGGCCGGTCCGCGTGGAGATGACCGTTTCCGGTCGCTGAAAAGTGGGTCCACCGACATCAGGGGGTTCGTTGTCAGCGGGTGTGAGAGGACCCTTTGCCGCTTTTGGCCTGTCACGTCCTCTTCCTAACGTTTCGATTCTTCCCAGGGGCCTTTTTGCAACTGCAGCTTCTCTGGGGTAGACTCGAGTACCGCTGACCTGTGGGCCCATGTGCGTGGCACTTCCTCCGACCTGGCTCCAACGTCCAGCCAGAACCACACATTCCTCCTTGCTGGCTAGTGCCTACTCATGCGATGCGTCAAGGGAGCGACATGGCTCACAGGCGCAGCAAGGGAGCGGGCTGTCTTTTACCTGCCAACTGGGACCATACATCTGTGGCCCACCAGGCAGCAAGCACTCTTGGCCATTTGCTTGCTAGTGGCTACCTTCCCTAATGTAGGATTTTCCACATTAAGTGGAAATAATAATGTAGGATTTCCACAAACAATGTTTGATCGTGACATTATTGCGCTCATCAATGTGACATGCATGCATCCCCAGTGGATCCGGATGTTTTATTTGTCTTCTTGGCCACGGCATGCTGGCACGGACCATGGCACGTACCTACGTTGCAAGAAATTTTGAGAACTCGTAGAACATCTCCGTCAAAATGGTGAAAACATAATTCTTCGTCGATCCTAGGTGGAGTAGTACGTTTTCTGGATTACATGCATTTAGTTGCAAGATCAGAACAACATGCATATCTTTTGTGTGTGCTCGGGCGCTTTTGCTTTTGATTTTGCTGAAGAGTGAAGGTAGCTTGTGCATAGCGGTGCTTCTTTTTATCATGACGTGATGATGTTTTGGCCGTGACGTACGCAACATAGTTGGCACATGCTTTTGTTTCGTACTAAGTATATGTGTGTTTGTGCACGCATGTAGCCTTTTTACTATCATTATTGCTCTCTTAATATTCAAGGGATAAAAATGACACGGCACTAGCTATCTACTAGAAGAAATGGGCCATGCAAACGGTCCGTTTGGATGCCTTCCATTCCAGTTCATTACACAGTGAGTCAGCGACCAGAAAGAAATTATATATAATGCTTAATGACAATTACATGACTGGTCGATGAATGAAACAGGCCTACTACTACTAGTCAGTGTCCACCATTCCTATCACTATCAGCATATACTTTGTATAGCCCATTAGTACACAGCACACACCTCTTTTTAATCCACATTTGACAATTGGTGCTTTAGAGCAACTCCAGCCCACCATAAATATAGCCCTATTTTACTTTTTCAAGGGGACATCTGAAATTTAGGGGCTTCAAATTGTCTCGCCACTCCAATAACCAAACTTACCAAATGATGGCCTCTAAATCAATGTGATCAGCGGGCCCCACCTGTGAGCCGCACCCTATGTGTCCGCCGCGGCCTTCGCCTCCCCCTTCTCCCCCGCCCGCTAATGAGTCCGGCCCAGCACACCTCTCGAGGAAAGACCCAATCGTCCCAAAAGACTAGTCCAATAGGGGAAGGGTGGCTCTCCCTTTTAAGGTGGCTTGGTCCTCCCAAGCTAAGCAAGGTGGGGATAATTCGGACGTGCACGACTTTGCCGCCTACACCGTCGTGCGCCTACATCGTTCTGCGCCTAGCCCATGGGCCGCCTACACCGTCGTGCGCCTGCACTGTTCTGCGCCTGGCTAATCCGTACTCCCATTGGACACGATTGCCGCCTACATTGTCGTGCGCCTGGCTAAACCGTGCTCCACGGCTGCCGCCTACACTGTTGTGCGCTTGGCCAAATCATGCCTTGGGATGTCCTCATCATCCTGCCCTTCTTAACAAGGGCCCAGCTTTGATACCAAATAATGAGTCCGGCCCAGCACACCTCTCGGGGAAAGGCCCAATCGCTCCAAAAAGACTAGTCCAATAGGGGAAGAATGGCTCTCCCTTTTAAGGTGGCTTGGTCCTCCCAAGCTAAGCAAGGTGGGATAATTCGGACGTGCACGACTTTGCCGCCTACGCCGTCGTGCGCCTACACTGTTCTGCGCCTAGCCCATGGGCCGCCTACACCATCGTGCGCCTGCATTGTTCTGCGCCTAGCTAATCCGTACTCCCGTTGGACATGATTGCCGCCTACACTGTCGTGCGCCTGGCTAAACCGTGCTCCACGGCTGCCGCCTACACTGTTGTGTGCTTGGCCAAATCATGCCCTGGGATGTCCTCATCACCGGCCCCTCCAAGCCGGCGTTCCCCGCCTCCGCTCCGTCCCCGAGCGGCGGCTCCCCCAGCCGCCTCCCGATCTTCTCCTCCCTCCTCCTCCCGTGGCCCAACGCCATGGCCACCTCTTCGACGCCACCGCCATCGAGCGTCGACGCCTTCGCCGCCACCAGGCCGCACCTCACGCACCTCCAGGCCCCGTCCCCCGCCGCATCCACGCCTTCCTCCTCCGCCTCCACATCCATGCCCTCCTCCGCGCCGCCACCGACCTGCCCGTCGTTCGTCTCCGTGCACCGTGAGCAGCTCCCCTACGACAGCGTCCGCGTCGTTGAGCTCCCCTGCGGCCTCGCAGTGGGTCCCACGTCACCGTCGTGGCCTGCCCCCGTGCTGGCGGTGCAGCGTCGTGGGGGGAGAGGAGGGCGCATCGGCGCGGCGTTGCTTGTTCTTTCGGTAGCCTTCTTTCTTTTCCGAATTTGCTTGACACTGGCGCAAGGGTCCCTTTATCTTGTCGATTGCCGACACGTCGCGAGGGAGAGGAGGGCGCGTCGGCGCGTCGCGGGGGAGAGGATGGCGCAGCGGGGACGCCGGCGGCGCGACCTAACGACAGGGGAAAAAATGAAGTGGGGCCCACGTGTCGGGTGGAAATAGAGGGCCTCCAGTTCTAGAGGCATTGGACCAAAATTTGGTGGCCTCCACAAAATAGTAGCCATTTAGAGGCTCCGCTGGAGTTGTTTTTTCCACCTGAGAGACTAAAACAAGGATAGAGGCTCATTTAAGGGCTCGACTGGAGTTGCTCTTAATGCTCCATGATATATGGTCCTTCACCTAGCCAGTTATTGCTACTTAATCCTAATGCCAAATAATTACGCTAAACAAGAAAAATCATAGTGACAATGACAGTCCAATAAATAAAAAGAGCTGGTCATACGTATATACATGCCAAAAAAGGAAAACACCAGGTGCTATTTTTGCCGAGTATCTGCTGCTGGACCCGAATGCTTGCAATTAACAAAAAGAATCATGGATGATATTGCAGTCCTGATTAAACATGAATTTCTTTATGTGATTATTATTAACAACAAGCCCCGCAGGTCGAGTGTTTTTTTTATTATTAACAACAAGCCGGACAATACTTTCGATATTTTTAAACATGGTACACGAAAAACTACTGTCCTGATTAAACTTTAGAATATACAGTATTGTGAAATGTGAACATCAAATGCAGATAGGTAGAAAGCGACACATATGCATGTGGTCCTGGGTTGAGCAGCACAAGGGTTGATGGAGGCATAATTTCGCCAATCAATGTGGCATCCCCATTGGATGCAATCATCAGTATCTTCCTGGTCAAGGGATTGCTGGAAGGAGCAAGGAAGAAGGAAATTCAGAGAGGGCTTCTATCTGGTCTACCCATGTACTATCATGTCGTCTGTCAAAATACATTTACTCTCTAAAAGAGGTTCCTCTCTTCAGAGTTTATACAAAAGTTGTCATCATATTAATTTGAACTCAAATAAGCTCCCCAGTCCACGATGGCCACATGTAAATCAACTTTGGAAAGTTGTGCGGTGAAATGAGGCAGGGATTCATCTATGGGGTGTTCAATTCCGGTGAAAAAATTTGGTGAAAATTTTTGCCAAGAGAATCTTACCATTTAGGAGTACTAAACGTAAACTAACAATAAAACTAATTACAGATCTCAGTATGAAAATCGCGAGACGAATCTAATGACAGTAATTAGTGGATGATTACTATAGCATTACTGTTGCAAATCATGACCTAATTAGACTCATTAGATTCGTCTCGCAAATTTACCCGGGGGTTATGTAATGAGTTTTGTCATTAACACAGGTTTAAAACTCTATGCATGTAAGATTCGCTTTGATGTGACCGGTAAAGAAAAGTTGGTGAATGAATTAAATAGGGCCATAAGATGGAGCACAGATACTAAAAAGGCAGCAAACTGGTGATGGTATCTTTACTTGTACACTACTACCACGGGCCAGCTGAAGCATGATTGGATGATCCACGTAGATGCAAGTGCGACACGTGGCAGAGTTCATCCTTCAGTGATGATGAGCAGGATGCTGCGCTAGCTAGAACGCAGGTCAGATCATCGCCCGACGTGCAGGCATGCACTTGTTGGGTGGAATGGAAGCTAGAAGCAGCAGCAGCTGTCATTTGTTTTTTTTGTCTGATCCAGTCGCTGACAGTGACAAATAGGAGTCACAAAACAACAAGATCCAAAAGTTTTTTTTTGCCTGCCAAAGTATTTTTTTTCTTTTATCTTGAATCTTGCTCCACTGCACCAAACATGGATGAATCGGAGAATGGCCTCTGGGCTCTTGGCCTGTGTCATGAACTCAGAATTCAGAACTCATGATCATGTATCCTCTTCCTCCAGATGTGCTGCTGCATCTGAATGCCGGCCGGCCGTGCGGCCCGTGTGGTTAACTCCTCACCAACGAACTGTCTGGTTGGTGGACACCAGCATGGACGATCGGTCGCAGCATGCAAAATGGGCCATCCTTTCTTTGATTCTCTCCTTTGTTAGTAATAATGCAGTGCACTGGCAGGAATTCACATGGTTTAATACAACATTTATTTCCTTGATTTTGAGATTATTGATACGAATCAAGCCTTTCTCTAGCCTATGCTGATTAGTATGTCCATCGGTGAAGGCTGAGTGCAAAGGAGGTTCAGGAGGATCAGACGCTGTGGGAGCAGCCTCCTTGCAATTTTTGCCACCAATCCAAGATCCATAGGCCTCAGCAACTTCATGGGAGGCTCAAGGCTTTTCTCACCGAGTTCAACCAGACAAGAGGCAATTCAATACCCTATCTGCAAAATCAGAAGGCAGGACAATATATAGCATAGAGCATGGCTCATAGTCTAGTCACCCAAGCAAAGAATCATCCATTCAAATTCGGCAGGAAGCACGTAATGAAGGCATCACAACCAGTAGCATGCAAGAAACATCCCTCTCTCCTAAGTGCCCTTCAATCTGCCTATTCACAACTGTCAGATTCACCAATGACTGCTACAATGTACATATGAACAAAACCATACACTTACATAACATACTCCTCGTATCACACTAGTCCGGTTTTCACCAAAGAACCCCGCATGAAGGAAACAAAACTATACACTTTATACACAAGCAGAAACCTTTAACTGCATTATCATTGCAAACCAATGTGGACAAAGAATGAACAAAATTGTATGCACACAAGAGCACCACCAAAACCACTTGAAATCCCAAACAAGATGGCAATATAATTCACATGAGTTAAGCTGTGTCAGATGCTGACCCATCTGGCTTTGAGGGATTCTGGGAGTTGCCGGATATGGTGGATGATGGCTCCTCTGGGGCGACCATTGGAGATTCAGGCCTCGAGGGCACAGGGAGTAGTTCTTCATCTCCTGAATTTTCTTCAACCACGGGTAACATATTCTCAGTATAAATGAGGTTGCTGTCCTCTTCTGGGTCATCGTCTTCCATATCGCCATCATCCAAGGAGACAACGTCCTGGGTAGCGCTGAACTGATGAAAATCTACTATCTCACGCAGGAAGCGATTTTCACGGGCATATGTCGAGTTTTCCTGTGCCAGCCTTGATTTCTCGGCCAGCAAGGTCTCCAGTTGCACACGAATCTGTTTGAACGACACATTGTTCGGAGAGAAAATTTCAGAATATCAGAGACAACCATGTTCACATGTTGTGCACGAGTTGTAAAGGAATAGTGAAACTCTTCAAATGTAGTTAAGAA
Source organism: Urochloa ruziziensis (assembly GCA_015476505.1). Classification (NCBI taxonomy): domain Eukaryota; kingdom Viridiplantae; phylum Streptophyta; class Magnoliopsida; order Poales; family Poaceae; genus Urochloa; species Urochloa ruziziensis. The sequence goes on from CM027121.1 coordinate 20,768,889, forward strand.
AAAGCTGACAATAATAGCAGTTAATAGCTAATATGAAATGAGATAACTGTACTGACCTATCATCAATTTACAAAATTATTTCATATGCATCAAGTCAACCAGTCTTCAAAAGAGGCAAAGGACTGAAAATTTGACCATTTCATACAAGTGTTCAGAAATGGAGTGAACATTAACAGCAATTTGGTGATGAATTATCAATTTATGCAAGTGTAATTTATCAATTTGGTGATGAATTATCAATTTATGCAAGTGTAATTTATCAATTTGGTGATGAATTATCACCCGTCCACTATTCTTGATGTAATAGAAAATCAAGATGCATGTAATAACTCATGAAACGATTCAACAAGTTTGATTAGAAAAAGATTACCAAGTCATCATCCTCTTCAGTTTTGCTCCTTTTCTGCTTTGTTTCTCGCAATAGCTTGTTCTCTTCTTCTAGCTGAGCACATCTCTGCTTTGCAAAAGCTAGATCAGCTTTAATGGATTTCAGTTCACGGAGTAGAAGTTTTGCTTTAGCAGCCATTGCATTAGCAACCTGGAAAAAAATTAGGAGGCAAGAGAAAGACATCACCACAGAATGTTATAATAAAAAGATCATACAATTACTTATTCAAACCGTTGACATAACCAAGGCAAGATGTAGAAGTTTTTTTTAATCTTCCAAGGATCAAAGCATTCCGGTGGTTCATTGTAACCAGGGAAAAGTGCTTGTGATGCCAATTAGATTATCACAATACTTATATCTGATAACACTAGAAATAAAAAAAAACTTAGGCAACTTCAGTAGGCATCAGTATTGATTCTCAACCACATTAAGAACCATTAGTCCATAAGCAGGAGCTTATAATTTAGTAAATGGCAACTGAAGTAGAAATACCTGTCAGCAGAAAAACTAATATCCATACATTTTTTTGTTTATACTGAGAATAAATATGCACAAAATTCATAAAATTAAAACCACTACTTAGGAGTTAGGAATTGAACTGAATAGAAGGACCACTAAATGTTACAAGTTTTTCTCATGTAAAAGAAACTATACTTTTTTCTGCACTCATGTAATCACAGGGTACACTAACATTTTTGACATCAAGATATAAGCATGTGGCACCTTACGTCGCGAGAAGCTTTCAATTGTGTCTCCTCGGCTGCAGATTCAGCTTGATCCAATGAGAGATTAGGAGTGCTGACTGTCTGCACTGCGGAATTTGGCATAAAAGAACTTGAACTGGTAGGCTTCCTTCTAATTTGAATTTTTTTTGTTTCCTCAATGATGCTAGATGTCTTATTATCCACAATCGTGAGTCCTTCCTGTTAAACCAAGGAATCAACAGGTCGTTAATTCTCCAGAGGGCTATGCTATTTATAGGGCCAAAGGAAAGTAGCTGTGCAGAGCTAAGTAAAAGTCATTACTTCCAAGGCATTTTTTATTCTTCCACTAAGCTGGTTGACAGAAGCAGAAAGAGCCTCTGGCCTGATTCGAGCTGCAGCCTCTCCTCCTGCCCTCCACTGGTTTTCAAATGACCAACGAGACTGAGGGGCCTGAAATTACAAAAAGTTGCAAGAACTGTAAACAGAAAGGCAGCCTGGAACATTACTGAAGAAAGACAATGTCATACAAGAAGTTCAGTCTATCTGTATTGGAACACTTACCTGCTGATCTCCATTGGATGAACCGGTGTTGCTGCGGGGTCGTTCTTTCCTGAAATCCTCAAACTTATGCGCCAATGCGTCCTCGTCGAGAATTCCCTTGGCTTTGCTTGCCAAAGTTTGCCACAATCCAAGCTTGGGCTCGTTTATGCTTTTGAACGATGTGTAACTGTGTGATGGAGCAGAGTCCTAGAAAATTAAAATGGGCACATTGTGCCACTTTGCAACCGTCAGTGCTGTGACAGAAACAAGCTTGTGCATGTGAGATCAGCAGCAGCAAGGCATACATGGCATGATTCAGGGCATCTAATGAGCAGGTACGATGCAATCTACAGTAAGTTTTGTATGCCACAACTCGATCAGACTTTAGATTTGGGGAATCGGCAATCAGGAAATGGTACGGTACAAGCTACAAGCAAGCAAGCGGGGGACAGGCGCCAGGGGAGGGAGAAGGAGGGGGTACAGGAGTGCGTGCCTGGGGGTAGGAGCTCCGACGATCGTCGGCGGCGCCCTGCTTCCGGCGGTAGGCCATGGGATCGGCAAGTTATCGTGCGATCGGCGAGTGCTGGCCACCGACTTCCCTCCTTCCTCCTTCCCAACCTAAGCTGGCAGTGGCGACTCTTCTCCCTCCTTGCTCCTTCAGCCTTCATCAGGCTTCAGGGAGAAGGAAAAGAAAAGGGAAAGGACGGAAGGCTGGCGACAGCGAGGCGGCTGTGCGCTAACTTCGGCCCCACCAAACACAGCGACGAGACGACCACCAGTGGACAAAGCCTGGGCTGGGCTGGATGTTTGCGCAGATGGGCCATCACGAACGGTCTGGGCCCAAGTTTACTTGCTAAATCGCGCGCGGAGCAAGGCCCAAGTTCTCTCCCCCTCGCAGAATTGGAGTGGGTGGGGAAGAGAGCGACGCCAAGGTGAGGAAGCTCCCCTACAAGCAAATCTCGTAATCCCCCAATCCAATACAGTGCGCCGCCCCCGTCCTGCGTCTTCGTCGTGGATTCGCTTGGGGTTTCTGTCCCGTCGAGATCGCTGCTCAAGGTGAGGAAGCTCCCCTACTGCCTATATTTTTTTTTCTCAATTGTTTGTCCTTGTCTTACCTTATCTGCCCGAGGCCTGGTAAAATGCCGCCTCTGCTGCACCTGCTAGTGCTAGGTCCGTTCTTCACAAAATGGCTTATGGCCATCTTATTGGCTTATTAAGGCTCAACGATTGGGGAAACGAACAACCCCGAGCTGTTTTGTGACTGCCTCTTTTTATCGTGTTGTATTGGGGCTCCAAATCTGATAGCTCAATGAAACGAAATGTTTGATTCCATTCTGTTTGATGATTTGGTTGTATGCGCGTGCTAATCTGATTTCATTCTACGTCTGTCATGACCATCTCGCTTAGTGTGTCCGTCATGAGACATTTCGATGCCTTCTTTCTTTGCTTGATAACTCAACCACTCGCTTTCATTCCTTTGACAGGATAACACCAATGCAAAATCTACTGCCATGTGTTTAGCGATGCATGCCACAAGCACCTGATCCAGCTATCCAGTGGATCGAGAGCAGTTTCCTGCTTGCTTTCAGTGTGGTTCATTGAGTTCATATCTGCACTTTTCCCTGCCACATTGCTATAAAAAAAGTGCCTCACATTTGACAGAACCAGCTATCCATGTCTCACCAGCAAAGGCACTCCGGCAGCAGCTATGAACTCCTTGTCACTCAGCCAGATGTGCAATGCCTAGTTTGCACAAGACCTTTTACTCTGGATGCTGAGATTGCCAATAGCCTTGAAGCTTTAGCCATATGCAGGGAGTGCAAGATGACGGTGCTTAGTGACAACAACAGGGATGAGATTACCAGAACTAATCGACAAACAAGACGGCGAAGGCAAATATCCAGGGTCACAAGGCATGAACCTGTAGAGGACACTTTCTCACAGCAGTTCTCCCAGTTGATCAACTTAGCTAGACAAGGTCATGAAGCAGATGTTGATTCTCTGGCAGTTCCACGTCGGCATGCATCATATAGCTCTACGCCAAACCGATCCCAAAGATGGCACGGTTCAGATGATGAAAGTGACGCTCTCAGTTATGCTGATTCTGTGTTTGGTGAAATTGAATCAAACATCAGTTTTGATGACGGTGGTGGGGAATCAGATGCTTCTCCTGAGCACCAAACCACGATGGGAAGAGAGATTGTCATTCAACTTGACAGTGAGAGCTACATGAACACAGATGCAGATATTGATCCCATGAATGTTGGACTGGACCACTGGGATTCAGATGATCCAGAAGATGATGAAGATGAGCAGTCAGAAGAGTCTTATTTGGATGAAACAGGCGACACCATGCAGGAGCGCCGGCATCAATGGCATGATATCGCCCCAAGTGGATTGTACGAGCAGGAATCTGAAGATACTGTGTCGACTTGGAGAACAGCTGGAAGCCAAGGAGTACACATAACTAATTTGAGGGTAGACACAGAAAGGGGAGAAAGCAGGATAATTTTTACTGGAAATCCTGATGATTATGTTGATGCAAGACAGTTTGAAATGCTTCTTGAACAGTTTGCTGAGGATAACAATACCGCAAGAGGAGCTCCACCTGCAGCAACATATTCCATTGAAAATCTTCCATCTGTGGTCATCTCCACAAGCAGTGAGATAAATGGCGGTTTAACCTGTCCAGTCTGCAAAGATGACATGCCTATCAAAACCGTAGTGAAACAGCTACCATGCATGCATCTATATCATTCATCATGCATTTTGCCATGGCTTAGTTCTAGGAATACATGCCCAGTTTGTCGATACGAGCTTCCTACAGATGACATGGAATATGAGAGGTCCAAGCATGCCACAGCCAATGAGGGAGGTATCCATGGGGTGGAGCGTACCCATCTGCAGGCAAATGTTGAAGAAACTTCTTATGAACTTGAGGTTGAAGGAAGTTCTAATATAGCTGATGGTACAATGGAAGAGACTAATACACGTGAACAAGCTGTTTATTCTGCACAGCAGCCAAACAGTGCACGTGGGCGTCATAGATGGTTGTTTACTGCAGCAGCTCCAGTCATAAGTCTTGTCAGTTTAGCTCTAGTTCTGTGCTTCACCAACCCTGGTGGCAATGTTAGAAGGCAACTGTGCCGTAGATCCCAGAGGACAAGTACAACACATGTAGATACAAGAAGAAGTTGGTGGTCTATGTTCTAATGATCCAGTACATACCTGTTGATCCAAATTGCTCTGTGATGATGTGTGATTGTTGCCAGTGTTGTGTCACTTTTTTGTGAAAGGTTCAAGTTTAGTTTGAAGTTCAAATTTTGTGTTTGCTGACGTGATCCACTGAGGTGGTCTTGTAACCAAGTTCAGGAACATATCATTTTTCATAACCTTGCTCAGTTCAGCATAGCACATACTGATTCTTGCTGCTATTCATCTGTTTCCTTGTGTTTGGCAGTTTTCTTATATCTGGTTGCTAAGACTGTAAGTATGTAACTAACACTCTGCCTGAAAGTTTGCCCATGCATTCTTCAGTAAGCGCCTCAAAAATCTCTTTTCTTGAAGACTTGATGTGAATGGTTCGACTGGTACATATGACTTGTAACTCTGTAAGTCCTATGCTTCATTCTTCTAAACTGTGCTTACTGCTTAACTCTCCACTTCAAAGTTTAATCCATGATGTTTCACACAAAAAAGCTTTAATCCGTGATTAAAAAATCTATTGTTGTTTTTACAATGTTTGTCATGTGTTCAAAAGGATACTAGTCTCCAATTCCGATGATTCTTCATCTATTATTTGAAGCTCATGCATAGGTTTTGTTTGTAACTTTGTTCCTTTATCTTTCTGACATAGAGCTCGTGCTAGGATAATATAGTCTCTTGTGTCATGCTAGTTACAGAATGCAGTGTTTTATACACTACTGTGTGGAGGCTTCACGAGGAAGGGAATTTTTTGTAAGCAGAGAGCTAGAAATCAAGGTGCTACAAGTCTACTGATGAATATCTGCCACATTTTCAAAGTGGTATCTGTTCTGCACTCAGGATCTGAAAGTGACATAAACAATTAGAAAAGGTCAGTAGGTCAGGAAAAAGGCAAACCGTCACTCATATATTCAAATCATTGCTCATATGTTCATTGCTAAGTATTTTAAGCTAGAGCACTATACAAGTACTGATTGCCTTGTACATTTGACATCAGACTTATTCGCTCCTCCCATACTTTCCCCTCTCATGGAGAATCCGCTTGAGATAGTTCTAGTTCTTCTCGTCATACTCCTTGGCTTAGCCCTAGTTTACTTATATCCTATATGGCTGAGGCTGGAGAAGATAAGGAATAAGTTGAGTAGTCAAGGCATAAATGGTCCGAAGCCTACTTTACTCTTTGGCAACACCCAGGAGATGAAGAGAATCCGACAAGGGCTCAAGCGTGTGCAGAGGCAAGACACCGGCATGAACAGTTACATCTCCATCATCTTCCCCCATTTCCTTCTCTGGAGGAAGACTTATGGTATGTACATAATCCTTGCTTTTGCTTGTCCTTTTTTGGGTGGCTGCAATGATACTGATAGCATGATCATGACTGTTTACTTCATTCTGGAATCCCCCAGCTATATCTGATCCATGCTCTGTACTAGCTTTCCATAAACAAAGCTAAAGCATAGTTTTGTTCGTAAAAGGCTAGAGTAAGGTTAATTAATTATGCTTGAAAAATTACTCCGGCATTGGTTTCCCAAACACAGGGATTGTCAGAATAGTGTCCTTTACCTAAGACAGCAACTTGTTGTTAGGTAAAGGACATCATAAGTAGCACTTAAGTAGGTATTAGATGCCTCTTGTGATGTTAGTCATCTTGTGTGAGGATACTTTTAAGTCCAGAAAATTAATAGTGCAGATGGCAGAGGTTGATGGAAAATTATATTTTCTTGTTGAAGGATCACAAGCTAGATACAATTTTAAGTATTTTATCCCTTTTACTATCTGTCAGTGTGCAGCTATTTCTACACTTTAAGCTATGGACATTCTCCATTTAGTAATGTGCTAGGAGCAAATGTGTTCACTATTCAAGAAAAAAAACCTTGAACTTTGCTGATTGAGCTTCTAGGTGGGCAGGTGGCCATATGGGCATGAAATCTGCTCCCAGCTCCATGTTCTGAATTGATAGCTAAATTTTGTATCAAAAGTAGTTTCTCATACTATCAGATTTTTGTCTTAGATCATAACCTTTAGTTGGTGCATAGAGAGTAACTCCAGAGAAGGCATATATCATAAACACTTCGTTTTCAAGTAGACCAAGAAAATAAGAATGGGTACTCTCTGGAGTTCGGTACTGCAAGTTTATCCATGAGTAACTAAGTAGGTCCTATAGAAACCATGGTCAGTCATTAAAGAAAAATATTTTGCTTAATGATGGCGTAGCTCTCCTGGGAATATGGAATCTTGTGTAGCTGAAAGATGCCTGTTACTTATGGTTGTCCTGTTCTGTGGACTGCTGTTTAACTTTCGCAATCAATGAATGAAGTATGAGGAGATTGACTTTTGATTTAAGTTTCTATTATATACTGCTCAATCACTGTCAAAATTCATACCCATTTAGCCTTGTGAATGTTTCTTTAATAATGTAGTAAGTCATTCTATAACTCTGTTTTCTCTTCCTTCTGTAACCTTATTGAATATTCATACTCTCACAAGTAGATGAGAACTACATCCCTATCTCTTTCTCTTTCCCTGTATGTTTAAGAGAGAAACCAGAACCAATAAAGTGCGTGGATAAATGATGGGTACCAAGGCCATCTGCTCTTATTCACACTGAAACCTGACTTATGTTTTAATATTCAGAGTAGTATGTGCTGTTGTGTATCACAATATTGTGTTCGTATTTCTTATTCACATACATACTGTGAAATTTACATTTCAGTGCTGAGTATTATGGAAGAACAGCTTTCGTTGGTTCTGTTTTGGCTGATTTATTCTTCTTAATATGAGCTTTACCCTATCGTTTCCTGCTGCAATCTTTCCTTCATTCTTCTTTATTTCAATTCAATTTATTATGTGATTGCATAGTGTCTGGAAATTGAAACAGGACCCGTATACCATTACTCAACAGGAGCTGTGGAGATATTGCATGTTGCTCAGCCAGAAATGGTGAAAGACATGGGCCAGTGGACTCCATCAGAGCTCGGGAAGCCAAATTATCTGATGAAATCACGTAAACCTCTCTTTGGAGAAGGTATATTGTCAGCAAATGGCGACCTTTGGTCCTATGAGAAGAAGATCCTTGCACCAGAGTTCTTCATGGAAAAAATTAAGGTTATTAAATTTTACTTAAAAAGGGAATACAGCTGTATCATCGGGCTAACTGTGTTATTACAACAATGATAGGGTATGATAGGGCTAGTTATGGATGCAACAGTTCCACTGTTGCAAGCATGGGAGAATATTCTTGATGCCACAGGAGGTAGTAAGGAGATCTACGTTGATGGATACCTACGGAACTTTTCAGCGGATGTGATTGCCAGAGCTTGTTTTGGGAGCAGTTTCACAAAAGGAAAAGACATATTTTGCAAGCTCAGGCAACTGCAGAAGGCAATTTCTCAACAGGATACATTTGTAGGATTATCTGCAATTTGGTATGGGACTTTTGATACATTGATGAACTTCTAATCTATGAAAACGAACATCTTCAAAAGTTGTCCTTTTTGTTTTATTATAGGAAATACTTGCCCACCAAGAGCAGCTGGGAGATACGAAAGCTAGACCAAGAAGTTCGGTTACTGATCCTGGATCTCTCTAAGGAACACAGGAGCAGAAGCCACAACAATGATGTCACGCACATGTCCCCACATAACAACCTTCTGCATGCCATCATTGATGCTGCAGATCAGAGGCCCAGCGGTTCCAGTGCAGAAGATTTCATCGTTGACAATTGCAAGAATATCTACTTTGCTGGGCATGAAACTACAGCAGTCACTGCCACATGGTGCCTGATGCTACTTGCTGCACACCCAGAGTGGCAGGTTCGTGCCCGTGCCGAGGCTCTAGAAGTGTGCTGTGGACAGACAATGCTGGACATTGACGCCCTTCGTCAACTGAGAATAGTACGAGAGTCTCATCTTTCCTCATTCCTGTGTGTATGAATCAATATTTGGTGACACACATTAAAACTTGCATTAAAATCCTTTGTAGCTTACGATGGTGATTCAAGAGACTCTCAGGCTCTATCCTCCGGCATCACTGATCATGCGTGAAGCCCTGATGGACGTAAAGCTTGGTGGAGTAGATGTCCCTCGTGGCACCATTATCCAGGTAGCCATTTCAATGCTGCATCTCAACAAGGAAGCCTGGGGTCCAGATGCTGACGAATTTCGTCCAGATCGGTTTGCAAATGGAGCTGCTGCGGCATGCAAGCCAGCCCACATGTACATGCCGTTTGGATATGGACCCAGATTGTGTACTGGGCAAAACCTGGCAATGGCAGAGCTGAAGGTGGTTCTTGCACGCTTGCTGACCAAATTCTCATTCTCAATGTCACCAGGGTACCAACACGCGCCGTCATTTCGGTTGACCATTGAGCCTGAGTTCGGCATGCCCCTCATAGTGACAAGGCTGGCATGACCTCTGTTTTCCTGATGACAAAGTGCTTCCTCTGCATGAACAAAACTTGTACAACGTGGCTTTTATTAATTCAGGGAGACTGCCCCCCTTTGGTGCCTTGGGTGGGGCTCATAAACTGATACTGCAGTGGAAGTGACCAAAAGCCTGTAACATCTCACCATCACCACCAAATACATCTACATGCTAAGGCTGAATTTTATGTGTGGTTGTGCCTGGTGCTGCCACTGTTTAAAGTTCATGTTATTTTATTCTGTGTAGTGCGTTCTTGTGATGAATTGAATCATATATTTTCCTACAATTTTCTGAGCTTGGCAAAGCATGTAGTGATATTTGATACTTCCTATTTCTCAATTGTTCAATGCTTATATAGTTATATGTGTATCTGAAAATTGTGCTGTAACATTAGTTAACGGCCACCTTCAAATTCTTTAATTTGAGCAAATCCTCTTTTGATCCGTGCCTCAACATTGTGCTCTTCCAAGACTCAACTTGCCTCCAGCTTGCCTTCTTTAAAGAACAGGGTAGCATCCATTGGTGACAGTCTGACTAGTGAGGTAATTATTTTCCTATTAAAACTGTTGCATATGCCTTTTGATTTCTTTTATTTTCTTGTAAAGCTCTGGAGGCCTGGAGCTAAATTAGTATCTTGTAGAATGCAGCATGTCGGGGGTGGAACTGAAGACTGGCTCTTATATTTTTCTGAGGCGAATCAGGGAGGGCATATTTTGATTAGATTGGCGGAAACCAATAGTAGTAGTCAATCAATACATGGATGACATGATATCATACAAAAGTCATCTGGTGAACTGATTTTTAATGGCTGTCAAGGTTTAGAAGCAGCCTATAAAAAAAGTGCAAAGGTCAAACAAGAGAACTCACATGCTCGGGGTCAGATATAGAGGTGGTACTTAATCTAAAAAAAGATATAGAGGTGGTTTCTTGAAGACCTAGCATATCTGGCATTGCCTTGTATCTGAATATTTCCCACAGAACACTTTCTTCCTCTCTCTTCCTGTGCCTCATGGAGGAGTTGCCTGCTCTAACCATTGCTCTTCTTATTCTTAGCTTGGCTCTGTCACACTTGTTATACCAGGTATGCCTAAGGTCAGAGAACACAAGGAAGAAGCTGAGGCGGCAAGGCGTAAAGGGTCCCGAGCCTACTGTGCTCTGCGGCAACACCCGAGAGATGAAGAGGATCCAACAAGAGCTCAAGGTTGTGCAGACGCAAGACGCCAACAACTACTTGCCCACTGTGTTCCCTCACCTCTTCCTCTGGAGGGAAACTTATGGTATGGCGATGCTTGCAAGTGTTATAACTGTGATTTGATTGTTTGTTCAATCAAACTGATGATATCGAATTATTTCTTTTGAACAATCACATATTGGGAGACGTTTTTTATCTGATACAGCTGTTGAAGTGTGAATTACCATGCACAATAAGTTCCAGAATGCCATCACCTCTTGTTGGCTCCTTTTTTATATATGAAAAATATGAAAGGATCATCAACAGATTAAAACAGCATTTTCTGTATGTTCTTTTAGTTTACCGCAGTTGTGAATAATGGAAATCCTAACTAAACATGTAAAATAAATATTGTGCTGAAAGTCATAGGTAGCACATAACTGTGAATATATATTTTTGGGATGCTTTCATTTCCTGCACCTTCCTAGGAATTGCACAGGAAACAATTGGAATTTATTAGAAGTCTATCTGTTTAACAATATAGTTTTACTTGGAATGTGAGGTCATTCTAAAATATATAATCTTGACTGTTTGGGCTTGCATGCACCTTCCTAAGAAGTTTCCACTGGAAAGAAAGTCTTTTCCGGTTAATAATATAGTTTTAAAATACGGTAGGATTTCATCTCTTGACTGTTTGGAATGTGATGTCATTCTAAAATATATAATCTTGACTGTTTGGGCTTGCATGCACCTTCCTAAGAAATTTCCACTGGAAAGAAAGTCTTTTTCGGTTAACAATATAGTTTTAAAGTACAGTAGGGTTTCATCTCTTGATGGTTTCCGGCTTGCGTGCATCTTCCTAAAAATTTCATTGAAAATAACTGCAGTTTATTAGAATAGTGTATCTACTTAATAGTACAGTTTTATCTGGAATCTGGGTTGACTTTAAAATATAATAGCTGTCATCTCTTAGTAGTCATTTTGGATGGTCACCCATTTGACTTTTTTTCTTGAAAGGGACATCAGTTGACTTGTGGATTAAAATTTCCACGCTGATTCTATACGTTGTGTTTCCTGTGGAGAGAACTGCATTTCCCAGCTAATTGATGTGCAACACCTGCTATGTTAATGATAATTATAGAACAAAAAAGTTTGATAAACATCCATATCTATTCTGATCCTTCTCCATGTTCATGTCTATTTTCTGGATTATTTGTGTCTTCTTTACACAATGAGGTGAGTGGATTGTTAGCTTTGAATAGGCCCGGTGTTCACGTACTCAACGGGAGCTCTAGAGATATTGCATGTTTCTGACCCAGAAATGGTGGAGGACATTGGTCACTGCACACCATCTGAGCTGGGGAAGCCTAATTATCTAAAAAGATCTCGCAAAGCCTTATTTGGTGGAGGTTTGTTTACACTGAATGGTGATGAATGGGCCTATCAGAGGAAGCTTATTGCGCCAGAGTTCTTCATGGACAAGATTAAGGTACTGCAGTACAGTTGCTTACTATGTTGGGCCGCAAAACATTTGAATGGGATCATGGATGCAAGACTACTGTATATGTGCAGGGTACGATAGAGATGATTGAGGATGCAACTGCTCCATTGTTGGAGTCATGGGAGAGCATGCTCGACAATGCGGGAGAGAGTAGAGAGATAGTTGTTGACGATTATTTGCTGAAGTTGTCAGCAGATGTTATCGCCAGGATTTGTTTTGGGAGTAGTTTCACAAGAGGAGAGGAGATATTTTGCAAGCTTAGGCAGCTTCAGAAGGCAGTTTCTCAGCAAGATGCTCTCATCGGACTCTCTGCATTTTGGTAAGTAGTACATCATTTGTTGCAGCAAGAAGTAATTTGAAACTGATGTAGCGAATCGTTAATTCTGTTATCTAGGAAGTACCTGCCCACCAGGGCCAACCGAGAAATAAGGAAGCTGGATGAGGAGGTTCGGTTCTTGATCCTGGATGTCGTAAAGGAACACAGTAACAGCATGGGCGACGGCCTTCTTCGTGTCATTATCGATGGCGCGCGAGGTTGGCAACTGCAAGGGCATGACGCCGAGGACTTCATCACCGGCAACTGCAAGGGCATGTACTTTGCTGGGCACGGGACCACGGCAGTCACCCTCATTTGGTGCCTGATGTTACTGGCCACACACCCTGAATGGCAGGAACGCGCCCGAGCTGAGGCTGCAGAGGTCTGCCAGGGAGGAGCAATGCTTGATGTCGACGCTCTCCGCCGGCTCAGAATTGTGAGCAATCATCCGTTCTCCATCCATCCATATTTGCACTGCATTTGGGCGGCCTAACAATACGAGTTATGACAAATGCAGATGACGATGGTGATCCAAGAGACGCTGCGGCTGTACCCTCCGGCGTCGCTGATGATGCGCGAGGCCCTGACAGACGTCAAGATCGGCGGTCTGGACGTCCCCCGCGGAACGATCATCCAGGTGTCCAGATGGATGCTGCACCAGGACAAGGACGCCTGGGGCCCCGACGCCGGCGAGTTCCGTCCTGGCCGGTTCGCCAACGGCGTGGCCGCGGCGTGCAAGCCGGTGCACGTGTACATGCCGTTCGGGCACGGGCCCCGGACCTGCATCGGGCAGAACCTGGCGATGGTTGAGCTGAAGGTGGTGCTGGCGCGCCTGCTGAGCAGGTTCACTTTCACGCCGTCGCCGAATTACCGGCACGCGCCGGTCTTTCGCCTGACCATTGAGCCTGGCTTCGGCATGCCCCTGCTGGTGACAAGGCTGTGACCGTCACAACCATGGTCCGCGTGTGGCCTGTGTCTAACGTCTATCAATGTTGCAATGCTTGTTGGGTGCATCTTTGTTGCAAAGTTAATCAGTGATGATGGACTCCCTCCATTCGGCAGCGCGATCCACGGCGACCTCGACGGTGGCCTTGGCCTTGGATGACCGGGCCCTTCCCGGCGACCTCTCCTTCCGCTTCGGGGCTTCCTTCCTCTTGGGCGCCATGGCGACGAGCGGGGGCTGAAGATCGAGGAGGAAAGCTGCGGGAGCGGATCTAGGGTTTGCTCTCGCGCGCGTGGGAGAACTGGAGCGTTGGGGAGGCAAATAGCGAGTAAAGGAAGAAGATTGCGGCGGGGATGGCTTATAATGGAATGAACCGTTCCTCCCGCGCGCGGCGCGATGCGTGTCTCGGGAACTCAACCGACGCAGACACGTCCCGTCGCTTTGAATTCAAAGATGCGGTAAGGAGTCGCGATATCTCGCGATATTTCGCATTCCGTAAAGCAACCGTTAGGAAGCAACGGACTTTGCGGACTAGTGGGCCCAAATGGGCTGAAATACAGCACGACCTTTCGGTTCTGTTACGCTAACAAATTTGTGGGTTCCTGAGCTAGTGTTCAGGGGCAGAAACCACTCGGTCGTGAGGCTAAAATTAGTCGACGGCCAGAATTGCTTTTGCAATTAAAATTGCATCCTTGCAATTGATTTTTACGTAAGGCATGCGATATTATCGCTAAATTCGCTCAGAAGTCTGGGTCAAGTGCTGACAAGTATAAATCTTGCGAGAAGGTGTCTTACCATATGGTCAAGCTGAGTCGTGGGACACGACTTGGGGGTCATGCCGAGTTCAAAGAACTTGAGGACAGAATCCTTATAAAGGGGAAACAAAAAGTCCCAGAAGGAAAAGATTATCTGAAATCCATGCCCAGAGGCATGGGGGCTGAAAAAATCAGTCAGAATTCACGACTTTCAGAGTCTTGACGCGATCGTGCCGAGTCGTATCAAGACTCGGGGGCTACACCCAATAGGTGCACCTGGAGGTGCACACCATTGATGGATTAAGTTTAAAAAGAGATTCATAATGTTTTATTTTTTGACCCTCGACCAGAATATTCTATTCTGCTCAAGGCTCGGGGGCTACACCTAATGGGTGCACCTGGAGGTGCACACCATTGAAGATCAAGATATAGATGGATAAAAGTTGAAGACTTTTGGCCAATTTCATGCTAAAATTAACCAAAGCCCGGGGGCTAAGTGTATTCACTTCGCTGTCGCGTCGTGAAAAAGAGCACTCCTTCCCCTCTCTATGGCCATAATTGAAGAATTCTTTTCAGGAGCGTCTGGTCATGCACTCAGATCTTCCTCGACACCACTCAGATTTTCCTCATAACCATTCGGATCTTCTTCAAAATCACTCGGATGAGATCTTAAATAACTTGGGAGCACTCGGATCATGCAAGAAAAGACAAATCAATTACAGCCAACGATCGGCCAAGAAGTGCTCGGGGGCTACTGTGGGGGATATAGTACCCGAGTACCTTACGAGCAAGCCTGGCAGCCCACCAAAAGGGGGCGGCTTAGCCCATTGTTCTGGACCTGATGACGTGCGGAACAAGTCGGCGCACGAAGGAAGGATCTGGAAGGAGAAGTTCTAGTTGGAATAGGAATTATTGTAAAAAAGGAAAGGATTCTTAGAGATAGGATCAGCTACAAACCGACTTGTAACCCTGCCCCCCGATATATAAGGCGGGCAGGGACCCCCTCCAAAACAACTCACCACATCTCAACTCATAGCGAAATACAAGCAATGCAACACCCCAAAACAGGACGTAGGGTATTACGTCGAGTCGACGGCCCGAACCTGTATAAACCCTTGTGTCTGTCCATCCTAACCATCTTGCTTCCGATCTTTGCCATCTTCCCTGCATTACAAATCACTTTCGTGGGCCACCCCGTGGAAGACTGCCGGAGATAATATCACCGACAGGTGATTAATCTTTCAGTAAACATCCCTGCTCCCCTGTGCAGTTTTTTCAGTAGATCTCTTTCTACTCTTGACATCGATCTAGACACTATCATTCCCTCCTACATGGCTGATCACGATTTACGTTTCTTTCTTGCTGCCATATCTGTTGATCAGAATGATGATGATGATGTTGTCTTTGGTCCGGCCAAACCACTTGTGCCATATTCTGCTGATGAGGAGGATGATGATGATGAGGTGGCCGAGATTGAAGGACCCATCCTCTCAGCAACTCCGAAGAAAAGGCGTGCTCGCAAGATGAAAGAGCCTCTTGATCCTGACTTCAGGAGGCGCAGCAGGCGTCTGAATCCAGACACTCAAGGTTTTCGCTCGGTGGCAAGCATGGAAGCAGCTCAGCACATCCCCAACATCTACACTGCCTCTGCTTCACCGTCCACCACCTCTGCAGCGCCTCATCTCACACCTGGAGTTGTTCGCAGCATTGTTTCTGGCTTCCTGGGGATGCAGCCTAGTGCTGTATCGGCCCTGATCCTGGAGGAGCTCGATGAGTAATCATGTTAAGTAGAGCTTTTGTTCTAGGCAGCTCAGGTGATGTGCACCTTTTATATTTCTTTAGCTTGTTCTACCAGGGAAACTCAAACTCTATCCTGCTGGCTTTTGTTAGTCCTAGTGTGGACTGGATGGTCACTTTGGTGCTTGAAACTCGTTTGGCTACTCCTAGTTGTGGTTTAACAGTCTATGTTTCTATGTGTCTCGTTCAGTTGCTCTTGTTGCCTGCTTTTACTTGTGCTGCTGTCTTTGATACAGTTGGCTCTTTGGACGACCCTGAACTTGTTCCATATGAATACGAATAGATCCTTTAATATCCTTGTGTGGAACATTCGTGGAATCAACTCTCAAAAAAAATGGGATGCTCTAAGGGACAAAATCAATGAAAGTGCTGCATCCATTATCTGTTTGCAGGAAACAAAGAGGGAGAACTTTGATGCTTCATATATCAGGAAATTCTGTCCTAGGCATCTAAATCACTTTGAATTCTCTTCTTCAGTTGGTGCCTCAGGTGGCTTGATTGTTATCTGAAATTCTAGCCTCTACGATGGGACTTTAGTCTCCAAAAACTCTTACTCGATCACTATGAAGTTCAGTTCTTGTCTATCAGGCACCTCTTTTCACCTGACAAATATTTATGGGCCAGCTAATTCAGTAGACAAGGCTGCTTTCTTATTGTGGTTGTATAACTTTAACACCTCCAATTTGAAGAACTGGATACTGGCTGGGGATTTCAACTTGATTCGATCTCCTGATGACAGAAACAGACCTGGTGCCAATTCTGGGGACATACTGGCTTTCAATGACCTAATACAACACCTGGATCTCGTTGATATTCCCTTCCAAGGAAGAAGCTACACTTGGAGTAATATGCAGGCTGAGCCTCTTCCAGAAAAATTAGACTGGGTCTTCACCTCTACAGAATGGGCTCTCACTTTCCCTGACACTTCTGTCCAACCATTGGGTCGGCCTATATCTGATCATTGCCCTTTTGCTGTCAAGATAGGAACCTTTATTCCTAAATCCAATCTTTTTCGCTTTGAAAATTTTTGGGCAGCTAATCCAAGCTTTCTCCCTCTGGTTGATCTTCACTGAAACACCTCCCCCTACCATGCTAATGCTGCTGTCACTCTTAATTGGAAATTCAAACAGGTAAGATCTGCCTTAAAGAAATGGAGCAAGGAGCTCTCAAAGCTGGGGAAACTTATTCACAACTGCAATTATGTTCTTGCTCTTTTGGATGGCCTTGAGGATCAAAGGCCCCTTGACGACTTGGAGTCCCTATTTCGATCAGCAGTTAAAGATCATTTAGGCAATCTTTTGGAGGTAAAGAGAATTTATTGGAAGCAAAGAAACACAGCAAGGTGGGTTAAATTTGGTGATGAAAACTGTCGGTGATATTATCTCCGGCAGTCTTCCACGGGGTAACCCACGGAAGTGATTTGTAATGCAGGGAAGATCGCAAAGATCGGAAGCAGGATGGTTAGGATGGACAGACACAGGGGTTTATACAGGTTCGGGCCGTCGACTCGACGTAATACCCTACGTCCTGTTTTGGGGTGTTGTATTGCGTGGATTGTGTGTTGAAAGATTTCGTCCTGAGACTTGATGATTTTGGAGGGGGTCCCTGCCCGCCTTATATATCGGGGGGCAGGGTTACAAGTCGGTTTGTATCCGATCCTATCTCTAAGAATCCTTTCCTTCTTTACAATAATTCCTATTCCTAACTAGGACTTCTCCTTCCAGATCCTTCCTCCGTGCGCCGACTTGTCCCGAACGTCTTCAGGTCCAGAACGATGGGTTGGGCCGCCCCCTTTTGGTGGGCTGCCAGGCTTGCTCGTGAGGTACCCGGGTACTATATCCCCCACAGTAGCCCCCGAGCACTTCTTGACCGATCGTTGGCTGTAATTGATCCGTCTTTTTCCTGCATGATCCGAGTGCTTCCAAGTTGTCTAGGACCTCTTCCGAGTGGTTTCGAAGAAGATCCGAGTGGTTTCGAGGAAGATCCGAGTGCATGCTCAGACGTTCCTGAAAACGATTCTTCAATTATAGCCATAGTGAGGGGAAGGAGTGCTCTTTTTCACGACGCGACAGCGAAGTGAATACACTTAGCCCCCGGGCTTTGGGCAATTTTTGTATGGAATTGGCCAAAGGTCTTCAACTTTTATCCATCTGTATCTTGATCTTCAATGGTGTGCACCTCCAGGTGCACCCATTGGGTGTAGCCCCCGAGCCTTGAGCAGAATAAAATATTCTAGTCGAGGGTCAAAAATATGAATCTCTTTTTAAACTTAATCCATCAATGGTGTGCACCTCCTGGTGCACCCATTGGGTGTAGCCCCCGAGTCTTGTTACAACTCAGCATGATCGTGTCAAGACTCTGAAAGCCATGAATTCCGACTGATTTTTTCAGCCCCCATGCCTCTGGACATGGATTTTAGATAATCTTTTCCTTCAGGGGCTTTTTTGTTTCCCCTTTATAAGGATTTTGTCCTCAAGTTCTTTGAACTCGGCATGACCTCCGAGTCGTGTCACACGACTCAGCTTGACCATATGGTGAGCCATCTTCTCGCAAGATTTATACTTGTCAGCATTTGACCCAGATTCCTGAGTCAATTTAGCGATAGTATCGCATGCCTTACGTAAAAATCAATTGCAAGGATGCAATATTAATTGCAAAATCAAGTCTGGCCGTCGACTAATTTTAGCCTCACGACCGAGTGGTTTCTGCCCCTGAGCACTAGCTCAGGAACCCACAAATTTGTTAGCGTAACAGAACCGAAAGGTCATGCTATATTTCAGCCCATTTAGGCCCACTACTCCGCAAAGACCGTTGCCTCCCAACGGTTGCCTTACGGAAGGCGAAATATCGCGAGATATCACGACTCCTTACCGCATCTTTGAATTCAAAGCGACGGGACGTGCCTGCGTCGGTTGAGTTCCCGAGACACGCATCGCGCCACGCGCGGAAGGAACGGTTCATTCCTTTATAAGCCATCCCCGCCGCAATCTTCTTCCTTTACTTGCCATTTGCCTCCCCGACGCTCCAGTTCTCCTCCTTGCGCAAGAGCAAACCCTAGATCCGCTCCCGCAGCTTTCCTTCTCGATCTTCAGCCCCGCTCGTCGCCATGGCGCCCAAGAGGAAGGAAGGCCCGAAGCGGAAGGAGAGGTCACCGGCAAGAGCCCGGTCGTCCAAGGCAAAGGCCACCGCCGAGGTCGCCGTGGATCGCGCCGCCGAGTGGAGGGAGTCCATCACCACCACCAGGCGCCTCGAACAACACGTCATCGACGGCATCCTCCCCGACCAGCAAACCGCCGAGTGGCGCGCCGCCACCGGTGAGTCTTTCCCCACCCCAAACTCCTCTGATTTGGTGGAGTTCAAATCTTTCTTTCTTCGTGGTTTTGGCGTGCCCGCGCATCCTTGCCTCCGCGGGCTGCTGCACTTTTATGGGATCAGTCTCTGCGCACTGAATCCCAACTCCATTCTCCATATCGCCATCTTCATCAGCCTCTGTGAGGCCTATCTTGGGATAGAGCCTCACTTCAATCTTTTTCTTCATCTTTTTCTTCTTAAACCTTATCCCAGAACCGAGTGCCCGCAAGTAGTCGAGGGCGCCGGATTCCAACTCCGCGAGGGTCGAACTCGGGAGTATTTTGATATCCCTTTCCTTACCTCCAAGAAGGGGTGGCAGTCCGAGTGGTTTTACGTAGGAAACCACTTGCCTGCCATCTCACCTGAAATTGATTCTCGTCCTGTTCCCTCCCAATCCTGGACTGCTCTCCCCAAGGAGAGTGAAATGGATCAGGTTCGGGAACTCCTGGGTCTTATTACCCAGTTGAAGGACAGAGGGTTGTCTGCCGTCGGAGTGGCAGCCAACTTCGTTCTGCGCCGGGTCCAGCCCCTCAAGCAGCGGGCTCATCCGGCGTACGAGTACTACGCCGAGGGGGACAACACGCGCGAAGCCCCCGAACGTGTCGACAAAGTCCAAGCCGCCGCTCGGCTTGGCAAATTCTTCGCGACCGGAACCTCCCTGAGGACCACTGACTGTCCTCCGGCGTTCAACTTGGGAAATCCACGCCCTGAGGTATTTAGTCAATCTGTTGTTGTTTTTTATTTCAATTCCACCCATTGGGTGTAATCTCAGAACTGAACCCAATTTTTGCAGGGTCGAGCTGCCTTTGTATCCCTCCCTCCTTTGCCTGAGATGCCAAAGGGAGTGGATCAACCGGCTCGCCGCAGGGCCGTTGGATCTGAAGAAGCAGTCGGGGAAGTGAGAGTGATCTGCGCGACTCGGATATCACTCTGTCGTCCTCTCCTTCTCCCGACGTGCTATCTCCGAGTGGTGGGAAGGCTGCCCCTGCCCCGAAGAAGCGGAAGGTCTCGACGGGGATCGTGATTAGGGATGCGCCAAGCCGCCGCCAACTCCTTATCTCTGAGTCGTCTGACTCGGAAGAAGATGAAGCTGTCGTGGCCGAGTCATCAGTCCTGCCACCCATCACCAGCTCGGAGCAGTCTCCACTTGCAGTAGTACCTCTGAGTGCTGCAAGTCCGAGGGACCTCCCTTCCCCCACTCGGAAAGGAAAGCGCCCGAGAATGCGCATTTCTACTCTGTAATTATCCTTATCATCTCTTGATTTTCCTTTATGTTCTTCTATTAGTGATCCATATATGCTTTATCCTGTAGCACGCCGTCTGAGGTCCCTTTTGCGGGTCCTGCGCCTCAGTCGGCTGTTGAGACCGAGACCCCATCAATCCAAAGTCCAGAGGTGCGGATCCACTCAGCTGATCTTCTCAGCGATCAGCCTGTGGGTCCGCCACCAGAGTTGCTGCGAGCACCAACCCCGCCTCCACCGAGTCCTACACCGGCGTCGCCGACCCCGCCGCCAGTTCCTCAAGGCAGCCCCCAGCCTGCTCCTGTGGTTGAACCGACTACAGCAGTGGAGGAGCCCCAGACTGCGGCGGTCGAGGTTGCTCCTGCTGTGGATGGCGCTTTGAGTGGTGGTGCTCCCATGACTCCTCTGGAGGAGTTCATGTCACTCCATCTTCGGATGAGCCAGATAACCAAGGTATTTCCTGAGTTACTTATCTTTATTGATGTCAAGTACCGAGTGGTACATCAATTCATATTGTCATCTGACGTGTCTTTGCAGGACTTAGCTGCTGATGCCGAGGCCAAAGCCTCGGTTATTCAAGAACTATCTTCTGCAGTCGCTAAGGCCGACTCCTTGGTGGCCCGAGTGGCTGAGCTCGAGGCTGCTGCGGCCCAGCGCCAGGCTGAGTTGGAGGAGGCCCAGCGTACCACTCGCGATTTACGCGGGGAGGTAGAGCAGGCTAAGCTCAACGAGGCCCAGGCCGTGCACGAGCTCAGAGGTATGTTCTTCCTTTGTTTGTTTTTCTGTCAGACGTGAATATATTATCCAGATCTAACTTTCTGTAGATTATCGATATCGGATTATGTCCCAATTCGCAGAGCTCACTGCCAAGGTGGCCCGGCTGCAAGGTGAGGTTGAGGCGCTGCGCACCGAGAGGATTGCGCTGGAGGACGCTATCCGAGTGGTGGCGGAGGAGATCGAGCCGGAGGCGTCATCGTCTTCGACTTCCATCCTCGACCGCGTTCGGGCGCTCCCACGCTACTTCCGGCGGCAGCTCTGCTCCATCAGCCAGGCCAGCTGTGGCCATGTCTGGCGGTGCTCAAGTCGCTGTTCCCGGCGTCAGACCTGGAGCCACTCGGCCGCGGGTATGCTGCCGGCACCTCCGAAGACGACGTGGGCAGACTGCTCCTTGAAGTCGAGCCCATCGCCAATGTCCTGTCCAAGGATGTCGTTGATGACTCGGATGAAGCGGCCCCGTCTGGTGCTGGTGACCCTGCAATGTAAATAAAATATTTGTAGTATTTGGTGGAAACTAGAATCTTTTGAACAATGTTTAAATTGTCGTTATTGTATATAAGTTTTTATTGGTCTACAACTCCCTTTCTTTCTGCGCTGGCCTTAATTTCTGAGTGGTTGACCTGTTACGGAGTAGATTAGCCTCGTTGGTCTCAGTCTCATGCCGCAGAGTCTTTGTCGTACGTTTAGAGCTTTGACTTGGCGAGTACTTTCCCTCTCGATTTAAGGTTTGTTCCACTCATACTTTATGTGCGTGACGCGAAAGAGGAAATGCGAGTAGTAGAAATAGATGAAAGATGAAATCAACTTTATTGATAACTCATTATAAATCTGCCGAGTCGTAACTGGGGGTGAATACCCTCCAAAATCACTCGGAAAAACAAATCTAAAAATAAAAAGGATAAATACATAACTGAATCAGGCGTAGAAACGCTGTAAGTGCTCGATGTTCCATGGATTTATCGACGTTGGTGTTCTACTGCGTCCAGAGTCAATTGATCCATGCGCGCTTGAATTGTCCTCTGGTAGATCGCGCCGGCGTTTTTCAGACCGAAGACCAAAGGAGCACCGACCGGCGTGATGAACGAGGTCTTTATCTGATCCTTAGGCTCTAGGCCTGTCTGGTAATAGCCTGGATAGCTATCGAGAAAGCAGAGCAGGGCGGAGCCTGCCGTGGAGTCTAACTCTGCCCCGATGATGGCCGTCTTCTTCGGGTCGTCCAGGTCCAGAGAGATCCTCTTCAGCTCTGTTTCCTTGCTTGGCGCGATGGCTTCTCTTGCTGGCTTCTTGGTGGGGATCTCTAGAGCGTCTTTGTCCACCTCCTGTGATGCAGCCAGTACTTGTTCCATGCGCTTGGACATGTCCAGGGCGGCTGCCGCGTTGAGAGTTTCCTGCTCGCATGTGTATGCGACTCGGACGTCTCCCAAGACGGTGATTACGCCTTTAGGTCCTGGCATCTTGACCTGCAAGTAGACGTAGTGGGGGATTGCCATGAACTTGGCGAGCGCGGGCCTTCCAAGGATGGCGTGGTATGCAGTTTCAAAGTTCGCCACCGTGAACTGCATATGTTCGGTCCGATAGTTATTCCGGTCTCCGAAGGTGACGGGCAGTGTGATGTGCCCGAGTGGTTCTGCCCCCTCTCCCGGTATCAAACCGTAGAATGCGGATTGGGGGGGACTTGTGTCGAGAGTGGTCAAGCCGAGCTCCTTCAATGTGTTAGCAAAGAGGATGTTCAGGTCCACTGCCACCGTCGACTAGTACCTTGGTGAGCCGAACGTTGCGAATCGTCGGGGCTACTACCAAGGCATGGGACCCGGGCTTCGGTATGAAGTTTGGGTGGTTCCTCGCGGGTAAATGTGATCGGAACTTCCGACCACTTGAGGTACTCAGGTACCGGTGGTTCCCTCGCGTGCATGACCTGGCGATGGGTGAGCTTCTGCTGGCGCTTCGACTCGAACTCTGGCCCGCCATAGATCATGCGCACCACTCGGTCGGCTTCCTGGAAGTCGTCGCCGGGCTCGTCGTTCCGCCTGTCGTCTCGCGGGGAACCATCGTTCCTCTTTCTGTATGGAGGGCCTCTGTTGCCCCCAGTGAAGGCTCGCTTGAGCCCGTAGCACTCTCGCGGCGAGTGCTTGTGCTTGTGGTAAGGGCATTGCTCATCGAGCATGCGCTGGAAGTCCTCTGGAGTTACCCGGCCTCTGGACCGGTCCAGGGCGGCGACCATATCTCCCTCGCTCTTCTTCTTGCGAGGTTGGCTGTCATTGCGTCGATGGTCGTCGTGTCGATCTTCGTCCTCGCGGCGGTCGCGCTTGCGAGTCGTCTTGTTCTCTTCTTCCCAGCGACTCCTGATCTCGCTGAGTTGTTCCTTTTCCGCGATCTCTGCGTCCGCCCACGTGCTAGCGACCCGGAACATGTCATTGACAGTCGCGGGTGGCTTCCGAGTCCACTTATGAATCAGTCTCCTGTCGGAGATGCCGCGCTGGAAAGCTGACATCACCTCCTGATCCGTGACGTCCGTGATGGAGTTGCGCTTCTCTGAGAACCTGCGCACGAAGTCGTGCAGGGTCTCGTTCTTGCGCTGCCTGATCTGACCGAGGAGCCGCTTGCTCCCGGGCCTCTCCCAGGTACCGAGATAGTTACCGATGAAGAGTTCGGTAAGCTGCTCCCAGTTGTCGATGGCGTCCTGCGGGAGTCCTGCCAGCCAATTGCGGCAGTCCTTGGTGAGCATGATGGGAAGATAATTTGCCATCACGTCCTCGTCGCCGCCGGCCGCTTGTACGGCGGTGTAGTAGATCTGAAGCCATTGAGATGGGTCAGATTTTCCGTCGTACTTGTCGATATCCGACAGCTTGAAGCCTCTGGGCCATGTACGCTTCTTAAGCGCTCGGTGAACGACTGGAATCCGCCGATCCGACCTCTAGGGCGGGAATCGCTCGGACCCGATCCGTCAGCTGCTCTTGGGGGTGTGCTGTCCCTCCTGCGATCCCGGTCCCTGGGCGGGGAACGGGTCCTCCGATAGTTCCGAGTCCTGGGTGGAGTTCGGTCCCATCGGTAGGTCCTGCTGCGCGGTGGAGTTCGCTCTCTTGGCGGAGTCGGTCGCCTGGGTGGTGGAAGCACTCGTCCTCGTGGCGGAGTGCGACCGCCGTTGTTGCCGCGCCTTGGGCTACCGGAGGGGTCAGAGTAGTCTGACTCCGTCGAGTAGCCGCTTCTGTTGGAGTTACGACGGGGATTTCCATGATCCCGATCGTACTCTTCGCGCCGTCGGATTTCCTCACGGTGGCGCTCTTCGGTGCTGTTGGTGATGACGTCCCTCGCATCTCGATCTCTGTGGATCGTGGTGCGGAGGTCTTCATCACGACCCGATCCGCCGCTGGCCCGATGTCGAGACGGACCGGGCTCAGGAGCGTCCGTGGTCGTTCTGCCTTGCATCTGGTGAACCTGGACGGAGGCGGCCTGCACGAGAGCCCTTACCTTTTCCAGGCCCGGAGTGCTTAGGTGGCAGCCGATTGATTTCCTCGTTGATAGTAACGAGGTTCTGGACCGGCGTCTCGTAGACGTCGTATCCGTTGAACTCGAACATGCCGTCGCGCATCAAGTTCCGGGTGCTCCTCCGGTCGTGCTGATTCCGTTGGTGACGATGATCCTTCAGAGTGAGGCTCCTGGAGTCGAGCAGTGCCAGATCCTGACGCGGCGGCTCCGTGCGGTCGTGCGGCTCTGCGAGTCGCCCGACTGGCGTTGCGTCCTCGACGCTGGTTCCTGGCTTCAGTCGTCTCTTCAGCTGGAGTGACCTCATCATCTGAGACAGGATTGGTTGGCGTTGCTGGCGCCACCATGTAGCAATATGATCCGACTCCCTCTTGCGCGAGGTAGTCTTCCTCGGACTCGAAGAAGTCGGATGTGGGCGTATAACGCTCCAAACTACTCGGAGTCAGTTCTCCAAGTGATCCTAGTAGTTCCGGCTCTGTAGATGCATCGGACACTGTGTATCCTTCCGGCAGATCGTCCAGGATTGAGGGTCCCAGTAGATCTAACCCGTAGGAGTCGCTCCCAGAGAAGTAATCATCCGCCTGGACGATGTCCTTCATCTTCTGCTTCTGAGCAAGCGCGCAAAAGCCAGGGGTCTGGACAGTAATGACCTCAGGGCTCTGGACGCGTGTTGGTTGAGCGTTTACGCTCTGCGATGACTCGGCGACGCGACCCTCAGAAGCCGGATCAGAACCGAGTGATTGTAGATTTGTTCCCGACTGGTCTGGCCTCGCGTTTTGCGATGGACTCAGCGGGGTAGAGCCGGCACGATCAGATGCGATCGGACCGGACTTGGCCGTGATGGCCGAAGTCGGCGCCAGAGAGGAGACCTCCGTGGCGACCGTAGCTCCTGCCGCTTGGGTATCCAAGGCGGCGGTGATGACATCCCCGAACTGGATCTCGACTTCGTCGACGTCCGGGAGGTTGCAGCTGTCTAAGATCTTGACGCGATCCATCGAGCTTACCAGATTGATCTCGGCGATATCCCCTACCTGGCGCGCCACTGTCGGTGATATTATCTCCGGCAGTCTTCCACGGGGTAACCCACGGAAGTGATTTGTAATGCAGGGAAGATCGCAAAGATCGGAAGCAGGATGGTTAGGATGGACAGACACAGGGGTTTATACAGGTTCGGGCCGTCGACTCGACGTAATACCCTACGTCCTGTTTTGGGGTGTTGTATTGCGTGGATTGTGTGTTGAAAGATTTCGTCCTGAGACTTGATGATTTTGGAGGGGGTCCCTGCCCGCCTTATATATCGGGGGGCAGGGTTACAAGTCGGTTTGTATCCGATCCTATCTCTAAGAATCCTTTCCTTCTTTATAATAATTCCTATCCTAACTAGGACTTCTCCTTCCAGATCCTTCCTCCGTGCGCCGACTTGTCCCGCACGTCTTCAGGTCCAGAACGATGGGTTGGGCCGCCCCCTTTTGGTGGGCTGCCAGGCTTGCTCGTGAGGTACCTGGGTACTATATCCCCCACAAAAACACACAACTCTTCCAGGCAATGGCCACCTATTCATATAGGAGGAAATATATTTCTAGCCTCACTCTATCTGATGGAGTCACAATTGTTGATCATGAACAAAAGGCAGGGGCTCTCTGGTCAGCTTTCTCAGAAAGATTGGGTGTATCCTCCTTCACAGGCATTCAATATGATCTGCAAACTCTCTTACAGCCAGTTCATCTGCCAGATATGGACATTCCTTTTTCTCAAGAGGAAATTGATGCTGTTCTCAAGGACATGCCGACTGATCATGCCCCTGGACCTGATGGTTTCAATGGAGTTTTCATCAAGAAATGCTGGGAAATTGTCAAACAAGACTTCTACAGGTTGTGTGTTGCTTTCACCTCTGGTGATCTAGATATATCAAGCATTAATGGGTGCCTTATTGCTTTGATTCCGAAAAAAGATAACCCTGAGTTTGTGAATGATTACAGGCCCATTTCCTTGCTTAATTATTCTCTGAAGTTCCTAACTAAATTGTTAGCCAACAGACTTCAGAAGGTTATTCTTCAGGTGGTTCACACTAATCAATATGGGTTTATCAAGGGAAGGACTATTCAAGATTGCTTGGCATGGGCTTATCAATTCCTTCACATCTGCCATAAGTCCAAGAAGCCCATTGTCATCCTAAAGCTAGATTTTGAAAAGGCTTTTGACAAAGTGGAGCATGAGGTCATTCTGCAGGTCTTGAGGCACAAGGGTTTTTCTGAAACTTGGGTTTCATGGATGCATTCAGTCCTCTCCTCAGGTTCTTCTTCAGTCTTATTAAATGGCATTCCTGGAAAACCGTTCCAATGCAAAAGAGGGGTTAGGCAGGGGGACCCTCTTTCCCCATTGCTCTTTGTATTGGTTGCAGATTTGCTACAATCAATTATTAATGATGCTTCAAGAAATCATATGCTTAATCATCCTCTTGGTCCAAATTTTGGAGGTGACTTCCCTATTGTACAATATGCAGATGACACTCTTTTAATTCTGCCAGCTGAAGTTCAGACTTTAGATAATCTAAAAGGGATATTGGATATTTTTGCTGATTCAATGGTTTGAGAGTCAACTATGATAAATCATTTCTGATGCCAATTAATGTGGATGCAAACTTGTTGACAACCTTAGCACAATCTTTAAGTTGTCAAATAGGCCAGATGCCTTTCACCTACCTTGGTTTACCTCTGGGAACAACTAGGCCTGCAGTTTCTGATTTCATTCCAATCTCAAATAGAATGGAAAGACATCTTATGGGTATTTCTAGAATGCTTACTTATGCAGGTAGACTTATCCTAGTTAATTCTGTCTACTCAGCTATGCCAACCTTCTACTTATGCACTCTAAAATTCCCTGCTGAGATCTTGGAGCAAATTGACAAATACAGAAAACATTGCCTATGGAATGGGGGTGATATCACCAAAAAAGGAGGTTGCCTAGTAGCTTGGAAGACAGCATGCCTAAGTAAGGAGGAGGGTGGCCTTGGTATCATCAACTTGAGAACTCACAATACTGCCCTCCTATTGAAATTTTTGGATAAATTCTACAATAAGAAGGAATTGCCATGGGTGGAGCTGACTTGGAGATGTCTCTACAAAAATGGCACACCACCTCATGCTAGAAAGAATGTTGGGTCTTTTTGGTGGAGGGATGTAATGTCTCTGGCACAACAATTTCAGATGATATCTACTTGCAAGGCTAACAAAGGTGACACTGTTTTATTTTGGAAGGATCTTTGGAATGGTTGGATGTTGCAATGGAAATTCCCGCAACTTTTCTCCTTTGCTCTGAAAGAGAACATTTCTGTCCACAAGTTTTTTTCAATCTGATGTTGGTTCACTGTTCTGGTCTCCTTTAACCCAGCAAGCTAGTGTTCAGTTGGGAGAACTCCAACTCCTTCTGCACACACAATCTAGAGATTTATCCTCTGCTGATGAATGGACTTACATTTGGGGCACCAGTGTTTTCTCCAGCAAAGACGCCTATAATAGTTTGCGTGGGAGTCTGCCGGCATCACCTCTTTTTAAATGGCTTTGGAAATCAAAGGTTCAAAACAAGCATCGTTTCTTCTTTTGGCTACTCCTAAGGGACCGTTTGAACACAAGGAATCTCCTGAGAAGAAAGCGTAAGCATTTAGATGACTACAACTGTGTTCAATGCATTGAGGGTCGGGAGGAGACCTTGCAGCATCTGTTCTTTGAGTGCCCTTTCTCACAAGCTTGCTGGATCTTCTTGGACATTCATTGGGACACTTTGCTTGATCCCCTTGAGATGATCATTGCTGCTCGTACAACCTTTGGCTCTACTATATTCCGAGAACTGGTGATCATAGCTGCTTGGTCAATTTGGAAACATAGAAATAGCATTGTCTTCGAGGGGGATATCGTGTCTTTTGCTCGCTGGAGGAGAATTTTCACCGAGGAGTTGAATTCGGTTCTGCTTAGAGTAAAACCTTCCTTGGGTGGAAAAATTAAACTTTGGATGAGTAGTAACCTTACATGATCTTTCTTCTTTCTTTGGGCTTGGAGCCTTGTAACATGTACATAAACCCTTTTATATATAAAAAATACAGGTAGGGGCCTCCCCTGCTGGTTCGTCTCAAAAAAAAAGAGTTGATGTTTTTATGGGCCTAGGTAAAAATGGCAGCCTGTCAGGCTTGCTGGTTATTTATTGACATTCTTTGGGACTATAATCTCGACCCTCTTGCCATGATCACCACAGCAAGACAACGTTTTGGTTCGGTTATTTTCAGAGAAATCATGATTGTTGCTGCCTGGGCCATTTGGTGTCACCGTAACCACATTGTCTTTAATGGAGGAGCTTTGTCTTTTGCTTGGTGGCGAGCTTTCTTTGAGAAGGAGCTTAGACTGGTTTCCCTTAGGGCTAAACCGGAGTTAAGTCACAAAATAGATCTTTGGTTGAGTAGTCTCCCATGAGTTTCCCTCTTTTAAAATTTGGGCTTAAGGCCTTGTAACCTGTACATACCCATTTTTATAAATATACAAAAATAGAGGTAGGGGCCTCCCCTGCCGGTGTCAGTTAAAAAAATGGTAGCCTGTCATGTTTTTTCTTTTTCTTTTTAAGAGGGCAGCCTGTCCTGGCGGAGGTTTTTTTTCCCTTGGGATCCTATATATCTCATGAAAAAATGGTTAAACAATTCATTTATAAAGTCCACCGAGACCCAGTTGATAATAGCTCATTCAACATTTCATCGTAACATTTTTTTCAAAAAAAAATTAAACCTCGACATTTTTTCTCAAAAAATATTGAACCTCAATATTTTTCAAAATATGTTGACCAACCTCAACATTTTTTACGAGCATTTTTGTGAGAAATGTTGAACCTCAACATCCTTAAAAGCATTCAACATTTTTTTCCAAAGTCGGTGGATGTGGCTTCTTCTCTGGCTCTGGTAGCGACGCGAGCTCACCAGGTGGGCGTGGTGGCATTGGAGGGCTCGCATGGGTCCTACGTGGCCAACGGTGGCGTGGGTCGGTGCGGCACATCGGCCTGGGGGCGGCAGCAAGACGGTGGCGCTAGAGCGCTCGCGCAAGGCGTGCGTGCATGAGAGGGATGAATGGCGGCGGACCAGCGCACGGGAGATGTGTTTGCAGTATTAGGGTTGAAGCGAGATCCAACATATTTTTTTTATGAATCTCAAAAAGTGAAAGATGAGATTTTATTTTCTCCCTTTAGATTATATGAATTTTTTTCGAAAGACATATAGGACTGGCTTGATCATATGGGCCATGCGGCCCGTGTTGCGTCACATACACTCATCTATTCCTATATACTAAAGGTCCAAGAATTGGAGCAATTTAGGCTAGGTGCCACTATTTATAGGTCCCGTAGGACCCACCATGCGTGGGACCCACATGACATGCCATGTGTGGGCCCCACATGGTCCATCATATGTGGCCCCCGCAGACCCATACGTGGGATCCACCATGTTTTTTTTTTGCAAAATATAAGTTACATTCTTGAAAAATATTACGTGCTGCTTACAAAACCAATACAACATAAATGTCCCATAATCATCAAATTTTCAATTAAAAAAATTATTGTATGGCATTTAGACCAATGGAACCAATAATGTAAGGTACTACTTTGAGAATGAATTTATATTCCAACCTTGATCAATTAAATTTTTTATTTTATTTTAATTGGTTTTCTGATTTAATAGTCAATAAAATATTACTTCTAACACATGCAAAGAATATATATTCTTTTACTAATATTTCGGAATAGCACGCATAGCGCACTACTATCCTCTAACGGGCCAGAATAATGACCTTTCACGGTCGACTTGAGCCCCATTGTCAATTACTACGTATATCACAATTTTTTTCTGAAAAAAAGTTGCACAACACTTGGGCGGGCAGCCACGGCGGCCGGCGGGGGCGGCTGGCGGCGCGCGGACGGCCGGTGGAGGCGGACGTTAGATTGCGTGCACGATCTCAAAGCAGTGGGTAACAAAATTACTACTGGAAGTTAGGAGGCGGGGGCGGAGGCGGCGGAGCCACTCCGGTGCCAACTGCCAAGCAGCGGTGGTGGCGACGACAGCGATGAGATCATGAGATGAGATGAGATGAGAGGAATAGAGGATGCATGGTGACGGCCGACGGGGTTGACCACCTGCTAGAGCGCGCAGGGCGGACAAAGTTGAGTCTCGGTGGAGCTGTTCCCCATTTACTAAGGCTGGCGCGCGCACAACCTGTTCGACGGATTGACTCCATAGTGAGCGGAGTGTGTCTGCCTGTGCATACTGCACAGTAGCCTGAGCTGGGCATTGGCTACTTGCCACTCCAAGCGAGCGCAGGCCGCTACCTGGAAGATACAATAGTTGCTGTTGCATCCGGAGGCAGAAGGAGCGCGGCCTGTTTCTGAAGTCTGAACACGGCACTGTTGAAAGGGCACACGGCACAAGGGAGCAATTACATTTCCTCATTCGTGATTAGTACTTGCCATGAGATGGCAGTTCTCGAAAGAGCTTCAGTGATTACAGGTTAATACCGGTAACTCTCTTTATATTTTCCACGTATTTTTCTGTCCTAGCACATAAACAAACTTACAAACCAGCTGTGAGGGGTTTCAAGTAGACCTTTGACTTGGGACAAATCTATCTATTATCAATGATGTGTCTTTGTACATTGACCAATGACCACTAACAGATGTGAACTTCATCTTTACATGCCCTTTCTTGGCTGCCTTCATTAGAACCCCATCCTGTTGAACTATCCTCACTTTGAAGCTGCTGATATTGTGCTACTGCTTCTGTACTTGCAGCTGTTTCATCGTCTGAAGAACTTTCACTTCATTGATTACAAACAAATAAATTGTTAGGCTTCTGCAACTAGGACTGACATATCTGCAAAATGAGGCTTCCCCTAAAAAAAAAACTGCAAAATGATCTGACAAAGGTTCGAACAAACTCACTTCAACGAGTAGATGATTAATCCAATGGCCACAATTGTGAATGCTAGATAGTACAACCAGTTTATCTGTGCATTGTATCTGAAGTATGTGAGCGTAATTGATAATATCTTATAATCTGGAAGAAGTATTCTGGGTTAAGAAAAATTGACCTGTTGACGGTAGAATAAAACTCGAATGGCAACTGCCCACATGTCAGATGTTAGCAGTGAAAGGTTGAACAATGTTGCTCCACTCATCTGCAAAAAGGGCATAAAGAAAAAAAAAGGGCAAAATTATTATTGGATTTTGAAGTAACAATAAGAGGGGCTTTCTTCTGGCTATTACTATGTTTTTTTTTCCACAGCACAGGCCAACAGAGGTGCCTGCTCGAGGAGCCAACTGGGCTCAGGCTCGTTACTTCTGGCTATTACTATGTAGTGATACAGTTTTGTTAAAACAGCTTTTCTTTATTCTTAGTTATTTAAATCACTCATGACCACTTGACAGGGCCTAAGTTTCTCTGGTTTCGTACTTGTGTGGTTTATGTCATCCCCTAACATGTTGGAGATCTTAACCTTAAGAACGAAAGGAGTAATTGTGTAGAATATGAAGATTGCCACTGCAAATCCTGCAAAAAGACTTATCTGAAAAATATGAAATACAAAAGATGGAATAAGTTTTCAGTTAATCAATTCGATGAGGTGTATGGCAGATAAATGGTAAAATTACTTTCCTTACCATTGTTGGAGACCATGTAACTGTTTCTAGGCTCTTCTTTTCAAATATAAGTCTGTGGTTTATTAGGTTAAAAGTTAACATGAATATAGATCACTCATATGGCTAGCAACTTTTGTTCCAGGAAAATACTGGTGCTAAGTTAACTTTGCAAAGGAGATAAAATCTATAATCACATTCAATGGATCATTGGATCATGCCAGTTTGTTCTGATGGTCTGAACATGAATATAGAAAATATACTAAGCATTTTTTTTGTTCCAGGAAAATTGTGGTGATAATTTAACATTTTTTAGCAAGGATATAATTAAACATTTGAAAGAGAGCAATTTATATAGATGGTATTGCCAATGAAGTATGAACCATGCCAGTTTTGCTCTACTGGTCTATAACCTATAATGAATTTTGGAGGATACATCTGAACACTACTGATAAGCAACCCAAAGAGTCCAAGCATTGCGACAACTTCAACTCGATCTTTCTTCTTGACACAGTATTCCTACACATACAAGGAAAATGAAATGCCTATTAGAAATGTGAAACTATTAGTGATAACAGCAGATATACATAAGGCTAACTAACCTCCCCAACATTGCTAAATGCAAAGAAAACTGTCCCGGCAATAACAAGGGCATCCCCCAGAAGTGGTATCTTACTTGGATCTGCAGAAAATTGAAGTTTCCATATGGTGTAATTATTCATTTAGCTCTGCTATGGAAACTAGAAAGATTTCATCATTTACAAGACATGTAAAAATTTGCTTGCTTCTCTTATATGATTGAGCGGTGATCCTTCTTTTCATTAAAAAAATATCATCTAGATTCACTCATAAAATTCATGTTTACAATCACACCTGTTTTATTGACGTCTCATTCTTTTCTACCAGTAAATTGCTATGCTGGATTTATGTTATTCTAATATCATGAATGTTTCTATATAACGGAAATTCTAATTTCCTGTCTCCCAAAATGATTCTGTTGGTGTTGTAGTTGATATTTTATTTGACTGTTAAAATGTTTGAAGTAGCTTACCCTGCTCCTGTGGTGATTCTGCATCTGAAAGGAGCACAAGGGCAAGCCCTGCCACACATGTCCCTGCCCCTACAAAGTGCCAGAAAGAATACCTTGTGCCCAGTGCATACCAGGTGAGTATGATGACCCATACAACGGTCCAACAATCCAACAAAGTTACACTGGTGATGTAGGAGTATTGGTATGCCTTCACAACTGTAGCATGTTGTTTTCAGATGGTTATCAGCTGTAGCAAGAAGAATTTCCCTGGACTCAGTGTAACTGAGTAGTGCCTGTACTGTACTCACCAAGATAGTTCCCCTGTACATCAATGAATGACAGGGCTAGGTACCAGTACCAAGCTATCTGCAGAGCAAGAGTACTCGAAAACAGTAAGAGCTATGAATTGCAACATTTTCCAGGGCGACTCTGAGGCAGCCATGCTTACTTGCAGCTTCTGCCTTCGACGCAGGACGATTGGTACATAAACTAAGGTCAACAACAGGTATGCGAAGAAAGACTGCGCGAGTGGTGCATCAACTCCTGCACAGACATTTTCATGGTAATGTGCACATATTATCACTATCCAGATAATAATTAACAATATTTTCATCTGATAATTCCTATGCCTATGTATCAGCCAAGTGAAAAGGATGAAAGATTGAGTACCAAGATTGGCAATGAGGGAGGATGTGAAGCTTGAGGCGGCCATGGAGAAGGCGACGAGCTGGCCGAGGAGCAGCACCTGCAGCAGGCCCCATACGTCCTTCTTCAACTCCATCAGCCCGAGCACGGCAGCCTCGGATCAGATCAGTTGCAGAAGAAGATTTATACACCTGGTCGCCGGCGGGCGAACAAAGAGGAAGAGACGGAACAGTTAAGTAGAATGAAAGGTGGAGGGAGTGCAGGACCGGTAGATGGACCGTGTGCAATAATCTAACCGCCGGGTAGTTGGGGTGCCTCATGTGCTCTCTCAATTGATTTTCTGCAAACGATATGGTGTGGTCTGGATCTTGTTTGTCATTAGCGCATCAAGTTTGTGCTTATCCCATCGCAAGGCCTTGTTTAGTTCACGAAATGTTTTCGGGTTTTGATTTTATCGATTTAAGAGCAGTAACTGTAGACGAAAAAGGTGAAAAGATACATGGATAACTTGAAAATTTCGAGACGAATCTAATGATGGTAATTAGAGGGTAATTAATCCATAATTAGCGGATGGTTACTGTAGCATTAATGTTGCAAATCATGGATTAAGTAGGCTCATTAGATTCGTCTCGCGATTTACAGTCTATCCATGTAACTTTTCACCTTTTTCATCTACATTTAATACTCTATGCATCAAAGATCCTCCTTTGACGTGATGGATGAAAAGATTTCGGGTGGAAAACATGGGCTACTACACGTCTCGTGCTTTACAGCCTGGAATATTTATTGCAGCTTGCAAGGCGCCATAGATGGCCATGTGCTCGTAGAGCTGACAATTGTTACAGCTTATGAAAATGAAACACCGACTTGAGTTTCAGAGCAGAATGAGAAAGAACAAAGAAGAGGGCCGGTCTGATGCAGCAACCTGTTTGGATGAAGAACATGGGCTACTACACGTCTCGTGCTTTACAGCCTGGAATATTTATTGCAGCTTGCAAGGCGCCATAGATGGCCATGTGCTCGTAGAGCTGACAATTGTTACAGCTTATGAAAATGAAACACCGACTTGAGTTTCAGAGCAGAATGAGAAAGAACAAAGAAGAGGGCCGGTCTGATGCAGCAACCTATTTGGATGAAGAAAATGGCGGATCTGATGCAGATACAGTTGCTGCAGCGTCCAAGCATGCGCTACAGTTGTAGACCAGGCTTCATTTGTACATGTGGACATGTATAGCAAATCGCAGGTAGCCAAATCTGGGTCAGTTTTGATACGAGTACTCAATGTCATTTCCCCCCTTACTGTAGGCTAACAGTTTGCTTTGATTTGCAAATATTCATCGTTTGGAAAATCTGTTAGAAAGTTTTCTTTCATCAATAATCCCTACTAAATGTTTTGACTCCTAAATTTAGATATATCTACCAGACCCAGGAGCCAAATTGGTGCATGGTGGCGTAACAATGTAACATTGATATGATGGGAGCATGGAAAAGGACGTTCATACCCTCATAGCAGAATGGAATATGCTCATAATGCAACTGGTGCTGCTGTTGACATTATTTAGTCCCATTTCTGCATCATCCTTTTCTTCCAACCTGCTCTGCTGTCAGTATGGTGCCGAGTTGGATGCTTTGCAATTTAACAAAATGGCAAGATATATATTGATATTTCTGAGGAGAAACTATGCAATGCAATCACGGCAGGACCTTTTTAAACCACCTACTTTTTATATAGAAATTAAGGAAAATAACACAAAAACAAAAGGAGTTTGATGTCCCTTTTATTCGTGCTTATGTGGCTGCGCGTGCCTTCAACTGGATCATAAGCATAGTTTTCTCAATAAAATGGCTTATTTCCATTTCCCAAAATTTTCACCAAGTTAATGCTATATTGTCTTGATGAGCGGATGAAGCATCTTACTCTAGCTCCAGCTTATGCAGATTCTTGACTTAGTGGTTTAGATGAAAAGTCCCACCCAAGTGGTGAACTGGTGATATGGATGGAACTTCCCCCTGAGCGAATAGTTTGTGATTTCACAAGTATTACAGAAGTTAACATGTTGAAAACACTGGCAACATATATCCGGTAGTTCAGTGTATGAATTGTCCCTCGAGTTGTTTTAAGCTTACATATAATTTAGGCGATTCAGAACCAACCTGTATCTAGCCTTCAGAAGTGGCTGATACAGGCTGGTTCCACGGTATGAC
This sequence comes from Urochloa ruziziensis, assembly GCA_015476505.1. Lineage (NCBI taxonomy): Eukaryota > Viridiplantae > Streptophyta > Magnoliopsida > Poales > Poaceae > Urochloa > Urochloa ruziziensis. The sequence goes on from CM027121.1 coordinate 20,805,018, forward strand.
TAGGGGTGAAAGTGGTGAGGATAATTTCCGCATCCGATCCGCTCCGAATCCGAATTTTGCGGATATGGAGAAGCATTTTTGATATCCGTGTGGATATGGATAATCCGAATCCGATTGTGTGTGGATGCGGAGTAGGATATGGTTTAAGAAAAATCCGACGGATATGGATTATCCGATAATTGAATGCGGATTATCCGAGGCTTATAATAGGATATCCGACTAATCTAATGAGCCCATCATGTCACCACACTACAAATCAAGCTCAGCTCAAACAACGAGACACCCATAAACTCTGTCATGGTTCATGAACCATAAAAATGAGTATTTTTTGTGTTACATTGCTCAATTATAGCTTGGTTTAGAAATTATTAGTCACTTAAAATTTACATGTAATCATATATTATCCGACTATATTAATTCGCATCCGCTCCGAAACCGCTCCGACTCCGCACCAGTTCCGACATCCGAAAAAATCTGCATCTGTAACCGCATCCGCAAGATATTCGCTCCGCTCTATATCCGACAAAAAAATATGGATGAGGACGTGGAAAAGGTATTATCCACTCTGATCGATCCGCTTTCATCCCTAGGTATGACCGATTTAGAACCGGACCTGTACAGGGCTAGATGGGACTATGGGAGGCAAGCAAGTCCAACAAAGAGGCGGGCAAGTAACGAAGCCTTTGGACGCCGTTGGCCGTAAGTAGCAAAGGAGATGTCGAGATGATGGGCCATCAAGCATACGCGAATCTAGCGGTGGGGATGCCACCGAAGATCGAAGACCCTATGCGGGGGAAGACCTCCACTCGTACGGAAGGAATTCGCCTGCGGATGTGCGGATGGCTCACCGTATGAGCTGCAGTTACGGCAGTGCCTTACGGGCCAATGGCGGTGGAGTGAATGTGAGTTGTGACAGGCAGCGCTAGCCCGTGGCGGAGTGGAGGACCGTGGCTTCCAGCTCGCAAGCTCCAGAGCGCGCACTATCTGTTCGACGGAATGACGCCTTGGTGAGTGCCTGTATGTTCTTCTCCGTTCCCTGTGTACGATCGCGTGAACTGGGCTGTTGGCTACCTGACACACAAGACCCAGCATTTCCAACAGTGCACAGGCAGTGTTGCCTGGAACTAGTAGTTCCAGGCAACACTGCCTGTGCACTAAGAAATGGGCCCTAAGAAAAAGAGGCCCTGTACCGGCGTACCGGCTGCACGCCCCCGCGCCCGGGCCTGCTAGAACTCTGGAAAAGACATTGGCGTGTTTACTTCAGTTGGTGCTGCGGAAGGTAGAATGGGATATCACCATTTCTGACGTCTGAAAACAGGTTCCATGCGTTCTTGAAGAGAGTTGATGTGATTATCGTTGTGGATGTATATGCAGGTATATCATTTGATCATTTGGATGCATGCTGCACTTCTTTGGGGAAGTAGTCCGCAGACTGAACATAAGATCAGTGTTTTAACTTAATTTGTTTCCCCCCATTCAATTCATATTAGGTTCTACTTTTAACTGATGCACTCTTCGTTTATAGAATTTCTTGCTAGAAGACCACGTGATTCTCTTTCCTTTTAGTTTTACATTTAGCACATATGAATGGGCTTCAGTAATTGTTGATAACTCCATTTCAGTCAGAATCACTGAAATAAACTAATCGTTTTAGAGGGTAATTAATCAAGTGGTTTAATATTGAAATTGCCAGCATTCGCAAAAGAAAAATATATTTAAATTGCCAGCCTTTTATTTTGAACAGAATAGCTGTTCAGATAACGGTCTGATTGTTCTACTGAACTTTTTTGCACATGCACATTTACCTCTTAATTCGTAGGGCAGGCCAAGCTTCTACAGCTATAAATAAATTTTGGCCTCGTTTATTAGCAGTCTAATTATAGATCAATTCTGTTCTAATTACCATGGAGGTGGCAATTGTCAAAGTAAGTTGGCACTGGGATTTCTCTCTACCTTTTCCCAAATTATTGCCGCTCCACTGGTTTTAGTCCAAAAGGTGTGATGGGTTCTTAAGTTCTTAGTCAAAAAGCACGTTTTATCCAATGCATATTGTAATTTAGCTGAGGAATTTTTTGCTTGGGACAATAACAGTACAAGAACGAAACTTTGAGTATAAGATAAAAAAAATTCATTCACTTATGCATCCAAATTGCCTCGATTGCTTGAGATAGCAACGGTTTTTGCCTACACATGAATTGAGCAGCACTGAACTCTGCAGATTTATGTTGCCATATTTGATTCGGGATGAAGATATCTGTTATCAAGGAGGTGTTACTGTACACTGAACCCTCAACAGATGTGAACTCCATCATTGTGTGTCCTTTCTTGGCATCCCGAGTTAGAACCTCTTTCTGTTGAATTATCCTCATATCCAAGTTGCTGATACTGTGCTGCTACTTCTGCATTCACTCCTTTGTCATCTGAAGAACTCTCACTTCGTAGATTACATGCAACAAATTCTGTTAGGTTTCTGCAAGCATGAGTGACAAATCTACAGATAATCTAGGAAGGTTTGAACAAACTTACTTCAACGAGTAGATGATTAACCCAATGGCCACAACTATGAATGCCATATAGTACATCCAGTTTATCTGTGGGTTGCACCTACGGTACATGAGCTTATTGGGTAGTGTCATAATGTGGCAGAAGTACCTGGGTTCAGACATTTTCACCTGCTGATGGTAGAATAAAATTTGAATGGCAGCTGCCCACATGCCAGATGTCAAGAGTGAAAGGTTGAACAATGTTGATCCGCTCATCTGCAAAAAGGGCGCCAGAAAAAGGCGAAGTTATTTGTAGTGTGATTCTGTGAAACAACAAGAAGATGGCCTTTCTTTTAGCTGATACTCTGCTGTAGCCAATATTATTGAAGCATATTTTCTTTATTCTTTATTTATTCAAATAGATCATAACCACTTGACAGGACCTAATTAAGAACATTCCTAACATGTTGGAGATACTTAACTTTAAGAACAAAAGGCGTAACTGAGCAGAATGTAAAATTTCCCGCTGCATATCCTGCAAACAGACTTATCTGGAAATAGAAATAAAATAAAAGGTGGGAGTGAGTTTCCAGTTATTTCATTAAGGGGGTTGTATGACAGATCTCCTGTCAAAAAAAAAGGTATATAGTAGATAAAAGAGTTCCCTTTGTAAGAAGTACTTTCTTACCATCATTGATGGCCAAGTAACCGCTTCTAGGCTCTTCCTTTCAAATAGAAATCTAAGGTTTATAAGGTTAAAGGTAACATAAATATATTTTCAAAATGAGCAGTTTTGTTCCACACTATTTTGGTGATAATTCAACTATGTCAAAGAGAGACCAAAATCCACAGATAGCATTGCAGATGAATCATATGCCAGTTTGTTTTACTAGTCTGTAACCGTTAATGAATTATGAAGAGGATACATCTGAACTACGCTGACTAGCAACCCAAAGAGTCCAATCATCGCAACGACTTCAACTCGATCTTTGTTCTTGACACAGTATTCCTGCACATACAGGGAAATAGGAACGCTTATTAGAAATATGAGAAAATATCCAGTTCAAAAAACGAACTGTGAGAAAATATTGGTGATAAGAAATGCATAACTAACCTGTCCGACATTGTTCAGTGCATAACAAACTGTCCCAGCAATAACAAGGGCATCCCCCAGAAGTGGTATTTTACCAAGATCTGAAGAAAATCAAGATTTTTAAGACACGTTAACAATCATCTAACTTTGCTATGGAAATTGGAAAGTAGATTTCAGTGCATGATTTTCATAAAGTCATGTTTACATTTGCACTGCTCTCTTGCCATCCTTAGATACTAACTCTTTTTTAAGGAAATGCTAACTCAATGTTATATCCTGGATCGTTCATCTGTCATGCTTTATTTTTAAGGGAGACGGTAGGGACGTTCCTACTGCTAGTGATTTTTTCAGTGCAACTCAAATTATATATAATTACTTCTTAAAATGATTCAGTATATTCTTGAGACTTTCTTATTTAATTGTCATGATGTTTTATGTAGTCGCCTCCTTACCTTCATCTGGAGAGTTTGCATCTGAAAGGAGGGCAAGGGCAAGCCCCGCTACACATACCCCTGTCCCCACAAACTGCCACAAAGAATACCTTGTGCCCAGGGTGTACCGGGTGAGTACGATAACCCATACAAGAGTGAAACAATTCAGAAAGGTTACACTGGTAATGTACGAGTACTGGTATGCCTTCACAACTGCAACAAGATAATGTTTAGTTTAGGTGTTTATTTGAAATGATAACAAACACCAAAAATTACATTCAGAACCATACTGTGTTTTTTTGTGTGTGTGTTGACTCAGTGTAAATGTATGGTGCTTGAACTCACCGAGATAATTTCCCTGTACATCAGTGAAGGCCAGGGCCAGATACCAATACCAAGATATCTGCAAGAGTACTTAAAACAGTGAGCCATGAATCACAACTGCTCCCAGGATTGATTCTTATGCAGCCATGCTCACTTGCAGCTTCTCCCGTCGCCGTAAGACGATTGGTACATAAACTATGGTCAGCAACAGGTATGCGAAGAACAACTGTGTGAGTGGTGCATCAACTCCTGCACAGTTTTCATATTGGTGAGCTCATATTATTACCATTACATGATACTAGTCACACGGCCATTAAAAAAATACAAGGCATACTTTATTTTGGAAAAGTCAAACCTTGTATATTTCTACCCACTCTTAATCGAATTATGAATATGTGTAGTGCACAGACATCATACAAGTAGGTTCATTCTTAAATGTTTTAAATATGATGCTTTTATAGCAGTAATGATATATTTTGTGAAAAAGCAATAGTCATAGTATATCTTTGAGAACTGATCCAAACAAAATGCACCTTGTATCATAGGGAGTATCAAGTACTTATGCAAATATCGCTAATAATTCTGTGTTTGGATCAATACAATGAGAGAAATGGAAAAAATGAGTATGTACCAAGATTAGCAATGAGGGAGGAGGCGAAGCTTGAGATAGCAACGGAGAAGGAGACGATCTGGCCGAGAAGAAGCACGAGCAGCATGCCCCATACGGTCTTCCTCTTGATCCCCATAGTCTGAGGCTCTGAGCACAGCTGACACAGAAGCCTCCAACCAGAACAGCCGCAGAAGCACATTTATATGCCTGCAAGAATAGAAAGGAAGAGACAGTGCAGTGTGCAGAAGAATGGAAGATGGAACGCAGGACTGGCAGATGCGGCACGTGATGACGTGAGATCAACTAAAGCACGTGCCAGATGACCTTGCTAGACGGTTGTGCTGGTTGTTCGTAGCCTGTAGGTAGGTCATGAAGACATGAACATGACACTTCCATTCATATCGTTGGTGATTGCTACACCTTCAGATGTGATGTGCAGCCACCGATCAGGAACTCATCAGGAATCAGGATGGATAAAGGGCGGATCCAGTGCAGTATGCACTATGCAGAGCCAGTTGCTGACTTATTGCGGTGGTTACACGCATCAAAAGCATGCAGGTAGAGTTCGTTATAGACCAGTTTTTTGTTGCGTGTTTGTGTTTATAGTGTTACCACTAGGTTGGCACTTACCAAATTTGGCTGGAAATAAACCCGAGTAGTCCAAATGAAACATATGTTGGTCAGCTAGTGTTTGGTTTTGGTTTGGAAATACTTGGCGTTTTGGACCTGAACATCTTCTGTCAATTGTCCCATCGAATGCTTTTGAGTTGTAGTATTATAAATCCAGTGTACAATAGTTGCTATGACTTGTATAAAAAACAATATGTTATCGTCCCTATTACTATGTATGCGCATAATGCTAAAATGGTGTCTAGGATTTTCTTTAATAAATATAATTATTTTTTTGGACCAGAGAAAGTAGTTCATCAGTTTCCTTTCCAATTTCGCTTGATATCCTTTTCCCATAAAAAAATGTCCATTTTATTTATTAATGATATATAATATCATCGATGTTTCTAACTAATAACCACAGGTTGTGCATGTGCCATTGTTAATTTTTTTAAGAAAAATATATATTTAGAAAATCCAATGGTTTACTTTTAAATTTCAGGATCATTTGCCGATTTTGTGTTCACGGCTGCATGGCACGTGCTTATCATGCAATTAGTGCTACAATTGACCATTTCTTATGGAATTGATTACCTCGCTCACAACATTTGGGAGACCATTTCAGTCCTCGCCATTGGGTCAGGGAAGCAAATTGTTTTCCACTCATCTGATAAGAGTATGTAAAATTATCAAGTAATCCTTTTTTAGATGGTATTTCAAGACAAACATTTTCCTAACTTTCTTTGCTGTCTTGAACCATTACGAGCTTTATGCTTCCCAAATTCTTCGTTTTAAAATGCTCAATGGAAGCTCAAAGTGGAAAAAGTCTATATCACCCCCCCCCCACCTATGGGGGTGGACTACATAACCCCCCCAACCTATAAAACGGTATATATCACCCCCTGAACTTTCGAAAACCGGTTAAATTACCCCCTATAGCAATTTTGAAAAATCGTAGTAAATCACAGAAAAATCATAAAATGGAAAATCCAATTGTGTTGGACTCCAAATGAGCAGATCTACATAGTGAACATATAATGTGGTATGTTGTAGTACAATTTTTTACAGTTATGAAGAAAAATATAGATCTAAACCTACAGCAAAAAAATGTACTAGACCATACCATATTATATGTCACTGTGTAGTTCTGCTCATTTGGAGTGCAACACAATTGAATTTTCCATTTTATGATTTTTCTATGATTTACTATGATTTTTCAAAACTGTTTTAGAGGGTAATTTGACCGGTTTTCGAAAGTTCAGGGGGTGATATAGACCGTTTCATAAGTTGAGGGTTACGTAGTCCACCCCCATAGGTGGGGGTGATATAGACTTTTTCCCTCAAAGTCCATGTTGGTAAAATAAATACGAACAAATCTTGCATGATGCAAAAGGAAAAAAAAAACTGGAGATGGCCCTTTTTCACCTGGAAGGAGGTTCATTGCCTTTTTAAGCTACTGTTCCCAAAGCTGTAACAAATTTCCATCTAAAAAAAGCTGTAAAATTTGTGGACCTAATTGCAGAAATTGGCAGGCCGTCTACTACATACTGCAATGGTCCTTTTAAGTCCATGGGACAAAGGGCCGCCAGCTTGGTTTTGTACGTGGCCCGCGTTATGCCTCAAACGTATCTGCTAGCTTGGTCCCCCTACTGTTCGAGTTCACCTTTTTAGTCCACGGGACAAAGGGCCGAAATAAAATGAACTTTCTACGTCCAGCTTGCGGCCCAGGGATAACTTGTTTCTTACGCCAGTGTCTGCGGGAGTTTCACAGATATTAAATAGGCTGTCATGTCGGCACTTTTGATGATGTGGCAGTGTATTAATGAATAGAGAGGTGAAATGAGATGAAACTCTCTCTCACAGTTACCTAGACAGCTCTCTCTCACAGTTACCTAGACAGCTTGTGTCTTGCATGTAACCTAGGAAACAACAACGGATGAAACTATGCATTGAGGGAGGGTATTTCATCATGGTTTCAAACATGTTTTAGATGATATGTCACTCTAAGTAATTGTGTCCATGAAACTCCCACTGAGACTAGCCTTAAATTGCCGCAACCTCTTTTACAGATGATTCAATGCAACTACCGATACCAGAGGGGCATAATATTGGGCAAGTTCCTTCTATGCCATTGACAGAAACAACTTATCCCTTATATGCCATTGAAAATTACCACTTCCCTTCAATGCCATCATTTATAATTTTTCATCCCTTGTGTGTCATTGCTGTCAACTATGCTGTACTACCCCTGTCTATTTCTTCCCCACACTCTTCTCCCAAAGCGAGCTCTGATCTCCTCTCCTCTTCCCAATTCCGATCGCCGCAGTAATAAAAAAAAATCGATCGCCGCAAGAGATCCTGCGATGCAGGCCCGACGACCCTCTCCTCCGGCGACCTGCCGCTGCGGGCGGCACCGCCGCCGGTGAAGGCGCCGAACCAGCGCCTCCCTCCGCTGGCCTCGCTCCCGAGTCCCCGGGGGTCGTTCTTCTCCACGGCGGCGGCCGCGCTGCCCTCAGGATCCTTCCACCACCGCATCGCCATCGCCGTCGACCTCTCCAACAAGTCCGCCTACCACCGCCAACATCTCCACCGGGAACGCCGACCTCAACAACGACGTCGTGAAGGCGCGCCCCGCCTGCCGGCGCGACGGCCGCGTCGCTCATCCGCGCGAGGGCTCCCGCCTGGCTCGCCCGTCGCAGCTCCCGTCGCGCGACTGTCGTCTCCTCTCCTCCCCGTCCGTCGGCAGAGAGCGGCTGGGCAAAGCGGCGCGGGATCTAGGGTTCAGGCGTCGGGAGGGGGGCGACGGGTGGGAGCAAGACGAGAAACAGGGTCGAGTGGGAGCGCTCGGTTCGGTTCTGGATAGAAAAAGGAGCAGGGCTAAAAAGGTCTAACCGTGACACAATATTGTGAAGTTAACACCGTTAACATGGGTCAGTCACGGCAATGGCACAGAAGGTAACATAAAATTGAAACAATGGCAATGAAGACAAGTCTATATTTTTAATGGCATACAGGGAAGAAGTTCAATTCTTCAATGGCAACCAGTGAATTTGCCCCATAATATTTCCGTGTCTGAAACTCTGAATCTTGAAGCAAAGAGAGTTTCCACACTTTCCAGCATGTGACGTTACCATTGGTTCGCACTGCAAAGAGAGTTTCCAGCATCTGAAACTTTGAATCTTGAAGCAAAGAGAGTTTCCAGCATGTCCATCTCAGTAAACGCTGCTCCTCACTTCAGGTCTTACCTGACAAAAAAGAAGTTCCACCTCGGCTCTCTTTAGTCTTCAGAATTTAGGCAGAAGTAAAAAAAACATTGTTAGAAGGGACGCCCGCGTCGCTCCCGCGTGAGCGGCACATGCGTACGAAGCCGTCGCCCCTCCCTCCGCCTCCTCCTCGCCGCGTCGCCACCCGAGCCAACCACCGGAAGCCCGTGCGGCTCGTAAGGATGGCGGTGGCGGGACGTCTCTCGCCTCCTCCCCATTTCTTGGCGGGCGCGGCCGCCATGGCGGCTGGAGTCAGCCACTCGGGAGGAGGCTCGGGCTGGGGCCGGTGAGGCCTGATCTGGGGCCGCCAGCTATGGATCCGCCTTCTCACGCGGCGGCAGCGGCCTCATCGACCAACGTCCGTCGGCCCTGGTCAACGACGTCGTTTTGCTACCCCTAGCCCCGTCGGCGTGTGAACCCGGTGGGGCTTCCAGGCGAGCACGGGCGGCTGTAGTGCAGCTTGCTCCGCCGACGACAATGGCTGCGCGTTGCCTCAGCTCGGGGTGGCCGGGCCCGACGGTCGTCATCCTCATGAGCGGCCAGATCTGCAACTCCGGCGGCGTCGTGGTGGCGCGGCCAGGGGTGACCTGTGCGAGGGCGCGGCGGTGCCATGGTGGTACGGCTGTTGCAGCAGGGTGGACGCAGCGTCGAGCTAAGGCTAGCGGGCGGCGAGGACGCGCGACGGCCGACGCAGTGACGGGGGAGGTTATGGAGTTGCAATCGCGATGGCGACGCGGTGACGCGAGGAGGCACGGCGGCGGATCCGCAGTAGTACGACTTCTATGGCCGTTGGCCTGGAATGCTAGTGGGGAACATGCACCTAAAGATGAGACTCTCCAGGTGAAAGCCTTCGCCGGTGACTTGCCGGTGGAGATGGTGATGACACTTGATGACGTCGTTCTCCCGTTGGGAGCGTAATCTTGGAGCTCACTTTGGTTACACGGGATTCTCTAGGTGAAAACCCTGTCCATTGTGGACGAGCAACGGAGGCACTTCTGCGTCGTCACCTCCTTGGAGGCGACTTAATAAACATATTCGTGACATAGAGTGGCGGGTGTGGCGAGGTCCTCGCGTGCGGTGTCTTCAAGGCGACGAGGAGGAGTCAAACGACAGGCGTGGTGAGGCCCCGTGTGTTGTGATTCGTGGTGGCGACTGCGAGGCAGCCTGCGAGAGGTCAGGATTTGGTGGTTTTTACTCTATTGGACGGTGTGTGGTGTTGCAGCGACACATCGACGATGGGTCCCGCATAGAGGTGTCTACTCGGTGTGATGCGGTCCTTTTATCTAGTTTCCTATCGGCTTGGGGTCAGGTTTTGGATGGTGGCTACTTTGTTAGGAGATGGTTGTTAGCCGCCACGTTTAAGTTGCGTTTTTGCATCCGCTGTGTAGTGGAGTGGTTCGACCGTGTTTACGTCCCAATCCAACCGGTCATAGCTTGTTTATTTTTTGTTTCTTTTTCTGACTATGGTCTAGTGCTTTAGTCTTGTATTTTTTTTTTCTATTATATCAACGAAATACACACTATTTTGTACGGTTCTTTCATAAAAAATATTAAGCGGAACGGAACGAGTGCAGCAGTACACTGGTGCGTGTGGGTCCGTCAAGTGTAAGTCCTCATGTCGCTTTACGTACTTGTGTCTCATTATTCCCAGTGTAAATTCTTACGCTAGCAGGAGCTTTACACAGATGCAGTCATTCAGAGATCGACGTCCATGCCGCGCGCTCCGTGAGGAAGTAGATCGAGGTCATTCAGCAGCAGCAGCAGGACCTGCCGGTTTTGTCATCTCACGCAGACTCTCGCGATGCACTACGGCTTCAGTCAAGCGGCGTTAGCCAGCCTATCGCCCTCACACGTACAGCAGCAGATGCATCCACTGCACGCACCAACAAATAAAACAAGGCACACATCAGCTTCTCGAAACTGCAGGGACGACTGGGATACGCGCCTGGCGGAGCGCTGACGGTCCAATATAATTCTCCGGTCAAGCCTGACGCGCGCGCCGAGGCTACACACTAGCCGGCGCGCATCTCATCGCAGCAACCGCCGAGACGACTCGGCCTGCTGCTCTGTGCCCACGGCACGTACGGGGCGTACGCTTCAATATGTTATCGCACACCACATGTGCCGCCGGCCGGCAGCAACGTACTGAACTGAACCGAATCGCGGCGAAAATGTTGAACGCGGAAAAACGCGCGCGATTGCTGCGCGCACGTCAGCTAGCTAGCTGCTCGCTTCGCTGGTCATTACATAATGCGATGTCCTTGAACAGGACGGAGCAAGGACAAGCGTGTGAGTGCCAAAATAGCCGTCCACATGCACGACGCACGGGTCTTCAGTCGTGACCCACACGCGCACGCACGCGCAACTGCTCCCTTTTGTTAAGGTTTCGGACACATCATTACATCAAGGCCTGATTTGTGTAAATCTTGGCGAGACTATGGACGAGGAGCAGACGTAGATGCAATTAATGTCCATTTCTGGGATCCCTCTCGTGTGGCATACGGAGTACTCGTAGTACTCTGTATGGTGGACGGTCAATGCATGCATTCCCGGCGCGTGGCAGACGCAGACCTCGATCGCTGCGGCGCCGTCCACACTGGATAAGCTCGAAGGGTTAGAGGTTAATCCTGCATCATTTGTGATCCGTGACGCAAGAGGGCATGGACAGAATGATTAGATTAGCGACTAATCATCTAACCCACGCGTGCAGCGCTATGTTAATTATTACAACAGTAGTATAATAATAAGCCCCGGCGATCGATGTGATCTCGTCCCCATCAGCTGATCGAGCTGCTGCGCAGGAGGGCGGCGTACGTCAGTCAGAGTCAGAGGAGGCAGCACACCACACGCCTCGACTTCCCAAGAAATTGCTCTCCCGTCCAGTCGCAATGATCGATCGATAAAGATCGACGCTTTTATAAAACTCTTGGCTCGTTTGGTTACACCGGATTCAGTTCGAACAAGAATGATAGGTACAGCAAGGTATCGGGATTTATTTCGAACCGAAAACAAATTTGTTCATGATATGTACAACAAAAGACTCGGATTGGTTTCACACCTCCTGGCTAGGATTATTGATCTTCTGTTGTACCTATTGTGAGTAAATTAATTTTCGATTCAAAATAAATTCTGCCTTCATGTTGTACCTGTCATGAATTTTTTTAGTATAATTATCGTTCTTGGCCTGAAATGAATCTGAACAAGGGCTGAATGAATATGTATCTGGTGGCGATGATGACGGTGCAGGGCCATCTGCGCGCTTCTTTTTCGCCCGGTCGTGTGCTTACGTTCCCACCCGCGGCAGGACGCGACGAGCGACGGGGGGTTTTGTTTAGCTTCACTGCCGAAATCACGTCTGCGTCTGGTGATGGGGACACTTGTAATTGCTGGGGCAGCACTGGCAATTTGGCATGGCATGACGTGGGGCGCATCATATGGACAGGCAGTGGGAGGCGAAGCTAATGACGCCCGACGGATGGCGAGAGGTGCGTGCCGCTCGCGCGGCGTCCGTTGAATCTGCGGCCAGGCCGGGACAAACAACGACCGGCCGGAAGTCCGGAACCGGGCCGGCCGCGGCCGCATATGTCGTACGTGAGATGTCGCAGGATTGCACTGGTGATATACAGATAGATGCTTTTCCTTTGCATCGGGGAGAGAAAGTTCTGCGGAGAAACAGACCGGCGGAATCTAGCTATCCGAGGTGCTTTTCTGCTTTGCGAGTTTGAGCGAGCGAGGTGTTGTCTGATGTCTGCTGTTCCTGTAGCTAGCTTAGTAGTAGGTGTGATCGATCTCTGGGGAAAAGCTGGGCCGTATAGCTTGCTTGTCGTGGCGGGAGAACCGCGCGCCGGTGTGAGCGCAGGATCGGGAGGAATTGAAATTGCACGCTCGCACGGTGGTGGTAGTTGCCCCCCTGATCATGACTCGGTGACTTGCCTTGCCACGCTTTCTTTCCTTGGTGAGATTATTATTAACTTGAGTCTACCTTTAGCTTATTAAGCTTATCTGAGATTAGTACACATCTCTCCCTCCTTCCTTGAATTCCGTATTCGACCTGGCTCCCTGCATTATACTGAGTTTGGAAATTATATCGCTGGTGGATAAGTTCGCCGGTTGTGACAGAATTTGGATGTTTCAATTCTGTGAGGGAGAAGGAGATAGAATAAACCAGAACAATCTCGCTGTGGCTGGATAACAGATAACTAGAACCGGCTAAAAAACATATATAAGCATAGTGATTCCGATTTGTGACGCGGTGCATGCACGAGCCTAGATGCAAAATTGCCACGCGTCAGGTTCCGCTCGGTTTGTGTGTGATAGATCTCGATCGCACAATGATTTGGCCTTGTCTCGCTTACTTTAATTTCCTTGGTGAGATTATTAACTTGAGTCTACCTTTGGCTTATTAAGCTTACATGAGATGAGATTAGTAGTTTAGTACACATCTCTCCCTCCTTCAATTCCGTCCTCGACCTGGCTTCCTTGCATTAACAATTTGATTAACATACTGACAAACACTACATAAGCATAGCGTGATTCCGATTCGTGATCGACGCGGTGCATGCATGAGCCTAGATGCAAAATTGCCGCGTCAGGTTCCGCTCGGTCGTCTGTGATAGATCTCGATCGCACAATGATGTTGCCACGACAGATACGGGGCCGGGGCCTTGGCTGGAAATGGGAAACGGAAGCCGGGTGCCGGCCGACAAACTCAGGTGGCGCGCGGCGATGATGGCAATGACGCGTGCATATTCCCCCCGCCCAGCGCCGCGCGCTCGATCGCTTACCGCGAACCGCGGGCACATCGCTCGCTCTCTCGCAAGCGTCGCGCTCGCGGGTGCTGTCTCGACAGGTCTCTCGCTCTCGCGGCGCGTGAATCCCCCGGCACTGGCCCGCTCTGCTCTGGCCGCTGCCTTTTTGACATTCCCCTCTCGGCTGCGTCGTCACCGTCGGGAGCGTGTGTACGTTCAGACCCCCAGCCCAAGTAGTCCTCGTCCACTACTAGCTTTTATCCTCGGCCGGCCGGCCGGCAGCGCGCATCTGCCTATCGCGGCCTGGTTAATTTGCTCATGCTGTCACGCAAGCACGCACACAGGCCGCGGATATTCTTTGGGACTCCGATCCAGCGGTGTACACGTGTGCGGCGGCAGCAGCGAACACGTCGCGGCACCGCACGCACTGAGCACTGTACGCGTGCAGGGGCATGTATGCAGGATGGACGGACGTCGTATACGTACCTACGTGCGCACGGACGTGACAGCATGCAGGATTTATATGTATGTGCAGCAGCAGCACGTACACGAAATTAAAGCTCCTGTATGTAGTTGCTTTATTTGGTTTTCGGTGCCACTTTCAGTTCACCTGGACAGCCCAAGCGCACTAATAATTTACATTATCTCCGTCGAGTCCCTCAAGTCTCAACCCAACTTCTTCAATTTCTCCCCCCGTTTGCGTGCTAGCTTTCTACCACCCCACTTAGGTGCACACCACGTCAAGGTTTTCGGAACAGATCAAGGCGTGTGATCCATCAGGTTCATTCGTCGTCCAATCCCAGGAGCTAGCCCGGCCCTAAAGTTGGACTTGGTCGAAAAGGGCTACTATATGACGACCTATCCTGCGCACGACTTTGATGGCAAAAAAGGCACACCATTCTGCCCAAGTAACTAATTTTCCCTGCACAAAAATTGCATAGTGTAGCTCGCGGATCGATCTGTATAGTAGATGATCGCGAGCAAAGTCCTTGGTGTGGATTATCCTTGGATTAATATATGCACACCTGTCTAATCCGCGAGCGTGCAATGCATTCTGTCGTTTTCTTGACTGGCTTTGCGTCGTCTAGCTAGCTTTGCTTGCGACTACATGTGCCGCTTTTGCGAACGTTGAAAAACTTGCTACTAGTTTACTCGTTAATTCACAAGCGTGCGCGCCCACGGGAAGGGAGAGGGAAATAAAGTTGATACATTCCCCTCCGCCGGCACCTAGCTAATTAGCACAGGGTCCTATGTGTATAAACTTACTTAAACAAACAAGCTAAGATTCTACTTGCTCGAAAAAAAAAAGCTAAGATTCTAGACAACCACCCCCCCTGATCTGCAGTCTCCATTCAGATTTTGTGCTTATTTTTATGATACTATATTTTAATAGCCGTTGTGGAGAAGCAACTAATTAATCAGTTGATTGTGCTTATGGGCGGGGATTAAGTAAGCAACAAACTGTAGGTATGCTAACCCTGCTCGTGTTAGTACGGCCTCTGTTCACACATGCATGTCATAAAAGAAAACCTATCCCAATGTAGCAACTAGCAAATCTTGCATATATGTTCCGAAGTTATCTTCTTAACCACCGTTCGATTTAGATCCAACAGCATCGGTGGTGGTGGGTTTCCTATGCAACTATGAATACATAGTCAGATTATGTTTACGGAGTACCCCGCAGCCACAGTGATGATGTACATATGTAGAATTTTATTGGAATAGCCAATTTCAACCCTTAACTTTTCCTTAGGGCTCAATTATATGTCCCTCAACAATCAAAGCTAGGGAGCATTTGGGCTACTAAAATTTCTCCTTTAGGTCAAGCTAGTCCCTCTTCTGGCATACCATGTTAATGTTACTAGTTAGTGAATACTGAATAGTGATGCATTTTCTTGTAACCAGTTTTTTTAATGATTTAGTTACAATTTAATGCATTCCAAAGGATCAAAGAAAATATAACAATTATAAAAGAAATGCAACAATATCATCTCCTCAACCCACGATAGATGAATGAAGCATATTAAATTATCATCAAAATTGAAGTGAAAACCTTGTACCAAATATGATGAGAGAAAACTCACCCCTTAAAAAGTGTAACAGTCAATAATTTGAATCCACTATTAAGATACACTCGGAACAAACATAGTTCATTAACAGAAGTGGTAAACAATCAAATTTGACATTACCTTCCATAAATGTAGTGGATCTAGTATAATCCTAAAACAACATCAATGGCTACTGACAATGAAGCCATTGACTTCAAACATTAGTTTCTCTAACCTTGCATAACCTCTCATGCAATTCATTGGAATCGTGGCATCAATGATAATGCCATCGCCGGAGAAGCGGTGGATGAACACAATCTGACAAAATGCCATCTCGACGCATTGGGAACTAAATCTAGAAAACTATATCTTTATTGTAGGGAAAATAAATTCTACTAGTACATCTACAAGAAATATGTGAACTTGCTCCTCCATATTATGTGAATGCCAAGGGTAGAAAGAAGAGGGGCAAAGGTTGGTAGCGGCAAGAAACCCTAGATGGAGGCTCATGCATAGTCGTCCTAGAAGAGTATGTAATATAGAATAAACTAGCTAGAGGTGTAAGCATATACATTGTAAGTACCTCAATTCGCCACTTTTAATCCTGTTTTTTGCTCTTAAATTAATGGATGGTTAATATTTCTTGTACTAAAGATAGAAGTTCCAATATTAGCAATTCGCAACCTACATCTTGTTATACTGCTTAGCTACAGTGCCAAAAACTCAAGCTATAGGGTTTAAAGTTCAATGCTGCTGCAATATTCCATCTAGTATGGGCAAGGTAAAATTACAAAACACCCCATAAGTCACATGGAGTTTGATATTGCCCTCCATAAGTCATTTTGTTGCAAATATCCACCCCCTAGCTAATTTTGTTGCTGAAATCCCCCAGTTTACACATGCTTAATTATGTGATTTTACGTGTTTTTATACACCGTGAGTCGTCAATGTCGTTTTTAATGATATTAGATATCTCTAGAGCAATATTCTTGACAATCTTTGCATATTTCACAAATAAAATTGTAGATTGAACAAATAAATTTCATGTTGAGAGCTCAAACAATGTTGCACTAAGTTTCCTTATTTTTTATTTTAAAAAATAGTACAACATGTGAACCAATTTAATGCAAGTACTTGGGCAAAACTTGACTCGGCTAGATTGGCCTCTGGTTGCTCTATATCAGTGAAAATGAGTTGATTTGGTTAAATATACGCAATGGGGTGGTTTTCGGAACAGAACTAAGTAGGTGGGTGGATATTTATAACAAAATAACTTACATGGGGCTTATGCAATTGAAATAGCTAGATATATATAGGGACATTTATAGGTAATTTATCAAGACACACCTGTAGACTTTGCTTTATTTTTTTAATTAATATGGTAATTTTTAGGACTTGAGATTGAAGGTGGAAGCTTCTTTTGCTGGCCTGTTACATGATAGAATGTTATATATTTTGTTAGTAAGTTGATGATAATTTTACATAATTAATGGTGGTAAGGTAAATTGTGCATGAGAAATTCAAGTAAAATCAAGTCAAATACAAAATAAGTCTGCATGCCAATGAGTTACACCACTGAATAATGGATCCATCGGATGTTAAACTAATTAATCAACATGTGTACTAAATTTCATAAAATTAAATCATGCATGCAAGCATGATATGTTGATACATTGTTGGTTACATATCGGCATGTGAAGCCGATAAATTTTCTCCTTTACAATTCGAGCTAGCTAGCTCTGAATCGAAGCTCTCTCGTCTTCTTCGGAAGAAAATTCATCTACTTCACAGCCTCCACAGCAACCTCGATCGATCGATCGGTCTCCAGAGTCTTATTATTGTCTATGTACGCCTCCGAGTAGTATCAAGTATGCATAATCCCGTCCCAATTGGTGTAACTCTATTCTCTATGTATACGTGCTGTTAATCACCTTCGTTCAGTCATGCATGGGCGTGAGCTCCATTCCATGGCGCCATCGCCACCGCCTGATCGAAGCGTATGATCCTCTCCTTGTGCTTGAGCAGCGGCACGGCGGCGGCCGCCGCCGCCTGGTCCGGCGCGACGACGGGGCGGTGCCCGCCGCCGAAGGATCGGACGTGGTCGTTGAGGGATCGCTTGTGCTTGAAGTCTGAGCCGCAGGCGCAGAACCAGCGCTTGCCGCAGTTCTTCTCGTGCGTGCGCCAGTCGCCCTTGACGGCGAAGGGCTTGCCGCAGCGGCGGCAGCCGAAGTGCTTGTCGCCGTGCTTGCGCTTGTAGTGGGTCTGCAGGGTGCGGAAGTCCTTGAGCGGGCGGGCCCGCGGGTGGGCCACGTTGTTGCGGCACCCGGGCGCGCAGCAGTAGCAAGGAAGCTTGAGCAGCGCCAGCGTCGCCGCCTGGGTGCCCTTGAGTGACTCCGGGCCCTTCCGGTACTCGCGGCCGTGGCCCCACATGTGCATCTGCACGCACGTACCCAAAAGAGAGAAATTAGCATGCATGCATCATCGGCGTTGAGATGCCATATACAGAAAGGAAGCGTAAAAGGAGTTTAAAAAAAATTAACGTGAAGTAGTGTAAACAAAGGAATATGTTCTTGCGAGGCACTAGGCTAGAACGTGTTTGTCCTTGTCACCATGTTGGAGGAGAAGATGGAGGGGGAAATGGGTGTGAACTGAAGCATATAGCATGTCGGCACAGTGTTGTTGTGGGGTTAAATCAGTTAATTCTGTCGTCCTTTTCCATTTGATTCCTTGCGGGTACACATGAAACACTACTTGGTAGCTAGGTAGCTGCTAGGTCATTCAGCAAAGCGTATGCCATGCCTGCGCGCTGGACTGATGCAAGTTCTGTTCAGTTCACACTTTACAAGGCAGGCACCCAATCAAATGTATGTCGTCCACCTCGCATATGTTCTAGACCTAGCTGCAAGGTACTAGCTACTTTCCCAATTGGAAACTGGAATACTTGAACAATTTCTTTGGAATATGCATGATTCATATGCTTCAATTATTAGGCTCGTCTGGGGCAATTTAGAATCTTTAGATTCAAAAATCATGCAGTTTCTGCCCCCTCAGTTTTTTTAGGGTGCTAACTAATCGAAAGATCGATTAATTAGTTTAAACGAAGGTCAACAAGTATTAGCACTCGTACTTGGCAGCATCCGCAGCAATTTTAAACACGGAAATTGATTCCGATTGCGGAAGGCAGAGGAAAATAGAGAAGAGAGGAAGAAGCAATGGAAACCGCGCGTCCAAATTATGCAAAGGTCGATCAGATGAGACAAAGATTGATGTGTCACCTGCATGTTGTTGTATCTGTTGAACGTCTTGCTGCAGACGTGGCAGATGAACTGCACCGGGCCGACGAGTATCTGCGCCGGCGTCGGGATCCAGTACCGCCGGCCACGGCCGCCGATGAAGCCCTTGATGCCCTCCTCCCCACCCACACGAAGGTAGCCCGACTCCGATCCCTCCACCGCCATCTCACTGTTCGCTTGCTCTCCTGCTTCCTCCTCCTTGCACTTGTTATCAAGCTCCCTTGTCTTCTCCTCTTCCTCCTCCTCCTCGAAGTCCTCCTCATCATCGTCTTCCTCATCATCCATGGTGGGAGCCTCTTCGGAGCTGTAGTAGCCGGCGATCGCCGGCAGGCCGATGTTCAGGTCAACACCGCCGCCGGCGGTACTGATGTTATTATTGCTCATCACCAGCTCTTCCTTGACAGGGTTTTGGCCACGATCAGGAGTCGTTGCCCTCCCTTCAAGCCTGCCCAGAAGCGGCAGGCACATCATGGCGTCGCGCCCATGGCCACCGACAGTTGACTGGTCGATCGATGGCGTCGAGAGCGTGGAGGACGTCGACGAGGAGGACGATGGCGACGGCGGCGATGACGACAGCGGCTTGAGCCACTCGTAGTACGGCACGCTGCTGAAACTATTACGCGCCGCCGCCGCACCCTCCATTATTGCGCAAGCCCTCAACACCATAGATCAAGAACGGTGTGCTGCCTCTCGGCCACAAGTGCGCGCTAGCTGCTGCTTTATATCTATCTCTGGGCTGTGGGAGCAGCGTGTGTGTGTGTGTGACGGGTTTGGTGGTGTATGTGTAGAGAGGAAGGAACGGGAGAGCTTGGAGTCGCGAGTCGTCTATGTCAAGGCGTGCATGTCACGGCCGGGAAGGAAGAAACGAGGGAGCTGAGCTGAGCCGCTGAGGCCTGAGGCCGGGAGATGGAGATGGGGGGAGAGGTTTGGTGCGCGCCGTTGGTGTAGCTCTCCTTATATTGATGCTCTTTTCTTCCCAGCATGCGGCCCTTTGGAGGCTGGAAGGGGCTGGACTCGATCAGCTTGTCGACGCACGCACGAGGTAAGCAAGGCCAGAGGGAGAGCGCGTGGCGGCGTGTGAACGGCGGGAGCAGCAAAATCTGGGCATCTCTGCTGGTTGATGCCTAGAGCACGACAGCACCGGCGGCGGCGATCCTCCCGGCTGGGGGTGGGTGCTGCTCACTACTGCTGCGCCGTTTGTGGGGCATGCTTGGCTTGCCTCAAGGGGGGATGTACTAGGTTTTGGGAATGTGGGGGGATTTGGAGTCAATCGAGTGCTGCCTTAGCTGGCCAGCTGCGAGAAAAATTAACGCGTGTGCTGCTTTAGCAGAAACCGGTTCGGCGGGAATTGGTAAAACCTCACTTTTGTACTGCAGACAATACTGGACGAGTACTACTAGTAGCAACTGCAAAGGGAAGTTACGTCCCTTTCCAACAAGGCACATGTATACACAGAGATTATAGAGTTTTGTTGGATGCACGTTTATACCGAGGTTGAGTATACAATCCGTACCATTATAGAAAAAAAAGTATATAATCCATACTGGTGCTCCGCATATATACACCACTGTATAGTACGTATATATAAGTCAATGCTTTTTATTTTTTGTTTTTTTTTGGGGGGGGGGGGGGGGGGGGGGTTATACATGCATGTATTTCTTTAATTTAGCATTTTAGCTTGCAGGATAAATATAATTGCAAAAAGCATGATCCCTTGACCATACCTATCCAAGGGCACCATTGTAAGCTGTTCATATTAAGTTGCATGCACCAAACGCCGCTGAAACTTAAAAACTTAGAATATATATATATATATCTAATTCACATTAACATAGAACCCAGCTAGCTGGCAACTATCCGGATCCACCAATTAAAATTAGCTACCGACTAATTAGCTAATTGATCCAGACAAATCCATAAGCTGATAGTAGAAAAAAGTGGACAATTCACTTGTATATATTCTTGAAAAGTACCTACGCCAAACCCACTGAATTGATTTGCTGTAGTAGTCGGGCGATAAACCTCGACGGAGCTGGTCCAAAAATCCCAAGTCATTTTGAACCCAAAACTTCCAGTTTTTCATCATGACAAGGCGCGCCATATTCAAGTCGTCGGTCGTCACGGGTGCAACTTTAACCGCTTTACTTGGAACAAGCCACACACATAACAGACTTCGTCAAAAAGGCATGTAACCACCATGCCACAATGCGATACAACAGCAGTCAGCTCCTTTGACATGAACGCCGCCCGTGTGCCACTGGGCTTCTTAGCTGGTTGCATTGCCTGGTTTAGCGTGTGCATGTAAAAGGGCTGAAATAGTCTACCTGATCGATAGAAGTGAGCTATTGCTCTTGCCTGGCGAGCGAGCCTAGCTAGGCTCTTTTCGGGAGTGGAGGTCGCAATACCGTGCGCGGCGGTGGCATGTGTGGGTGGACGACCGAGCGATGGAAACGAGGCGCGCGCGGCGGTGGCGAGCGAGAGCGCGATCGGGGGCCAAGCAGCGTCGTCGTCGTCAAACACACGGGAGCACCCGGTGGTGCGTGGTGCGGTCACCGATGGGCGACTCGCTCGTCGGCAGTTTCGTCGTCTGTTCAGCGCGCGAGCTGGACCGCCCCGCCGGCTCCACTCTTCGTTCTCCCCCGACGGATCAAACACGACGACAGGGGAGTTTTTGGTTGGGACGTACGCCGCGTCCGATCGCGCGCGCGTGCGGCGACGAGCGGAAAAGGCAGTTTTTGGTTGCGACGCCGCGTCCGCGGGCAGCGTTTGGAAAAAACGCCGGCGCGTGCGTGGCGGGCGCGCGGTGATGATGGTGGCGCGCCGGGCCGGGCGCGGTGGTAGTGCGCAGGACCGTGCGTGACTCTGGTTGGTAGTGGAATCCAAATTGGGCCTCCCTCTCCCGACTCTCGCTGAGACGGGCCTAGTATGTTTGTGTGCCTGTATGGACTGCGGCTAATGTTAGAATTTTTATATTTTTGTTTTTTTAAAATAAATACTAGGTCAAAAAATTGCAGTTTTGGTCTCATGCTTCAGAAAACGGTGGGTTCGTAAGGTGGGTCGATCCTTCTCTTTTTCCCCATCACGAGTACATTGAATACCTGCAGAACCAAATCTAAGATCTAGAAACGAAAGTTCAACACTACGAGGAAGACGATGACAGCAAGAATGAAGCCGTGTCACAGGAGGCACCGTGCAGTGACCCATATTGCAGTTGCCCTTGTCACCAAAAGAAGGCAGCGTCGTCGTCGCCGCCGCCTTCGGCCCCTCCTCCACCGCCGATGGGAGGATATTATAGAAAAGGTGCAACACAGTATGCTATGTGGGGACATTACTAGGACTATTCAATCGACATGTTCTAGTTATTTCGTTTAATTACCTAAGGCATGTTAGGTTTAGGTCGGCACATCATACATGTGTTGCACGTGTCACTGCAAATTGTAACATATTGTGTAGTTAGAAGGTGAATGGCACAAGCACGTTGCATTAAAATGTATCGTAGTAGTAGTCTATGAAACATTGCTACATGCACCGTGACCTTCGTGTCATGTATTTCACATCCGTTTTAATTTAATGAAGTCATGTACCTCTCGGCTCCCAAGACATTACTGGTTCTCAGACTTCTCTTATCAACCCTAGCATCCAAAGCCAGGGCATCCAGTGTGGAAAAACAAGGCATCAAATGCAGCTTTTCAGTGACTTTTCTCGTTAACATGGGGTACATCGACTACTGCGTTCATCTCTGGGAAACAAAGGCATCCAAACCGGCTTTTCAGTGATACAGTGTCCTGGACAGAGCATCCAATGAAGACAGTGTGGCCAATTTATCCGCTTGGCATCGTCAAAGGCCAACACACATCGGATTCCTTCACTTTACTACATTGAATTCCATCTCTTTTTTTTTTCTATACAACACATCCATCTTCATCATGTCATACTTCCTGTGGACGCATCATGGACTCGGTCTATGGACCAACCCAATCATCCATTATATATGGCTTACCATTGCTCTTGAACTTGTGCAGTCGTCTCAGTTAGAAACCATGGCTTGTTCAGATCCAGAGCTCCTCAAGTGGAGGAAGATGAGAGTTGTCGTTCCAGAAGGGTTGCATGTGCCTATGTGCTTCCGTGGTGACCTTCGCAAGCTTGTACAGTCCAAAGTTTTGGGTGACTACTATGGCATGAGGTTTTTCATGTGTGACAACTTCGAGTATGATGCACCCAAGGTGTCTGGCAGCATCACAGCCAAGGTATTCACTAACCCTGCCATGTTTTTCCTACCCATTTCATGTTTCATATTCTTACTTTGGAGAGTCAAAGACTCCCCCGCCTCTTTGTGATTTCTTGCAGTGGCTAGATACAGAGCAATCCGATGAGGACAAAGCTCATGTTGAGCAAGAAGCAACCTCAGCAAGAGCAAGGTGGCAGCAACTGATGCACGAGGAGGAGCAGGAGAAGAAGCGCAAGAAGGACCAGGAGGAGATCCGCAAGAGGTTTGAGGAGGTCGAGCGTCAAGAGGCACAGGAATGTGAAGCTGAACAGGAGAGAAAGAGAGAGAGGGCACGTCGTGCAAAAGCAGCTGGCCCTGAAGCCATTAGAAAGGGAAAATATATCCGTTGTATCCAGTAAAGCATAGGCTTCACACTCGGCGATTTACATTACCCAAAGGCATGTTAGGGTTAGCTATAGCACATGGTCACGTTTATCAATGTGCTGCATATGCCATTGCACCTAGTAGTACATTGTTTAGATCAGAGGTGATGCCTCGACATCTTTACCTCTTTATCGTTTCATTTCGTTAAAATGCATCTATGAATTCAAGCCGGTTATGCAATTCTAATGTTTCAAAAAATGTTCTTTGTTCTACAAGCTAAGTCGTTTTCTTTACATATAAAAAAATTTACTTATACAAAAATCTGTGAAACCAAAATTTTCACAATTGCATTCCAGCCAGAAGGGTGAACCACGAACGTAGAAAATATCTAAACAAATCTACGACATTAAACCGTAGAAAATTATAAACATACAATACAATATTAAAGAAAAATAGTCCAATAAAAATTATACGTATTATGAAACCAAATCTAAGCAGAACAAAATATATTAACTATTTCTCAACATGAAATAAATTATTTACCTTTCTCCATATAAAATAATTTTTTTAACAAATATAGCCGTATGTTTCTATAACACCCTGCTTTTTAAGGCATTTAGAAATACAGGCTTTACAAAACTTTTTTTTAATTAAACCTAATCTCCTTCCCTAACAATATTCAAAATATCTTTTCTAAAATAAACCATGCATCAAATTAAATATATGCGTTGGATTTGAATGTCCTAGAAATCTCTTCTACTCCTTAAATCTTAAGAGATAGATCCTTCCTTTCAAATTCCACTCCAAATCTTGGATTTAATATTTAAATCCAATTCAAATATTAAGTCATATCCCAAACTCCCCAAAATATCCCAAAATAATGCTCATTTCAAGCCTCACCCCAAACTCTATTTAAATTTGAATCTTCATTCAAATTTAACCTCAAATCTATATTCAAATAAATAGAAAAACTGTTCAAACGCTAAATGGGCCAAAGCCTCACTTTCGGCCCAGCCGCTCTTCTCAACCCAACACCGAAGTCCAGTTTTCCTCCTCCAACCATCAACCTCGCCCACTTCCTCCCCTTCCCTCCCGCCGGCCCAACCACCCCGCGGCCCAGCTCGTCCTGCAGCCAAGCTCGGCCCGTGTGCGCCGCACGGCCTACCGGCCCGCACGCATCCCTCCCCCGCGCACGCGCTGCGCTCGTGCCACGCGCGCCGCCGCCGCCGGGGAGCAAATTCCCCCGGCGCCGCCGTCCTCCGGCGCCACCGCCGCCGCCAAGGCCGCCTGCCGCCGCTGCACCGCCGTTTACGCCCGGCCGCCACCACCACGAGACACCACTACGGTGAGCCCCGCGTCACCACCGCCGGCCGCTGTCACCATCCCAACACCACCACGTCACCTCGCCACGCCATTAATGGCGCCCGGCGCACCTCGCCGGCGCCCAAACCACGGCCCTCGCCTCGCTACCACCCGATGCGCCCTACAAGGCCAAGATGGAGCCTCGGGATGTGAGGGAGCCGCGTGTCGCCGTCACCGCGCTCCACTGCACCAGTGGTGCGGCGCCGACCACCCCCGCCCGCCGGAATCGAGGCCGCCGCTGTCGTCATCATCCCCACCGCGGCCGGCGCCACGCGTTGAGCCCCGCTTGGCCCTCCTCCCTCCCCCTGCGACGTGTCGAGCTCGCCGGACTCCTTCCGGTCTATAAATAGGGGGGCTCACCCCTCCTCTTCTCTTCACCTCGCCAGAGCCGAGCTCGGGCCTCTCCTCCACCGCGGCCGCGCCGCCTCATCACCCTCCCTCCTATGCTCCGAGCGCCGCCGCCGCGGTACGCCACCGACCGCTCCCCACCGCACCACCACGCCGCACGCCCCACTCCACGCCGCACCATGCCCTGCGCCACCGCTGCCCAGCGCCGCGATGCGCCACGCCGCGCACGCGCCGCTACCGCGCGCCGCCGCCGGCAAGCCACGCGCACCCGCCACCCCACCGCGCCAACTTTCCCCGCCCCGCACCACGCCGCGTCGCGCTGCGCCCCGCCGCGCACGCACAGCACGCGTGCCCACGCCGCCACCAACGTCGCTCGCCGCAGCACGCCGGCCGCCGCTCCTCACCGGCCGGCGGCGGGATCCGGCCGGCAACCGGCCTCTAGCCTCCTCCCCTCTCTCCCTTGCACGGTGAGGAGAGAAGCAGAGGAGCCCAGGGGAGAAGAGGGCCGCCCGCTCTCTCCCTGACGTGCAGGCCCGCGCCGACGCCGTCCTCCGCCCTCGGCCGCTGCCAGGTGGGCCCCACAGGACGCCGTCTGCGGTCTGCTGCGCGCCCTTGCGCGTGAACACGGTCCACCGGGCCGCAGACTGCAGAGCGCGCGGTCCACAGCGCCCACGAACGCTGTGCACAGCACAGTGCACCGGCCGGCCGACACCACGCTGACGCCAGTCTCTTCGGAAATTGCTAGGTACACCCCGAGTACGCACCCCAATTTCCATTTCAAGCACTTCCTTCACTCCAAAAATTTCCTAAATTTCTTCAAAAATATTAGGAATATTTCTAAACCTATTAGAGCTATCTAAACCATTTTAGGATATTTCTTGACCCCAAACACCAAAAGGGTAGCTCTCATCCAATAGAAAGTCCCATTAAGTGTACCCCAAATATTGACTTTTCTATTCCGAAGCTCCATAAAATTCCCATGAATTTCCATAAATACTAGGGATTATTTTAAGCATTTCCATGTGCTTTATGCCCTAGGATTTATACCCTAGCTCTAAATCCCAGTCGCACTCTCTTAGTGCCCCGCCGAAACCCCGTCCGAAGCCCCGCGAACGCCGTTTCGCCGACCGATCAAAACCCTGGGTTTTGGTAAAACCCTAGCCGTTGTGCTACCCAATTCCATTTCATTCCATTAATTATTTAGAAACTTATTTCTAAATAATTAATATAATTATCCATTAATTATTCCGGGGTTATTGCTTAGCTGTCCAATAATCTCCAACCCCACTATTCCAAGCCCCTCTTAGAAGCCACTGTCATCTGGGGATTATCTCTTAGAAATCCATATAACTCCCCGACCATTCGATCATTTCCGTGGAAATTACTTATCAATTTCCCGGAAGTTATGTTCCTTTGAATCCATTAATTATTTACCGTAATTAATGGATTATCTCCCAATAATCATAATATCCCCTTTTTATCCTTTATTTCCATTCTATAGGAATTGATTGATGTATTGTTATACTGAATGTTATTTTTCTATGTTTTGATGATCGTTAGGTCGATGGTGTGACCAGGCTCCGACCAAGAAGCCAAAGCTCCAGAAGGCCCAAAAGCCACGCCTGGTCAGCAACGAGCGTACGTATGCATTAGCGGACGTCCAAGCACCGTCCATGAAGGCAAGTCCTGGTAACCAACCCCTTGGTCATGCCAGTCCCAGTTTCTGCATAATAAAAATCAACCAAGTTAATAATACGGACTGCATATTTTATTAAACTCTAAGGAAAACCCTCCATATTTCACCTCTACCTTGATTTAGAGCCATTTCTAGCCAAATAACCTATTAATAACCCCGGTCACAATCTATCGATGATCAAGCGTTATTTAGAAGTAGATTTCTTAGGAATTCTTCACATTTATGACTTTTCATGGAAGAGCTTCCGGGAGATGAGAGTGAATGTTGGATTTAATATAAAATGAACCAACTAATAGAAACCCTGTAAGGATGGACTTGCGAGTAAGGGAGGCAGCCTCGGCTGAGGATCCTGTCCCAAAGGCTTACTCTGGTCGCATAAGGACCGGTTCACAGGAGAGTCTTTCTAATGCCAGTACCGTCGTACGAAGCCTTCGGGAATGACCTGTAATGTGAGGCCTTGATCCACACCCCGCTAGCAGATCCTATCCAATCCATCCCAAGGAGCCGCATGATTGGTACAGAGGCCGACCGAGGCAGAGACCGAGTAGCTAACGGTGTCTGGTCGTGTCCGGTTGCCAAGTAGGGAAATAGGTATACTGGAGACAGCCCCAAACAGAGGGCTGGGACTGGTCGGCACGGGTCACATGTGACTGGGCTGGTAGGGCCCGATGGCAGGATTGCCATCCTTAATGCATGCAGTTCCCCGGGAAGGTCCCTTAGTGGACAGATATGGGACCCCTGCGCAGACCCCAGTATTACCTGTGGCTGGACCTAGGGAATGCTGTCTAGAGACAGACACCGGCGGGTAAGGGTCTCGTAGGTCAGCACTGCCTTTCGCGGAGGTATGCGTTGACCGACCGTATGACATATGGTACAAGCTCTGCAGAGTTAATAACTTATCCGGATAGCCGTGGCTCACGGTCATGAGCCCATCTAGTGAAAGCCCCCGTTGATTAGAATTCACCTTTAGTAATAAAATATGAGAAGGTGAGATAGGCAAAGGCCCAGAAGAGAGCAAGGCATAAGCCGGCCCAGAAGGACCCTGACGGTCTCTGGGATGAAGTAAAATATGGGAACTGGCAGGGATGAGAATTCCCCTTCAGGGCCAAACAACTATTTAATCCTTCTCTCCCACCCCCTGTTTACAACCATAACTTTACATTTTTCCACCAAATATAACACTTACACCTCATTCCCTTGCATGCATTATAATTCTTCGCTCCAGGCTTGCTGAGTACCAATCATAGGTGTACTCAGTCTTGCTTTCAATTGTACAGGTACATGGACAAGTAGGGCACCTCGGTCCATTCCCTCCCTGGAATGGGTCATAATGCCACTCTCCGCTAAGGCGAAGGTAGTTACTCTTTATTTGCTGTGCCTTTGTTGCTTCAGATTCTAACCCTGTGTGAAACCTGTATCAGCGTACTGATCCAGGGACTGATACAGGCAATTAAAGGACGTCCGAAGGATGGTCCCCACAGTTTCAACTGGCTATAGCTCCTTCCACCCGGCGACACAGGCGTGCGCTGTCGAAAATTGGGGCCAGGAGCTTATCGCCGTTTGAAACAGGTATAGCCGTTTCATACGGCGATAAGTCCTGCGCAGCTGCCACGTTGCCCATCCACCATCCTATCGCCGTCCCAACCGGCGATAGCCAGTTCATCCGGCGACATAAGACCAAAACTGCAATTTTTTTTGGCCCAGTATTTATTTTTAAAAATCAAAAAATAAAAAATAAAAAAATTCCTAATGTTGTGTCTGGAGCAGTAGTAGCGCCGCCTTGGCAACGTTGCCGCAGACACACACACACACAGCCCTAATGGGTGATGTGGCCCAGTAAAGGGGTAGCCGCCTGGAGCATGCGCAAGATGCGGCCCAGGGAATGCCTTCGTCCATAGGCGATGAGTATACTGCACGTCTGCACGCAGGCAGAAAGGTGAAAACGAAACACCCTACCTTGCTTTTAGAGGAACAATAAAAACTGTGCTTCAAATGACAAAACGATAAACAAGACATAACAAATATATATGCTAGGAAAAGGCGACTTCTGATAAGGCATCAATTCAATCGTCTTGCTTTCGGGCGAAAAGGGTAACATGCTAGGCTCTCCTCATACAACATAGGAACCAGGGGCATAAGCCTACGGCTCATTCTATTTAACGCCTCCTCAGATTGGTCATTGGAGCGTGACAAATTCTCCCCTAGTGAAGAACTTGAAGTCTGAGCAAAGGAGTCATAGCGATCCACAGATGGTTCCTTTTTGTTACGTGTGAAAAGTGGCTTTGATCTAGTGCAAAAGAGTTTTCAATTACTTGTTTCAATGGATTGTATAGACCTAGCTTCCTACCAGCACTTAGTAGCACCCTCCCGTCTGTTGGGTCAATTGCCAAAGGCACCACAATATTGTTTCTAAGGGAGCAGTCAGGCCAAGATTTTAAACAGATTGTATGTGCTCTATCCCACTGGCCAAGCTCCCACTTCCAAATATCCAACTCATCAGCAACTGGGTCTGCAAGAACAGCACACAAGAGCCCTTCAAGCTCTGCCACAAATGCGTCGCAGGGACTGCTGTTGTTCCATGTCGCAATGAATAAAGGGCAAGGGATGACATCAAAAACGCTAGTGGCAATGTTGAAAGAGACGATGGATCGAGTATGACTCTGACCTTGGTTCACTCGTCCAGTACAACATCCCTTCCAGATATGCAGGAGGCATGTCATTCACTGGAAGAGGTGGCGGTGGGAGATGTTGGACCTGCCGATAGTTACAGCCCCACAGTGAGCACTTTAAATGATATTGACGAGAATTGTAGTCTTTCAAATGAAAGCTAAGTTCCACAATAACATGCTCCTGAATCAATGGGTTGAATCCCAAGCCAACATTCTTACTGCCAACTGCAAAAGGGTTGTTCTCAGGTTGAGAGCAACCAGCCGGAAATTTCAACTGTTGGTTCAAAACCGGCTCTCGGTTAAAGTGGATACTTCGGAAACCTATACATGGGTTGAACAGATAATCCTTTTTCTCAATGCTTACCAGATTCAACCCATGGCAAGGCTTGGAGCAAACAACCTTTGTGTCAAACAATGTATCTTGATCAGTTGGCAACAGAAGCCTGGTTATCCACTGCCCTTGCCAACAAGCATGATCTTGAGCCTTCTGTCCATGTTCTTATGCAAACGAAATGCATGAGAAAAGCTCTCACTCCTAATCAATCTGAGCCATTGCTTACAGACAAGTTTGAATTGATGCGCTGATTCCGCTGGAAGCCGCAGTAGGATCTCTCTAGTTGCCTTAGCCAAGGGAAAAGAGAGGGCTATCTCTTCCTTTGTTTTATGCACTGACACAAGGCTCTCTCTCCATAAACTGAAGCGTATATCAGAGGGCTCAATTTGATGAGATGTCCGGATTTCCATGGTTGAGTGAATGGTTCCCAGGGTCTTGGACATAGGGTCATAGGTAAAAACCTTGTGTTTGGATGTTGCGATGATTATTCTCTTACTTGATTCGCTATAGCCAAATGAACCAATAACTTTCACAACCTTTGGCTCAAGAAATTCTCTTGGCATATGCCCTGACAAATCAACTCGATGATTCAGTGACCAATCACCAGAGCTATAGTCCTTCAGCTTCCAAATCTCCAGCATGCCACCGGTAGGCAACCCACTACGAAGATCCCGGACCATACACAAGTGACCATCAAGCTCTACTAAGTGAACTTGTGATACCACAAAAGGTGGGGATCGGACCCAGCTGAAGGTCTCACTTGTGAGAGAAAAGGATAGGATACCAGCTCTTGGCATTTTGATAAAAACTAAAGGGTTTATCAACCAATGCAGAAAACCATGTATAAACAGCGGTGGCATTTTGTTTTGCACTGCATTCAAAATAGCAGAACTAGCAAATTTGCAAAACCTGAAGGGTACTCCACCAGCAACCGGCCTCCAATTATCCCCACTGTCACTGTTGATCGTATAAATCTCACAAAAGAAAGGCTCGATCTCATGAAATCTTCCTTGGAAAAGCCTCACCACCTTGTACTCCTTGGTCTGTGAATCAAACCCAAGCCCAGCAGTGGCGAATGGCACATCTTGGCACGGTGGAAGCCGTGTGACTGCCCGAGTGGCTGCATTGCAGACGTAGTATGCCGGCGCGACAGCATCATACAAAAGGGTGAGGCCGCGTCATGACGCAGGTACCACATCCACAAAGTTGCCACGAGCATAGTCGAGGGTGAACAACAGGTCATCTGCACGGCCCATTAGTGAGCAGGAGCAAACTGCAGTGGAATCGAAGTTGGTTGTAGGAGAGACAAATAGCAGCTTCGGGGGTGTTGGTGACGCCTCGGTTGCTTCCATGTGAAGGCTGCAGAATTCCTCGGATGAGAGCAGTGCAGCCCAGGACCGGCAGACGGCCCGGAAGCGGAGGATGGATTTGATTGGCAGCCGCAGGAGCACCTCTGTCATGATCTCATCTCGCAGCGCCGCGACTACACTAGATGGCGAGATTTTTGGCATTTTGACCACGAAACCGACGGGCTTCGTTAAAATGACCTTTCAACATTGGGCTTCGCTAAAATGATCACGAATCCGTTGTCCTGTCCGCTAAAATGACCACAACAGCTATTTAAGAGTTTTTGCTGTTATTTAGAGGCAGGAGGGGGCTCGTCGCGGGCGGCCGTCGTCGCGGGCGGGACGGCGCCGGGAGGGCCGGCCATCCTCGCGGGCGGGGCGGCGGCGGGAGGGGCGCCCGTCATCGCCGGCGTTGTTGTCGTTGGGGGAGGCTCGGCCGCCGCGGTGGGAGCTGGCGGCGCCGGCGCCAGAGATGGTGCCATCCCTCGATCCAGAGCGACGGCGTCGGGAGAAACCGAGCGGATCTCGCGTCGCGTCGGGAGGGAAAGAGGCCGAGCGGCCCGATCTGGAATGAAATAAGTTTGGGGAGGGTAATTTGGTCAGTTCAAGGGGTAAAAAGTTAAAAAAACATTTACAAAAATTGTAAAACTCTGCTATGGTCATTCTACCGTATGAAACAATGGATTCGTGGTCATTTTAGCGAAGCCTAATATTGAAAGGTCATTTTAACGAAGCCGGTCGGTTTCGTGGTCAAAATGCCAAAAATCTCCTAGATGGCATGACCTTCCTCCTTTTGTTGCAGACTAGGGACACCTCCGCCGTCATCTCGCCAGGCCACAATACTCCACCTGATCCTGATGATTCCACAGTTCTCCGCTTGTCGCACAGCATGGTGTCACCCCGCCCAGTGCCTGCGTCGATTAGGCTAATTCGGCGAGATGATCTGCAAATAGTTTAGAAATAATGAAAAATTGGATCTTTGTCTCGTGAACGACGATGTATATTAACCAGGCTGTGATTACCTAATACTAGTAGAAACGGGAAAAGGGTATGGAATTGTAAGACCCAATGGGTCACAGATTAAAAATGAGAGAGGGTACAGAGTTGATTGCTCACAGAAGGTAGAGTTGCTTACCAACAGAAAACGAGATCGATCCGGATCTCACTCTAGCCCCCGAATCCAGTGCGCGGAGGGGGGGCAACGCCTCCCTGAGAGAACTGTCCTTCGGGGGAACGAGACCAAGCCTGTTGTTTCGCTCGGCGACGATGAGGTCGCTGATGAGGAGGCGCGACAATTGTGGCTGGCGGAGGTTGCTTGGATGGGAGTGATAGCTTGGGGAAAACCTCCGTTCTCTATTTTCCGTCCGCGTCAGGTCAGCGCTGCTCTCCCGGGCTGTATATTGACGGAGCATAGAGAATCCGACTCTGACTGAAGCCCAAATTCGGGGCAGAAACGGACTCCGAATTCCGAAGCCCAAAAGCCCAATCGCGTCGCTTCCAATTTTTAGTTGAGTCGAACGGTCTTTTTTCTAGCGGCGAGGAGCCAGAAGCTAGAATTTGGCCATATTGAAACTACCGTGCGCCGGTGCGCAGAAGAAGCATATGATCTTGAACTCGAGAAAAATATGTGTTTTCAACATTTTCAACGCCACACACGCACCTATTTTTTTATATAAAAGGAACACACGCAACGGCTGTTTAATCTGGTTTCTTCAATTATTCCATGCCCCTTTCGGCTGGGTCATCACATTTTTCCTCCGAAGGAAAAAAAAGTAATGCTGGGTCACAATTTGCAGCGTACCATTGCCGTCCTGTTGGGTTCTAGCCTAGCGAGTTCCGGGTGGTCATCACACACTTTCTCCATCATCAGGTGTAAAGCGTGCAACAAAACTATGGCCGCTCCTTTCGACACGTCGCGCACGTCGTTGCACACCGGAAAGGAAAAAAAAAAGAAGGTAAACTAATCGATCGCCATTGTATACGTATATCCAGAAGTGCCGAGAAAGCGTTTCTTTTTCTAATCCACACGTCTGTTTGGGCAAATCCTGCTCCGATCCTACGCGAATTGGATATGGTTTCGTTCGTGCGGCCCGGTCACGCTCTCGGATTGTTTAATTCTCGCTGAACGAACGGATACGGAACTAGCTGCAGAACATATCAGCGCTCGCCGCAGCACGTCGGCGTCCCACCTGCTCTCGCCTTTCTTAATCTCCCTTCTCGCTTTGCACCGAATTTTTAGAAAAAGCGGTAACCTTTCGATCAGTTCAAGAGCCAGCCAAGCCAGGGGAACAAAGAACAAAAGCAAGTGAAGGATCGAGAGCCATGAGCCATCCCAACTCGTTACCAGGCCACTGGCCTACAACCTTTCTGCTCCCTTTGCAAAGTGATGCACTGAATACGGAATTGATGTGTCCATTCTCAACGAATATGTTAACTAGTAGTATGTTAACAATAGAGCATTACTACAATCTGCCCCCTCGCCACCACTGACGGCAGATTCTGCGCCATACCATCGAAGCCTTCAGAAGCCGGAAAACTGGCTTTGGTGGTGGTACGGATGGATGGCTTGATCGGCCGTCCCTGTAGGGCTGACATTCTCAGCCGCCGCAACGAAGCTCCTGATCAAGTGTCATTGCCAAGAGTCAACACAGACAGGAGTAAGATGTGACTTGAGGAGATGTATTGCTTGAATTCATGGGTAGGAGAAGCCGATCTTACTCGCGAGGACGGGAGGCCCAGACGGAGCTGAGGGCGCGCAGGCGGCGGTGATACTCGCCGATGGAGAGGAAGCACCGTGCCGTCTGCCGAGTGGTCAGGAGCCGCCGCATGTGGTGCAAGGTCTGCTGCCTCAGGTTGTCCGCCTGCGCTCGCGACGTGACATGAACAAACACAAGTGTTAGCGAGTCATTCGTGCATGGGTAATCGGCATTTTTCAGAGGGAATGTGACGGGAGCACACTCTGAACGTCACATTCAGGAACCCAATAATTGGCAATTTGGCAGCTGCGACAGCCGGCATGTGGTGACAAGAAAGAGTTGGAATGCTAGCTTTTGCGTAGTCTCTTAATTTCTACTGTCGGCATTATCATAGTACCCTTTCTAATTATGGACATTATCATGATCTTCGAGCCTCTTCTGCTTCTCTCTTGTCTGGCTTATTCTATCATCATCTTTCTCCACTTGAGATATGCTTGTCCGTTGAAGCGTTGAACTACCACTAGAATACAAGGGAGATCAAAGGAGAGATGGATAGAGAGGAGCAGGGCAGATACACTATTTTTTATAAGAAGAAACCAATAAGATGGTCACCATATTCCTACTTTGGCTTTGTATAGAAAGTGATAGGTGGTCATGTATACGGACTATGGGTATACATTTGTTTCATCTGGTTGAGAAGAACCTTGCTTCTGCTGGACCCTATTATATACCAATTCCTCAAGAAAGCATCAAATACCTGGTAGCACGAACATATAAAGGGATAGGCGCACATATACAGATTAATGATGAATGCTGGAAAGTGCTAATGATGTTTATCCGCATATTTGGCTTGTTAAGCATACAAAGTTAGCCACGCCACGCTACACCTTAGGCAATTATATATAGCTTTCTGCTGTCCAGCAATAAAGGCAACATTTTACAGTGAGAACCCAGATCGATGTTAACATTTAAATATTAGTCGCGGTCATGATTAAATTTTTATCTTCAAATAATGGTATGCTTAGCTCTGTTTCTTCTGCGCAACATTGGATTTCTATTCATATTTGTATCGAACGGTTAATCATGCTATGGATTTAAGGTTGCACGACCATGAAGGAGTAAATACTGTTACCTGACGGTAAAAGCTCTCGAGGGTGTCGAGCCTGTCAAGTGATAGGGCCATGAGAGTAGTGTAGTTGGCAACATTTGTGCCATCACTAAGAGGACTAGCGCCCACCGCCTCCGCCAGCGACTGGTGCAGCTGCTGGAGCCCCTGCAAAAGTGCCTCCTCAGTCTGCTCCGATGACCGTTGCAGGTTGCATATCCCTAGTAGCTGCTGCTCCGTAAGTGGATCAAGCTGAGGTATCAGCATCTGATCACAAAACACGAGAAGAAGGCTCAGCAATTAGAATTGCCCTGATAAACTGTGTTGGTGGTTTTGGGTAAAAATTGACACTTTTCCCTCAAATAAAACAGTGCATTTTGCGTTTAACACCTTGAGGATTTCAGAAGGACGGAACCCGCCCATCCAGAGGAAGCATCGCTCAGCCGTCGTTGCCCACAAGCCAGTCATCAGGTGGAACACATCTGATCTTGCAAGCATAGCCCTCAGGTGGAACAGCTCATCGTAGTGCCGCATGCACTCCTCAACTATGGCCCCAAGATTTGCATCGATATTTTGAGCCTGCAGAATTCCCTGGAGCTCTGCCATGTGCTTGCTGTCATCTTCTAACCATCGGGCATACTCCATGTCAAACATCACAGCGCCTGCAATAAGAGATTTAAAGACCTTGAGTATGAACTGTTACGTGATGAGAGGCTTTGTTCTGGCCGGTTGGAGATGATGGTTACCAGAACTCATATCTCCAGATGCACTGCCTCCTCCTGGGAACAGGCCCTGAAATCATTACAGGTCATGGTAACACTACGCAAATGAAGATAAAATGTTGATGCCTAGCCTGAGGCTTCTAGATAATTTGAACCTGTGAGCGTGCCCCATGTAGTTCTTGCTCGATTTGCTGAAGCCTAATCCGACTAGTCTCTAATTGCTGCACATAGGCCTGCAGAAGTCGTACATTTTTGTATATTATTGTTAGGCATGGTTCCAGTTAATATAAAGTTTTTTTATGTATCCTTCCCACCTTTTTTCTCAGCCTGCTCTTTCTTGCAGCTTCTCGGTTCTGAGCCAATCGCCTTTCAGTCTAAAATTTAGAAAAGTTTAAGTAAAGTTTGACAAACCTGCAGGTCCATGCAAGCAATAAACTGTTATAAAATGCAATCATACCTTGGCGTCTAACAGCCTGCCATCTTTTCTTGTGGATCCATGCTTCCTCTGCACCGGCACACCAAAAAGGGACTTAGAACAGTGAGCAATGCTAGTTATACAGTAAGATACCTAGTCAGCATCAAGAAAGTATGTTGGAGTCATATCTCCTGTTGGGTGTTACTACTATCGATTTTAGATAGCAGCTCTTTACCTGTTTTTCCCTGCATTCTACAGTATTTCCATCAGCTCAACGACAAGCCATCAGACGGAGCATCTATAGCTATGTTTGTTGTTCTCCCAAGATACAATTCAAGGAGGTCACAGTGTTACTTCTATGATTCTATCCATCCCAGGTCCCACAGAGGCAGAAGAGGCAGTAGCATGCCCCAATTATCATATGGTTTCTTTGTTTTCTTATTTTTTTCTCTGGAGAAAAAACTTTACAAGATGCTATTTGTTATTGCCTAGTTTTTTAGGACACAATGCTATCACATATTATTTTTAGAGGAAATGGCGACCTAGGGTGCGTTTGGATCCTAAGCAAGATTAACTCTAGCCTAACCAAGCTAGGATAGTTATTTGGAGCCAGAAAAAAATCTCACTTTTGGAGGCAATCTCACCTCGCCAGGCTAGGAAAAACTCGCTTCTGACGGAGAGCCAGGTTTGCTCGCCTCCTACGGCAAAGTCGGCCTCACGCAAAAAAAAATAATGACCGTGAAACGTGGTGTCGTGGCTGTTAACTACTTAATTTACTGGCAAAGCATATGGCAACGTTGGCAAACTTTTAATTAATACCAAACGATGACGCTAGCTCAGCAAATTAACCAAACGTGTTGCAGTAGCAAGGTGGCCTGACTGAAATCGGCAAGCTTTGCCCAGCTGAGCTATCGCTAAGCTTAGCAAAACTACCAAACGGTCCTTCTAGAAACATACTTCACCAGAAACAACAATAACTTCTCCCTGCAGTTCAAACCCTTCAAACCAGTTGAAGCTTCCAAAAAGTAAATTTTCTAATGTTTCCAGAACTTCACCACAAACAACAATAACAGTATTGTATGCCCTAGTTTTTCATTATAAAGCTTTCCTTAGTTTCTCCATAATCTTTAGTAATCCATGAACACGACAAAGCATAGTATCACTATGTCACTATTACCTTGTCTGGGCCTGCTGTATGCTGCTGAAAGATTGGAGCAGTGGTTGCAGCCGCTCCAAGTCCTTGCTCGTAGTTGTAGTCATCAACGGTCACCATCAAAACCTCCTGCTGCTGCCCAGAGTCGTCCCTCGTGCTCCCTGGGGACACCAACTCAGCCTGCGGCATAGTGTTCTGGCCTGAGCTCGAGTCAGTGGTGCTCCCTACTGAGTGCGTGTTACCCTGTGCAGCAATTAATCAAGAGGAGCCGACAGAAGAAGGCAGTGAGCAGTTAATTAACCAAGAACACCTTTGTCCGATATGGTCAGCAAGAACTGTAGGCCACTGTAAATGATGAAACAGAACCAGTGCTTACACTGTATGGCTGCTGTAGATGACTCATTGGCCATGAAGGGAAGATCTCCAGTGTGGGGGGCCTAGTTGCAAGGTATCCTGCTGCTGCATACATACAAATGGAATTAAAGGTCTTTTCAACCCATCTCCCCACTCCAAGAGGTTGCAAAACTGGACAGAGGTAGAAGAGAGGAGTGAGGTCTGGGGCACTGCGGCCTGTGGGATCACACAATTTATGCTGTCTCGCAATTGCATCTGGTCATGGCTCGTCTGTGCTTGGCAAGGCATCCTGCCTGTGCTTATCTACTGTGGTGCTGTGGAGGAGGCAAAGAAAGAAGCCCTTCTAGGAGGTGTTAAGGTTTGTATTAAAGGATAGGGGTGTAGAGAAAAGGTTACTCTTACACTCTGTGTCCGCATCACTTCCGATCATGCTAGGATCAATAGAAGTACAAGTGCCATGGATAAGGGCCTCCTCCAACTCACCAAAGTAAGCAGTAGCTGCAGGTTGCAACTCCCTGGACCAAGCAATAGTGCACAGAGTTCAGCACCAATGGCAACCATTTGCACTAGAAGGCAAAGCAGATAAAAACCAACTTGTCAAGAATGTAAAGGCAACGACTGAAAGTGAGGGCCAGAGGTGTACAGATAAGGATGAGGGCTAAAAGGAGGAGCAGGAAGGTTAGATCACTTGCTTATAGGATCAAGGCCTTAAGCATTAAGAAATTATTTGGTTTGTGGGAAGAGGTGTAATCCAATGAGAGGAAGTTCTGGATATATATAGGAGAGTTTGTTACAAAGATAGTTAAAAGGAGGATATGGGAAACAATACTTTATAGCAAGTGAAAGATTTAAAAAATGAAAACTAACTGGTGCAAAAAAGAGCTTTATCTGTGTTGCCTTTGCATTTACTAGCAGTAGCAATAGACAGAATGAGGAATAGAGTATAGGCTAGAGAGGAGAATCAGTGTACAAGAAGTTGGCAGGTCGCGCAGCAGGAGCATGGCTTTGGATTCCACAGGCAAGTGCTTGGCTGAATGGTGGAGCTCTACCATGATCACTTGCCATCCACCACGAACTCTCCTCACCTTGCTCCATGAGAGTGAGCAGAGCTCAGCTGCAAAGACAGATTAGTGAGCTACTGAGCTAGGTTCACACATGTCTTCATGTGTGATATATTCAAGAAAGGACCAGAGAAGGGGCATATATAAATACCATATGGTAGGTCGTTGCTTCCTTTCTTGTTAGTCTTCTCCGACAGTGGCGAGTGGAATCCCCCTTGTTGTTTCATATACTATACTGTGCCCCAAAGAAGGATCTTATGTCCTTTTGAACATGCCCTATGAACCTGTCCTGCCTTCAGTTTTCACAGGCAAAGAGAGAAATGAGGGCTGAGGAGGGATAGGATGGGATGTGGTAGGCCTTTGTCAGGATTTCTGTCTCCTACTTCTTGCAACCAACTTTCATCTCTCATTGGCTCCCCTCTGGGACTAGCAAGTACTCAGTAAAGGATCAGTGGGGAAATGGAGGTGGAGGGGGAAAAACAACACACAATACCCTTTTCTAGAAAATTAAAAAAAAATGGGGAGTTGTTCTAGACTTTCATCCACATTTCTATCTGGAAATGAAAATCCTTGCAAGAATAGTTTGGGAGCAAAGGGTTTGTTTGAATTCGAAAATTAAAATCCTTGCAAGAATAGTTTGGGAGCAAAGGGTTTGTTTGACTTCGGAAATTAAAATCCTTGCAAGAATATTTTGGCTGCAGGAAACAGGGTCGTTTGACATTATCAATGAGACCATGGCTTCGAGTTGATAGGTCAATATCACTGACTTGTCATGCACCAACACTATAGTATTTTCCCTTGAAGAGAAACTTAGACGTTTCTTCCAAAGTGCCTGGTTTCTCTCTGTTTAGGAATTCTATAGGTCAGGAGAATATATGTTGCAACCAAGTTGCCTGTTATTTAACTTATTAGTGCTTAACCCTTTGGATAAAGTAGGGCCGAGTATATTTGAAAGAAGTATGGTGGGTGAATTGAAGGTGCATTTATACTCACTGGAAAGCTCCTGAGGTCTGCGCAGATTTGCTGAATCCTGTGGCTAGCTCAAAGCTTTTCCCATTCTGACTTATGCGGTGCACTAGGGAAAAGGGAGTTGTTTATGCTCTCTGATGCCAAACACTAGGAAAGCTCATGTGGCTTCCGTGGAGAAAAAAAAAAGAAATGTATCAGAAATCCAGAGAGACAATTTTGTTGTGTAGAATATTTTTGTATGAAATATAGATGAAAATGAAACATGCATGAAACGTACTGGATATTTCAACAACTGAATTTGAATGAAGACCTCACCCCAAACCAGTTGGGTGCCATGTACAGAAAATAAACATGACATCTGCTGGGATGTGTCCCCGTAATTGTGAACCTGATGTTAAGATATGACAATTTAAATGTTGGATTAAATGTAACACTTCCATTTCATTGGTATTGTTGTGTTGTAGAGTACTGTGCGCATAAGAGAAATAATAGCAGATAAGTTGGTGATCTCTACTAAACCCAGTTACCAAAAAAAAAAAAAGGTAGCAACATTTTTTCAGGCAAAGCAAGGGTGAATAAAGTACATCAGATAACTACAGGTCATGTTAGTTTGTTTATGCCATCGTTTATGCCATCCAGCAGTTTGCTGCTTTATGATCAGAAATTTGTATACTAGAGAAATCCAGTCAAGCTCATTTGTCTCTTTGATTTGTGACTTTGTGTTATGATCATGAGTTTTCTGACTCATACAGGATTTACCTATTGGCAAAAGTTGTTGGCCGTATAAATGGAAAAATTAAAATAAGGCACTACCGCTCTAACAACATAAATTTTCCTTCTCAAAGTAAGAGACAACATCAAAGAATAGTAGACAGAACTTAACAGTGTGCAGTGCAGTATTCTGAACAGGAAGGAGTGAACTGTTAGGGAATTCTGGATACCAAAACTATCGCTTATGGTTAAAACATGATACATCCTAGTCAACAAGAAAGTCAACCTTAGACTAAAATAAAAACTAATGACAAAAATACCAATCAGACATGTATATGCCATTATGAAACCAAACAATAGAAAATGAAATAAAAAAGAGAGCCGCCTTGCCTGTGCTAAATAGCTCGAAGAATCAGTTTTATTGACAACACATGGTTTGCCAAACTACAACGGACAAGACATTCTGAAGCCCCAAAACATGAAACTTAACACGTTAATGGTATAACGCAGATTCATATTTACAAGACAGCATTCACTGAGGCCGGTGGAGGATTGCTCAAATGGAAATAGCATGTAACCAGACTACAAATGAGTTTAAGCTTGTAAAATGAATCTTCTAAACCGAGAGATTCTAAAATGCAAGTTTCACTGTCACATGGCCAGATTACAATCATACCAAGACTGCAATCCAAAACAGATATGACCAAACTGCTCGCTTGCCACTGTCTCAGATACGCTACATTGTGAATTGAGGAGCCGATCCATGCCTTTTGTGGTTATTTATTTTCATTTTATGGAGGAAGGGGAAGGATCCATGCTGGCTGTGATACAGAAGTCCATGTCACAACTAAATTCCAAAATGTTTTAGATGTGGAGATGAAACAACAATAGCTCTTCCCTTCGTGTTACAGAAAATCACATAATGGTCGAGCATCAGTATGGTGGTAGATTGGTAGGAAGAAGCAGAGGAGTCCACGTGAAGCAAGGGTTAGGAGATAGAATCATAGCCAGGTTTAGATCGAGTCAGTTTAGGATTACTAGCAAAAGGGCACGTGCCACAGGCACGTATTTTTTTAAAAATTACAAAGTTAACATGGACTCTTTAAATTAATCTAAGGCACGTGATTTCAAAATTACTAAATTAATTATGTAGTCAACATGGACTCTTTAGATTAATCTAGAGCATTCGATCATCATAAAATCCGACAATGTAGAAGTGATGTAGTCAACATGGACTCTTGAGCGTTCGATCATCATCATAAGATCCGACGGTGTTGGAGGGGTAAGAGTAACCCGTAAGATTTGGTACGAAAATTTCGTCGTCCTTTATAGTATAGATTACTCTTACTTCAATGAAATTTTTTATTTCCTTCAATTAAATTATTTCATTCATTAGATGTTGGAGTTATTAGATTTCAATTGATTGTAAGCTGGCTAGCTCTATATGCAAATTGTACCTTTAAGCGAAAAAGCAAGCAAGCGATACAATCTATTATCTCATCTACCTTCTCTGTTTCTCATCCCGTTGCTCTTGTTCTCCTCCCTGCTTAAGTCGACACCATCTTGGCGTCAGTTACTCAGTTATCTTGCCACGGGTAGAATAGAAAGCTGGCCAAGGAACGGCCGCCGATCTCCCATATACAATCCTACAGCGGAATTAAAAATGGGCACATCCAAAATGCTCAGCTGCAAGATGAAGCTCAATATCAAGCATGCGATTTTTGGTTGAACCGAGAGGTTCCTGGGAGAATTTCGATGCTTCACAAACATTTTGAATTTTTGGCCCACTCGTGGGCAACCTAATTCATCTACTACCCTCAACAGGCCAACTCGACCTGCGAGGGACAAGCCGTCCCCGGGCACGGCCTTCTCACACAGGCCGAGAAAATCCTCAAACCCCGGCCTCGCCAGACACTAGGAGACGTAACCCGTGAGACTCCTACACCTGGGCCGTCTCTTGACCAGTGCTTTGACACACGGGACCAGTGAGGAATTTTTTTTATTTTCCATAAATTGTGCATCACCCAGAAATTGAACCCAACACCACGCCTAAAATGTCAGAAATAAACAGCGGAAACGCGGAAGGCGAAGTATGCGCAAAATCAGTGCATGTCCATTTTAATCTCGGTTGAGGTATCATCAGCGTGAGTGACAAAAGCGGGCGCACGCACCAAAAAAAAAAATCGCCTGAAATAAATTGCTGCAGAAGTGGAATTCGTACCTTCCCGTGAAGGGATGCGATCGGAGCACAAGAGGGAAGGAATGATGAAGGATGTATAACCGGGCGTGACGAGAAGAAGCGGACGAGGCCATAGAGGCAAGTTCTGTTTGGGCGGTGGTGGCGCTGCACGCACCGGCGGCGTGGTCTCTGCGGAACGGGAGACGCGGCGGAGCGGCGTGAGAGACGGCGGTGAGGAGACGAAGGAGATGACTAGTTTGGGCTGGGCCGTCTCGTTGTGTAGTGGTGCCTGCCTAGCAAGCAAGGCCCACCCAGCAGGCAGGCATGTGTTGGCCCGGTCGTGCAAGGCCCATGAGCTCCGGTCACACAACTTTCCTTTTTGTTCCTTCCCTTTTCCTTTTTCCCTTTTCCTTTTTCTTTTGGCAAGAAAAGAAAACAAAAACAAAATGGAATACTCGTGTCGTCGCTGGGCTTGGCCACTCCGCCAGCACTCCACCAGCTCACCGAGTCGTTGGCTCCGCCCGTTGCGCGTTGCCTACTCGCCGAAACCCCCGGCGCGGCGCCGAAACCCCCGGCGTTCAGCTAAATCCCCTCCCCTGCCGCACTGATCTCCGCAGCCAGAGCCGCGCGCCTTCTCCGGCCGCCCTCAACAGCTTCTCCCTTCTCCTCTCCGACGATTCGTGCTCGTCCAACTCTGGTGGGTGGTGTCGTGGTGATAGACGGCCGGCGACGAGGTGGGTCCTCCTCCTGCTCCTGCTCCTCATTCTTTTCTCGGGTTGAGGCATGGTGGTGGCCGGGTTAGGGTTTCCGGTTCGGGGTTCGTCGGGGGAGGGCTCCATGGCCGGCGGGCTTAGGGGAGCGTCTGGCGGCGGCAGTGGTGGGTCAGAGGGTGGCGGGGTGAGGCGCCGCGGGCGGAGGACGACAACCGGCGGGAAGGGCCGACGGCGGGGGCGAGCGGCTTCCTCAGTTAGCGAATGGCGGCGGGGTGGAGAGACTGCCGGCGGTGGCAGGCCGGCAGGGGCAATCCGGTTCATTGAGATTTTGGAGGGGGTTGTTCTTCAAACCTCTGTACTCCTTGGACCATCCAGTTGTGTAGGGTAAGTTCAGGTGGCCATTGTAATGCATATCAGCCTCAGATTGAGAACATAAAGGTGCTTATTTTTTTATTTCTAGATCCGTTTCATGCATATAGTGTACCTCGATTCCATTTTGTTCCTCTTGAACTATATCTTGTTTTAAAATCTGAAGTCTGAACTATAATCCAACCAAACACTTGCAAAATTAGATTGCTATCGAGTTAGGAAAGTCACTTGGCTTGGAATCATATGGTGGCCTAATTGTTTTTCATGAATTTTGGGACCAATGTTGAGATGTCGAGTAGCCAATAGTTTCTGTGTTCTCTTGTAAATTTGATGTCATTTTATAGCCAGCAACAAAATGCAGCTAGTATTCAATTATCTTGGCTGCATTTAGGAACAAAAATGGAATGCATTTATTTATATATTTTGCTAATTTCAGGTAAAACTCTTCTGAAATTAATTGTTGAGGCATCAGAGATTGCATTCGTCAGTGCAAGCAAAATTCTAGTTCAGAACAAAGGATGGCAGCACAGCTAGTCTTTTCCAATGCTTCCAGCTGCTGGTGCCCATTTGGCATTTCACCGAAAAATGTCAGGAAGACACTCCTTGGTGAAAGTGCAAGAAATTTTCAGAGAAAGAAGTTGTTTTCTGGTGGTTCCTATCGCTCTTCTCGATTTGAGTGCTCCTCGAACTCCCGTCGAGCTGGGCCACGGCGTACCAAGGACACCTTATATGACCTTCACCCTGAGATATCCTTGCTTTACGGAGAGGATAATGGTGCTGCTTCTGCATCCAGCAAGGAGCAGGTAATTGACTCTGTGCCTGAAAGATTGGTAGATGCTCCTGCCTCTTACCGGTACAATGAGCCCAGAATCAAAGTCATTGGCGTTGG
Organism: Urochloa ruziziensis; assembly: GCA_015476505.1. Classification (NCBI taxonomy): domain Eukaryota; kingdom Viridiplantae; phylum Streptophyta; class Magnoliopsida; order Poales; family Poaceae; genus Urochloa; species Urochloa ruziziensis. The sequence continues at coordinate 20,849,602 of CM027121.1, forward strand.
AGGTGGTGGCTCCAATGCTGTGAACAGGATGATTGAAAGCTCCATGAAGGGTGTAGAATTCTGGATTGTGAACACTGATTTTCAGGCTATGCGGATTTCACCCATTGACCCGGGAAATAGGTTACAGATTGGCCAGGAATTGACACGTGGTCTTGGTGCTGGTGGGAACCCAGAAATTGGCATGAATGCAGCCAAGGAAAGCCAGGAGTTGGTAGAACAGGCAGTTGCTGGTGCTGATATGGTTTTTGTGACTGTAAGTACATGTTACCCAAGCATAACACACTCTTTTCAGTTTCATCAACTAATAGTTTAATTTGATAGTACTACTGATATATATCCTTTCATTGAGAAGAATATGATAGCCTTGAATTTGATCCTCAAAATCATTTTGCAGGCTGGAATGGGAGGTGGGACAGGTACTGGTGGGGCACCTATTATTGCAGGGATTGCAAAGTCCATGGGCATATTAACTGTTGGAATCGTGACAACCCCATTTTCATTTGAGGGAAGAAGGCGAGCTCTTCAGGCACAAGAAGGAATTGCATCACTGAGAAGCAATGTAGATACACTGATTGTAATTCCAAATGACAAGTTACTGACTGCTGTATCCCCAAATACCCCTGTGACAGAAGCATTCAATTTGGCAGATGATATCCTTCGGCAAGGTGTCCGTGGGATCTCAGATATAATCACTGTAAGAGAATATGCTACATGCTATATTATATATTTTACTCTTTGTTAGAATAACTTCATTCATGTTCCATCCAAACACACCTGTGATTAAAAATAATATTTATGCTAGACAACTGTGCAATAACAAATTGCTGATATTAATATTATATAAATTATGCTTAAGATAGTGTTTTTACATCTTATTGACCATGTTCTAAGTTCAAACATTTGTCCATCTTCGCTAATTCCTTTGTGCTCTCCTGATGTGGCATATGCTTGCAAGTCAACATGCCTGCACTCTAGCAGGTTTTCAAACAGAAGCCTTATCATCTATTTCGTTTTTATATTGTCCATATGCATTACTAGCAAGTAGCAACAGAGTAAATGTAGATTGACATTGTTACACATTTGGTTTCTTCCTGAGTGATCCATTTTACAGAATATTTTGCTCCTTAACATGCCATTTTTGAATAATCTTTAGTATGGAAATTGAAACATTTCTGACATAAGCTTTCTCAAAATAATCGTCTGTATGACAATTACATGTGATCTACATGGCTAAACATGTTACTTGCTGCTGCCTTCTTTGGATTGCAGGTGCCGGGTTTGGTGAATGTGGACTTTGCTGATGTTCGGTCAATAATGTCAGATGCAGGTTCATCATTGATGGGCATTGGAACAGCAACAGGTTAAATTTCAGAATTCAGTGTACCATATGTTCTTCAGAATCAAATAAAATTGTGTAGTTCGTTGGAATTGGTCCTTGAAATGTTGAGTTTGCATTTTTTAAGCATCTGGAACCTGCCCCCACTAACACATTGATACCTAACCAACTGCTGACAATCCTGTTGACCTGTCTGCAGGTAAGACACGAGCCAGAGATGCTGCACTTAACGCCATACAGTCTCCTCTACTTGACATTGGTATTGAAAGAGCTACTGGAATTGTATGGAATATCACTGGAGGGAATGATCTAACCTTGACAGAGGTAACATATATTCTGTCAGATACCTTCTGTAATAGTTAGGATACATTTGGGCTGAATGGCCATCGTTTTCTACAGGTGAATGCAGCAGCTGAAGTAATCTATGATCTTGTCGACCCTGGTGCAAATTTGATTTTTGGCTCTGTTATAGATCCCTCATACACTGGTCAAGTAAGTCACAGAGTCACAATGTTTTCCACTTTTTGGAGAAAATAATTTTATGCATCAAAACTTTCATTTGGAGGCCAATGACCTGTGTCAATAACATGATACGCTGTTCAGGTGAGCATAACTCTGATTGCAACTGGATTCAAGCGCCAGGAGGAGAGTGAGAATCGATCTTCGCAGGCACGTATTGCATCGTTTGCCTGCTTTCCACCTATTTCGTTTCTTAATGCTTATGAGAATCGTTCATGCTCAGGCTGGAGGAGACAGCAGCCGTGGTCGCTCGGGCTGGTTTTCTCCCACTTCCCAGGAGGAAGGTCCTGCGTTGCAGATCCCAGAGTTCCTGCAGAGGAAAGGGCGCTCAGGGTTTCCGCGAGTCTGAACGCAGAAAGATATAGTAGTTTGGTTCATTACTTTTGCTTCTCTTTTTGGTAGTTTGGTGTGTTGCAACTTCCGTTTCTAGGTCTCTTTTTTTTGGCAAGATATTATTGATTGCTGGCAGTAGTGTTAGAGAGCAGATGTTTGAACCCTGAATCTGTGTGCAAACTAAGCCGCCTGAGTAGAGTAGACTGGCTGGGATTCTATTCTTCTCGATCTGTAGTGGATCAGGATCTGATATCTCAATTTGAAGTCCATAGGAGCTATGAATAAGTTAGCACCACATAGTAAATTGAAATGTTCCGTGTGAAGGATTTATCTTCGATTTCCTATGCCTCTCGTGTCTCCCTCTCTTGCGATGTGGCAACCTCTAATCGTTGATCACATGACGCGTATAGCCACCTTTTTTAATACTCGATTACCGCTACGCGTGGCATGCGGCGGATTGAGGTTCATCAGTTTTTGATTTTGCAAAAGGATTTATGCTCACTTGGATAACGTGAAAAATGCGTGATTGGGTCATATTTGTACTCGCTTCCGAAATTATAATTTATTTCCACTTTTCTCGATTCCCGATAAAGCGTGTGTATAGATATATAACAAAATCTATTTAGAAAAGTCAAGATGAATTCTAATTTGGGACGGAAGAAGTACACCTGTAACTTTAACGACCTTCGTGACATCTCTGGCTATACAAATATGATCGAGACCAGAAATAACAAAAACATCCGGGCAATTTTGGTGCTAAATGAACAAGTAGATCGTTATCTAATACAATAAAAAAAGAAAGACAGTCAGTGCCTCAGTGGCAATTGCATGACAAGGACGACCCATGATTAGCACAACGGGCTTTGCAGACAGAATTTGCGACTTCCTCACGAACCATTTTGCAAAACAACCGGGAGCAGAGCACAGCCTGTTCGTGAACCACCAACCTGGAAAAGGGGAAGCGCCGAAAGAGGAAGAAGCCAGAGAAGCGCAACGGAACCGCAAGAAGCGCCACCATCCAAACGAATTTCCCCTCCAAAAACGAGCACGAAAGCCACGACGCACGCATTCCCCCCTCGCGCGCGCTACCTTGCAGCGCCAGCGCGCCTTCTCCCCCTCCTCGCCGTCTGGAGCCCGCGCGGGCGGCGGGCCGGACCGGATCCCGCTCCATGGCGGAGGGCTTCGGGCGGTGGGAGTCGGATCCGCTCTTCCCCGCCGCCGAATGCGTGCAGGACTCCGCCGACAGGTACGACCTCCCCGCTCGCCCTGCCTCCCTGCTTGATCTGCTGCTTGGCGCGGGATTCCCATGTTCGGTTGGTATCCGTAGCCTCGTGAGGTTAGTGTCCATTTCGGAGAATTCATTGCCTGGTGCTGGACGGGACCAGTCCTGGAGCCCCAGGACCTGTCGGTCTAGTTTCTTCGGCAGGTTCTTTCTTCTGTTCGTTTAAATTGTTTGCGGACTAGAATTTTAGGCAAATAAACTTGGCCCAGAATTGTATGCGAGTATGAATGGCCGTTACCTAAAGTTTCATGGTTGCTCCTCATGACAAGTTATGGGAATATGTGAGTTTGGTTGCATAAAAGGTGCCCCTGCAAGCATCCAAACTCTGTCATGATTGAGGTTGAGCCGTTCAGGGAGAAGTGGCATGAATCTATTCTATCTGTTGGTGAAACCTCGGGCAATTGTTAGCATGATTTTAGCTTGTGCATGTCTCATTTTAGCTTATGCTTTAGCTAAACCGGCTTTGTTATCAGCACCTGACGTTGGCTCATTGCTCATGTATCTGAAAAGGCTGTATAAGATAAGTAGCGATTTCTCAGTTTTGTTCTGACTAGATATGGAAGTTTCTGCTTTTCGCTTCCTTCGGTTAATATGATGCCTTCTGGGGAGTTTACAATTAATGTGCATATGCCTTTTTCTAGTGGCAATTACGAGGAAATGTGCAGATTAACTGTTTTTTCTTGGTGAAGTACAACCCATTGAAATTGAATGTAACCTTGAATGGTACTCGTACTTAGGCTTTGCATTGCTGTGGCTTTTCAAAAGCATTTTATTGCTAGATTTGGACGGTGTCATTAGTTAGAAGCATCTTGTTTTTAGGATATGTAACAGCGAACTGTTTCTGGAATTTTCTGCAACATGCTTGCTATATTCACAGCGCAGGGTGGCGTTACAACCACAAATTGGCTCTAAGCGGTCTAATTGTTCATTTGTATGAGCAGAGGCCATGAAGGTCTTTCTTATTACAGTCTACAAAGAACAAGTAATGCGCGGCTTGCTGATGTTACTGATAGCGCATCATTTTGGATTGGTGTACAGGATGGAGGGTGTCTACCGCCTGCTCTTGCATGAAAGAAAAGTTATGCAGGATGGTACTTCAGAGGCAAAGTTTCATGCTCCGATACAGTACGAGAGGGATGTGATTACTGCTCTTGGAACTACCAAATGGCAGGTTCAAACAGTCGAGCTTTCTATATAGAGTCTTCAACCACTCTCACCCCTGTATGATTTAACTATGTTCTAGAAACATCCATCTGTAGCTGTATTTCTTCTAAGGCCTTTACTCTCCTACTTGCAGTTGGAGCAATTTGAGAGGGAGGTGAATGCAGCTGCATTCTCTGACAATTCAAAGTCGAGAGAAAATGCAATCTTAAAATTTAGGCAATTCATTAGAGCTATAGCAGAGCAGATTTCTCAGGTGGAAGAAAGTTTGGATAATCTTAGCATAGGTTCTAACAGAACTCCAAAACATTTATACTCAAGTGAATATGATGGAGATGGGCTGGCATCCTTTCTTACTGGTACCAACAAGGATGACCATGTGTATCATTCCACTGGTACAGATGAAATCGTTGAGCTTAAGCTCGACAATGTACCTTTGGTCAATGGTTATCAGTCCACCCAAGAACATAGAGCATATGAACACAGGAATTCAGAAAACGATGTGGAAGGAGCCGGCAAACTTAGATGTCCATGTGGAGAAAATGCATGTGAAGGGGGTCATAACAGTAGCAGTATGTATAATTTGGACACCGATGATTCTGTAGGTAGCAGGTTTTTTGGCAAAAACAAACTGAATAGGCAGTACCATAGCTTTATAAGAAACTTATGGTTTACAAAGCGGGGCCGTGAAAGCTTTACAAAGAGAAAGAAGGATGGGGAAGATATGGATAGCTTGAGAAATGGAAACACACTACCTTCCTTCAATCTACCTCAATCTAGAAGGGTAGGTCACTCTTCCTTAATCATTTATTTCTTCTTCTTTTTTTTGCATACTGTAATCTAGGTATTGCAAGTTTGTTGGCACTTCAAATTATATTGATATACACTAATATTCACATGTAATGACTTATAATTCTTACAGGCTATGTATTTCTGGCCAGAGGTCATCAAGAGGAGATTAAGTAGATCTGCGTATTTTACAGATCGAAATCGTCCTCAAATTCGTTTGGTGACAGCAGTACTAATTGCACTTGCTGTTCTCTGTGAGTTTCTTTCGTCCATGAGTCATCCGCTCTTTTTAAGAATTTAACTCTTATGATTGTTTTTTCCCTAAAAAATTGGTAATATTGTTTTGGAACAAAAGGGTATTTAATAATTTAACAAAAAAATAAGCCAGTTGTTATAGTTGAACACCTGAAGAAAACGAAGAATAGAAAAACTGGATTACTGGAAATGAAAGGTCCAGTGTTGAGAATACAATAAGGATTCATTTTGCATTGTGATTCCTTTGACTAACATAGAACAGTAGAAGACTAGTGTGGACTGTCTTTGTGGTTCTTGAAATGTCATTTTATTTAATGTTCTTTTACTGTCGAATGGTTAGCAAACTCTTACTTTGTTATTGATGAGCTATTCTGTAGACTATCTGTTCGAGATGTAACTGGCATGAGGCCAGGGTAATTTTCATGAGATCTGCCCTCCTCCCCATTTATCTGAGGTGGTTATGTGCATGCTGCAGGCTTGCTGGTATCCCATGTGAGGTGACTGTGAACCCAGTTTTAGTTCCTGTTATGTAATGAATTACCACGGTCCAACCAATCATGCTGTGTTGTGTCATGGTCTCATGCATGGTTTCCGATGGAGAAGAATCCATTATTCTTTTGAAGCATATCAATGTTACACTCCAGCTTGTCGTGCCGTCCGGACACAGGTTTGGAAATGTCTTTGTGCAGTTGTAGCTGTGGTCAGTTGTGAGTCATCAGCACTTGGAAAATTTCACTAATCCACGTCTTTTAGTTAATGGTGCGGTGCCACATGATCTATTGTAGTTTTTGCCCATCGTTCTGGTATTACTAAAGATTGCCAGATCGAGTGAAGAATTTCTGTTTTATTTTGTTCTGAAAGGGAAGGGCGAAGTGAATCAAAATGATTCAATGTATTGTACCTGGTTTGTAACTGCCTCCACCTGAGATATTGTATTAAATTTGGTTTCTTATGGTCCTGGAACTCTCCTGTTGTTCCCGCATTGATTTGACTTCATCGATATCAGATTTTATTGAACTAGGACGGCCTTTCGGGGGGATTTTGCGTTTGCTTGCTGTGCTGTTAAGCCTTTCTGCGGTTGTCAACTCTCGCAATCATAAAGTGATATGTACTATGTATAAGGAGAACAACTACAAGTTTGTCAGTACCAAGGAGGCAATAACATCCAAGCGAAGCTTTTCTCCTTTGAACTGTAAACACTTGCATATTCCCACGTTTTCTCCTTTCTTGGAACAAGACCTGCGTCATCCACTTAAGCTGCCTGATTGAGGTAGGAGGAGTTTGAATCTTATAAGATAGAGCTGAGAAACAAGTGCTAAACAATTTCGAACTATCCAAAATGTTTGATTAGAAAGCCAACTTTTCTCTTTCACATAATACTGTTGAATCAACCAGCCGACTTTTCTACTTAGCCGAACAGACATATAATTGTGGATGTGGTTGAGGATCCTGTTGCCGTCTCTAGCTGTATTAGTATCTGAGCCTTGTTCACAATAGAACATGAACTTCGATTCAAGAAAGGAGCACAGGCTTTAAATATTTCATGTTCCAACAATGGTCTGTGAAAAAACACCCTTGTCAACTTGAAATCCAACAAGTCCAAGCTATAACTTAACAGTCTATATAATGTAGTCTCGAGTGCAATGCTTCTTGAACTTGAATTTCACACCTTTATATTATCATTAATTCTGAATTTTCATACTGGAGTTCAGATCAGAGTTTTTATGACTTCGATTCCTCTCTCCCAACGGACCCCAACCGTCTCACCCCTCACCGCTGGGCACTGAGACGTGGGTCCACCTTTTCAGCAAGGGCACCTTCTCCTGCTTGCTGCCCTTGATCCTTGATCCCGTCCCCTGATCCCCACCAAGAGGCGCCTCATCCCGCGAAGCAGCCGCCCTGATCGCCCAAACCCCACCACCATTCACGGCGTAAAAAATAAGCAGCTCCTCGTGGTCGGCCTCGCAAACTCACCAGTCACCACCACGGCCTTTCGCCCGAGCAGCCAGCCGTGTGCGCGCCGACCCGTCACGGCGCAGAGCAGGGCAGAGGCGTCGCAACTCGCAACCGCAGCCGCGGCCGCGGCCGCTGCCAGTTGGGTCGGGGTCGGAGCTAGCCAGCCACAGCCAGCCAGCAGCCGCCGAGCCGTGCGGGCAGGCGCGGACCAGAGGTAGCCGCCCTTATTAATAAGCCGCCGTGCGCGTGTGCCCTGCTCACATCCAATCCAAGCACCCCAGCCACCTCCTCCTCCCTTCGTGACCCAGCGCCTCCGCCCCGCCTCCGCCTGGAAACCGGCGTCCGCCGCGCCGCCCCGACCGCCGCTCCGTCTCGTCAGGGGGAGGAGGAAGAGGAGGTACGCCTCCACCGACCCGTCACCTTTGATCGCACGCGCGGCAGCACCCTGTAGTCGTAGACTCGTGGATCGCGCTGTCTGATGTGACGCGTCCCTTGCGCTCCTCCTCCGCCTCGGTCCCGCGCAGCGGCAGGTCCGTCCGTGCACTTGCCTGCCTGCCGGATCTGTCACTGTTGCTGGGTTGATTTTTCCACTCGTGGCGTAACAGTACCGTCACATCCTGGTAGTAAAATGCAGGGACTGGCGTTAATTACGAAGATACTACACGAATTTCTGAATTTTCATCTGCATTTTTTCAGTATTTTCGTAGCAATTCGTTGTGATCTGGGAGTAACCGTTTATCCTGCAATTTCTCGGCAGTAATCCGTCGGGATCACCGGACCAGCAAAAATGTCAACTGCCACCGCCCCAAGGTTGTCCGTCCCCAAATCCGGGCGGAGCTTCCGGACCGCCGCTCCGGCGGCGACCAGGGCTCCATTCATTCGTCGGCTTCACGAGGCAGGCGCCGCCCCACTGCCTCGGCGGGGCTCCGGCTCTCCAGCAGCAGGCTCGTGGCCGCGGCGGCCGTGCACACGGTGAAGCTGGTGGGGCCGGACGGGACGGAGCACGAGTTCGAGGCACCCGAGGACACCTACATCCTCGAGGCGGCCGAGAACGCCGGCGTCGAGCTTCCCTTCTCCTGCCGCGCCGGGTCCTGCTCCACCTGCGCGGGCAAGATGTCGGCCGGCGAGGTGGACCAGTCGGAGGGGTCGTTCCTCGACGAGAACCAGATGGCCGAGGGGTACCTCCTCACCTGCATCTCCTACCCCAAGGCGGACTGCGTCATCCACACCCACAAGGAAGAGGAGCTGTACTAGACTGCTCTTGCGCCGGTGCTTCAATGGTAGAGATCGTTGTGTCATGGGGGGAGGGGCTAGCTATTGATATCTACTGGTGAACATCTCTTTCATGTGATCGAGCCATATGAGCTGTGACAAATAATTGTTGTAACGTGGTTCTGCAATTCAAACTGCAACTGTTTAAGCAGCGATGGAAAAAACTGGCACATTTTGATGGAAGTTGCGAAATTGGTGTTTGAAGTTAAATTGCAGATTTCTTTCGGAGTAGTGGCAAATTTTGGGTTGTCCTCTGTGTGTAATGGTCTGCAAGTTGAATGTTACATCAGAAGTTCACAGTGTATTATCACAATTATTTGGAAAAATATGTTCCATTTTGTTTCGACCTAGCCCCATTGCATCGTTTGGACACATAGCAGCTCCTTTCTTGAAGTGAAAGTTCTACTTCTACATGCTGAACCCTGGAAGTCTGTTCAAAATGTCCTCCACTATTTCCTGAAGCTTCATGTTTTCAGAAGGGGGCTTCAGAGTTAGAGATGCAGGACATGGACAGGACCTGCTTGCTGTCTGTCCTCTGCGATTAAGCTGTCTCTGTTCGTTTCGCTGGGTTAGAAAGTCTAAGAGGAAAATAATCCGCTGGGCTAGTCAATAGTATTACGTGGGAGAATAATCCGTTGAGCTGGGATGATAAGTCCAAGCGAAATGCATGTTCAACTGTTTATCTGACACCTTGATTCAGGCTGCACTATGCGTTTTCCATTTAAGTTGGAATTGCTCTGATATGAATGCTCCAAATGAGTCGTGACAGCAATTATTGTAACATGGTTTGTGACAACAGATATGTTCCAGAGTACCAGTGGCAAATTTTGGATTGTCCTCCATGCAAACTGGTCTGCTTGCTGAATGTGTGAAACCAGAATTCCACACTGTATTGTCATAATTCTATTTTTCATTTTGGCCTTGTTTAGTTCCAAAATCCAAAATCTAAAATGAATGTTTAGACACATGTATGGCGTACTAAATGTAGGTAAAAAACAAATCGCATTATATAGATGGACTGGAATTTGCGAGACGAATCCAATGAGTCTAATTAGGACGTGATTAGACACTAAATTGCTACAGTAATGCTACAGTAAACATGTGCTAATGACAGATTAATTAGGTTCATTAGGTTCGTCTCGCGAATTCCAAACGTAATCTGCAATTAGTTTTTTAATTAGTCTATGTTTAATACTTTAAATGTAAAAAGATTCTCTTTCAAAATCTTTTCACCGCGAAACTAAACACGGCCTTTATTTGGAAGTTGCGCCCTTGCGTCGTTTGGATGGATGATAGCTCCTTTCAAAATGCCGATATACGTAACATTCTCTGTTCTGACTGTCGCAATATTTCTCGCAGCTTCTCAGCTCTGACGAAGGACGCGAATCTGTTTACTGTTTGTCCTGTACGGTATGTTATTTAGCTCAACTATCCTCGCTAACTTCATCGTAAGCTATTTTATCTCATTTGGAACTGCTCCGATATGAATTGTTTGTACATTGTCACCGCCTTGTCGTTGTCGTTTTTTTCCCTTTTGGAAATTTAGCACCGTCTGTTACTCTATGGATAACAGAAAAAGAAAAACAACGGGCATGAAAATGCTGGAGATTCTTTTTTTTTCTTTCAAACCTTGCAGTTCAAATCAACGTCGCACGTGCCGTTGGAGCAAGGCGGACTTGTTAACCCAATTTCGGATTCGATGAGATATAGAAACTGGACTTCTGCCTCGCCTCGTGTTGATCGCTGAACGTTCAACATTCGCGGTAGCATCCAATCAGTAACTACGTCCATATGACCATGTGTGCAATATGTTCACCCACAATGAGCCAAAGAAGAAAACGTTTCCTTTTTTTTTTTTTTTTTGAAGAGAGGAAGAAAACGTTTCCTGACAATCATGCATGCTGGCATCCACAAAAAGATCAAGAATGTGAGATCAGACGAGCAAATTTTCAGTGTCAAAAGGTCGCGGTCAGGTGTGACTGTGTGACGTGGAAGCTTTAATATTTGGTCAGCGACCACTACCAGTACCAGCCTTGCTGCGCGCCGCCGGAACCGGAACCAAGCCAACTCGACGAAGCTACAGCCCGTCGACTCGCAACAGCGTGCACGTGCGGAAGCCGGCCGGAAGGAGGCGCTCCGGCGTGCACGACGTCGCGACGAGGCTCTCGCCGTCCCGTCTCCGTCACACACCCGTGACTGTTACAGTTTTTTTTTTTTACCCAACAGGTCTCCTTTTATTTTAGGATTGTTTTGCACTCAGGATCGGGATTTGCTGAAGATCAGACTGTGAAATCCTATTTGGAAGTTGGAACACCTGAAATTTCCGTGGTAATTTTGGAACGCCAGCTTGTTTTGGTTAGCCCAGGACAGGAAAGGCAGGCTGTATCAGGGCGCGTGCCTGGGACGATCGTCCGTCCCCGAAAGCGACTGTGTTTCGTCTGTATGTTGTATGCAACCACGGCCTGGACCATTGCAATGGTATAGATGGAAATGTGTGCGTCCTATAGCAGATCAGACACGGCCTACGCAGCGGCGACTCCTCTATAAAAGCAGGGGGCAGGTTGCGCGACACGGCCCGGGCACCTGACGCAGGAGAGAAACGCGCGAGTTAATGCGAGCGCGCCCGCATCGCCGCCCCTAGGCTCCCGGGAAGAGGGGAGAGTAGGAGAGGGAAGAGAGCTCCAGGCCAGCCATGGCGCCGGCGGAGCACCGCCGCACCGTGGCCATGCTCTCATCCCAGCTTCCGCTCCGCGTCCTGCTGCTGCTCTCGCTCCTTTCAGTCTCAGGTACGGGTACTTGGATGCTAGCTTCTTCTCTGCCGGTTCATGGCGTTGCCTTTTGCGGTATATAGATGCGTTAAGTTCGTCGCCCTTTGATATTTGAACTGCTCGAGGTTTTGGGTCCCTTAGTGATTTACAGGCCCCACGCGCCTTGCATGGAAACAAATTTTGAATTTCGTTTCTACTTTTGTTACCGTTTCTCCCTCCGTATGGTTTAAGTTAGGAGAAAATTAAGCCGCCCTTGCTTGAGTTCAGTTCATGTGGAGGGCAATATCGCAGAACCTTGCTTCGTTGTTTTTTTGGGAATATCTTTAGCACTGGGAGATGACAGATGATACCATCCTCTTCCTGTATCGTGTAGCAAGGCCGCAGCTGCTCTATCCTTTTTCTGCGGTGGAGTCGAGCATTGGTAGCTGCATCGCGATCGAGGTCGTTTTCGTAGGTTACTTGAGTTTGATTTCAGTCGGCTGGTCCGACGTGTGTTTGACAGAGAAAACAATTAAATTTCCACGTCATACGGGCGACGCCTTGTTGAAATCACGTTTGCCTGATTTTGACATTTGCTTTGAAATTTTCCTCCGGCTGCATGCGCGCTGCTGATGAATATATCTGATCTATCGGTGCACGTTTTATTGCGAAAATGACGTCCGTCCTACCCATGAACATCACAAGCCAGCAGTTTATGTGTGAAAAGGGAACGGCTTTTAATAATTTTCCCCTAATTTTTGTTCTTCAGACGTGCAAGTATCTCTTGCCGACCTTATAATTAACCTCTAGGGTCCAATCAGAAATATCTCAATATATACTAGCTGTTCTTTTGTCGTCAGCAATTTTATGTCAACATCAACGCGAATTTTCTTGTCATTTTGAGCCGCTACTTCCTGAATCCGAACATTTAATTTTCTGACCCTGATTGCAGCCATGGACGTTGCATCGGCGGCGACTGCGGCGCCACTCAAGTTCGGGATCAACTACGGGCAGATCGCCAACAACCTCCCGCACCCGTCGCAGGTGTCGGGCCTCCTGCAGTCTCTCAACGTGAACCGCGTCAAGCTCTACGACGCCGACCCGGCGGTGCTGACTGCCTTCGCCGGCACGGGCGTGGAGTTCATCGTCGGGAACGAGGACCTCCAGAACCTGACGGACGCCCGGAGCGCCCGCGCATGGGTGTCGCAGCACGTGCAGCCGTTCCTCCCCGACACGCGCATCACCTGCATCATCGTCGGCAACGAGGTGCTCGGCAAGGACACGGCCGCCATGCAGAACCTCCTCCCGGCCATGCAGGCCGTGTACCAGGCCGTCTCCGACCTGGGCCTCTCCGGCCAGGTCAACGTCTCGACGGCGCACTCGGTGAACATCCTCGCAAGCAGCTACCCGCCGTCGTCGGGCGTGTTCCGGGAGGAGCTCGCGCAGTACATCCAGCCCATCCTAAACTTCCTCGCCGAGGCACGGTCGCCGTTCCTCATCAACGCGTACCCGTTCTTCGCCTACAAGGGGAGCCCCGGGACCGTGTCGCTGCCGTACGTGCTGTTCGAGCCCAACCCGGGCGTGGTCGACCCCAACACCAACCTCACCTACGACAACATGCTCTACGCCCAGATCGACGCCGTGTACGCCGCCATGAAGGCCATGGGGCACACGGACCTCACGGTGAGGATCTCCGAGACCGGGTGGCCGTCCAAGGGGGACGAAGACGAGGTGGGCGCCTCCGTCGCAAACGCCGCCGCGTACAACGGGAACCTGATGAAGAGGATCGCCATGGGACAGGGGACGCCGCTCAAGCCGGACGTGCCCGTCGATGTGTTCGTCTTCGCGCTCTTCAACGAGGACATGAAGCCCGGGCCGGCGTCCGAGAGGAACTACGGGCTGTTTTACCCCAATGGCACGCCGGTGTACAACCTCGGGTTCAACGGAGCATCCTTGGACCCGTCGCTGACGTACTCCTCTTCTTCCAAACCGACGGTAAGAAAATGACGAGTTTATTACAGTATATTGACAAGACTTCGGAATCCAAATTCACTCACATGTTTAAGAAAACATGCAATTAGATTTTTTTTTCAGACAACAAGATTTATTTGAATTGAAACAACTAAAAAACGCTGCAAATAATTAATATCTCTGTACGAGGAGCTTATCCTTCTTTCTTACACATTGTGTTCACTGCTTGCAGATTACAATTCTGATGGCGGTTGTTGTCCTACTCGCCGGCTTCTTCCTATGATATAACCTACACCAGCAGTAGAGTATTGTGCTAGAAGATTTGCTATTTTCTGACTAACCCATTTGTGCTTTCATCGGACCTATAATCTGACCTTGAAGTAAGCTTATCTCGGTCCTATTATTCGACTGTTCAGTTCTGTTCAGGATTACAGTAGCTAGCTAGCCTTTCTGAGAAAGCTTACATGTCTCCTTTTCCTTGTAACATATTGATGCATCAGTTACTTGAAAGCGTTTTTATATAGCAAATAACAAGCAAAATTAGATTATAGAGAAGCAATGTTTTGGAACAAGTCTACTCAATGGTGTACAAGCACGGGTGCTCCTACGTACTCGTTAGGCTGCACAGTTGGTCAGATTAATTAACTAAGTGGGTAAGATTGCCCACACAACATCATACAACTATCAGCTCCTAATCTGGTTCTTGAGAAAATTTTTAAGCCGTGAAATCAAGTGTTTGTCAACAATTGTCAGACATGATGTTAGGTGGTCGGTCATCCTGCCCCGGAGGCAACACATATGTTTGGCCGTTTCCGTCTCCGGCGCGCCAATGCCACTGATGTCTTCGGTTAGCCTATACCTCAGGGAGGCAGCAGGCCGGTGGTTGATCGGTTCGTATGCTGTCCGTGCCCTGAGAGTTCCAAACCGACCAACCAAAGAGGACCGCCTTGCTCGCGTCACCTCGAAAAGAACCTAAAAACCTTTGGTTGGGCACGAAGGAAAACGCGCATGAGCGAGCTGAGCGTGCTTACATATGGCTGCTTTTCAGAAGCATCCGTTCCTTTGGCAAATTCTGGAGCATGTTGCTGTTGAGCGCTCGCTGTTGTCGCCAATCCTTGAGAACATGGCATTTTCTGACGATAGTGTTCCATTCAGTGTGCAACACGCGGTTTGGTCAATTAAGGACAACAGGAGCCTGCACCTCTTTTTTTTTTAATATATGTGCTCTGTTGATTAGTACTTGATTTGTTCCTCATAAGGTCCATTGACATGCAACTGAAAAACTCTAACATTGTTCTCATTTGCTAATCTACTTTGTGTGCAGGTTAGCAAGACCTTTTGTTCCCTTCATCAGAAACAATCTATCATCAGATAGTTCCGTTTCTTTCACTGTATATTATATATTCACCTTCTTCTATCAGAAACAGTCTATCATCAGATAGTGGGCGTGGTCTTGTTCACTTAATTGCTTTTGGGGAAATGGCATGATATTTGTTTTCCAAATTTTGCAGTAGCTTAATTAGCAATCAGCAAATTCCCAAGTCTCTTGTTTTCCCAAACAGTTTCTCTCACCAGTCACCATAGACGAAAACTTAAACTAAAGCATAAATATGTGCATAAACTCAATGCCATCCATTAGATCCATCCGAATGGCCTGAGAGGTGAGAATTCCCTAACCCACTTGTTCATCTTTTAGATCTTGTTCGGTTAATACCATTCCCAATTTAATTGAGTGATATTAGGGTGGATTGCGTCGTATTTTAACTTAACAGGGATTCAATATCACCTCAAATACCATTCAGTCCCTCTCAAATCGAACAAGACCTTAACTAGATCAAATACCAATTAGCCTAAGAAGGATGAGGAGATTTCCGCCTCTCATCCGTACCATTCAGATTGCGTGTGATGAATATAATCGAATTTGTACACATGTACACTAATATACTCACGTGCTACTTGCTCAGTCCGACATAATACCGCTGCCCTAAAAATGAATGTTGGATACAGCCGCCCTAAAATCAACTTTTCCTTACGCGCTCTCTTGCCATCATTGGCCCTAGCTGTAATCAGGGCTCACAATTTCGGCCGGAATTACGCGAAATTTTCGAAATTTAACTTTTTTCGGTAGGTAGCGAAATGAAAAAAACACTAGAATTTTATTTATTTATTGTTTTTTACTGATTTAATTATTTTTTAAAAAACATAAATGCTACAGTATTTCTAAAATTCCTGAAATTTCTTTTTTTGTGACCCTTGAAATTTTTGTAATACCGGAATTGTAAACCATGGTTGTAACTTGCAAGTATTTTGGGTTATATTTTTTGAACTTTTTTCTTATAAATATGAAAAAATTGCAATCAGTCTAGAACAATGAAATAAAAAATTAGAGAAACTTCAACAGTCTAGTTAAAAATGGATGACTAAAATCTTGATTTAGCTATTATGTAAAAAAACGCTACTAAAAAATTGATCAAATTCAACAGCCTCTAACGAATTGGCTTGTAGTCCAATGGTAGGACGGTCTAGTGGGACGCTACCCACCAGGGTTCGAATCCTGGCGCTCGCACTTTTGTCGACAACGAGGCGTCAATGGTGACTTCGGGAATCTCCAGATCTACCGAGTGCACAGTCCTTCGAAGGTGTTCATAGGGGTGAGTGTGCGTGCGTGTTGTGAGCGTCTGCGTTGTACTGTGTAATTCTAAAAAAAATCCAACAGTTTCTGTATGAATAACCAGTGAGGTAAGCTATGTAAATATAGAGAGCGAATAAGGTGGGATGAAGAGCCATTAAATTTGAAGAGTCATATGCATAGTCCGTTGGAAACATTTTTTTAATGATAGCTTTACAAAATGATTTGTCTAGTCTTTCTGAGATGCTCTTATGTAAATGTAAAAAAAAAAACATTAGAAGATCTTGTAAGAAACATGACTTGGTAGTTGGTGGCCATTAGCTACCGGCCTACTCAGTCCGTTCTAAATCGTAGATCGTTTTGACTTTTTTGATTCAAAGTTTTTTATCCATCCCAACATACATCATGTCTAGTTATTTTTTAAAATTATGATTTTTAAAATAATTTATAATTTAGAACGGTGGCAATATTATGCACCCTAGATGGAGGACTAGGGCCCATTTGTCTTCTCCATGACGTCACTCTTTCGTCTGTTTCCGTTATGCTCAGAGGAGAAAAACATTTCTGCACTACCGTCGTGACGTAATTTAAACCCCTAACAAGCGTCCGATTGCGAATGCACAGCCGAGATCATCTCTGGCCAGCGCAGAATCCCAGAAATCCATCTCCGCGTGCAAGCCTGTCAGACTGTAGCAGCCGTGACCGTGACTCGACGAGTCGCGCGCCCCTCGCCGGCTCCGTCTCTCCGTGTCGCCGTTCCCTTCCCCACCTCGCCGAGCGAGAGCGAGCCCAACCGGAAGCTCGGGCTCGGTCCCCTCCGGCCGCGGCTATGGCGGTGCGCGCGACGATCTCCCGCTTCCCGGCCACGCCGGAGGCGCTGGAGTCGTGTGCCGTCCAGTGGGGCGTCGCCGTGACGCCCTTCGCCGCCGCCGACGAGCGCGGCCAGCCCCCGACCACTGGCTCCGGCGGCGACCGCGTCCCGCGCTGCGAGCACTGCTGGGCCTACTTCAGCAGCCACTGCGATCTGGAGCGCTGGGGCTGGTCCTGCGCGCTCTGCGGCACGCTCAACGGATTCGACGACGACACCGCGCGCCGGTTCCAGCGCCCCGACGCCTGCCCGGAGCTCAACGCCTCTTTCGTCGACCTCGAGATCCCAGGTACTGCTACTTGCAGATGCCTCCCCGGGGGATGTGGGGATGGAGTTTGACCTGTGGGGATTGAATTCGTGCAGTGGATGAGGCGGAGGGCGGAGGAGACGCCGTGCAGGCGCGGCCTGTTTATGTGGCCGCAGTGGATCTCGCATGTAAGTCTAGGCCTTTTCCTTAAGAGCGTCCTCGATCATGGAATTATATGCCTCTTTTCCGCCCTTTGCAGTGTTGGGAAGCTGCCTTACACGTGAATTCTGGGTCATAACAAAAGATGGAACCCAACTAGACTGAAAAATGAAATGCAACTTCTGAATAAATCGGACAAAATAAAATGAATGGATATTTCTCAATTCACAGTTTTATTTCTGTTCCAAAACAAACTTGATTGTCGCATAGATCAAACTTTTGTTATGGGTCGACAAATCGTCTATCGATCTTGTATTATGAGCTATAAAATAATATGTGACTTGATTGTCTCGTTGTCTGAACACCTTCAGGTTCTGAAGAGTTCCTTGAACTCATCAAGAGTTCGCTTCTTGCTGCCCTTGAAGGTATAGAATTCTGAACAATTGAACTACCTGAGTCTTGGTTCCTTCAATTACTGTGTTATTTGTGAATTCTCATTCAGTTTTTCACCATACAACAGCTCTTATTCCGGGCTCCCTATTTGGGCTTATTACATTCAGCCACAAGATTGGGCTCTATGATCTCCAAGGACCGATTCCAGTCGTCAAAAATATTTTCATTCCACCGGACTTAGAGGAAGATGGCCTGCCTGTTGCCCTTGAAGATGCCATGCCCCTACTTTCTTTTTTGGCCCCAGTATGTCACAAAATTATCAGTTGAACTACAAAGTGATTAAGACAAACTGAGCTCATTGTCTAATGGTAAGATATGATTCATTTGCAGATTGACACATGCAAGGATCGAATCGCTGCTGCCCTGGAGACACTGCGACCTACATCTTCATGGGAGCGAGGTGCTGCTTCTGGGCAGGAAGAGGATACTGTTTTGCTTGGCGGGCGAGGCTTTGGAACAGCCATGTCTGCTTTAATTGACTATCTAAGTTCAGAATATGGTTCTATGTTTGCTTTGGGTAGGTCAACAGCCAACATACTTTGCATATCTTTTGAATATCTGGTGTTGTTCAGACAATTTATTCCGTAAGATGTATGTTTGCAGACTATTTAGTACCTAGTATTTTTATGTCTAACACGTCTGTCCCTTGTCAAATATGGGGAGCAGCTCGGGTGTTTGCTTTTCTATCTGGTGCTCCTGATTATGGAGCTGGTCTGCTAGACACCAGGAGATATGGGGAGCAATATGCTAGTAAAGGGGTAGATGCTGACCTAGCATTGCTCCCTGAACAGATACCTTTCTACAGAGACCTAGTAAGCATGAGTTTAAAAGTTACAAATTACTCCATTGTCTTTGCTATGAAAATTGATCTTATTGAAAATTTGAAACAGGCAGCTGTTGCTGTTCAAGCAGGAGTATGCATAGACTTATTTGCTGTAACTGATGAGTACACCGATTTGGCTTCACTGAAGTTTTTGAGTATTGAAAGTGGTGGATCGTTATTTCTGTATGCAAATACTGATGATTCAACACTCCCCCAAGACATGTATGCTTGACTGAACAAATGTTTTAGTTGTTTTCTATTCATAATTTTCCAAATGCGCATTTCCCAAATGAATATGAATGCTCTTTTCTTCCTTTTCTTGCTATCTCCACTAACAGATACCGCTTGCTAAGTCGACCCTATGCATTTGGTTGTGTTCTAAGGCTGAGAACATCTTCAGATTTTGAACCAGGCAATTCTGTAAGCAGTCAAGCTATTTATGTTCACTCGAACCCTTCTACACTTGTAGCCAATTCTAACACATCAGTCGTTCTCGCAGTATGGGCATTTCTTCCCTGACCCTCAGTATGAAAATGTGCAACACATCATCTGCTGTGATTCATTTGCCACTTATGCATATGACTTTGACTTTGCTCATAACGACGGTTTCTCCAGGTATATCATTTTCACTTGACCCTATGGTCAGTTACTCTACTAAATGATGCATTTGTTAAAACAAAGATATTTTATTTGCTCCTTAAAGGCAAAAAAAAAACCCAAAATTGAAGCACATTGACTGTCTGATTTGCAAAAATTATCTTGTGCTCTACTAATGTTACTGTACAGGTGTGTAATTTACTCATATAGTAATATGGATAACTGTCAAGATTCTTGCAAAACTATATTTCAGCACAGGTCCTCCTGTTAATGCTTCTGTGGGAACTGGGAAAGAAGCTACCAAAATTAGAATTTTCTCACTGCAGCTAACCAAGTTTGCTCCATGTTGTCAACTTGGATATCCCAACAGCGTAAAAATGTGAAGGGACAAATTTCTGTGATCATCATAGCATGTCACAGTTGAAATGCCACATTTTAGCTGTTTATCTGTAGGAAAGCCTTGCAAGAAATATCAACTATTTGCAAAAGGCAGCCCTAGTTTTCTTCGAAGTATGCATATGAAAGCGTAGTTAGGTTTTACGCATCGTAATATGAAAAACTTTTGTTCTTGCTGGTCCCTATTAACTTGATGAGGATCTTTTGTACTTGTTAGTGGTGGTTAAATATTGTGATTTACACTTACAGGCACACGGATCCTGCTGTTATACAGATCGCTTTTCAGTACAGTGTGATTGAACCTGTTGAAGAAACATGGGGCAATGAATCACAATCGTCTGCAAGGTACACAAGGGACAAGAAATTGCTGTTCAGCAGAAAAGACAGCTCAAGCATGAATTTTCTCTAGTTATTGTGCAAGTTAAAACAATTGATAATGTGATAACATGAATCAATATAATTTGTTCAATATTGCTTAATTCACAGTTCTACTTCCATTATGTATTCAATATAATTTTTTACATGCCTTTAGTCTTGTGCTATCAATTAATATTCAGATTTTACAACTAGTAACTTTCTAGTTTCTTGCATTTGCCTCATGCTATCAGATATCAACATTTATGTGTGATCAAATTAACTATCATGTTTACAGAACTAGTACATAAAGTTAATCAAATTAACATTCTTTAATTTGTGCCTTCTTCCATATTGATTTTGTTGCTGTCCTGGTTTGCGACCAAGTCATAGGTTAGCCTTGGCTCATTTGTCTTCTTCTACTGTCATATCTCTGCAGCAACAATTTTGTTTAAAGAGGCGGTTGAGAATAAGAACATTGCAGTACCGTCCAGCTAGAAATATCAGTGAAATTTATGACAGTGTAGATCCAGAGGTTGTATTGCATATCCTCGTTCATAAGGTAACCATGTTTTCCCCCGTTACATAAAGTAATTGAGCTCTAATTTCTGTTGAAGTCTGGTACATTGTTTCCTATAGTAGTCCAGTGATGAATTAAAATAGAAAAAAAATCAGCTTGTACTAAATTAACAGAAATGATTAATTGCAATATATGTTGATAGAATTTGAAGTGATGTGATATCAAGAAAATTGAATTAATTTGGTGCTCGGGAAGAGTGAAGCTTATGTTAGGAAGATTGTCCTAAGCCAACCTGCTTCTATCACTTTCGTTTACTATTAAACCTTTACAGCCTTATTAAAAAAGTGTGTCAAATTAATCGGGTATTATACTCCCTGTCTACAAATTACACTTTGAAAGGTTCTGATTTGTCTATAAGAAGTAGGCACTTTAAGTCATTCACTGCTTCTCTCTCTCATCTCATTTACTGTACAGTCTCGGGACCCATGAAACTTAATTAAAGGCAGCGGCTAATGCAAACCGAACAGCGGATTAACAAATGATCTGATGTCCACATCTTTAAAGCGGGGCAAACAAAAACGCTTACTTAAATGCAACGGCTAATGGTCTACGGCTTTTAAGAGAGACATGCGTCTATTCCCTTCATTCTTACATGCCCTAAAAAATTATAGAAATGATTATATTTATGAACAAATGTAATAGATCTCTGTACTGGTTAACACCTTTGATAAAAATGCAATATAAATACTATGTTTGTTTTCTCATTTACGATTGAAATGTATCCTTCCACTACACAAGTTCACATGGTCATCCACTAATTATTTTCATTTTCTACTCGTCTCCAGGTTATTTTAGAGTCCTTGGATAAAGGGGTTAGAGAAGGCAGACAGCAAGTGCAAGCTTGGCTAGCCCTCCTTGCAGCCCGGTACAATCAGGCTCTTAGCTCTGATAGTCGAACTCCAATGTCGAGCATCGATATTGATTTCTCGCAGTGCCCACAGTTGCAAATGGTACCTCAACTCGTGTTTGCATTGTTGAGAAGTCCTCTTCTTCGCTTGCATGAAGAAGGCGTACACCCAGATTACAGGATATATTTACAATGTCTCTTCAGGTTCACAATCTTTTTAAAATTTTGTGCTCTGATTTGCAGTATCTATTTCTTGTAAATTTTATTATACTAAACTTTTGTTAGTGTTAGCTCAAATACTATTCATTTAGTTAGAATATTGTTCGTTATTCTATTATGAAACAAATTTCTCAAATTGTTCCTGCTGCAACAATTTTGTCTCCCTTACATCTATTGATATGAACACTTGCCCTCATTACAAATTCATAAGTTGACTTTGCCTGTTTTTGCAGTGCACTCGAGCCATCTTCTCTAGCTAAAGCTATATATCCAGTTTTGATATCATATTCCTCACCTGACAAGCAAGCATTCCCACGGCACAGTTTGAGCCGTGCTGCTCTAATCATGAGCGAGAGCCCAATATTCCTTCTGGATGCTTTTACCAATCTTATTGTTTACTATTCATCAACTGCTGATCCTTCAATTCCTTTTCCTCCACCACGAGATTGTAAGTACATCATTTTCGATTTTGTTGGGCATGTTTACAGTGGTGTTTATATGCTGTCTGATTTATTTTTGGAAATCCTAAAGCAATATTGTTTGGAGTAGGAGACTATAGTGGGTGATTAAAAATTAAGCCCTTATTGTGGTTAAAGTAGTTTTGATTTTCTTATGGGAAGCATGGAACCAGTGTGCTTGATTAAAATTTAAGCCCTTACTGGGGTTAAAATATTTTTTTATCTTTTCTTGTTGTGGCATAGGACCAATGCACTTGTTTATGTCAACTGCTTTTATCTGTTCACATACCATGCAGGTTTGTTGAGAACAAGGATTAATAAATTGAAGCAAGACAGGTGTATAACACCTAAGCTTACATTCATCCATGGAGGGAAAGATGATTCAACATTGTTTGAGAACTATCTCATTGAAGAGCAAGATGTTGATGGTTCAGGCTTTACTACTGGTTCAGGGTTTGTAGCCTTCCGTGAGAGCGTCAGGAATGTTGCAGCAGAAATCGTCCAGGAAGAAATGGGAAGCTAGTTTCAGCTAGATTATTCTTCAGGCTCTGCTACAGATTGTATCCGACAGGGTCACCGGAATGCTTTTAACCTTAATGTTATAGTAGATAACTGTATGTTACTTAGCTAAAACAGAGATAGAATGTCTAGGAATAATAAAAGGCTGCCACTTTATAGTTGCTTCTGTCAATAGCTCAGTGCTTAGGCATGATTAGTGAGAAAACTTCTCCATACCAGTTTTTTTCTTACTTAGATATTTATTGATGCAAAAGAGCTCTTACATGTAAGACAATACATAGAGGGGAGCATGTTTTTTTGGGGGTTTTCTGCTACTTTCACTTTGTGATTACGTGTCACTCAGGCGTGAGTTCATGGAGTCGCTGAAAAGGTGTTGTCAGATATTGTGTGCCACTAGATGGCATTTTTTTTCAAAATGTTTTTTCTTGCCCAGGTTGGTTGATTTCTGGGGCACCAGTCAAATTCTGTCATGCCAATTTTTCAAATAAATAAATAAATAAATAAATTCTGTCATGTCATCGTGCCAATGGGTGTTTTTTTATGAATGTGTGGCAAATTAGCTTCGTTTACGCTATGAACTTGTCGTATACTTCTCTTTTGATATGACGAAATCTTGACATTTTGACATCAGGCCTGTTGCATGTACAGAAGACTTGTAGTCTTGTGTAGTTGAGATTGAGGTGGTCAGCAGGTCAGGCACGTAGGGAATGGACAGTAGAGCAGGAGCTGATCAGACAACCATGGTCACCAGGGATTTCTGAATCCAATTCCGTGTCCCTCTCCTACGACAAACTGAAACTCTATCTCTATGCGTGCAAATCATCCCTCTCATGGCAGATACTCCAACACAAACAAAGATTTAACATAATCAGATTAATTATCCATAAGACATCACATACAGTTTAGACCACGAACGCACCGAAGATGGGAAATGGTAAACATCTGACATCCGCAACACCAAAATTATACTCTACCCGAACCCGATTCTACTACCCTCACTGCCATACGCCAAGATGCATATCGAACTCAGACCACCATCACCGCGGCCACGCTGGCGGCGGCCAGGAGAGCAGCCGGCCACGCGAACGGCGCGGCGGCGGCTGTGCCGTCACTGTGCTCCCCTGCCGCAGGAGACGGGGCGGGCGCCTCCTCGCCCTGATGAGGTGACGTCGCGCCAGGCGCCGGCGCCGGGCCATGGGAAGCGTGCAGCCCGGCGGTGGAAGGCGGCTCGGCTGGCGCAGCCGCCGGCGGGGCCGTATGGGCCCGGCCACGGTGGCGACTCTCGTTCGCCCACTCCTCGCCGGCCGCTGTCACGGCCGGCACGGCAATGGCAGCGACCACCGCGGCCAGGAGCACGAAGACCAAGCAACCTCTCGGCAACAGCGCCATGGATCGGAGCCTCGGAATGCTCTGCGCCCACGTAGCTTTGATGGAGGCGTGCTTGCTGCAACCAAAGACAAGATCAGAAGAGATCGCCCTGTGAATGAGTGACAGGAGGTGAAGACTGGAGGAGATGGCTGGCACCGTGGCATTCTTATACGCAGCTCGACGCGCGGCGGAATGGAAAGCGTTTGATGGTGGCGAGAATACGGAAGGCGCGTAACGTGATTTGGGGGTTTTTGATGAGGTGTTAATTCCTGGTTTCTGGTCTGGGCTGCGTCCTCTGAAATCCGACTGAGTGCCTCACTACGGGGGGAAAAAATCGAAACGGAACGGAGGCAGTCAATTTGCATATATGATATATGGTGGCGTGCAGCTGGCCGGGGGTCATTATTCTTCGTTTAAACTAGAATTGTTTTTGGACGTCGATTTAGATGGAAGTTTATAATGTATACGTATTGCTTTATTCGTGTATATCCTAAAAATCAGGCACCTTAATATAAGTTTGAGAGGTTTGCACGCGATGAATATGAACATCCCGTCTGGTACTTGAGGTGGGAGAGTGAGCGAGCACGAGTACAACTACAAAAGAAGCTGCTGTCGTTCAGATGAAGAAAGTGAATGTGCTTTGCTCCATCAGAATTCAGAACTGTTGGCTAACCGTCGGGTCGGGTGGTAAAATTTGATCAACTGCGTCATGGGTGCTGCTGTTGCGAGACGTTTTTTTTTTGGGAACTAGCTGTTGCGAGACGTTGGACCTCACAGGAAGAACGAAAGAAAAATGTGGCTTCAAGAAAAACTTGTGATTAATTACAAAAAAACTGACAGCTGTGGGATTTGAACCCACGCCCTTTCGGACCAGAGCCTAAATCTGGCGCCTTAGACCACTCGGCCAAACTGTCTTATGTGATGTCGGATCTCCAAAATATTTATATATATTAATACTAAAACGTATTTTCTATTCATATCACAGCCCCACAAGTACGCCCATCGTGGTTAGGTGCAGGCGTGCGCTGCTGTAGTTCGTGCACTGCACTAGGGGTGCTATCAACCTATGGTTTGGACTCCGGAGCTTGCACCTAACTTGGGTTGCAATGTCGCAGCCGAGCACAAGGCACCGTACGCACGGCATACACAAATATGGGTCTTGTTGTGTGCGTCTCTTGCTGTGAACTTTGTAATAATGTGTCGTACCCTTCTTCAGAAGGTCAAAGCCGGATTCTTTTCCATTATCTAAAAATACACAAATATGGGTATTCATGTAGGCATGTTAGCCCTTTTCAAAAAAAAAAAAAATGTAGGCATGTTAGCTTTCCTCGACCGTTCTGTGTTTTCTGTTGCCATCACTCCATTTCATATTTATTTATTTATACTGTGCTCTACACCACAGTCCATACTAAAGTGAACGGACGGAAGCACAAGGTGTAGGAAGGTTATGTGGATTATATTTGTAGCTCTCATTTTGTTTATGTTAGTTACCTCTACTGTTTTTTTGTTGATATCCCACCACGAAAAAAAATTCTTTATCTCTCCTAGAAATGATTTTAAGTATTTGATATTCTTCCGTTTGCATTTTGAATATTCAGAATAAGTTTCCTTACCGGGCATCATCTTTTCTTCTATTCAACTATTTGATGTTGACTTTCTTCAAATTCTCTCTCTTAATAGGATTATAGGATCACATTGTATTCCTCCAATATCCCGGAGTATGGCCATGTGCGATTTTTATAAACATGTGACCGTCTTGTTCTCCTTAATAAAAATATCATTTGTTTCTCTTTAATATAGTTACTGCAATTTTGTTGACTAAGGAGAGTACAATGTCATCTATAATCATATAGTTATTCTACATTTGTACCTCGGGATGCTGTTGACTAAGGCGAAAATTTTCATCTGTACCTCACATAGCTATTGCAATTCTTTATGTCAATGTGCAACTTTCTTAAACAGCTACCCGTTTTATTCTCCTTAGTTGATATTTTTATATCGTTGACCAAAGTCAGTAGACGAAGCCCTACCCTTTTTATATATAATTTTTTATTTGTTTCTCCTTAAAATTACTCTATTAACATGCACAATTTTTTTTATTTTGCAAATGATGGCACGCCTTCTTTTTTGTTCAATTAGAATTTTTCATATATTGGATTTGCAATTAGCTTACATCATAATATCCATCTTTGGTATATTTTGATGAAAAAACATTGACATGTAGACCAAAAAATATTTGACATATGTCGAGCTAAAAAATTGTCGAAGTAAAAAATTGGTAAGATTTGATAGGGTAACAACAAACATCGTCATTTGTACCCCAAACACCATTTTGTTCCCTAGATTTTTCCACTGCCAAACATTTGGTGTGGTCATGATTCAAATACCATGTTTTAAGCCACGTTTTGACCACGCCCGGATTCTTTTTTTTTTTTGTGTCATTGCCAAATTTTGATCTGGCTTCCTTCAATTCATGTCATGAAAGAAACTGGCCCATAGAGCACAAGCGTACGTAAGCCAATGATGATTGACAACCAGTCCAGCGTTCAGGAATACTCCATAAGTTCGGTCGCGATCCAGGCAAAGCACTGCGAGTAGCATTTCCCCTTCTGTTTTTCCATGTTTCGTCAAGATTCCCGGGAGGGTCAGCCGCTTGACGCACCCAATGACACAACCGCCAGCTGTTCAGTGCTCTTCTTCCCCGTTGACGCAGCGGGAGCAGCAGTCTCCGGACACAACACGGGGAGAGAGAGAGAGCCTTTGCCTGTGTTTGCAAAGACTAACGACGAAACAACGATCTCTTCTCTTCCGTGGCAGGCAGCGAGTCGCATCGACATCAGATGCAGCTATTAACGAGCTGATTGTTTAATTTGTCTCCGTACTGAGACCGAGACTCCAAAATTAAGCCAGGAGCGCAGCAGAGAGAGAGCGAAGCGCAAACCGTCGACCGGGTCACGCGCACGAGCACAGCAGGATCGCATCGTAGAATCGCCATATTAATTACTCGATCTAGCTAGCGTATGTTCGGCGAGACAGCGGCATCGCCGGAGAGGAGACTGGCCGCACGCGCTCGTACCACGGCAACACACTGGCGGCTCCGACAACGGCCCGGTTACTCGAGCGGCTGCGCTTTGCGGTGCCGTCAGGGCGGGATGACGCTGACGCCGTCGTCCGGGCGCGCCGGGGGTGAGCTGTTGCCCGCCGGGACGGCGGTTATCACAACGGGTGTATAGGCCGCGTAGGGGCGCGACAAAAGAGGGCGAAAAAAAAGGCTGCGTGCTTTTTGCGAGCGGATGACTGCGTCGCGCGGTGATCCGGGCGTGGCGTGGTGGGCGTCGCACGCGCTCGGTGGCGAGACGAGAGAGACCGATGGGGGCAGGGCGGCCACGCGACGGGACAAGGGTCGTCGTGCGGCGGGGTCCAGTGCAGGCGACGGCGATGGCAACTGCAGAATTGGCCGCTCCCTACGTGGCGGACCCGGGGCTCCCGGTAATCGGGCGCTACCGCTACCTGCAAGACTTGCCAGCTGAATACGGTCAATGACTTTCCCCCGTTTTTTTTTTCGTGACAAAAGATAAATAATAGGCGGCAATTTCGACCTCCCACAACCACAAGTCCCTAGCACCCACTTTTTGTAGGCTGAAGCTGAAAGCAGTCAAATGCGTCCTCATGTTTACTGAAATTAATAGGGGTACATAAACTCTGATAATGTTTCCAAATGCTCATCACCTACTGTAAAGAACAAATACACATGCAAAAGACAAACACATAAACAAATATAACTTTTTTTTTACCAAAGCCGGTAGGGAAGCTCCGACCTAATTGTTATTTCTTCAGAACGCTTGCTGTACTCCGAAAAAAATAGCTCCGCTTCACCAATTACACCTTTTTACAGCTTCACTCTACAAACTCTAGAAAAATATGGAGTTCATGAACCCGTTTGGCTAACAACACGACTCCAGCTCTAGTAGTTGTAAGATTTGGTGAGAATAGTCTTTCTTGCCCTTAGTTATTATTGTTATTTTTATTTTAATTTTTTTGCTGCAATAAAAAAAGAAAACATGTGTACCCTTTCTGTAAGGGTGTAATAAGAAGCAAATAAAGAAGAAAATGTGAGTTCAGAAGAATGAAAACATATGACTGAAATTCAAACGTTGCCTGTAACTCATTTAAACATTTCATCGAACGGGTCACGCTTGCATGTCTCATCTCTCTCTGTTCTTGTTCTTCACGGGAGCAGCATGCAACAGCTCAAGCTTCTCTCTCCTCCACCGCAGGCAAACAGATCTCTAGAAACATCTCATCGATCACATATGACCACGCACAATTGAACCAGCAGCTTGCTTGTCTTTTCAATAAAAAAAAAATCCCTTTTGTCCACTCGAGCACACAAATGAGCAGCACGAACACGGGATTTGCTCCACCTGCAAGTAGACGTGAGAATGGATTTTCACACTCCAAAGTTCAATCCACCGCCGCTGATGGTCAAGGGGACGTCCGGCCATGATTAGTGGCCAAATTGGAAATCAATTTCTTCACAGGCGCCACTTCTCATCGAGCTCCGATGACCAGCACGCCACAGCCGTCTCCAGCAACAGCGCAGGGATGGGGTGGCATGGCTTCACGAGCGGGGCGGCTCAGAGGCAGCGCGATCCAACAGGCGAGGGGCGGCGAGGCTCGACGGGAGAGGCGGCGTGGCCACGGCCACAGCCGCGGTGTGAAAAGATAGAGGTAGGAAAGACCGATGGAACGGGAAAAAAAAAGAACAAACTGGTAACCTGTGTAACGAGTTGCAATGGTAGGTAATTTTACCCTAACTTTATGAGGATGTACGTAACAAGTGTTTTTGGAGCACCCCTTGAGATACTCCAAGAAAAACATGGAGTTGGCCTCTAACTCCACGTTTTTTCCTGCAGTTTTGAGATATGGAGTTCTTGGAGCTGAACGCGTTTGGCAGAAACCTTATGGAGCAGAGTTGCTAGAGTTGGAGTGGAGCTCTCCCAAACACGCCAAGAGCAACTCCAAGAGACTCTCTAATCCTTTCTAATTGCTAGTTTTAGAGATTTTGACTAAAAGGATACTTTCCAACAGCCTCTCTGTTTGGTTATTCAAACATAGCCACTATCTGTTCCGGATTTCTCGCTAGCAAAATATAGAAAAGAGAATAGCTCTCTAGAATGCATGCAAGATATAGATAAGCTGTTGAAAAACATGAAGATATAGCAAACGATTTTTATGCAAATGACTAATGCACTGCCAATCTATCAAGATACAGATTATTCAACAACCAAAAAGCTACTCCCTCTGTTATATTTCAACTAAAAGTAACGGGATAGTATAGTGAAAAATGATAAAATTATCTAATTTTCCAACTAAATTTATCAAAAAAAAAATCCAACGGATGCCAAACTACCTAATTAACCACAAATCCACAGCCAAAACTTAGGTTTGCCCTAGCGCTTTTTGTGGCTGTTGGGAAACAGCAACAAGCGCGGTCTCCACGTACCTTGATTTGGACCATCATGCATGTCTTACAGTCTGACCTGTTAAAACACCGTAACTAGAGACGAGAAAAAGAGCAAGAAAAAGGGTTGTCGTAGCGCGTGGACCTTTTTTGGCATGGATGGAGTTCAAGTTCCATCGACAAGTACATCCAAAGTGCGCAGTTTTACAGAGACCGACCTCACGCGTTTCGTCAATCCAGACATCCGGTAAATGAGCTGGCCACTGAAGGTTTGTGCTTAATACAAGACAAACGGCACTTAGCTTTCAGCGGAACAGTTTCAGTAATCCTAGTTTTTGCTCTGCTGAGAATAACTTTTGCTTGCACATCGCCACATGAAAAGTCCAACGCGAACAGTTCAGAATGGCTGTTTGAGACCTAATTAATTCAGAAAAAGAAAAAGAAAAAGATTTGCAGAATCATGGTAACAAGAATTACCATCTGACACGAGGCTTTTGAGTAGCTGACAATTTTGCACAAGTCAATTGCCACTATTTTCCCCGAAAGAATTTGTCAAGATTCCGGTATACTTGGACACAAAAAGTAAACAAAGTGCTCTGTTCATGGAATTGTCGGTCTCGTCGGTTGATTTCCACAGCCATCTCTCCGTTAATTATTCTGTCCTCTCGCACATTCTCCACAAACTAATTGGGAGCAAAGGAGTGACAGTTGGTTTCCATGGCCTATACGACGGTCAACGAGTTAATTCCTTTGCTGTCTCTTTCTGTGATATCGTCAGCGCGCACGTAATTCAAACATAATCCGCGTTCTTATTATTAGCATGATCGCAGAGGATCACATCTGTACTATGGATCATTGAACATGTCAAGAAATTAATAAGCGAGTTGATTTTTTTTTTGCTACAACCAATAAACAAGTAAAGAAGCATGATTTCTGACGAGCAGCAACTAATTCATGCGTTGCCACTTTTGTACTAGGACACTTCATTGATCCATTTGCATCCATTACAGAAGAAAAAAACTACCTTTGACGGCGTATGTCTGTAGGAGAAAGTATTCCAAAGTACATTATGGCCTTTATTACTTTCTCTGGTCAATTGCTACAAAATCAATATTGATATAAAACTCCGCTGAATACAAATCTATTAATCCAATCTTTGTACACTAAAAAAATATATAATTTGACTAATTATGGTCCAAAGTTCACAAGATTTTTTTCTCAAATTTGAATGTCTTATATTTATGGACCGAGTACCAAAAAGGTATATTTACATATGAGGTGAATTATAAAAGCCAACAAAGTTACCTTTGTTAAGGGTGTGAATTATATAATGGTGTAAACTTTAAATATCACACTTAATTTCATTTATAATATATGGAATGGTAGAAAACGATTATTTTACCGCATTCTCAGTCAGTCATAGAATTTCTATAAGTTGCTTTTAGGATGGAGGGAGTAAGCAAAATGATGAAATCATATAAACCGTCATAATAATTATGAATGATTTCCTAATTATTTTATATGGTGGAAACTACCCTAGAAATTTAATCTATGATGAGAGGTTGTAAGGTTCATGTAGTCGGTTCTACAACCAACAAAGAATGTGCCAAACAATAATCCATGCGTATTTCAGGCGAAAATATGTCAAATTTTTTTGTAAATTTATTAAAAATGACAGATCAAGAAGTTTTGAAAATTTTGGAACTGGATGTCATGGCATTTTATACAACGGTGCAAGAACTAAAGTTCAAAGCGGATAAAGTTTAATACATGTGAAAATGATAAATTTCATATGCACATGTGTACACACTAGATGACAAAAAAAGTTTTTGATTGGTGTCATGCTAATTTATTTGAATCCTGTAGCAGCCACAACGAATCAAAAAGGGTGGGTGGCCGGAGGTTAGGCACTAGCACAGTAGCACCCACAGCTACTGCCCAGATCCTGCTACAAGTACTCCGTCCACGCGTCTATTGTACAACTCCGTTCAGTAAGGAAGGTCTTTTAAATGTTTGTTGATCCACTTAATTATTCTTTTAAGCCTCAGTCACAGGGGGCTTGTGAGATGATGAAAGCAACCGAGAGTCACTATAGTTTTTAGTAATGCCCAAAGCGGAATGAGTATGGAATAAAGACACACAACTGGCTAACTAGACAAAGGGGTGAGCAAAGTAGTAGGATAAGAAGACTGACCGAGTCCTCCTCCCCACCACGGCAACGCACGTCGCTGCACCGCACCATGCAACCCGGTTTTCCACAACACGAGAGAGAAAATTCTTCGCAATCAAGCGCGCAGCGAGCGAGATCGGCCATGTCAACTCTCGGCAACAATAACGCGCATCCAGCGTGTGCCGTCCTATATAACACTGGCGCTACCAACCTCTGCGTTCTCACACAGTTCTTGGAGAGTTGGAGCCCCACGCCAGCGTCGACGAGACTGTTGCGATCGAGCAAATTAACCGATCACTCCGTCCGCCGCCGCCGCCATGGCCGACGAGCTGCTGCCCCCCGGGTTCCGGTTCTACCCCACGGAGGAGGAGCTGGTCTGCTTCTACCTCCGCAACAAGCTCGACGGCGTCCGCCGCGGCGACATCGAGCGCGTCATCCCCGTCGCCGACGTCTGCGCCCTCGACCCGTGGCATCTCAAAGGCACGTCGGTCGATCGATCGCGCAGTCCGTGGGGGGCACTAGTGCATTATTTTCCTCGGTTGATCGATCAGTTGGCTAACGACGCTTCGATTATTTGCGTCCATCCATGCAGATGCGCACCGCGGCGACTTCTCCGGCGACGCGGAGCCGTGGTTCTACTTCTGCCCGCGGCAGGAGCGCGAGGCCCGGGGCGGGCGGCCGAGCCGGACCACGCCGTCGGGGTACTGGAAGGCGGCGGGCACGCCGGGTTTGGTGTACGCCGCCGACGGCCGCCCCATCGGGACCAAGAAGACCATGGTGTTCTACCGCGGCCGCGCGCCGGCCGGGGCCAAGACGGAGTGGAAGCTGAACGAGTACAAGGCTCTGGAGGAAGAAGACGAGTACGCCGCCGCCGCGGCGGCGCACGCCGGAGTTCCGGGTCCGAGCCTTAATCTCCAGGTAATTGATGGCTCCGTCCGTTGCAGCAGTAGGAGTCCAGCACGCTACCTGCCTAGCTTAATGCCTTGTGTCACCTCGCGATCTGTTTACTGTAGCCGCACGGGTCGTGAGGGAAAGCTGCTGCGCGACTCGCGATGATACTGAAAGGGTGCATTGCTGTTTCTGTTTGTTTCTGTGCAGACAAGGGGCGAGTTCACCCTGTGCCGCCTCTACACCAAGTCCGGGTGCCCGCGGCAGTTCGACCGCCGGCCCGGCGCCGCCGCCGCCGGCCGTGGCAGCGAGAACCCGGCAGCTGTGGCTGCGGCGTTGGCGGACGGGGAGGGAAAGGGTCGGAAGAGAAAAACGGCTCCGGCGCTGAGCAACGACACATCGTCAAGCGACGACGGCGACACGCAGCAGCGGCTGAGACAGAGAGGCACCGACTGGGGGCTCATCGACGACATAGCCGACTTGTCAGAGTTCTTGGACAGCTGGCCTTGAGACTGATTCATTTTGGTTCGTGCTATAAGAAAGAAAACGAACGAGCACTTTACAGTAATTTACAGATTTTTTTAGACCAACACGATTTTTAGAATTCTTTTCCCTACTGCAATATATATTTGAAGCAGTAGCTGGCTAATTTTAGGAGACATCTTAATGTGGATTCACCTGTGTAACCTAATCTCATAGTACGATCATAATTTTTTTTAATTACCAAAATGTTCTGAAAAGAAAAATGTAGCAAAATGGCAGAACGAGACTTCAGATAAGCTAGTCAACTGTTTGGGTTTGCTGAACTTGTCCTTGATGCAATGCAATATGCAAACTTCTATATAAACAAAAGAAAAAGAATGCATGCCACTTGTGTTTTGGCCATGCACGGACACGAAGAATCTTTTCCTTGTTTTGTATCGTCCTTCCCCGTCGGGTCTGTAGTAGTGCCGATTGCAATAGCAGCGATGGTGTCATCTTGCAAAGTTGAATCGGACCAAACGTGCCCAAAATGACTCAATAACTGCATATCAATTCTCAATTTGACTTTCCGTAGAATTATGCAGCTTAAGGAATGTAAACATGTTCCCCGTCGGTTTCATCATTGCTGGCAATACTGTCATGCTGACCAGTGACCAGCACCAACTTTTGTAAACTTCATTGCCACGTGTTATATCAGAACCAAATAAACAGCAAGGGGCGATGCTATTTTTTCGCATTAAGTGAAAGAAGAAAAGAGAATGTGTAAAGGAAGGTTAATTAATTACAAGGATCACAGGCCCTGAAAAGGAGAAAAAAATTATGTGTCAGTGATACCCCCTCCGTTCTAATTACATTCATTTTAGCTTTGACTTAAGCCAAATTTCAGTTAGTAATCCACCGCTGATCACTTTTTTTTTTTGCGGGTACCACCGGTGTTCGAATTTGAACTTGAGTGATCAATACATGATGGCATTTTTGAGACGGTCATTATACACCCATAGAGGGGTGACAGACGATGATCAGACCTTGACAGTTCAACAGGCGAACACAAAAATATAGTGTATATAAAAAAAGAAAATTAAAAAAAAACTCAAACTAGACGGTGAGAACGTCTAAAGGCACCTAGCATTCTAGCGCGCGAAGTTGATCCTCCTCATGGACCGTGTTGTTCTTGGGCCACCTGCTGCTACTGAAGCTTGGTGGGCCATTCATAATCACAGATGTTGGGCCTAGCTCAGGATGCAAAAGCAAGTCGAGCCCAGCGCATAAAACAGCCTAACCGCGTCCTCGCAACACGCAGCTCTTTGGCGTCGCCGGATTTTGATCGTCCTTCAGAGGGAATCAGAATAATATCCGGGAGTCCATGTCTAGTCAAGGAATCAGGTTCCAACCGGCCAAGCCAAGATCTAGCTCGTCGGGCTCACGCACGCGTACGGCGCCGAACGGAATCCGCACGACGCGCGCGAACCTTCACCTCACCTTCGACCACGTATCAAAGCGCGCGCGCGTTTCAGAGTTTGAGGCTGGAGTCGCGCGAAGGATAGGCGTGGGCTGGCAATGGGCATCGGTAAAAGGGCGGGCGGTGACGGGAAAAGCTCGGCACATCTAGCCATCCGGATTCAAAGCTGAGATGACGCTCTGATTCGGTTGGGATGAGGAAAGACGGGGGCGAGCGAGCGCATCCCTGGCCTGATCGGTGAATGTGAAAGGAAGCTGCCAAGACGGCACCCCCGGCCTGATTCCTGGGTCGTGCCAGCACAGTACAAGGTCTCGGTCCGCACCTTTCGCCTCGATCTGCAGGCTTTCTTTTTGGCCAGGAACAGATGTACCGTATCTCCGGGCATGACCTGCCTGCAGCTAGCCCTGCACACTGCACGCCCGTATCGCGCATGCGGCATGCCTGAAAGAGAAAAGGAATAACACTTGCTCTGATCGCCCTAAACAAGTGGCATCCGCATCGGCCGTCAGGCTAAAGCGCAAGCAGCATCTCCTGGAAGAGGAGGGAAAAAATGGGGCGGGCGCAAGCAGCATCGCCGGCCGGGCGCCGGCCATTCGCCCGCCGCCCAGGGCACACCGTCGCACACGTCGGCGTAGGCCCCCCGCCCGGCCCCAAACGCCGGTCGAAACGGATAAGCTAAACTAGTGCGGGCGGGCGTGCGTGCGTGCGCCGCGAATCAGGATTCAGGAGGAAAAAGGATCGGGACTCTCGTTTCGTTTCACCCAGATCGCGAGAGCTAGGAGATGACGGGAGCTCATCAACTAACTACTAACAAAAGTGGAAGCCTTTGCTAATCCGAGCTGGTGGCTCTCCTCCCTTTAGATTTTGTGTTTGGAGATTGTGTGGCCGATGACACTGACGATGAGCGTGACGTGACACAATTTTTTGTTGTTGTTTTTCGAGGGGGATGACGTGACACAAATGGAAAAGCCGTGGTGCCAAGATTATAGAATGGGCTGCGATCTTATCCGCGCGGTACGGGTGCCTTGCTTGGCCCGCGAGGCCCACGGCCGCCGACTGGCTGGGGAGGCGGCGGGCCCGGTCCGAGCGTCAGCCGAATCCCCCGAACGTGGGCGGCGTGTGCGTGTGCAGCTGGCCGTCCACTTGTTTCGCTCGAGCACGTGGTACGTTCGGCCGTCTTTTTTCCTCTTTCGTGTCAGCAATTGGAAGTTAGAATGTTCTAAAGGCTAATGCCCTTGCAAATCAAAATGGTATGAAGGGGATCAAGCTTGAGCGCCATGACTGGAAAGGAAAGGATAAATGATTAGCCGCGGAGGCGTGCTGTAATCGATTCACACAAAGAAAAAGTAACATGTTGCATTAGTAAGCTCCAAGCCTCCAATGCTCGTAAGTTCCCGCGAGAATAGGTCTCATGATATTACCAAGCAAAAAAGAGTCTTTAGATCTATTCTACTCCCTCCATTTTAAATTATATTTCATTTGACTATTTTGTATTCAAAAAATTGAGCAAACATAGTTAAATTTAAGTCATTTTTAAGAATTTTTATTAATAAAACAAGCCACAACAAAATGATTGATATTTTGCACAAATTTTTCAATAAGAAGAGTGGTCAAACTTGAGGTCAAACAAACTATAATTTAGAACAGAAGCAGTGCCAAACTAGCACTTGGGATTTCCATTCATCATGATTAATGAATAATCAACTATTCGAGTACTCGACTTGGCGTGAGTGTTTGTATTTTCTGATTTTTTTTAGAATTTAATCGTTGTTATTTTTCAGTGGTAGGAGCCATGCCCGTCAACAACGAGGTGCATGTGGTGACTTCATGAATCTCAAAATCAGCCGACTCAATCTTTTCGAGATGCTTATCGAGTTTCATATGCGTGCACGTGTATATGAGCGTCTATATCTATATCGTGTTTCGAAAGAAAAAAAAGTTAATCAGCGACCGAAAGACCTGCCCTCCGCAGCTTGGTAACAAAAAATGGCAAATAGTCGTAGCGCGGCGGTCTTGGGACGTCATCCGAAAATGGCACAACGTTCATTCCAATTTTGAACAAACAGATACCGCTCATTTCACATGGAGGAGGCAGGCCACCGCTGAGGCACCAGTGGTATTTATCACAAAAAAAAATTCTCGCGCTTTTTATCCTTTCACTGTGGCAGCGGGTGCGCGCATCCACCTCCGAAGCAGCTAGGCTTGTGTTTTCATGCTTCAACCCCGCGGACAGGTCAGGCAGAGCATCATCCGTCAGCCAAGCCAATCGATCGTGCGTGCGTGCCACTGCCGGAACGCGGGATTCCCAGCAGTTCTCATCCGGTGGTCCGGTCCGGTCCTCCCGTCGCCACCATCCATCTTCCATGATCCATCCAGGCCAAGCCAATCCGCGCCGGCACTGTTGGTTTGGCTGCGGCCGTGGGTGTGGCCCCCTGTCCGGCTGTTCTTCCCGCGACGGAGGCCGGCGCCACCCGAATCAGGAATCCGTCCAAAAGCCGCGCGCCTACTCGGTCCGCACCGCGACAAAGCGTCTTTTCGGCAAGACCTTTCCACGCGAGATCGCGAATCATTGGCACACGGCGGCGGACAAGCACAGTGCCCCCTCCCCTCGCCGACATGGCAGCCTAGCCTGGCCGGCTGCGGCATCTGTGCTAAAGATAGCAGCTGCACGATCTTTGGCAGTATCCCAGCAACGTGATGAAATTCGAGGGAGCGGCGTGTCTCCTGGAATAGGATATCTCTGTGATTTTGGAGTAGCCTGAATGAATTTTGATCGAAGGAAGGCACAGGCTTTTATCGTCATGCCTTGCGGCTAATGTAGTGCTAAGTGCCGAACGTGCTCAATTAAACAAGTACTGTTTCTTATATGACGATAATATCTTTCCAGCTAGGACTATCCAGTTCTATATGTCCTCCTGCTAACGTCATGTTCAATTGTTAATCTTAGTGGCTACTGCTGCTTTTGAATTCAGAGCCTTTATATGCTTCTACGTAGAAAAAGGGTGTCGTACGTCGAGGACTCCTCACAGATCAGAACGCACTCGTACTTCGCGAATCGCCGATGCAGGTGAAGAATAGGTGATTGGCATCATTATCCACAGCTAGCGAAGGCACGATTCAAGCACCCCAAGAATCACACTTCCAAAGCTAACAAAATCTTACATTATCCTGGCCCTGTCCCCTGGACCCCGGCTCGATCCTACATCAGCGAATTCCTCACGGCCTCCGTGAAAGCGACAAGATAACCCCTGGCCTTCACTACACCTGCACATGAGCACTAGCAATCTGGATAAACATAAGCACAGCGAAAGCCCGTGCTGAAATCTCCACTCTGCTGGGGAGGAGGACGGCTCGCGGGCCCACCTCTGGAGCGTAGTAGTATACTAGTATGGTGGATCGGTCGGGTGGTCAAACCATCGCCTGCCACACAGCGCCGCCGCCGATCGAGCCACGGCCTGCTTCTTGGTGGTGTTCTTAAGCTTGGATCTGGGCAACAGAGGGCACGAAAACGACTGATCAGCAGGTGGTGGATAGCGCTTTCGCGGTGTAAAAACACTGAATCAGCGGCTCCCCCCGGTCCTGGATCCGTCCAGAGCGTGTTTGAAAGGTCGGCGGGCTGGTGCGCATCAAATCCTTTGCATCCATGTCATATCTACCGACTGGCGTTCGAGGGAATCTCAATCTCTGCAGTTACATTGTACAAGAGCAGCACGCAATTTGGATGCACTCCAAATCTGAATGAAATCTCGTTCTCTCTCTTAAAAGTATCGCACAGAGATTTGGATTACAAGGACCGAGCTATCCAACTTGGAAAAAATCCATTTCTTTTATGATTTTTTTAGTGGTGATATTTATGTCTGTACTATGTTTTGAAAAAAAAAAACCCAACCTTATACGGTTAAGTATGGTATATAGCATCAAACGCGTCATGAATGAAGGATTTCGTTGTTCGCTAATTACATCCTAGCATGACAAATTGGCTTACCATAGCAACATATAGAGAAAAGTGTGTCTTACACTTCTTGTAACATAGGGCATCTGCGTGTTTACCTACATTATTAGTGACAATGCGTTGTTTTTTCCCCGCTCGGCTCGCTCCCCGCGCGGGGCGACCGGGCGCCCAACCCTAGCCGCCGCCGCCGCCATCTCCCCGCCGCCTGCCTCGCCGCGCCGCTGCCTGAGCGGGTCGCCGGAGCCGCGCGACCCGCGATGACGGTGGCGGCGGGGCCCTTCTCCCCTCCCTCCGGCGGACTCAAGCGGGCGCGGCCGCGGAGCAGCTGGAGGTCCTCGCCGGCGGGAGGCCAGGCCCGAGGCGGCGAGGCCCGGAGGCCGCTGATCCGGCGCGGCCCTGCCCGGATCCGGCGTCCGCGCGGCCAGGAGGGCGCGCGGAGGTGCTGCGGGCCGGGGCCGGTGACGTCAGCCGGCGGCGCGGCTGGCGACGGCCGGCGGCGGCGACGACGACGTCGTACCTCCGGGGGCCGGACCCCCTCTGCAAGCTCCGGCACTTCTACGCAATCGGCGATGACGCCATGGTGGCGTGGTCGGGGGTGGTCTGAGCGGAGACCACGCTGCGGCGTGCCTTGCGGCACCTTGGTGGCGCTGCAGGCCACGACGACCACTCCCTCGATTGCGAAGGCTGGTGAGTGCGGAGTGGTGGCCGGCATAGCGCGGGGGGCGCTGAGCGGTCGCACCGAGGGCAGCAGGTTGTGGTTGGGTGGAGGCTAGGAAGCATGGGAGCTTGGCGGCAAGTAGGATGGATCTCCTGGCGAAAGCCACGCCCGGCTTGATCCGGGTCGACAACGGCGGCGTTTGCGAACGTCGTTTCCTCCTTGGGGCGTTGTCTTGGAGTGTCCATCCTACTTGGCGGGCTCTATGGGTGAAAACCGTGCCCACGGTCTTGTGGGCGTGCGACGACGGCGCGGTGGCGTCGTTCTCCTTCCTGAAGGCGTCGTTTTGGATTCCGCGTCGATCTCTTCATCTTGTGTGCGGCTAATCTACGAAGACGACGATCATCTTCGAATCTGGTGGCGGCGGGTTCGTGTCGGAAAGAGAGGATCTTCTTCTATCTTGCCCCTCTTTTCATGCACTCCTTCCTTATGCCAGAGACAAAGTGTCGACGCTCGGAGTGGTGTGCTACGGCTCGATGGTTTTGCTCGACTTGCCTGTAGCTTCCATGTGGTCGGGCGACGGTCGGTCACGCATAGTGTCGGCCGTTTCGGTGTCCGGACTTCTTCCTTGCCAGGGGGTTGGGGTGGTGCTGTTCCTGGGGTGAGACCTTACGGGTGGTGCCTCGTGTCGGCGACCCAATCCGACCGAGCGGAGATGTCTCGAGGTCCGTGTCGAAGCCCCAATCCGACCGGACAGAGTGTTGCGGTGTCGATGGCCCAATCCGACCCGCCAGTCGTTAGCTCTTTTTCTTAGCTTTCTTTGTTTTTTCCTGACTATGGTCTCCCAGGATCGTAGTCTATAGCAATGAAACGCACACATCGTGTGCCGTTCGTTCAAAAAAATACATTATTAGTGACAAATCGACAAATTATGCTACATACACAAGATAAATAGATGTATGACGCTATCCTCAGTCCGCGCTAACCGCTCCATTTGCAATAGACGCTCCTTCATACCGCCGGTCGAGTGTGCGTGGGTTTTTAAAATCTCTTTCTCCTTCTCAGCGAAATCAAACACACAACAATTTATCCATATCAATTGCAGAAAAAATGTTCAAGACAGAAACTCAAATCATTTAGTTCAAAAAAAAAGAAACTCAAATCAGCAGCAACATGGCTAGTGATACAAAACTAAAGCACATGCCCATATGCCACTTTCAGCTTTCGCTTCAACGTCAGTCCACAGTGCGTGTACCAAAAGAGGAAACTCAACAACCCAACAACTACTGCCACAAACTCCAACCAGATTCCTCCCTCCTAGCTCTCCCTGGCTCCCTGCTTTACACACTGCGCCATTCCATCAAGACATTAGCGAGACAGTGACTCATCTACCTCCTCCTTAAGCAGGTTTAAGGTTCATGTAGTCTAGAGACTCCAATACCTTCTGTTTCGATGAACCCTCTGCATATCCTTGAACTGAGGCACTTTCAAGTTTGATTGATGTTGTACTTGGGACAATCTGTCTTTCGAAAAGAAATGTAACCGGGAGACATCCTTGGCTCTCCACAAAAAAATAAAAAAAAATTCGAACACGGTGCGGACAAAGTTCAGGCAAAACTTACAACAACAACGTTCACTGATCAAACATGATTGCCATCTCAAACCATCACTAATCTACTACCAGCAATTCCATAAACGATTCCCTTCCCCTG
Source organism: Urochloa ruziziensis (assembly GCA_015476505.1). Taxonomy (NCBI): domain Eukaryota; kingdom Viridiplantae; phylum Streptophyta; class Magnoliopsida; order Poales; family Poaceae; genus Urochloa; species Urochloa ruziziensis. Next base: position 20,890,523 of record CM027121.1, read on the forward strand.
CACCTTTATTCTAAGTCACCAGCTAATGAGTGCACTTCAGTCACTAACCTTGCTGGTGTGGCAGGCGGCGCTTGTCCTCTGCCACGCGTGCGCTTATCCTCTGCCACGCCATGGCTTCCCTCACGCCCAAAACGTGTGCCCGGCCGGCGCACAGAATTGGCATCGCGCCCCGCCCGCCAGCCCGCCGTCCCCCCGCTCCAAATCTATAAAAGGCGCCCTCCGCCTCAGTTCCCAGCCACGACCCAACAACCAGAGCGCGAGCGCGAGCAAAGCAAGCATCAGCCGCCTCCCCTTAGCCCGGTGACTTGTAACGCCCACCCCTCTTCCAACTCGAGCGACACCGCAATGGCCTTCTACTACGGCGTGAGCGGGCAGTCTTCTTCTGCGGCGGCGGCGTGGGGCGCGCCGCCGGCGCCGAGCAGCAGGCCGTGGACGAAGGCGGAGGACAAGATGTTCGAGGGCGCGCTGGTGATGTTCCCGGAGCACGTGCCGAACCGGTGGGCGCTGGTGGCGTCGCAGCTGCCGGGGCGCTCCGCGCAGGAGGCCTGGGACCACTACCAGGTGCTGCTCACCGACGTCGACCTCATCGAGCGCGGCATGGTCGAGGCACCGGGCTCCTGGGACGACGACGACTACGCCGCCGGCGCAGGCGGGCGCGGCCGTGGCCGTGGCGGCGGCGAGGAGCGCCGCCGCGGCGTGCCCTGGACAGAGGAGGAGCACAGGTACGCGCGCCGCCAGAATCTGATTGTCCTTTTTTGTTTTTTTTTCTCTTCTGTGCGGGTCCCATCGATCTTCCCCTCCTCCTGGCCCCACCAGATCTATCTCGATTCTCACATCAGTCACGTTATGTGGTAGGCCCCCGGCTCATTTTTTTTTTCATCTTTTGTTGTGTGCTTCCGATCCGCAGGCTGTTTCTGGAAGGGCTAGAGAAGTACGGGCGCGGCGACTGGCGCAACATCTCGCGGTGGTCGGTGAAGACGCGCACGCCGACGCAGGTGGCCAGCCACGCGCAGAAGTACTTCATCCGCCAGGCTAGCGCCGGCACCCGCGGCGACACCAAGCGCAAGAGCATCCACGACATCACCACCCCGTGATTTGCTCGGAGCTCGGTCGTGGAGTGAGGGAGCACAAGCATAGCTGCCCAAGCAGAGCAACATCCAGGCCGTGCTATCTAGGCTAGCTACCTGCCTGCATTTACCGTAGCTTCTACCTTTGCGAGACGGGAAAAACAAAGCCCGTCCCTGTGGTTGTAGAGAGATGTGGGCAAAATTAAGCTAGCGGCTGGGATCTAGAGTCTGGAACTTGTATTAAACAGTACTTTGCTATAATGGAATAAAATGTGCTTGTGTGCATTTTCAACCAGCTTGTTGTTGTCTGCCTTCTTCCCATATCTTGCAATCTAATCCAACTCAATAAAATGGAAACTTTTATCTCAACTTTGTTTTAGTTGTTCTCTAGATGGAATGAGAGAGTTGCCAAAAAAAAAGTTTGCATATTTCATCATGGATGATCCTGCACTTTTTCTAGGACATGCCACACTTGTTCTTCATTTGGTGTGATTTGATGAGCCAGGTATCACGACAATGCCTACACTCACAAAAGTTGGCATCATCATTGGTATCTGCAATGACCCCACCTCTTATGCATGCCCACATATGTTCAAAATAGCCTAAAGATGTGGTGCGTCATTGGAGATCACAAATCATATCTAAATTTACGAGACTAGTAGACTTATATGCACGCTTGAACAACTCGTGGCTAGAATTTGCTAGGAACGCCACGTCAAAAATAACATCAGTAGTAGTAGTCTCCTTCCTTTGTGCACTCTCTTTGTTAGCACCGAAAGTTGCATTAGCTTGTGAGAAACTCCACAAGCTACTTCACGCAATTATTTTGTTTCGGCGTGTCCAATGCAAAATAAAGGGGTCGTGGTCATTTAGCCAATGTATCTAGGACTTTCCAATCGGTCCAAAACCTCTTGATAACTTTGTCATTTCATTCATGTGGTCAATGACATGGTGCAACGTTGGATCATAGTCATGCATGGATAAACTATTATCTCAACTTAAACTATTATCTCAACTTTGTTTTAATGGTTGTTTAGATGGAGTCGGAGTCTAAAAGAAAAGTTTGCATCTTTCACAATGGATGATATTGCACTTTTTCTACGACTTGCGACGCTTGTTCTTCATTTGATGTGCCAGGTATCGCTACAACGTGTACACCACAAAAGTTGGCACCATTGGTATGTGCACGATCCCACCTCTTACGCATGCCAATATATGTTCAAAATAACCTAACGACGTGGTGTGTCATTGGATCACAAATCATATCTAAACTTACAGGACTAGTCTTCTATGCATGCTTCAACAACACGCGGCCAGAATCTGCCAAGGTACGCCACGTCAAAAAATAACATTGGTAGTAGCCTCCTTCCTTTGTGCACTCTCTTTAGCACCGAAAGTTGCATTAGCTTGTGGGAAACACCACAAGCTAGTTCACGCAATTATTTTGTTTCGACGTGTCCTATGCAAAAAAGGGGTCATGGGTCATGGCCATTTGGCCAGTGTAGCTAGAACCTTCTGATCGGTCCAAAACCTCTTGACAAGTTTGTCATTTCATTCATGTAGTCAATGACATGGTGCAGTGTAGGATCATAGTCATGTATGGATAAACTATTATCTCAACTTTTTTTAATGGTTGTTTAGTTGGAGTCGGAGTTCAAAAAGAAAAGTTTGCATCTTTCACAATGGATGGTCTTGCACTTTTTTCTACAACTTGCCACGCTTGTTCTTCATATGATGTGATTTGATCTGCCAGGTATGACTACAATGTGTACACCCCTAAAGTTGGCACCGTTGGTATGTGCCACGATCCACCCTCTTATGCATGCCAGCATATGCTCAAAATAGCCTAATGATGTGGTGTGTCATTGGATCACAGACTATATCTAAACTTATAGGACTAGTCTTCTATGCATGCTTTGACAACATACGGCTAGAATCTGTCAAGGCACGCCATGTCAAAAAATAACATTGGTAGTAGCCTCCTTCCTTTGTACTCTCTCTTTAGCACCGAAAGTTGCATTGCTTGTGGGAAACACCACAATATAGTGCATGTAATTATTTTATTTTGGTGTGTCCTATGCCAAAAAACGGTTGTGGTCATTTGGCCAATCTAGCTAGGACCTTCTGATCCATCCAAAACCTCTTGATAAGTTTGCCATGTCTTTTATGCGGTCAATGACATGGTGCGTTGTAGGATCGTAATCATGCATGTATAAACTATTATCTCAATTTCGTTTTAATGGTTGTTTAGATGGAGTGGGAGTTCGAAAAAAGATTGCTTTTTCATGATGGATGATCTTACACTTGTTCTTCATTTGGCGTGACTTGACAGACGAGGCATCACTACAATGCATATACTCCAGAAGTCGACATCATCGAAATGTGCTACAATCCATGTCTTATGCCATGCCAACATATGTTCAAAATAGTCTACGGAGTGTTGCATCATCGGATCATGCACACCATATCTAAACTTACATGGCTAGTCTAGACTCATATACATGTTAACCAAAGGTGGAACCAAAGCTCAAGATAGAGGGGGTAAGGAGGGGGCTCATGTTAACTTATTCTTCCTCCTACTAGTTATTTTTATTTCTCTTCATCCATGGCTAAAATTTGTAAGAAGGGTTTTGGGAGGGCTCCATAGGCTGCATAGGTGTAGCCGTGTAGGGGGCTACAAGCCTACAACGCCAAGCTAGATCTTCCCCTACCTTGAACAACACAGTGGTTAGAATCTACCAAGGCATGCCATGCCAAAAATAACAATGACACTAGAGTCCTTCTTTTGTTCACTCCTTTTAGCATCGAAAGTTGCACTAGCTTGTAGGAAAGACCACAAGGAAGCTTCACACAATTATTTGTTTTGTGTATCCTATGATGAAAACCAGTTGTGGTAATTTGGCCAAGATAGCTTGGACCTTCCTATATCGGGCCAAATTCTCTTGATAAGTTTATGATGTCATTTATATGGTCAATGACATGGTGCATTGTAGGATCACAGTCATGCATGGATAAATTCATGGGATAGTAGGCTTCTATGCATTCTTGAACGAAACGTGGCCAAGATCAGCCAAGGCACGCCATGTCAAAAATAGCATTGCCAATAGCTTTCTTCCTTTGTGCACTCTCTTTAGCACCGAAAGTTGCATTAGCTTATGGGAAACACCACAAACTTCTCATACAATTTTTTTTGGCGTGTCCTGTGCCAAGAAAGGGGCCTAGCACACTCCAAAAAATACCTAAAATGATGTATGCTTGCCACCATATAAATTAGGAACATTGCTTGAAGCTGGGCTCAGCCAAACTCAGATGCCCCATCAAAATAAAACCCTTATTCTCACCACACAAACAAGAGGTTTTAGACTCCCAGTCATTAAACATGACAATATTCTTATTAAATGATTACATGTAAACTCTTACTGGGTAAATTGGTCCAACAATGATGCAACCCTGTAAATTGGTTTCCATACACACAGATTTGTCGGTCCGGCCACGGCCCATAGAGTTCGCGAGCTTGTGAGGAAGAAGAAACAAAGAAGAAGAAGACGCGCGTTCGTCTGCTGTGGGCTCTAAACGCCTCGCCCGGGCCTTATTTTGCAGCCCACAACAGTGCCGAGCGCGCGGCGATCTCGTCTCGGCTGGCCGTGCCCGTGCCCGTCCCCGCGGCAATGGTGGCAAGGCATCGACCATCATCAAGTCGGCCGTCTCCTTGGAATTAAGGTCCTGGCGTGGGGAGCATAAAGAGCGGCACATGGCGCTGCTCGCTCGCGGCGGCAAACGCAGGCGACTCGAGACCAGTGAGTGTGTCGCGCTCCATTCACTCCCGCCCCTGCAGCAGCAGCAGCTCGCTCGATACAGCAAATGCAAGTCAATGCCATTTACGCCGGGCCCCACCGTCAGCGGCAGCGTAGCACTACTACTGATAGTGCCCTGCTGGCATGCACCATCAGGCAGACCGCAGACAGATTTATTTCCGGCATATTCTCACCAGGTGGCCGCATTCGCGCCCGACGCTAATCTACTAGCTGACCTGACCGACCGACCTGTGACTCGCTGGCCGGGCCGGCCGGGCTGTGATTACGCGGGGGGGGGGGGGGGGGGGGGGGGGGCACCGTGGAGCGATGAGGCGGTACGTACGTGGTGGCTTTGTTGCAGCCAGGATCCATCCACGGGCCGCGTTTAGATTGTTTCGCGAAAAAATTTACAGTATGTCGGGCACACATTTGAAGTATTAAATATAGACTAATTACAAAAATAATTACAGAGTATGTCAGTTCATCGCAAGACGAATCTAATGAGTCTAATTAATCCGTCATTAGCACATGTTTACTGTAGCAATTATTGTCTAATCACGATCTAACTAGGCTCATTAGATTCGTCTCGCGAAGTACACTCCGTCCATATAATGGGTTATTTTTTTCAACTACATTTAATATGCCATGCATGTGAGGAAACATTCTCGAAAAAAATTTCACGAAACGTCTAAACAGGGCCACGATTCCGATCGCGGTCCCGTGTTCGGCAGCAAAGCAAAGGGTCACGTACGGAACCGAAGGGAGGGAGGCGCGGAGCGGTCCAGGGATCCCGGCACCGGCAGTGCGCTCTGGGCGCCTGGTACTGGGACTGCCTGTTTGTTTGCACATTTAGGTGCGCCCATACTGGGTGCATCTGGGGGCTCTGCCCGAGATGTTTTTATCGTGCCGAAAACTCTCGAGAGGACGGACCCCCCCGAGAGCAAAGCCTCCAGCTGGCCCGTATATGCCTTCATTAAGTAACACTAAAGTCCATTTACTGAAAGGCTGTGCCCAATTTAAGTCCCATTCACTACACGCCCAGTTCCTTCATGTACGCCGTATTAGCTAGCATCAGCTTGATTTCTTTCACTTTCTTTCTTTCTTGGGGGCACATGTTAAATTATTATACAAGGTTAGACTAACATAAAAATGTCTTTAAAAGTATAGTTGCACCTCTAATTCTCTAAAGCTAATCTGGCAGCATGTACAGACCTTGAAGTTATGAAAAAAACTGATATTCAAAAATATACGATAAATAAAAAATAAAATGCAATCAGGAAAAGAGAAACATTTCTTCTATTTTGCAAAAGCCAAATATTTTTTATGGAAAAAAAGATGGGCGTAAAATTTAGCGTGGATATGATGATTCAAACATGGCAGATTGATATAGTTTAAGTAGTACTGCCCTATATTCAAATGACTAAATATGCACAGGGACCATTGAACTCATAAATAAATATATGAATTGCGCAACAAATCTGCAAGCTGTTGATACTAGCGTGCGTAGCGTACCAACTACGCACGACAGTTGTGCTGAGTTGTGATCGCACCCACACAGCTTAACTTCTGGTGATGAACCACACCCCACAACCATTTTCTCCTGCCATATGACTGATATGATGCTTAAAGAATTTGTAGAAGCCATAGATCCATCCATCAAAGCTAAGGCTAAGGGATCGTCTGATCCGTAGCTCATTCGGTTTCATCGGATTCATTCCCGGCCAAGAACGATCGTTGTAGTAGAAAATTCATGATAGTCACTACAAGATATCAGGAATTATTTTGGGCCGGGAACTAATTTATTAACGATAGACACAACAAAAGACCCGAATTGGTTCGTGTCAAAAAGTTCAGCTAGCATTATATTTGTAGAAGGAATCTATCCATAGAGATGCCACATGCATGCATTTGATTGATGATCGCATCAAACACTATTATCTTGCCGTGCAGTTTAGTTTGCATGGGGCATAGCCGAGACGACGGGCTACCGGTGGAACGAACAGCTTGGCCAGAGCTGTAATCCTTTGCCATGGCAACGCGACAATGCATGGGCAGGGCACACACACACACCATGTTTAATTCTTCCCTCTAGGCACTATGTGGCCTTAAATTCCGACGAGTTTACGAGCTGATCTTTTAGCTAGGAGTATGTAGGGCATCAAGAGGGGATCCAAATACATGATGATTTAAAAGGGCAAGAGTGGTTGGTCGACCTTGATTGCACTGCACCCCAGCTTGATATTACAGGGATGGATTATTGGACAGTGCCATGCTATAGCTCGATCTCCTCCATTGTTGCGGCATACTCCTGCACAGCTGCAAGCATGAATGCATGCATGGCATGAACATCAACGATAGGTGTGTGAGAGAGAGAGATCGATGTATGATATTACGCTGTTGATGACGCGCGCCGTCGTGTACCATCACTTGGGTGTTGAATGCAGCTCTGCCTGAAAGTAGGTTCTAGGTTGCTATAGGCTATAGCAGTACGTATAGCTTGACAGATACTCCTGCTGCATGGAACGTCACTTGAGCTAGACCACTGTCCTCTCTGGGTGATTATTGACCTGCTGCTGGACTGGACCTGGACTAGTCTTATCAGAGGAAAGAGGCCGTACTTGTTGGAGTCTCATTACATTAGGCTAACTAACACATTATAATGCTCTCGATGACGTGCATCTAAACAAGGACAAGAAAGTATAGCTGTCCATATACGTATATGATAATGGAGTACTTGTGAGCAAACAAAGCACGCTTCATCTGCTGTCGCACACTGTTGCTTCTTGCAGCCGATTGTTGACCTCGATCGAGCGGGTACATACACGTACTGCGTGTTGATCGATGGCGAGGCATGGCAAGGCGACTACAGTGGAACAGCCCCTGCTGTGTAGGCTAGGCTTCAATTCGCCGCATTTACGTGGCTGGCTCGGAGCTGCAGTGCTAGCTAGCTAGCTGCGCTTCAATTCGATTCGATCGATCGGGATCCCCCCACTCCCCTCCCCCTCGCAACAACGCATTGAAGCGACAGGGTTGGCATGAACTGTGCGTGGTTTCATGCCTCGCCCGCCCAGTCGCTGGCTCACTCGCTCGACCTGACACGCAGATGAGAAGATGAAAAGGAATCCCCCCAGCCCAGCCCAGCCCAGCCCCGTTTGATCTTATTGCACTCCGCTGTCTCCAATTACTCGGGCATTTATTCCTGGTTTCAAAGCGAGTTAATCCGCAATAGTCTCCCCCCTTTCAATGGCCCGAGCTAACCACCGATCGAGCCCGCAGCATCTGCTTCTTCCGAGCAGCAGCAGCCTCGCTCCGGCCGGCGGCCCCTTGCGCATTTGCCTAATAAGCTGGTCGATCTCACCGTGCCCGGCGGCGGCGACCCTGGTGAGGGTGAGACCTGCAAAGCAACCCTAATCGATCAGTGACCTGCCTCATTTCACTTCTTTGTCCGTTGAATGCTATTGGCCGGAGACAGATGTCACGCTGACGCTCGTGTGGTGTTGCTGATCATATCGATGAGCGCGCGCGGCCTTGCAATTTCCCATGGCGGGTTAACATGTCTGCATATATGCCACACTGAACTGTGAACTGAACATTCTTGTTCTCGTCATCTGAACTCTGAAAGCAGCACAATTCTCGCCGGCCGGCCGGCCGGGAGCCGGCAAGTTGTCTGAGAACTTTCTGCATCTACAATTCTACATACGTATGTACTGATGCATACTCGGTTGTTCAATTCCTCCACATAGGCGTACGTACTGCACGCGAGCCGGCCTTCTTGCAGATGCGTTAGCATTGGTGGCTTGCATGTACGCGTCACGAATGGACAGTTGCACGAGCCGTGCGAGAAGACGCAGACCTATCACGAGATTCCACGTACTGCGTACTTCCGTATAGTACGCGTACGTACGTGTTCATACTCCATACGAATAGCTATACCGGCCTGTTCCGGCCAAGCTAGATGTCGATAGATGAATGAGCTATCTAGGCAGCTAGTAGCATAGAACAGCCGTGTGTTCGTGTAATTGTGTTGTCTGAAATCTGAATGCCGCGCGCGATAGGAAGTAATGCGTCTGCAGCTGTCTGCACCCACCGCATTTCGCGTCCGATCGCTGGCTCGCTCGCTGCAGCGTATTTACGCGGCGTTCAAGGCGATAGGACGACACACACTGACTGGACGAGAGAGCATTACGCTCCATAAAATCTCCGAGACAAAATCTTAATCCTTACCAGTACTGCTGCCCCGTACAGAACGCCACATCACTTTCTTCACCACGACACGCACACACACACACGCGACATGCACGTACGTCTCTTCTGCACCTGCAGAGATAGATCACTCACACACACACAATCATAGGAGGTAGTAGAGAGGGACCCGAAATTATTACCTAGACCCGTTCCATTGGCACCCCGATGTCCGACACGCACAAACAGCTTGGGGGCTATCCTACTACTTCCCCCTACTAGCAGCTACCTGGTCCATGGAAGAACGGGTCTACGCAATAATTCCTTTCTCAGATCAACTCGAACACGGACACAAAGCAACACGCACGCACGTACGTAACTTAGGACTGATCGACGATGATGGTAGCGCCAGTAGTCGCTACTCGCTAGTAGCCAAGCCATGGCGAGCACACGCGCATGGCTCAACCGGCCGGCCGGCCGGCCGGCGGCGGCGTGGTCGATCGGTCAGCCGCGCTTGCCCTTGCTCTTGGCGGCGCCGCCGGGGCCGTCGTTGAAGTCGAGGAGGACGGTGCTGTGGCACTTGGGGCACCGTGGGTCCTCCCGCGACAGCATCACGTACATCATGCACCGGGGGCACCCCGCCAGGATCATCGGCGCGCCGCCGCCGCCGCCCGCCTCGGGGCTCCCCTCTGACGACACGCACGAGCTCGGCGGCGACGCCGTAGACGACGACGACGAAGACAGCCGCCTCGGCGAGCCCCGCCGCCGACGCTGCCGCCCTGCTGCCGCCGCCGGCCGCCCCCGACGGGCCCCCGCGCGACGACGACCGTGATAGCTCAGCCGCAGCTCCTGCAGCTTCGACCCCACCTTGCCGTTGTTCCTGCTCATCTTCCAATGCAACCACCAACAAAACCAACTCCTGATCACCAGCTCGCTCGCTCGTGTGGAAGATAGCTACTACTAGGCGAAGGCTGGCGCGGGCACTGGCGAGCTCATGTACTCGTGGTCAGTTGCTGGAGTGGAAGCAGGCGAGGCCAGCTCGGTGGTGTGCCTGGGTATTTGTGGTGAGGTGGTGCAACTCCAGTTTGCGTTATATAATGAGGAGGAGGACTCGATCGAGGAGGCCGGGGTAGGGGGGGGTGGCCGGCGAGGCGAGGCGATGCGTTGAGCCGTTGAGGTGGAGGAGGTGATGGTTTTCTTTATTGCCACGACACAGCAGCATTTAAATCCCTGTGCTTCCCTCCCCTCCCTGCAGCTCATGCCCGCACTACTCTCTTTTTCTGAATTTCTGATGCCGGGCGGCTGGCTAGCTAGCTAAGCGCATTCTCTTTCCTGTGGTTGGGGATGTAATGTATTAATTGGATTGAGAAATCGGATGGTGAGAGAGAGTTAAGGGATTTCCAGATGAACATTGTGGGTGACAGCCCGGGGAGTGGTGGGTGTGTGGAGGCTAGTGCCTGCATGCCAGGATTTCATTGATCTCTTGTGGAATCGAAATTATAGAGTGGGAGGAGGAGAGTGAGACGAGGCCCCGGCAGGGTACGGAGTGTGCGTTAATGTGATGGGGGTACGTATCTTAATACTGGTGTGTCTGTATGCAGTCAATAGTACTCAATATACATGTCTGCGGGTATGGGTACTCAATACAACATTTATCTTGGTTCTCTTTTACATTGTCATTTGGGCAATGCATGGAGCAGTCTTTTCTAGCTAGCACATACGTATCTGTCTTCACCACTATTTTCTCAGAATTTCCCACTATACCTGTGCCAAAGTATCAAAATCTCAATATGTCACTGACAAAATTAGAATCATTTCTTTAGCTAGACTAGTGTAGTTTTCTTACTTTCTTTAGGAAACAATATCTGATACGGCAGCATTAAGTGATGATATTTATAAATGCATTATTTTCAAATAAAAATATTCCATATATAAAATTTATTTTCATACAAATCGAAATAAAATAAATTAAAGTTCTTTAGCCAGACTAGTGCAGAGTGAGAAATCTGAATTGTTTCACTCTTGTATGGGTTATCGTACTCACCCGGTACACCCTGGGCACAAGGTATTCTTTGTGGCAGTTTGTGGGGACAGGGGTATGTGTAGCGGGGCTTGCCCTTGCCCTCCTTTCAGATGCAAACTCTCCATATGAAGGTAAGGAGGCGACTACATAAAACATCATGACAATTAAATAAGAAAGTCTCAAGAATATACTGAATCATTTTAAGAAGTAATTATATATAATTTGAGTTGCACTGAAAAAATCACTAGCAGTAGGAACGTCCCTACCGTCTCCCTTAAAATAAAGCATGACAGATGAACGATCCAGGATATAACATTGAGTTAGCATTTCCTTAAAAAAGAGTTAGTATCTAAGGATGGCAAGAGAGCAGTGCAAATGTAAACATGACTTTATGAAAATCATGCACTGAAATCTACTTTCCAATTCCATAGCAAAGTTAGATGATTGTTAACGTGTCTTAAAAATCTTGATTTTCTTCAGATCTTTGTAAAATACCACTTCTGGGGGATGCCCTTGTTATTGCTGGGACAGTTTGTTATGCACTGAACAATGTCGGACAGGTTAGTCATGCATTTCTTATCACCAATATTTTCTCACAGTTCGTTTTTGAACCGGATATTTTCTCATATTTCTAATAAGCGTTCCTATTTCCCTGTATGTGCAGGAATACTGTGTCAAGAACAAAGATCGAGTTGAAGTCGTTGCGATGATTGGACTCTTTGGGTTGCTAGTCAGCGTAGTTCAGATGTATCCTCTTCATAATTCATTAACGGTTACAGACTAGTAAAACAAACTGGCATATGATTCATCTGCAATGCTATCTGTGGATTTTGGTCTCTCTTTGACATAGTTGAATTATCACCAAAATAGTGTGGAACAAAACTGCTCATTTTGAAAATATATTTATGTTACCTTTAACCTTATAAACCTTAGATTTCTATTTGAAAGGAAGAGCCTAGAAGCGGTTACTTGGCCATCAATGATGGTAAGAAAGTACTTCTTACAAAGGGAACTCTTTTATCTACTATATACCTTTTTTTTTGACAGGAGATCTGCCATACAACCCCCTTAATGAAATAACTGGAAACTCACTCCCACCTTTTATTTTATTTCTATTTCCAGATAAGTCTGTTTGCAGGATATGCAGCAGGAAATTTTACATTCTGCTCAGTTACGCCTTTTGTTCTTAAAGTTAAGTATCTCCAACATGTTAGGAATGTTCTTAATTAGGTCCTGTCAAGTGGTTATGATCTATTTGAATAAATAAAGAATAAAGAAAATATGCTTCAATAATATTGGCTACAGCAGAGTATCAGCTAAAAGAAAGGCCATCTTCTTGTTGTTTCACAGAATCACACTACAAATAACTTCGCCTTTTTCTGGCGCCCTTTTTGCAGATGAGCGGATCAACATTGTTCAACCTTTCACTCTTGACATCTGGCATGTGGGCAGCTGCCATTCAAATTTTATTCTACCATCAGCAGGTGAAAATGTCTGAACCCAGGTACTTCTGCCTCATTATGACACTACCCAATAAGCTCATGTACCGTAGGTGCAACCCACAGATAAAATGGATGTACTATATGGCATTCATAGTTGTGGCCATTGGGTTAATCATCTACTCGTTGAAGTAAGTTTGTTCAAACCTTCCTAGATTATCTGTAGATTTGTCACTCATGCTTGCAGAAACCTAACAGAATTTGTTGCATGTAATCTACAAAGTGAGAGTTCTTCAGATGACAAAGGAGTGAATGCAGAAGTAGCAGCACAGTATCAGCAACTTGGATATGAGGATAATTCAACAGAAAGAGGTTCTAACTCGGGATGCCAAGAAAGGACACACAATGATGGAGTTCACATCTGTTGAGGGTTCAGAGTACAGTAACACCTCCTTGATAACAGATATCTTCATCCCGAATCAAATATGGCAACATAAATCTGCAGAGTTCAGTGCTGCTCAATTCATGTGTAGGCAAAAACCGTTGCTATCTCAAGCAATCGAGGCAATTTGGATGCATAAGTGAATGATTTTTTTTTATCTTATACTCAAAGTTTCGTTCTTGTACTGTGATTGTCCCAAGCAAAAAATTCCTCAGCTAAATTACAATATGCATTGGATAAAACGTGCTTTTTGACTAAGAACTTAAGAACCCATCACACCTTTTGGACTAAAACCAGTGGAGCAGCAATAATTTGGGAAAAGGTAGAGAGAAATCCCAGTGCCAACTTACTTTGACAATTGCCACCTCCATGGTAATTAGAACAGAATTGATCTATAATTAGACTGCTAATAAACGAGGCCAAAATTTATTTATAGCTGTAGAAGCTTGGCCTGCCCTACGAATTAAGAGGTAAATGTGCATGTGCAAAAAAGTTCAGTAGAACAATCAGACCGTTATCTGAACAGCTATTCTGTTCAAAATAAAAGGCTGGCAATTTAAATATATTTTTCTTTTGCAAATGCTGGCAATTTCAATATTAAACCACTTGATTAATTACCCTCTAAAACGATTAGTTTATTTCAGTGATTCTGACTGAAATGGAGTTATCAACAATTACTGAAGCCCATTCATATGTGCTAAATGTAAAACTAAAAGGAAAGAGAATCACGTGGTCTTCTAGCAAGAAATTCTATAAACGAAGAGTGCATCAGTTAAAAGTAGAACCTAATATGAATTGAATGGGGGGAAACAAATTAAGTTAAAACACTGACCTTATGTTCAGTCTGCGGACTACTTCCCCAAAGAAGTGCAGCATGCATCCAAATGATCAAATGATATACCTGCATATACATCCACAACGATAATCACATCAACTCTCTTCAAGAACGCATGGAACCTGTTTTCAGACGTCAGAAATAGGTGATATCCCATTCTACCTTCCGCAGCACCAACTGAAGTAAACACGCCAATGTCTTTTCCAGAGTTCTAGCAGGCCCGGGCGCGGGGGCGTGCAGCCGGTACGCCGGTACAGGGCCTCCTTTTCTTAGGGCCCATTTCTTAGTGCACAGGCAGTGTTGCCTGGAACTAGAACTGTTCTAGTTCCAGGCAACACTGCCTGTGCACTGTTGGAAATGCTGGGTCTTGTGTGTCAGGTAGCCAACAGCCTAGTTCACGCGATCGTACACAGGGAACGGAGAAGAACATACAGGCACTCACCAAGGCGTCATTCCGTCGAACAGATAGTGCGCGCTCTGGAGCTTGCGAGCTGGAAGCCACGGTCCTCCACTCCGCCACGGGCTAGCGCTGCCTGTCACAACTCACATTCACTCCACCGCCATTGGCCCGTAAGGCACTGCCGTAACTGCAGCTCATACGGTGAGCCATCCGCACATCCGCAGGCGAATTCCTTCCGTACGAGTGGAGGTCTTCCCCCGCCTAGGGTCTTCGATCTTCGGTGGCATCCCCACCGCTAGATTCGCCTATGCTTGATGGCCCATCATCGACATCTCCTTTGCTACTTACGGCCAACGGCGTCCAAAGGCTTCGTTACTTGCCCGCCCCTTTTGTTGGACTTGCTTGCCTCCCATAGTCCCATCTAGCCCTGTACATGGTCCGGTTCTAAATCGGTCATACCGTGGAACCAGCCTGTAGCAGCCACTTCTGAAGGCTAGATACAGGTTCATACACTGAACTACCGGATACATGTTGCCAGTGTTTTCAACATGTTAACTTCTGTAATACTTGTGAAATCACAAACTATTCGCTCAGGGGGAAGTTCCATCCATATCACCAGTTCACCACTTGGGTGGGACTTTTCATCTAAACCACTAAGTCAAGAATCTGCATAAGCTGGAGCTAGAGTAAGATGCTTCATCCGCTCATCAAGACAATATAGCATTAACTTGGTGAAAATTTTGGGAAATGGAAATAAGCCATTTTATTGAGAAAACTATGCTTATGATCCAGTTGAAGGCACGCGCAGCCACATAAGCACGAATAAAAGGGACATCAAACTCCTTTTGTTTTTGTGTTATTTTCCTTAATTTCTATATAAAAAGTAGGTGGTTTAAAAAGGTCCTGCCGTGATCGCTGTTAAACATGCTGTAACCGTGTAGGTGGATATACTAGAGCCAGGACTCGTTAGATTTGTGTTTGTTGTACAGATAGAATTAGAGATAGAAGTTTGTTTTTAAACTGATTGTAACTCTAGAATCTAGTTGAGTCCTGGCCAAGTAATCTCACCTATATACATGTAAATCTCGTGCATCATTGTTGCACCTATAATCAACACGCAGCCGTGGTCGACCCAAGATAGGGCGTCCACGTTCTACTCTTCCGCACCTCTGATCGACTTTCATGGTAATC
Source organism: Urochloa ruziziensis (assembly GCA_015476505.1). Lineage (NCBI taxonomy): Eukaryota > Viridiplantae > Streptophyta > Magnoliopsida > Poales > Poaceae > Urochloa > Urochloa ruziziensis. Next base: position 20,905,896 of record CM027121.1, read on the forward strand.
AGAGCCTCAAAGAACTAAGACCAATCTCCAATGGCTAGTTCATCCACCTTCCCTTCCAATCCCCTTCTTGGTCTACAAGTGTCCGAGAAGTTAACCAGGCAAAACTTCGGTGTCTGGTCAGCACAGGTGCTTGCCACGATACGTGGTGCGCGCCTTGAGGGATTCATCACCGGCAAAAAGCTCCCTCCCGCCGCAGAAATCGACGAGAAGCAAGGAGAGCAATTGGTGAAGGTGCCAAACCCAATCTATGAGGATTGGGTGGCCACGGACCAGCAGGTCCTTGGCTTCCTCCTCTCGACATTGTCGAAGGATGTGCTCCCGCAAGTTGCATCTGCAAGGACAGCTGCAGAAGCTTGGAAGGCAATTCAAGATGTCTTTGCCTCCCACACCCGAGCAAGGACGATCAACGTACGCCTTGCCCTGACGACCACCAAGAAAGATGGTATGTCTATCACTCAGTACTTTACCAAGATGAGGGGTCTTGGAGATGAGATGGCTGCCGCTGGGAAACCTCTAGATGATGAAGAGATGATGGGCTACATCATTAATGGTCTTGATTCTGAGTTCAACCCTGTAGTTTCTGCTCTTGTAACTAGGGTAGAGCCTATTTCCTTGTCAGAATTATTTTCCCAATTGTTAAGCTTTGAAAGTAGAATAGAGCTTCAGCAAGGTGGTAGTGGATCCTCGTCGTCTGTTAACTCTGCAGGCAGAAACAACCGTGGTGGCTTCTCACGCGGTGGTTTTGGAAGAGGCCGCACCAACAACAACGGCAATCGTGGTGGTGGCCGTAGCTCTGGCCGTGGAGGTCGGGGTCAGCAACAGCAGCAACAACATCGCTCCTCCAACAACCAGCAGCAACGCCGTGTTCCCAGCGTTGACGCCAATGGGCGCCCAATCTGTCAGGTCTGCTATAAAATTGGACATGTTGCATCTGAATGTTGGCACAGGTTCGACGAGAATTATGTGCCAGAAGAGCGACATGTTGCTGCAGCGATGAATACATCTAGTGGTGATGCAAGTTGGTACATGGACACGGGCGCGACAGATTCGGTCACCAGCAACCTGGAAAAGCTCCATGTTCATGATAAGTACACAGGCAGCGATCAAATCCATACAGCGAGTGGTGCAGGTATGGAAATTAAGCATATTGGTCATTCTATTATTCAAACCCAAAATCGTGATCTACATCTTAAAAATGTTCTTCATGTTCCTAAAGCTGCTAAGAACCTTGTTTCCGTTCATCGTCTTACTAGAGATAATTCAGCTTTTCTCGAATTTCATCCCAATTATTTTTGATCAAGGATCAGGCCACGAAGAAGACCATTCTTAGAGGACGCTGTGACAAAGGCCTCTATCCCCTTCCTTCAGCGCCCCCAATAAAGCATGCTTTTGGAGTTGTGAAGCCAACCCTTGAGAGGTGGCATAGTCGTTTGGGTCATTCTTCTATACCTATTGTTACAAATATAATCAGTAGCAATAGTTTACCTTGTTTAGATGATTCCAGTAGAGAGTCAGTCTGTGATGCGTGTCAAAAGGGAAAAAGTCACCAGTTGCCTTACCCAAAATCTTCTAGTGTTTCTAGTCATCCTTTGGAACTTGTTTATTCGGATGTTTGGGGCCCTGCACCCGAGTCTGTTGGAGGAAGAAAATATTATGTTAGCTTTATTGATGATTTCAGTAAATTCACTTGGGTATATCTTCTTAAGTTCAAGTCTGAAGTTTTTCAAAATTCCGTGAGTTCCAAAGTCTTGTAGAGAGACTCTTTGATCACAAGATAATAACTATGCAAACTGACTGGGGAGGAGAATACCAAAGCTTACATTCTTTCTTTGAAAAGATTGGGATATCTCATCATGTGTCTTGTCCTCACGCTCATCAACAAAATGGGGCTGCAGAAAGGAAACATCGCCATATAGTTGAAGTTGGTATATCCCTCCTTGCATATGCTTCTATGCCTTTAAAATATTGGGATGAAGCTTTTCTTGCTGCCACATATATTATCAATCGCATCCCTAGCAAGGTTATTAATTATGATACTCCTTTGGAACGCCTCTTTCATAAAAAACCTGATTATACCTCTCTTCGTGTTTTTGGATGTGCATGCTGGCCCAATCTTCGTCCATATAATACACACAAACTTTCTTTCCGGTCTAAGAAATGTGCTTTTCTCGGATATAGTAACCTTCATAAAGGTTTTAAGTGCCTTGACATTTCCTCCGGACGAGTCTACATCTCTAGGGATGTTATTTTTGATGAGAATGTTTTTCCTTTCTCAAACCTACACTCTAATGCTGGTGCTAGGATCAGATCTGAAATTTCTCTTCTTTCGAGCCATCTCCTTCCATCATCTGATCATGGGGGCGAATTAGTAGGAGATCATATGATTAATTTTCCTAACCTTGCACCCGCTAATGAAATTTCTATGCAGAATGGTTTATCTGATGGTGCAGGACATGGTGTGGACGTAGCAGCAAACCAAGGTGCAGCCACCGAAGAGGGTCTGCTACGGGCTGCAGGAGCGTCTGCGACGGGATCAGCAACGGAACCCCGTGCACATCTGCCCACAAGCCAACCAGGAGGCGCCACCGCTACTCCGTCCGAACCAGTGGTGATGACCGAGCAGCAACCATTGCTGCATGATGATCTAGTAGCCGATACAAATCACCAGGTGGATTCGCCAAGGTCGTCTACGGCTGGTGCCCGTGTGGCTGCTCCAACTCAAGAAGTAACACGTCCCAGAACCAGGTTGCAAAGCGGGATACGCAAGGAAAAGGTATATACTGATGGCACAGTAAAATATGGCTTATTTACTTCTACTGGAGAACCACAGAACTTAGATGAAGCTCTAGAAGATAAGAATTGGAAGGCAGCCATGGATGTGGAATTTACAGCTTTGATGAAAAACAAAACTTGGCATTTAGTTCCTCCTCAGAAAGGAAGAAATATAATAGACTGTAAATGGGTATATAAAATTAAAAGAAAGCAAGATGGAAGTCTAGATAGATATAAGGCTAGATTGGTAGCGAAAGGTTTTAAACAAAGGTATGGCATTGATTATGAAGATACCTTTAGTCCTGTGGTTAAACCTGCTACTATTAGAATTATTCTTTCTATTGCCATGTCTAGAGGATGGAGTCTTCGTCAGTTAGATGTGCAGAATGCTTTTCTCCATGGCATTCTAGAAGAAGAAGTCTATATGAGACAACCTCCAGGATATGAAAATAAGTCTTTGCCTAATTATGTTTGTAAGCTAGATAAAGCTTTATATGGATTGAAACAGGCGCCTAGAGCGTGGTATTCCAGGTTGAGTACTAAGTTACATAAGTTGGGTTTCAAGTCATCTAAAGCAGACACATCTCTCTTCTTCTACAATAAAGGAGGCATTACTATATTTGTTCTTATCTATGTTGATGATATAATTGTTGCAAGTTCAGTTCAGAGTGCAGTCAAAGCTTTGTTGGAGGATCTCAATAAAGAGTTTGCCTTGAAAGACCTGGGTGATCTACATTATTTTCTGGGTATTGAAGTAAGTAAAGTATCTAATGGAATACTGTTGACTCAGGAGAAATATGCTTCGGATGTACTGAAAAGAGTTGGAATGAGTAATTGCAAACCTGTGAATACACCTTTGTCTGTGTCTGAAAAATTGTCAGTTTATGAGGGTGATCCGCTTGGGCCTAATGATGCTACTAATTATAGGAGTATTGTTGGGGCTCTACAGTATTTAACCTTGACACGGCCTGACATTTCTTTTTCAGTTAATAAAGTTTGTCAATTCTTACATGCTCCAACTACAATACATTGGGCAGCTGTTAAAAGGATTTTAAGATATCTCAAGTACACGGCAAAATTGGGTGTAAAGATTACCAAGTCAACATCGTTACTTATCAATGGATTCTCAGATGCAGACTGGGCTGGGTGTTTGGATGACCGTCGGTCTACAGGAGGATTTGCAATATTTCTGGGACCCAATTTGGTGTCGTGGAGTGCAAGAAAACAGGCAACAGTATCAAGATCGAGTACTGAAGCAGAATACAAAGCTCTTGCTAATGCCACTGCAGAAATTATGTGGATAGAAACTTTGTTTCTGGAAATTGGAATTCAAGTGCCAAGAGCAGCAAAACTCTGGTGTGATAATATAGGAGCTAAGTATCTCTCTGCTAATCCTGTTTTTCATGCACGTACCAAACATATAGAAGTTGATTATCATTTTGTACGAGAAAGAGTGGCTAACAAATTATTAGAGATTGAGCATATTTCTACCAGGGATCAAATTGCAGATGGATTTACTAAACCTCTTGCTGTTCGGCCATTGGAAATCTTCAAGGACAATCTTAACTTGAGAAGTTTAGATTGAGGGGGAATGTTAAACATGCTGTAACCGTGTAGGTGGATATACTAGAGCCAGGACTCGTTAGATTTGTGTTTGTTGTACAGATAGAATTAGAGATAGAAGTTTGTTTTTAAACTGATTGTAACTCTAGAATCTAGTTGAGTCCTGGCCAAGTAATCTCACCTATATACATGTAAATCTCGTGCATCATTGTTGCACCTATAATCAACACGCAGCCGTGGTCGACCCAAGATAGGGCGTCCACGTTCTACTCTTCCGCACCTCTGATCGACTTTCAATCGCATTGCATAGTTTCTCCTCAGAAATATCAATATATATCTTGCCATTTTGTTAAATTGCAAAGCATCCAACTCGGCACCATACTGACAGCAGAGCAGGTTGGAAGAAAAGGATGATGCAGAAATGGGACTAAATAATGTCAACAGCAGCACCAGTTGCATTATGAGCATATTCCATTCTGCTATGAGGGTATGAACGTCCTTTTCCATGCTCCCATCATATCAATGTTACATTGTTACCCCACCATGCACCAATTTGGCTCCTGGGTCTGGTAGATATATCTAAATTTAGGAGTCAAAACATTTAGTAGGGATTATTGATGAAAGAAAACTTTCTAAACAGATTTTCCAAACGATGAATATTTGCAAATCAAAGCAAACTGTTAGCCTACAGTAAGGGGGGAAATGACATTGAGTACTCGTATCAAAACTGACCCAGATTTGGCTACCTGCGATTTGCTATACATGTCCACATGTACAAATGAAGCCTGGTCTACAACTGTAGCGCATGCTTGGACGCTGCAGCAACTGTATCTGCATCAGATCCGCCATTTTCTCCATCCAAACAGGTTGCTGCATCAGACCGGCCCTCTTCTTTGTTCTTTCTCATTCTGCTCTGAAACTCAAGTCGGTGTTTCATTTTCATAAGCTGTAACAATTGTCAGCTCTACGAGCACATGGCCATCTATGGCGCCTTGCAAGTTGCAATAAATATTCCAGGCTGTAAAGCACGAGACGTGTAGTATTGTGCCCATGTTTAGTTTCCACCCGAAATCTTTTATCCATCACGTCAAAGGAGAATCTTTGATGCATAAAGTATTAAATGTAGATGAAAAGGTGAAAAGTTACATGGATAGACTGTAAATCGCGAGACGAATCTAATGAGCCTACTTAATCCATGATTTGCAACATTAATGCTACAGTAACCATCCGCTAATTATGGATTAATTACCCTCTAATTACCATCATTAGATTCGTTTCGAGATTTCCATGCTATCCATGTATCTTTTCACCTTTTTCGTATACATTTACTATTCTTAAATCGGTAAAATCAAGATCCGAAATCTTTTCACGAAAACATTTCATGAACTAAACAAGGCCTGCGATGGGATAACACAAACTTGATGCGCTAATGACAAACAAGATCCAGACCACACCATATCGTTTGCAGAAAATCAATTGAGAGAGCACATGAGGCACCCCAACTACCCGGCGGTTAGATTATTGCACACGGTCCATCTACCCGGTCCTGCACTCCCTCCACCTTTCATTCTACTTAACTGTTCCGTCTCTTCCTCTTTGTTCGCCCGCCGGCGACCAGGTGTATCAATCTTCTTCTGCAACTGATCTGATCCGAGGCTGCCGTGCTCGGGCTGATGGAGTTGAAGAAGGACGTATGGGGCCTGCTGCAGGTGCTGCTCCTCGGCCAGCTCGTCGCCTTCTCCATGGCCGCCTCAAGCTTCACATCCTCCCTCATTGCCAATCTTGGTACTCAATCTTTCATCCTTTTCACTTGGCTGATACATAGGCATAGGAATTATCAGATGAAAATATTGTTAATTATTATCTGGATAGTGATAATATGTGCTCATTACCATGAAAATGTCTGTGCAGGAGTTGATGCACCACTCGCGCAGTCTTTCTTCGCATACCTGTTGTTGACCTTAGTTTATGTACCAATCGTCCTGCGTCGAAGGCAGAAGCTGCAAGTAAGCATGGCTGCCTCAGAGTCGCCCTGGAAAATGTTGCAATTCATAGCTCTTACTGTTTCGAGTACTCTTGCTCTGCAGATAGCTTGGTACTGGTACCTAGCCCTGTCATTCATTGATGTACAGGGGAACTATCTTGGTGAGTACAGTACAGGCACTACTCAGTTACACTGAGTCCAGGGAAATTCTTCTTGCTACAGCTGATAACCATCTGAAAACAACATGCTACAGTTGTGAAGGCATACCAATACTCCTACATCACCAGTGTAACTTTGTTGGATTGTTGGACCGTTGTATGGGTCATCATACTCACCTGGTATGCACTGGGCACAAGGTATTCTTTCTGGCACTTTGTAGGGGCAGGGACATGTGTGGCAGGGCTTGCCCTTGTGCTCCTTTCAGATGCAGAATCACCACAGGAGCAGGGTAAGCTACTTCAAACATCTTAACAGTCAAATAAAATATCAACTACAATACCAACAGAATCATTTTGGGAGACAGGAAATTAGAATTTCCGTTATATAGAAACATTCATGATATTAGAATAACATAAATCCAGCATAGCAATTTACTGGTAGAAAAGAATGAGACGTCAATAAAACAGGTGTGATTGTAAACATGAATTTTATGAGTGAATCTAGATGATATTTTTTTAATGAAAAGAAGGATTGCCCGCTCAATCATATAAGAGAAGCAAGCAAATTTTTACATGTCTTGTAAATGATGAAATCTTTCTAGTTTCCATAGCAGAGCTAAATGAATAATTACACCATATGGAAACTTCAATTTTCTGCAGATCCAAGTAAAATACCACTTCTGGGGGATGCCCTTGTTATTGCCGGGACAGTTTTCTTTGCATTTAGCAATGTTGGGGAGGTTAGTTAGCCTTATGTATATCTGCTGTTATCACTAATAGTTTCACATTTCTAATAGGCATTTCATTTTCCTTGTATGTGTAGGAATACTGTGTCAAGAAGAAAGATCGAGTTGAAGTTGTCGCAATGCTTGGACTCTTTGGGTTGCTTATCAGTAGTGTTCAGATGTATCCTCCAAAATTCATTATAGGTTATAGACCAGTAGAGCAAAACTGGCATGGTTCATACTTCATTGGCAATACCATCTATATAAATTGCTCTCTTTCAAATGTTTAATTATATCCTTGCTAAAAAATGTTAAATTATCACCACAATTTTCCTGGAACAAAAAAAATGCTTAGTATATTTTCTATATTCATGTTCAGACCATCAGAACAAACTGGCATGATCCAATGATCCATTGAATGTGATTATAGATTTTATCTCCTTTGCAAAGTTAACTTAGCACCAGTATTTTCCTGGAACAAAAGTTGCTAGCCATATGAGTGACCTATATTCATGTTAACTTTTAACCTAATAAACCACAGACTTATATTTGAAAAGAAGAGCCTAGAAACAGTTACATGGTCTCCAACAATGGTAAGGAAAGTAATTTTACCATTTATCTGCCATACACCTCATCGAATTGATTAACTGAAAACTTATTCCATCTTTTGTATTTCATATTTTTCAGATAAGTCTTTTTGCAGGATTTGCAGTGGCAATCTTCATATTCTACACAATTACTCCTTTCGTTCTTAAGGTTAAGATCTCCAACATGTTAGGGGATGACATAAACCACACAAGTACGAAACAAGAGAAACTTAGGCCCTGTCAAGTGGTCATGAGTGATTTAAATAACTAAGAATAAAGAAAAGCTGTTTTAACAAAACTGTATCACTACATAGTAATAGCCAGAAGTAACGAGCCTGAGCCCAGTTGGCTCCTCGAGCAGGCACCTCTGTTGGCCTGTGCTGTGGAAAAAAAACATAGTAATAGCCAGAAGAAAGCCCCTTCTTATTGTTACTTCAAAATCCAATAATAATTTTGCCCTTTTTTTTTCTTTATGCCCTTTTTGCAGATGAGTGGAGCAACATTGTTCAACCTTTCACTGCTAACATCTGACATGTGGGCAGTTGCCATTCGAGTTTTATTCTACCGTCAACAGGTCAATTTTTCTTAACCCAGAATACTTCTTCCAGATTATAAGATATTATCAATTACGCTCACATACTTCAGATACAATGCACAGATAAACTGGTTGTACTATCTAGCATTCACAATTGTGGCCATTGGATTAATCATCTACTCGTTGAAGTGAGTTTGTTCGAACCTTCGTCAGATCATTTTGCAGGTTTTTTTTTTTTTTCAGGGGAAGCCTCATTTTGCAGATATGTCAGTCCTAGTTGCAGAAGCCTAACAATTTATTTGTTTGTAATCAATGAAGTGAAAGTTCTTCAGACGATGAAACAGCTGCAAGGACAGAAGCAGTAGCACAATATCAGCAGCTTCAAAGTGAGGATAGTTCAACAGGATGGGGTTCTAATGAAGGCAGCCAAGAAAGGGCATGTAAAGATGAAGTTCACATCTGTTAGTGGTCAATGTACAAAGACACATCATTGATAATAGATAGATTTGTCCCAAGTCAAAGGTCTGCTTGAAACCCCTCACAGCTGGTTTGTAAGTTTGTTTATGCGCTAGGACAGAAAAATACGTGGAAAATATAAAGAGAGTTACCGGTATTAACCTGTAATCACTGAAGCTCTTTCGAGAACTGCCATCTCATGGCAAGTACTAATCACGAATGAGGAAATGTAATTGCTCCCTTGTGCCGTGTGCCCTTTTAACAGTGCCGTGTTCAGACTTCAGAAACAGGCCGCGCTCCTTCTGCCTCCGGATGCAACAGCAACTATTGTATCTTCCAGGTAGCGGCCTGCGCTCGCTTGGAGTGGCAAGTAGCCAATGCCCAGCTCAGGCTACTGTGCAGTATGCACAGGCAGACACACTCCGCTCACTATGGAGTCAATCCGTCGAACAGGTTGTGCGCGCGCCAGCCTTAGTAAATGGGGAACAGCTCCACCGAGACTCAACTTTGTCCGCCCTGCGCGCTCTAGCAGGTGGTCAACCCCGTCGGCCGTCACCATGCATCCCTCTATTCCTCTCATTCTCATCTCATGATCTCATCGCTGTCGTCGCCACCACCGCTGCTTGGCAGTTGGCACCGGGGTGGCTCCGCCGCCTCCGCCCCCGCCTCCTAACTTCCAGTAGTAATTTTGTTACCCACTGCTTTGAGATCGTGCACGCAATCTAACGTCCGCCTCCACCGGCCGTCCGCGCGCCGCCAGCCGCCCCCGCCGGCCGCCGTGGCTGCCCGCCCAAGTGTTGTGCAACTTTTTTTTCAGAAAAAAATTGTGATATAATTGACAATGGGGCTCAAGTCGACCGTGAAAGGTCATTATATTCTGGCCCGTTAGCTCTGTTCGCCTAAACGGTCGTTTAGTCCGTTTAAACACCGTTTAAACGGTAAACAGAGGTCGACTGTGTCGTTTAGCCCTAAACGGTGGATTAAACGGTTAGACCGTTTAAACCCGTTTAAACCGTTTAAAATCATCTAAACCATCTAAACATACTCGAGTTAATCATGATTACATAAGTTAAATAACCATTAAATTCATAATTTAGTCAATAGGATGATTACAACTACCATAATGAACTTCGAAGTAATTAAAATCGTAAGTATATGAAGTGTTGTAGGATATAGATTTCTCCCAAAAATATTATTTGGTAGAATACTTACTTTTTAGATGTGCAAATATATAGAACTTCTAGCAAGTTTGACTTTTATGTACACAAATATGTATGTTTTAGTGTTACTATGCAAAACCGTTTAGGCCGTTTGACTCCGTTTAAACACCGTTTAAACGGACTAAACGCTAAACAAAGGGTGACCGATTGTTTACTGTTTAGCGTTTAGGATAACATTGCCCGTTAGAGCATCTCCAGCAATAGCTTATACTTTGGGCCCCTACTTTATTGAGTAGGGGCTGGTCCCAACTTTATGGGGCTTAAATTTTCTGCTCAACTCCAGCAACAGCCCCTACAACCAAGCCCCAACTTTTATTCTGACCGGTGGGACTCATCCGTCAGTGGCTAATAATTTTTTTCCTTTTATGACATGTGGACCCCCTCTCTTCTCTCACCTTCCTCTGTTCTCTTCCTTCCAAATCCCGATCCAGAGCATTCGAGAGGGGGCGGGCGAGACTGGGCGGCAAGCGGCGCTCACGCAGCCGGGCGGCCTCCCACGCGGCCGGCCGACGGCGGAAGCCGGAGCTCCGAGCGCGCGCGGAGGCGCTCGACCTCCCTGGCCAACAGATTCAAGGCACCGGTGCTTGATTCAAGGAGAGCCCGAGGTCGCGGCGGCGATGGAGCTCCGGCCGGGCGGTGGGGGGAGCTCGTGGGCACGGCCACAGGGTCCCCGAGGGCGCGGCGGCGGAGCTCAGGCCGGGCGGCGGGGGAGCCCGAGGTTGCGGCCGCGGCGGAGCCCAAGGGCGCAACGGCGGCGAAGCTCTGTCCGTGCTCGGTTCAGTGGTGGAGCTCGGGACCGGCCACCCTGCTGCTCAGGGACGTTCGTCATGGCCTCGAAACGGCCGGATCTGGCAGCTCCGGCATCAAATCGGCACCCTCGCGACTTCTCTCCTTATCTCCGCTGGGCGAGGTGTTGGCTGCTGGCCGGCCATGGCGGCGGCGGCGGTTGGGGACTCCGGGAAGATGTGGCGACGGTGCGGCGAGGATGACCATCCTCGAGCTCGATTTGGCCTGCGAGCTTGAAGAATTGGCGCTTGGTGGCCGACGAAATCGCGATGAAGAGGAGCAGGGCAAGGCCGACGGTTGCTTCCAGCTCGACGTGCGTGGAGAAAACTGCCCAACGACCAAGTAGGGGCCTCCCTACGGGTCCGTGGGAGTTGGGGCTGAAGAAGGGAAAGTAGGGGCCTCCCTAGAATAAGGACCCGAGTAGGGGCCTTGCTGGAGTGGATTTTTTTGACCTCGGCCCCTACTTTTTGAGTAGGGGCTTGAGCAGGGGCCTTGCTGGAGTTGCTCTTAGAGGTTAGTAGTCAGATTAGCGCTATGCGTGCTATTCCGAAATATTAGTAAAAGAATATATATTCTTTGCATGTGTTAGAAGTAATATTTTATTGACTATTAAATCAGAAAACCAATTAAAATAAAATAAAAATTTTAATTGATCAAGGTTGGAATATAAATTCATTCTCAAAGTAGTACCTTACATTATTGGTTCCATTGGTCTAAGTGCCATACAATAATTTTTTTAATTGAAAATTTGATGATTATGGGACATTTATGTTGTATTGGTTCTGTAAGCACCACGTAATATTTTTCAAGAATTGTAACTTATATTTTGCAAAAAAAAACATGGTGGATCCCACGTACGGGTCTGCGGGGGCCACATATGATGGACCATGTGGGGCCCACACATGGCATGTCATGTGGGTCTCACGCATGGTGGGTCCTACGGGACCTATAAATAGTGGCACCTAGCCTAAGATTGCTCCAATTCTTGGACCTTTAGTATATAGGAATAGATGAGTGTATGTGACGCAACACGGGCCGCATGGCCCATATGATCAAGCCAGTCCTATATGTCTTTCGAAAAAAATTCATATAATCTAAAGGGAGAAAATAAAATCTCATCTTCCACTTTTCGAGATTCATAAAAAAAAATATGTTGGATCTCGCTTCAACCCTAATACTGCAAACACATCTCCCGTGCGCTGGTCCATCGCCGTTCATCCCTCTCATGCACGCACGCCTTGCGCGAGCGCTCTAGCGCCACCGTCTTGCTGCTGCCCCAGGCCGATGTGCCGCACCGACCCACGCCACCGTTGGCCACGTAGGACCCATGCGAGCCCTCCAATGCCACCATGCCCACCTGGTGAGCTCGCGTCGCTACCAGAGCCAGAGAAGAAGCCACATCCACCGACTTTGGAAAAAAATGTTGAATTCTTTTAAGGATGTTGAGGTTCAACATTTCTCACAAAAATGCTGGTAAAAAATGTTGAGGTTAACTTTTTTTGAAATAATATTGGTCAACATATTTTGAAAAATATTGAGGTTCAATATTTTTTGAGAAAAAATGTCGAGGTTTAATTTTTTTTGAAAAAAATGTTACGATGAAATGTTGAATGAGCTATTATCAACTGGGTCTCGGTGGACTTTATAAATGAATTGTTTAACCATTTTTTCATGAGATATATAGGATCCCAAGGGAAAAAAAACCTCCGCCAGGACATGCTGCCCTCTTAAAAATAAAAGAAAAACATGACAGGCTGCCATTTTTTTAACTAACACCGGCAGGGGAGGCCCCTACCTCTATTTTTATATATTTATAAAAAGGGGTATGTACAGGTTACAAGGCCTTAAGCCCAAATTTTAAAAGAGGGAAACTCATGGGAGACTACTCAATCAAAGATCTATTTTGTGACTTAACTCCGGTTTAGCCCTAAGGGAAACCAGTCTAAGCTCCTTCTCAAAGAAAGCTCACCACCAAGCAAAAGACAAAGCTCCTCCATTAAAGACAATGTGGTTACAGTGACACCAAATGGCCCAGGCAGCAACAATCATGATTTCTCTGAAGATAACCGAACCAAAATGTTGTCTTCCTGTGGTGATGGGGTCGAGATTATAGTCCCAATGAATGTCAAGGAATAACCCGCAAGCCTAACAGGCTGCCATTTTTACCTAGGCCCATAAAAACATCAACTCTTTTGTAATCGGACTAAAATGCTTCTGTTACTTGTTAGCATTTTCAACCAAAAAATAATGGAATTATGGAAATGTATTATGCTTAAAAATCGTAAACGGGAAAAGGACACATACGTTTCGAAAAAAAAAAAGAGAAGAAAGGGATACCTACCTACACTCTTCCACTGTTCATTCATCGACCATAAAAGGGTCTCAAATTATCCTTTCGGGTCGATTACACGCTGTTGTCTTACAAGTAACATCGCGTTTCAAAATTTTAGAAAACACAGAACCTGGAGATTCAGGACAGTATAGTAGGCTGCAATAGAATGTTTCCCGTCCTTCATTATATCCGTATAAGACCAGTCTCAATCGAAATTTTATGAGCATTAATTTCTATGTCATATCATTAAAATTGCTGACTTGACAAGGTTATTAAATCAGACGTTCCGCTGCCAAGTCGTTGTCGGTACTCTATTATTCCTAAGTCCCAATCACACTCATTATATCAAGTTTAGCTCCACCACAAGCAAAGCATCAAATCTCTCACCATACAGTGGTAAAAACACATAAAAACAGGGCTCAAAGGATCCGCTCCGCTCTCTTCCCATCTTGATGGCTGCTGCATAACGCGTCCCGTCCTTTTCTATCCTGCCTTTTACGTCAGCATTTAGTTCTCTAAAAGGTCATCGTGACCCTGCAGCGACAGCATGCGTAACAGTTACCCGCAAAAAATAAGCACGAGTAACAGTACCAAGCAACACCAGAACAAAAGTTCAAGGCATTTTACAAAGCCATGCGGCACAACCGCACAAGGGGTATATTGGACGGTTAGTTATATATTTACATGTACTAGACATAGGACGAGGCGTGGTTTAGTTAATTGCAGGCGACACATGCATCTGCCAGTCAGTCATGCACTCCACCCACCTCCCAGCATTCTTCGGCTCCGTCTTCTTCGTCCTACACAGAGCGTCCAACTCTTGCTTTTGCATCTGATCCCCAGCGCTGCCCAGGTTCATGGAGGTAAGGAGGAAGGACATATGGAGACTGCTGCTCGTGCTCCTCCTTGGCCAGCTTGTTTCCTTCGCCGTGGCCGCCACAAGCTTCAGCTCCTCCCTCATAGCTAATCTCGGTACACATTACACAATTTCCTCAATTTTCTCCTTGGCCCGAGCCAACACTGTATACACAGAATTATTGGTTCTGCTAGATGGAATACTTCATAGCCACTGTCATCTCGATAGAGAGCATCAATTTGTTCCCATATATGCAGGAGTTGATGCACCATTCACACAATCTTTCTTCGCGTACCTTCTGCTGATCTCAGTTTATGTGCCAATCGTCTTGTGTCGACGGCGGAAGCTGCAAGTAAGCATAATTGCATAAGAATCAACCCTGGAAGCTGCTGTCATTCATAGCTCTTAGCCTCTTAATGTTGTCACTACTCTCGTCCCACAGATTGCTTGGTACTGGTATCTGGCCATGGCCTTCTTCGATGTGCACGGGAACTATTTTTGTGAGTACAAGGGTCACCACATCTACAAAGAATCCATGCTACCCATAACTTTCAGTGAGGTGCCTTTTTTATGCTGGTGATGACGCCGATGAGCATCTAAACATTTGTCATCCTGAAAATTATGATGCAGTTGTCAAGGCTTACCAATACTCGTACATCACTAGCGTAACTTTGCTGGACTGTTGGACTGTGGTATGGGTCATCATACTCACCTGGTATGCACTGGACACAAGATATTCATTCTGTCAGTTTGTGGGGGCAGGGACATGTGTGGCAGGACTTGCCCTTGTGCTCCTTTCAGATGCAAAAACTACAGATGAGCAAGGTAATTAGGTACTAACTACTTAAAAAATAATGGAGGTACCAAGAACAGATCTCCTATACCTGAATCATTTTAAGGGCTAGGAAATTTGAATGTCAGTTACACAGAAAAATTTACGGTAGTTGTACTACTGTTCCTAACGTCCAGGATACCAATTTTAGTGGTAGCTAAGATGGCAATAGAACCGGTATTTAATGCAAACATGACTTTGTGAGCATCATGCATTGGATTCTACATTTCAGTTTCCAATAAAAAGTTAGATGAGTTTTAACATCATTCGAAAAGTTAACTTCACGCAGATCCAAGAAAAATACCACTTCTGGGGGACACCCTTGTTATTGCTGCGACAGTTTGTTATGCATTTAGCAATGTTGGAGAGGTTAGTTACAGATTATATGTCTGCTGCTATCAACAATGTTTAGTCATATTTCTAACAAGCACTTCGTATCCCTTGTATGTATAGGAATACTGCATCAAAAAGAAAGACCAGCAAGTTGAAGTTGTAGCGATGCTTGGATTCTTTGGGTTGCTAGTTAGTACAGTTCAGGTGTATCCCCTCCATTGATTACTTGTTACAGCCAGTGGAGCAAACTGGCATGACCCATTGGCAAAGCCATCTGAAGATTTGCTCCCGTTCTTACATACTTAAATTCTCAAACAATGTTTCTGGAACAAAAATGTGGTAAATTTATTACTCTAGAAAAAAAATTGTGTCATCTTTAACCTGATAAACCTTAGATATATATTTGAAAAGAAGAGCCTAGAAGTCATTACCTGGTCTCCAACAATGGTAAGCAAAATACACTTTACCATGAAACTCTTGTATCTGCCACACACCTGACTGAATTGATCAACTGGAAGCTCACTCCTGCTTTTGTTTCTTTGTTCTCTATTTTCAGATGGGTCTGTTTGCAGGGTACGCATTGGCATTTTTAGTGTTGTACACAGCTGCTCCCTATGTTCTAAAGGTGTTTTCCATATGTTAGAAATGTCAACTGGTTTATCATTTGAGATATTTGAATAAACTAATAATAAAGCAAAGCTGTTTCAATATTATCGATTTTTAGAATCAGCCAGAAGATAGCCCTCTGATTGTTATGTCACAGTTCAACAATACTTTAGCCTTGATTCTGAAGGCCATTTTTTTGCAGAATAGTGGATCGACATTATTCAACCTTTCACTCCTGACATCTGACATGTGGGCAGTTGCCATTCAAGTTTTATTTTATCATCAACAGGTGAAATTTTCTTACCCAGAATACTTGTGTGACATTATTAAGATATTGCCCAATAACCTCACATATTTTAGACGTGATCCACAGATAAAGTGGCTGTACTATCTAGCATTTGGAGTTGTGGCCGTTGGCTTGATCATCTACTCACTGAAGTAAGTATGTTCAAATCTCGTTGGTCATTTTGCAGATATACAGAACCTATCAAAATTAACTTGCTGCTACCTATAAAGTGAAAGTTCTTTGGACGATGAAAGGGCTGCAAGCATAGAAGCAGCATCCCAATATCAGCAACTTCAGCTTGAGGATAATTCAGAAGGAAGTGGCTCAAATTCGGGCATCCAAGAAAGGAAACTTCAGGAAGAAGTTCACATCTGCTAGGGGGCCAATGTACAACTACAAACTCCAAAGTTACCTCCCTAAATCACATATGAAAACAGGGGGATCTGCCGAGCATAATGTCCCTTGATTCATGTAAAGGGAACTGTCATCATCTTAATCAGAAAAGGCAATTTGGATGTACAGAGAACCTTTTTATACAGCAGTTCAGCGAATATTTTCACATTAGATTGAAAAATGCTCCCTCCGTTCCAAATTACAGGTTGTTTTGACTTTTCTAGATTCATAGATTTTTCTATGGACCTAGAACGCATTCTAAGCCAAAACGACCTAAATATGGAATGGAGGGAGTACATAGCTTCCCGACTATGGGCTTCAAAACCCATCACAGCTAGTTTGTCTAAGTATTATTGAAATAGCGACATATGTCGGAAGATATAAAGAGAGGTTCCAGTGTTCACTTACGAGTTACTAAAAGTCCTCCAGGAATACTCGTGATATATATCATGCGCTCAGAGTTTCAGACTTGAGAAACAGCTCAAACCACTTTTACATTTGAATGCAGCAGCAACTGAAAGTAACCATGCCAATGTCTCCAAGAATGCTGCCAGCGCACAGTTGGATATGTTAAGGTCTGCAGTGGCACTGGCTAATTCCCAGCTCAGCTCAGGTGACTGTGCACAGACAAAGGCATACACCATGCATCTTCTTTGCCCTGCACTTTGTAGTTTTATTCTTCTTAATGAAATGGTATGCAGCTCTCCTGCGTGTTCATGGAAAAGGGTATTGTACTGGAATATATATGGAGGGTACGCAAACTAGAAGGTTCTGGTTTTCACTTGGTTCTAGTTTTCAAAAAAAAAGATATTGCATTACTAAAAATGTGAATATGATGAAGGTTTCTTTTTTCCTTTTTTATTATTTGAACATTTTTAAAATATAAAGACTTGAAACTAGAAAGTGAACACAGCGACACACAAATCCAATAAAAGCTACTCCCCCGGTTCAAAGTACATGTCGTTTAGGACATCAATATGGTCCAATATAAAAAGTTAAAAACTGACTAACAATTTTAATGTGAATATAACATTTCAAAGAAAGGTAATTAAAATTTTTAAAAGTATATTTCATGGTAAATCATATAACATCTATCTTACATTGCCAATCTATGCAAGTTTCTGTTTATTAATGGTCAAATTTTAGAAAGTTTGATTGACAGGAATCCGAAGACAACATGTATTTTGAATCGGAGGGGTTATAATACATATGAGGAGCAGGGTCAAGTTACTTACCGGAAGGCTGGTTGTCACTGGTTTTCCAACTCTGAAAACCAGTTCATACATCAAAAAGGGAATATTCCACGCATACTGCTCAATGAACATGTAATGCGTGTAAAACACATAAACAAACAATTAAAAACCTACAGTAAACAGTGAATGCATTTTTTTTTCATTTGCACCTACTTTCCCTTATTGACCATGTAAGTGCTCAAATAAACATGCATAATAAGCAATCATCTTCAAATGCCTATAAGATCACTGAAATATATCTATGAAGTGTTCAGTCAATGAATTTAAATCCACCTGCATATAGGCACTATTATTGAAATGGTTAAGATAAACCAATGCTTTAGAATGTTTCTAAATATACCCTTCTTGCAAATAGCATATCATTGTGCAAAATTAAGTGCAGAACACTAAAGACAGCATTACAGTTCAAGCTCCTGGTATGTCAAAGTCTGAAGATGAAGCTAAGATGGAAATGTTCTATATATAACGCTGAAAGACTGCTGTTAGTTCCGTTCAGTACCAAAACAGAGTTAATGTAATTTGATGGTATATATTTAACCTATGGAGGCTATAAGGTTTGATTTGTACAAGAGAATAAAGGGTACTATGTTGAGAATTGCATAATATGAGGCAATGATTAAATTTGACTAGACATAGAAGAATGGTGGCATATCGATGCTATAGTTGATAATCAATGAAAATTCTCCAATAAAAGAAAAGCTTGATACTAAAAGGCATACAGCAATGTTGTACATGTTGGACAAAAGTCCTGGAAGTACCATATACATAAGTATGTTGTATTAACACGATGTACCAGCACAAATATTCATGGTGAATATACCCAACTATTTTCGTGATGGCCTTAAAAACGTATGTTTGGGTAGAATGATGGAGGCAACAGTCAGCACATGCAATTGGAAGAACAAACTAAACCTATTACCAGACAACTGAAATGGTGAAATTAGATAGCATAGGTAGACCACAAAGGTCCAAATGCTTGCAGCTGAAGTTGCCACAGGTGTTTTTCATCTTGTTTCCAAACATGTATGTTTTCTGAGACTGTGCAGCAATTTTCAAGGAAAAGCATTATCCCTATTGAGTAGACTCCATAAGTCTGTGCTATATTCCTACCAAGGCACCACTCAAATGGCTTCAAATTCAAGTCTAAAAATTTTTGTTCCCCATTCCAGTACCGCAAATTGCACTCACTCGAGTACCCATTCAGACCTAACCACCCAAAAATTTGCAAGAAAGCTTACATCTCCATCTCCTGCGGCCATCTCCGGTGGTGGTGTTTCTGCCAAATAGAGTAGAATGCTCGTTGTAACTTACAGACCAACAAGATGGCAACTCCAATCACCTGTTGAACCATGTCTGCATGAAGTAGCAATTCCAACAAACCTCAGCACTGGTACTCCTGACCTGTGCCTCTCTACAAGCCTCAAGATGTCATTTCTAGACTTCTATCACTCTGACAACCCATTTCTCCAGAGTCAACTTACCAGTGATGTCCAGATGGCAATTTTGCCAGCGTATTGCATCCACAGCCATTTGTTCTGACTCCGTTCACCAGAAATCACCACAAGAACATATCCCTGAACTGAAGTGATGGAACCTGCTGCAATCTCGCATTATAATCTTCCTATCCTCAATTGCAGAGACCATTTTCATCACCGTGTGGCAGTCCCCACATACCCGCAGGTTTTTGACAATTTGAAGGGGTGTCCCTGGTGGGGTAGCTATCAAGCCAAAGGCGAGGGCTAGCCGCTCACTGTGCATAGCCAGCACAGCTTCTTTCTGCTCTTCTGCCATTTCATGAAGCACAAAACTTGTGTCAGGACAATAACCTTCTTTCTTCAACCTAGCTGTCATTGCCTTGAGCTTTGCGTATATCTGTTCCGATAAAGGATGTGACTTGTCTGAAGCTATAAAAGAATGAACTTTGTTCTTGATCTGAATCCAGCTGCATCCAGCTTCTTTCTTCACCTTTCTAGTGTCCATGAGCTTCCTCACTTCGTCCTTCTCTTTCCACTTCCCAGCGGCTGAATAAATGTTGGAGAGAAGCACGTATGTAGCTGAGTCATGAGGCTCAAGTGATAGCAGCTTCTCTGCAGCCAAGTTTCCAAGCTCAACATTCTTGTGAACTCTACAAGCACCTAGCAATGTACGCCATACCATTGGACCTGCTGGGAATGGCATGTCTCCTATAAGGCTCATTGTTTCATCCAGCTTGCCTGCACGGCTATAGAGATCCACCATGCACGCGTAATGCTCCATGGTTGGAGTAATCTCATAGTCTCTGATCATCAAATCAAAATATTTCTGGCCTTCTTCGACAAGACCAGCATGAGTGCATCCCATGATCACTGCAAGGAATGTGACACCATCCATCTCAATGCCCTCAGCTTCCATCTGCCGAAATATATCAAGGGCCTTTTGGCTGTAACCATGCTGTGCATACCCTGATATCATCGAGTTCCATGACACCAAATCTCTATCTGTTTGCCTCTCAAAGATACTCTGAGCACTCTCAATGCTCCCTTTCCTTGCATACATGCTAACAAGTGCACTACTGACACAGATTGCATCCTGGTATCTGTGTTTGATTGAAATAGCATGGAACTGCCTACCCAGGTCAACACCAGCTGTAGGACTAGCACAAGCGTCGATGACACTGGAGATTGTGAACTCATTTGGCTTCACGCCATGCATGGACATCTTGATGAATACATTTGTGGCACCATCGCAATCACCAGCTTGGGCATAGCAAGTCAACATCGCAGACCAGGCAACAACATCCTTCTGGCCAATCATTTCGAATATAGAAAGGGCTTCTTCAGTGCTGCAAAGCTTCGAGTAAGAGTGCAGAAGTGCAGTTCCAACAGTTGGCAAGCACTGATAGTTTGTCTTGCTCACCTGGGCATGAATTTGGCGGGGCAAGCTGGCCACTGATGCTGTCAGCATTGTCGAGTAGGTGAACTCATTTGGAGCAACACCATCTTCTCTCATTCTGCTAAAAAGACCAACTGCAAGAGCTATATCATCATTCTGAATGCAGCCATTAATCATAGCAGTCCATGAAACAACATTCTGAGATCCTGGCATCAATAAGAATATGTTTAAAGCTTTATCCAATTCACCACATTTGCTGTAGGCATCCATGAGGGCTGTCATTACATTGCCATCTGAATGAAATCCACGTTTCAGAACACTGCTGTGGAGTTGCAATGCCAAGCTAAGCTGCTTGAGATTTGCACACAGTTTGATCACTGTTAAGTATGTCGACTGTGTAAGCTTAGCAATACTGGACTGTGAATCAAGGAACAGCTGCAGGGCTTCCAGTTCGCGCCTGTTCAACATGAGGCAAGCCATCAGTGTGTTCCACGACACCACGTCCCTGGTTTCCATCCCAAAAAATACGGCCTTGGCTTCTTCAACCAGTCCACACTTTGCATACATATTCATCAGAGAATTACACACAAACACGGTCGAGCGGCATCCAAACTTGACTGATTGAGCATGCACACGCCGCCCAAGATCAACCGTCCCCTGGTTAGCCACCGCAGAGAGAACACTCGCAAATGTGAACGGATTGGGCCAGACCCCCTCAGCGCGCATCCTGAAGAAGAGCGACATGACATCTGAATGTGCCCCAGCCTGGATGTACCCATTGAGCAACGACGTCCACGTGACAACATTCCTCTCCGGCATACCCTCGAACGCCTTCCTCCCGTCCTCGATGCCGCGGCACTTCATGTACACGTCGACGAGCGCCGTGCCCACGCTGACGTCGGCCCGGTCATGCCCACACCTGATGCACAGGCCGTGCAGCTGCTCCCCAAGAGCTCTATCCGGCACCGAACCGCAGACCTTGAGGGCACACGACAGCGCGGCGGGTCCAACGCGCCCGCCTCGGCGGCGGTGCGCATCCACGAAGTGTTCCAGCGCCTGGAGGGCCAGCCCTCGCCTGGCGCAGTCGAAGAGCGCGCGGTCGGAGCCCGCCGCGGCGTCCCGGCTGGAAATTTCGTCGAACGCCTTGCGGGCGCCGGGAACGTCGCGGAGATTGACGCCGTCGCCCGGCGGGACGGAGCAGGCGAGCGTGCATAGCGGCTTCGTAGACTGTTCCGGTGCGAAGAGCGCTGAGTTCTTGCCCCGGAGAAATGGGAGCGGAGCTCGTGGGTTCATGCTTTTCTGCTATGCTTCGCTACTGGTAGATCATGGGTGTGTGGGCAGATGGGACGGGACGGAGATGAAGAAGAGTTCGGTTGGTTTCGGTCTCGGTTCAGGTGGTGCACGGACGGTGTACGGCGACATGACATGCATGGACAAACCGGAGCTCCGTGCACCCCAGAGACGAGGTCACGGCAGCGGCGGATGCGGCGGCCGGCCGGCGGCGAAGGTCTGAAATCTGAATGTAGTCAATGGGATATCGGGACGTGTTTTCTTTGCGTGGTCTCTATGCGTGGACCGGGCCTTCCGTTTTCCTTTTTGAGATCAAGACCGGGCCATTTGAAGGACAGGCCCAATTCTGAAATGTGCCAACTGCCAAGCCAAATTTGTTTGGAAAAAGTCCCTTTTACCTCCTTGAAGCATGGGTCTAGTTTGTGTTCCTCCCTGAACCGTAAAACCGTTTAGTAACACGCTTAACTATCAAAACCGCCCATTTTACCCCCTCGCTGGTTTCCACGGCGGTTTACGCTGACGTGGCTGCGGACCACATGTCAGTGTGGGTCCCATCGCGTGGTCCTCTCTTACCTCCTCTTCTCCTCTCTACCCACCTCCAGTGTCTCATATTCAGCGGTCCTCCACGCCGGCCGTCGGCGTTGGCCCCCAGCCGCGCCAGCTCCGTCCCGTCCAGCGTGCACTGCCGCCGCCTCGCGGTACACGGGGACGCGGGCGCTGGATGCCAGGACCGCGGACGGCCTCCACATCGCCGCCGCCGCACCCAAGGGCGGACGCCGGTCAAGGGACGTGCCAGTTCCGCCTTGCATCTCGACTCCGCGTCGCTGTCCACGCCGCGGCGCCCGGCAGCCACCGCCCTGCCCCAAGCGACGGCGGTCAAGGTTTTGCCCCATGCATCCCAGCGCCTCGCCGTCGTCAGCGTCCACCATGCGCACGAGCGGCCTCCCCTGCTGCGCCGACAGCGGCGCCCCCGCACCAGCCCACGACGAGGCTGAGGACGACAGCGATGGTGAGCAGGCACGCCACCACGTTTCTCACCCATGCCCGGTCGACCACCGTCGCTCGAGACGCCGCATCCTGCTCCACGTCCGCGAGGTGGCGGCGGTGGGCGCCGGACGGGATGGTGCTAGCGCGGCTGGGGGCCCACGCCGGCGGCCGGCATGGAGGGCGACCGACTGCTACCGGATCTGAGATGCCTGAGGAGGGGAAGAGGAGGAAGAGGAAGGAGAGGCCCACGCGGCATGTGGGACCCATGCTGACATGTGGGCCTCGCAGCCACGTCAGCGTAAACCGCCGTCGAAACCAGCGAGGGGGGTAAAATGGACGGTTTTGATAGTTAAGGGTGTCAGATAAACAGTTTTGCAATTTAGGGAGGAAACGCGAACTAGGTCCATACTCCACGGAGGTAAAAGGGACTTTTTCCAATTTATTTAGATGCAGTTGCTGAGTTGCATTTCTGCCATGCCGATGCAGTGAGGAAAAATATTTGGTGTCAACCACCTTGTAGGTGGAAACTGGAAACGCGAAAACTCTAAAACACATACCTGCAAGAGGTAAAAGAAATAAATAAAATAATGCGTGTATCCATAAATGTATTTGTGGCAAAAGTTAGCACAAACTGATGCAGGTCACCAGCATGTCATATGCAGGTCAGCAGACAGACTGATGACACTTCCGATGGCATCTCTTTTCTAAGTGTTTAGTTCTCAAAAAGGTTTATATATATAATTTAAAGAAGTATAGTAAATGTAAACTAATAATAAAACTAATTACAGTTCTTATCTGAAAATCGTGAGACGAATGTAATGAGAGTAAGTAAAGGGTAATTAATTCATGATTAACGGATGATAACTGTAGCATCACTTTTGTAAATCATAGATTAAGTAGGCTCATTAGATTCGTCTTGCGAAATACATTTCATCCATATAATGAGTTATTTTTTCTACATTTGATACTACATCATCCGTCCATGTTGGCAAACAAGAACCAATCATGCAAAATATGCACTATGCTCCGAAACCGCAAGGCACCTAGATCACCGGACCAGAGCCACTCACAGGAGCCAGCCAGGAGCCACAATCCCAATTCTACACTCGAGCTCACGCAACAGAAGTCACGTGCGGCGACCGCACATGCGCGGGACCCACCCCACACGCCACCAGACTTATCCTTTCTTCCTCCCACTGCTCGTCCGCTCATACAGACGCGACTCACTTCTCTCTCCGGTGCCCGCCGATGAAGCTCCGTCCGTTGTGTGCGCTGGCCATGCCCCGGCCCCGTCCGCCTGCCTCGCCGCCGTCGGGCTGCGCCGGCGCCCTGCCTCCGCTTGGCCCGCCGCCGAGCTATCCATGCGGCCGTTCGCGGATGGCGCCGGGGCTGTGAGCGAAGCAGGCCTGGCGGCAGTCCCGGCGGGCGTCGGCGCGGCCCCAGCGGTGCCCCGGTGGGCGGCAGCGCTGGCCCCGGCGGGCAACGCGGGACGCGCAGGTACTTTTTTCTTTTTTTTATTTTCTTTTTTGAGAAAAGTTTGATGAAAAAAATTTTGAAAAAGTTTTTCACCTTTTGCTTCAAATTTTGTTGCAAAACTTTTCTTCAAATTTTTTCCTTATAAAAAGTTTATTCAAAATTTTGAGTTAAAATATTATTTCCAAAATTTTGTTCGACAATTTTTTTCCTAGAAAAAGTTTCTACATTTTATTTGTTGCAAAACTTTTTTTCTCTCACTACACAAACGTTTGTTGCAAAATAAAATTTCTCAACCAATTTTTCCTCTGGACAAATTATTGATGAAAAAAAATTCTGAACAATTTTTTTTTGCCGGCCCGCGACATGGAATGCGTGGGCGGTGAGGCGTGCATGGTGAGGCCCGCCGAGCGCACGGCGCCTCCCGTGCGGCCACGCGCAAATCGACATTCCCGGACACCCCGCCCCCCGCCGCTCCGTACGCCGCGACGGCGACGCCCTCTCGTCCGGCCGGCCCCCTCAGCAGCTGCGGCTGCCGGCGTACCACGTCCTGCCCTCCAGCGTCCGGAGGCAAGCAAGCGCATGCCTCCAACCGGCCGGGAGGGCGAGCCCACCTCCACTGTTCCGAGGTCAACTGCGGGGGTCGTCACCGCCCCCAGCGGACAGCGCCCCCTCCGAGCAGCAGCGAGGCGTCACCGTCTTCGGACCCGGCGAGGTATCCGACGGCCGGTCAGGCAGGCGACCCCGGCCCGGCCCCGAGAGCACGAAAACGCCGTGGATGTCGTCGTCAGTTTCCTGTTCCGGTTTGCAGACTGGCCGCGCTGCTCCCGGGCCTGTTGTTCTTGGACGGCTAGCGGCGCGAAGCAAGCAAAGCCGGCCGGTCCAGGTGGTGTCGTGTCCGCACCGCACGTACGGGCGCTGTCCACTCATGGGGAAAACGAAGTCGTTCCGGCCGGGGATCATTTCGCTCTCTGATCTGTGAGGCGTGTCGTGCTCCATCTGCTCCGAGTTATGTGAAGGATAAAGATGAAGCCCATCTGCTGATCTGCCTGCCTTGTCGAGCTGCTGCAATGCATTCGTCGTTCCTGTCGACGTGGCCCGGCCGGCCCGGTCGCACACGAGGTCTGTCGCTTTGGCTCTGCCTGTGCCAGATGCCCCCGCGCACGAATGAACCCCCGCAGCAACTAGCCAACTAGCAATAGCGTTTCCTGCTTTCGGATGACAGCGAGTCTGTGAGTGGCCGTAGAGGAGGGTAAACGTCTGCTGTAGTTTTCAGGGTTGGCATTCGAGATCTCCCAATGGGCACGCCACTACCTTCTGGAGCAGAGATTTTTCGTCCGTCCGAGCCGCAGCAGAGCCTATCCGTGAGAATTCGTGGACGGGATTGGATCACATTTGCTGCACATGGTTACTGGTTTTGCTGTCGCTTTGCCGATGTTACCTGACGAAAGCTCCATTGCGTCCGGAAAAATGGACAGGCTTCAGCTGAGGCCGAGAGGACCAGTCACTGCGACTCATCAGCCTACGCGTGCAAGACAGATCTGCCGACGAGCATCGGTTGCCTAGCTAGCCACCGGAAACAAGTAAACGTCTCGTGCTTATATGTGCAGTGACGTCAAATTCAGGAAGATACATTTCTGCAAGCATCAAGCAGTAGCAGTAAGCCAGTAACCAAAATTATCCCGTACTCAATGACAGTTGACAAGCTGACAACTGCCTACAAGTTTTCTGCACAATGCATCATCTGATGACAACAAGCTAATTAAGTTCGGACCCCCCACACCATGTGGGAGAGCATGTATAGCAACATGAGGCGGCACTGCTTGACCAGTGAAGCATGTCTTAAGCGACGACCATCAGATACCAAATACAGCGGAACAGAAGCTCTCCCTTTTAATTTCCCACAGTGCCAGCAGCCCTCGAGCATGTGGCAATGCAAAAGAGATCACTGCCGATCTTGATACTGCAAGATTGCACCAACCTAGCAGCTAGCCGTTACTGTTCACGATGTCTCTTCTGCTCAACGAGGGTATCTAGTACTACACACCTAGTAGGAGGCTATGCCATGGGCTCATCTCTGATTGGCGTTTTTTTGTGGCAACAAGGTACCGGTGGGTCGTTAGCCGTAGGGGAGCAGGAAGAAACGCATCTCCGTGTGCTCCGGCCAGCAGACAGGGACGAATTGCGCCAGCACATCGCTGTGCGCCGTCCAGTCCGATGGATGCGTCAACGAGCCGGGTCTCGTCAGGGATAGCAGCGTCTGATGCCAAGATCATGACCGGTCGCGATTGGGCGTGGCACAAGTTCGTCCGCCTGACTGCTATCCATCACCAATTATTTCTCTCCCCTCCCGGGAACGAGAGCTAGAGGAGAATTATAATTGAAGTGGGTGATGCATGCATCTGCCATGGATAGATGTTTCTTCTCCTTGTTCACTACCGTTGCGTCGTGCAGCTTGTGTCATGCTCACTGGCTGCTGAAATCAGATGAAAGCAGATGGATGCTCCGTACTCGCTTATACTCGAGCGTATACTCATGAGGCGCTCTCTTGGGTAGTTTCGGACATTCGGTCATCTATTACTACTGACTGTAAGACTGTAATTTCCCTGTATGTTTGTCATTTCCCTGTCGGTAAATATATATATGTACCACAGAGGGAAATTATCCATTAACCTGTCGGTAGTTGCGCAACACATAGGGAAATTCATTTTCCTGTCGGTTTTGATGATACACACTAGGAAATATGGAATTACGAGTGTTAGGCCAATCTCAGTGCGAGTTTCATCAGCATTAAATAGACTGCCATGTTAGCATTTTTGATGATGTGACAGTGTATTAATGAAGAGAGATGTGAAATGAGTTTCATCCTCATGAAACTCTCTCTACACGGTACTCTAGACAGCTTGTGTCTTGCATGTTGTCTTGGGAACAACACGAGATGAAACTTTGCATTGAGGGAGGGTGTTTCATCATAGTTTCAAACTTCTCTTAGATGATGTGTCACTCTAGGTAAGTGTGTCGATGAAACCCCCACTGAGACTGGCCTTACACATGCCCAACTGTTTTGAGTAGTTAGTTGATTTCGGTTGGAATCAATGCTGGAGATTGTTCCTTCAGAGAGAGGAAGAAGAAAAAAAAATCTAGCCTTCTTTTGAGCACACACACCACAAGGTGAGAAAAGAGAGGACGATGGAAAAAAAAACAAGTCATTTTGATGCCTTTGAACTGGTCGTCTTCACGCTCATTATAAAGAGGCTTAAACATGGTATCAACATGGAACTTGGTGAGCTCGTTCTACGCTTAGAATTGTCACATTCCTATTTGATCATAGTATTACCTTTTTGTTAGATGGTTGTGATGGTTGCTGTTATCCGTTGCTTTTATGTTTTCCAGAATGTTCATCACAAAATGAGAGATTCAGTTGGTGTTTTGCTACTGCCCTTTTTGTCCTAACATTGTGAACAATAATGGTGGTGTAGATTTTTTTCTCTCTCTTTTTTCAAGTATGCAGATATTGTTAGAGCATCTCCAAGAGTCTCTCTAAAAATCATTCTCTAAATCATCATTTAAAGAGTTATTTGCATAAAAATCGTTTTCTATATCTTCATGCATGTTTTCCAACAGCTTCTCTATATCTTGCATGCACTCTAGAGAGCTATTCTCTTTTCTATATTTTGCTAGCGAGAAATCCGGAATAGAGAGTGACTATGTTTGAATAACCAAATAGAGAGGCTGTTGAAGGTAACTTTTTAATCAAAATCTCTAAAATTAACAATGAAGAAGGATTTAGAGAGTCTCTTGGAGTTGCTCTTACTCCTGCTTTATTCAATAACGGGTGTCACTGCATTAAAGAAATACTCATAGCTGTACTCAAGCACCCTTACTTATTTCGATATGGACTTTGATGATTTTCTTTACTCATGGACTAGTGATACGTACTGCACCGCAAACAGAGACTGAAGGAACAAGCTATAGTCACTAGATATTATCCATGCAAAAGTATTTCGGTGGAACATTCATCTCTGTCAAGTTCCCCCTGTGCTTACCAAGAAACTTTGGAAGGGCTGCATATATGTGTGGATTACATAGTACTACGTACGAGTACTAGTATTGTGTTACCATATCGGGTTTATTAAAAGCAGCTGGTGTTTCCTGCCCTCCCCGCGCTTCACGGGCCACGTGGCCATCAGCGGCGCCTTCGGCCTCGCGCGAAGCGACCACCGCGCGGCTCAGTACTTTTGCAAAAGAGCCCTTCAACTTTTTGAAAATTACAAGCCCAGTCCACCAGTCCTCAAACCCTACCCTCTCCTCACCTCACCCCCGCGCCGCCGCCCCCTCCACGCTTGCCTCCACCGCTCCTCTCCGCCGCCGCCGCACCACCGCTCCTGATTCTCCTTGTGCCGCCGCCACTCATGCATCCCCACCCTCTCCCTCCCTGCTTGCCTCCACAGCTCCTCTCCACCGCCGCCTGTTCCTGCGGGATTCAGATCCTGCGCGGAGGCACGGCTCGGAGTGAGAGCAATTGCGCTGCCACCCTAGCTTCGGGGGCCTCGGCGCGTGGCCCGGCATGGCACACGGCGGCCGGCCTCGGCGCACGGGGGCCGTGGTAGTGTGCGGCCCTGCGGGGACCAGCCTCGGGGCACGGCGGCCGCGACCCCACAAGGGTCGTTGGCCCACGGCTGCGCGCCCGCGGGGACCAGATCCCGTTCCACCGCGTCCGTGTCGACGGCCAGCGAGGAGCGCAGCGTCTGCCCTCCCTCACGCCTTTTCTCCTCCGCCCCCGACATGGTGCATTCCTTCTGTTGGAAATCTGGCGCCTGGAGAACAGCGCTGAGCCGTGGCTCGTGGTGCCGTGCGTGCCCTGGTGCCTTTCCTTTCTGCCAGGCCATGGAGGCGTCCCACCGTCCTACGTGGAGCTGGCCGGGTCCGGCGTGAAGGTGGCCAGGTTCCGCACTGACGGCGAGCAGAACCCGTTCGTGCAGGCGGAGCTGCAGAGCTCACCCACCATGCACCTGCACGCCCTCATTGTGTTCGATCAAATGGGCATAAAGGTATAAATTGTTTTCTTTTATCCCCTTTCAATTTTGCTTACACATCTCTATCGTGCTTTGCATAAGTTCTGGTTCAGTATGCAAGTCTATTAATCCTGAAGTCCCCAAAGGAAATCCTCTTGTGACTAGGTAATGTATTTATATGAGCTGGTGCTTCATGGTACCCATATTGCCTTTCTGCTATCTTTTTCCAACAGCATTGGAAACATGCATCAGCCACCAGGGGTAATAGCACGTCGTATAGAACATGGTGTATTACCAAACGCTATTTGTGTCTTGACTCTTAAGAACACGCAAATTGTAACTGCCTTAATGCTCCAGTGCAAGCTGAACTGTGATCTGGTTTGGTCCACTTTGATCATTGGGAGTAGTCTAAGCTTTTTTATGTATGTGTTGAAAAAGAATAGGCATGCACATCACTTGCCCATCTGTCCACCAGGAGGTAGGCAACTGCTGCTTTGTACGAATCAATTTGTTCGCACATATGATTTATATGTAATGTCTATCGTTATCAACAGTGGTTTGTCAAGGTCAACTCTTAGTACACAATGATTAGTGCCTGTCAGTATTTCCATAAATTATCTTTGTGATACTTAATTAGGATGTATACATTGCAAGGTTCAATTTATTTCAGAAATGAATCAATTGACATGAATACACGCAAGCGATTCATTTGTAATCTGTATACTTTTATGTGTGCATTTTTAATTTTCCATCACCTGTGCATTTGAGAGTTGGATTACTTCCCTTAGCTGTTCAATTGTAGTGCCCCACAAAGAGTTCAGTGGGACATAATAATGATATCAATGGTAAGAGTCTCTCATCAGAAGATAATCGAATCTATGTATTTTTTGTTGTCTGTCCCTGAAAAATGGAGGCATTAATGTCTATAGCAAAAGAACTAAACTAGAATGCCCTTTGGTTTTTATTTTGAGGACTGAGATTTATATCTTGGGTGTAAATAAATTTTAGGTTAGCTAAAACTACATATTGAGAATGCTCAGCTTCCATTGGCAACTCTCCGGCTGAGTGGTACATGAACACATCTCTACTTTTCTTTTTTCACCGAATGCATTGTAGACTTTCTGTTCTTTTAGTAAGTATTGTGTGATTAACTTTCCAATTTTGAGGCTTGGATCTGTGTGTAGGCAACAGATAGAGTAGAGTGGTGGATAGCTCACCACGTGCCTTATATGCGTTTGATAACATGTGTGTCCTGTATACTTCAGATAAGAAAGTTCTTGTACTAATTTCTCTGATGGTTGATTCTCAGTCCTCTCAGCCTGAAGTTAAGTTTTATAGTGTCATGTAGTAAGTTGGAAATTTTTAGTGAAGAAACAACATGAATGTCTAAATGTTTGTTTATTTTGTTCTGTAGTGATAACCGTACACTGAAATTAAATATGATGGGACAAATTTCACCCAGCCGAGATTACTTAATAGAACAGTAATATTGCTTTTGTGGATATAAAAATTATTCCATATGGAGGTTAAAGAAACCTCATGTGTGCCAGCTGATGATGTATTTCAACTTATGTTCTCTCAGCTAAAAGTCTCAATTATCCCTTGGCTGCATTTCCTAATCTTTTAAGTTGATTGAAAAAAAATCAGTTATGAAGGCAAGTGCATAGATTCCTACTAATGACGTTCAAAAGACCAGAACTATGGTGTCCTCAATCTTGATTCAGCTGGAAACATGCAACACACAGTTTGGGTTGAAAACATGCCACCAGGACTCCTTTCTCCCAAAATAAAAGGTGCCTCTTATTATTTTTTTCTTTCTTTCTTTAAGCAGACTTGTTTTCCATGTATTCATTGTATGAATGCTCATACTGAATTAGATTCTCAGTTCTTGTTGGTCTGCAGTACACATGAAACATATAGAAATATTTATTTGTTGTAACTGATGTCCAACCAGTTCATATTTTTGTATAGATTTTTTTTGTTTAGAACCAGCTCATGTTTTTGTATAGAAAATTCATGTGCTACTGCTACCTTTTAGACATGGATAATTATGTTCTTCTTTACTTGCAAACATTCCCGTGTCACCATGAGTAATTTTGAACTCGCACAGGACAGTTTGATCAAATCTTGTTTTGCTCCGTGCTAACTGAAATAGGACACACATAAAAAATCCACATGTTACTTATACTTCACAAACAAAACTCTTATTCATGTTTGAGATCAAACCCTCTTCTATCCATGACTCCCTATGCCATATTCGTGCTGGTTCTGCTTTAAATGCACACAGCCAGACACCATGGCAAGAGAAACAAAAAAAGGAATGCATGCAAGTTTTTGCCCCTTTAAAATCTTAAATTAGAGTGATAACCAATGCTTGCAGGAGATGAAGAGGACACTACTTTAGGAACACACTTCAAAGGATATGCTGTTGAATGTTCTGGTTGGTAGTCTGTACCTAGCTATTTTTTAGGTCTAGCCTTTGTTGACTTTTATTTTATTAACACAAATAGAGATGGCTTTGCAGTGTTAAATAGTGATTGCAAGTAGTTATGGCTTGAAACAAGAGCAGGAAGAAAAAAAACTAAAGTTCTGATTCAATATACACTGTCTTATCGCCTATCTCTTTGTTTAATGTTTTGCAAAAAATAGTTTAGTAATTTTGGTTCTTATTTCTTCTTCACATTATATATGTTAATAAGACGCTGAGTTCTGTAGTTAATAAGGTTCTGTCAGATTAGTTTCTGTGAGAAAATTTGGACTCTTGTGATGCTTATTGGAGTAAAATTCTGGTTTCAACAGCTGAGATCTGCAATGGAGCGAAGCAGTTCTCCCTCTGATAAGAACAATAGCGATTTGTCATGCTTTCTGGTGGTGTAGCAGTTCTGCAGTCGAAAAATATCGTCTATGTTAAATGATTTAGCTCAAGAATTTTGATGTCAACACTAAATAGATCAATCTAAAATACTGAAATATTGTTCAGCTGAGAAATTCATTTGTATGCTTGGTGAGCTGTTGATGCCACTTTAATGTTTCTAATGTGTCAATTAAGAGGATGGAGTTTCAAACTATCCTGCAATATTTTTTGTTTATATTTCAAAACTGATTGCTCTAACCCTGGAGAAGGGGGAAAATGTCAACTAAGGTGGAAGTTCAGAGTTTGCTGTACCTGATAAAGATACTCAACTGTCATATTTGTATGTTCCCATTTGCTATCTCATAAATAGCAGTTTAGGACCCTTTTCATGTATGTTGATCATTTTAACAAGCTATTGTGCAAGAGTTCTATTGTATTATATTCATGTTGGTTCAGAATAGGGCGCGCATAGCGCGCATTATGTTCTAGTGTCCATTTGATACCTTTTGCTTTTGGCCTCTCAAAGGCTGAAAGGCCGGCTGTGATCAAATAATAGCTCAAGCAAAAGGCTCTACTTACGGAGACATTGTAAGTCCGCAGTCTAATTGCAACTGATCAATATACATGAAAATGCCCCAAAGGAGCGAACCCGATCGAACAGATATTTCTTTCGTATTGAGCAGACAACAATGGTACGGTCTGGGTGCACTGTTGCTACGTCAGCGACTCAGCGTCGCCCAGGGATCGATAGCGCTAGCTAGCTCTCCATGACCAGAGAGGACTTGAGATAGTGCAAAGGAGGAAGCATACGAGATAGGGGGAAACAATCATCTCCCTGTAATTTTCAGTGGTACGAACCTAGCGGCAAGTGTCTCCAGAAAATGGAAAGGGGGTAAGAAAGAGTGTGATCTAGATCCTACTCCGTATCACACACGCAATCATAGTGTCGGTAGGCCCCTGCTAGGGACATGTGTTTGTGCTTATCAGCTGAAGAAAATTATTGCAGCCATATGTGATTACGATTATGATTATTCAGACTGGAAAGAAAAGTCGCAAGACGACGTACGTTCCAGTCCCCGTGATGTTTTGCAGATGCAACCCCGACATGATCCACAGTAGAAATCGTCAGTCCCTGTGCAAACTCCTCACAACATAACTGAAATGGCCAAGCCTGGCCGCCACCTCTCTAGTCAAAAGTTTGGTAACGGTCTTGCATGTGTATGAAGGTATATATGCCCTATAAACAAGGTCTGCATAGTTTCAAAAAAAAATTCACCCATCACATCAAAGGAGAATCTTAGATGTATACGTGTATTAAATGTGGACGAAAAAGATGAAAAGATATATGGATAGACTGTAAATCGCGCGCGAGATGAATCTAATGAGCTTACCTAATACATGATTTGCAACCGTAATGCTACAGTAACCATCCACTAATTATGGATTAATTACCCTCTAATTATCATCATTAAATTTGTCTCAAGATTTCCAAGCGAGTTCCAAGCGAGATCTGTAATTAGTTTTATTATTAATCTACGTTTATTATTTCTAAATGGGTAAAATTCTTTTCTAAAATTTGTCCATCAAATTTTTTTTCGGGAACTAAACAAGGCCATAACTTTCTTTGGGTGATGAGACATGATGACACGACTCCTCTATCTACCAATGTAAAAAATTGACCAGTCAGCGAGCGTACACTGACATGTATGTGTCAATATGTGTAGGGCCATGTGGGATGTGCCCTTGTGTCATCCAAATAGTTGAGAAAACATAAATAATAACATGTAAAAAATCTTTCTAAAGTTTGGAATGAACTAAACTTTCTGCTTCCTAGCTATTGACATCTTAGAGTGCATTTGGTAGAGCTCTTGCTGGATTCAGCCGAGAGAATCTAGCAGAGCTCTGTCAAACAAATTTTCAGAGAGAAGTGATCATGTGTTGATTCTTTAAAATTGAACTAAGAGGTTGAGAGCTGAAAGAACTACTTTTTCATGATCATGTGAAGTGATTCTCCATGCTAATTTGAAAAGTTTATGCTAAAGAATGAAATAGAATAATTTTCAGCAATAGAATCACTTTTTCCAGACGGTCAACTTCTACATAGAATCAGAATTAGATAGAGCTCTACCAAACAGGCCTTTGAAGTCGATACTTCTCTGCTTCCTACCTATACATTCAAAATTCCATATAAACGGAAAGGCAAAGTAGTGTTTAGTTTCCACAAAAATAACAACATCTAGAGCGACCTTTTAACAAAACTTAATGCCATATTATGACTAAGAATCTAGCTAGCATACCAGCAATATGTGTTTTTTTTTTTCATATCCCACCACTAAACAAACTAACAGCATATCTATGAAAGTGGAAGACTGAAGTACTGAACCTCTAGATTTTGAGATTATTGACAAAATCGGCAAAGGCATCTGAATGGGCACGTTGCATGGCCTGATGGGGCATGTTGAACAAGAGCCTAAACTAACCGCAATGAACTAAAGCATTGGAACCCGCAAGTTCTGTCCAAATTGAAAGAATGCAAGAAGAGCGAACTCTTGCAATTCTCATTCTTTGTCAGGGCTTCGACGACGCCGGAACAACAAAGTTCGTCGTGGGGCGGTGGTGTGCCGCCCATGCTCCGCTCCCCGGTCGACACGTATGGAAACCCCTCATTTCGCACACGTGCCACGGATTTTTTTTTCCTTTTCTTATCATCACACGTCCTCATCCGCACAGTACCCTGCCAGCGACGACGCTATCCAAATCCAACTGACGCTCGGAGCACGTAGCGTACCCGAATGCGCCACCGCCACCCAGTGCACCGAATGGATCATCGGGCCCCGCCGGCCGTATGGCCTAGATGGCTGGCTGGCTGGCTCCCATGCCCCATGTCGTCGTCGATCCGCTCGTGAGGCCCTCCCGCGAAAGAAAATGCCGATTCGGCACGTGCGCCCGCGCGGTGGACGAACCCCACCGCTGCCGCTGGTCCCGGCGGCGGCCTGCTCGTCAGTGCGGGCGGTTGCTGTTCACGTACGCGCAGCACCCCCGCGCGGCACGGGCGCACGCGGCCCTTGACGCGTCCGGTGCGCGCGGGTGCCGCGGCCACGGGCCATGCCCCGTGCGGTGCGGCAGCCTACGCGCGCGGGCGCCGCGGGGCGTCGTGCGAGGAGCGGAAGGCATCATGGTCCTCGGCGTGGGACGGGAGATTGTGATCAGATGGGCGGTGCGCGCAAGCGACACGGGCCGGCGGGGGGCCTCCGACGACCCCACGGCGGCATGTCGACCGAAGAACGTCCATCCACCCGGCCAGAGTGCGCGCGGCATCATCGTTCGGGGTGGTGTGGCCTCGCGCTAGCTAGTTGCTGCTCCCCTGCACCTGCACGGTGCATGCACGATGGATGACTGATTGGCCTCGTCTCGATCGCGCTCTGTGTCGTGCATGCATGTCCCCGGGCGGGGCCCTCCCTCTCGTGCAGGGCGGGCGTGTCGCGTGTCGTGTCGTGTCTGCTAGCTCCTCCGGCCGGCCGGCCGTGCTTACCGGTACGCGCTCGGCTGACCGGTGACTGTGTGCTGAGCTTTTTACTGATGGCAGGGTACTACGGTCGGTCGGCGCTCGGGCTCCGGCGATTCCCGGCCTTGGTCGTCCTGCTTGCAGCACGAGGAACACGTTCGCGCGGGGACCGTGCCGCTTTGCTGTCGTCTGTCGATCGAGACGAGGGAGGGAGGGAAGGGAGTGTACTCCGTACGCGACGTCGTGCCGGTACGTTCTTGGTTGCAGACTGGAATCGCCCTGTGTCTACACTGTCCTGATGTGAGTTGTGATATGGCAACTTTTGCATACCGGCCGGGCATATGCAACGCCCGGCCTTGCATTGGTTCTTTGCCGCTCCCTAGTCATAGTACTACATCACACTGAAAGGTCACTTCCTGTACTCTCCAGTCTCCGCTCTACGGACAGAAGCTAAAGCGGTAAAGCCAATCGAAGCCTTGTCACCGGGCAAAGCAGTGACTCAGAGCCTTTACGATCATTCGTTTTAGGTAGACGATACGCATACAGCAGCAAGCGTGCTACTTTGGATGCCTTGACAAGTTGACAGTCAAGTGTAACTTTGTTTTAAAAGGTACATACTAAATAGACTAGTCTACAAATATAAATTTAGTTAGCAATCATACTATATACTATAAGGATCCAAAACAATTGGTAAAAACTGCTTTTCTAAAACCCCCCATACCCCTCACAGCGTCCCCACTTGACAGGGTTCCACCTAAACCCACCTAAAATGTTTGGCCATCAAGCAATTCAAATGAAAGGCCCTGTGGGCGTCTGTGGCCGATCCAACGCATGAGGGATAGTTTAGGCGGCATAATTTCAGGAAAACTGAAAAATTTAACTCACCCCGCCCAATCTACCCGCCCCCTGCACCCACCGCGCCATAGATGGAATTGTTAGGTGATTTACCGTGCCATAGATGCAATTGTTAGGTGATTTCGAACCGAAATCGTTCTTTCCATAAACTTTATTTCCATAACAGCCACAATACATCCCATAACATCATATGTTTCTTTAGCCCTCCTGCCCCCTATATAAGGCGCCCCTCCTTATTCTCAAAGCACACAATCTCTCCCTTCATTCTCATCATCTATTCAGAGTTCATATTTCTTTGCAAGGGCGTCGGCGTCGAGCGCGGCGCAAGGGTGGCCACGACGCTCGTCGTATCCAAGCTCGCCAGGTAGAAGCGGAACGTGCTCCTCGTTGTGACGGTGTCCGGTGCCGTCGAGTGCGTGGCGTCGTTGCTCCACGACACCGGCGACGAGGAGAGCAACCTTCTCGGCCTCCCCGTCATCAAAAAACTGGCTGCGGTGCCGAGTTGCTCATGGATACATGTATCGTGAATATTTTCTCTTATATATATTGCTGATTGTTTAAGATTTAATTATACAAAAATTTCCTTCTGTTTCCGCCGAAGGCCCAAGCTTTCGATGTATGAATATATAATTTTTAATATGAGATGCTATTGAATAATTTTAATATGCGATCTAAAGGCAATCGAGTGCTTTTCAAGGCAATCCGAGTAGTTCACAAGTCATACGACTAATTTCCATATCGAGAAGAGTCCTTTCAGTACTCTACTCTTGTTCTTCACGTCGAGTATCATCAACCGAGTGGTTGCCAAGCCAATCGAGTGCTTTTTCGAGTTCTTGATCAGTCTTGGACAGGTCTTGGTTGTCACGAGGCCATGAGGTGCTTAAGCCCCGTTTATTCTGATTAAATCAGTAGTCTTCAAAATATTATATGGTGTGCGATAAGAATCGCACTCCATATGAAGTAGCCCCCGAGCCTTAAGTTGAATCGAAGAATCAGGTTGAGGGTCCACAAAATCTTGAATCTTCATCTTGTTCTTGAAATGTGCAATTTTACACGGCCAGCTACGTTTCCTTTTACACGGCCAGCAAAGTTTCCTATCAACGTACTCCTTGCATGAAATACACGGCCAGCAAAGTTTCCTTTTACAAGGCCAGCAAAGTTTCCTTTGAATGAGCTCCTTGCATGAAATTACACCTTTTCGCAAAAAACATTCACGACTTCGGTTCCTCTTGAGAGGGTCCCTGCCCAGCCTTATATTCACGGCGGGCAGGGTTACAAGGTTGGTTTCGAGTAGAATCCTAACCAATTACTACTCGGAGAGTGCTTTTCAAGGCAATCCGAGTAGTTTACAAGTCATACGACTAATTTCCATATCGAGAAGAGTCCTTGCAGTACTCTACTCTTGTTCTTCACGCCTGGTACGACTCTGTCTGGAGAGAATCCATGTGTCCCTGTGGGCCCATGGTCGTACCTCCAACAAGCCCCCAAGCGCTTCATCGTCGAGTATCATCAACCGAGTGGTTGCCAAGCCAATCGAGTGCTTTTTCGAGTTCTTGATCAGTCTTGGACAGGTCTTGGTTGTCACGAGGCCATGAGGTGCTTAAGCCCGTTTATTCTGATTAAATCAGTATTTTTCAAAATATTATATGGTGTGCGATAAGAATCGCACTCCATATGGAGTAGCCCCCGAGCCTTAAGTTGAATCGAAGAATCAGGTTGAGGGTCCACAGAATCTTGAATCTTCATCTTGTTCTTGAAATGTGCAATTTTACACGGCCAGCAAAGTTTCCTATCAACGTACTCCTTGCATGAAATACACGGCCAGCAAAGTTTCCTTTTACAAGGCCAGCAAAGTTTCCTTTGAATGAGCTCCTTGCATGAAATTATACCTTTCCGCAAAAAACATTCACGACTTCGGTTCCTCTTGAGAGGGTCCCTGCCCAGCCTTATATTCACGGCGGGCAGGGTTACAAGGTTGGTTTCGAGTAGAATCCTAACCAATTACTACTCGGAGAGTGCTTTTCAAGGCAATCCGAGTAGTTTACAAGTCATACGACTAATTTCCATATCGAGAAGAGTCCTTGCAGTACTCTACTCTTGTTCTTCACGCCTGGTACGACTCTGTCTGGAGAGAATCCATGTGTCCCTGTGGGCCCATGGTCGTACCTCCAACAAGCCCCCAAGCGCTTCATCGTCGAGTATCATCAACCGAGTGCTTGCCAAGCCAATCGAGTGCTTTTTCGAGTTCTTGATCAGTCTTGGACAGGTCTTGGTTGTCACGAGGCCATGAGGTGCTTAAGCCCCGTTTATTCTGATTAAATCAGTAGTCTTCAAAATATTATATGGTGTGCGATAAGAATCGCACTCCATATGGAGTAGCCCCCGAGCCTTAAGTTGAATCGAAGAATCAGGTTGAGGGTCCACAGAATCTTGAATCTTCATCTTGTTCTTGAAATGTGCAATTTTACACGGCCAGCTACGTTTCCTTTTACACGGCCAGCAAAGTTTCCTATCAACGTACTCCTTGCATGAAATACACGGCCAGCAAAGTTTCCTTTTACAAGGCCAGCAAAGTTTCCTTTGAATGAGCTCCTTGCATGAAATTACACCTTTCCACAAAAACATTCACGACTTCGGTTCCTCTTGAGAGGGTCCCTGCCCAGCCTTATATTCACGGCGGGCAGGGTTACAAGGTTGGTTTCGAGTAGAATCCTAACCAATTACTACTCGGAGAGTGCTTTTCAAGGCAATCCGAGTAGTTTACAAGTCATACGACTAATTTCCATATCGAGAAGAGTCCTTGCAGTACTCTACTCTTGTTCTTCACGCCTGGTACGACTCTGTCTGGAGAGAATCCATGTGTCCCTGTGGGCCCATGGTCGTACCTCCAACAAGCCCCCAAGCGCTTCATCGTCGAGTATCATCAACCGAGTGCTTGCCAAGCCAATCGAGTGCTTTTTCGAGTTCTTGATCAGTCTTGGACGGCGGGCAGGGTTACAAGGTTGGTTTCGAGTAGAATCCTAACCAATTACTACTCGGAGAGTGCTTTTCAAGGCAATCCGAGTAGTTTACAAGTCATACGACTAATTTCCATATCGAGAAGAGTCCTTGCAGTACTCTACTCTTGTTCTTCACGCCTGGTACGACTCTATCTGGAGAGAATCCATGTGTCCCTGTGGGCCCATGGTCGTACCTCCAACAAGCCCCCAAGCGCTTCATCGTCGAGTATCATCAACCGAGTGCTTGCCAAGCCAATCGAGTGCTTTTTCGAGTTCTTGATCAGTTTTGGACAGGTCTTGGTTGTCACGAGGCCATGAGGTGCTTAAGCCCTGTTTATTCTGATTAAATCAGTAGTCTTCAAAATATTATGTGGTGTGCGATAAGAATCGCACTCCATATGGAGTAGCCCCCGAGCCTTAAGTTGAATCGAAGAATCGCACTCTATATGAACCACACATTGATGAATTCCATTGATCATGAGGCGCCCGAAAGTCATCCAAACCACTCTTGCAGTGTATTCAGGAAGCCCCGGCAAGTTGTACTCATTTGGCGAGTTATACTTCAAAGCACTTGATAACTGGT
Source organism: Urochloa ruziziensis (assembly GCA_015476505.1). NCBI lineage: Eukaryota > Viridiplantae > Streptophyta > Magnoliopsida > Poales > Poaceae > Urochloa > Urochloa ruziziensis. The sequence goes on from CM027121.1 coordinate 20,946,005, forward strand.
ACTTGAAGATCACTACTCATACTGTGCAGTAGACTCTAGAGTACTTTCAAATAAGTACTCAGAGATTTGAAATCACTACTCGCCTTGTGGAGTAGACTCTGTAGTACTTTCAAATAAGTACTCAGAGATTTGAAGTTACTACTCGCCTTGTGGAGTAGACTCTGTAGTACTTTCAAATGAGTACTCAGAGATTTGAAGTTACTACTCGCCTTGTGTAGTAGACTCTGTAATACTTTCAAATAAGTACTCAGAGGTTTGAAGTTACTACTCGCCTTGTGGAGTAGACTCTGTAGTACTTTCAAATAAGTACTCAGAGATTTTGAAATCACTACTCTTATTATGGAGTAGACTCTGTAGTACTTTCAAATAAGTACTCAGAGATTTTGAAAACAATACTCTTATTATGGAGCAGACTATGTAGTACTTTCAAATAAGTACTCAAAGATTTGAAATCACTACTCTTCTTGCCGAGTAGACTCTGTAGTACTTTCAAATAAGTACTCAAAGATTTGAAATTACCACTTGTGGGTAGTTGCTTTATAAGGCTAGCTGGCCTCTACAGGTGTTCAGCCTAGTCTTAGTTACGTCTAAGTACTCAGGGATCCTGAAAAGTAGTCATGTGATCTACTCTTCGGATTTTGACCGATGTATATTTTGTTGAATCAACAAGTATCAAAGGGAACTCCGGAACTTCTGCACGAGTGTAGTCGACGCACATGCGCCACTCGTTGTTGTTCTTCTTTCTCACCAAGACTGGATTTGCCAACCAGTCGGGTGGAAGACTTCCTTGATGAATCTTGCGGCGAGTAGTTTCGCCAGCTCCTTCTTGATCGTCTCTCGCTTGTCGGTTGCGAACTGTTGCCTCTTGGGTGTAGCTTTGGGATCGACGTTAAGGCTGTGATCGATCAGGTTCCTTGGCACTCCTGGCATATCTGCAGGTTTCCACGCAAAGATGTCGCGATTGGCTTGCAGATCCTGACGAGCTCGCATTCCTATTTCGGGGATAAGCCAACTTGACTTCGCCACACGAATGGAACATCTCAAAACAATCTCCAGTAAACCAATTTCAGAGTTCAAAGGCATCCCTGATAGTTATTCCCCAATGTACATGTATGATTGCATATTCCACGATTCAAGCCTCCCGAAGCCAAAAGTTACAAAAGAAGTTTTAGAACAAGTCTTCATGTACTTCATATGAGCTGTCCTTTATATTTGAGTGAGTTCGAGCTGAATGGAGAAATAGCATACTTTGTTTCTTTTAAAATCAGAGTCTTTAATTCTGTGTTCTTTTTAACACGTGCCTGTGGCACGTGTATCCCTACTATTCTATACTATAAAGCACGACGAAATTTCGTTTCGTCCGTCGTCATCTATATCCCACACCGGCGGATTTTATGATGATCCAACACTCTAATTTAATCTAAAGAATACATATTGACTACATCTCACCTTTGAGCTTACAGCGTCGGATTTTAAGATGATCGAACGCTCCAAATTAATCTAAAGAGTCCATGTAAATTACGCATCTAAATTAGTTTTTTTTCCTAAAACACGTGCCGCACCTTCTGCTAGTTCCTATGAAATAAACCACTTAATATAAAATTGTCTATGTTATACGTGATTTTCACAATCAGTTTACCTATATATAATCCGACGCGCGGTCAGTTCACGTATTTCTTTATATATATATTGATAGTGAAATTCAGGAAATATGGAAATAGTACGTTTGAAATCAAAGGGGTGTGTTTGATCGAATAAGAATTGCGTGTACTGGAACATCAGAACATGGCACCAACTTGTCGGTGCCCAAAACACAACACAACAATACAGCCAGTCACTCACCCGTATTTTTAAATGGACGGCATGCATTCAGGATATGTATCAGGTAAAACATTTGAACTTTCAGTTAATAATACACATAAAAAATCAGATCTCAAGCTGAACTTAACTAACATCATTATTAGACTTTTCGTCAAAAATACATCGATTTCATTCCTGAAAGGAGTTGATTAATTAGGTCATGTCATTGACTAAAAGGACTTATAGTGCAGGATATAATGAAATAATTTCTACAGGGCTTCTTCTTTTCTTGTCACAAATACAAACAAAGTTACTTTTCACTACTCTCTGGATGTCGGAATCATAGATCATGGAAAAACACGATGATTGGTTGGCGAATCTATCATGCTGTTTCTGTATTACTGTTCGAAAAATAATTGTTAGGAACCTGTCTCACATGCTAAGCATTGACAATGACTTAATGTACCAATGTATTATTCGCATAGCAACAATATTTTATGACAGCTCGGCAACAATCATGGCAGGCAGAAGAAAGCGCTACTCGTCACACACCTCGTACATGTTTTTACTTTTTAGGCAGCTAGTGCTACACTAATTCGTACTCCCTCCATTTTCGAATATATGTCGTTTAGGACAAGCAAATTAGTTCATTTTTAAACTAAATGGCTTGTCCTAAACAACATATATTTAAGGACTCTAAATGGCTTGTCCTAAACGACATATATTTAAGGACATAGGGAGTACAATGCAAGTGACTCGTCATCATGTTATTGTTGGTGTGTGGAGACCAACTAATCTGAAATATAAACACATGTTAGTACTTTTGGTTGGGAGATAATAATAGCTAGTAAGATCAGTAGCTTTTGGTGACAGCACGACTATACTACTTTTTTTCGGACCTAAGTCGGCAGGGGAAGCCCTAACCTATTTTTTTTATATTTTTTATTCCAAACCCAATAAATTCGCTCCCATAGGGAGTCGAACCTGGGTCTGTTGGGTGCTTACTCAGGTGCTCTAACCAGTAGGCTAGAGGCCCTTTCACAACTATGCCCGTGTTTAGTTGATGAAAGGTTTTCGTGAAAAGATTTCGGGTTTTGATTTTACCGATTTAAAAGTAGTAAATGTAGACGAAAAAGGTGGAAAGTTATATGGATGGGTTGGAAATCTCGAGACGAATCTAACGATGGTAATTAGAGGGTAATTAATCCATAATTAGCGGATGATTACCGTAGCAGTACTGTTGCAAATCATGGATTAAGTATGCTCATTAGATTCGTCTCGCGATTTACAGTCTATCCATATAACTTTTCACCTTTTTCATCTACATTTAATACTTCATGCATAAAAGATTCTCCTTTGATGTGATGGTTGAAAAGATTTCAGGTGGAAACTAAACAAGGGCTATACTGCTTTTGGTTGGGAGATAATAGTAGTACTTCACGAAGGAGTGGCGTTGTTTTATGTTGCATGTAGTCAAGAAATTATAAAATTTGTAAATTATATTTATAGATTTGTCCTGAAAATAGTTTCATATTTGTACTAAAGGTATTACCTTACTAAAGGTAAAATCATAAAAATTAATTATTTCGAACAGTAATGCGCCATCCCATCAAGATTTATGGGATGCACTCAAACGATGGACCATTTCATATAGGATGAGGTGATTGATTCCTCAGATCAAACATCCTATATGCGTTTGATTTCTAATTAATGGGATTCTGCTTTGTGTTTTTATATCAACAAAAACATTGCCTGATATTAGCAAAACAAACGAATTTTTTTATAACCAAATTATCTTCTTTTATATAAATATTCATTCTGATCGGGGCCAGAAGGTCTAACATTCTCGCTCTAGATGCTACTCTCTTCATTCCAACTTAGAGTTCACTTTAATTTTGTTCCAGATCAAACTTTCTAGTTTGATGTCAAAATAAATTCATTTTCAAGATATATTTCATAGTTGATCTAATCAAACTAATTAATTTGATGTCATAGATGTTGGAGTTTTTTTTTTCTATAAATTTAGTCAAAATAAAGATAAGGTTTAGAACAAAACTAAGGTGAACTATAAATTAGAATAGAGGGAGTATTACACATACATAATTGCCTTTAAGTAAAAAAATATAATCAACTCACATTGTCGTGTCATTGTTGTCCACCAGAAGCTTGGAGAGTTTTGTAGTCAGAAAATTTATGTGTGCGTATCAACATATCTCTCTATACATAAGTCATCTAATTTTTTACACATCGTAACTTGGTTGGATAAACAGAATCTCCATGTATCCACATATCTCTCTATAACGTATTCACATTTTTTTTATAAAAAAATGTAAGATTGCTTACACTTACAGTACTGCTGGTGGCTTAGAATAGAACTGTGTAAGTTTACCTTTCTTTGACTGAGGATCCGTATTTTCTAGCAGAACATTGGGAAAGTTCGGTTTCCAACTAAAATTCGGAAATGGCAGGATTGGTTGATCCAGCGGAGTCCCTCACCGCCGGCAAAGATGCCATGCAGAGGAAGCATGATTGGCCCATGTGATGATCGGATACAAAATTTGTTTGCAAAATAGTTAACGTTAACTTCCCTACTGGCGCTTTTGCTTACCCAACTTCTTCTCGAGGTAGACGACAGGATGTAGGCTGCTCGATCTAGCCAATAGCTATATAGCGAAAATGCAAGAAGATGCAAACGGTGTGCACACACGGATGGACGGATGGTTCAAATGCTTTAATTTAATAGACAGCTGGACATGCTTTTCACTCTCTGATTTTGTTTGGGTGCCATTAGGTTCTTGATGTATTAATTTGCAGTGAGATGCCCTTAACTCGATAAGTTGGTCGTTTAAGGTCTAAAAACCTAATGCTTTGGGCATTTGGCCAGACGGATTAAATTCTGAACGCCCCGACGGACGGGAAAGTTGGCAAAAGAATGGTTTGCAAGAGCGTCACTGGGCAAAGTGAGAGCCACAAGCCCACAACTATAGAATTAAAACTTGCCATGCTGATGCGGCGAAATTAAGAAAGAGAGAACGTGCACAAAAGGTTCTGCAAGCACAGGTTCAGAAACCAACCATAAAATAGCTAGCGGTACCAATCCTGGCACGGTGGCACGTACTATTCTATATATGCTGTACTGCACACCTCTTTCTTGGTACGATTTTTAAAACTGTTTTTGAAACTCTGCTTCCCCAGTATAAAACGGCGTGCTCTGAGACTGTCACGGCACAACACCGCGCGAGCTCTCTCTCATCAGCACGCGAACCAAAAGCGCGCACCTCAGACAGAAGCTCAGACGCACGCGCGCGAGAACAAAACAGAGCAACGGGAAGTGCTCCGGGAGAGACTTGCGGCCTCGTCGTCATCATGGGCGCGGATGCAGCAGCCGCGCTGCACGCCCTGGCGAGCTCCCTGCTGCCGCTGCTGCAGCCGCAGGTGGTGGCCGCCGTGTTCTTCGCGTCGGCCGCGTGCACGGTGGCCCTTGCCGTCCTGCTGGCGTCGCTGCGTCTGCGGCCGCCGTGGTGGTGCGCGTGCCCCGTGTGCGAGGCGTACGTGACGGCGTCGTGGGCGGGGGAGTTCGACAACCTCTGCGACTGGTACGCGCACCTGCTGCGGCGCGCGCCCGGGCGCACCGTGCACGTGCACGTGCTCGGCAACGTGCTCACCGCCAACCCTCCCACCGTCGACCACATCCTCCGCGGCCGCTTCGACAACTACCCCAAGGGCGCCCCCTTCTCCGCCATCCTCGCCGACTTCCTCGGCCGCGGCATATTCAACGTCGACGGCGACTCCTGGCGCTTCCAGCGCAAGCTCGCCGCCGCCGAGCTCGCCTCCCCGGCGCTCCGCTGCTTCGCCGCCGGCGTCGTCGCCTCCGAGCTCCGCTGCCGCCTCATCCCCCTGCTCCACTCCGCGTCCGGCGCCAGAGACGAGAAGGTGCTCGACCTCCAGGACGTGTTCCGCCGCTTCGCCTTCGACTGCATATGCAGGATCTCGTTCGGCCTCGACCCCGGCTGCCTGGAGCTGTCGCTGCCCATGTCGGCGTTCGCGGACGCGTTCGACACGGCATCCACGCTCTCGGCGCGCCGCGCGGCGGCGCCCGTGCACGTGCTCTGGAAGCTGAAGCGGCTGCTCAACGTCGGGGAGGAGCGGGAGCTCCGCGCCGCGATCCGCCTCGTCGACGCGCTCGCCGCGGAGGTCATCCGCCAGCGCCGGAAGCTCGCCGCCTCCGGCGACGACCTCCTGTCGCGCTTCATGGGGTCCATCAACGACGACAAGTACCTCCGCGACATCGTCGTCAGCTTCATGCTCGCCGGCCGCGACACCGTCGCATCGGGCCTCACGGCCTTCTTCCTCCTCCTGTCCGACCACCCCGACGTGGCCGACGCGATCCGGGACGAGGTCTCCCGCGTCGTCGCCGCCGGAGGCGGACACGAGCACGACGACGACGACGGCCACCCCGCCGCCTCCGAGAAGCTCATCAAGGACATGCACTACGTGCACGCGGCGCTGTACGAGAGCATGCGGCTGTTCCCGCCGGTGCAGTTCGACTCCAAGTTCGCCGCCGGCGACGACACGCTCCCGGACGGCACGTTCGTGGCCAGGGGCACCCGGGTGACCTACCACGCCTACGCCATGGGCCGCATGGAGTCGGTGTGGGGCCCCGACTGCGCCGAGTTCCGGCCGGAGCGGTGGCTCCGCGACGGCCGGTTCGTGCCGGAGAGCCCCTACCGGTACCCGGTCTTCCAGGGCGGCGTGCGCGTCTGCGTCGGCAAGGAGCTCGCCATCATGGAGATGAAGTCAGTCATCGTCTCCGTCGTGCAGGGCTTCGACATCGAGGCGGTCGGCCGTAGCTCCCGCAGGCCAAAGTTCGCGCCAGGGCTTACCGCCACGTTCGCTGGGGGCGTGCCGGTCAGAGTGCGCCGGCGAGCTCGTGGTGGCAGCGCCGCGCTCCGGCCACCAAGCTGACGTCGCCATGGCACGCGCGAATTGGTTCTTCTCGTACTCTTGTGCTTTGAAGCTAGCAGAGCATTAGATTACATTATGACGCCGTGATCTATGTGCTACTCGCGACGACCGCACAGTTTGGCGAGTGGGCGCTGGGTTCTTTGCCTCCACTGAGAGTCCAGAGATTCCTCCGGTAGGTCATGACACAGCAGATTAGTCTAATCTGATGCCCGACGACAGCACTTGTTCTCGCACATGGGTAAAAGGGGGTGGCTTAAAGTCGACTCTACATGGTCAGCATGTGTGCTATTCTTTCCAACTTCAAAGCAGAATTGTTGAAAGGAAAAACTGTAGATTCAAAGTTGCAGAATGCACCTCTAGATGTTCTTCCTCGTGGGCATTTTCTATGAGGGTAGCTCGATCAATTATTGCAAGGTGGTCGGCCAGTGAACTAGAAAAACACACGTCCTACATTTTAAATGTCGCTTATAAAATGTAGCTGAGTTTGATTACCTGCTATATACTTACATCTGTTTCAAATTATAGTTCATTTGACTTTTTACTTAAAGTTTGACTACTCGTCTTATTCAAAAAATTGTTCAAAATATCATATTTTTTGTTGTTGCTTCCTTTATTAATAAAAGTTCTTTATAATGGCTTAAATTTGACTAGGTTTACACAATTTTTTGAATAAGATGAGCGGCCAAAGTTAGGGTTAAAAAGTCAAACAAGCTATAATTTGGAACTGAGGAAGTAGTTCTCAAAGAAATAACATCCAAAGAGACACTCCCTTCATTTGAAAACAAAAGATTTATTTCGTCCGATAGGACAAGACTTTACTGATAATTTTAAAATATGTGACATGAAATTGATGTCATTAGATTTATATTTAAAAATATTCGCTTATGAGTACTCCGTAGAATTTTATATCACGTTGATGAAATGCTAACAGAGTAATTGTCGGTCAAAATCATCACTGGAATGAAATACATCTTCTAAAAAAATAGAGGGTAGAGGTCCATCTTGGTCGCTAAAATGGCTCTGGCTTTGATTTTGGATTATCCGATATAGTAGATTTTTTTTTTGTGAAGCCGATGTCCTTTGAAAAAAACATTTGAGAAAACAACTTATTAGTGGCCATGTAGGTAATTTTGGGGGCACTAGCTACATGCACTGCATTATTTACACTGCATGTGCAGTGACTAGATATATACTCTATAAAAAAAATCTCACAGGAACGCTAGAGCAGCTAGAATTCAACATAGTAGCATAATCTTAGGTGATGATTATTATATATCCGATAAAATTCAATAAGGACCCGTTTGTTTGGTCGGAATTAGAATCTAAGTAATAAATGATATTATGTGGCTTGAAATTTGGCATTTCACAACTTTCTAAGCTCACAAATAAACATATTCCAAATTTATAGGGCGTGAGATGAAAATGAATTCCATAGGGCGAGAGATAAAAAATATAGGATCACTCTATTATATTAACAGTGTGAAAGGATAAAAAGATGGGCTTATTTATAGGTGAGAGATAATATGATAGTATAAATTTCAATCCCTCTAAATTCGGACCAAACAAACGGGCCTACTTCTAACCTACGGCATACGGAGTACTTTACTTCTACTGCCACTACCTCCACTATCTCGCCTTGCCTTTCCGCATCCACATGTCAATTCGCATAAAGATCAAACTTTTGACTGACCCGCTCCCGCTTGGATTTTAATAAAATCTACATCAAGATGATGCCTTAAATCTTCATACTAAAATAAAGCAAGTGATTTTGAAATATATATACTCTGTGGAGGTCTTTTCAGGTTTGAGTGAAAGAGTCAACAAGGGAGAGAGAGCAACTCTAGAAGGGAAGAGAAATTGCAGTCGCGCTTCAATGGTGCCATGGCAGATGCTACCTATATTCGCTAATAATAACATTTCCGGCCAGGGATTTGAAGAAATCAACATTAGTTTATCTTTTACTATACCTACCTCTCTAACCATTGGAGACGATGGGCTAAGAGGGTGTTTAGTTCCCGTTAAAATTTTTACACATCAATGTCTGAACACATGCATGTCACGTTAAATCTAGTAAAAATAATAGCATTTCACAGATTGCTTGTACATCGTGAGACGGATTTAATAAGCCTAATTAACCTAGACAATAAAGTACAGACATGTGCTAATGACAGATTAATTAATCTTAATAGATTCGTCTCGCGATTTACGGATAGAATCTGCAAATAGTTTTGTGATTAGTCTGAAAGTGAAAAGATTTAATTTCAAAAAATTTACAGAATGGAACTAAACACCCCCTAAGCAGGAAAGAGCCAGGAGATCTAGACACTTATGTTATGTGGAGACATGATGTAGTTTTACGGATCCGAAACTGGAAAAATGGGAAGGAGCTGAGAAAGAATAATGCTGGTCGGATCCTATGCTTGAGCCAGAGGGGATCGGAGAAAACAGTGCACATGCGCCCTGGGCCTCATGGAGCTGGTACTTGGATCCTACACCTTTTAAGTACCATGTAGTTCTTCCTCAGAAACTCTCTTGCTAACTAGTAGTTGGCATATGAGATGATCGAGGGTCATGTGCTTGTGCTCTGTCCAATTGTTGATGAATCGTACGTGTCCATCCGCACAGCCCGGCCGTCTGCTAAGTGTGGGGTGCGCGTGGGGAGAGCGCACGTTTTGTTTTTAGATGGGAATAAACCAGCGAGCGAGGTAATGCCATTGTTCCTCATGCATGCATGTGTGCTGGGGTACCACATTCCAATGTGTCGATACGTCCAGTTGCGGTGCCGGCCATAAACCGGGCTGATGGCACATAGGCTCGATCCTCTGTGAATTGGTGCTGGGACTTGGGGGGTGTAAAAGTGACCTTTTGGTAAGATGTTTACACCGCATCGTCACGTGACTATTAGTCTATTACTCACGTGTTGTAGGTCTTTCAAAAAAAAAGGAATAAATATTTAAGTTCCCTTTAGCACGGCTCCAAGTGCTCTAGCTCCTCCTACTGTCCTACAAAAATTGTAGCTTCACTTTACAGTTCGTGAGAATACAAATACTGTTACATTGCTGGAGCCGAAGCCTCACCAATACAGGGCCTTGCACGTGTCGTGTTGGTAGCGAGTATAGTCATAGACCATTTATCCATTTATCATCTCTTTCAATGTGATGTTGTATTATAATATTAGAGACCATGTCGTTATCCTAAACGACAAGAAATCGAACATGACAGAACAGTTTTGATAGAAATGTGTTTTCTATCTCAACACCACAAAGCTACATGCCTTTTCATTTGTATATTTCTCATGCGGGTGACGCGAAAGCTAAACAAATCGATCTCGGAGAGGGCACTCGAACAATGTAGAGTGACCAGGGCGGTATGGTTGATCGACACCACGACGGCTCGTCTGATTGATGATCGCGTGGCATTTATTAAAAAAAAAGACACTCTGATTAGTTTTTGTAGAGGAGAGAATCTTTCATAGATCTGCGGCGGTATTCTTTCCATTTTCTTGAGAGCGAGGGCTCTCTCGATCATGACGCTGCCGCCACCGTTATGGCGTTGTGGTTATGCTAGACGGAACGGACAAAATTAAAGCACAGGCGGTGTGATGAGATGCCATTGCCATCCTCCACACACGTCCATCATACTAAAATATATAAAAAAAACTATGCAAAGTGATTGTCAATTGTTTACACGTACAACTTATCAGTGCGTGCGCATGCCCGCTCTGCAAGATTCGCGCTGGATCGCAGTTTAGCATGGCTAGAAAAACAAGTGATCTCAATGTTGCTTTGTCACCGAACATAATATCTCGCAATACTGCCTTGCCCTGGCGCCTGATCCTGCGTGCTCCGGTCCACTGAAACGCGAGGATGATGGTCCTGTATGGAAATATGGAATTGAAAGTAGGGCAGCTTTCCGAACACATGCTGGTGTCATGTGTCGCCTGGAACAGAATGTGTCTGCGCTCTGACGCGTACTGCTAATAATGTGGTATCAGATGTAAGAAATTGACTCGTTTTGGTACGTACAAAAAAGCTAGGCGGCTCAGTGGCGCATATGCTCTCCGGCCTCGCTCGCACTCATCGCGCCGGCTCTAAAATAGTGATGCGTTTGACCGGCGTGGCCTGCATTGAGGCAGAGGAAGATATATATATTTTTTTTCCATTCCTCCTTTCCTTTTTGCGGGTAATTAAAATAGATTTTGTTCATCTTGCAAATTAAAATGCTTATTACAAGTGCGTCGCTGCAAGCCAATCTGAGTTCTGTCCACAGGACCACGAGCAGGAGGTCGATTTCTCCCGCGTGCGCGAGATCCTTCCTCGACCGGAGCGCTGTTGGCGGCACGTGAGAGGCCTGAACAGCTGCAGCTTTTCGCCGGTACGACGATGGCGCAGCCGGGGCGCGAACCCGCACGGACGAATCCATCCCATCACGCAGCGGGACCGGCGCGGCAGCAGGCGGGCACTGTGTAGCGTGACAGTAGCATAGCATCCCAAACACAGCGAGGCAGGCAGCGCCGACGTGGCGCCGAGTGGACCGGTCGACCGAATCCATGCACAGGCGCATCACGTACGTTTACGAACCCAGAACCCAGGCCGGCCGGAGTGGACCGGTGGTCCGTCGCCGTACCCGCGCGTACCACACCACACCCGTAGGGTCCGTACCCCGCGTGTGCCAAGCGCTAAACCCCCTCCCGGACAGCTAGCTAGCTACAACTACAAGAGCCGCCAACCGCGCAGCGCACCGGCCGACCGGGGCTCGGAGCTCTCGCGACGCGGTGGACGGGATCACGGGCGAGGAACAACAGGCCGTCTGGACTCTGGAGGAGGCGCGCGTCGACGTCGTCGTAGTAGCCTAGCCGGCCGGTTTGGTGCGTTCGCGTGACAGCGGAATCCGAGGGAGGATCGGAGGAATGGGGGCGGGGTGGTCGGATCGGATATTGGGCGCGACGGCGGACGGCGGCACACGATTACACCGGAATGATGGCGGCTGTGAGTGGACGATTTCCTTTTATTTTGATGTGTTAGCTGGCCTGGGGGGTTAGGCCAGTCTCAGTGGAGGGTGTCATCACACGGTTGTCAAGACCGAAAACTTTGAGAACTGTGCCAGGGAGTGTCATCACCATGACATCCTCTCTCATCCCATGACACTGCCCTCATAAATATGGCTGTCATGTCAGCAAATTTGTTGATGTGGCATGATATTTAATGCTCATGACTCTCACCACTGAGACTGGCCTTAGGCAACGTGCGCTATGTGCTGATGCGGCGGGGAAGAATCTGTGGCGCCTTTTCTCCGTCGTGCGACCATGGCTGCTGTTCTTTCGCTCTCGGACGGCTTGTTCCCTGATCTGATCTGATCTGATTAAGGTTGTCGAACTGCGTGTGAGCCCCCTGCTAACAAAAGCTACTTTCATGTATCAGCTGGTGGAACGCAATCGATTGCCCTATTATCCCTTTTTTCTTTCCGGTACGGGAACGCGTGGGATCGTGCGTTCGTGATCATTTCATTTTTGTCTGGCCGAGAAAGGGGCAGGACTTCATGAATGCAAGTATGAAACGCAGTATAATACTGTAAGACAGAAAGAAAAGGTGCTGTTTCATCCAGTATAGAAATTTCGTTCGCTCGCAGCAAAATGGAGTTGTGTGTGATTTGGAGGGAAACAGAAAGAAGAGGCCCTTGTCTGGCCCATTACCCTCCGGTGTCTGGCCCATTAGCGTCCGGTTCAAAGGCCTAGAATGAATCGAAAACTTGATAGGCCCAAGTCCTCCGGTGTCCGGCGCTTGATATGGTCCATGCCTCCATGGGCCTTTCTGATCTCCGTGTGTGGTCCGATTCGAGCGGACCAGATTCAGTTGCCCCGGGAGGATGAATCCTGGCCGTTCCCACGGAGTATATATATAAGGAGGAGAATGTTCGGGAGCCACTGCCCACTGCTCCATCCTCCCCTCCGCCGCCGCAGCCTTCCATCCGCTTCTTGTGCTCGGTTCAGCTCTCGAGGTACGCGTGCGCCGATCTCAATCTTCGTTTTCCTTCTTCGTTGCCTACGATTTCCTGTGTTTGCACCGCCGGCGCGTAAACCAGAGGCCTTCTGTTCTGCAATTACTCGAGTTCCTAGGTATTAGGAATGTAGAATTGTTTCTAATCGGCAGTAGAATTTGTCTTGCTCGTTTATGGTGGTCTTGGACCTGATGAACTATGGCTGATCTGATTGTTTCATCGGTCCATCTTTTGCTTGTTGGCTTCTTAAGGCGTGATTTCCCCACTTCTAAGATCACTAGCTCCTACGTGGTCCGGAGGGAGGGAGTACAATATTAGACGAAATAGCATGCGATGTTCACATGTGAGAGGGCATAGATTCAGAAATGTCTGGGGCTTGGGTTCACATGTGACTATCAACGTAATCATAAGGATTTGGATCGAATTAGGTTCTTATTTCCAAGTTGAATTGGATACATGTACAGTTGCATTTCAGTATGTATCTGTTTTGTCTCTTTGTCTCAATTGCAGAGAGGCAGGATATGTTATTAGAGCTTTCATGTTGTAATCTCTTTCTGTCACATGTTATTTGCATTGCTCTGCATAGTGATTCATAGATTTGCCTTTGAAAATGCTTTGGGCATTTCTGCAGTTTTCACAATGAAGGTGATCGCTGCATACCTGCTCGCTGTTCTGGGTGGAAACACTTCCCCGACTGCTGATGACGTTAAGAACATTCTGGAGTCAGGTATTTCCGCTGTGTTTGTTCTGGTTGCTGTCGGTTCAGACTCATCAAATGTGGCCTAGTTTGCAGCTTATCTTGATGTTCATTTGATAAGAGTCACTGATTCTCCAGTTGATAACCTAATTTCCCCCCTTGGTTCAACAAGATACGCAACATTATACTATTATTTATGACTTCAGACACAATTTGCTTTTATCTGTTATAGTCTATAAATCTATAATGCGAAAAATATAGGAAAAATCGATTATGAAGAATTATACGAGAAATTGCTGTGTATTATTTGAGTTAACAATGATCTCTGTTTTCATTGCAGTTGGGGCTGAAGCTGATGAAGAGAAACTGGACTTCCTGCTTGCGGAACTCAAAGGCAAGGACATAACAGAAGTGATTGCAGCTGGAAGGGAGAAGTTCGCCTCTGTGCCTTCAGGCGGTGGTGCAATTGCTGCGGGAGCTCCGGTTGCTGCAGCTGGTGGTGCAGCACCTGCTGAAGAGGCAAAGAAGGAAGAGAAGGTTGAAGAGAAGGAAGAATCCGATGATGTAAGTGTTTTTCACCTAGCAATTGTTTTTTATTCATCCAGTTCTATGCCAAGCTTCTTCGGCAGAACTATGCTAACCGGTTGTAAAAGATTTTTCCATCCAAGCAGTTGTCTTTGTTCATTCAGTCCTATGCAAATAATCTCTTGTGGCATGAACTTACATCCTATGCAAATAACCTTCTGTAGATGTTCAGTTTTACCCACCAATAAAAAAAATCTACTCTGCTACCTGGTTATCGCCTTTTTCCTAGCATAAACCACTTACATCCTTACTGATTGTTTCCTCTTGCTGAATCTCTTGCAGGACATGGGTTTCAGCTTGTTCGATTAAGCACTGCTGCCCTGCATATTGTGTATTCTCGCTACGGTCGGTCCATGTCCGCAAAATAACCATGCCGGGAACTACTATCTTTGTGCTATTTTGCTGTGATAATGTATATGTCTAGCACCTTTTATTGTAGTACGTACCTTGGTATCAAGGTTTGTGAGTGCGCGTCCGTTGAATGTCAATCTGCATAAACTCTTCGGTCTGCGATCTGGTGTGCCACAAAGTTCGTTGCCGAGCGATAGCTGTTCTGTTCTGTATTTCTGCCATGTTTGGCGCGGTGCCGTGGGTGGATCGAGCACCAACCTGCCATGGCAACCTTTCGGTGCCGGCCGGCAAGTTGAGGCAGCAGCAACACCGGCAGCCATCAACGTTGCTTTATGTCTGTGCGTGCCCTGCCCTTTCGGTTCCGGCGACCCTGCGCCACGCGCGCGCCCGTTGGGCACGCCCTGCGGCGCCGCTCGCTGTCGCAGGTAGACGTGCACGCTAGTGATCACAAGAGATGACGGGAGTGGCGTAAAGCGGAAGGAGACGATCTCAAAGCAAAGCACCGGCCATATGGACCGGCCATCACGGCATCACGTGGACGCCCGCGGGCCGGCGCCTCACCCGCCGTCCGTCCCCCGCCGGACGCGGCACGGCAGGGGCAGGCAATAACAAGCGGGGACGCGTTCACGGATCTCGTTCCCGTTCACACTCGCGCGTCGCTTTGGATGCGACTCGAGTACTTGGACCCCGGACACGCGGCTCCCGAGACGGCGAGACCTGAAGAAAGCAGAGGGGGAAATGCCCCGGTGACTCCGAGACCGCGAGACTCCGCTGCTGGTGGGTTCGGCAATGGCGGCGGCGGCGGACGCAACGACGGCGATGACCATCGACTTCCTCCGGGCGCGCCTCCTCTCCGAGCGCTCCGTCTCCCGCGCCGCCAAGGAGCGCGCCGACCACCTCGCCAGGCGGGTAAGTGCGCCCGCCCGCGCGCGCGCGCGTTCCCGACTTCCCGTCCGCTTCCTTGCCTCCACCCTCCACATTTCCGGCATTCTCATCACCGAGCCCCCCCGTCGCCACAGGTCGCGGAGCTGGAGGAGCAGCTCCGGGCGGTCACGGCGCAGCGGCGCAAGGCGGAGCGGGCGGCGGCGGAGGTGCTCGCCATCCTTGACTCCCAGGGTTTCGGCCGCCTCTCCGACGCCGCGGACGACTCGGGCTCGGAGGAGGACGACGAGGCCGGCGCGGGCGGACCTGGCGCCGCCGAGAGGGGCCGCGGCGGCGGGAATGTGGCGGAGGACGCGCTGTCGGGGTCGGAGCTGGGACCCCAGGCGGCTGCTGCTGCTGAGCAGGCCGGGGGGCTCTCGTGGAAAGGTCGCGCGGCGAGCCACGACTGCGAGAGGCGGCGGCCGCTGCAGCAGCAGCAGCAGCAGAGGGGCAGGCAGCTCAGGCAGCGGCACGGCCATGGCAACAGGAGGGGCTACTTGTACTCGCGCGCGGCGGATTCATCGCCCAAGTACCATCCGGGGCAGTCGTGCCGGAAGATCAAGAGGAAGGAGCTGAGGTCCAAGCGTTTTTGCACATTGCTCAAATTCTATGTCTCTCCCCCTTGCCGACTGACATGTGCATTGGCCATCTGACACGCATGCTGTTCCCATCCCATCGACAGATCTCAGGAAGAAGTCGAGGAGGGGAAGAACATTGCGGCGGAGAGTGTGGAGGACGGGCAGGAGAGGTCAGATTGTACCGTTGGTACTGATGAGCAGCCCGATTTTGATGGTGAGGTGAGCCAGGATGGGCGTGGTGGCTCTTCTGGCAATGGAGGATTGGAGGATGACGGCGATCGGTTTGCCATGGTGTACGAGAAGGATGGGGAGATGGAGAGGGTGCTCGAGAAGCAGGCTGAGCTAATTGGGCAGTATGAGGCGGAAGAGAATGCTCAGAGGGAGTGGGAGAAGAAATTCAGCAAGAGTCGAGATTCAACTACGGTACACACTGTCGTTTTCGGATAAGATGCACTTGTTATTCAGTAGCTCTTGCATTTGACTGGATAAAAATAAAATGAGTTAATATTTTCCATATCGTGCACTTATTTCTGCTGTCCAACCTCCAGGATGATGTTAACTTAAACAGTAAGCTAAATCAGTCTGAAAATGCTTGTGGGAGGAGGGAAGCTGGTCGGATTGTGGATAAAGAAGTGGTTTGTGAACATGCAAGATCAAGTGAGGATAATCTCCATGGCATCAACAATCCCTCTGAATTTCTACCGAAGGGTTCTGTTTCAGCATTGCCACCAAATGTAGCCAAAGATAGTGTTATTGGGCAGTGCAAAGCTGATGGATCTGATCATAATTTTGTGGTGAGTACTGCGACAGTTGCTTCGAGCCATGGCGAATTGCAAGTTAGGAAGGATGTGCTTACTACTAAAAGCTGTCTTGAAGGAAGCGGTAATAATCTTGGGAAATCAGCTCCCCCTCCACAAGGAAGCTGTGGTAGCATCCTAAATGCAAGATATGACAAAGGTCGAGATGATAATTCAGACAGTGGTTCAAGCTACCATGTGAATGCTCCCTCTTCTGAGCGGTACATAAATACATCATCAGTTGAGAGCCCACTAAGTGATACCCCTAAAAGCGAAGTCTCAGAATGGAGCTCTTCATGCTTTCATAACCATACCGATAACCAGATTGATGCGCAGCTTCATCAACCATCAAGCGATGATGTAGGAGGGGTGCTAGAGGCCCTTCAACGTGCCAGGATGTCTCTCAGAGCGAAGCTGAGCCGGACAAGTCCACTCAGCCAAAATATTTTGGCACTTCCAACACCAGATGATTTGCCAGACAATGACATGCAGCTTTCACTCAGAAGGTCAAACCCTCTCAGCCAGGAGGTATCAGTACTACAAGCACCAGCAGGCTGCCATAACAGGGTCCTACCGCCAGACAATGTGAAAGTACCAGCAGGCCCTGCTGGTTTGTTTCGTTTGCCAACAGATTCGTTTCCCAGAAATGAGATGACCTCAAGTGACGGCTATGGTTCAAGGTTCAGTTTGACAGCGGCAAATGGACTCCGCATATCGTCAAGCTACCCTGCTAATCACATTATGTCAGCCCCATCTTTTTCGCAATATGGTTCTGTGTTGTCGCCAGATCCTTATCATTATCCTCATAGTTCCATGTTGCTATCCATGCCTACTTCTGGTGGGTATAGCATCACTGCGCCGGATTTCAGAATGGGGAGTGATTCTTTCTGCCCTGAAGTTCTGAGGTTTGGTCATGATTCGAGAAGGGTAATGCATTCTGGAGATGCTGGCATGCATTTCGAGTATGGTCATGGTTAGGGCTTAAATTAAGTTCAGTTGTACCTGTGCTGTGCATGCTTTGAACCCCACGTTGTGTTGAGTCTGATGCCATTTGTTGCATCGATTTTGGTCCTAGCTCCTAGGTTTGATAGCGATGTATGTCATGTCGTGTTGCCATCTGAGAACAGGTTCAAGTATCCATGCTTGAAATATCCCTTTGTTCTATGCCAACGTGATGAATTGATAAGCTACTAGTATTCCAGTAAAGTTAAATATCTGAAATCAACAATGTCCTATGAACAAGAATTTTCTCGCAGTTGTATGTGCAAAATGCAGGCAAAGTTTCCATCCCTAGATCGGAGTTCTTTGGACTATACTATTTGCCACTTTTATCAGAGACGGTCCTTCAAATGCCAGTTTTGTGTGCGCTACTACACAATTGCTATCGAGTCTCTGAGAACGGTTTTTTTTTTTTTTTGCCATTATGTCTGACGTGGCAACGCACGTCCGCGGTCCAGCGTGTCTCCAACGTGGCATTGGCATGGGAAAAGACCGGTTTGCCCCTGCCCTCATCCACATCGGAGACGTGCTGGACTGCGGACGTGCGTTGCCATGTCGGACATAGTGGCAAAAATGTTACATTCTCATGGAGCCCCTCTCGTAAAAGTGACAAGTAGTTTATATCCCTAGTTCTTCTGTCACCTGATGAAGTTCTTTGGCGATATGCATCCATCAGGGAAGGTATTGTTTTTCCCCTGGTATTTAAGGGTTCTGTTCTTTATATCATATATATTTTGTGGCAAAGAATATCCTTCCATGATGGCAATTATAGCTTGCTTGCTTCTCGAGCAATCCTTATTTTACAGCTTATCACAATACATGCTATGCATGTTTGGTATCACCATAATTACTGTCATCATCACAACACATCGTGCGATCTCCATAATCATTGTACCAAAAACCACTCAACTGTTGATGCATATAACAATAACATACAGGTACAGACTACAGAAACAAAGTTCTGGGAAGCTGTCTGTCCAGTACTCAAACCAATGCTTTAGGTATGTACCAGCACGATATCAACAAATAAAAATCTAGAAGTACAATTGATTAACTAAATGAAATGTTGATAAGATTGTGTCTCAGAAAGGAACACAATGACATCCGCACGGATAAAGCTTGATGATAACTTTACATATAACTCGCACCAGCAGTGCGAATGAAAACGATTGGTCTTCATTATCTTGACCTGTTCCAACATCTCAAGTAACAGTCTCCAACTCCATGGTTTATTGCCTAGAAGAATGGCTGTCGTCCGGCAGGAGCTAATATGGTCCATGCACAGGTCGAGAGCTAATGGCATCATATCACCATAAACAGGATGTTTGTAAAAACGATATCTTTGATGAACTAGAGTACTTGCCCAGTTGCTGCTGTCTTGCGGGATTTTGGCCTTGCTACAACGTGCAAATGGGGGCACAGAGGCCTTGGTGCCCTAGTCTCCATGTCAAATCCTCGCACACAGACAAATCCTGCATTGCATTTTAGTAAGATAGCCACAATTAAGTTGATTCGCACAGAAAGTCATAGTTAAGTTGAAGCCTAGAACTACTTCAAACCATGATCTTTGTGCATAGGAAATATAATTTTATGAATAAACACGCACATCAATTTCTCTTCTAATTTTCATTAGTTTGTTTCTCAGTCTATTAACAATTGTATTCATTAGTTTTATTATCAGGTAATCTTGAAAAGCAACACTGAGTTTAGATCAATCATATAGCCACCATGAACTATTTTCTTCTTCATTACTGACTAGACATCATGTAGTGATCATGAGACTCTGATATTAACTATCAGGACACCCAACACTCTATGGTCTATTTTCTGCATTCTATAAAACTGTCTGATGATATTTGCAAGATGATGTTTCCCGGGAATAGCATGTGCTAACTGAATGAATGCAAGTATTGTTCATACCTCTCCAGAAACACTGTTGTATTTCTTCTGTTGTTAGACCTACATAATCAAAATACCTGTTGTTGGTACCATTACAGATAAAATTTCATTGAGGTGTTTATGCAAGGGTGACAACCTTTGAATATAGTAGGTACTGAAGTCCCAAAGAAGACCATGCGCCTTTGCAAGTTCCACAGCTGCTCCCTTTCGACATGTATAGGGTTGTGGCTAGAGCTGTGATCAGCAAATACCTGTATGAACAGATACGCGGAATCTCAAAAGGTCTTTCGATGTAGACCGCAGGCTTATAAGCAGTGCTTAGATATTAGACGTGGCTTGGTATACCTCATTGACTTGAAAGTAGGTGCCATTAAGTGGGAAACTGCCCCTCATAGCTGTTCGACAAGGAACCTGTTCATGTTCCAGTAACTAATCATTAGCTGAAATGTGCATGACATTTCTGAAACCATAGACATTATTCATCTTGCTCAGATCTGTTCATATTATCTAGCAACAAAAAAAAGTGCATGTTTTAGCCTGACGAGTCAAAAGTATGCATTGCTCTTCTTCTGGGAAGTGAATATTACAAATTAATAAATTATTCAATACAAGTTCAGGTATATAAACTAATGGACAGTTTGCTATGTATAACTGAAAGATGGACCTAGGGTTGTGCACAAAATATCAATTTTATTCACAACTCATGTGACGTTAGTTCACCTAAAACCATATGTACAGCAGTTATTGCTAGTTTATAGGGTTCCTTTACCAAAATTGTGCCTCTGACATATCTAGACTGGTTTTCTTGCTCAGCCGTACAATTGTGGCACATCCCATTATTGCATAAACCACCTTCCATTTGTGGGTCACAGCATGGTTTTGGTGCCTTGCTAATTTCATTTATTTCATCTGCGTGGTAGTCATAAAATTAGTGAAAATCAACTTGTATGTCTACCCGATGCACTCAAAGAATGTAAGCTCACCTGGTGTCCATATGGCCAATAAATACGGGGTAGGATCATCAGGCTCCCGTTGGTCAAGTCCTAGCTGTTAATCAATTGATGAATCAGGAACCATAGTTTGAAACGCTTCAAAGAGAAATGGCAGCATCTCACTCTCACCTGTTGTAGAAGTGGATGTGAATCTGGAAGTTCGTATCTGCAAGCACAGAAATTGCAGTTAAATAATAAATATCTTCGGGGTGAATGACATTATTTTAACTGGACAATAACAGTGTCGTAAGTCTGAAGTGATGCATATCAGTGTTATGCAAAAGAGCACCATAATTGGTTAAAAGGCCAAATAGGTAAAAATGAAAGGTCAAAGCTTAAAAAAAACAGAAACACATGCTTTATATTTCTTAGAAAAAAGTCTCCAGTTTAAACTTGATTCCATAAAAAAAGTCTCAGGTTTAAACTTGATTGCATTTGTGAGGTGTGGAAGGCACAAGCATGTCACAAAAGCGATAAGTCCTCTACAGTTTCGAGTAAGAAAAATGCAGTAGAGCTCAACCTTGCCACTTCTTCATACATATAGAACATGCTCTACCCAAATTTTGCCATCTCAAGATATTTTTCTGGAGTGTTTTAAGTTAGATTTTCATGCATTTTCACTAGATATTTGCCCCAAAAAATTGATTCACCACTTACACATAGTGTTCTGTTCGAAGCCTGTGCACGTTCTTTAGTTTAGGTACAGGAATTGAAGCTGCTTGAGTGCTAATAGCAACCAATGCTTTTGCAATATCATCAGACTGGAGTTCCTTATTGCTTTCTTTAATGCAATTTTCCAAGTTCTGTGCAAAAACTTCCATGTTAAGCTTTATTGTTGGAATTTCACCATCTTCATAAAAATCTTCAATATTATTTTCCATTGTTTCTGGGGATTCTTCCTCTCTTGGACTTGCAGGCTCCTCAATTATTGGCTCTGAGTTCTTAGGATGAAACTCCCTTGCATGGATACTCCCCTCAAGGCGAGGCAGGTTGGTCGAATCCATACTGCACACGCTGCTATTCTGGGGAGCAAATTGATTTCTTGACAACACTATGCTTTTCTCCTGAGGAGCAGGAAGTGCAAGCCTTGCACTTCATTCCAAATTTAGGAAAAGAAAGAAAGTCAATATAAAGAGGTAACAGAAGTAAAGCTCCTAAACAAGATCAACTGAAGTGGAAATTATGCTTAAAGTGCATACAAAAATGATATGTTTGTGTAGTATGTGCACAAGGACCTGCAGATTTCAGAGCTTCAAGTGTGGCACTAAATCAAGTTGGTTCTAGGGTATTCCACAATTCTGTTTGCACCTGAGCCAGTAGGTTATATTGTCATGTTGTTTTACAGAGGAGATTCCAGTATCTCTCAACCAATGAAAGTGAGGCACCCATCAAAAGGTGTATGTGTGCACATTGTGAAAGTATCAATTATTCAGACCAACTGGTAGGGTTCTGAAGTCCACAATTGCTCCACGAAGCTCTTTTTTATTTAATTATAAGCTACTACGACTGAAGGTGTACAGAAAGTGTGACAATACCTCGCAAAGGCACTTGCAAAATGCTTGCACTCACTCCTCATTGGGCATGCATTGCAATTTGGCTTGCTTTTGGTACAGAAGACCTGCGCGGTTGATGGGAAGAACACTTTTACTCATCTATGTATATTATAAGCAACAAATGGGACTCGAGACACCTCTTATTTGGGATTCTAGTCTGAACAGGGGGGCATCCAAATAGAACGATCTACATCTCTTATATGGTAGGGCCAGATTATCTGTAGATTAATTTGAAATTTTAAGGTTCTATAACAAATATAAGTATATATTAATCATAGGAATCATAATCTTAGAGCAAATACAGTTCTATTTCTATTAGAGTCATTAGAGGTATATAATGAATATATAAAATTTGATATTTGGCTGCACATACACAGACTTTTCAGCTAGTTTCAAAGGGCATGCTCATGAAGTACCTTCCCAAAAGTAATCATCTGATAATGTAGCTCGTACCTGTGAAAATGTGATAATTTTGTTAATTATTACTTTGAGGAATTATTTGTACATGATATCTGAATATTGCAGTTGGCATGTGTTCACAAAAACTAATAAAAGTATCCACACTTTGAAGCAAATGATTTTGTAACTCACAGTGTTTTTTGATCGAGTTTACAAAGACGAGGCCAAAGATACTTTTGTATAGTCTCCAAGACAGGATATCTGTGACAAGGCAATAAAAAAAGGTGAAAGCAATGGATTCAGATTTTAACTGAAAAAAGCAAAAACCCATAAATGACATAATTGGCGTGGACAATGCAGGACAGTAGGACACTTACAGCTCCAAGAGATGCAATTGTAGAGACTCGGGAAGGGGTTGAATGGGCACCCATCCCAGTCTTACACATATGCGACCAACATTGGTGTCAACCTGAGTAGTAAAAGCATTGCTATGCAAATATTAAATTTACTACAGGCGAATTAAATACTCAACAACAACAGAGCCTCATAGTCCCAAGCAAGCTGGGGTATGATAGAGATGAAACCCAACACAAGCCACCAGTAAACAAAAAAAATGTGTAAAATATAGAAATGCACTGAAAATAGTAACACTAATATAAAGAGGCATCAATAAAAGCCTCGTTCATGGTTCAAGCAAGTGGATTGCTGATTTCCAAGAGCTTCTGTCTAAGGATAGCAGAAACAAACTTACAGGGAAGGCAAGATGATGCAATGTGAGAAGACGAACACACTCAACACTTTTAAGCCCCAGTCCGCGTATACTTAGCAGGTAATCCCTGACAGTAAACCAAATATACTTTAATAAAAACACTTCTCACTTTTCAAGTAAACGTGGCTCATAAAAATGCATTTTTTTTGGAGTCATTCACTGTTTTATTTATCAACTTACTACCTTTTGTATATTAGCAATAAAGTTGGCATTTCACAGAACTTAAATATTAATGCACAGTAAATCCATATACTGTTTTCCAATATTGGCTTCGAAATGTTGCATCCCTTGCTATATTTAATTCATTCACATATTTAAATGATTCTGGCACTGGTAAAATCAACAAGAAATGAGCAAACTTAAACATAGCGTCTTACTTTGCAGAGTCTGGGGGGATATCTCTTAACCACTCAAGATCAATGCTCCCGTGGTCTCTAACCAAACGATTCAGGAAATTCTGGAAAACCACCAATGTTAACATTAGGAAACTTCAAGGGATGACAATAAAACTTATGCTACAGCAGAAAATATCAGCACGGTTAAGTCATCTCTGTGATAGAGCCTTATGAGTCTTCGCCAAAAAAAAAGAAGGATAGAGCCTTATGAGAAAAGGACAAAAAAAATTGAACTTCAACAAAGACATCATGTGCATATAAAAAAAAAATCTCAAACCTAACTCTTAATCATGCAGTCTTCTGAGAGAAAAAGTGGTTTGAATGTAAACCAGACATAGGTGGTGCACATAAATCACAGTTAATCCTACTAATTATTCAACTATTACCTGGATTCTCTCTGCTAAAATATTATTCATTCCCCTTTCACGAATGGCATGAGATATTCTTTGCACATCTGCGCATCTTACTGCTTCCCAATCTACAGAGTCTCGTCTATCGCGACTTCTTTTTTTCATGTGCCCTTCACTACAAGTCTGCTTTCGTAATTTATCCCAGTCAAAATTCTCTGTGTTCTTTCTACTTGTGGTTCTTGTTTTTTTTGGCCTTGATGCTTGTGCTGCTTTCTCTGATACTCCATTGTAGGAAGTAAACCCAGATTTCAAAGTACATTCATCATCTTCTCTTGCTGTTTCTATTCTAATTTTACCTGTCAGAAAAAAAAAGTAATTTCATGCTCCTTTAGTTCTGGTGCTTGAAAACTAGTCCTTTTGCCATGGTGTCACTTTAATGCATAGTTAAGTTTTTGTCAAGCAGTTAACAAACAAGTATTTCATTTTACTAAATTATAGAGGAAAGCTATGCATATACTGACCTGGATGCTCTGTGCTTGTTTTTGCAGAGTTCAGAGTGGTGTCAGCTGTCCTATTATCACTCCATTCTGCCACATAGGAATCAAACGGCATGAAAAGAGGACTTGTGCCATTTTTTGTTTTTGGTGATGCAGAATCTGAAGGACTGTTGGAAGATGCTGAAGAAATATTTGGCTCACTTCTCATATTCAGTTGTTGAGGATCAACAATCAAGCTAAGTAGCATCGTGGAGCTAGAAGAAATCCCGGGTTTACCAAATCCATAATCATTTATTGCTGCTGTTTGGAGTCTCTGGCATTCAATTTCACCGGTGGCATTGTTTCCTGATAATGATCTTCCATGATCGAAATTGCTTGCCAGTTGCTGATAAGCTGCTGAGGAACTACCATCAACAAATTTTGTAGGTGCTCCAGAACTCAAAGATAATCTTGATTGAATAGTTTCCAAAGTTACACTTTGAGGGGATGAGGTTTCCTTCAGGATCTGCATCTGCTGGATGAATTCTTTAGGCTCAGTTAATTTTACTGAGAAATCTGGAAATTGTTGTTCTTTATGGTCTATTCCTGTTCCTTGGTGATTGCAAACACTTCCATTTGCTGATTTGTAACCAAAGGAGTGAGTTTCACCTTCAATCAATTCACTAGCCCTAGTGTTGTCCTTTGGTTCCATGTGTATTTTCTCATAGGTCATTGATAGCTCCTCGCAGTCCACTCCTCTATCAGGTCTGCCACCATTGGAAAAGAGGTCAAATATGTTTGTTTCTCTTAGTGCACTCGTGGTGATGGTTTGTTCATTGTCTTGGGTGGTAGTATCATCCTCAAAGTAGCTATTGACTGACTGTGACGGAAAAGTTGCAGCAAGGGCCATATAGGCAGAGCTGTAGTTTGTCAAAATAGTAGTCATAATAAGAGATTGTACATAAGATCTATTCATTCATCATCATTTTGACTTCAAGAATTGGGAGTATTGTTGAAACACTAAGAATGTCAATGGCATACCTTGAAAGATGATCAGCTACGTTCTGAGTAAGGAATACACCTACTACAGAGTCTACTACAGATCCTTTCCAAGGGGAAAATCGTCTGTCCCCTGACAAACAAGTGGTTGAGAAATGAGCCCCAAGCTTCAACCATGGATTCAAGGCAATTATAATTTTTTAATTGTAGACTCTGTGTTATCACTCTTCTTTCCCATATAAGCTATGGTCAAACCCATAAAAAGGATCTGAGCTAAACGGTTGATATCATATTTTTCCCACAAAACCAAAGCTTTAAGTGGCAGATCAATTGCCGAAGATGAGCTCAAAGGTTATTTATCATTCTATTGTACATTGAAAAGGTGGACTTCAGCATTACAATTTCTCAACTATTTAGGACATGTAGAGCATTTTCAAAATCAGGTTGATTACTAATGGGAAATCTGAAGCATGTCAAGGACTGTAAACTTGACCAACCTAGGAGGAACTACCTGGCAGAAAATAAAAGGAAATAGACACCCAAATTAGGCTAAGTACCTACTTCGAGGACTATGTAAATGGATACACTTTAGCTGGCACTTTTGACTAGGTATTAGTAGCAGAAAGGGAAACTTATTTCAGGATAGTATAGACGTTCGATACCTTGAACAAGTCGCATACGCGCTATAAATGAATTAGCACGGCCTTGAAAAATTTCTCTTTCTTGCTGCCACCATTTCTCCTTCTCAATATCAGTTCCATCTGGCTCACTTGCTTTCCCCATCAAAAGATTCCAAACCCTTGTTGTCTCAAAATCCAACTCAACCTTAGCCCGAGGCCGCTGCTTTTTGACCAACTGCAAGGGCCTCTCGTATGGAACGATCATTCCACTACCATAAGGGATAAGGGCATTTGATAGACCATCTGTTCCTCCAAAAGAAATGACAGCAGGTGTGCTTAGAGATAAATGCATCTCAGTTCTGTGCACTTGTTCAGTGTTCAAATCAAGATGCTTCAGCTTTGAGGCAACTCCTTGAAGGTAATCCATATATTGTCCTGTTGATGTATTTGCTGAGCTCCCTTCTTGTACATCGCAATAAGTATCAAAGTTGATTCTTTCATTGCCCAGGGTATGAGGTGAAGAGTTTGAAAATGTATCTTCTGATATTTTGGATCCATTAGATCCACCATAAAAAATGCTTCCAGCAGAAAACCTGTTTTTCAGCTCATCATTTGGATGAATGAAACTGGAATAGAGCGGTCGTGCTTTTTGTGAACGTTTTTTGGTCATAAACTTAATGCACGAACTTTCATACAGAGCATCCATGCATGGCTGTGGCAATATTGTTGATGCTTGTGAAGCATTATTCTCAAGATCCATCACAGAATAGGACTTTATGCGAGCTCGGGCTGATCGCTTCTTTTTTACCCCACCATCTTGGCAAAATGCTAGCATCTTAGCTGCAGTTGTCAAGACAACAGAATCGCGTGTGCCAGTTAGGGACGATTCGCCATTGTTATGGTTCTCCACTTCCGGCACCTTACTCATTTGTTCAGGTATAGACCTAGCTGAGGAAAGGAAACCATCTACATCATAATACTTCAATTCTGAGTCCATTTTGTTTTCGTCTATTATTGTTTTTATCCCCCTTTCTTCAACACACAAGCTGGAT
Source organism: Urochloa ruziziensis (assembly GCA_015476505.1). NCBI lineage: Eukaryota > Viridiplantae > Streptophyta > Magnoliopsida > Poales > Poaceae > Urochloa > Urochloa ruziziensis. Next base: position 20,973,199 of record CM027121.1, read on the forward strand.
TTACTTGTGTCATCAGGTTCACAAGTTCTTCCCACATTATCTTGTTCACTTGCTAGTTCCGTACTTAAATATCCAGAGGTTGGGTTTGAAATTTCTTGTGCAGGTTTCGGAGTGACCTCTGGCAAATGTAAGTACTCATCTAAGAATTTGTTCAGTCTGAGACTCATGCCAAAAGCTAATCCTCCTGGTGAATTTTCCATATCTACTTGTAGACCATGTTCAATTTGCACTTCTGGTTCTGAGCAGAAAGAACTTTGAGCATGGACGGGTTTCTCATAGTTGTGGTGGTGCAAGTTGGCCATTGACGAAAAGTCTCCCTGCACTCCTTGTTCTTCGGATTCAAATTGTAGGCTTCTTCGAACTGATGCAGTTCTTTTTCTAGCTGCAATTCCTTTTCCTCTAGAGATTGATTGATCACTAGCAGGACCTGAGCACTTCTCCAGAGAGCTGAGGCTTCTTTTCTTCCGGACATAACTTCTCTTGATTTTCTGATTTTGCGATTTTCCATCTGGTGTTGAATCAGATTTTTTCACTTTTGCTAGCTTATTCTCTCTGATTACCTTTGGTCTGTGTTTTTTCCTCCGAATCTTCATTTTTCGTGCTGTGGTTTCCTCATTCCTGAACATTTCAGTTTGGTCAGCACCTGCAATCTGCAACTCAATTTGATCTAGTGTTCTCTCCTTGGGTGTAGGTGTTGACAATGGTGTGTGTTCACTCTGATTGATCTGTGTCTTGGGCCTTTTTTGCATAGGCTGGTAAGTATGCACGTTGTCGTCAACAGTTCTTTCTGCATGAAAGGCAGTTGATTCATGAGAATGCTGGACTCGTGTTTTCAAGGTGTTTGCAGGAACCATTGGTTCCAAATCATCATGGTTGTCACAGAAAATTGCTGTTGCTAATTGTTGCAGTTGGCTAGCTTCTGTTCCATTTTCAGTCTTTGATGCTTCATCACATAAACCATTTGGCCAAAGATGCTCGCCATTGTATTTATCTGGAGTGGCTAGTTGTGCAGGATTCATTGTCATATCATCTGCAACAGTGTTTGATTCTCTTCCAAGTGACAAGAAATTACTCCCAGCAAGCTGAACGGAAGCTCCTATTTCAGCAAACAAAAGGTGTTCAGTTATTCGTAACGTATGATGATCCAGCCTCAAAACTAAGCTAGCATGACACCCGGAAAGAATAAGATCAAGACATGCTTACCCTCTGAAGCATCAGGCAATGCAGGGGCTGGCATAAAACTATGAATCGGTGGCAACTGCGGCCTAGAACCCCTTCCCGTCAGCCGCCTATGGAACACTACGATATTAATAGGCACCTGCGTGCACCCCGCAGGCATATTCCAGGATGGCTGGACGGAGGGGCTGCCATGTTGTTCAGCTGTGCTGCTCATCGGACTTGACAGAGCAGCTTGTGGGGCAGAACTCTCCTGCATGGTATTCAGGACAGACGTGGAGCATGTGGAGAATGAGGCCAACGATGCGATCGGGCTGCTGTAGCCTGCAGTGGTTGTATTAGCAAGATTGTGACAACCCAAGTTTGGTACCCCAGCAGTCAGGAACAGAGGTCGGTTGCCAGGTATGTTTGGATCCCCTCTCCCCGCTGACATGCCCGTGTCAAATCTACCAGGTTTTCAGCGGTTGCTTTGCGTGCAGGGTGCACCCTTGGGGTGAATCCTTGCTTCTTCCACAACCTGCACAAAGAACAAGATGACTCTCAGACTAAGGATAAGTAACCCAACAAATAGTGGGCTAAAACCTCCCCAAAACCCCCGGGAAATAATTGCAACAAGAACATTTATACGAAATTTGTAAATATTTGCATCTTATAATCGATGTTACAGTACTCCAACCAGATTCATGTTACGGGACAGAAAAACACAGTGAAGGAAAGATCAGCAAATTATTCCAGCTGGTTGCCTACGGCAGAAAATAAAAAGGACTAAGGGAGATAAAATTCGATGCAATAAAAAGGCACGAGCAAGAAAACAATGCTTCCATCAGATGCTTGTTCTAGAAAAATCTAGAATTTTAGGTGCAACAACCATCTTCTCCTTATCAAAAAAAAAAATGGAGATAGAAAATCTCCTTTGGTGAAAACCACAAATTTATACTGCTCTCACTCCAGAGACTGGCACTTGTAAGCAGGGGCAGACTCAGTGGATCGAATTTAGTAGGTAAAATCATGGTCAGATCCGAATACAAATACCATGCGTTAGGGGTTTGGGTGTTTGATTTCGCGCAGCAGGATGGGAAGGGACGGGAATAGGCAGACATACCCCTGTCGGATGTTGGTCGCCGGCGAAGCGCCCGTCGTCGCTCGACGAACAACGGGCAGCGCAACTCGCCCTGTCGTCGCCGCTACGAAATGAAGACCGAGGCCGAGAGAAAGAACAGAGAAGTCGTGGGAAGGGAGGGTGCTGCCGCACAAGCCGGACTCGGGTTGCAGCTGGGCAGGGGAGAGCGTGGTGGGCGGCGCACAGGCCAACCGCGTAGAGAACGGCGGGCGCTGGGGGAGAGAAGGAAGGAAATGGGTCGCAGGAGGAAGAAAAACGCACCAGACGCCGTCGCACGGGCCGAACCGGTGGGTGGTCGTCGCCGGCGAAGGGCGCCTCGCCGCCGCCAGGAAAGGAAGGCCGAGCGAGCGAGCGCGAGAGAGGGAGGGAGGTGAACCGGAGAGAGAAGATGATGAGGGTGATCGTCCACCAGCGACGCGCTCAGCAGCTCGGGTCGTCTCGACGGCAGCATAGGAAGGCCAAGAGAGTGAGAGGGCCGACGATGGCAAAGAGAGGTGAACGGGAGAGAGAAGTAGACGACGAGGGCGATCGCGGGAAGAAAATAATAAGGTGCGACCAGTACATCCAAACGCGATGCTAATTAGCGAGCGCTCGTAACGGTCAATTTTTATAATCAATAAAAAGAAGTGTGATGCTAATTAGCAAGCGTTCATAACAGTCCATATTTAATCGTGTTTTTTTATCCTTCCGCATCAAAATATTTGGTTCTATACTTTCCTGTAACGTTTCACCATTCATTTATTCAAAAAAATTACAAATAAATAAAAAGATACATCAAACTTCAAATGCCTTTAATAATAAAGTAGTCACAAACATAATAGATGGTACTTACATATTTTTAAAATAAGATGAATGGTTTCGCAGAACATTAACAGCTACACATATTTTGTTATATGGCGGTAGTGTAATACTTTATAGTTCTTTATTTTTTTAGTTTATATAATTATTTTACATATAGATTTTTCTGTATAATTTTTTTATAATTTTTGGAGGCACTACGCCGCACCTGTTATAGATTATATATATATATATATAATCATTTGTCATTACTATTAGTGGTTTTAGATTCTCTGTATTATTTAGTTTTGATGATCAGCTATAACATATATGAAAGAACCTCATAAGGTAGTCACAGAATAGCGATTATAGATAGTGATGGTTCATTCTGGCATGACTCCTCGGCAAGTTCAGATGGCGGCAACATATATGTTCTTGACCATAGAGGGTGTGGCCGTGTTGACACAAAGTGCGCACCTATGAGTGCCTTCTTCTATTGTTGCGCTAGAATTCATAGGAATTGAGGACCAGAGCGACACGTTGTGATATTGGTGGCTTGCTAGCTGGCGACAACAAAGAGAACGGAGAGGACAACATGAGAGGATGAACTACACGGTCTAGCAAACGCATCGTCCCCAAAAACGGTGGCAGTGGGCTTCACACGTGAAGTTGATGAGAAAAAAGGGGTGGTGCATCCTTTCACGGCGACGACACCACCTCTGATCCGAGCAGGAGCTCGAGCTGAGGATAGAGAAGGCGAGTTGACACGTGAGAGAGAAATTGGGTGAGTAGCTAAGGAGCGCAATGTTTGTGTCCGGTTCTCAACTTCGTGCGGAGGCAATGACGGCTCTCTAATGCGCAAAGGGGCGCCACCATTTCATTTGTTAACAATACAAAATATTAATACATGACGACCGTGCAATTGCGTAATAGCGCAACGCTAGAAGCCTGAAACAACGTGGCAAGCGAGGACACGCCGACTCTTAGTGCGCTCGATTTCTTTTGACGACATAGATGTACCTATTTATTTTGAGCAACATCACGCATGATGCTCGTACGCAAAGCGCAACGTTGAAAGTCTAGAACCACGTGGCAAGTGAGGATGCACCGACTCTAGGTGGGCACACTTTCTGGTAGTGACATAGGTGTACTTATTTTTTACAGAGACAAAATTGAAATAGTGTTCGTATGAAAAAAATCTTTTAATGCATATATCTACTTATTTTTATAGAGACAAAATTGAAATAGTGCTCGTGTAGAAAAAATAAAAAGGGGAAAACAAAAAAACAAAAAGCTACAGTAGCCGGGGCTGGGAGGGCGCCAAACCTCCCAGCGTTATAGAGATACTAACTATATTATTTACCATGTCAGAGGTGTTACTGTTTCATTTGCTAACAGTAAAAAAATGACGGCCGACGAACGCCGACCATCCGATCGGACAGAAGCCCATGTGGCGTGCGCTGCACGCGGGAGCGTTGGATGCCTCCCAATGCTCCCCTCTATATAGAATTAGACTAGGAAGGGCAGCGCGCTACCGCCGCGCCTGTTAGAATTACTTGTTATCATCGTGATTGGTTTTTTGTTTCATCTATTTTTAAATTTTTCTAATCACTAAGAACACAAAATGCTTACATGGATGAAACAAAACACACACATATTGAATGAAGTAGACAATATGCATGGAATGTACGTACACAGTAGCAATCATGAACAGTGATGGTGGCATGCTGGCATGACTCCTCAACAAACTCGATGGCGGTAAGGCATATGTTATCGACCATAGAGAGCATGGTTGTCTTGACATAGAGTGCGCAGTTAGGAGGGCCTTTTGCCATTACCGCGCTAGAGCTCGTAGTACCTGAGGACTGAAGCGGCGCGATGTGACGTTGTTGGTCTGCTGGCCGACGAATAAAAAAGAGGAGAGAGGACAACTTGAGGACAGGAACTACGGTTCGGCGAACTCGTCTCACGAAAAACGGTGGTCGTGAGCTTCACATGTAAGGTCGGCAAGCCCGTGATGGACGGTATGTCCCTCCGAGACAGCTGCACCATCTCTGATCCAAACTGGGGCTCAAGAGCAGGGAAAAAGGCGGCGAGTTGACACGTGATGCGAGAGATTGTGCGAGCAGCCGAGGAGCGCAATATTTGTGTCACGTTCTAAACTTCATGAGGAGGCAACGACAGCTCTAATGCATGAAGGGCACCACAATTTCATTTGGAATCATGTGGCGAGGACGCACCTACTCTGGTTGGACGCATTTTTTTACCGGTATGGATGCATGTATTTCTTCTAGAGATTATACTGAGGTACCACCAGACGTGATACTCGTGTGAAAAAATAGAAATACTGTAGCGAAAGAAATATGTTGTAAAAATGTTTTAAAAGGCAAAAAATAGTGCACTGTAGCGCACTATAGATGACTGCAGCGCTATAGTGCGCTACAGTGCCAGAGGTGCTGGGGAGGGCGCAAACCTCCCCGCGCTATAGAGATATACTTACTCTTTCAGCGACATGGATGTACCTATTTATTCTGAAGACAATGCTAAGAAACAACACGTAAAGCGCAACGTTGGAAGTTTGAAACCACGTGGCAGGCAAGGATGTACCAACTATAGATGGCGATGTTTTTGACATAGATGTACTTATTTTTGCTAGAGACAAAATTAAAGTAGTACTCATTTATGAAAAGGAAAAAATAAAAAAATGAAAAATGAAAAAAATAAAAGAAAAACAAAAAAATAAAAAAATTGCTACAGTGCACCGATCGCTGGGAGGGCGCCAAACCTCCCAGCGATATAGAGTAACTTATATGTTATATGAAGGTTATTGTTTTTTTTTCATCAGAGCCTAGTGTACCGGTAGTTCCTAATGAAGTGTCGCCTAGGCAACTTAAATTATCAATGTGCACACCTTTCGTTCTTAAAAATATAACGATTAGGACAAACAAGTTTTTCATTTTTTAACTAACTAGATTGTCTTAAACATCATATCTTACCTATTTCTAAAGAAAATAGTGTTTCTGTCATAATATTTTGGTTTCGTCTGTCATTACTGGACCAGACAATGCGGGGCGGTAAAAACCACCAGTAAACCGTCCGATTGGGAGCCAAACCGAAGGAAAACCGAATTTCCTAACGTGAACCGGAGGAAAACCACGCGTAAACCGCGCCCTCCTCGCAAAACGGACGCCTCAGAGGGAAATAAAAATACGCAAAAATGTTAAAAACTAAGAGATAGGATCAGAGGAGTCGAGCTCAAGACCCCCCACAGCACCAAAGCTAACTATTTCTGCCATGAAACTATGTTTCACTTGTGATTAGGAGGCACACTTTTTGTTACATATAAAACATACATGTGTTTTTTAAAAATTTTGCTACCCGTTTCTTTTTATTCATGTATCATTTTGTTATCATGTTATCATACTAAAGTAGTTTTGTCGCCTTGGGAACAATAAATGTATCAAAAGTCCAACACATGTACTAAATAAAAGTTACATAGGGTGATAGAATTATCAAATGTCGAGCAGACTAACCATATACTACTTAATTACTACTTACCTATTACTACTACCGAGAAATAGGGCCACACCTACAAACATATATATGCTATGTTCATGGCAACAATAGACCGTCCCATGCGTGTGAAACACATGCTTTCCAATTCGAGATAACGACCTACTAACATATGTAATATGTTGAGGCAACAACAGACTGCACCATTGTTGGCACTCCTTAGCCTAACTAAATCCGCAAGCGCACGGAGTACATTGTAGCCTTTCATCAGGGGAGTAGAAACCTGGATGTCAAATCCAAGGAACGGTAGACGCGACTAGTCTAGAACTTTCCTAACCGGACCCACCAGGGGAGAAAAGGGTAAGGGGTGTAGAGAGCTTAACCTTAGTTAGCCACTCGTTACCCCAGACAACCTATCTTAATCTAACATGATCTGCTTCGACGGCTAGAACGGGAAGAACTCAGAACGGGGTGAGAGAGGGGTTCTTCCGGGCTCAGCACTACTGTTATGAGTACACCCGAACGTGGTGGAGTACAAAGGACGGACAGGGCTGTCACCACCTGCCGCCTACCACTGCAGTTCCGTGGGGTGCAACACAACCTGAGGTGACTAGCCAGCACAGGCACCACGCCTAAGCTTTCAGCCACTGACCTCCACCCAACGCGAAGGGCTATAGAGGAAACCCCAAACAAGAGTCGCTGTCACTCGCGCAGAGTCAGGTACCCGCAGATCATAGATAGCCAAGATAAATTGCTGAAAGTAAAGAGTAAACTAGCGAGGTACTAAGGCAAGAGACCGAGAAACTTACTGAAGATATCTCTGAAGCTTTATTCCTCGGGGCGGAACAATGTTGAGGGAAGGCCGAGATGACTCCCGAACTCCCTCTACACGCTTGGCTGTCACCCAAGCACTCACCCACTACTCTCTCTACTCTACTCTAAGATAATAGTGGACTACATCTTGAGCCTTCTCTTCTCTCCAATGGATGGTGTGTCTTGAGTGGGGGTGAAGGGCGCCTTTTATAGCCTCCCAAGGGTGGAATCCTGCTTAGGAGTGACGCACACCTCCTGCTTAGCATCCACGCGAAAGAGGAAGCGTGGAAGCCACGGTGGGAGGCCGGCCGGCCTGGTGTAGGCCAGGCCGGCCTGGCCCTGGTGCCAAGTGGCACCGACTTTTGCAGGGACGGCCTGGATGATGTCCTGAAGTCGGTAGTTGTTGCGTTCACCTCAAGCTCGACAGTTAGGGGCCGGCCGGCCTAGGGGAGGCCGTTCGGCCTGGCCCTGGCCCCTCTCAGCCCTCCGTTGCACCGACTCGCTCATCAACGGTTCCATGTTGTCCCTTGAGGCGGTTTTGGTTGCGTTGAGTTGAGGTTGTCCGAGAATCCAAGGTAGGTGGACCCTCCAATCCATGGCTAGGCCTTTCGGGTCCTCGGATCAAACCGACATCAAACTCACGGCTCATGATCATCCTTGGTGTGTTAGATAGCTTGTGGATCAAAACCGTGGCCAGAAGAGGCAGAGGGGGGCCGGTCGGCCTAGGCTAGGCCGGCCGGCCTGGCCCTGTGCCAGTTTGGCCTCCTGTTTTTCCTGTTTGTTCCTTCGCTCACAAATCGCACAAAACTTGTGGAACTCATTAGTATAAATGATATTAGCATGATTATCACTATATGAGCATGAAATCCGGAGAAATGTTGGCGGTAAAAGTCATAGATATCGACCGCCAACACGCCCCCACACCTAGACTTTGCTCGTCCCGAGCAAAGGGTTGATTTAGATCCAGGGGATCAAGCAAAGCCTAGGGTCATGAAATCAAGAGTATGCATAAGAATTATTTCAAAGCTTTCCCTCATACCTTGGATTCCAGGTGGCTAACACCTTCACTTTCACCTATTGAACCTCAGAATAAATCAATGGAGAGCCTGATTCCTCCTTCTCAGTACTTGGAGATTTTTTTTTCAAAAATATGGAGGCATACTCTCATTCTCTCAAGCCACTCAGTCGCTCAAAGTGTTTGATCCTCACTAAGGCCTCAAGTAGCCTCACCTACCTCTACAAGGTTATATGTGGGGCTCAAGGTAGGGATCGATAGAAATGCTTATCTCTTCCATCTATGTTGCGAGATCAAATAACTTGTCTCCGAGAGATCATGTCAACCAAGAACTTTGGTCAAGTGCAAGTGAATGTGGATGATGGATGATGAATGTCCTTGAGTGGTATTTGATTCTAGCTTCTTACATCTTTCCCCTTCTTCTCTTTTTTTTACTCGAGTAGGACCTCCCACTCATCTTTTTTTTCAGGGGGATGAAGAGCTGCTTGAGAACCACTTTTGATGGACTTTTATTCTATGATGGACTTTATTTGATGAAACGTGTACGTGAATGACCAAAGTGCAAGGAAGAACATGCATGTCTCAGAAGGCGCGATGTTTGATCAAGCTCAAAATGTAAAGATAGCTATGTGGAGTTTCAAAACTGTGTCATGTATGATATGGCTCTGGATGGGACTTGGCAAAGTTGAGCATGAATGAGAGTTGCCTCATTTTTTTTGTTTTATTTTTTTCATTTTCAAAATGAAATTCTCCAAGACTTTGAATTAGAAAAGAACAAGCCTCTCATGTCATTATATCATAAGAGTCAATAAGCGAAAGATCAAGTGATCCTATCGTAAAGTTCCAAAGGCACATAGGTACTTGCAAAGGAATAAAGCTTATGCACCTTTGATAAACATGTAGGATTTTCATCTCTTTCTAGGTGTTTCATACAAATTTTAATTGTCATGAACTCATGCTCGTATTTGAATTAAAACCAAGAAAGGAAACGGAAGAAAGGATTTCAAACCTCCGTGCGTAGTTGAATCTCAGCAGATGGCTGCCATGTGGTTACTTGGGCACGGGTGAAGACTGCTCGTCGATGTGTTGCTCGTCCTGTTTTCTGCGCACTTTGTGTAGAGTTAGAGCAGGGGTGTGGTTGGTACACAAGTGTGCACCAACCACTCAAGGCATGGTAGAACAAGGCAACACTTTATTCAAAAGGGAAATATGGGGGTGCTATTGAAAAATAAAACTTTGGAAAATCAAAATGAAAAGGGAAATTTTAGCACCCAAACCTATACTAAGATAATGGCACATTTTAGGTCTCGCCATGACCATGGACTATGGCAGTAACTCGGATACTCATAGTAGTCCATCACTTCGAGTTCCGGGATATCGGGCTCGAGGAATATTTTCAGCTGAAAACATCCCTGTCATTGTCCTCGAGGAGAAGCATAAAGGAAAACCTTCCTTCTCCATCCTCCAATTCAGCCATCATTTGGACTCTGGCTGATTAGGGGTCTCTGTTTCACCTTTTTGTTCTCCTAATGGGAATGATGTTCTGTGTGCGCAAAGTGTCTCGGGTGATTGCCCTTCCATCCCTTCTCCATGTCAGATTGTTCATGATATTCTGTCGATGTTTCTGATTGACTATCTGAAGATGGTACGGATTTGCGACCCGGTGATTTACTTCCAACCGCTATTGCACTTCTAAGGCTGGAGCGAGAGTCTCCATCTCCTTATCCACAACATGAAGTGCTTCAACTACTATGGACGTTTAGTCCATGATCACCAAGATGCTCGTCAGTCCTTTGACTCAATGAGCATCGTGGGCACCACAAAGACTCTTGGCGTGTGTGTGCTTGGTTGGTCAGGTGATCAGTCTGCCGAACCTTAGCACGAGGTTTATACGGAAGGAAACAAAAACTTCCGTAGCTCATTCTCTGTGAGAAGTGGAACCGACACTTAAGAATCTTGCGGGTCTCACATGTGGGTTGCAGCGGTGGAGTAAATCAGTATGATATGAATCCCATTGGTTAAATCTGATAAGGTGAATGCATTCCTTCTCTCTAAGGGTGTTAATCCAAGTTTGTAAAGCTACCCTTGAGAGAGTATAATCTCATATGATTGAACTTGTATCCTTGGGAGATGATATGCCACGTATTTATTTGCTCTCTTCTTTTGATTCATGAAGCGAATTCATGAAGGAGCAAGAATCCAACGGATGAGTTGTGGCTAGTCATCCTTCTTGGTCAGGTGATATCTTGGTGTAGCATGGTCCGTGCGTGCTATAAGTTTGACATCGACCAAGTAGGGTTTGAACTTGTCAATGGCAAAAACCATTATAGACAGTTCATTCTCCGTTGTTTGTCGAACTCTGGTCAATGCTTCTGATAATGATGATTTCTTGCATTGATCCAGCTCTGTCCCGATTGTATGGTTACTAGCGTTGCACATGATCTTGATAGGAAGAATCCGATCAGGAGGTTGTGTGATGGGGGGCCTTCTCAGCTGACACTTCTCCCAATTTGGGACAAGGTGGAGCCTTTGGGAATTCTCACGAACTCTATCCATATCCGCGAGGCATAAACCAAAGATTGTCCATGGACTGAGACATCATCAAGGAATTCCTCCATGATGTTCTCGACAAGGACAAAGGATGTCCTTGATAATGGGAGAGAAGGCTGATATCATACACCTCTGTTGGTGCATTGCATAGACCAAACAATAAAGACAGGTGGAGGTAGATGAAAATTGACTAGTGCTTCACCACTTGAAGTGGGTGCTTACATGGGGTAAATAATACCCACATGCAGGTGTGCCTACCTCCCTCATCGCATCATTCAGCCAAAAGGCTGTTTGTCCGGTTCAAGCGATACGATGGGTGTTGGGGTTGGTCCCCGTCTAGTCTGTAGAGAATACCTGAAAGCGGACCGATACTTCTCTAAGACTGTTGCAGCCTGCCGAGCCTCATTCTCTGTCAGTTTATCACTGATGATGATGGGCGTGCTGCGATTGTCGTGAAGAGGTAAATATCTCTATTCCAAGTGGAAGAGAAACATGTCTCAATCCAAGTGGCAGCAATCAACAACTCTAGTGGAGGAGGCTGTGGTTCTCCACCATGTCGAGCTCGATTGCCCGGTTCTGCCCCTGGGATTGGGTGAGCATCTAAAAAAATATGCTCATTGGTTCTTCACGGGGTCTGTCTAGCCCTTTGCGATAATGATCGTGCAAGGCTGAACTCACTGATCATGCAAGGTCGATCAGGATGTTTTCTTTGTCAACTCTGAGCTATAGCTCGATCATGATTAAGTTGACAAGATGCTCTATTGGCTGATGCAACAAGAAGATTTTGTCACCTTTGAGGATATCGAAGATGTGGAAATCTAGGATCACTCTGTTGCGCCCCTCAGGCACAACTCGGATAATTCCTTTGTTTTCCAACATCTGGCCGTTGATCCCTTTCAGGTGCTTATGAAAAATCATCGACAACTTCTTGTGTGTCAGTCCCCTCAATAGGTGGAGGGCATTAAAGCTAGCATCGACTAACTTATGCTTCCTCCGTCATTCCTTGCTCGTAACCGCATATAGACCCTTGGTCTACGGTCGTGACTTTCGGAATGAATTACTCAGACCTTGAGCGTGCACACCTAACGTGGCAGATCCTTAAGGGAATTCTCTTGGTCTGGGGTTTTTGTTCGCTCACGTCGTGTGGTCGGAGGCGATGGATCTAATGAAAGCTTGAGGATTTGCTGTTTGGTTCATGGAGAAGTCGGTGGGAGGGTCAGAAAAACTGATCCTGAGGATGAGCACTATGTCTCAATCTACCAACGAATCGTTGTATGAGCACCATACCAAACTTCTCCCAGGTTGCTCCAAGTAGCTCATCTCTGAGCTTTGGGGATGGGATAGACAAACAGACAAACTTCAACCTTCACTTTGATCCAATCTCCTCCAACTCCTCTTGCACTCCGATTGTACCAAAACTTTGCTTCCCCTGTCAGAGAAAACAGGAAGAGTTCCGTCTTGGTTCATCCCGGAATGTTAGGAGAGAGCTTCTCCTCATCTATTGCAAGGAGTGTGAACAAACGATGACAACGAGATTGGGGCGGATCTCGAAGCCATCAGATAACGGGGTGGAAGGATGGTGGCAATTCCAAACACTCGCGAAATGGAACCGCCGGATAGCTAGGAGAAAACTCCATGTGGTAGATGGTTATGGGGGTAAAGTGTACGGCTAAAAAAAATCCTACACTAGTGTTGCTACCGTTCCCCGGCAACGGCGCCAGAAAAGCTTGTTGGCACTCCTTAGCCTAACTAAATCCGCAAGCGCACGGAGTACATTGTAGCCTTTCACCAGGGGAGTAGAAACCTGGATGTCAAATCCAAGGAACGGTAGACGCGACTAGTCTAGAACTTTCCTAACCGGACCCACCAGGGGAGAAAAGGGTAAGGGGTGTAGAGAGCTTAACCTTAGTTAGCCACTCGTTACCCCAGACAACCTATCTTAATCTAACATGATCTGCTTCGACGGCTAGAACGGGAAGAACTCAGAACGGGGTGAGAGAGGGGTTCTTCCGGGCTCAGCACTACTGTTATGAGTACACCCGAACGTGGTGGAGTACAAAGGACGGACAGGGCTGTCACCACCTGCCGCCTACCACTGCAGTTCCGTGGGGTGCAACACAACCTGAGGTGACTAGCCAGCACAGGCACCACGCCTAAGCTTTCAGCCACTGACCCCCACCCAACGCGAAGGGCTATAGAGGAAACCCCAAACAAGAGTCGCTGTCACTCGCGCAGACTCAGGTACTCGCAGATCATAGATAGCCAAGATAAATTGCTGAAAGTAAAGAGTAAACTAGCGAGGTACTAAGGCAAGAGACCGAGGAACTTACTGAAGATATCTCTGAAGCTTTATTCCTCGGGGGCGGAACAATGTTGAGGGAAGGCCGAGATGACTCCCGAACTCCCTCTACACGCTTGGCTGTCACCCAAGCACTCACCCACTACTCTCTCTACTCTACTCTAAGATAATAGTGGACTACATCTTGAGCCTTCTCTTCTCTCCAATGGATGGTGTGTCTTGAGTGGGGGTGAAGGGCGCCTTTTATAGCCTCCCAAGGGTGGAATCCTGCTTAGGAGTGACGCACACCTCCTGCTTAGCATCCACGCGAAAGAGGAAGCGTGGAAGCCACGGTGGGAGGCCGGCCGGCCTTGTGACAACCTAGGTGTTTAATTAAGCTAATTGTCTGTTAATCTTCTTGTCTTAGCTTAATTAGGCTTAGGCTAACCTCACCAAGGTTTTCACTTAAGGGTTCATGCATGAAATCACAAAGTTCTTCGGTGAACTTTTGACCTTTTTCGGTTGGCATGGTTCGAATTCGAATTTTCACTTAAGAACTCAAAAATGTGCCAATACAAAAGTTGTTCACATTTTTATGGGACACAACTTTGTCAATTGGAGCTCGATGAGATTTTGAGTGTAACATGCCCAAAAACTCGGTCAAAGTCAGTCGAAACCCAGAAGTTCACCCTGGCTGGCACCCGAGTTCACGCTGTCTTCGCCTCAAATTTCCCGTTGATCTATATACTTTTTCTATGGTCACCCTTTATGAAAGTTGTAGAGCGTACTGAGGGACACAACTTTCGTGTTTGGAGGTTTTTGAGTTCAGTTCAAAAATTTGGAGATATTTGAGGTTAAACATGCGCCCGGAATGTGCTCGACGAAATGCCGGCACTCCCGAGCGCCGCGCGTTCCAGCCGACCGCGCCTGCCACCGCGCGGCGCGGCCTGCCTGGTATGGCTGTCGAGGCCGCAGGCCTTCAATGCAATGGGAGGGTGCCGTTCCGACCGGCCGCGCCTGTCCCCGCCCTGCCTCCCGACCGCGAGCACGCCGCCGCCTGCCAGTGTCTCCCTCTCGCCTGCTTCCTCTCTGTCCTCGCTCCGCGCCAAACCGAGACAACACCACGCGCGCCGCAGCTCCTGCACGCGCCGCTCGCCATAAATGTGCGACGCAGCAGGGAGCAAGCTCTGCTCGCCGCCGCACGCAATAGGCCGCCGGCCAGTGCTGCGCCGCTGTCTGGTCGCCTGCCCGTGCCGCTGCCCGCGTTGCCCTCCCTAAGGCTTAGGCTCGAAGCCAATCCCCACCTCCGCCGCCTACAAAACCATGCGCCCGAGAGCCACCATGGCTGCTGCCCCTCTGCTCTTCCGTTCGGCCGCCCGGGCACCCGTGGAACCGCACCGTCCGGCCTTCCCCGTTGCAAACCGAGGACACCATCGCCTTCCCGTGGTGCTACTCCACCTCCCCAAGGCCCCAGCCGAGCGCCACCGCCGCCCCCGTCGCCGGAGCAGAAGCAGAGGCGGTCTGCTCCGCCCCCTCCCACGGCGAGCCTTCTCCCGACCATCTCCGGACCCAAGTTAAGCATCAAATCGGTCGCAGGTGATCCCCTGACCCTCCCCGTGCCCTTCCCCGGCCAAGTCCGGCCCTCACCTCGCCGGAATCGACGCCGGAGCACTGCCGGCGCACCCAGGGACCACATTGCAATCGTGGTTTTCTTTTTAGGGTTGTCTCTGCAAAGTTCGAGGACCTGTTTGTAACTCTTGAATAGCTCCAAATCTGAGATCTTGTAAAATCGATTAAAAATCACAGAAAAATCAGAATAATGCAAACCCAATTTTGTTGTACTCCTGGTGCTGTGCTCTACCTTTTCTAGAAAGCATGTACAGGTGTTTTCTGTGTATATTTCAAATTAGGTTCAAATCTGTTCAAACTTAAATTTATGCATAGTTTGAAATCTATAGCTTTTTTGTTCTTATTTTTGGATATGTTGTAGTTGATGAAATGTTTAGGCTCCTGTAAAAAGTTGGCACAATGTTACACACTAGATTTTGAGTTATTAATTGTTTAGGCTGGCAGTGCATGTTTAGTTTAACAATTTTCATAGTTAATCTGTGTAGCTCCTGGGCTCAATATTTTTGCAGCATCTCTGAGATAACTTGATGCATGTCTGGTAAATAGTAGGGCTTAGTTTGACGTTGCTAACATGCAGTTTTATATTTAATATCATACTTGGCCGAAATTGATAACTGTTTATAAAACTAATTTTCTAAGGAGATCCTTTAATCTTTTTAAGCTAATGTTTGGCATGGTAGCTTGTATTAGCTAGGTGTAGCTCTGGTAATTTTGCTAGGATTAATTTCTGTTAGTGTGATTTTCTAAGGATTAATCTTGATTTTAGTATGTTAAACTTGTATGATTTATCATAGTTGATGTGCTTATCCTTTTGAGTTGGTTTTTGGTCAGTAAATCAAATAACCCACCAAGAACATACTGTAATTTTCTCACATTTAATTGAAGCTCCAAACTACCAGAATAATTTATGGAAGTTTCATTGCTTAAAAAGGATGAAATAAGAATAAGTCACTTCTTTAAATTATTAAATAAACTAAACACATCACACACACACCCTTGCTGTTTTGTGGTGAAATCAAAGTTAAATAATAATAGATGTGTACACAATCACCATCAACAAACCCCAAGTACTTTAGTGAGTAGCTACAAACTTAATTAAAGAAAGGGAAGATCAGACAAAAAAAAATAATCTAATTGAATGTGTCACTCAATACACCCGGGTCTATCATTATGCAATTGTGATGACTCGATATAAGATCATGTTCTTAATTGCATGTGCATCTCGTGTAGGTGCGACTCTCGCCGACGAAAGCTACAAGCCGATCCCGATGCAAGAAGAAAGACGACACGAGGAGAAGTCGAACGTCGTCGTAAGCAAGTCAAGACCCGAACCAAGTTCGGAAGAGTCAATACTAACCTAGCTCAGGATTAAGGCAAGCCCCGGAGCATGTCCCATGTTTCAAATCTTGCAACTATGTTTTGTACTCTATGTTTGTGCATTTACGTTTCAGGCATTGATTGAAACCTTAGTTGCATGATCCTAGGAACCTATGCTTTGCAATACTAGTATGTTAGGTCGATAGTTGCTATGCTTTAAGGACACGGTAAAAGTCGAGTGATTTCCTGTCACTCGCGAGATATAGGGATCAACTGTCTTACTTATGTTGGAATCATAAGGATGACGGGCGGGGATTTTTGTCATGTAGATGCCCCGTCCGTGTATGCAAAAATTGGTTAAGGCCGAATGGTACGGTACTGCTGGTTAAGTGTTTGAAAGCACTAAGCACTTGTTTGGGCATGGGACCGGTAAGTTTAGTACCTGTTCGGAATGGGGAGTGGCCTCGCCCTGCTTTCTCTGGGATTTATCCCCCTGTCGCTGACACGTGGCTCAAGACCGAGGCCGGCCGGTTACGACCGCGATGTATGTCCGGCTAAGGCTTGTGTCCAAGGGGAGTAGGCTCGGATTAACAAACCAGGATGACATGGGAACGGCCTGGTTAGTGTCGACCCTCGGGGTTGATGCTTTTCCGTGTGTTTAGTATCCACCTTGCAAGGTTAAAATCGGTTCGAACTGTCTGTTTCTCGCAGCTAATGAGACTACTTAACCTCTGTGCCGCATTGAGTAAGAAGTGGAACATGACGATGGAAAGAAACTTGATGTCTGTTTAATTGCTTGCTCCACTTGTTTGATTAGTACAGGTTGCTTACCTAGAATGGTTAATTCGAACTAGAACTTGATGCTAAAACATTGAAAGCAAGGATCCACTTTTAGTCGCTCTTTGGCAAAACAAACCCACCAGCCAAAAGCCGTGCATGTCTAGAAGTTGGTGATGTAGCTGTCACCCGACGGTTAAGTCTTGCTGAGTATTAGTATACTCAGCCTTGCTTGTTGAATTGTTTTTCAGGTAGTGCCCTTGAGGAGATGGTTGCAGGTCTTACCTGGCCAACCACCCTTCCTCCTGGTTGGACGGTTGTTTGGGACGAGGATGCTTCTGAGTGATGTCACGACAGGCTTCACGTGATGTCACTACCGCTTTCGAATAATTAGTTTGTTTCCGTTGCTTTTCAAAACTCTGAGACAATGGTTACTTTATGCATTAAACTCGGTTTGTAATAAATTACCTCAAGTGGGGCCTTTAATTATTCGTGGATTGTTGTAATCTCTGGGACTCACCTTCGAGTGAGTATTTGCATGACTCGTTTCGATCGAGGTAACTGTTCGTGGTTGCATCGGGCTTGACCCGACAGACTGTCAGATCACTCCGATTTAATTGCGTGATGACCAATGGAAGGTTAGCGCACTTAAGCCGGATTAATTTGAGCGGTTCTGCCACAGCTGGTATCAGAGCGAAAAGTTGTGCACCAGAGGTTCGCACGGTCCCGTTACACTTGTTTTACAATAAAACTTGACCAACTAGTGCTTTTGTGAAAACTCGTTGGATCGCTAAGGATTAACTAGACCGTGAAGCCCTAGAGGGAATTTTGGGTTGTTTCAGGTGGCTTGCTAAATATGGTATATCTGACTAACTTGCCCAGCACACCCTTGCCCACGTGTTTTATACGTGCGCTGGTTTCCGTGCCCCGCGTGCACGAAGGGTGATAGGATATCCATTCCAAGGAACCTATCATTACGGTTGTGTATGAGTCGCCACATGTTTTATATGTGAGCAAGGTCTTGATGGTATGGTTCTAATTCAAATGAGCCTATCATCCTGGTTGTTCGCCATGTTCGAGACATGTGCATGATGCCGCATCACGAGTTATGCGAAGGGTTGTGTGCTCTATTCGAAAGGAGCGTACGGCCTAGACTAGATGCACTGTCCATGCAGTGTTGAACTGCATGGATACCGTTTTTATAAATGAACGGTAATGAATGGGGACGCTTCCGTGGCGTGCTGGCACGGAAGGTTCATGGTTTTCTTGCAGGTACACTGACTCCGTTCGTTAAGGTTACGATGGTCTGAGTGACGACTAGCTATTATAGGGAGAGACGTATATTGTGCCTCGCCACCGGCAACTAACTACGTACACCAAGGTTTCTTGGTATTTGTGAGGACGCTTCTTAGTTCTTTTGCATCATGTTAACCACCTTAAAAATTGTTAAGGCAACTTGAGGCAAAAAGGAAGTAAAAATCGTAAATCTCACAAACTCCTGAAATCTGTCCAAAACTAGTGTTTCTTGCTGGTCCGAATTTTTTCGGGTCATAAAATATCTCAGATGGCTGGACACCTTAAATAAAAGTTTTTCATAATTTCAGAGGAAGCTGCTGTAAAATTTCAAGGTTTTTGGTTAAGTAAAACTTGAGTTATGACCAATTGGTAACCCTCGGCCATCTTGAAAACAGCACAGGCAGAGGCCCGAGTGTTGAATTTTTCGCCCTTGCTAGAGTCAGAATCTGACTTGGAGTTATAAACGAAAGTTGTAGCTCGCAAAATTTCCTAGCTGCTGGCAAAAATTCATGATTTTTGGGAATCTGACCAAGGAGTTATGAATTTTTCTCTCACAACTACCTTGCTGTTGGGAAAATTTCCTGCGATTGATTCTTATTGCCTTCACGCATGAATCCCTTGTTTACCCTGTAAACGAGTTTAAGAGTCATGCAGCAATTAAGTGAATCCTATTGCGGATGATGGGAGCAATACCCAAATCCCAATTGGTTTCGAATAATAACCATGGGAAGAAGTTGAGTTTCGAAGGCCATATTTTTGGATTGAGTTGGATTGCTACGGCAAGGAATATCTCACCTGATCAAGTGCATCTGGCAGGATTTGAGTTCTTTTGGACGTTAACTTAAGGAATATGGGACGTGAAGTGCTGCCCCACCGCTTTTGGAATGGTTGACCCTAGATGGTTGTGTGCCGTAGCCCCTCTAGTTAACTAGATGTCCGTCACCAGCCCTTTCGCGAGTTCTACTCATCGGATGGCTCCTTACTCAACCCCCATAAGCGCCAAAAATGAGTTTTCGTCGTACACCTCAAGTACATCTACACCCTTCGGTCAGCTAGAATGTACTCACTCCTTTTTGCAATGGCTAGTGGATTCTTCCTTGCCATTACACCCTTCCCGTTCGATCCATAACCAATCCAACCGTGCCTTGATAAATCTTGGTTTTACCTCCAATGTGACATCTTTCCCGCATTGATGGATCCCTTGATTTCAACTTATAAACCTTGTCTCACCCCTGTTGTCCAACAAGCATCGGTTAGACATACATGAGCATTGTTGCAACATTCACATGTGCATCATGATCGCCTTATTGCTTAATGCATGATTATTGCATTGTCATTGGTACACAGATGCATCATGGGAATCAATGGGTCAACCGTCATAATATTGGGGTTGCCTTTTCTTCTTTTGTCCCTTCCCTGATCTCTTGTTCGATACGGGTTGCTATCTATGAGTTTTCTCGTGGGGGATGTTCTTCCATAATCTATGGTGCCGTGACGGAGCCTAGGGCCTGTGTGTGCTGCAGCCACGCAATTGTGCCACTAGGAGCGCGCTGGTATCTAGGAGTGTGGGAATACGACTCCATTAGAACCTCTTTTTGCACAACCCGAATGGTTTTCTAATATCTCCCCGGACGAATAACTGAGTTTTAGCGGTGTGACCCCAGGAACTGCTAACATGCACTTCAATATATGCATCATAAGCTCATATGCATATGCATCATGTCATGTGCAACATTTCAATGCATAGGGCATTGCATCATGGCAACTATGCAGGTGCATCAAACCAACACATTTTAGTCAGCATTGTGTCATCCTCCTCCTATCACCATGGCATTAACATAATGCAATGGGCTTTGTTTATATACGCTCACTGGCGACTCCAGAGGCGGGTGAGGCTCTCAAGGGCGCCTTGGAAACGCCCACGACACACGAATCCGTGCAGGTATTCAATGCCAGCGCCACGGCTTGCTGCCAAGCCTTGTGTTCCGGTCTAGATCGCGCCCCCTACAGATGTCCATGCAGCCCGTAGCCCACCAGCCCGCACGAAGCACGCGAATTTTAGCCCGGCCCAGATCCAGCACGGCTACAGTAACCACGGCCTACAGCCCATGCGAAAGTGGCCCATGGCCCACTTAGCTCGATGGGCCGATTCCCCTTAATGGGCTGTTAACACCTGTCTCCTCGTTTTTTATCCATCGCTACAGTGAAGTCTCGAGGACCCATTTGACTCCCTACGTATCCGTGCGCCGCCTGCCTTGTGCCGTTCAATCACCCTGCCACCTTTCTTCCACCGCTGCTGATCGCCGCCCACGCACACGCCACTGCAGTCGCCGTCACTTCGCAAAGGCATCTCGATGCCGGCCACTATCACGGCACGCGTAGCCACCGCACCATCGTTCAGCCGGCCCCTACCCCCTTGTGCGAGCTCTCTCATATGCCACCTCCTGCCGAGCCACCTCCGGCCACCGATAAAAGAACACCTCCGGCCGGCCCTCTTCATCCAAACCTGCCTCCTCTCAAGCTGCACACGCTCCGTCCTGCAATCCTTCCATCCCCGCCGCTTGCTCCACCCCTCGCCCAAACTCCTCCTTCACCTCCCTTAGGTGCCGCAAGAAAGAGCCGCGCTCTTCGACCACTTGAAGCTCATTCACCTGACTCTCCGACCGCAGCAGAAGTCCAAGCAGAAGCCTACAAGAGAAGTCCACAAGATTGAAGATTGGCAAGCTAAGAAGGATTCGTTTCCTTGCTGCCAACCATGGCTCGTTCTCAGGGGATGTGTGATTTAGATTGCTGGACTCTGGTAGCGTTATATGTCTGTTTTGCGCTCCAGATGTTGATGCTCTTAGCTTTCCATGTTTATATTCATCGTCCACTCCCTCATGAGCGACGTTGATGTTGTATGAGAGGGCCATTGTACCGGTTATCTTTCTGGTTTTGAATCTTGAAGAACCCTAGCATGTTCTCCTTGGTTTCGGTGTGTAGCCTCGGTCTCCCTTCTTTGCAAATCTAATTTTAATCACCCGAATCTCGGGGCGAGATTCTGTTTAAGGGGGGTAGGCTGTGACAACCTAGGTGTTTAATTAAGCTAATTGTCTGTTAATCTTCTTGTCTTAGCTTAATTAGGCTTAGGCTAACCTCACCAAGGTTTTCACTTAAGGGTTCATGCATGAAATCACAAAGTTCTTCGGTGAACTTTTGACCTTTCTCGGTTGGCATGGTTCGAATTCGAATTTTCACTTAAGAACTCAAAAATGTGCCAATACAAAAGTTGTTCACATTTTTATGGGACACAACTTTGTCAATTGGAGCTCGATGAGATTTTGAGTGTAACATGCCCAAAAACTCGGTCAAAGTCAGTCGAAACCCAGAAGTTCACCCTGGCTGGCACCCGAGTTCACGCTGTCTTCGCCTCAAATTTCCCGTTGATCTATATACTTTTTCTATGGTCACCCTTTATGAAAGTTGTAGAGCGTACTGAGGGACACAACTTTCGTGTTTGGAGGTTTTTGAGTTCAGTTCAAAAATTTGGAGATATTTGAGGTTAAACATGCGCCCGGAATGTGCTCGACGAAATGCCGGCACTCCCGAGCGCCGCGCGTTCCAGCCGACCGCGCCTGCCACCGCGCGGCGCGGCCTGCCTGGTATGGCTGTCGAGGCCGCAGGCCTTCAATGCAATGGGAGGGTGCCGTTCCGACCGGCCGCGCCTGTCCCCGCCCTGCCTCCCGACCGCGAGCACGCCGCCGCCTGCCAGTGTCTCCCTCTCGCCTGCTTCCTCTCTGTCCTCGCTCCGCGCCAAACCGAGACAACACCACGCGCGCCGCAGCTCCTGCACGCGCCGCTCGCCATAAATGTGCGACGCAGCAGGGAGCAAGCTCTGCTCGCCGCCGCACGCAATAGGCCGCCGGCCAGTGCTGCGCCGCTGTCTGGTCGCCTGCCCGTGCCGCTGCCCGCGTTGCCCTCCCTAAGGCTTAGGCTCGAAGCCAATCCCCACCTCCGCCGCCTACAAAACCATGCGCCCGAGAGCCACCATGGCTGCTGCCCCTCTGCTCTTCCGTTCGGCCGCCCGGGCACCCGTGGAACCGCACCGTCCGGCCTTCCCCGTTGCAAACCGAGGACACCATCGCCTTCCCGTGGTGCTACTCCACCTCCCCAAGGCCCCAGCCGAGCGCCACCGCCGCCCCCGTCGCCGGAGCAGAAGCAGAGGCGGTCTGCTCCGCCCCCTCCCACGGCGAGCCTTCTCCCGACCATCTCCGGACCCAAGTTAAGCATCAAATCGGTCGCAGGTGATCCCCTGACCCTCCCCGTGCCCTTCCCCGGCCAAGTCCGGCCCTCACCTCGCCGGAATCGACGCCGGAGCACTGCCGGCGCACCCAGGGACCACATTGCAATCGTGGTTTTCTTTTTAGGGTTGTCTCTGCAAAGTTCGAGGACCTGTTTGTAACTCTTGAATAGCTCCAAATCTGAGATCTTGTAAAATCGATTAAAAATCACAGAAAAATCAGAATAATGCAAACCCAATTTTGTTGTACTCCTGGTGCTGTGCTCTACCTTTTCTAGAAAGCATGTACAGGTGTTTTCTGTGTATATTTCAAATTAGGTTCAAATCTGTTCAAACTTAAATTTATGCATAGTTTGAAATCTATAGCTTTTTTTGTTCTTATTTTTGGATATGTTGTAGTTGATGAAATGTTTAGGCTCCTGTAAAAAGTTGGCACAATGTTACACACTAGATTTTGAGTTATTAATTGTTTAGGCTGGCAGTGCATGTTTAGTTTAACAATTTTCATAGTTAATCTGTGTAGCTCCTGGGCTCAATATTTTTGCAGCATCTCTGAGATAACTTGATGCATGTCTGGTAAATAGTAGGGCTTAGTTTGACGTTGCTAACATGCAGTTTTATATTTAATATCATACTTGGCCGAAATTGATAACTGTTTATAAAACTAATTTTCTAAGGAGATCCTTTAATCTTTTTAAGCTAATGTTTGGCATGGTAGCTTGTATTAGCTAGGTGTAGCTCTGGTAATTTTGCTAGGATTAATTTCTGTTAGTGTGATTTTCTAAGGATTAATCTTGATTTTAGTATGTTAAACTTGTATGATTTATCATAGTTGATGTGCTTATC
This sequence comes from Urochloa ruziziensis, assembly GCA_015476505.1. Lineage (NCBI taxonomy): Eukaryota > Viridiplantae > Streptophyta > Magnoliopsida > Poales > Poaceae > Urochloa > Urochloa ruziziensis. The sequence continues at coordinate 20,996,585 of CM027121.1, forward strand.
CTTTTGAGTTGGTTTTTGGTCAGTAAATCAAATAACCCACCAAGAACATACTGTAATTTTCTCACATTTAATTGAAGCTCCAAACTACCAGAATAATTTATGGAAGTTTCATTGCTTAAAAAGGATGAAATAAGAATAAGTCACTTCTTTAAATTATTAAATAAACTAAACACATCACACACACACCCTTGCTGTTTTGTGGTGAAATCAAAGTTAAATAATAATAGATGTGTACACAATCACCATCAACAAACCCCAAGTACTTTAGTGAGTAGCTACAAACTTAATTAAAGAAAGGGAAGATCAGACAAAAAAAAAATAATCTAATTGAATGTGTCACTCAATACACCCGGGTCTATCATTATGCAATTGTGATGACTCGATATAAGATCATGTTCTTAATTGCATGTGCATCTCGTGTAGGTGCGACTCTCGCCGACGAAAGCTACAAGCCGATCCCGATGCAAGAAGAAAGACGACACGAGGAGAAGTCGAACGTCGTCGTAAGCAAGTCAAGACCCGAACCAAGTTCGGAAGAGTCAATACTAACCTAGCTCAGGATTAAGGCAAGCCCCGGAGCATGTCCCATGTTTCAAATCTTGCAACTATGTTTTGTACTCTATGTTTGTGCATTTACGTTTCAGGCATTGATTGAAACCTTAGTTGCATGATCCTAGGAACCTATGCTTTGCAATACTAGTATGTTAGGTCGATAGTTGCTATGCTTTAAGGACACGGTAAAAGTCGAGTGATTTCCTGTCACTCGCGAGATATAGGGATCAACTGTCTTACTTATGTTGGAATCATAAGGATGACGGGCGGGGATTTTTGTCATGTAGATGCCCCGTCCGTGTATGCAAAAATTGGTTAAGGCCGAATGGTACGGTACTGCTGGTTAAGTGTTTGAAAGCACTAAGCACTTGTTTGGGCATGGGACCGGTAAGTTTAGTACCTGTTCGGAATGGGGAGTGGCCTCGCCCTGCTTTCTCTGGGATTTATCCCCCTGTCGCTGACACGTGGCTCAAGACCGAGGCCGGCCGGTTACGACCGCGATGTATGTCCGGCTAAGGCTTGTGTCCAAGGGGAGTAGGCTCGGATTAACAAACCAGGATGACATGGGAACGGCCTGGTTAGTGTCGACCCTCGGGGTTGATGCTTTTCCGTGTGTTTAGTATCCACCTTGCAAGGTTAAAATCGGTTCGAACTGTCTGTTTCTCGCAGCTAATGAGACTACTTAACCTCTGTGCCGCATTGAGTAAGAAGTGGAACATGACGATGGAAAGAAACTTGATGTCTGTTTAATTGCTTGCTCCACTTGTTTGATTAGTACAGGTTGCTTACCTAGAATGGTTAATTCGAACTAGAACTTGATGCTAAAACATTGAAAGCAAGGATCCACTTTTAGTCGCTCTTTGGCAAAACAAACCCACCAGCCAAAAGCCGTGCATGTCTAGAAGTTGGTGATGTAGCTGTCACCCGACGGTTAAGTCTTGCTGAGTATTAGTATACTCAGCCTTGCTTGTTGAATTGTTTTTCAGGTAGTGCCCTTGAGGAGATGGTTGCAGGTCTTACCTGGCCAACCACCCTTCCTCCTGGTTGGACGGTTGTTTGGGACGAGGATGCTTCTGAGTGATGTCACGACAGGCTTCACGTGATGTCACTACCGCTTTCGAATAATTAGTTTGTTTCCGTTGCTTTTCAAAACTCTGAGACAATGGTTACTTTATGCATTAAACTCGGTTTGTAATAAATTACCTCAAGTGGGGCCTTTAATTATTCGTGGATTGTTGTAATCTCTGGGACTCACCTTCGAGTGAGTATTTGCATGACTCGTTTCGATCGAGGTAACTGTTCGTGGTTGCATCGGGCTTGACCCGACAGACTGTCAGATCACTCCGATTTAATTGCGTGATGACCAATGGAAGGTTAGCGCACTTAAGCCGGATTAATTTGAGCGGTTCTGCCACAGGCCTGGTGTAGGCCAGCCGGCCTGGCCCTGGTGCCAAGTGGCACCGACTTTTGCAGGGACGGCCTGGATGATGTCCTGAAGTCGGTAGTTGTTGCGTTCACCTCAAGCTCGACAGTTAGGGGCCGTCCAGCCTAGGGGAGGCCGTTCGGCCTGGCCCTGGCCCCTCTCAGCCCTCCGTTGCACCGACTCGCTCATCAACGGTTGCATGTTGTCCCTTGAGGCGGTTTTGGTTGCGTTGAGTTGAGGTTGTCCGAGAATCCAAGTTAGATGGACCCTCCAATCCATGGCTAGGCCTTTCGGGTCCTCGGATCAAACCGACATCAAACTCACGGCTCATGATCATCCTTGGTGTGTTAGATAGCTTATGGATCAGAACCGTGGCCAGAAGAGGCAGAGGGCGGCCGGCCTAGCCTAGGCCGGCCGGCCTGGCCCTGTGCCAGTTTGGCCTCCTGTTTTTCCTGTTTGTTCCTTCGCTCACAAATCGCACAAAACTTGTGGAACTCATTAGTATAAATGATATTAGCATGATTATCACTATATGAGCATGAAATCCGGAGAAATGTTGGCGGTAAAAGTCATAGATATCGACCGCCAACAACCATGCGTGTGAAACATAGCCATAGGCCTTGCTAATTCGTGTTAGCAAGTACAATAAGATTTTATTGTACCGTAGCAACGCACTAGCATCTTGCTAGTAATTATATATGTATGTAGTATTTTAGCACCACTAAATTACTAAATGGTTCATTTGAGGTCACTACTACACAAACCACTTTCACAAACCACCTATCACAACCGGTTTTAGAAAAACCGGTTGTGATGCTTCATCACAGCCGGTTTGTAAGTGAATAAGCCTACTATAGATTAAAACCATCTGTGAAAACTTGCATCACAACCGGTTTCTATTACAACCCGGTTGTGATAGCATCACAACCGGGTTGTAATAGAAACCGGTTGTGATACTGAAGTCGGACTCGAAATTTTCATCCATTCCCTTTTGACTGCCCTCACGTCCGCTCGTAGCCACCGCGCCCGTCAGTTCGTCACCCCCTCCCTCCAACCTTATCCATCCAACGAGCACGACGTCGCCCATCACCCCCCTCTCCTCCCTCCATCCCCAGCGCTCCCCTCCCTCCATATCCAACCCACCATCCCCAGCGCTCCCCTCCCTCCATCCCCAGCGCGTCGCCGGTCTCGGCGCTCATCAACCTCCGCTCCCCTCTCCCCTCCGCTCGCCCCGCACTGAAGATGTGAGGAGCAGCGGCGGGGTGAGGTGCTACGGCGGCGGAGCATGGCGAGCGGCAGCGGCAGGCCGGACGAGGAGATGTGGCGGCGGAGCATGGCGAGCGCCTATCTGGATCCACTCCCATAGCGCACGAGGTAAGCACCCCCATCCCCATGTCCGCATCTCGAGTCTCGGCCGCCCCACCAACGGCTGCTGTCCTCCCACCACCATCGGTGGAGCATCGAACTAACCGACGCTTTACCTCTCATGCGTGCAGGTCAGCGGCGCTGGACCCGCGTTGGGAGCGAAGGCGGCGAGGACCGTGACGCGTTAGATCCACTCCAGCAGCGAGAAGGTGAGCGCCTTGTCACTAGATTTTCATTTGGAAAAATTCACACACAATAGATTTGTGGTTTCTCTTCTCTTCTGCTGTTGATAAAACCAAAACCAACAAGGAATGGTCAAAAGCAATGAGAGTATTTATCAATGGTCTTAAATAACAACTCACAGATTGTTCACTTATATGGTACTGAACTAAATGATACATCTTACATGGTGTAGCAGTAATTTTGGAAGGGCAGTTAGATTGATAGCAAGCAATTCACCTTCCTCTTGATTATCTTTTGGTTTGTTACTGGTTGCATGGATAGCCATGTGTTGTATGAATTCAACTTGGAACAAGTTCAGAAAAGAAATTAAAAAAAAGAAGTCGAGTGTATTGGTTGTATGGCTGCTAGTATGTGATCATCAAATACAGAGTTAGAAAAATAAACATAGCGATCGGCAACTACTTTGTCCAATTTAGCAATTCAATATTTTGCCATGAACTCTCTTGCAGAAATACTTTGTGTGTTGAATAAGCAGTTTAGTTTTGCATACTTTTGACTTTTGACTGATTGATTTCAACTCTCTTGCAGAAATACTTTGGTGATACTGAAGATGGTGATGTCCCTGCATCTGACAATATGTTCTGCAGAAGCTTCTTTTAAGTGTCAAATTCCAAGTTATCGTTTTTTGTTTCATAGTTTAGATGATCACTGGAGTACTAGTTAGGTGTCAAGGGAACACTTGAGTGTTAAAATCATTCTGACTACTTTCAGAGACACATCTGTTAATAAAAGATAAGGAATGTTTTCTGTAGAAGGCAGCAGACTGAATGTTTGCTGTCAATTTTTTTTAAACCTCAAAATTCATATCACAGCCGGTTTGTGCCATGAGAACCGGTTGTGATAACTTGCCCATCACAACCGGTTTGTGGCTAAAACCGGTTGTGATGACCCCCTATCACAGCCGGTTTTTCAAAACCGGCTGTGGGGGGAGGGACTATCACAGCCGCTTTATCACAACCGCCTCCCAAAACCGGCTGTGATAGCCCTTCCGAACCGGCTGTGATGCAGGTTTGTGTAGTAGTGGGTCTAAACCTCTCTGCAGAAGTAGCATCGGGTCCAATTTTCTAACTCGTAATTAATATCAGCATAGCTTACACATGGCAAGTAATTGGAAACAAATATCAAGACGGATACACATGGCAATTTTCAAACTCGTAATTAAGATGTCAGATCATCCGACATCTGACAGTTTCGTGAGACATTTGCATGATCTTTTAACATGCCCTATTCACACACCCCGCGTCTAGGCCTAGTGTCGGTCCTTTAAACCCCTCAACGGGGACGTAGCTCCTTTGTGGAGTAAACCTCGATGACAAATCTCGTGTTTCCTTTATTCTTGCTATTGTTCTTATTGTTTTTCATCTTGTTCTTGCCCCGATATATGTGCTAGGTGTTGTACTCCTATAGAGATCATATTTAGGTGCTTGTTTACATCATTTAGCAACTTTGTATTCAAAAGGAATCTTAAATAGCTTGTTAGTTTTTGAATCTCGAAGTTAGTTTCATCTCTCTGTCGGAAGACCCAAAACAGTGTCGGATCTTCCTGGCCAGAAGATCCAAGACTGCGTCGGATCATCCGACATTTGACAGTTGCTCGTGAGAAATTTGCAGGAATCACTGCTAGAGAAGACCCTATTTGTACTGGTTGGAAAACCCCCATTAGCACTGATTTTGCAACCGATGCTAATCTTTCGGTGGTCAAATACCCGGTGCTAAAGGATGCCTTTAGCACCGGGTGAAAATACCACCCGGTAATAAAGGTTTATGCACGTAAAAAAATAAATATTTTTCTACTCTTGTTCTTTTTCTCTCATCTCTTTTCTTCTCATCACCGTGCCTTTTATAGTTGTTTTTGTTCAAGAACAAGATGTTCTTGTTCTCAAGAACAGAGGAAAAAAAAAGAAGATAACGGTAGGAAGAAAAATAAGAGGAGAAAAAAGAGAGGAGTAGAAAAAACTTTATTTAGATTATAACATTAACCTTAAATCACAACATTCAAGATCCAACAAAGCAAAGAATATTTACAACATTTAAGAAACAAAGTTTGGAAGAAAAAAAAACCACGACACCAACCCGCTGGCTCCGCGCGCCGGCCGCACGCCACGCGCGCCTGCAGCCCGCGCCTGCCGGCTGCGCACCTGGGCCTGCCGACCACTCGCCTCGCGCGCCCACCTGGGCTTGCCAGCCGCCATCGCGTCGTGCACTGCATCTGGAAGATGAGAGAGGAAACAAGTTAGATGGAAAGAGAGAAGAAAATGAGAGGAGATAAGATGGAAGAGAGAAGGGACAAAGAAAAAGGAAAGGATGGAGGCTATGCGTGCGCGGCTCCACCTGTTTTTTTACCTGCCCGTGCTTGTTGATTTGCACCATTGGTAGCCACCAATCGGTGCTGAAGGATTGAGCACCGGTTGGTGGCTAACACCGGTGCAAATAGGTAGGCTTTAGCACCGGATTTTATTAGCAACCGGTGCTAAAGTCTTCCCATTTTTCTTTTCAGCCTCCTAAATTTTAGACCCGGTGCTAAAGGCCACATTAGCACTGGATTTTTATAGACCCGGTGCTAAAGGCTACATTAGCACCGGGTCTAAAAATGGACGAGGCATATGAAGGGGGCGGATAGCTCTTTCTCTAGTAGTGAATTTTTAACATGCCCTATCCGCCTCCCCAGGCCTAGTGTTGGTCCTTTCATGGATATTGATAAGCAAATCAAACTGATGGGACAATATTTTTAAATGTGTTATCTCATTTATATATCCTATCCACATATGTTCAATTGGAACTTAACTATATTATGGATCCTAACGTAACAATCGAAATATTTTTGTGAGTTAGATTGCTATGATTCCATTAATCAATGTACATGAACAATTGTTGGTAACGACACTATAAATAAGAACTAAAGTCCAAAATAAGTCACGGGTCACTTTTAGAAAGGAAAATTGAAACTTTACGTCCTCTTAATTAACAATTATTTGTGTTAGATATAATTGTTTTAGACTACACAATTGTGATTATGACCACCACACATGTAATAAAACGTTAGGTATGTGACCAACACCACGCGGACAACGTGTAGTTATCAAAAATATCTAACGATCAATATTTTAGGTAATATGTATCAGTGAAGGACATCCAAACATGAAAGCATATTTATATCTTGACATATGTCAATAATTTATGGCTAAACTAACTACAAGTTTTGAATTCAATCTTATGGGAGTCAAGACCATTTTGAATATTTTGTTCTAGTGAAACCTATTTGTGTTGTTATGAATTTTTAAAATGTACAAAAATTAATAATAAACATAGGTATAGTTATGATAAAATTTAAAAGACGGATTTTCTACACCCTATATTATAATATGTCGTCACTTACTATTGAACCTAATGTTTTTAAGAAGATAACTTATTGCTATTGTATTATACCTTAGTGTAAACAAATATGTGATTTTTTTGGCTTTGTGGAAAACAAAGTCTATTAGCAAACCAATGTCTCATTTGAGCGCTTAATGGTAAAGATCATAATGTCTGTACGTATTGTATCATCTCTCTATAATCATGTATCAAATTTTGATTGTAATTAATAATAATAGATATGTACATGTGTATCAATGTCTAAATGCTATTAATAACAATATCTCAGTTAATACTAAATACCATTTTCAATGAAAAATTAGGTAACATTTTCCCTCTACATTTTCACTCATATATGAGTTTTAATAACTATTAATCTTCTGTATACCGGCTACTAATATGTGTTTGTTTGTATGGAGTGTACCTGTACGAAATTAGTCAACGCTTCAAGCAATTGACATGTCTTTTTGACGCTACATAAATAATAAACATGCATACATAAAAGGCAAGTGTTCTAAGGGCAGTCCCAACTCAGACTCTACCCATAGAGTCCATATGTTCAATACTCTATTATAAGAAACCATAGCCCACAATGCAGATTTTGTATCTTGAAGTCTATCCAATCCCATGACCCACTTGTCTCTCTCACAGATGGTCTTGATTTGCATGAAGACTTGGTTTCTTAGTTAGACTTGGTTTCTTCATTTCTTCCCCTCTCTCTTCAATAAATGTTCTGCCACATCAGCATTTTGCTTACATGACAGCATAATTAATAATTTAGACTCTACGATAGAGTCTGCATTGAGACTGCCCTGACACTAGCCGTTTCGGAGCTAGGAATGAAGCGAGCAACGAGAGCGTACTGGCGGAGATAGGAACAAAAGGCGAGAGCATCGTTTTGTTAGTGGGCCGAGCGCTATCGGAGCTCTGAATGAAGCGAGAAGCGAGAGCGTCATTTTGTTAGTGGACCTAATATAGGAGATAATGTCCATACTATGGGTCGGGCTCGTGCTGCATGCCGCCAAGATACAACCTAGAGCATCAACGGAGCCACTTACATTGGACACGAGTGTATATTCATGGATGGACAATTGGAAATGCTTATTTTCGTCACGTTCACTAGATTTTATTGTTGCCAATGGACTGCCAATGACATCATTGATTGTACATTGGATCATCATCCTGCGCCTGACACTACTACGCCTCATGAGTAATGCCCTCTTGTTTAAAGGCGGCAATTGGGCGAGGCCGGTAAACAGAAGATGAAAAAGATGGCCGACGGTAGCGTAGCAAGAAGAAGGTGAGGCAAGAAGACAGATTATCCGCGATACGAGGGAGCAGGAGTGGAGCATTGTGAAGACTGAAGAGCTTTATGGCCCTAGCGTGTATGCTTTGCTCTGAGTCGTTTACCGCAGCACACCAAGACCACAGGACGGAACGCCGCACCCGGATCGCCGAGCGCCGCGGGACCCGGTCCGTTGGCAGGCAGTTGCTGCCCCCACGCGCGCGCGCGCGCCTCAATAATGGCCTTCAGGGCCTCCGTTAAGCCGCCGTTGCCCCTCGCTACCCCCAGCGCGCCCCACGGCGGGAAAGCAACCGACGCCACCCTCCCCGACGGGCAGGGCCCAGCTCAGGGCTCAGCTACGTCCCCAGGCGCCAGCCGCACGAGGCCGCGCCGATCCCCCGTCGCTGGGCGTCCCGTCACGGCTCTCAAAGCAAGTCACGCATCTGCCATTCCCGAGCCCGTCCACCGCTTCTGGAGGTTGGTGCTCTCTGCCTCCCCCACCCACACCTCCCCACACCCTCTTTTCCTCGACTCGGAGCGGAGGCATCTCAGCATCTGTCTCTCCCTTTCAGCCTTTTCCTCTCTCATCTCAGGTCCCTCCACGAGACCACGAACAGCATCACGATCTTTTCATGTGTTTCTATCCATCACAGTGTGGCCGTGGAACTGTGCGCTTGTGCTGTACTACTGCCAGGTGCCGATCCAGTCCTGCCGTGTCAAGTGCTATCTGACCTGTGGGCCTGAGTACCAGTCCTAGAGCGATAAGGTCGACAGCTCATGGGCGTGCATTCAAGGCCGAGCCTAGACCCTCATGCAGTCATGCTGTCCCAAGTGAGGGATGAAACGTCGTGAAGTGCTAAATATAGACGAAAAAAATAACTGAGTGAATCATCATTGAACGGAGAGAATGTGAGATGGGTGCTTGGCGAGACGGCCGTTTGAAACGGGCACATACGTGCTATGTGCTCTGATTTGATGTTCTGTTGCTGCGCTCGTAGCGTACTGGCTGCATGTGCTGCTGCGTGCTACAGAGGCCACATCAATTAGAAGCCACGCTGGAGCTTATTCACCGGCCAGCTGGCTGTATTACTGCGCTTGCTCTTACGAAGGTTGTGAAGGGTATTAATTACTATACCATGAGCAAAATGATGACTTGATAGGGTTATTGGGATTTTCTTGGCCGGGAGAAGATGCCACTCCCTCCGTCCAAGAAAGGATGCAACTATGGGTTGCGTGCCAGTTAAAGTAGCTTCGTTTGACCAAGTTTTAGAAAATTGTATTCATGTTTATGACTCTAGATAGATTTATTTTGAAAGTATATTTTGTAACGAATCTAATGATATATATTTCATATTATAAATATTTATATTTTTTATTTATAATTGATCAAACTTAAGATTCCAAAATTTCTCGAGAAACGAGAATTGCATTCTTTTGTGGACGGAGGGAAAAATTATTCATCTAGAGAACCGTGTCAGTCATTTCTATCTCTATGCACGTTTCATACGAACAGTATTTTTCGTACTTTTTACCCTTTTTTCTCGATCTAAACACACCCTCCTCCAAAGGTTACTAGTTCATACATCTAAGAGCTAGCATAAGAGATAGGTCATCCAATAATAAAAGTCAAATGCTAGCTCTTATGTCTAGGTAACCCCACACGTCAGCCTCACATGATATAGAGATACGTGCATGATGCTATCTTTTAAACGAGATATAGCTCTTCATCTTTTTTTTCACATGAGAAAAAACTGACGTGGCACACTTGCTAGCTGAGTTGGCACCATTTGAGGCTTGAGTCTCAAAGCGAGAATCTACCGCAAGAGCATTCATTCATTTCGGAAAGATGACTACGGCCTTGTTTAGTTCCAAAATCCAAAATTCAAAATGAATGTTTAGACACATGTATGGCCTACTAAATGTAGGTAAAAAACAAATCGCATTATATAGATGGACTGGAATTTGCGAGACGAAACCAATGAGTCTAATTAGGACGTGATTAGACACTAAATTGCTACAGTAATGCTACAGTAACATGTGCTAATGACAGATTAGTTAAGTTCATTAGGTTCGTCTCGCGAATTCCAAACGTAATCTGCAATTAGTTTTTTAATTAGTCTATGTTTAATAATTCAAATGTGAAAAGATTCCCTTCCAAAATCTTTCACCGCGGAACTAAACACGGCCTACGTACTCCTAGGCGGCAGTCACTGACACCTGCAGCCACTACAGTAGTCTTGTGGTATCGGTGGCAGGACCAGTACGGACATTGTACTAGCAGTACTGCAGTAATGGCCGTTTATTACTGCTTTTTTATTTTTTTACTACCCGTGTAAAATCAGCCAACTGCTTCACGCTCTTGTACCGTGTCGTGTCACAGTTGTAGTTGCGCAAGTACGGCAAACCCGCCACCAACCAACCGGGCACGTTCCAGTACACGACAGGTGCCGGCCCCGAACTGCGAGCGGCCGCGCCAGCTGCCACCGCACAGCGGGAGAGCCGGAGAGGGCATGCGCATCTATTGGCGGAAAGCCGCGGTGGATCGTGGCTGCCTCCCGCGGCCTGCGCCACTGCATGGCCGCGCCGAGCAGATGCGACGACGGGCACGCCACTGCGGCGCGCCGCTGCAGGTGTTTGCAGTTGCAGCGAAAGACGAGGAGTCACGAGCGGTCGCTCGCTGCAACAAACACGCGACACGGATCCACCCACGCGCAGCTTCGACACGAGCCCAATCAACTTTTGCTTACTGATGTCGCCACTTTCCAGCCCATTTGAGGCTGACTGGCTGAGGCGTCTCGACTCTCGAATCGAATCGTCACTTTCCTCTTCAGCATAGACCGTGCTGATCAGAAAATAAGGCCTGAATTGCCAGTACACAAAAACGTACACAGAATCGACCAGACAATGTGTCGTGCCAGCCTCGACAGTGAGCTCTTCGTATCTTTTACAAGAAATAATCGATGGGCGTAACATGCCACAGTACCGAGTTTGAGACTTTTCTTTCTGAATGAATGAGTACAGCTCTCACGGTCACCTTTCGTAGCAGAAAGGAGCTATCGGACATGGCTGCATATCAAGAGAGGCAATATACCATTCGATCAGATAGCTCCTTCCCAACAACTTTGGCGTATCTGCTCAGTTGCCCTTCTAGGGCCTTGAGGTGTCGACTCTCGATTGGCCCAAACGCTTGCTGAAGGTCCTGAAAGGAAGGCAGACAATTAACAAAACTGATTGTAGAGATATCAAAACTAGAGCAAAGCCATCTTCGAAAACAAATTAGCTGTAATCTCCTTGGCACAGATTGTATGATTTTAGTTATTGTGTAACACAGGCAATTGGTAAATTTGGCAGGGAATAAGATATAATAGATAGATGTAATTTAAAATAGACTTGCAGAAGAATGAATGATTAAATGGTGAAGAAACCTGGCTAACTTCCTGATGAAGGCTACAAATGCAAAGTCAGTGCCTGCTGCAGATATGCCACCATTTCTGTGCGCAGCGTGCTTAGGACCATTTTCATCTTTCATATTTGAGGTCAGATTTTGTGTATGTACCTTATATTTAACTTTAGAACCTTTGAGGTCTAGGGTGATATTTTCAATGTCCTTTATGCTGGAACCACTCTCAGTTGTATCAACCTTTTCTGAATCAACTGACTCTTCATCAACCATCATTTCTGATTCGTAGTCATTGAAATCTTCGTCATCCTCGTCGCTGGGAGACTCCTGATGGCCATCTTTTGCTGAAGAGACGTCTAAAGGGCCACAGATCTGAGGATGGGGGGTTTCATCTTGCATTGTAGCATGATCAGATAGAACGGAATATTGACTCTTATCCAGTAGAGGCTTGGCTAAATCATAGCGAACCCACCTGCAGTGTTGACGGTTAGATCTTAGAGAAAGAACCAAAAAAATTGCAGATAACAATAACTCCTCGAACATGTAAGTATGAAATTAAAGGTTAAAAAGCGTTAAGTTATACATGGAAGCCTGCATCTTGAATAATTGGGAATGGAAACATAGAAATAGCCAACAAATAGTTTTAGTAGTTAAGGACCAGGCAAACTTTTAAACAGGTGAAATGCTGAAGCATGCTTTCAACCTTTCACTGACCAATGATCTTAACGCAGTGATAAAAGCATTCTCCTGCAAATTACTAATGCTCTTGATTGATGCACAATACCCTTACTAAAAGAAGACGCATCCTAATCCTATCCATTGGTCAACATATTATGTAAGCACACAGCACATAAGTTAGTGTGCCTCCTGTAACTTCAATATGTAAGTTTGTTACATTCAGATTAAACAAGGATTTGCAAAATCTATGGTGGAAGTGAAAAAAGACTTACTCGTAACGGACTGGACACAGAAGTTCGGATGGTCGATATGCAGCTTTGTATCTCATCTTATTGCAAGAATGTATATAGTAACCAAGATAGTAGTACTGAAGGCTGGGACAGTGTTCCTGTGCTGTCTTGACCCAATCTATTTCCTTCAGAGCCGTATACTTTCCAAGAGAGAGGAAAGCAAGGTCAGGATCCCAGAACAAGTACTTACTTGACAAACATTTAGGAAGGATATCAACTACACCAACAGCCACAAGTTTTCCATCAATCCTGTACTGCTGATGAAAAGACCCAAATCCACATGGTGGAACTGTATCATCGCCACTCTTTGGGGGGACAAATATGATTGGTGTATCTACTAGAAATCTCCTGTATGAGCTTTCCGTAACTGTCTTCTCCTTATGTACCTTCGTCTGATACTTTCGGTACAAAGCAAACTCCTCAGGATCAAAATGAGATGTGCGCATCCTAATCTCCAGGCTTTTTCTTTTTTGAGGATGTTTTGCAGAAATTTTGTTCACAGAGCTTTGCTTTGACCTACTAGAGTTGTCTGAACCTTGAGCAGGTACAACACTGGTATGGTTCTGCATTGTCGGATTGGTGGCCGAATAGAAATTAAGATGCCCATTACAAGCTTTTAATTCAAAACCATCTAGTCCTCCAAGACTTTCCATTGTCATTGCCAGCTTTTCTGCAACAGAATTTGGAGAAAGATCTGCTAGTACTTCAGTTTGATTAGCACCGTTTTCTTTAGGCAATGCACGTCTTACTGCTGCCACTATCTGGAAACTTATATTACATGTATACACCAAATCTAGCACTCCTACTTTATGTTCTTGCACTGCTTCTCCTACTTTCTTTTTGACTTGAGGTTTAACAGTCTTCACAACAGCTTTTGGGAGTTGAACCGTAGAACCTAATATCCCCCCTTGGAAGCATGTATCAATTGCCTCATTGATTTTGCTTGACAAACAACAGATGACCTCATCTTCTTTTAATAAATTTGGGCAGGTGGCTGCTTGAAACTCATTTGCTGATACCTTGGATACTTTTGAGGTAGGTGAACTCAAAGGTTCACTGAGTGAGCGTTTTGTAGGGCTTGTCTTACATTGTGGATCAAGTTCACCATCAAGGAACCTGTGCAACGATGGGGAGATGACAGAACACATGAAAACTTTAGGAGCGAAGCAACTAGAAAATAAATATTATGAGCTTCATTGGGTCTATGAAAAAACTAAGGAATAGATATAGTACCTTTGCATCTTTTTAAGTACACGTCCATGCTCTTTGGAACAAATGAAATCATTTGCCTTCAAGCGTATCGTATATGAGGGACAGCATGTTCGTTCCATCTCAGGTTTGTAAAGAAAACAACCAGATCTCCTCCACCCACGGTCAAGGAGACCTGCAAAAATGTCAATTACAGTCAAGTAAGATATGCCATAAAAAAGAGCTTTATTATTTATTTATGGGAGACAATGGGATAGTGAGTACTGTATGAAAGAATAGTAAAATGTATTACTTCACTAACAACTAACAAGGCAGCTCATTCCACCTCGGTTTCACTCTCCTTTATATAAATTCTATGCTTTGATTCTTACTTCAGCAGTTGCATTCTTGTTCTAAATAATCTTATTTCGTGGAATGCAATTTTTGCATTTTTCCAAATTGCTGCACACTCAATCCAAATTTAAATCCCAAGCTATTGTTTTACGTATAGTTTGGTTACATTTGTCTTTTCCAGTACATGACCAGATAATCTAAAGTGAATGTCACATGGTGTTGTGTGCCATTACAATTTATTGATAAAATCCAGATTCCTTCCACTGGATGAATATTGTGTTGCAAGCTGTTGCACTTTTGGATCCTGTAAGACACAGCATAACAAGCAAATAGCAATGGAATAATAGCACTTGATCTGTGCACATGCACACCCGAAGCAAAACAAAAACCTCAACTGTAATATCTAGGCAGCTTGGAAAATATTAATTTTTCAATTGAAGGAAAATTTATTCCTTAGATTTTGGAAAGCCCTAAAGCCACAATCTGAAATTAAACATTTGTATAATCAAGTTACAAATGAAATTCTTTGAGTTTCCTTTGGTGAACTTATTTAAGGTTCAAAATTCAAGCCCAGGAACTGAACATCCCAGTGTCTAACAAAACTGTAACAATTAGTTGAAACTTATTGTCGTATTTATGGGCCAATTTAGTTAACTGAACATCCCAGTGTCTAACAAAACTGTAATAAACGTCAACAATTAGTTACAAATACTATCACGACTGGTACAATTATCCTATAATAACTAATAACCAACTTAATTCTGTAGCGCACTCCAACAGCCACAAATTGCTCATAGATACATTGTGATTTCTTTCAGGAAACCATGACAATGGCAGGTATCTTATTATTACTTTGAGTTTCACAAGGTTTTTGGCCAAGCTCACCTTCTCACGCTATATAATGCAAGGACATGAATGTAAAAAGATATCGCCATTTAATTTCTACATACCTCAGCTACTGAACTGGTTATCAATTTTTAGCAATTGCACGTATTATTTGGTCATTTACTAGTTTGCTAACCAGGTTTTGAGTATGCAAAGCATTTAGGAATATATTTTTTTATCGTCTTACAGACTTCATAGCCTTAAACCATGTGTACAAAAAGAACAGGCAGCAAGTCTCCAATATCATATCCATTTAGTTTCTCACTTTTTTAGCGGTAAAAAGAGTATGGTTCCAAGTAGCATATGAAAGGGAAGTTTTCATACCTTGATAATCATCAGCTTTCAGGCTATTAGCCCACATACCTGCAAGATCAATAGAATTGAGATTAGCACAGTAAATGATGAGACAAAACCTTCTTTAGGCAAGCAGATGACAGAGATAGCAAGAAGGAAAATGTGACAAAAAAAAGATAAAAATGGTGAACATTGAATGTAAAAGTCAAAGCAATTCATGCCTGCTATATCTTCTTGCTTTGTAAAATTGATTAAATACATAAAGTTAGCTATATTTTGTAATACCACAGATAACATATGTGAGATTTTGCATATTGATCCTTCTTGTAAGGAGCAAACAATGGCCTATTTTCTATTTCATTTCAGTGAGGCAAACCTAGATGTTGCTGGACTGTTGCAAATATACAGGCTGAGTGCAACACCGAAACCTTGAAGCACTCATAGACTAACAGAATCACCATCAGCGGTGCATTCGTGACCATGAGTTAATTTTAAAAAAAATAACAACCAGCGTGAACAGATTAATAGGCCATGCCCATGCCCCTCAATCGACAACCACAAGCCATTTCCTTACGAGCATAAACTGAAACAACTGCGATCCAACTACGAACTACGAAGCCATCGTGCTTCTGCAGAGTCCCTTGCAGAAACATTTAAGCAGGAAATTCACAAAATTCACAAATTATCATGGTGATCTGGGGTCAGACATCCTACGCGTGACTCGTCAACTCCAGATAATACGACCATCGGGCGATTCAAAGAGATACTAGAGCAGACGATTGATTCCACTAGAAACCAGGCGTCATGGCCTAACCCAGATCGAAGCGGAGCGAACCAGTTGCATCGGATGGGATTTCGGGTATCATACCGTGGGAGATGCTCGTAGGCCCGGAGGATCGGCAGTAGCCGCAGGTCGTGCGGCGCCGGCCGTAGTCGATCACCACCGACTCGCCCCCGTCCCGCGCACCGCCGCTACTGCTGGCGCCGTCGGCCATCGCGCGGCCAGGTGGCTTGTCGTCGCGCCGGAGCAAGGAGGGGCGGCTGTTGGGTTTAGAGCGCTCGGCGATGTGGTCGGGCGAATCAGCCGCTGGGTCCCTGGATCTGGATGGGGCTAGATGTAAAATAGGATACTCTCTGGTATCCAATACACTCTCGTCTTTGTTTTAATTTAATTAATAAAATAACTGACACCATTATTTTTGACCAAATAATAATTGACACCATTGATTTGACTTACTGAGTTTTGATCGTTATTTTGTAACCATTGTAAAAACCAATAATTTAAAAGTTGTACGATATATATTTGTGGTAAAGATTCTTTTTATTGTTTATGCCAAGCGATATGTTTTGTACAACCACTCGATCTATGGCAAACCATTTCCCCCCTCCAAATCCAGTTAGACATGAACGCTAAGTATGCACCCACCTTGAGTTCAAGCAAAATGTCTTTGCATTGTGTCAATGTTTTAAATAGCTGGCTAAACCTACAGCTATAGCCGGATATAGCCGTTTCGGAAGCATTGCAGCTAAGATATCACACTTTTAGCCACATCCTTAGCTTTAGGGCTAATAGCCGCTATTAGCCGGCTATATCCGCTAAACGTGCCTCCTTTTAGCCGCGGCTAAATCAATCCGCGAGCCAAAATCAAGCGCGGGCTCTCCGAATTCCATGTTCCAGTAACTTTGTGTCTTGGACTAGAGCCATGTTCTAATAACTTTGTGTCTTGTAGCCTGAGATGTATTCTTGTGTATTGTGTTGTTTTTAGTGGTTGTCTGATGAACTGTGTTGTTGTGCCTTGGTGGTGGTCTAATGAAGTAATGATCTGTTATTTTATAAACTTGTAGTGTATCGGCTAAATGGTTTAGCCGCGGCTATAGCTGTCCTTAGCCTTTTTAGATGGCAACAGCTAAGAGGCTTAGCCGGCTATTTAAATGTCACTCTCTAAATCATCATTTGGAGAGTCATTTGCATAAAAATCGTTTTCTATATCTTTGCACTTTCCAACAGCTTTTCTATATCTTGTGTGCACTCTAAAAAGCTATTCTCTTTTCTATATTTTGCTAGCGAGAAATCCGGAATAGAGAGTGGCTATGTTTGAATAACCAAATAGAGAAGTTGTTGGAAGGTACATTTTTAGACAAAGTCTCTAAAATTAACAATTAGAAAGAATTTAGAGAGTCTCTTGGAGTTGCTCTGTTGCTCTAATAGAAAAGGATCATATGAATGAGTTTAGTTGATTATAGATTCCTTACGGTGGAATATGTATATCTAGATTTAAGTATATGGTTTAACATGAATATCCATATTTTCTACTAGTTTTGTGATAAATGACAATACGATGAATATATTTTCTACTAGTTTTGTGATAAATGACAATACGAATTCATCATATGAAGATATGTTTGCCCAGCTTTTGGAGATGCTCATAGGGTAAAGTTTATGGTGTATATGAAAATCTGCATCTAAATTGTGTTCCTAATAAAAAGGGGATAAAAAAGAATTAAAAAAGAAGGATCCTGCTTTAGATATAATATAACATGCCTATTTGTCTCGATGTCCCTATTCCTATGGTCCTACCTCTACCGCTTAACTTTTGCTCTCCTACCTTTTCCACCTTTTCTTATTGTCTCTGTGTTTTCGTTGCTATTCGCTAAAATTAAGTTGATGGTGTCAACATCATGTGCACCCTTCATCTTCTGCCCACTCTTTGGCCAGTTTCAATGGTAGCTTTACAGAGAGCTTATTTTGTGGCCATTAAACTCTATGTCACATCAGCAATTTTGTTGACTTGGCAAGATCATCAAGAGGAGAGAGAAGAGGAGAGAGAAAGGTGAGTTTCATCCACGAAATCAAGTTTACTCAGTTATCAAGTTTTGAGTCCTAGTGACTGTGCATTGAGATTGGCCTCAGAGCCCCGTACTCTATAATAAGTGGACCACAATAATAGGAAGGGATTGAGAAGGGTTTTCTCTTAGGGCGTCCCAGCAGCCCTGGATAGTGCACCAGCTATTTGGCCTTGAAAAAATATGTGTATAGTAACGTGTGTGAGAGGGAGAAGCCTCGGGCCTTAAGTGAGCTAGCGTGGAGGGAAGAGTTAGCGACTACTGTTTGCGATTAAAAAATGAAATAGCTAACCAAAACCGTCGGTTGGTGGAGACGCCCTTATGTATGGGAAAGAGTGGGTGAAAAGATATTGGGATATGAGACCTATTAGAGAGCGTTGATTCGTTGAAGCAACTTTTTTAGGGCCTGTTTGGGAGGGTTGTGGCTTCTTCGAAAACGCCTGCGGCTGCGGCTTTACTGGTGAAGCGGCTTTTTTGGCTTTGGCTTCACCTGTTAGTAAAACGTTTGGCGAAACGGCTTCACCTGTTAGGGCCTGTTTGGGAGGGTTGTGGCTTCTTCGAAAACGGCTGCGGCTGCGGCTTTACTGGTGAAGCGGTTTTTTTGGCTTTGGCTTTGACTTCACCTGTTAGTAAAACGTTTGGCAAAACGGCTTCACCTGTTAGTTAAAGCGGCTTCTCCAGAGATGGAACCGGGGTGAAGCCGAGTGAAGCCACGTTTTGTAGCTTCACTGCCTAAACAGCAGCCAGAAAACATGTTTGGGAGGGCTTCAAAGCTGAAGCCCTCCCAAACACCCTCTTAGATGAGAGAGCTATTATAAAACTACACCCTCTTAGATGAGAGAGCTATTATAAAACTTCTGGAGTAGAGGCAAAGAGAAATTAGTAGTCTTGCACGATGTATACACTTTCGGTGTTGAGCAGAAGAAACTAGGGATGGCAGTGGGCAATTCCCTGTCGGGGATTGGCTCCCCATCCCCATCCCCGTTAGATGATTTTTCCTCCACGGGGATCCCCGTTTATGCTTGCGGGGAGGATTTTCTCCCCATCCCTATTCCCCACGGGGATAAATCCCCATCGGGGATCCCCGTCCCCGTTTAATATTGTTAATCTATATTTAATTTATACTATGTAGGTGATATAATATCACATTATATGATTTTAATTTATCACCATACATATATAATATGATATTATGTTCATATATTTACTATATTCTCATATCATGTTGCATCATCCTTCACATGTATGTATATAAATATATCGGATTAAGTAGCATATATGCTAGTTTAACGGGTCTCCGCGGGGAACGGGGACGGAGAATGCTCCCCCGTCCCCGTCCCCGTGTACCCATCGGGAAGAGATTGTCCCCCGTTTTTATCCCCACGGGGATTAAATTCTCCTCATCCCCGTCCCCTAATAGGGGAATTTCCCGCGGGGAATCGGGGATCAGGTCCCTATTGCCATCCTTAAAAGAAACCCCAGAGTTTCTCCCTTCTTTTATTATCTTTTCGTTCTATACTAGAAAAGGACATTAACGCGTCGAAGTTTTTAATGACCAACACGGCAATGCCGTCCCGCGGCGAAAGCAAGAATTTTCAGGTGAAGCTTGGAAGCATTCGCCCAAGGTCCAATCGAAGCTAATCTGGCCCAATCCAATCCATTTCACAATGGCAAATCACGCTACCACTACTCTAAAAAAAATCACGCTACCAATGACAGCGCAATATGTACTCTGATCATGGTCATGGGTTCGACATTTTGCAAATAAATAAAAGGTCATGAGTTCGATCTGTAAGAAATACCTTATTATTGTTATAAGATTAGTAAACATGTATATTGCACTGGCCAGAAGTCAAAAGTACGTTTAGAGCTGTGTCAAACTGCCAATATCAGAAAGACCGAAACACCCTGAGACAGATGATATACTGCGTTTGAAGGAGAAATGGAACTTTATCACATAACTAGTCAGATTAGCGCGCTATGCGCGCTACTATAAAATTTTTTATGTTCTGAAATATTAATAAAATAACATATATTGCTTGTATTGTGTTAGTAAGTAACATTGTATTGATTATTAAATCAAGAAATCAATTAAAATAATTAAAAATTTAATTGATCAGTATTATAATATAAATTCATCCCAAAATAGTTATACCTTACATCATTGGTTATTTGAGTCTGAGCGCCATACAATAATTTTCGTGATTGAGAATTTGATAATTATTAGGCATTTATGTTGTATTGGTTCTTTAAGCACGATATAATATTTTTCAAAAATTGTAAGTCCTGTTTTGCAAAAAAAAATGGTGGGCCCCAAATATAGTGGTCCATGGGTCCCACGTACGGGTATGCGGGTCCCACATATGCGGGTCATGTGGGCCCCACATACGCGTGTCACGTGGGTCCCACGCATGGTGGGTCCCGTGGGACCCATGAATAGTAGCATCTAGCCTAGGATTGCTCCAATTCTTGGAGCTTTAATATATAGGAATAGATGACTCTTGTCCAGTTATCTCAAAGACATCTCTCGCCCACAGGTATATACAACGCGCAGATAGCATCTGCGGACCAGCATGGCAGCATACAGCTTCAAGCGATATGAAATAGGATAAGTTTCGACCACCAACGACAATAAAACTGATGGGGCGATTATTGGTAACCGGTTCTAACATCTGCTAAGCAACAGCATTTCTGGAAAAGGGGAATATACACATACAGTACTGACAGCCGCTAGAGTGCTAGACTTTTCCGTTACAGTCCAGAAAAGGCAGTCCCCAGCCTCGGGTGAAAACAGATGATCTTTGAAAGCAGCACCGTCGCATCCAAATTGCAACACACGAGCATAGGTATATAGCAGTGGGTTATGCTTCTTTATGTAGTATCAGTATCCATTTTGATGCCCAGGTTCGTCATCAGCTGCTGCACAGCCTTCCAACCCCAGAGCAAGTCATGTTCATAAGCACCGGGCAACCCATTCTCAACTGGAACACCATCCTCTGACGAGGTATTATCTCCTTCAGTTTTTTCAGCAGAGCTCTCGTCAGCATACAAAGCATGGACGTCCTCCATGTCCATGGCTACCGTTTCATGAAGTTCGCCTATAGTTTCTGGTTCTTCCGGCAGCATTGACTGACCAAGAAAAATAAGGAACCATTATATGTGTAGGATAATAATAGGAACATAACAGATGAGAAATAGCCTTAAAATGGATGAGAGACAATCATAATATGCAGCTCATACTTACTAAATTCTGGAGCTCATCTTTTAATAGGAAATCCCAGTTGTGCATTTCACACTCCTTTCTCATAATTAAATGAACAATTCAATATCTAACTATAGATAAAAGTTTCCTACAACTTATCTTTGCTGATAATAGGAACTCAAAAACTCTTACTGGAGCTCAGTAAATTAAACTAGTGAGTTATTAATTCTTCTCATATATAATCAGTTCGGTCACTTGGAAACTACATCACCGCTCTGACGCTCTCTCTGGAAGCTAATCAAGATATTATTTCTCAACCAGAATAATCAAAAGAGGCTAATGGCCATGATTCAGATAGAATGCCATAGAATATAACACTGAACGCTTGTAGACAGCAGAGCAGACAGACATATTCTGGCAGTTCATATTAGTAAACAAACTGTGTTTGCTGTATGGCATGTAAAGAAGGTGCTGATGAACTTCATTAAACAAGTACCTCTTGCGGGCTGATTTCGTTTGTCTTCAGCGAATCCATTTGAACAGATGCATCTGTAGCAACGGCCAACTTCTCGTCCTCCTCGACAACAACAGTGGACTCGTCTTCTTTGACCTCCTGATTAATCTGATTATCATCCATTTGGAGCTCATCTTCTAAAACAACACTCTTTGTGATTTCACTGTCATCTGAAAAAACCGCTTCTTCTACGTGAACAGATGCTACTTCCAACTCCTCCTCCTGCTCTTTTCTGAACATAACTTTCTCCTCTTCTACCACTTTCTGATTCTTCACATCACCCCAGTCTTCATAGACGACCAACGTGTCCGCGGTTTCACCCGTCTGAAAGATCCTATTAGGCCCGTTCTGCCAGTGCAATTTCCCCGAGGAATCGCGCAGCAAGAACTTGAACTCAATCAGCTTGTTGGCAGGTAAATCCTGGGCAAAACAAAACAGGACAAATAAAAGAAAAGGTGACGTTATCACTTAACAAGGAAGCAAAACACAAAACAATGGGCACAAACCGAGGCTCACTTTCTCTAAGATCCAGTCGTGGCTTTCCGCGCACTCCAGAGGGATCGCTTTCGCCGGATCCCAGACGCCGAGCGCCGGGTCGTCGCCGACGAGGAAGACGCTCTGGTCGAGCGCGCACTGGTTCTCCAGCACAAATCTGACACGCACTGTCTTACCAGAAACTGGGGGAAATGAATATTAAAAAAACACGGTTCAAAACGAAGGATCCATCGCGATCAATCAATAAACAGATTAAGCCATGTTTGGGCATCGAGAAGTTACCGGCTGGTGGAGACGAGGTTTCAGCCGCAGCAGAGCCATTTCCATGAACCTCCTCCTCATCAGCCTGCACCAAAAGCTCCCGCTAAACCATTAGCAGATCACAGTGCGCCGAGAAGAACAGGGGCACTCGATTGCGTTCTGGCGCGACTCACCTGCGGCGCCACGGCAACTGGATCCTCCTCCTGCGGCGCGCGCGACGGGAGCGGCTCGTGGAGCGAGGCGACGGCGACGAGCGCCCTCCGGCGGCGCCCGGGCGCGGCGGCGAGGCGGCCAGCGCCAGGCCCCACGACGCGCCGCGGCCCCCGCCGCGCGCGCCACGCCGGGTAGGCGAGCGCGGCCCGGGCCCGCGCGAGCGGCGGCGCGCCAGGAGCGCCGCGGACGGCCGCCGTTGCGGATTCCATCATGGCTGGCTGGCGATCCCTTCGTTCTCCGTTTCGCCGCCCCTCTCTGCCTAAAACCCCGCGCGCACTGGTGGTCTGGTGGATGTGTGTGTGTGACAGGCGCGTTCGCAGGGGAAGGACTCTCCTCTTGGTCGCCGCGCCCGCGCAGCGATGCCGTGCCCGCCGGTTGGTCGGTCCCGTGGGGGTTTGGGTGGCGTTCGGAGGTGGGGCACGGCCGCGCACGGGGGGCTCGTGACGAGGGGGATCGGAGATGGCGACGAGCCGACGAGGGAGGAGAGGAGAGAGGACAAGTGCGGGCGCGGCACAGTCCACGCCACAGTGAGACGTTCGCGGGGTGGGGGAGGGCGGATGGAGGCTCCCGGCCAATTCCTCGTCAGTCGCCTGCCGTTGGATCTCGCGCGTGGGCAGGAGGGCGTTTCGGTTTCCGTGACGACTCGGGATCGGGAGAGAGCTCCGCTCCACTCCTGCCGTTACGTCGCCACGGATCCCGCGAGGCTGCGACTGCGACGAATCGCCAGCGGCCAGCAGGCTCACTGGACTCTCTCGCTCAGCTCTGCTCTCGTGTGGGTTTTGGCGTTTTTTTCGCACGGTAGGTTGTGGCTTGCCGTGTCG
Source organism: Urochloa ruziziensis (assembly GCA_015476505.1). NCBI lineage: Eukaryota > Viridiplantae > Streptophyta > Magnoliopsida > Poales > Poaceae > Urochloa > Urochloa ruziziensis. Next base: position 21,020,246 of record CM027121.1, read on the forward strand.
TGTTTCTAGCTTCGGCCCAAAGGCCCACTCCGCTGCCGTGCTGCACGTTACACGCGAGGGCACGGGCTGAATGAGCCTGTAGGAACAGTGGCGTTCAAACTGGATTCATCATTTCATCGCCAACGTGGGAACAACTGGATTCTCAGCATCACAGGATGCAGCCAGCAGCTTGGGATACGAAACTGTGCACCAACACTCCAACAGGGTTACTACATGGTAGGCGTCACGTAAGCAGACATGAAGACTGCACCGTTCCGTTCGACCTCTCAACTAGTAAAGGCAATGCGTGGTTATTGGAGAACAAAGCGGATCAGGAGGCATGCGGCGGTGGAAGTGGGAAGTCGGAACCAAGATATAACGGGGAAAGACGGTTAACACCACCTGTTCCGTTCCAAAATAGATGACGTTATGGGATGCGTGCCGGTCAAACTTTCTCAACTTTGACTAGATTTGTAGAAAAAACGTGCAACATTTTCATCTTCAAATAAATTTGTTAAAAAACTAGACTTAAAGATCTTTCCAATGATACTAATTACTTAGCATAAATATTTATATATTTTAATAAATAATTGCTGATATTTTGAAAATGTTGACTTCTCGAGAAGCGAGAATGACATTTATTTTGGAACGGAGGGAGTATATCAAGAACAACAGAAAACTCAAGAAGTACTATGCCTGTAGACTATCAATAACCGTCTTTCCCCATTTTTTTTATTGAAGGAACCAAGAGGTATTTGGATTACAAAGCGAACGACACGCCATTGTGCCAACATCAGGGTTTTTTCCCTGCAGTTTCAGCGTTTTTTTTTAATAAAAACCGGTCTGTAAACCGGTTAAACCGGCCGGTTAACCAGTAGGAGCGGTTTGGTAGGGTCGGTTTTGAGCGGTAACCAGCCCTATTTAGCTACCGGACCGGTTTGAGCGGTAACCGGTCAAATCGAACCGGTTTCAAACGGTTTTTTTAATCCTGACCAACATATGTCAAGGGATTTTTCTTGAAACTAGGATCCTGAATATTAAATTTCCTCCTTCAAAACATAAAACGAAAAACTAGCTTTGTTTTGTCGCAGCATATGCCATAAGAGAGCTAGACATCTCAGCACATTCTTGAACAAGTACTTCAGCTCAAATATATCAACATGAACATAAAAAAGAACCTGATAGTACTACCTAGTACCTAACACCACCTGTAACAGCCCTCTAAGTCTCAAATACTGAACTACTCGAGAATTCAGGTGGCATCACAAGAAAGAAAATATTATATAGATCAGCACGAGCTATAGCTGTATACATGGTGCAACAAAGCAATGCATTTTACAACTTCAGATCGAAGAGATAACACACCCACTCCTACATATTCAGGTCAGAACATTAGGCATTTATGTATAGTTGTTTGACTATATCACTAACAAACATACAGTATCATTGCACACACATCAAAATTTCAAGCTCCATTGCAGCTATTCTTGATTTCACAATTGCTAACAAGTTACATACTCCCTCCGTCCCTATTTAAGTGTCGCCGTTGGTGTGCGTGCCACGAGTTTGACTCGATTTGTAGAAAATACGTGCAACATTTGAATCTTCAAATAAATTTGTTAAAAAACTAGACGAAAAGATCTTTCCAATGATCCTAATTATATACCATAAATAATAATATTTTTTAATACAAAATTAAACAAAAATTTTTCTCGAGAAGTGAGAAAGACCGTTATTTAGGGACGGAGGGAGTAGGAGACAAACTTGATGTGGCATTGAATTTAATGCCTATGAAATTCTTTATGAAACCCCATTGAGACTGGCCTTGTGAACATGCAGCACCCGAGTACTTCCTCTTACTACTTTGCAAACCAAGACAATTAGACTGAAAGTCTGTATCAAGAACCGTCCTTTCCCTTTTCATTGAACGAACCTAGAGAAGTACTTCAGGGATTTGTCGACAAAGAGAACGACACACCATTGTGGATTGTGCCAACATATGTCAAGGGATTTGTATTGAAGCTAGGATCCTGAATATTAGAATTCCCCCTTCATCAAAACATATAAAACAGAAAAACTAGCTTTGTTGCAGCAAACGCTATTAGAGAGCTAGACATCTGAGCACATACTTGAACTCTAAAGGTACTTCAGCTCAACTATATCAATATGAACATAAAAAGGAAGCTGATAGTACTACCTAACGGCTAACACCACCTGTAACAGCCGTCTAAACTCTGAAGTCTCAACTACTGAATTACTCAAGAATTCAGGTGACATCACGAGAAAGAAAATATTTATATAGATCAGCACGAGCTACAAAGCAATGCTTTTACAAATTCAGAACACACTCACTCCTACACAAATTCAGATCACAACATTAGGCATTTATATATAGTTGTTTGACTAGATCACTAGCAAACATATCGTCGCACACACATCAAAATTTCTAGCTCCGTTGCAGCTATTCCTGATTTTACAATTGTTAACAGGTTCCATAGGAGACAAACTTCGTAAGAACATTACAGGGGAGCAGATGAAATTTAGTCACAATCATGATGGACTCAAATGCAAATGCATTTAGTTATGTCAAGCAGATGAAATTCAGTCACAATATGCATTAAATCTAACAAATCAGATTCTTTTGAAAGGGGATGCAAATAGTCCTCGAAACTTGAACTAATAACATCGGACAGCGCAACTGCAGAAAATGACCAACCTAACCTGACTAATATTAACTAGTTAGAAAATTAGGATGTTGCAAGGCTGACAATTATAAAAGAAGCAAGGTAATAGCCATACATAATAAAACCAAACTAACTACCAGATGGTAATTGGTAACAAATATACATTTGATCAGAGGACAGGAAACAAAAAAACACTGTCACGAGTTACAATCACTTTAGATGCTACTACATATACCACAACTTAGATCTGTACAGTGAGATAGCAGGTATCACCAAGATGTTAGCACCAGTTGGCATTTAAGAATGATTGGTTAAGAATGGAGAATTTCCATGAGTAGATAACTAAACACAGCACATGTTGGCACTTAAGCAGCACTTCATATTCCAATACACGACACAGAATTTCCACTTCAGATCACAGCACAAGACATAAATCATAGATATATGGTTCTTTTACTTCATTATTAACAAACATGCTAATGCTCAAACATGAATGTTTCTATTTATAGGACAGAAACTTTGTTGTACAGAGGAGGTAGCCAGCTAGGTGGTACTTCATTGTAGGAAGACTCTAATTATAACATGTACACAAAAATGTAGAGGCCTCTATGGAACAATCTCCTATGACTTATACAGATGTATTTTAATCAAACAAGCCAAACTCAACAAAAGCAACAAAGGAGTGGATGGCTAAAATCTGTTACAATTACTGAAATTCAAGCTAATAACTTCAAACCACACAAACTGCAAAAAAAATAACCAAGCAATAACTGCTTGGTAAATTACGTTGTATCAAGATCAATTCGTAGTATAGTATCGAAAGAACAAGCTATACACGAAAAAACCACTTATTACCAGAGACAATCATTTGATAATTAATATACATATAATCGAGAGTGAATAAACAAAGGAACGTCGCCACAAGCCCAACCACTTGGAAGTACATATACTACAATTAAGAGCCATATGGAGAGAGAATCACAGGGATCACCGCGGTGTCACGCTGCCGGCTCGCTCTCTTCGCTGTCCTTGGGCTGCGCGGTGGCCTTGGGGCGGCTGTCGTAGTCGACGACCTCGTCGTCGGCGATGGAGCGGGAGTGCTGGACGATGGAGCGGCCGATGGAGTTGATCCACTCCTCCTTCTCCTTCTCGGAGTCGGCGATGAAGTACATGGTCTCGGCGGGGGTGGAGAGCTCGAAGGCGAACTGGCGGTTGAGCACGTCCTCGGCGCCCTTGACGGTGAGGCAGGACGCGACGGGGATGACGCCCCGGGGCACGGAGGCCCGCGTCACTGCGGGGTCCTTGAACCAGAAGAGCCGTCCCTGCTTGAGCACGAACCACCGCCGCCGCCACGTCTTGATGTACTCGCCCTGCTTGTTCAGCCACCCCGTGCGCTCGGCGCCGTGCCAGAACTCGACGCCGCCGGACGCCGCGTCGGCCGCGGACGGGGAGGAGGAGGAGGAGCCGCTGACACTGTCCATCACGGCCCGCCACAGGCTGGCCGCCATCGCCGCCGGCGAGATTTGGGGATCGGATTGGCCGGTGGAGGGGGGTTTGCGACGGGGGCGGCGAGTCAAAGGTGGGTGTGGTGGTGGGGCGTGGGGAAAAGGGGGCAGTTTGTTCTTGTTCCGCGCTGGATTACGCCGTGGTGGAAGGGGAGCGCGTGATGTGATCGGATCGGGAAGCGGCAGGCATCTGATCCGACGGCTTAAATTACCCTTTTCTTTTCCCCGGTTTTAACAGACGACGACAAAAAGCTAATCTGACGGCCTACAATGTACAATCCCAGCGTTTTGCTCGCATCTTTGTTTTGCCGTAACAATAATATCCCGAATTCCCAACCGAAGCCGTTTTGCCGTTTCAACCGGTTTATCAGGTAACCAAAGTTGAAAGTGGTTAGGATTACGTTTTTTTAAAAAAAAAAGTGGTTAGGATTAGGAGGATCAAGGTCAGCAAAATAGGCCGCGCCTTTGGCCCAATGTGCAGGCAATATGAAATATATTTTGGGCTCTGGCCCATAGAACCAAAGTGACTTCCCTAAAAAAACAAAGTGATTTCCCTAAAAAAACCAAAGTGGATGTACTGATGTTGTTGAACATTAGAATCCCTGATGTCTTTTTCCGGCACAGCAAAGTCCGAAAGTAACTATTATAGAGTTTATTAAATTCATGACCAAACTGTAGCCAAGTACTGAGCAACTCTCCCAAAAGAGCCTTGAAGAATCCGTGATGTCGTCGAACTGGTTTGTCATGGATGAAGAAGATCGATGGGCCAAAGGGAGAATCGAGAAGCGACCATGGATCAAGATCGATCAAGCAGGGAGAATTCGGAAGCGACCACACTGTACATGGCATTCTTGCACCACCAAGGTGTCATGTAGTAGCACGCACCAAACAACCATGTTGAACAACCCAAACAAAAGAACAGGCGACACCAACTGATGCATCAAATCGACGCGATCGACAAACGCAAAGTCCATGACAGTATTCCTATTCCCTAGCCAATGAACTCACAAACTGCTCCGCTACTTGTTTTGGTGACTCTTGAACGGTTGGTTTGTGTATAGCAACGGAACCCAGCAGATCCGATCCAAAGGCTTGTTGTCGCACCAAGGAAGGAGGTCTCTGCTGCTCCCGGACGCCGTCGGCACGAGTAGCCCAGCCGCCTAGTGGTGCGGCGGCGCCGGCAGCGGCGACCCGGGGTGCGTCTTGGGCGGGCACTGGTAGCACTTGGCGAAGAGCCCGAAGGTGTCGATCTGCTTGACGAAGTTGGTGACGCTGGCCCATCCGCCGAGCCCGAAGCCGACCACCAGCACCCACGCCACCACGAACGCGTTCACCACGAACATCCCCGACCAGCTCGGCAGGAACGACGGCGGCTTCTCCGCGGCGTTCTGCGAAAGAAAAAACAAAAGCACACACAAAAGGAGTTAGCGACCCGGCCGGCCGGCGGAAACGTCGTGTGGCGCCGTAGGATGTGAGAGTGAGAGGCTTTCGCGTCTGCGACTGTGCGAACGCACTGCGCCGATGCGGTGGCTCTCGCGGTCTCCTTTCGGCGTGCCGGGATAAGGTGCCCCCGCCCCGCCGCCGCCGCGAGGCCTAGGAAAGCGGGGACAGCAACGCCCCACCGTCCATCCCGGCCGTCCCAGTGCGCTCCGGTGGCGGTCCCGGCCGGTCGATCGGGGGAGGGACGCGCCCGCGACAAAGCGTACGTACGTCGTACCGCGTGGCCGCGCCGTCGCCGTCCGGTGCGCGAGACATGCATGTGCCTGTCGAGCTCAGGCGAGCGCACCGGGCCGGCAACGGCCGCTGCCTGTGCGTGTGGCACTAGCCTGATGTGCGCTCAGTTCCCTCTTTTCTTCTAGTGGCAGCATGGCGCGCACGCCGCAGCATCGGCTAGCAATAGCTGGAGGAGCTTGAGGGGGACCAGCGTGCGTGCATGAACCTACTGAGAGCCGGGTCGGAGAGGGCGCTTACCAGTCTGGCGGAGGCGGAGCGGTACGTGAGGATGTGTGCGAGTGCGGGGATGACGTAGACGGTGAAGCTGACGAGGAGCGCGCCGACGGCGGAGTTGATGGGCCCAAAGAAGGGGAAGATGATGGCGAGGAACCAGATGGGGACGACGATGGGGAGGCGGACCAGCGCGCGGAGGCACACGCTGCGGGTCTCGTGCATGCCCACCACCTTCTCCCACACGAAGTAGAGCGGGGTGCACGCGAACCCGAACGTGATGAACTGGTGGATCAGCATCAGGATCACCGCCGCGTCGCGCCACCCGTTCCGCGGCAGCAGCGAGAAGGCGTTGGAGTGGGTCAGCAGCGCGTCGCCGAACGCCCAGTACATGGCCGCCGCAGACGGCAGCGTCAGCGTGAACACGTACAGCGTCGCCAGCAGGTAGATGTACTTGAACTTGCGCGGCTTCCACATCGCGTGCATGATCTCGCTGCACCAAACTAAATTAAACCATATATTTCAAACACAAGTTCTTACATGAATAATCAGTAACAATTCAGTATCAGAATTCAGAAAGCAACATGCTCTATGCCGGTTTAAAAAAAGCAGCTTTCTGAAACCGGAATGTACTTGATTCATTATACAAAGATATCAGAAAAATGATCTGCTAGTAACACATAAAGCGAGAATCAGTACTTGGAATTAACGTCGTACTAGGCTCCCTTTTGCACACATGCGCGCAAATGATCTAGGAACTTTTTTATGTTGATTGAACGATAAGCCATCAAGTTGGGGAAAAGGTAGTGCTTCTCCTAGTCAGTATATTTTGAAAGATTGGGACATGAAGAATCTCAACAACTGTAACAGCATCATTGAGGCCAGATACAAGCGCGCCTCCAGTCAGATTAGCAGCGCGGGGGACCCGACAAATACGGCCAAATGAAGCAAATATAGAGTAAACTAAACACCTAACATTGACAAGTGATGCTATCATACTACACTAATGGAAACTGTCACATCATCATCACTCTGAAAGCAACAGAGATTATGGTCTGAAATTGTTTTCAGCCAGGACTTCAGGGGCACCGTAAGTAAGGATGGCAGACAGGTAGGCATGCATTCACCTTCTAAGGTTGGGATCAAATGGTCACGCGCACCTTTGAGACTTCCACTCCACTAACCAAAGGTTATCCCCAATAAAGCATAGATCGGAATCACGAAATGATGAAGGGTACTGTATTGTTGCAATCCGATGTAGATCTCATCACCCCCGCACGGGGGCAGTAGGACGGAATCGGTTCACTTGATGTGAACTTGGCACTATCTGAATTGAAACCACTCCACATCGCCCAACCTCTGGAAGGAACTTTGTTTTTTTTTTATTTCACCACTAGAGAGGAAAAGCAGCTGGATTTTTAAGATAAAAGGACTCCCTAACAACCGGGCGAGCGAGCGTGTGATCAAAAGCACGTAAACGCCGACTACCCCGTCAAATTTTGCTGTAATCATCACGCAGCAAAGGTCATCATGGCAGGTGTTATACTAAGCGCACGTAATGAGCGACGGCGAATAAAGGATTGCTCACTGGGAAGAATATTGAAGTGCATAGTGGATGCCTAACCTAGAGCCTTTAGTTGAAGGGGGAGAATGTAGGGGTTTGATCACCAGAGCTTAGTGGCTATGCTGCATTTCTGTCTGACCAATGGTTGAGAGGATAACAAAGCTGCCTCCTGCCTTCCACCATTGTGAATCGTTTTTCTACTCTTGGGATCTGTTTTGACTCATCTACAAAATGTTTTTTTTCCCTACTACTACTGATTATCCCAGCACTAAGCAAAAGCTGCCGGTAAGTGGCGAAATGTCAGGTAACAGGAAACACCGCTCCATTTTTGCAAAGTAAAATAAAATGAAACACTGGTCCATAGATGAGAATTCTACAAAAATTCTGGCTTGGATTTTGGGCCCACTTGTAATTGACCGTTCACAAAAACCATTGACATTATGGTTGCTACATACAGAATTTCAGGTTGCAGAGTTCTTTGAGTACTCACACAGTGACCGCGTGGCCGCCGAAAGTGTAGAGGATGTTGGTGGCGCCGGTGAAGTAGAGCACGAGCTTGTCGGGGCCCGAGTGCGTGACGCCGTCGACCTTGCCGTGGACGGCGGCGGCGATGGTGATGTACCAGGCGGTGTAGGTCGTCATGCCGAGGCCAAGGAAGGACCAGACCCGGTAGTTGTGGAAGGAGGGGATGAACACGGTGGTGGCGCAGCAGGCGCCGAAGATGTACGTCCACGTCCGCTTGTCCAGCCGGTCGTTGATGTAGTAGATGTTGCTGCGAGCCAAGTGCCATATGAGTCCAGTTCACCCGTTAGAGATAGAAACACTTGCTACTGCCTACTAGTGTCAAGTATGTAACAGAGATGGAGGAGGAATGAGGGATCTGAACTGACCTTGCGCAGGCGATGAGCTGGATGACCGAGCCGAAGAGGAGGAACGTGCAGTTGAACGCGAGCCCGGCCGCCTTCCAGTACGGGCCCAGGAGCCCGTCCAGGACCTCGAACCACTGGTCAAGTAGTCAACGGTCAGAGGAGGGGAAAAAATCAGTTTCATTCGGTTTCGATTGTTGCGTGTACTGGAGCAAGTAAACAGGTGCATGCCGATGGCGTTGTCGTTTTGCTGTGTTCAAGGAAGGAAAGAAAGAGATCGCCGGCCGGCCGGCCGGCCGGGCGAGAGGTCGGCACAGCTAGCATTAGCAAAGCGCCTTTTTTTCCCGGGCAAAGCAAACACTACTCATCACCCCGCTGGCTTGCTCCCCGGAATCCCAGAGCACATCGATCGCACGGCGTGACCGACCAGGATCCAATTCCCATGCATCCCCAGCATGAGTGTGGCACAGAAACCGTGTGCCCCGGGGAAGCCGGCGGGTAAACGAAACTGGAAACGGTTGCGGAGACACGGCGAGCTGGAGGGGGGGGGGTGACGGACCGACCGACCTGGATGACGTGGTTCTTGAAGCTGACTCCTTCCTTCTCCTTGCGGGCGCGGTACTCGACGTAGAGACGCTGATGAGGTACGCCGTCCAGCTGCCCATGAGGCCGTAGAAGATCTGCAGCAGCACGCCGGAGACCATGCCCAGCTGCGCGAAGGAGTAGGGCAGCGTCAGAAGCACCTGCGCCACCTGCGAGACCAGAAAAAAAACGCAAATAATAACCACACCGGTGATCAGATAGACCATCTTCCAAACGCCGTGGCCGTTCGCGATCCATGCAACACATTACACATCTATGGCAACACAACACGTACCTGGTTGGATGCGCAGCTGAACCAGGCGTCCCAGACGGAGCCGCCGTGCCACAGGAAGCTCTTGAGGCCGAACCCGCCGTCGCCCTGCTGCAGCTGCCGTTCGGCGTCGTCGTCGCCGCCGCCGATGCCCATCGCGCGCAGCACCTCCCCGTCCTTGCCGTTGCCGGCGTCCGCCACGATGGCGTCCTCCGCATGCTCGCCCGGCACCATCCTCCCTCCCGTCTACTCCCCCGCCGCCGCCGCAAGCAACCAAACCGGCGCGCTCGAGAGGTGGAAGTGGAACTGAAGAAGACGCGGGGGGATACGACCTGTCGCGGAGCCTGGCGGGTAAAATACTAGTAGTAGCTGGAGGGGGTTGGCGCTGGCGCTGGCGCTGGCGGGCGGCTGCGTGATGCCGGCGGAATTTACTGCCCTGTCGAACTGTCGAAGCAAAAAAGATCAGAAGACACGCACTTGGCTGGTGGCTCAGGCGGCGCGGGCAGGCGGCGTGGCGCCGGAGCTGCAGAGGCTCGGGGCAGTTACTACTCCGCCGCGGGCTTTACGTACGGGAACCCCGGCTGGCACTGGCAGCGCTGCTGCCGTTGCTCCGGGCTCTCTCCGTGCTTTACCAGAGGAAAGCCGGCGGGGGGGTTGCGAGGGGGAGCGCATGCCAGTTTTTATAACGCCGGAGACACGTCTCTTTCGGTGCCTGTCCCACTCCCACGCGGCCTAACCTTTGGCTTCCTTGCTGGCCGCTGCCATCTACTCGTAATTCCATTCCAATCGTGTTTTACACTTTACTGGAGTAATCTCTGTGGCCTGCCACGCCACATCTTTGCACACTGGCTACTGGCGGTCACGTAATTTTTCACCAACGTTCGCTAATGCCGTCCCTTGGACGGGACGGCTCCATTTATGATTTGCTCTGCTGGTTCTGCATGTTTGGGTGAGTATTGCTCACTTCCAGCTGTACCCATTCATCCTTTCCTAGCCCAGAAATAGTGTCAACTCATATATCCTTTGGAGAAATAAAACTGTGCTAGCTGTTTCAAACTACTTTGATGGAGTCCTGGACAGAAGATGCACCAACATTTTGCCATTTTGGCTGTTGTTGCATGGGCAGCCAAGAATGAGCTCATGGCAGCAGCACTTACAGCAATACTGTAACGCGGGTTGTTTGGAAATGAACAGCTCAGCCTGCCGCTGGTGGAATCGATGTTTTCATTTAGTTTTGACCAAAAGAAGAAGGAAAAAAAAAGATTCAATGCATACTCATTCATGGTTTCTCCGAAAGAGGACGAGTGTTTCTCACCATCCTTTTTCCTAGCCACCAACATAGTGCCAATTTCTTCTTTGAAAAACCAAATTGTGTGAGATGTTTGAAACTACTTGGAGTCCTGGACAGAAGATGCAGCAGCATTTTGCCATATTTTGGCTGTTGCTTCATGCACAGCCAAGAATGAGCTCATGACAACAGCATGACAGCAGTACAGCAATACTGTACTAATTCGGTTCTTTGATTATTCATTTCTGACGAAATAAGAAAAAAAAAGATTCAATACGTACTCATTCATGGTTTCTCCGAAGAGGACTGGTATGGAGGAGCCTGCTGGCTGCTGCCTTGTGTGAGGTGTTGCTTACGCGCGAAGGTGTCGAGTACGTACATTGAAAACGTGACGCGAGGGCGTCATGCGCCCGTTGGATGCGTCTCTCGTCATCACTAGACCATGTGTGCTCCAGGGATGTCTTCCGTCAGCAGTCAGCAATCGGTATGCTTTCCGATTTTCCATGCTGAATCATGTACGAGTCTTCATTCTTCAAACAACAAGTGACCCAAATGATAGAAACTCTTCACAGGTCCACCGTACTGTATATGCTTTCCACACCACTGGAACAAAAAATGCATTTGCCAAAATACTAGACTGTGCTAGATGACGTGTGGGACCAGGCTACACAAATAACATTTCCTGAAAGTAATTAACATGTGCCTCCTGCCTGAGGTATTTTTGCTACTACTCTCAGGAACATGTTCTGCAATCTGCATGAGGTATCTCCAGGCAGCAGGAGTGTAACTAGGATGGCAGGCGCGCTCACGTCGCGCCCGTAGATAACTCACACATAAACATATATGTTGCTACACTGTTAATATCATAATATACTTACTTGTGCAAGTAACATGTAGTTTATCAAATAGCGCCATTTTATAGACTACAAAATCCAGAATGAATTTTAAGTTTACAGTGACAATATGAGTTGGAGGATTGAAGAAGCAACATGGTAGAACTTAATCACTTGTGAAATAAAGCAAGACTCATTGTTGTCAATAGGCTCGTGGCCCTATCAGTAGAGCACGTCGACGTGGGTGTATCGGAGGGGTGCACCTCGAGCGGAGGTGAGACGTACAACGGACCAAGCTGCTATGGCATACTTTGGTGCAACTCATTGTTCGCTTGGCTTATCAGCCCAACCCTCTAGATTATTTCCCTCATAGAACATTATTGAATCAGCCCAGAATCAGCCAAAATCAGTAGACTTTTCAGCCCAGTCCTGCCAAACGAACAGAACGATTGTTGTTGTACCCAATAGTACACGAAATAGGTACCCTGTGGCCCATCTGCAGCAGTACCGACATCGGCATGGCAAAGAGTTTCGCTTAATTGTGTTTATGGTGGCACATAGCATGTCGTGCGCTGATCTAGCGTTGGTTTCTATGACCTCGTGTAGGGGCGCTAGAATGGAAGACCGCATGGGCGTTGTGGCTATGTGAGTGGCGTTGTCAATGAAGTAACGACTCGATTTCTTTGAGGTAGACCACCAATCCGTTGATCTCAGCGGTATGTTGACTTAAGCAGCATGAGTACGTCGAGGAGGAACGTACCAGCAAAGGGATGAAAAAAATTCAGCAAGAGGGAAAGGAGGAGAATGTGATGCCATAGGAGGAGCAGTTATGGTGGGGAGCACATGGCGACGACTGCACCGTAGAACACAGGGTGCCGACGGGAATCAATTTAGAATGGTTGTTGTTAGGAAGAACGCGCGTCGTGCAAGTTATTCGCGAGCCAGCCTCTCGGCACAAGAAAAAAAGGTCACCGCCAGTGGCGAGGGGGTGGGCCCATCTGGACGCAGAGACCTTGGACGCAGAGACCTCGGCTTGATTTTATTGGGCTGAGAAAAGTTGTTGCTGCGAGCCCATAAACAACTGATGCATGGTAAAAAAAACTCACGCATGCCCATGAAAAAAAAGAAAGAAAACTCACGCACGGTAAAATGGACGCGCGTCACAGCCAGAAACTGAACACGCAGACCCTCTCCTACGCCTCCAAAACTCCCAGCGACATGTATCTACGTATTCACATGTTTCTGGCTGAGGTATTTTTTACCAATTTCTTTCAGAATATATATCGTGCAATGCAAAGCGTTCCAAATTAGCACTTTCGCTCACCCCAGATCCCTTAAAAGTCAAGTCTACCGTGTGAACAGCAGCTAAGCACTTGTGCCGCTCGTGCCGTTAAACTTGTAAAATTGCAGTGGTTGTCCACGTCGTGGCGGAGTGATGACCTGTGTCCGATGCATCGAATGACATGACCGAAAATCACAATAAATCTTTGTGACAAGCTTGCGTACCCAGGTGACATGCATCCTCCATTATACATTTCTAATTCCTTTTTTTATGGTGTAGCGAACCACGGATTGATAGATCTGCACGGCTACACATGATCCACGAAGTTCATTAGCTCTGAGTCTCTCATTGTGCTGGAGAGACGGCTGGCCGGCGTCAGGCAGGGGCTCCCACACGAGAATGACTTGAGAGCGATGCTTCTTCGTTCCGATCCCATGGGTGGTCACCAACGAGATGGCCTCGGGCCGGCGAAGACTCAGCGACGAGCCTCCTTGCTCCGGTGGAGAGCACTTAGAGCACGCACGCTGGAGAGCTTCCGCTTTGGATTCGAATTTCCGAAAGGCTATGCGGATAGATTAGACGGAAATAAAAGATACCGGCGAACATCATCATAATAATGCGCGATTAGACATGTGGCTAAGATCTGTCCTTCTCTAGTGTCCTCTACACCCATGTGTATAGGTTGGTGACCACGCACAGCGTTCGTGTGCACTCTCTGAGAAAATACGATGCAGTCTTATTCAGGCATATCGTGACATGAAAGCACTGAGAAATTTGTTCCATTTTGCATTATTCTACCGCCTGGGACTGGGACTGGGAATGAAAACCTTCCAGTTCGCCCTTTTTTATGCCCTTGTACACACACTGAAAAAGGCTTCTCTGTGTACGTAATATTCCTGTCATTTTATATTCAGATTGGGAATAGTCAGATGTAACAGAGGACATTATACTAAGCCTAGGCTATACGCCTAACACGCCAAAGTATTTTTCTGATAGATTCTTGCCTTTGGCCATGATATGGCCCAGATCCTGCCTAAATTCCACTCAGGCTTATCAGAGTCTTTCGACGGAATCGGTTCCAGATAGGAGCGTTAGATGTCTAGCAACACTTTCGCCAGCCTCCTGACGGAAAGCGACGTGCAAATATCACCATCGTGCAATGGCTATGTTGTCTACGCAGGTAGCTTCCACGATCGCAGGCATAGGCATATATCCCATTTAACGCACATAATGCCCACAATATTTCTTTTTGAAAAAAGACAAGTTGTAAGGTCCACGGTGAGCTAAGATGTAAATAGGTTTACGAGTAGTTGAAGATCCGCCACCCACACGAGGGCAAGGCATCAACAATAGTTGAGAGATAACCATTGTCTCCAAAATTGTCCACATCACCATAGATTTTATGAAGGCAACATCTATTGATCTATAATACTTGCTGTATCAAATTACCAATAATAATTATTTTACTTAAATGTAAAACAAAAGCTATTGGACGAGAAATGCAAAGGGAAATATTTCCACCTGGGTGAAGTGGACCTGTTTTAATAGTCTGTAAAATTAATAAATGATATGATATGGATTCTGAAGGATGATAAAATGAAAAAAAATGGTGATTAGAATTTTGTAGCAGTACTGGTATTATTAGCAAGGGCATAGTAATAATCAAATAATGTATCATTTCTGCACATGTTTTGTATATGCAGAAGGTGGGTCTTGGGAGCAACCTGAGAGAAAAGAATATTTTGTTTCTCAATTCTTTGTACTGCCAATCTCAATAGAAGGATTCATTTTGCTGTTCTAAAGAGGCGCACATCAACAAAATAGCAATGTAATCATGGTCCATTTTGTTATTCACTGGGCCGTGACATAAGTCCAGGACTCATCAAGATTAGGAATTTTATATAGTTGGTTCCATCTAGAATTCTAGATGAATATATGATCTTGCAACATCAAAGAAAAGCTTGTACCCCATTAAATGAGAGTAAATTATCATTAAGAGTAGCCTAATATAAGGTTTTTTAGTCCATTTTGGATTCCACCAGCTAGCTATCTGCACTGGCTGAGCCAATAAGCAGCTAATTCTGATATCTTCCTGGATATAATAACGTTGTGGTATCTCCCAAGTATTTTTAAAATCTGGATGCTACACGACGCAGTTTATATAGCATTTCCGTTTTGGTTCTTTTTTTTAACTAAAAAGCAGAATCACTGCCGCATCATATAAGAAGAAGAAGCAATCGTACATAACACGTCGAAGCGAACACCACCACATAAACAATGCACGCAAACAAGCGCATCTAACAAAACGCTACACCACCACAAACTGAAAGAGAAGATAAAGAGGCCACCCGTGGACTGCGCCGTCGTCACCAACGCTGTGTCACGCCGAAAGTCGCGACCCGCTGCAAGCCTGAGTGGCAGCTCGAACTCCTCCACCATGGGACTATCCCCCTTAAGCCGCACAGACGATCGTCGATGCCCCTGTCCCAGTCGAGCTTCAGTAGAGAACTGTTGGGTCTAGGGTTCCACGCGGGTCCCACTAGCCCAAACACAACGGAAGACAATAGACAAAACCTCGAGTCTAACGACCCTTGTATTCATCCAAAATGCCAACCCTTTTACATGGGGAGGGACGCCTTTTATACCCCCTCCCTTCAATCCATTGGGACGGTCACGCCTCCGGTTCACACTACAAAGTCAAGGGCTCGCAGGCCCATTTTTATACATTCACTTAGTGCTGCGATTCTGCCCGTGAGTTTCTGTACATCCTTGATGCATCTTGGCTGTTCCATCTTCCTTATTGCTTCGATCTTATCTGGGTTGGCTTCGATTCCCTTAGTGGAGACAATGCAGCCCAACACTTTACCCCGCTGGACCCCGAATACGCACTTCTCTGTGTTTAGCTTCAGGTTTGCCTTGCGCAGATTGCCAAAAAGTTTTGGTGAGGTCTCCTAGGTGGTCCCTCCTTGTGGCACTTTTGACGACGATGTCGTCCATATATGCCAGGAGATTGCGCCGGATCTGATTGCCGAAGGTTGCAGAGGTCATTCTTGTGAAGGTTGTTCCTGCATTGTGGAGCCCCTCTAACATTGTTAGAAAGTAGTAGGTAACGAATGGGGTAATGAATGCTGTTTTTTCCTGGTCATCCTCCTTAATCCATATCTGGTGGTAGCCCGAGAACATGTCCAGCAACGATAGCATTTCGCTATTGGCTGCGTCATCCACCACGGTGTCGATTCTTTCTAGGGAAAATCGTCCTTGGGACAGACTTTGTTGAGGTCTGTGAAATCTATGCACATGCAGATTTTGCCGTTCTTTTTCCTGACGGGAACCGTGTTCGCGAGCCACTCTGTGTACTTGACCTCGCAGATGATTCTGGCATCGAGCAGGCGTTGGATCTCCGCCCTGATGGCCAAGGCCTTTTCCTCCGACATCTTGCGGAGCTTCTGTTTCTTGGGCTTGGCGCCCTTGGTGACATCCAGCCTGTGTTCTATGATGCCGCGGTCTACACCGTGAAGGTCCAAGGTGGACCACGCAAAGACGTCCATGTTTTTGAAGAGAAATTCTCTGAGGTGAGCCTGTTCGTCTGGAAATAGGTCGGTGCCCATTATGACCTCCTTGTCCGGCCGCATGCTATCCAGTTGTACCTGCTTTGTGTCTACCGCTGGTGCTAACACGATCTCATCCTTGTCTCTTGTGGGCTCATGCCAGGGCTCCTTCTTCTCTGGGAGGTCTGCTGCAGTAATGTTCCCTTTAGCGAGGGCTTCGGCCACAGCCAGGTGGTGGACCGGCCTTCGCCCAGGGGCTGTTCCTCTTTCTATTGTCTGAGCTCGCTCCTGGTTTCCTTTGACCGTGATGACGCCATAGGTCCCAGGTAATTTCATCATGAGGTAAGAGTGAGTTTTCCCAGGGCTTTGACCGTGGTGCCGCCGAAGCCGATGAGTGGGATGCTGGCCGGCTGGAGCAGCCGCTTGTCAAATTTCATTAAGTCAAAGGAGCTTGCAAAGAGTATGTCGGTTGAGCTGCCCGTGTCCACGAGCATGTCATCCAGGACCCACCCTGCTACATTGGCTTCGATTACCATGGCATCCTCGTGGGGGTGACAGGCCAAATCCAGGTCGGCTTCGGTGAAGGAGATAGGGACATGGGACCAGACGTCCCTCCTGACGGGGCCTCCGCTAAACTGTATTGCGTGTACCCTTCTGAAGTAATCCGCTGTGGCTCTCTTAGTCTCGAATTCGCGGGAGGAGCCGCCGGCGATGGACATCACGAAGCCCCTGGCTGGGAATGCTATAGGATGGCTTATAGTTTGCGCTGAGACTGGTTCTTGCTTGGGCTGAGCCGGGGGAGGGGGCGGGGGGGGAGGGGAGCTCCTCCCCGCGCCGCTCGTTGGTTGAACTCGAAGCGATGTGTTTTGCCACGGGGCCCATCTGCTGATATGGGGGTGGTTGAGATGTTGCGGGTGCCTGTTGATACTTCCCCTGCATCGGAGCCCTCCATTCATGATTCTGGGGCTGGTAGACTGCCGGGGGCTGCGGGCACTAGGTTTGTAATGGGACGGGATTGAAGGGGTGCTGCCAATGGGAGCCCAGTTGTGTCTGCATAGCCGCCAACTCCTTCTGCTTCCTTTCCCATTCAATCCGCTCCAAGGTTCTTGTCCTTTCCGGACACTTTATCGTGCCATGATCATTGTTTTCTAGATGGAACGTGCAAAAGAACATTTTCCTGCTGTCCTGAGGTTTCTGATCTCTGGGGGCTCCCCATCTGTGGTTTGACCGTCGGCCCTTGCCCTGCCAGTTGCGGTGCGTTGTATGGGCGATCTGGGAGCTGGGACTGAGAGGATGTGGGAGCTTCGTCCGGCTGAATGTTGCAAACTCGAGTCTGCTGATACTGGGGAGTCGCTGGTGGGGTGTGCTGGAATTGCTGCTTGGGCTGCTTCCAGTGCGGAGGTCCCTTGGGCTGCCCTCCATTCGATTGCCTGTCCCTGCTCTGCCGGTGGTCGTTGTCCGACTTGCAGTATTTTTCCAGTTCGGCGTATAGCTCACTTAAGGTCTTGGGCTCTTCTCTGCTCAGGTGACCGGCTATGGGGCCTGGGTTAAGGCCCCACAATGCATGCCTTGATGGCTTTGTTATCCGGAATGTGAGGGGCCTGTACTTTGAGCTGCACGAACCTTCGAAAGTAGTCTACCAGAGGCTCTTTGTCCTTTTGCTTACAATTTTGCAGTTCCTTCTCCGTTACGGAGGCCCTCTAGAATCCGCGGAAGTTCTTCGTGAGCTTGTTCTTTAGGTTTTTCCAGCTGTAAATGGACAGTGGCGGTAGGAGAGAATACCAATTCAATGCTGCACCCTCACAAGCGATGATCAACGACTTCGCTAACACTGTGTCGTCCCCACCGGCGGAGACTATGGCCGCCTCGTAGCTCATAAGGAACTTCCGGGGGTCATAGGACCTGTCGTACTTTGGCAGGGGCACCGGCTTGTAGGCCTGGGGCCAGGGCATGGCTTGGAGCCCCTGCAGCAGTGGAGCGGTGAGGTCCACGGCTCCGGTCGTGGTGTCAAATGGACCACATGCGGCTGTGATCGTCCGAGTGACAGTGTGACCTCCGGTCGTATGGGTGGTGGTCGTTCAATCCTTTCATTCTGCATGTTGCGGATCCCCTCTAGTTCCGTCTCTAGGTCTAGCAGCTTTTGCCTACCTTCCGCCAGCATTCTGGCATTTCTCTCTCTCGGCTTGCTGGTGGGTTACCTTGCTGATCTGATCCCTGGCCTCCGAGACCCTTTTGAGCTTCGCGAGGATGGCGGCGAGCTCCAGTGACACAGGGTCCTGATCGTTATCTTCTGGGGCGGGGTCTACTCCTTCTGGTACCTGAGACTTTTCCTTCTCAGCCCCCATGGTTCGAATCTGGTTCTAGGATTCGCTGTTTTCCTTACTTTCGACTGCGCCTCACCACCTGAGTTGTACAGCACAAGTTGGGCGTCGACCCCCTGCGGAGCCCCTTGGGCTCTGGCCACAGAGGTCGATGAAGCCGTCACTTTCTTTTTCTTGGCCGCTGCCATGGTTACCGTGAGTTTGATTTCGTGCCTATCACAAGCAGTGGGCGCCAAATGTTGCTAGGGTTCCACCCGGGTCCTACTAGCCCAAACACAACGGAAGACAATAGACAAAACCTCGAGTCCAACGACCCTTGTATTCATCCAAAATGCCAACCTTTTTACATGGGGGAGGGACGCCTTTTATACCCCCTCCCTTCAATCCATTGGGACGGTTACGCTCCCGGTTCACACTACAAAGTCAAGGGCTCGCAGGCCCATTTTTGTACATTCTCTTCTAAGCCCAACCACCTTGGCCAATCCGATTTGGATTCCTACTGGTCTGTCGTGCCCGGCCGGACTACCTAAGGCGCCTTCCAGGAATCCGCTTTCGGTGGCGTCCTTAGTACGCCTTCTGCGGGTCGGCATCGGAGCCTCCTGAGCATCTTGGCGAGGTTCCCGCATGGCCGCACGCCGAGGCTCCGGTCTTCGCGCCCGAGGAGCCCTCTAATTGACTCTGGGCCTGTTGGTTAATTGGACCCTGCGGAGCCCCTGCTGGGGCTCCGCCTTGCGTGCCGTTGCCGCCCTGGAGCTCCCGTTCCTGAAACATACATGAGATTAGTTCCCCCGAGGCCCCTGCTGGGGCTCCGCCTTTCGTGTCGTGCCCGCCCGGGGCTCCGGTGCCAAAATAGGCAAGAAGAGGTTAGCTGGCGCGGAGCCACCGAAAGGGGGAGGCTCCGCCTTTTGCTCCGTGCCCATCCGCCCCCTTGGTGCAGGCGCCGAGGCTTAGTTCAGGGCGGCCTTTTATGCTCCGGTGCCGATTTGGAGGGGCTCGGGGGTGTGCGTCGTTTTGCTGATCCCCAACAAGAACACTCCAGTCACGGCGAATGAAAACCGTTGATCCTGGCCACTCTGTGTGGGGGTCTCGCCTTTTCCACCGCCTCCTCTGCCAAGGACTCAGATATCTGAACCGCTATGAGAGCAACACCTCCGCCCTGCCGTCGCCGGAGTCACCACCACCCCATACGCGCCAACTCAAGACCTCTAGCACCCATGGGCCCTATGCACCTTCCTGCCAACACGGACCGAGGGCACCTCCTCTGTCACCGCGCACGAGCAACACCACCAACCAATCGACCAACCACCACCACCGCCTGGCCAATGCGGGTCTCCAGTTGCGACGCCTCTAAAGAGGGCACAACACCGATGGCGCCGCCGTCGCACGTCCATAAATGGACAAGGTTTTCACCCTAGAGTAACCCTATGCAGCAGGACACGGTGCATCACAATGGTGCCCCCACAGGGAAGACAACGCCACAGGGGCGTCGACACCATTGCCACAGACAAAACCGCCAGTGAAGGCTTTTGCCTTACTTAGCACCATTGCACACCATTGGACAAGCCAGCTGCCCGCCCTCTCGCCTCCGCAACGTCTCTACCGGAAGAGGCTCGGTATAGCCCGAAACATCACCTCAGCGCCCCAGCCCCACCGCCATAGCGGCGCCGGACCAGTGTCACCATCAAGATGAAGAAAGGGAACACCACCTCCTCCCCACAATACCCGTCGCTCCGTGCGCAATACCCTCCGACCCCACCATCTCCCGGCCGTCATGGCCCAGATCCGGTAGAGCCGACGGCTCCCGGTTACGGCCCCGGCCGGCTGCTGCCCTCCTTCTGAGAACAAGAACAGATGTGCTATTTGGGTCCACTACTACTCCAGGTGCTTGTTCAGAGCTGTACATCATGTGCCTGCGCGCGAGACTGCACAAGCACAGTCACCGAAACGTCACTGATGCGTCAGCTGAGCCGATGACCCAATGGGTGGTTCGTAACACATCGGTGATCTATCAGATTGGACTTGGCCTGGTTACGTGTTGGTTGGCACACGGGATTGGGGACGACGATCGAGCATGGTCCACTATTGCCACGGATGTGAAACGATCGATCGAGGAGAGGCAGGGGTTTGGCGCTTGGCGGCTCCGGAAGAACACTACTCCAAGGATCCTCGATTCCTAGCTGCAATGATTAGCTTGGGCGCCGTCCGCCGAACCTGAAGAAAGCTAGTACGACGTTTTGTGGAGGCGAGTCTAATCGCCGGTTAGTGGCGGTACATTTAAAGTAAAAAACCACTTGCTTTGACAGCTGATTGCTACCGTTTTGCTAACACTCCTTGTCTTTTGTTGGCTCGATCCATGGGCTCGCAATGGCACCGTGAGGTACTGAGGTGAGGGGCAATATTGTTTTGCTCTAACTTCGTAGCTAGGCCCGTAGGAGATGAAACTGATCTGACGAGTTTTTTTTTCCAGCACTTTGCCCTGACTGATTGTGAGTGATGGGTCAGTATTAGCTTTCCTGCATGTTCAAGAGCCACAGAATCTCTCTGTAGTTTGTAATATGATAGGACGGGGAGTGCAGTTGACTTTTGTTGTGATGGACGTGCCATGCCCGGGTTCATTTGGCATATCCGCATATTGCCATCGAGTGAGCGTGGCTGAATGGCTTACCAAGATAAGAGGGTCTAGAACTCGTTAGGGGGGGGGGGGGGGTTTCACGGCGAGGATCGCCCTTGCCATGACGACCGGCTAGGCTACTGCTCTACTAGTGCGTAGTGGCGCAGGCACTACGACACGACCGATGCCCACCGGCGGCCACCGCGTCCTTACGCCGGCCCGGTGGTGGCGCCAATGGGCGTGCGCCTGGGCTGTTCCATGTCGCTGCTGCAGGTGCCTTCGCCTGTTTACCCTTCTTGTCTGCACTTCAGCACTTGAGGTGCTCGATGCAGGAATTGCAGGGCACACCAGCGTTGTAGTTCCTGACAGTATCATGGCGCCGTCTCAGGGCATGCCAACCATTTTCCCGACACTCGATGATGGTGCCGCCGCGCCGCTTCAGAAATGGGCAAATGGGGACACAGGGAGCAGTGTGCAGCACTGTGCTGGCGAACTGGTTCACTGGTTGGTGATCCGTGATCGATTCTGTTCAGCCAGATTGAGGCAAACTGGATACCGCAACATGCCCTGACTGCACTGAAACCATTCAGATGTCCACCAGCAGGTGTGCAAATGCAGAAGCAGAACCAAAGCATTGGTTGTACGCTCCTGGTCCACAATCCAAAGCTGCATGCTTCTTTTTGCGCGCATTTCAAAACAAAAATTAAACACGCTTGCCCCCATTCAGAAAAGAAACGCAAGAAATCCCCCCAAGCGCAACCAATTACAGATTTGAAAACAAACTGATCAGGCATGAATGAACCGCACCACAGGTCCACAGCACTAGCAAAAAGAGCAGATATACCAAGGTTCTTATTCAAGCTGGTTCTGAAATCCAACAACGGAAAGCACGACACGACATATAGTTCAACAACGGAAATTCAGCGTCTTCGCCGTCCACAGAAGGCGCTTATTCAAGCTAGTTCTGAAATCCAACAGACAAAAGCAGTGCACGACATAGTTCAACGACGGAAATTCAGAGTCCTCGCCGTCCATAGATGGCGCTCATTTAAACTGGTTTTGAGCTGCCGTGACGCAGCTCTGCTTATTTGTTCCTCACCTCAAATGGCGCTGTCGCCACGCTGGTTCTGTGCAGCTGGTGCATTATTGGCATACGCGGGATCAAAGCCTTCGTTGCCATACGCCTCGTCACCACCGGCGCCGCTGTTGATGTAGCGATGGCTCGGCCCGGCCTCCTCGTAGTATCCGCCGCCTGCAGGGTAGGTGGTGTGGGCGAACGGGTGGTACGGGAACGGCGGCAGGGGGTTGTAGTATCCGGCAGCGGCGGCGGCGGCGGCGGCCTGGTTGGCAGGACCGTAGCCGTGCCCCGGCGTCGGCTGCACGTGCACGTAGCGCACGTAGCCGTCGGCGTCGTACGTGGCGTACACGGAGCTCTCGGCGTCGACGTCCTCCGCCGCCGGTGGCGCCGGCGCCGACTCCATCACCGGCGGGGGCAGCACGCCGCCGCAGAGCATGGGCAGCCAGCACTCTTCGTCGGGTGATGAGTTGGAGCCTGACGGTGGCGGCTCCGTGACGGCGGCCTCGGCCGGGTGGTTATCCGCCTGCCAGCTGGCGTACACAGAATCCAGCACCACCGGCGGCGGGTCAGCAGCGGCGGCCGGGGCTGCCTCCTCCACCACCTTGTCGAGCCCGAGCTCGCGCATGTAGTTCTCGAGGACTCTGGAGTGGCTCCCCTTCCTGACGGCCGTGCCAGCCGTCCCGTTCCGGCGGTTCGCCGCCCTCAGCCAGCGCAGGGTCGCGTTCCAGTTGTTCTTGATGCTGTTCTCTGGTCGCCCGGGGATCTGCTTCGCCATCTTGGCCCATTTCTTGCCGTGCTTCCGGTGCAAGGATACGAGCAGCTTCTCCTCCTTTTCCGTCCAGGGAGTCTTCTGCATGCAGAACAGGATGGGTACAAACACGAATTGTTAGAACATGTAAGTAAAAAGTGTTTTAAGATATGTTTGAATGATGATCATACAAAAGGTTCACTGATTTTGGCACTTATAGTCCAGTATTCTGCTTTAGGATCTACTATTTTGCAAAGATATATGTGTGTACTTGTTCAATGTTCCTTCCGCATTAATTATTTGATGAACACCGATCACAAAACAGTTGGACGAAAATATAGAGTTTTGTGCTAACAAAAAAAAGGACAGCCATATCTACAAACTTCATGTTAATCCAACCAAAAGGAAATCATCAAGCTATTCATATATTGTTTCACTATATAAATTTCATGGTTCAGGCATAAGACTGCATACTAGAGGTGATCATGAATTGCCAGTTCGAACTATGTACTCGGAGAAGAAATTCTAGAAGACCCTCCGAAATCTCTTTGCTTTTGCCATAGTATGGTGGGGGTTGTGGAAACAAAGAAACAAAATGAGAATCGAGCACAAGTATCCGAAATCTCCTTATGACATATTCTATAAACAATTCTCTTCATTATTACAGCGATGCGGATGTTCTTGCGGGAAAATGGAAACACATCGATAATGTCCGAGATTGGTCACGAAATGGTTGAAGGCCTTTTTCAAGAGACATCGCAATCACGAGAAGTAGTTCATCTGAAGGAGAAAGGAAAAGCAAAGGGTCCAACAACGACTGAAGCACCTTTACTTTTCTGTGTTTGGGGAGAATTTGGTTGACATAGGAGCTCTCTTTTGTTTCTTTTTTGTAACTGTCTTGTCGATGTATGAGGGCTACGACCTCAACTGATTTGGTGTGTCTTGGAAAGCTGGTATCCCCAACGGTCTGTCTATAACCAACTCATTTGCTTTCTATAAAAGAATGAAATTTCTACTTAAAAAAAGAAATTTTCGAAGATCTTTCTGGTCCACAGAATATAGGATTTAAAATCTCCAATTACTAAAGAAAGATCCTAAATTCCCCTGACCCCCCATCCCAACAAAAAAAAAGGGTATGTGTTTCCCCTCTTCCTTTTTCACATACAAATTGTAGGCTAAAGTATACACCGTGGATAATAAAATGTGTAAGAACAAAATGATCTCTTAGATCCTATACTATGTACTAAGGAAAATATTCGCCTGTGAAAAAGAATAGGTATACATGGACCATAGTGATATGATGCTTTGCAATGAATAATTTGTAGGAAATAATAAATATGCATATAGAAATCAATCTTAAAAGTCTGTTTGGAAAAAATGGAAGACCTTAATGTTAGGGCTCAAATGGTTGAACCATCTCTCTCTGCATTGCTTCCCGATCCTGCCAGGGAGATCTTCTGCAATCTTTGACCACTTCTTCTTCCCTATCTTCTTTACAAGCTTTTTTAGCAAACTGAAAAATTAAAATTTTACTTGTCACCCTTACAAGTCACCACATAAGGGGTTCATAAACATTTTTGAGGGTACAATCCAACGTGTAGGTGCAAAGCATAATACACAGACATAAGTTTCATGTTTTTCTTTATAAATTGAACTAGGATGTACTGCATAGTCACTGGACATAGCAAATTACAACCAAATATAGATAATAATATCTGTGGTACATGAAAAAATCTACTATGCTACAATACTCAGGTTTCATTAAAAGACTACCACAATTCAAACCTTGAGTATTGTTAGAGGAGAATTAGGTATGCAATTAAGAGAGGCCATATAATTGCCTTCAAAACATACTACCTAATGATGAAATTTTGGTAATTAAGGACTGCAAAAACATCATGGCCAGGTGGCCTGTATGTACACAATTGAAAGAAAGTGAGATCAAAAACATTTTAAGGGATGAACAAGTATGAAAGAAAAATCATCTACTTCATGGGACAAATAGAAAAAACTCGTATGATCAGAATGGACATATGGAAAGAAAATTCTACATGAGGAACTACACCATGACAAACATTGAATCTAGAGTGTTGTACCTGTCCTCGTCAAGTGTCCACTGCCCTCTCCTGTTGTAGGTTAATGCGCCCTCTTCGGCATATGCTGGGCTTGTTGCCATATCTCTAATCACTGATGTATTCTCAGATGTAACGGTATTTCCCATAAGGGCCTGATTGCCGCATATAGCATCGCAATAACCAAGATTGCCACCAGTTCCCCCAAACTTAGTAACATCTTGTTGCGGAATCTTGCCATCTTGTGGGACATAGTTTGCCCCACCAACATGGACATCACTGACTGCAATCAAAGGATAAGGAGAGGTACCATAGATGTTGTCGACTTGGCGCTCATCGGGGATGTACAAATCCATGTCTGGGAGAGCACCACCGATTGGCTCCTGAAGTAAGAATCGGCTTGTAGCCCCAATCCTCATCGATGGTGTTGCTCTTACACGCGCCGCCGGCTCATGAAACATGGATCTCTCCCCCCCGATCTGGATCGCCATAGCTAGCTCAAAATGATTGTGTAATGTGTAACTGAAAAGGGAAATAAATCCAAGGGATAGCTAAAGGAGGTACGGGAGGCGTTATATAGACCGACTCTGTTATCTTGATCGTTAACACCATAAGAATCCAATGGATGACGGTTATTCTGGCGAATAACCTTCCAACTCATCCGTTGTTTGAAAATGCCCCTTTTCCTGTTTATTTTTTAGACTTAATCAGGCCCATCTCCGGCCCATAGTGAGGGGTGCGACTACCGAGGGCCCAAGCCGGGAGAGGGCCCAGGAGCCCAGCTAAGGAGCGGACATGTTGAATTGCATTAATGAGCAAAACTAGCCCATGGCTCACATATGCGTATAGATTAGGCCAGGATGCAGAGGAGTGCATCACGAAGGTAAGTAGGTAACACAATTCATGGAACCGTTGATGCTACCTATAGGTCTCGCCTAAATAGAATTTCTCAAGTGCATGCTTAGGGAAAAAAAAAGGAAACTTGAAGCTCAATTTATGGAACCGTTGTTTCATCAGTTACATACTACTTGTTCAATTTCGCTATTCTTTTAGTCTTTCTAAAGTAATACTAACATTGCTCATCAACATTACTAAACATCTCAAACTATGAAGGTGACATTACTTTAACTATTTATACTTTGCAAACAAAAGTAGGAATGTATATAGCTGTAAGGGCCCATGTGTCAACCGTGCCCCTAGGGCCCTCTGAAACATAAGGCCGGCCCTGGACTTAATATCCTAAGAATTACATATGTGGCATCATAAAAAAATAAACAATATTATTTATTCATAAATACTAGACCTAAGCATTTTTTGCCCGACACGGCCCGGCTCGAGCCCGCTAGGTTTTGGCCCGCCCACGACTCTATATGGACGGACTTGCACGCGAAAATGAAGCCTGAAAAATTCCTCAGCCCGAGCCCGACCTGAACTATTGTTTTAATTATTTTTGCACTAAAAATGATCATGAAACCGGCCCAGCCCGAACTCGGGCCAAAAATTTAGGCCCGATGCTGCCCATGGGATGGTTGTGGGCAGGGTTTTTTTTGGTCCGAAACAAACCGGGATTTTTTCGGCCAGGCTCGGCCTGCTAAATGCTCAGGTCTAATAAATACCATCAAAATATATCTTTTTTCCTAAACAAACGTTAACACCATGTCTACCATTCATTTATCATATGATTGTTGTGTTATATGTACCGCTAGCTAGGCTCGGAAACTTTTATGCCTCACAACTCACATGGTGTCACCACACTAGAGTAATCAATTCCCTTACTCACATGCACTATATTGAAGCATCAACAGAGTTAGCCAATCACAATGATTATTACAAACTCCAGTAAGACCATGTGCTGATCGGATTATAGAGCTCATATATATGTAGTTAAGCATTGCAATGACATAGACCATAAAGCAATTAATAGGGCATAATCATAAATGTAGCAATTATATATCAAGGTTTCAATCAATTAAGTGGATGAAAAGAGACTTTGCGTTATGTTCTTGAGCATGCTGGTACACAAACTTGATGTATAAACTTTAAAGTACGTCATTCCCTGAAATGGTTACAAAGGGAGGTTGTTACCCTTGGTCGATTAGCCTGGGTACTTGTGTGAATCAGAACAGATGGTTCTCCCACTTCCTTGACCTATAGGGGCATTCCATTCAGAAGCAGAAAGTATGAGGTTCCCCTATAGGATCTATGATATGATTAGAGGTTGGTAAATAGGTGATTTCAACTAAAAATATAATATTAAAAAAATTAATCAATAATACAGGAGAAGCATTATTTCTATTCTTTTTAGACAAGGTGATGGTTTGAAATGTAGGGTGACAAGATACAATTCAATATCTACAAATGTAAATGCTCAAAGTGAATTGCAATGCTCAAAGATAAATAACCAACATGAGAGATTATTTTCATGTGGTATCGATGACTTTCTGATCACCCTTAATCCATGTTGAGGTGGACTCAATGTTCCAATCGCTCCTCTATTAAGGCATCACTTGATGTTAAACTAGCTTGGAGCAAAAAACCGATCCACACCTGGATTCCAGTAGATTCGTTCTTCACCACTCTAACAAGGTGAGCACAAAACAATCTCAAAGGAGTAAACATGGCTCCTTCACAATTTTTTTTGAAGGGTCAACGGTTCCAACAATCTCCAAGTCATCTTGGAGGCCACAACCTTCAAGAATAACAAGTAGATGTTACTTGCTTGAAAACTCCCTAGTACTACAAAACTCAAACTCTTGATGATGCCCACAATCTCACAAGAATGCAAAACGAGTGAGGGAGAGTAGAAGGATTACTCAGGTATGTCAAGAATACATGTAACTGGCATAAGGTATACATAGATCTATCCTCGAAATAGTAGCTATTGCACTTAAAATTCCGTTGAAATAGAGTTTTCGTGAAATGTCCACCTTGATTGATGTTACATGTTTGAATGGTTTTTTTACCAGACCCGTCCATGGTACATTTTCATTGTAGAGGACTTCTACCATTGAGTTATTAGCAAACCAATCTCTTAGATGATTCATACTTCTATAGTAGCGATCACTCTTTTTACATGTATCAGATGTGGATAAATGACCAAATTTTACTAGGAGGCTAGGAGCCCAATGCCAAAAAATGTTGGAAATCCAATGTAATATTTAACAGCAATGTAAAATAAAAAATGTAGTACTTCATATGCCACGAGCATATTACGTAACACTAAAATAATCATTATCCAAAAAATTGAAAATACAAAGCACTAACACTTGGTCGAAGACTCAAATTTGAAGGGCGGATAGCAACACCTAAGAGCAGCTCCAAGAGACTCTCTAAATCCTTTTTATTTGCTAGTTTCAAAGATTTTGATTAAAAAAGTATCTTCCAACAACCTCTCTATTGGTTATTCAAACATAGTCACTCTCTATTCTGGATTTTTCGCTAGCAAAATATAGAAAAAAGAGAATAGCTCTCTAGAGTGCATGCAAGATATAGAAGAGCTGTTGGAAAACAGAAAGATATAGAAAACGATTTTTATGCAAATGACTCTCTAAATGATGATTTAGAGAGGAGTTTTTTTTAGAATATTTAGAGAGTGAGTTTTAGAGAGACTTTGGAGATTCTAACAGGTGAGCTATGATGACGCTCAAGGATTATAGGCCGTAGGTTAGCTGGTATTGTGAGGCCCATAGGGCTGCCTTCCGGTCCATACAAATGGGCTTCCAGTTGGGCTGTTCTGTGTCGAGGGGGGGATGTTGTGTGGACCGTGGTTGTTCTGGGCCTGTCGACCTTGTGGTGGGCTACTCCCGGAGGCCTTTTGCTCTGTCTGATACGGATGCAGAATCAAGTTCATTGAGGAGACATGTAAACCAATGAGCCTTGGACAGATGCAGAACCATGGCACAATGGTTCTTCCAGTTCCCTGGGAACTTCGAGACTTCGACGATGACCAGACAGGGAGGAACGTTCCATACTTCCATTTGCATCCTTCGGGTCAGTGAGCAGTGAGTCACTGCATGCTCTGTGGCCAACTAGCTTCCGTTCAAAAAACCGGGACAGTAATCAAACTTGCCTCATGGGCTCATGGCATTTTCCTCTTGGACGCCAGTCCGGATCACCGAACCCCTGTTCGTTCAGGGAGCACACCGGATCAATCAGCACAGACAGTCAGACGGGTTCCACATCACGGCTTTTATCCTGACACCATCGGCGACAACAAACCCATCGATGAGTTCAGGCACAACCGTACAGAATGCGCTTGCCACTTGGTCCAGCAGCAAACCGCAGGGCATGTGCCGGCCGGCCGCCCGACCGACCCCCGTCGAGCCGGTGCCGACGTCCGTGCTGCCGGCCCCCTCTCCATGTCGCGTCACGTTCATGCGCCGCACACCGCCAGGATCCCCGAGCCATCCAGAATTCCGAGCAAACCACGCCGCCCAAAGCCCCAAACGCACATCACGTACTCCGTACGTACACACCCCTCCGGTCTCGCGCGCGCGCGCCCCATGCTGGGTTTTGGACACGCCCTCTTGTTCTCGTAGCATTAGCGCTCGATTATTAGCCCGGCCATGGCGCCTGACAGGATATGATCATAAACCTATCGCGAAATGATTTGCACTGTAACGTTACTGTGTGTGTCGCGAGGGAAGGGAAGGCGTGGTCGCACTCGCACACACGGCCCGGTTTGTACTCTTTCCCGTGATCCGGAGCCGGGAGGCGGAATATTGGCAGGGCGAGTGCGACGGCCGATGGGTAGGTTCCGTGTCAAACAGGGCCGGCCGGGTGTGCTAGACTTCTCCGGGCAGTAGTGAGGCCGACGGCGCCACGCCCACGAGGCGCCCGTGAAAATCTGGTAAATATCTTTTCGAGACCACTGCAGCTCGGTGAAGACCAGAGGAAGGGGTCCAGTGCTGTGTCTGTGTGCTCATGAGCTCTGATCACTTTGGGCAGGGGAGGACGAGGACTTGCTTTCCGCCGGTGTACTGGATGAACGAGGTGTCCCGTGTCCGTTCGCAGGACGATGGACTGGCTAGAGCACATGGAATGGACGATGGACAGTGCTTACGGCTTGCGCCGCTGCCGGAACGTGCTAGCGTGCGTGTCCCAGGGTTCGCTACGAGTCTAGCGGTCCTGTACTCTGCTTCGTGCCCACTGCTTCTGACTCTGCGCGCCATTGCAGGGCATGTGCACAAGCACAGGTACTATGATTGTGCCCGCTTGGGGGTGAAACCGTTGTGCTCATTTTAAGTTACAGTACAGCTGCATTACTTTCAAAGAGGTTTTAGTGATCGAGATCCGCGAGCAGAAGACATTCTCGCTTTCCACTTGGCTCCCCCCGATCTCCCCAACCCCAAACGAAGAGCGAGCTCGCAATGGCCGATGATAGCAGCGCGCAGCCCCGAGGAGTATTGGTGGTAGGAACACGCAAGATCCGAGATAGATTGCGGCGGGATTGATTACCACGATCTCCTTATTCACTTGGTTATTTCTTTTTCACATCTACATATAATTACAGGACGCGAGTTGCTATACAATACTCAACAGAACATCCATCCATGATCGATGCCGCCTCGTCGCGCTCCACGCCGCTGTGCTCTACCACAGTTCTACTCCCGTCCATGCCGCCCGGCCGCCGGTTGTGGCCCCGACAAGCTCGCCGGGAACCGAGAGGCCCGTCGTCCACGTTCGCGGCCAAAAGCTCCAATTGTCCGGATTCCCGGAGCGGGGGAAGAAGCACCGCCACCGCCGCCATGTCGTCCTGGATCACAACTCACTCCACTGCCCACGGCACTCACGCACGCACGCACACTTCTCTAATCAGACTAAGTAAAGGGGGGGCGATATCATGAGTCAGCTCCACTCCACCGCCCTGGCCATGGGTGTGTGATGTCGTGGTCTAGGCGTCTCGCCGCGTGGCCACCGCCTCCGGGCATGCTGCAAGAACTTGACTTCTTGAATTCTAAATTTTGTTTTTGTTCTTTGGCCTGGCCGGTTCGTGCCGATCCGCGGCCATTGCGGGTGCCGGTGTTGGCGCGGTCAATCGAGTGGGTAGCATGTGTCCTCACCTCCGGTGTTCCAGAGGAAGTGCGCGTAGGCGGCGGCGTGGTGCGCGTTCCCGGGGTCGGCCGCGATGGCCTGCTGGTAGGTGTCCTCCGCGCCGGCGAGGTCGTCCCGCGCCTTCCACAGGAACGTCGCGTACCGGCTCAGCGCCTCCGCGTCCGCCGGCTCCGCTCGCACCGCCCTCTCGAAGTAGTGCTCCGCCCTGCCATGGAACAAGACGAGAGCTGGCACTGATCAGTAAACCGCTGTTGCCTTGTCAATTCGTCGAACAGTTGGTAGGCGTATGCCGAGGCGAAGGGACCTTACCTGTCGTGGTCGTTCTGCACGAGGTAGAGGAACTGCGCGAAGTTGGCGAGGATGAGCGAGTTGTTCGGCTCGTCGGCGACGGCCAGCTCGTACCTCTGCCGCGTCCGGACGTGCTCCGCGTGGTCCTCCGTCTCCAGCTCCGCCTCCACCGGCGCGACGAGGCTCCCCAGCACGTCAGGATCGCTCAGCTCCTCGGCGCGCCCGCTGGCCTGCATCCTGGAGGCCTCAGTGACCATCATCTCCCAAATGGCCTGCTCGTCGGCGTCCGCAGCGTCTGGCGCGGCCGCCTCCCCGAGGCCCGCCCCGGCGGGCGCCGACGGCTGTTGCGGCGCGACGCGGCTTAGCCGGTAGAGGGACGACTCGTCCGAGCGGCCGTCGCCGGTGGCGCCCGCGACGGGCGGCGCCTTGCCACCACCGCCGCTGTTCCCGCCGATCGACGCCGTCCTGCCGACGGAGAACGTCTTGACCGACGCCTTGTCGAACCGCGGCCTGGACGGCCCGGCGGCGCGCTGCTGGGTGTCGACGACCGCCGCGGCGGCGGCCGGTGGGGCGGGCGGGATGGTGGCAGCCGCGGCGGCGACGCTGTGGCCCATGGAGTGGACGGTGAAGTTGGCGAGGAGGAGCATGAGGGAGAGCATGAGCGCCGGCGTGCCGGCGAAGATGTGCTGGAAGAGCCAGACGAAGGAGGCGTGCATCTCGCCCTGGACGCGCGCCAGCACGCCCTGCAGGTCGTCGCCGCCGCAGAGCAGCGCGTCGCGCATCTGCCGTAGCGCGAAGCTCTGCAGCTCCCGCACGATGAGCACCATGGAGGAGAAGGCGCGGCCCACCGACTCGCCGGCGGAGCCCAGGAGGAGCCCCTCGTCCCACCGCGGCTGCCGCGCCACCACCTGCTTCTTCCGCTTCAGCATCCGCAGCGACAGCGGCAGCCCGACGCTGCTCGCGCTGCGCTCCACGCTCGCGGGCCACCCGCACCCCGCCGCGCCGGCCGGCTGCACCCCCGCCGCCGCCGCGAGCTCCTCGATCCTCTTCAAAAACTCCGCGTCCCCGGCCCCCATCCCGTCCAAGCTCGCGCTCAGCGCGCACCTCGCGGTCGTTCGCTCTGGGCGCGGCCGCCGCACCATTGCGCCGGCTGCCCAATTAACTGGCGACCGGGATCTCGCGAGCCCCGCGCATCTGCCGCCGCCGCCGCCGAGGAAGGCGGGGAGCGGTCGCGAGGATGTCGAGGGCGACGAGGAGGAGCGCGCGCACGGCGAAGGCGCCACGGCGGCGACCTGGAAGCCCATGGCCTGCGAAGTCGGACGGACGAGGCCTCGAGCGAGCGAGCGCCCCCGGGTGATCTCTGGATTGGGCCACCACCACCACCGCACGGGGGAGGTGTGGAAATAGCAGCGCGCAGACCGCAGGAGCAGGAGACGGCCGTCCAAACGCGAGGAAAAGAAGGGAAAGCGTTGGGGGCGCTTTAATTAAGGATCCGGAGGGGCGTCCCGGTCAGCCTCCCCACGCTGCTCGTGAACCGGCGGCCTACTTGTGCGGGTGGTGACAGTCACCGCGTGCGAAGTGGGTAAAGATCCCAGCCGTCCCCAAAAGTCTTATAGTACGGAATAGGATTAAAATTATTCATAAGAATGATTTTTTTAAAAATTAATTCATAAGAATGATATAACTGCAAGAATATTGTATATTTTCATGTTAATCTTTTTTCTATTTTGATGAGCATTGGTCGGAGTATATGGAAAAAGTATATAATTAGCATGGTGACACGGTAAAGTGGAAATGAATAAGATTTTCCAAAGGCAATTTTCCATTATAAGAAAAACAAACTTTTATGTAAGATTTTTTTCTAAATTTGATTATCGAATAATTCATCAAGTAACCCTTTTGATTTCCAAAAAGGATATGAGCGCAAAACTGTCTACAATGCGAGTTCCCTTCAAAACTTTAGTGTTAGATTTTTTCTAAATTTGATATCGAACAATCCATCAGTAAGTCTTTTAGATCCCCCACTTTTGTTTTCCCCAAAAGGTTCCAATAGCAAAATTGTCTACGTTATATAATGCGAGTCCTTTAAAACTAAGTCTTCTTTGTCTATGTTTTCTCTTTTCTTTTTGGTACCAAAATGAATTTGGTCAGGTCTTATGCCCCTCAGGTTCTTTTCCCACCACACGCAATAAAGCGGTGCTTATTTCATTTGTCATTAGGTACAAAGTCTACTGTTAGTGTACAATCATACTCCACTTTATTATTTCAAGGACAATTTGAGGTCCAGCCGAATACATTAAATAAAGGGAATTGCTGGCGCCCGGACGTTTGATGAAATTTTTTCCATCGGACGGTCGTTACAACATTGAAAATACATATTTACAACATTGAGAATACATGTTTGCAACATGTATGAAACACAGTGAAACATCTGGGTGTGGGGAGTAAAATTTCCGCCGCAACATCGTGCAATGTTGCATGCAACATCGTTAATTAGTCGTTCAATTTTTGCAACATTGAAACAAATCATATTGCAACATCACTATCATGCAACTGCAACATTCAAAAAATTCTACTGAAACATAGTGAAGCATCTGGATACAGGGGAGTAAAAAGTTCCCGTCACAACATCGGAGCTATGTTTCATGCAACATCGAAACAAAGCTATTGCAACATCACTATCATATAACTGCAACATTGAAAAAGTTCTATAGCAACACCATGGGTCTCGCCGCGCCATGGGGACGAGGGGAGCTCGACCCCGGCCATGGCAAAGGGGAGCTCGACCCAGGCCATGGCGTGGGGGCTCGGCCCCGGCCATGGGGGGAGAGGGAGAGGAGCTCTTGCCGCCAGCCATGGGGGAGAGGGAGCTCGCGCCGCCTTAACCATGGGAGGAAGGGAATCTCGCCGTCGTCCATGGGAAGACGGAGCTCACGCCGTCGGCCATGGGAGGAGGGAGACGAGCCCGCTGTCTCCATGAGGAAGATGACCTCGCTCCGTTTTTCATGGAAGATCTCGCGTCGCCGGCCATGGAAGGAGAGGGAGGGGAGCTGTGACAGGCCGAGGGAAGAGGAAGAGGGCCACCGGCTGTGGCGAAGAGGACTGCTGGTGTTGTGGACGGCGGCGCGGCAGTCGACGACGGCCAGCAGCAGGCGAGGTTAGGCATGGTCGGCGCGGACGGCCGTGGCGGCGGGACTGCGGGCTGCGTAGCCTGGAAGCGGCAAGGGCTGCGGCCTGCAGAGCCTGGGAGTCTGGAAGCGGCGGAGGCTGCGGCCTGCGGAGCATGGGAGTCGACTCCCACCATTACCGTTAAATAAATGCTAGAATCTATAAATTATATACTCCTAGTTTGGAACAAAGGAATCTCAACTCGGACCATGCATGCTAACAATGTAAACCGATCTAACCAAGATCCTAGTTCCTGAATCATGTGAGACCAGATACAACGCGGTACGCACCAATAAAAAATAAATCGCTGAGACCAAATAAAAAGTGTCATTAGCAAATCGGTGGCAGGTCTTATTTTGTTTGAATTTTTTTAGGTTTCCTGTAGTTGAACTACCTTAGAGTTGGATTCTCGAACTGGACGCAAATTTTTGTTATGGTGATTTTATTAATCTCAAAATTTGTTGGATAGAGCTCTTTTCTTTTTATCTCGTTATGTGGAGTGTGCGTTCCATTATGTGTTTTTTACAAAAAAAAAAAGACAAGCAGCTAGTTCATGTGGGTGCATGAAGTGCAGTAGTACAACATACTCTGTGCAGTAGTCCCTGATGATTTTTTTCATTTTGTTGAGCATTGATCGGGGTATGCAGAAAAGTGCATAATTAGCATGGTGGCATGGTATTTTTCATGAAGCCACACTTTTGTGTGAGAAATTTTCTAAATTTGATTATAGAATAATCAATCGGTCACATGTTGTTTTTTTCTATGTTCTCTCTTTTCTCTTTTGTGACAAAATGAATTTGGTCAAGACGCGGGATTCTTGTGTTATATGTTTTTTTATTTTATAAAATATTTATTGGCTAAAGCTTTCGGTTTTAATTTCTTGACCTCAATTGTGTGGTGTGCGTGTTGTGTGTTTCCATTATGTGTTTTTAATTTAAAAAAAGTGTCATTAGCAGCTAGTTCATGTGGGCGCATGAAGTGCAGTCTGCCGTAGAGCCGACATGTTAGCGACTCCGCTGAAATAGAAAATGAAAGAAAAGAAAAGAAAAGGCTAAAAGCGTCCATAGGTAGCAAACTCGCCACTAAATTAACCGCGTCAAATATATTCTCGATTCTAAAAAGAACTAACCGCGTGATTGGGCTGCCATCCTAAACGGCGGATGCGCCCAGCTCGTGCATCGCGCGCTGGACGGCCATCGGACCCGAGCGCGACGGCGCTCCGGCCCCACCCGCCGTCCTGCCCCAAAGCTGGTGACGCCGACGCGACGGGATGCCCGACCTGCCCGCTAGGCGCCGCCGGGACGGTAAAAAGCGACGAGAAAGGCCGTGTTCAGTTGATGAAAACTTTTTGATGTAAAGATTTTGGGTATTGATTTTATCAATTTAGGAGTAGTAAATGTAGACGAAAAAAGTGGAAAGTTATATGGACAGGTTGGAAATCTCGAGACGAATCTAACGATGTTAATTAGAGGGTAATTAATCCATAATTAGCGGATGGTTACTGTAGTATTATTATTGCAAACCATGGATTAAGTAGGCTCATTAGATTCGTCTCGCGATTTACAGCCTATCCATATAACTTTTCACCTTTTTCGTCTACATTTAATACTTCATACATCTAAGATTCTTTTTGATGTGATGGGTGAAAAGATTTCGTTTTGAAACTAAACAAGCGCAAAATATCGCGGGCGAGCGAGAACGGACGGAGGCGCGACGCGGCACCAGAGACCAACCTGGGGTTTTTGTACGGGTCGGCCCGGACAAGGGAGGCGCGGCCCGCGTCTGGGCTCCGGCGCTTTCCCGAGGGGATCGGACGGCGCCTGGCTGCGGAGGGGGTGGGGATCGGATGGGCACCGAGCGCGCCGGATGGGACCTGGTCGCCTGTCCTGGACGCTTTGCCGCCCGCCCGCCCACGCGGGGCACATGCGCAAATCGCGTGCGCGCTGGGTGGGCGAAGGTGAATTGCTGCTGCTAGCTGTGCGGCGGCGCGGAGGACGATGGATGGCCGGATGGGTCGGTCGGCCGCGTGCGATCATGGGGGCGCGTGGGGCAGTGGCAGCAGTAGCTAGCTGGAGGCGCAGCCGTGCAAGCTGGATCCCGTTTGCCGGGAGGAGTAAAATCGGAGTTGAGTTGATCTTCCTGTTCCTCTCTAGCTGGATCGTTCGTACGTACAGCGGGTAAACAGGTGTTTGTTGACCTGCTTGCATTTGTTCCGTTCGCCGTTCCAACACGAGCCACGGAGCCAGTGAAGAGAAGTATCGGACGGCAATCGTCGTCGCTCTGCTTCACTGCTCCATCCGTCCCAAAATAAATACAATTCTAGTGTTTGAAATTTGTCCCACAAAGAAAGCAACTTTGATCTACCAACCACAAAAGACAATAGTCTCCGAAAGGTTCTTGTACAAAAGACAAAACAATGTTTAGATATTTATCACAAAAGACAAAGGGTAATTTAGTAATTTTACACCTAGCATTGGTTTGTGTGTCCAAACCTAGAATTGCATTTATTTTGGGACGGAGGGAGTACACTCAACTCATCACTACATTCAACTCATCAAGGGTCTCAAAAAAAAAAAAACTCATCAACGGTAGGAGACAGATAACCAACAGCGAGAGTCCTCTCCTTGACAATTGATTGGATAAGGGCAGAATATTTCATTCGTCATGGACTAGATATTACTTTATGCATTCGTTCGATCAACCCTCTCCCGTCACGTTTTTTTTTTACCTAGAAGGGCATATTTGTTCCAAGCTGATGACATCCATATATGGGCACAGAGCCCCACCCCTGCTTTGAAGCATCTGATGAGGGTCACATGGTAGATCGTACAACGTGAAGAGTCCCACCTCGCCATGGATTATTATTGCACGCGCCACAGCTGCACGTACCTGAAGACCGGACCCGACGCCCCCACAAAGCCGCCAGCTTTTGGAGATGATTTTGATGCTACGGTCAGTCGGTCACGGCCTCACCAAAGCTCTAACGTACCAGCACACCGTTCGTTGGTTGGTTCGTTCGTTCGCAGATACAGCACACAGGACCGCCGATGGACGATGCGCAAGCTCTTAGCAGAGCCAGAGCACGAGGACCTAAAACGGAACCTGTGTCTTTGCACGATGCGCTGAAGCGCTAATCGTGTAACCTGCTCGAGATCGACAGCAACAACGACAAATTCCAGCGCTAGCTCTTTCGATCACCGCTCCTGCAGGCCGCAGCAGAGCGCGTTCATTTGGCCTGGACCCCGGCTCTCCAGTGACCAGCTGGACCAGGGTCCAGGCGCGTGCGGCACGGCGCCAACGATCCTTTCGACGCGTCCGGCGTCGCGATTCCCCTTCTCGCCTCCTCGACCTCGCCCGACCGCCCCGCCCCGCCCCGCAACGCAACCCCCACCCTGCGCGCCTTATCCTCCCACAGTCCCACCCCCGCGGTTAACCCGCTCGGGCCGCTCGCCTGGCCTGGGCCTCCTCGCTCCTTTTCTTTGTCGCGCGCCACGCGCATGCACAGGCGAACAATCACCATACCCGTAACATCTCGCAGCTATCCTCTCGGCACCGACTCCCCTCTGCTACGCTCTGGGCCCGCCGGTGCGTAGCGTTGCCCTCGCACGCACAAGGATGGATAGATCGGCTCGCCGCTGAGGTGGCGCCTTGCGCGAAAAGCTGCCGCGCTCGCTGTCTCACTACCCGCCGCCGCCGTCGCCGTGTGGGTTCTTTTTTGGTCAGCGGCGTGACGTGCGCCCATCATATTCTTCCCTTCCGTGACAAAGGCTTGTTTAGTTCCAAAATTCAAAATCCAAAATGAATGTTTAGACACATGTACTACTCCGGTTTGGTAAAGGAAGTCGTTTTGGACAAGATTTGAGTCAAACATTGGGAATATAAATCGTGAATAACTTTTAAGTCGTTGAGTTTGGAAATGTGAAAACTACATGAATAGATTTGTCTTGCAAAATACTTTCATAAAAGTATACATATGTTAGTTTTTAATAAATATCTTTACAAAAATAAGAAGTCAAAGTTGTACTTTGGAGACCGTATCGCTGTCCTAAACGACTTCTTTTACTGAACCGGAGGGAGTATGGCGTACTAAATGTAGGTAAAAAACAAATCGCATTATATAGATGGACTGGAATTTGCGAGACGAATCCAATGAGTCTAATTAGAACGTGACTGGACACTAAATTGCTACAGTAAACATGTGCTAATGACAGATTAATTAGGTTCATTAGGTTCGTCTCGCGAATTCCAAACGTAATCTGCAATTAGTTTTTTAATTAGTCTATGTTTAATACTTCAAATGTGAAAAGATTCCCTTCCAAAATCTTTTCACCGCGGAACTGAACAACACGGCCAAAGTGCGCATGATCGATACTCATCTGCGCATGTATCATCAATTCATCATCATACAAGTCTGCAAAGTTTTGAGAGGCTGGTTAGTTGGATTTAATGCAGAAATCAGGCTGGTGACACCATCGACGCCTACCGCTGTTCAGAGGCGTATACATCGTTGACAGGGAAGGGCCTGAAGGGTGCGTGTGCGACTTGTAGCGTACATGGCGACGCAGTGTCTCGCATTATCCGGACCCGGAACAATTTTTTTTATACATGTCAGCAGAGAGAAAACTGAGCGAAAGAGATATATGTACAGCTAGCGATTACTGCTTTTCTGCTTCCACCTCAGCTGTTCCACGTTCGTGATCTCTACCGCGTCTCAGCGTTAGCTTCCCAATCCCGTTTGGGTGGCGCCGGGAGTGGCAAGTCTCCCTGCTAGTCAGACAAAACGAAGAAATTCCACAGCGTCTGAGCTAGAGTTTGGGATGTCGTCGTACGTCCTGCAAAAGATCAAGCCGGCCAGCCGCATAGTAGGAGCTTCTTCTGCCGAACCTTCTTGCATGCCCTATGATCGATCTGCTTGTTGTCCTCGCGGTGAACGTTCCAATACCTGATAGTGTGCATATATATGACCTATGGTGTCGAAAGATTTAACATATTGATCGGGATATTCCCAGGTATTATTTGTCAATGATGTCTTGTTCTAGCTATCTACGAGAGATGACAGCGAGACAGATCTGTTCCCCACAGTGGTGCTCACACGCACGCACATCATCATCTCTATGACAAGTGCACTCTATCCAAAATCCAAATCAAGGAGACAAAAGGAGGCTACTAGATTTATTTATAGAACCTGAGACAGATAAACTCATAACAAACGACTTACCATCGATGAATAAATCACCTAAAGAAAAAGACAGCCCAGGATTGGGCACATAGGGTATTGAGCTTGTAGTTTGAACCCTGGTGGCTGTTGATTACTACCCTCTCCACTACATCCAAGATACTCCTGATTTCTCATTAGAGATGATATCGTAACGGTTGGAAACTCAATAATAATTCTAGTAAAGAGTTAGGATCAGGCCAAGGAAGCTAAAGGAGCATGCATTCTTAAGCATGCAAGAAGAGGCATTGCGGCACTTGATTTCGATAATACTCGTTGCAACTTGCAAGTCTCCCTAGTCAGACAAAATGGAAGTCTGCAGCGTCTGAGCTAGAGCTTTGCTTTGGGTGCCGTACGCTCTGCAAAAGATCAAACCGGCCACATAGGAGCTTCTTCTGACCAACCTTCTTGACTTATCTTCTTGTGCTCGCGGTGAACGTTCCAATACCTAGGTAGTGTACTGTAAACGATCCCAGCATACGGTCTCCAAAGATTCAAGATAATGATTGGGATATTGCTCGGCATTATTTGCAAATGATTTTGGGTGATCGTGTCACACTCATCTTTATGACAAGTGCATTATATCCCTATCAAGGCGGCACAAAAAAAAGACGAGATTTGTGGAACCTGAGATCGATAAGGTCACAACAAAACTTTTGCTGTCGACGAACAAATCACCTATCAACGAAAAAAAAAGAGAGCATAGGAATATCTTCGGGCTGGCCATCACCTATCACGAATAGAAAATACTTGGGCTTTGCCCTCAAAGCCCAAAAACACCTTTGCACTGGCTATGACGACACCACGTAAAAGCCCGAATAATCCTGACCGCCTGCGCCTGGGCCTAGTAGCGATCCTCAATTTACAGACCTTTCAGTGCTCTCTTATCTCATCAGTGATTTGTACAAGATCAAAGATCTGCGGATAAAAAGAGGTTGCCACAGGCCGATCTACCAAAACACCCTTTGCACTGGCAATGACGGAGGCCTCTGCGGGACCATGTTCATCCGGAATTGAATCTGCCAGCCAGACTCGGAATTGCTCCGAGCATCAGTAGCGGCTCTGTCCTAAACGGATCGAGATTGCATCGAAATGCATGGGGAGACAGGAATGTGGCCATTGGATCTCACCGTGCTGATTTAATACGCCAGGTGTCCGGCATTAAGCAAGGGTGTTCGGGACAAAAGAAATGTATGGCAAAACTGGCAACATTTTTTTTTTCTCACGGCACCTTACCAGCCTGCTGTCGAACTTCCAACGCTGCACAGCTGCAGCATTCAGCGGAGCAGATCGAATGAATCGTCGAGGCACAAACCCTCTTCCATATATATACCTCATCCCAGCCACGCCGAGGTTTGCATCTTCACAAATCCCATCTCATTTTGACACACACAGCCATGGTGGCGCGAAGGTTCAAGCCGGTCGAGGACTGCGCCTGCGAGGGCCGGTCGCGGCAGGCCGTCGCGGCCGACCTCGACGGCACGCTGCTGCTGTCCCGTAGCGCGTTCCCATACTACCTCCTCATCGCGCTCGAGGCCGGCGGCCTCCTCCGCGCCGCGGCGCTCCTCCTGACCGTGCCGCTCGTGTACCTCACCTACGTCGCCGTCTCGGAGACCCTGGCCGTGCGCGCGCTCCTCTACGTGGCCGTGGCGGGGCTCCGGGTGGCGGACGTCGAGGCGGTGGCCCGGTCCGTGCTCCCCAAGGTTCTACGCCGGGGACGTCCACCCGGAAGGGTGGCGCGTGTTCCGCTCGTTCGGAACGAGGTGCGTCGTCACGGCGAGCCCCAGGGTTATGGTGGAGCCGTTCGCGAAGGCGTTCCTTGGCGCGGACAGGGTCATCGGGACGGAGCTGGAGGTGGGCGAGGACGGG
Organism: Urochloa ruziziensis; assembly: GCA_015476505.1. Lineage (NCBI taxonomy): Eukaryota > Viridiplantae > Streptophyta > Magnoliopsida > Poales > Poaceae > Urochloa > Urochloa ruziziensis. Next base: position 21,062,016 of record CM027121.1, read on the forward strand.
AGGGCCACGGGGTTCGTGGCCGAGCCCGGGGTGCTCGTCGGCGAGCACAAGAGGCGGGCGGTCGTGAGGGAGTTCGGCGACGCGCTGCCGGACGTCGGCTTGGGCGACCGCGAGAGCGACTTCGACTTCATGTCCATTTGCAAGGTAGTATGATGGCTTCTTCAGCTCTGTGTTCTGAACCTTCTGGTTGGTTGCATGCATTCTAATTTCTAAATTACAGTTTGCTACTAAGATTGCACAATGTTGGATAGTGGCCTAGTGCATTATGCACACGGCAGAAGGAATTATGCCATTCACCGTACGGTTATTGAGTTGACATTTGGATCCCAAATCTACCAAATTGCAGTCCGAGATATCCATCAGACACGCACCAACTCTGCATTTCCTGAGTTGCCGCTTATGTGGCGTGATCGATGCCATGTTCGGATGTTCCTGACTTCTGTGCTGTGTGAGTTGTGACTGAATAGAATGAACTACAGTCTACAAATGGCATGCACCAGCGATCAGGTTGTCCCACCTAAATGCTGAGTACTGTACTTGCTAATCATCCACCAGGTTAGTAGCCAATCCCTATTATGAAACTTGTGAGCCTCAAGATCATACTGGTGGAGTAGTACAGAAATACAGAACTGGGTAATCAACAGTTATTTTGTCCAGCTGAATAACTGTTGTTCTGAAATGCTAGTAAGAAATTTATACATGTTCAGACCCAAATTAACGCCAAAAATGGCAATGAATAGGAATCCAGGGCTCAGGACAACATGTAATCTAAACACTAGATTTACCACAACATTTAAGTATGTCGTCCCAAGGACAGATCTGCAGATTTCGAACCATCCAATCCAGCAACGAGTTAATGCCACATTGCTTGACGATTAGGGTCGCTGCTCTGGCACTGGTCCTGTTGCCAGACTTCTGGAAATGAGCATTCCAACTACCAACTTCATTTCAGGCCAGGGACACCCCTCTCGAGTTCACGTTCCGATCGCCATGCACGCACGCACGCACGCACATGCACTGTCCGTCTCTTTGTTGCTGAACCGTGGCGCGTGAATGCAGGAAGCGTACATCGTGACACGCCAGAAGTACCGCGCGGTGCCCAGGGAGCAGCTACGGAGCCGCGCCATCCTCCACGATGGCCGCCTCGCCCGCCGCCCGACGGCGACCAACACGCTGCTCACCTTCCTGTGGATGCCGCTCGGCTTCGCGCTCGCGCTGCTTCGCGTGAGCCTCCACCTGCTCCTCCCGCCGCGCGCCGTCTCCTACGCCTACAGGCTCACGGGCATCAGGCTGGCGGTGCGCGGCCAGCCGCCGCCGCCATCCAGGAAGGGACGCCGCCGCCCGGGGGTGCTCTTCGTGTGCAACCACCGCACCTGCGCTCGACGCCGTCGCCGTCGCCGCCGCTCTTGGCCGCAAGGTGACCTGCTTCACGTACGGCGCCTCCGGGTTCTCCAGGCTCGTCTCGCCGGTCACGGCGGCAGCCGTCGAGCTGTCCGCCCGGGAGCGCGATGCGGACGCCGCCCGCGTCCGGCGGCTGCTCGATGACGGCGACGATGTCGTCGTGTTCCCCGAGGGCGCCACCTGCCGCGAGCCGTTCCTGCTGCGGTTCGACACGGGCTTCGCGGAGCTCACCGACCGCATCGTGCCCGTGGCCATCGACGCCAGGGAGAGCATGTTCCACGGGTCCATGGCGCGGGGTCACCGGAGCATGGATCCCCTGTTCTTCTTCATGAACCCGCGGCCGGCGTACGAGGTCACGTTCCTGAACCAGCTGCCGCTGGAGCTCACCTGCGGCGGCGGGCGGTCGCCGGTCGAGGTGGCCAGCTATGTACAGAAGGTCCTGGCCGCGCAGCTTGGGTTCGAGTGCACTGGCATCACGCGCAAGGACAAGTACGGGGTACTCGCCGGCACCGACGGTCGTGTGCCGTCAATGGAAGAGGGCTAAGGAAGACCGAGCATGCAACCAACTGTTATCTAGACGCGAGAGACAACACTGCAGCAGTGTGTCGAGCGTTGCAATTAATCGATGGCTTGACCTATGTCGTTGGTGTTTCTGATAAGAAATATAGTTGTTTGTTTTGTGCAATCTTACTATTACTAATTGAAATTCTCCGTATGCCATTCAAAATTGTAGCCGTTCTCTATATGCCATCAAAAAATGTATCGTTCCCTCTGTGCCATCAATTTTAACTAGCAAGATGGCCCGCGCAATTGCGCGGGTAGCTAGTTTTTTTTTATATATTTACATTTAGAATTTTTTACATGAAAATGATTTCATTCATAATCCTTAGGTTTTAGGAAAAGATATAAGTGGTTTGAAAGTTTTTATATAGCTCGCTCTTGAGAGAAGCTGGTAAATGTTGTCCACATCTATTCAGCTTAATTGTTATGTATTTATGTTCAATTGAGTTAGTTTATAGTATTTTTTTTACTCATAGATGTAGATGCTCACATGTTTGCACATTAACTTTGCCTATTCTTTTTTTTTGCGGATGCACTAATTTGAAAATTAAACAAACTTTATCTTCTAGCCACCGAGGCGTTATGTCTTTACTTATTGTATGGGTGGTGCTAACAGGTTGCCCTTTTTGAATGAATTTTATCCACTCTTCTACTCTGCCTACTCTATTGTCTTATCCATTAATTTTGTGAAAATATCTGGTCGGCTACTTCGCTCTCTAAGGCATGTTCATTGTACTTTTCGTCGATCAAGTAGATAGATCCCTTTGCCATGTGGTATTCTAAGATTACAATTTTTTTGTTTCTATAAAGTAAGTGGTGACTTGTAAATTTTCAAGAGACTCACCAACCAACAACTACTTAGTTCGCTCTTTCATATTTTTTGTTTAGCAGTTGCAGGTTTATTTTGATATGATGTCTAAGTTTCTTTTCTAGTATTATAATGAAATAAATGAAAATTTTAGACATCAATTAAAGGCATTAGATTAATTTTTTTCATCCATAGTTTTATTCTCTTTTGTCGTGCATGCTAGATTTATATCTGTATTATATATGAGGACTTTTAGTCTGCCTCTAGCCCGTCGGGTTTTGGCCCACCCACGACCATTCTAGGGCGGGCTTGGATAGAGGAAATGAACCCTAATTCTTTTTCTAGCCCAAGCTATTATTTTAATTATTATTGTAATAAAAATGAATGAGTATGCCAATCGCGGACCGACCAAAATAATAGGTCTATTGCCGCCTATAGGACGGCTGTGAGCACAAATTTTTAGCCCCAAACATACCAGGATTTTTTAGACCTGTCCTAAAATGCTTAGATCTAATATAAAAAGAACTCGTTAGATCGATTTTTCTCATCTATGAGTGCTCTTCTCTTTTACCATCCGTGCTATATTTTTCCTTTTTCTTAATGCTGCCTAAGTTAATAGTCTAAATATCTCAGGGTTGGTTGTAGTGGCATTCCGTCCATAGCTGTGACAGTAGAAGCCATGATGTTGGATCTCATTGTTTGAATGTTGATAGCCCTAGACATATGTCTTAGTCCCCTCTCCATGACTACACGACATCTTTTACCGTGTGGTTCAGATTTCTATAAGTATTTGTTAGATATGAGAATTTTTAGGCCGTCCCAAACACGCCAGATTTTGGCCGCCCATGACCTTCTGTAGGACGGGTTTGGATATCAGGGAGGACCTTGAGTAGCAATCCCTTGAGTAGCAATCCCGAGTGTGAGGGAAGAAAGTGAACTCTGACATGCGACAACTTTGGAAAGTGACAAAGTCGAGTGAGGCTACAATGAATCTAAAGGATATGGATGCCTGCGACATTATTATTATTATTATTATTATTATTATTATTATTATTATTTGGGGGGGGGGGGGGGAGACTGGACCTGAGCAGCTATCCTGAAAATGGGAAGAAAATTGACTCCAACATACGACAACATTGGAAAGCAACAAAATCGACATGATAGAATATCCAATATAATTAAGAAATCTACTTAACCAAGTTTATAGAGAATAATATTAACATATAATAATACAATAAATAGCCTATTGTATTGAGCACCCGAGTAGCATCTAATAGGTCCAGTTTCGACTGCCTGTGGAGCGAAACAAACAGATTTGGAATAAAAATGATTGGGGCTTACTGTTGACTCCTGTAAAAAAAGTTAATATCTAACACATCGAATAAGGCCTTGTTTAGTCCCCTCAAAACGCAAAAAGTTTTCACCTAAAGAACCATGTCAATTTATTTTTTCTCTCTATACACGCGGACCAATGCATAAATTTTTCACCTTTTCACCCAACCAAACACGACCTAAGTAAATTATAAAAATATATTTCATAACGCGTCTAATTATACTTATTTGATATCATAAATATCTTTTATCTTTTATAATTTTTTAAAACTTATATTTTAAAATTGAAAGTAAGGTTTGAACTCAATGCGTGTCTGTGTTTTGCGCATTAAAAAGATAGTGACGTCAAGGAATTAAACGTCTTCATTATGATTGTTGATAGATTTGTAAAAAAAAATCTATTATACATTGACGACCATATATATACCGCCTCTATATTTTATATTTTCAATTTACGTAGGAATATGGAAACTTGGATAAATCACGACACTAATCCGTATTGAGTTAGAAAAGAAATAAATTTTTAAAAATTATGAATATATTATATATATTAGTCGTATTTGATATGGACTTTTTAGGCTAGTCTAGACCGTCAGATATTCATAAAATCCGACGGTGTATATCCTTCTCTTTTTTAAATTAACACGAGATTTTTAGGCCCTCTCGGTGAATGTGGTGGCTCCTTTTGCTTCTGCTTTATTAAGATAATAGATAGATTTTTTGGTTCCTCTTATGTCACTACCGTTAGTTGTAGACGTTAGATTTTTCCAAGGGGGTTTCTAGAAAAAGATCAAGACACAGAACTTTAGAGTTATGATTTTAACTTTTTGTGAGGGCTTAGCTGCAAAAACCTTATCCACATGCCACGGCCACACAGAGGCCGGCGCGACGGCGGGGATGGTGGAGGCCCAGGCCCGTATATGACCCAGTGCGAGTGGATCGACTGAACCAGGCCCTCAAATTTTTAGGCCCCCAAATAATTGTTTTGTCACTTCTGATCAGAATTCCCTGCCATTACCCGTCGATTCGTCACTGCCTGCCTGCCTATCCCCCATAGGAATCGTTGTCACGGATGCTGCAACCAGCATGGCAATAGTGATCTGGCCAACGCATTCCAAACTAGATTAAGGCGCTTTATATGCAAAAGCAAAGCTAAACTGCACTTGTATTTTTCATTTTCCGATCGTGGTCAGTTGGGCTAGAGATCTAGATTAAGATGTCAGGGACATTATTTTAGTTCTACTCACTCGGCATCACCACAACAAGCCATGAACTGTATCTTCACTTCTTTATCCGTCATTTACAGCTTTTATTTGTTCAGTTTTCCTGTGTGGGTCTTCTAGAACTATAAATAATTATGATTCCGGCCGCAAAGAGAAAATAAGACTTGAACTGTTCGTAGACTTAGAATAGTGCTCTTGATAGATTTGTTTGTAAGAAATGTCAAATTAGATATATGATGAAGTCAAAATACATTTTGATTATCTATAATTTGTAAATATAGGCCTCCATTTTATATTTCGCACTAGGGCCTCCTAAACTGAGGTCGTCGTGGCTCGATGCCGTTGTGGGAGGTGCGAGACCGCCGCCGCTGCCGCCGTCCGATGCCGGCTGAGCCCGGCCGCCGCTCCGCCCGTCCGTCGGTGCGCTCGTACACCTGGCACGAGTTGAGCCGCCGCCAGCAGCATGTTCGCCGCGTGCTTCTCCGGCCCGAAGCTATACCCTGCGTCCTGCCCCTGCATGTTCCTATCCACCAATATTTGCCAACCGGGACAGAGGTCAGAGCAGCAATCACCATGTTTGCCAACGATCCCAATATCTGGAAGCCTGGAACAATAACCATGCACGCGCGTACTTGGCAGAGAAGCAAGGCGAGGCAGCGCGACGGCGAGGGTGCACCCGGCCGCGTGGAGCGCGGGGACGAGGAACTCGACAAGCCCGAGCTGGGCGTTGTACCGCGCCAGGCCCACGCGCCAATCGACGCCGGCAAGGTGCGCCGTGAGGTGGTGCGCGTTCACGGCGGCCACGGCAGCCAGCGCCACGGCGGCCACGGCGAGCGCCGCCGCTAGGAGCAGTGCAGCGAGCGTAGGCACCCGCGTTGGCATGCTCCCGCCGCCGCACCAATGGCCCCGGCGTCACGCGCGACTGGCACCCCCGGCTCGCCTCCCACAGCTGCGGCCTGCGGGCGACAGCGCTAGATGCTGGCAGACGGGAGTGGTGGCGCTAGCTCGGCACCTTCTGCTAGTCGGAGCGGTGGCGCCGGCTTCGGCTCGGCCTCATCCCGCCGCATCAGGCCGCCCGCTTGGAGCAGAGTCTGGTCAGAGCATAAAGAATGAAGTTTTGTTTTTAGCACTGACGCGTGGGTCCATTTGACGGTGTAACGGTGGAAGTAACGGTGATGGCGTAGGGGGAACAAAAATTAAAATTGATGGCGCAGAGGTAACGGTATATTTTTTTTTATGGTATATGAGGAACGAGTATAATTTTTGATGGCATACAGAGAATTTGCTCTTACTAATTGGAGACTCCTTTTAAAGCCTTCACGTGAAGCCTCCTAGGATCCCAGGTGGACGCTCCAGAAAAATAGAGTAAAATTATCCACCTATGTCATTACGAAGAGTTAATCTAAAATAACCTCTTATATCTATGTTTAAATTACCAACATCTGCCATTGAAAAAAATTAAATCTAGACGCTAAATCAAAATTTTGATACACCCTTTGCATCTATTCTCCATCTCGACGATGACCACTCTAGCGGCAAGAACATACATGTAGCCATGTAGGTATATATGCACGATCATCTAAGCTACCATTAAGCATCTTGATTTAAAAGGGCTTATGTGCATGACACTTTCCGTACCCACGACATCCACTCCGCTGGCAATGATGTACAGCAAGATGTAAGGACCAGGACTAACCATATTGCTTAAAAAAGAATCGCGTCTTCAGTCATCAATTTATTCAAAGGGGACGCACCGCAAGAGACGACTGTTGTGAAACACGTCGTCAACAGTTGGATCTTCTCCCTCTCACGCCTCTCATGACAAGCACACAAGAACAAATATAAAGTACACAAGAGACAACATAGGTGGAGCTTATCTTTATTACTCAAATCGATGTATTACAATGGGGGTGCTCCTCCGATTATATACTGCGAACTAAGGCTAGAGATTATGGTAAGAGCCCAAAAGCAACCGGACAAGGTCTAGAACTTCTAGTCCTCCTTTCCTTCTCTGAAAGTCCGGTTGTTTTACAACACCCCTTGGGCGATTACCGCGAATGCATATGCCAAATCAAAAACTCCATCCGAAAACCCAGTGGGACAAACGATTCTTGGAGAAAAGAGTACATATCAACCGCAATTGTATTGTACATGTTGTCTCATCAAAAACCTTATGTGAGAAACCTTCAAGTAAAAACTCACAAAGGGAAAAAAGAGTACAACATTAAACCTTCTAGTTATACACAATTCTATATTTACTATTCTCCGTGAATAGTGATGAATCTTCAAGATTTATGCATGAACTTCATGATTCTTGCACTAATAATCTTCATGATCTTAAATAATCAAGTGGTAAACCTTCATGGTAAATTTAAAAATTAATCATCAAGTTGATTCCTTCTGAGTACAACATGATGAAAAATATACTCCCCCTCATGACGACATCCTTTAAACTTCAGTGTTCAACAATGTCTTAGTTATATTTTACATAAATATGTAGGAGTACAATAATTAGTCCTTCAAAGACTTAACTATGATAAAGAGCAATGCTTCAAGCATTAATAACCACTTATTAACTGTGCAATACCAAATAAACTTTATCCTTTCAAAGTAATATGAGGCTAATAAGTTTCAATTTCACATATCTTCTAGATATTTGATTTCAAACTTCAATATTCAAATTTGAAATAATAACAACTCTATCTAAGTGGATTCTAGTTATAACCAATGATCTATTCACTAGATCTTCAAAAATGGCTTATTCTACTATAGATAAATCAGTCTTCACTTTGGCATTTGAGGGGATAATTCAAATCGCCAATCACCAATATACCTTCTTTCGTATGTGAGAATACTTACTATCAATATCTAGATAGCTATACACAAGTGCTTAAATGGTACATTCAGGACCATATGATTCCTCACTTCATTCTTAATTTATTTGGGTCTGTATAAAGTTAATTTATATCTTCGAGATTATTGGTGTTCATTCAGGAAATGACTAATAAGTCATTCACTGACTATATCCTTCAAGGATTTTGTAATTCTTCAAGAATAGTATTTCTCTTATGTGAGAAATCCTCTCATGCAAGAGAGAAGTGATTTACAGGATCCTTTTAACTTGAGTTCTTCAATGAACTATTTTAAAAGTGTTATTCACACTAAGTCATTCTATGACTTTATTTCCTTCCAGGATTTAGCTCTTCTAGAGATTTTAACAGAAATATTATCTACCTTAGACATTTAATACTTGGTATGAGATTTACTTTTAATTCCTTCTAGGAATGATGAGTCCTTCAAGGATCAGCTATGGATTTTCCGAGTCCACCAATTAACTGCATAATATTTAATTTATTCTTTCCATTTGCTAAATAAGTAGCAGAATATTCATTCATACATAATGGGAGTTTGTTAGTCTTTTCAAAAGACCTATAAACCATTTCATTTCACCATATCATTATTTCATAATGACTTATCTAATTTGAACTTGCAGGTTCAAATATTTTCTTAATGGTTTAACCACAATTGCGTCTTTTCAGTGACCAGATATGAGTGCTTCATGCAACTCTGCCATGGACTTTATTTGTGGATCCATGTTCTCATTAGAGAAACATTTTCAATGATAGAGGTAATGTTGTTGACATTTATTCTTTTCTCCTATATCTTCAGGATAAGACTATAATATAGTCAAATAATATCTGCTATCCCAACACAAAATAGTGTGCGCGCTTTGTAGTGTTAGGCTTTCATCTTCATGATGACCATTCTTAATTTGTGAGTTATTTGACCATGATGGTCTTCTTTCCGGAGTTCTATAGAGGTTTCAGTAAAATTTGTATGACAAGTTCATTTAATCCAAAAACAACAGGCGTCCCCGTAGATTTTAAATTAACGATCCAATCATTTGCTATGGTGAGTATATTATTAAATACCCGGGATATACCACACATAGCTTTATGTTTACTACAAGTAAACTTAACTTCTGGTTAATAACTTCAGGTCGTTTCTCCTAATCTCCAGTTTCCCATTTTGTGAGTATTCATTATGTGCACATTCTCACTGGGATAAAATTCTTCAAAGAGTTTCACTTCAAGTGTGTTTCCACATTAGGTGGTGCCCTTCATGGGCATCCTCACATTTAAATATTCTGGCATTATACTCAGCTTCATGCGAGTATGATTTAGTGCGTGTTTTTATTCGTGCTTCAAGCTTTCAAGAATATTTTATGAAGATCATTATTACATTCAATACAAGGCATTCATATAACTTTCTCTCCCCCTAATGCCGGTATTACATCTTCATAAATAATAGCATACTTCCAATAATATCCCCATGAGCTTTACATAATGAAATTTCAGATCCATATTTTTAAACTTCAAGTTAATGCCTATATATGATAATATGGTGAAATTAATAATTTTCACGCACCTAATTTCAAAGTTTAGGGGTTATTTGTTATGCAGTGAGCTAGACTTTATTTGCATATTATGTAATTTGGTATGTTGTGCATACCTACAAATTTGCAGTTCTAAAAAGTCTACAAGACTATTTTATTTCCTAACTTCTTTATTTAGCCTAAAATATTTCGATTCAAATACTCATATGATATACTTTAAGTAAAATAAACTTCATGTTTATAGTTTGCAACATTAAATCTACACGAAATTTCTTTTAATTACTTATTCATTTAAGAATTCCCCATATGCCTTAAGATTTTGAACCCATAACTACGAAATAGTTTTCCACACAATGAACTAGTAGGTCCATCTTTTTTTTGTCCGCAAACTCATTCTAATCGAGTCAATAAAATCATTATTGTCCCGATTTCAAATTGGTTTGCTCCCCTGATCTCAACCTACTTGACGACTTCTAGTCATATTGTACATCTGTATGAAATGCACAAATTGGATCAGCGTGCAAGCTGATTGATAGTGCGTTGTGATGGCTGGCTAACCATCTTAAGAGTGAGAGCTGCTACTCAACAGGAGAAGCTTGAGTATGTATAGCATGCGAGCTAATACAATGAAAACAATAGTATCGTGGCTTCTAGCCAACATAAAGCGGAATTTTAATATAATACTCATGCAAAGGCTAATAATGTAGTAACATGCAGGTTCTTCCATTATTGTGGAGAAACTATTAACTAGTCATTCTCAGTGACAAGTGGTATATATGGATTACGAAGGCTATGCGCAGAGCTACAGACTTAGTCATTATAATGACCACAGCTACAGGCCAACTTGCGCATTGGTTTGTCCATCAATCTAACAGGATGCAGCTCTAAACCAACAATACTACAAGATTAGGGATATGCCTATTAGATTCTTCAAGTTTATCCACATCCTTCATGTCTCTGTGCCCCAAATTTCTTCTTTTTTCATATTGTAATTGCACTTCAGGTGATACTATGCTTCAAGCATGATCTGTGAATTATTTCAAATATACCATAGAATTAAATTATACTGCTAGTATATTTATGGATGATATTAAATCCACATAGTTGTACAGTGTACAATAATGTGGTTTGGATAAAATAAACTTCTAGTTAAAGGGCTTATGTATTCGGTACATAGTTGAGTAATATACAATTTCTAGACTAAATTGAATCTTCTGAGTTCAATTAAAAAGTATGTACATTACTAGTTAATGTGCTTCATAAAAATTCAATTTCCGTTCTACCTTCATGGTAGAAATGCACAATAACCGTAACCTTCATGGTTATTTGAGGCTTTTAGTGGAAAATTTGTTTCAAATAATTATCAAATAGGCAATTCGAAGCAATTATTTACAATATTCAGCATGTAATTCTTTATTTATTTCATGGGATTAAAGTTATTACTTCAGGTAAAAATTGCTACAAGCAAGTGGGCATAAGATAAGGTGAGAAAAACCTATACAGAGGTAAGAAACACTAAGATATTCAATTTGCCCTTCTATTCTGGGAAATATTCTTAAAATATTGCTAAACTTCTAGTATGGAGCAAAAAGTAATTGTTCTGTCTTCGTGAGCATAACCAAATTCTTCATGAATATAATTAATAATGCACCTTATGTAGAAAATTCTATTTATATATGGTTAAGGGGTGAGTATGAAACTTTATTTGTTTCAATGCATCTCCCCCTGATCCTAACATCACTTCAGGAATGTATCTTATTTTCCTTCCGATTCTATAATTTATGCATCACATAAAAATATTTTCTACATTGAGTTTATGCATATTTTTCTTGAATTGCAAAAATACCTACGTGGCAAATAATGTGATTCTTCAAGAAAACACATAAATTTTGTATAACTTCATGTTATTTATAAACTCAAATAGTTGGCATACAACTTACGAATTTACTGCTATTGTAAAATCATAATGCCACGTTGGAAGAAAAATACGTTGTTTCACATGGACAAAATAACTTTTAGAGTTATATAGCATTTCTTCTTGAAATTATACATTACTATACTTTAAACCAATGATAAATAAATTCTTCTAGAAATAGTGGACTTCATGTCACTTCCTACATTATTCATGCAATTGCTACAAGCACACTTCGTGTGTTCAAATGCATGAAACAAGTGCAAAATTAATTAAGGTTGGTTAATCTATTCAATAAATAATTTATTTATTTCCCAGAATTTTCTTAGCAAACAAAAATATATATACCCATTCACATAATTGCCAGGAAAATATTTTCAGTAGCACCATTTTGGAGTGTATGTTTCCGTATCGTGTAACTTGACGTATGGTATTGCTACATTTGCAACTTATTGGACTAAAATGAAACAATTGAACAACTTCATGTATGGTGGATGCACTTTACTAATAAATAAATAATACAATGTTCTAGTTAAATTCCGAATCAGAACTTTTAAGAAATGAAGAATTGGAGAAAATGAACTATATTATGTTTTTGTTGAATTAATATTGGGTTAAGGAGGAAACAAAGTCTAGTAAAATATCTAGGGAGGTAAATGTTAAAGAGAATGACGGATAGGACAAGCCAGATATTTTCATTTTGTTCAAAAGCAAAGGAGGGAAACTCTTATCCATGCCATAGAAGGTCATGATGGGACCATACAAATCATTGATTATATTTTTGAAGTGGCAATTGGTTTCTATAAAAGTTTATTTAAGCATGAAAATAGACCTAACATAAACATTCATGACTTTTCTACAACAATGATAGAGTTATGTTTCTAGAGTACTTTAGGCATCTTACTATAGATTTCATTAAGAAGGATATTTTTTAACCATATTCTGATAACCCTCGCGCTGATGGCATTTCTTTGATGATAGCACATTTTGATGACCCTAGACTTGATGACATTTCATTCTTTCGCAACAACACCTCGGAGATTTGGGTAAGGATGGCACAGTTGAGAACTTGAGATGTTCACTCTTTTCATAATAATAAGATTTTCTAGGATTAATTTGTTATTATCACTTTGACTCACAAAAAATAGGATGGTTGATGTATATGTAAATTTAGACCCACTAGAAAGCTAAATTGTAGCTATACTTTTTTTAACAATGTTTTTACAAATATGCATAATATGGTAGTGGATGCGAGGAATTGGATGCCCGTGGAGATGAGCTGGCAAATCGCAAAGCAACGGTGGTGTTGTGTTCATAGAGCTACGGGTAAAAATAAGAAGAACGTTGTGAGGCTAGTGAACTGATTAAAACATTCACCACTGCATGGATGGCCAGTACCAGAATAAGATTACCATGTAGCTGGAGATGTTGCATGGTGAAAAACAACAGAAGCAAGCAAACAGCAGCATAACTTCATAGGCTTAAGTAGTGACACATGCACGATGGTGAAGTTAGCAGGCAAGATGTTTCTACCCAGATACAAAACTTAAAGATATTCATAAAACAAACTCATACACTGATGAATTTAATAAAAAAGAACATTAACTTACCTAGAACCTATAACCAAACTTTAAACTGTTACAAAGGGCTACAAGTCTACAAGTGATGTATAAAACTTGTATTCAAGAGATTCATGGCTTCGAAGATAATCTCCTCTAAATATTAACCAAAACTTGAGATTTTGAGTTTAGTTTCAGGAGTTTTCAGTGTTTAAGTATGACAATGGCCAACACATCCTAAGAATTGATCATTCAATACTCCAATAAGTTGTAAACCTCAATTATTTCTATCCAGATTTGGACTAATAACTCTCCAACCATCCAACTTTCAAACTGGCATTAAATCACAATACACTTCTAAATTTCAAAAATTTGGAGAAAATTGTATCCAAAGCTCTAAGTTAGAAAAGTTTTCAAAGTCACTATGTGTACAATTCTAAATTCAACTTTTTTTGCCTCAAATTAAATACTCAAACTTTTTTTATGTTAACCATATCCATATCATTCTACTATATATTACTTGTAGATCATTTTCCATGTTGGGCCAAAGTCAAGTGTTTATGAATAATTTCATGATTTGACCCTTAAAACATGGCTATTTGCCTATATTCAACCTTTTCGAACTTAGTTTTAAAACATGACTTGAACTTATTTCACTTGGATTTTTGTATTAGCTCACTTCCAATCATGTCAAGATCCTTTGAATATTCAATTATCATATTTAGGCACAAATTTTCATATTTAAATTTTGATTTTGAAGTTTTGCTTTAATTTTTTCATTCAAAAGTGAGTAGACCATTTTCTTAATGACCTCTTGTGATCACCATTAGTGACTTGCATTGCTCATTAGAATCATTTAAACACAGGGGTGCTAATGCATTTTGCTAATCAAAGAGAACCTTGACATAGCGCTAAATTTATATTATGAGAAAGCATAAAACATAGTTAACTGAGGTTTCCTCATGTGCATTTTGGAAGGAAAAATAGGGAGTGTGTTTGGACATATATGATATTTTTTATTAGGATACTTTTAGAAAATGGTTTGTGTGCATTGCTAGTATATCTTTTGTATGGCCGAGTTGTTGTAAACACAAATTGTAAAACTATGCATCCTCATTGAAGATTTCTGATAGTGAAAATTTCTCCATTTGTAGCATTATAGATATAATTATGGAAACCATTTTAAGAATCTTCAACCTCTCAGTGTTACTACCTGACTTAATTACCTGATATGCAAAATCATACAAGATGCTAACAATTAGGTGACCACAAAAAATTAGCTTGTTGGAAGAAACATCACGCCTTGCCCATTTGCATCAAAGCTATTGTTGATCTTCTTGGTGTTTCGGGAACCACACATGAAGGCCAATGCAGGGGAGAGCAGCCACAAATCCTGCATGGTGGAGTAGCTGAATGCACGTGTCAATAAGGGTTTACATCATTTTTTGCAAAATGGATATATCAACAATAGAGATCATTTAGGTAGTTTCTGCAACATTGATTTGATGATAAATTATATGGTAGACCAAATTGTTGATTTCTATCGTTATAAGTATTTGCATTGAATTGTTTTTAAACTAAGAATTTGTTATGTACTAAATGCCTTTACAAAAATCAACAGTGACTTTTCCTTTCTTAATTTAGTGGTCTCTTGCAATCTTGGATTAATTTCAACTACATGACAAAATACTATGATTCTCAACATTCTAATTCTGAACACATAGAGTTGGAAGTTCATAGACCCCATTGGAGATCACTTACCCTTCCGTTAATCTTATGTACATGGAAATTCATTTTCTGGACAATGATCTGATGCAATATGTTTTTGCTTTCAGAAACATAGCATCTCTTTACCCTACCCCTATCTTAATGAAAGAATGAAATTTTTTATGGCTCACAATTCGACTTTGATCGTTATGGGTTGGTACCATGATCAAGTCCTAGGCAAGTGGACCTAATTTTAACAACTGGTATGGTAACAATGTCTCACCTTAGTGAAACGTCATGAGATCATTTCTAGACTTATGTACCTCTTAAAGTATTATCAAATTTTTATGTCATGAAATTTTTATCATTATTTTCATATGGTAGGAGATTTGACAATAAATTAATCATTGAGACACAAAGTTATGTGAAAATTAATGACATAAAATTTATAATATATTTTTCTGATATACATTGTGATGTCAACTACCATCCTGTAAATTTTGAACTCAAGGTTCCACTTATGTATGGAAAAACAAAAAATACAAATCGTATTAGGGGGTAATTTGTACCAAATGTTATAGTTTAGGGGGTAAACTGAACCAAAACATACTTCAGGGGGTTATCCAGACTTTGTTTATACTTGAGGGGAGTAATTTAGACTTTTTCCCTATCTATTATGCACCATTGCTGCGGGAACTTTGTAGTAGCATGGAGTGGGAGATAATGAAATATTGGAAAAAAATATTGATCATTTGAAGAATGCACACAGTTCATTTCAGGAACATAAGTACATAACATCTTGTGGCTGCTGATAAAATGACAATTAAAATTGCATATAATACATAAGCATTATTTATGCTAATTAACTATAGTGAGAGAGAGAGAAAGTATTGCTATAGAGAAATAATATTTAGTATTGAGCACGGAGCACCTCGGCAATGGCTTGGAGAGCCCACCTCTGCTGCTTGAAGGTTACTGGGCTCAGCACTGCCGCATTTGAGTTCCCAAGTAGAACACAACGCTCGCAGGCAAGTGCTGGAGCTAAAGGATCTGTGCGTTTGCACACAAAAATAAAAAGGCAGCATGGGGATGCTTCGAACTTGCACATGGAAGACGTCGATGAAGGCTCAAGCTACGACAATAGCTCGATTGATTCTGACAGTACATTAGCAAGGTAGATGTTGATCGAGGGAGAATTGTTTTCTTGCCGCGGTGCTGGACGTCAATAAGGGAGGGTCAGGGTTAGGGGTGTTTTTTTATAGTTGTGGAAAGGAGCTGAGAGACCGGTGGTGCATGCATGAATGCCACAGGGCAACAATTCTTATTGATCTGATGGTGGAAAATGAAGGAGGATGGAGTAGGCGATCGATTTTGTTCTAGTGGACATCATTGCTAGTAGAATATGCATGGGCATGCAGCACTCACAATCGCTCATGTTTGCCAGGAGCCCAATAGACGAATCAAGACATCGTCATGAGGTTGGACAAGAACGTATTAATTGGAGGCGTGCTGGCTGGATGCTAGTTGGACATGGATGAGTTAATGCATCTTAGTGGGAGATGATGATGTGTCTTAGTGGAAGGTCATGATATGGCTTCATAAGAGTTGAGAAATCCCTAGTGAGGATATCTTATATAGTTATAGTAGATTAAAGCATAATTTATACAAGTGGCGTTCACCAAATATTGGTTTTGTGCTGTCACTTTTCTCCAAGATATCATTCGTGTCCACTATCAAGGTTTAGTTGTCATAGATGAGACGTATCATTGAATAAGCTCCATAATAAGGGCACATGGATAATTGGCTTTCCATCTACCATGACCTTGGATTGCCATTGTTTCTTTGTCATGTAGTTATGAATCCTTATGGATTTTTGTTAAAGACGGATCATCAGGGCCCTTGGCTCTTGACATATACGAATGTGATAGTTAAGCATGTAAAAATAATTTGGAGGTCTTTTTTGCATATATTCGTCCATGTGGCGCCATGTTGGTATGCCACATGCCCACATCAGATTTCGAAGGGGTATGAACTTAAGCAGTGCAACTTAACAAGCTTACAGTGCCAAATTTCAATTTTGCGAGTTCGTTAACCTAAGTGGCATCTCGAGACAAGTTTAAGACCATTGGTGTATTGAAATCTATTTTGTAACTTGAACACAAACATGTTTCTTGGATGTTCAAGTGACTCTTTTCTTGATAGATTGTTCGTGAAAAAGATTTTTTAGAATCAGGTCGTGAAAAAGATAAAGGTGGACATCGACACACGGTGAACAAAATCGTCACGATGAAGTTTGGCTGCAAAAAGCCACGACGAAAGAAGTGCAAGGCTTTCTCTAAAGACTCCTCTTTTTCTTGCTGTTTTATAGTGCTGGTAGTTTTAGTGGTCTTATCGGTGCTTTGCTTGCTAAAGTGCAGCAATAAGGTTGGGTGGGCTGTTGGCAACTGACGTATCATGTATACATATGATTTTTGTTTTCTTTTTCACTTTTCAATCGGATATCTTATTCTTTTTGCCACCTTTCAAGCTTCCTTGGTTCATTTTATTCGTGATGAGTAAGTTTCAGACCACAAAATGCTAAATTGTGTCTATGAGTATGCGTTTAGCTATTTAAAAGTTTAAATTACTCCCCTCGAGTATAGGCAAAGTCTAGATAGCCCATAAACCATGTCTTCATTTAGTTTACACCATAAACTATTCCATTTGGTTTAATTTATCCCTTATAAAATTTATCTTTTTTGCTCCATGGACAAGTGGAATTTTAAGTTCAAATTTGCAAGACATATGTTAGAAAAGATATATCATGATTTTGTCATATTTGCATATGGTAGGATATTTAATAATAATTAGTCCTTGAGATAAAAAAATATGCAAAAAGGGTATAATAATAAAAAATCATAATGTATTTTTCTGACATACATTGTCCACTACTACCCTGTAAAATTTTAATTTAAATTCAACTTGTGTATGGAGAAACAAAAAATATAAATTGTATTCGGGAATATATTGAACCAAATGCTATAGTTCAGGGGGCAATTTGAACCAAGAAATAGTTTAAAGGGTTATCATTACTTTGCTTATACTTACGGGAGGAATTTGGATTTTTTTCTTAAATATTTGCAGTTTACTTGGGAGTTATGCACTTTACCTCACGTGTTTTATTTAGAGGGATAATTGATTAGGGGGCTTTTGTGGCAAGTCAAAGCCTGATTCCGCACGAGATATCACAAGTATAATACTGGTCACCGTGCGCATGCGAGTTGCGAGATAGAGACATATGATCGTGCGGAACACCACATCATGTTTGTGTTTCCATAGGTTTCAACAACACAGGAGCAAGAAGTAGTCTTAAGACTCGTAGCGCAGGGCTGGGACGAGCCCTCGGCGTTCAGTGAGCCACTGAGCCACAGCGTGGCCACTGATGCCTGTGAGTTGCAGGCCTATCGAGCCCGGGCGGCCAGGGTGCATCGCAAGGTAGTGCTCAGCTATTTCGTCTCATGTGTAATGTGTTTCTTGCATACGTCGTAGGTGGCGTCGGCGACGATGCTCCTGTTTTGAGGCTGATTCCCGTTTTCAGTTTCGTTTTCAAGACATAATGTCAGAGTGTTAAGGGAAGGGATTATCCTAACAGCTCCTGTTCGTTTTTCCCCTAATTGTGGTGCCATGTCTTGTTTTGTTTTAAAGGAAATGCTATGTCTTGTTTGAATTGAAATGGGGCATTTCCTGTCCGACTTTAGAAAAAGAAAACAGAGAGAAGTGTTCAACATATTCGCACCCCCACTCACAACATATTCCGGTTCTGACTCAGAAAAAAAAAGGTGTAACAAGATCGATATTGTGATCTGGTAAATTATATCCGCCCACGATCATAGTTCGCACCCCCTACTCACAATTTTGAATTTTCACAACAACTAGCACTAGCCTACAACGGCATCACCAAGGAACCAGCAGTACGGAATCTCTACAACCACACGGCCATTTCCGGTCATTAACTGACAACCACTTGATACTTTTGGAAGCGTACAACTCCAGTAACGGTGGCGCTGCGCGGCAACATACCGCGAACATCAGATGCTTCTTCCCTTTGTCACAGTGCAGGGGAGGACGACACGTACTGCAAGAACGCCTCGTCGCGGAGGAGGCAAGCCATGGTGTCCGGCGCGAGGCACACCTCCACGTCGACGCTGCCATCCCCAGCCTGGCCCGGGAACGCCGACATCTTGCCGTCGAACTTGTTGGCGCGGCCGCTCCGCACGGCGAGCGCGCGGCCCCACCCGAAGTCGTTCCCGTCGTACATCGGGAACCGCGGCGAGCTCCCCATCGTGAGCGCCGCGCCGTCGGGGTTGCCCAGCGGGAAGCACCGGGGCGCGGCCTCCCAGCTCCGCCGCGGCGCGCCGGATCGCGCCGTCGTCGTGCGCCGCCACGGTCGCGTTCAGCTTGGCCGCCGCCCAGCCCAGGTCGCTGGACGCCAGCTCCGCCACTGTCGCCGTCGTCGCCACGCTCTGGATCGCGTTGCCGAAGTAGAGCGGCGAGATCGCCGGGCGCAGCCGGTGCCGGCAGTTCACGGCCATGCGGAACGTCGTGGCCGTGTCGGCGGCCAGCTGCCGGCGCGCGCGCGTCACGGCCCTCCATATGTGCGCGCACAGCGACTGGAACGACGAGATCTCGCGGCAGGAGCCGCTTCCCTGAGCCCTGGCGTCGTGCGTGACCTTGCCGTTAACCTCGGAGGAGTCGTCTTGATCTTGACCCGTTCTTTTCCGTCCGTTGGCCGTCGCCTTCAGCTCGAGGATCGCGGCGGCACTGAAGTGGAGGATCCGCTCGCGTAGGGGCGCGTCGGCGTCGAACGTCACGGCGGGGCCCGCGCCGCCGGGGAAACGCAGGACGGCGGCGGAGTCGCCGAAGAAGTTGCGGCGGAAGTCCGGGTCCCGGACCGGCGCGCCGCGGCACATCGCCGCCCACGTGTTGAAGAAGTGCCAGAAGGAGGTGCCGTCGACGACGGCGTGGTTGGCGACGAAGCCGACGAACACGGCGCCGTCGCCGAGCACGGTGAGCTGGAACGACGCGAGCGGGCGGGCGTGGCCGCCGTAGCTCACGGTCCGGTCCATGGGGAACAGGGCGTTCGTGAGGCTGGTCGGCACGTCGGCGCCGGGCACGAGGAAGTCGCCGAGCGACAGGCCCGGCGCGGCGGCGTGGCGGAACTCGACGGCCGCGTCGTCGCCGCCGCCGCAGCGGATCACGATGCTGTCGTCGTCCGAGCGTGACGAGCCGGCCGGCGAGGACGGGGAAGACGCCGAGCGCGCGTGAGAGCGCCGCCGCGAGCGAGGACGCCAGTGAGGCCGACGCCACGCCGGGGGGCGGGAAGAAGAGGCCCTTCTGGATGTAGTGGCACGACAGCATGGGCATGTCTGAGACCGAGAGCCTGAGGTCGCCTACTACCGCCGCCGAGGCGCCAACCGGGCGGACCGTCTGCTTCGAGACGACAGAGATTGGCGGCGCCGCCGACGGCACGTCCTTGCGTGCCATTCCGTTCGGGGCCGCGGCGGCGACGGCGGCCGGGGCAGCCGTTTCCACCGTGGCATCGGCGGGCACCGGTGGAGCCATCCTCGGACCGCGCTTATCTGGAGTGATCGCAGTGTGTGGTGATGGTCGCTTTGGTGCCGAGGGACGTTATATATAGGCATCCCGAGAACTTGGATTCGTGCACCTGCCCTTGTAGAACCGACTGGTCGACGTCGTGTCGCATTCTCGGGCCCGTTTCCAGGGAGCTTCAGCTCCATGCCACCACCGATCAAGGCGTTATTGAAAAGCTTTTACCCAGCGGAGCAGCGAACCAACAACACACAAGCGTCATCCTCAGGGGCTCAGGGCCTGTATCTGGTGGCCGAACAGCGAGTGATGATCTGACGGCTGTCGCGGGCACGCACGTGCAGGGCGCGACCGCCCCTCGTGCGGCCTGTCGCGTGGTCCACCACGCCGCGCCGCAAGGCGCCAGGGGCTCGCGGAATTCGTATCTCCCGGCGACGGTGCGGCGTTGCTGTCAGCCTGTCACGGGCTGGCCGTGGCCGTGCGGGCTGCGGGGGAGAGCACGGATCAGAGCACCGGGCACCAGACAGCGGCCAACCCGGACCGGGCGGGGGCCAGCGCCCACGCGCAGCCGGGGTTCGCGGCGGCCGCGGCGGGTGGCAGCGCACATGGCTCCTGAGGCCCCATTCCCCCCCCGCGGGCGCGGCGTGGAAGCGGCGGAGCCACAGCCTTGGGCGCCGGGGGTGTTCGCCTGTTCCGAGGCCTCGTGGGCGGTACGGTGTACAAGGCCGCAAGGGGGCATGGCGCTGCCGCCGCGCGGTAGCGACCGGGCGTCGGCCGAGAGCAACACCGACGCGCCGCGACGGGGTGGGGGCACCGCGGGCTATGGCCGGCTCTGTCGCGCGGCATCGTCGTTGTCCCGTCGGGCCGTGTGGCTGTGACTGATCACCTTAGACAATCTGACAGGCTGAGAACTTGTCAAGTTGTGTGACCCATGGGCCCAGAAAGCGTACCGAGCAGCACTACGCTTTTTGAATTGAAAAATGGGTTTGAATGAAATCCATGGCCCACTAACAATAAATGAAAGATAATTGGGCTTACGGCCTTCTGGGATAAAGAAAAGGAAAGGAACCCAGCAAGTTTCCCCCATTTACCTACCTACCCACCACTCTTCGAGCCCAAACTAATGCCAGCCTAGCCCACTCCCACTCGACCCCTCCTCGTCGTCGGGATCCTGGACAGCGCTGCAGCTTTCAACTGGCAATGTGGCATACACACGCTGCTGCGTCCCTACTGACGCAACCTCCATTCCTCCTTGTTCCTACCCTACGCACCCGTGTCCTACCACGTTGCAGGGCTCCCCACGTCCAGGCGCAGGGGCTGCCCCACCATGTGTGCCGTACCCGGGCAAGGCTGCATGCAGCATGCCTGCATGAGACCGCCACCAGCTCAACGGACGCGCAGGTCGGCCGATCCCCCTCGTCCGGCCCCGTCACTGTCGCGAGCCCCGCCGGACGCCGGAGCCATGGGCCATGGCACGGACCGACCACCGACAGCGACGGCCGGCGAGCAGATACGGAGAACCTGGAAACCCAATCTATCGAGCCGCTGCAAGATCTTGCCTTCGGTCGCAGCCAGATAGAGAAAGGGGCGAAATTTATTTCGAGTAGGTTCCCTCGCATGCATGGCATATTAAATGTAGTCGAAAAAATAACCCATTATATGGATGGAGTGTACTTCACGAGACGAATCTAATGAGCCTAGTTAGGTCGTGATTAGACAATAAATTGCTACAGTAAACATGTGCTAATGACGGATTAATTAGACTCGTTAGGTTCGTCTTGCGATTTACTGACAGAATCTGTAATTAATTTTGTAATTAGTCTATATTTAATACTTCAAATGTGTGCCCGACATACTCGAAAAAAATTTCGCGTTTCATCTAAACAGGGCCAAGCATGGAGCCATCATCTGCCCCTGCGCCCTCTTGCATGGCATGCAAAGGCGAACAAATATCTAGGCTTGTAAAAAAACTACTCGAAATTATTTTACAACCAGTACTCCCTCCGTTTCAAAATATAAGTCATTCCAACTTTCTTAGAGAGTCAAACTATTTTATCTTTGACCAGAGATTACTTCAAAGATTTAGAAGACTGAATAGCTATACTATGAAAATATATCTAATAAAAACCTAATGTTACATAAATGTTAGTACATTATCATACTAGTAGGTTGGCACGTGCCACAGGCACGTGTTATAAAAATAACATAAATTTAAAAAAATCTTAATTTTTTAAAAAATAAGTATGTAAAATAATGCATATTTTTGTTAGATCGCATATTAAAATTATTCAATAGCAGCTCATATTAAAAATTATATATTCATACATCGAAAGCTTGGGCCTCCGGCGGAAGCAGAAGGAAATTTTTGTATAATTAAATCTTAAACAATCAACAACATATATAAAAGAAAATATTCACGATACATGTATCCATGAGCAACTCGGCACCGCAGCCAACTTTTTGATGATGGGGAGGCCGAGAAGGTTGCTCTCCTCGTCGCCGGTGTCGTGGAGCAACGACGCCACGCACTCGACGGCACCGGACACCGTCACAACACGGAGCATGTTCCGCTTCTACCTGGCGAGCTTGGACACGACTGAGCGTCGTGGCCACCCTTGCGCCGCGCTCGACGCCGACGCCCTTGGAAAGAAATATGAACTCTGAATAGATGATGAAAATGAAGGGAGAGATTGTGTGCTTTGAGAATAAGGAGGGGCGCCTTATATAGGGGGTAGGAGGGCTAAGGAGATGAACCTGGACGCCCACGAGCTTTGGTAGGTAATCGATTCCCTGATTGACCCCCACAACTATGGTAAGTAATCAAGTTTTAAAAGGAAGGAGACACCCGATTGCGTAGATATCATTCTTTTTTTTGAAAGGAAACCTTGACTGGTACACAACACATATATGGACGCTACCTATCTACAAAAGGAAAGAAGAAAATTCAAATTCCTTGATGCACACGGCCATATAAAGAAAAGAAAGCGGGCGAATTTCAAAAGTAAGGTGTAGACGCCCTGATTGCATAGGAAGGTGGAGGAAAGGAAATGGGTGTTTTTTTGAAGGAAACCAGTGTATCTTTTTGCATACGAATACAACGAATAGAAAGGAAAGGAAAGGAAAGGGCGCATTGATTGCATTACCATACAAAGAACGCGATCAAAAGGAAAGAAAGGCAGGCAAATTTACAAAGGAAGGTGGAGGAAAGGAAGGGGGTGTTTTTTTAAGGAAACCAGCGTATCTTTTTGCATACGAATACAACGAATAGAAAGGAAAGAAAAGCGACGCCTTGATTGCATTACCATACAAAGAACGCGATCAAAAGGAAAGGAAGGCAGGCGATTTTCCAAAGGAAGGTGGAGGAAAGGAAAGAAAACCAGCGTATCTTCTTGCATACGAATACAACGAACAGAAAGGAAAGAAAAACGGTGCCTTGATTGCATTACCATACAAAGAACGCGATCAAATGGAAAGGAAGACAACGGGTATAAAAAATGCCAAGGTGAGAAAGAATAGGGGGGCGGGATGGCGCCGAGGCGCAAAAGAACGGGTGGTGACGACCAAACGCGTCTACCCCGGTCGTCCGGGGCCACCTTTTGGCCCTGAATTGTGGGTGCTCTGTGAGGTTTAGGAGAGTAATTTTTTGAGGTGAGAAACCGTTTCAACTGTGACGCTCTTTATATACTTTATGATATACATTTGGTCAAAGTTGAGAAAGTTTGACTAAAAAAAAAAAGTTAAAATGACAATCTGCTGGGTGCAATCGCCTGCGTCGCTGTCGTCGAGCCTGTGTGTGATGACGTACACGCAACTTGGCCTTCTAGAAGTCGGGAACGGATAACCATAAACCCTTTTGCCGTCGCGGATGGGCTGTGCCGGTGACTGGTCTTGTCTCGTCTACCGGCCAATGGCCGCGTCGTTATTGCTACGGTTGAGTTCCTCTTCGGTTGACGAGACACAGGCAGCTGCGCGGTTTTTTCTCCCTTTTGGTGCCGTCTTGCAGCTGCAGATAAGATACTTAAATGACGGTTTCAACAGGAGAACAGTAGCAGTACCGGGTAACAAAGTACGAATCAACATCGATCTACAGGATCATCACTGTGTCCTTGTGGTAAAAGAAAAAAGATGGCCGTGACAATGAGGAGTTGAGGACATATCTCCATCAACAGTGGTGTACTACTACCTACTGTGAGTACTAGCAAATAAAACGGTACAATGCCAGTAGCGTCAAAAAAAGCGAATACCGACCTCCGTATTCGTTTACTTGACGCCATACTGTGCCAATTTTGACCATGTTTTTTTTTCTTATGTCAAAATCGTATGATTTGCAGTGGAATACTCCTTCACTAGCACTATAGATTTTGAACCATGTAAAAAACACTTTATAAGAAGAGAAACACACGGTCAAATTGGTACAGCAAAACGATGTTGTCAAGTTAATTGAAAGTGAACCGTTTGAAAATAAAAAATGAACACATAATTGAAGAGAAAATATATGAAATTCTCGCGCAACTCCATGCAAGAGTGCATGGGTAGCTTTGACACCCTCCTTTCCTTTTCACACGTACCATAAAAGTAGATGCAAAAAGTTAGCATTGTGATCAATTAAGTTCTATCACATAGATATGGAAAAATAGTATCCATGCTACTTCCTCTGTTCCAAATTATAAGTCGTTTTGGGATGTTAGGTTCAACAGTTGCTTTGAAGAGAGACATAACGTTTATCTAAGTGCATAACAAAGGTTATGAACCTAAAAAGGTCAAAACGACTTATAATTTGGAATGGAGGTAGTAATATTTAAAGACTTGTGTAAATTTTGTTCGGGCCATGATAAGGATGGGGTGATTTTATTTGAAAGCAACTATTGCACTTATTTAATTGACTGATTCTTGTAAACAAAAACTAGACCAGTCTAAAAAAGAAATTTGATTACCTTACGTGCGATAATGAGAAATAGCCATTAAGAACTTGAATTTGGCTGGTCTGTGTACGTACACACACTCACTTTCTTTCAGCGTTCACAGGAACCATTTCAACGAAAACATCCAGACCGATAGACACGCTGAGAGTTGTGTGGCTCCAAACAAACATACCATCTTCTCTTTGTTTTTTTTTAAAGAAGCTATTGGGGTGTCAGTTTCAGTACAGTTCCACATTTGCCGTTTTTAGCTTACAACTTGTCTAGTGGTATGCAAAACTCTGGGTTTTTTTTTTCAAACAAAAAATGGAGGTGTGCACCGATCGGCTACGTTACCAAGTTCAGTATAGCCGACATCGATATTCCCAGTATTAATTCGACGGCAAGTAGGTATTTTCTTTGCCCAGCAGTCAGCTCGAGCATCATACAGAAAATAAAAAAGAAAACCTTAAGAGACAGGAGTGTGAGCGTTTTTTCCCCCAAGGCCGAGAACGGACGTGACGTTCGACGTACTAAAGATATTCGTTAGCAAATCAATTGACTGACCATTCATAGTTTGACCATGCAAAATTTTGGATGTTTTGAACAGACAAGAGACGCATGGCGACGCCGACTGGTGATCAATCGATCTATCGATCGGGGGATCGAGACTTGCGGGACCCAGAGAGGGGGAAAAAACTGCAGCTCTCTCTCTCCTACGAGGCCAGAAAGGGAGAGGCAGAGATGGAGCCACGATAAGCAGAGTTTTTATTTTTAAAAAAATCAGAACTGATACAAGAAAGTGCCGAGACTTATCGCTTGAAACCCCTGCATTAGTTGTCGCTCTCGACTTTTTGATTGGGTGCAAAGCAAGTACTACGAGCCACTTGCAAACATGGGGCTGGTTCATGCGGCTTCGTATTTTTTTTTTAAATAATCCCCGTGAAGTACCGCAACTTGGCGACGGATTGGGCATCGGCAGCCGTGTTGGGCTTGCACACCGCCCGCAAGTTGCACCCGCCGGGTTCCGGCCTGGCCGGCGCTGCCGCCTCATCCTGTCATGTGTCGTCCAACGGCCGGCTCGGTTTATAACTCACCAAATGATGGTTTAACTGGCCATTAGTGCCCCCACTAGCAAAAAAAAAAAAAAGCAGGATCAAAAGTCATCTTATCACGGCACCGTTCGTTACCGCGCTGGCCCCACCCGTCTAGCGGCGCGCCCAGGCACAGCACCGCGTCGGGCTCGAGCTCAACTTGGCCGGCCGGTGCGGCGGGATGATGATGGCGCGACACCTGCTGCGCGAGGGACAGGGCCGCGTGGGCCGCCGCGCCGTCCAGCACCGGCAGCCCAGGTGCTCGCCTGTACTACTGACGAGCGCCTGCAGGTCGGATTCTCGCCCCCCTCGAGATCCGGTTCCGGCACGCCGCACGCTGCGAGCTGGATGGCCCCTCGCCTCGGATCCGCGCCGCGGCCGTAGCTGCTGTAGCGGTCGCTGCCTGTACTTGGCGTCCGTGCGACGTCACGGCGCCGCCAGGTATGAGAGCACCATAGTTCCATAGAGATACTTCATCGACCTCAAAATATAAGCATTCTTCGACGTTTGTGTATCACGTTTGACCATCGTTTTATTCAAAAAATTTATAAATATATTATTTATTTTATTATGATTTGTTTTACATTACGTATACTTTAAGTATGACTTATTTGTTTTTATATTTTTATAAGTTTTTTGAATAAGATGGATGGTCAAACACGTTGTCTGAAAGTCAACAAATCCTTGTATTGTATTTTAGGACCGAGGGAGTAAGGTTTGTGATCCGATCCGCGGACTTTCACACGGGCCGCGCCGGTGCTGCATGGCGGTTAGGAGGGAAAACAAAAAATTTCAAGCAAGTGGACGGTGTGTGTTTTGACTGCTGCAGATGGATTATTGAAAAGCTCGGTAGCCTAAGTAGGTTAGTACCAGTCTAGGTTACCACAAAGAGCTAGGGGCTAGGGTTGTTGAGATTACTAATTAATACTCCTACAGTCCTACTTTCTTCTAATTCAACTCATCATTGGTCTATAGCAGTCAGGTAGCAAGAAACACAGTTCTAGATTTTGGTGTTAAAAAAACACAGAGAGCTCTATTTTCTTTGGTTCTGTCTTTCTTCCAGGCTTAAGCAAAGCTAAGGCTGTTGCTTAACAGGAACGCAGCCTGTTTCTCGGTACTAACTACTAATCCCTCCCCCACGGATGCGCAGCGCCACACAGTTCCGCTCAGGCTTGGAAACTTAGGCAGAAAGTACCATCTTTTTAGGTAATGGAGGTAACACTTCCCTTTCCGTTTCTGGCGCTGGCTAGCTAGGGAGCGCGCACGGCTCACAGTGCACTCACCTTTCGTGCCAGTGATGATGCTCGCGCGCGCCTTCTGTTGTGCGTGCTGGCATTTTTAATGGAACACGGACGGGCCATCTTCTTATCTTCTCCATCCATGTTTAGCTGCGAACCTTTTACTGAAGATGCTTGAAAAAAGAAAAAGTCGGCGAGCTGGTCCTTCTTGTCGCCACGAAAAATACTCCCCAAATTAAATATCTCCCGGTACTACTCCATAATAAGCTAAGCTCAGCCAAGTACAAACCGCCCATCCATCCATGCATGCAGGCAGCATCATGGAAATCTCGGCGATTCTCGAAGGAGGAGGAAAAAGGGAGAGAAATAAAATCTGCTCGCCAACGACAAGGTGATTAAGATACGCAAGCTACTTATATCAATATTCCTACTGGAAACTGATCTGGGAGTTGTTTAATTTCGCTGCGAATATTTTTGCGCGGTGCCGTGGGCGCAGCAGCGGAGCACGCACGCACTCAGATCAAGCCGGGGGAGGCTGGAAAATCTCAGCCGGCGTCAGTGAGTGAGGGTAAGAGGGAGGAGGAATAAGAAAGGCACTGCGTTCCCGGCGAACGAGAGGCATTTTTTATGCCCTGATGACGTACGGGTTTGTCCAGATGCCCACTAGCGAGCTGAGGCTCAGATCGGAGATGCATCCGCTGCCGGACCCGCCACGGTTGTGCCCCCGCCCAATCCCCGACCTGCTTTCCCGGCCGCAAGAAAAACTTAACAAAAGATGCTGGTGAACGGTGATGCCGTCATGTGCTACGTGCACCCCGGGCGGGCTTGGTTTTGTACTTTTGTGTGCGGTGGAGATTTATTTGTAACTGTGCCGCTCCAGACACGCCACCTGATCAAGCGGTAATCAATACTGACCTGCTACCAGATGAATTGGCAAACATACTCCCCGGTTTAGTATTAGAAGTCGTTTTGGACAAGATTTAAGTCAAACATTAGGAATATAAATCATGAATAACATTTAAGTCGTTGAGTTTGGAAATGTGAAAATCGTATAAATAGATTGGTTTTAAAAATTAATTTCATAAAAATATACATATATAACTTTTCAAGAAATATTTTTATAGAAAAGAGAAGTCAAAGTTTAGCTTTGGTGACCGTGTCGCTGTCCTAAACGACTTCTAATATTGAACCGGAGGGAGTACGTAAAGATTTAGGTGCAATGTTATGTTGTAGGGCCATTTTTTCTTCAAAAGTAAAATTACAATCTTACCCTTTCACGAAAACACCTATTTATACTTCTCCCGCCTCTTATTCATATGCACAACTTTCAAAAGAAGACTCATATACGAGCACTAATAGTTTTCTGCCTCCGATCCTATATACTCTCTCTGTCAAAAAAAAAATAACTATAGCTTTCTACCATGTCAATCTATTTTAACCACGACCAACTATATACAAAAGAACTAGTATTATACATGACACTAAATAATTATAATTAGATTCAGCATGCAATGTATTTTCCTATCGTACATATTTGGAGTAATAGATGTTAATAATATTTTCTACAAATTCAGTTAAACTTAAAAAAATGACTTAGTCAAAACCTAGAATTGCATTCTTTTTTGACGGAGTTAGTATTTATTTTCATTTCATGCTTTTCTGCTAGCACCCTAAGCTTTGATAAATTATGATCGATATTTGGTAACTGAAATATAGTTCCACTAAATTATAGCATTGTCATAGAACTTTTGGTGATAAAAAGAATTAGGAGCAGGAAGAGTTACTTACTTAACTTCGCCCCTCTCAAAAGTGTACTAGCAGTTATGTGTCAATAAAACGTACCAATTGTGCAATAGCGTACCAAAAATGTACCACCGGTTCTAAGTCAAGGATATTGAGACAATATACCAGAACAAACGGTTCCACTAAAAAATAATTATCTTATAATAAAGAAATTTATAACCATGTATATGTGTGTGTGTATATAGCTTGATGTCATGTCATATCTATTTAAACTACCAAAACATGTTACTTTTGTTGCAGTATTTCTATTCATGACATAAATTCTTGTTCTAGGATTTAATTACACAAGAAAAGTATTGCATAACAATAACATAGACTAGTATGTTCTCTGACATAAAAAGAAATTCTACAAGATTACTTGAATTATGAAATAAATATTGCATGCAAAATTAGCATTATATTTCCATGCAATAATGTGATAGCAGTCACACATAGCTTAAAAAGACACAACACATTCACTAAGGTAGCTGTCGTGAATACTATTTTTAATGTATTTCTAAGTATGATGTAAATGCATGTGCTCGCACTGTGAGTAAACTAAAAAAGATAAATGCAACATAGATGAGCGATTTACATTTGTGTGTACAGCTCACACTTCTTGTAGACCTTTAAGTTAGCTCTAACTTATATTTAATCTACAGTCACAGCATCTTGTCTCAAACAATGTATCAAGCACCATAATTTCACGCTTCATGTACAAAACCGTCTACCTCAACAAACTATATTGATCACACATTTTTTTTTACCCTACCTGACAATATTAGTGCCAACTCAAACTACAATGCTTGCACATCTTCATTCTGGTTATTTTACCGTACATGTTACAACATAGTCGAGCTCAAAAAATCTAAGTTTATTATATAATATATGTTGCATCCTCTATGACTGACTTTTCATGTTAGCACATCATTAGGAAGGACTAAAGCTACAAACATCGAGGCTCAAAAGTACAAACGGACGATAATGATCGTCTTCAACTAACGCTCACATGGTACAGTGATAGCCATCGCATCCCGCCCCCGGCCCCTGGTTCAAATCTACTCCACCGTCCTATTCATCACCAGTTCACTTGACGGCATCAACCGGGCCACCACCACACACACACACGAGAGAGGAGGACACCAGCCGGCGACAGGGCATGTGTGTCCGCGTCTTGCGTGCGTGTGCGCCGAGCAAATTCCCCTCCAGGCCCCCAGCTGACGTGGCTCGGCATCCCCAGCTGGATCGCGCAGAAGTAAACGCCCCCTTCCCGGGTTCCCCCAATCCCCAACCCCACCTCGTTCCTCTCTGCTCTCTCCACTCTCGCTTCTCCCTCCAATAATTCTCTCCGCCTCTGCTCGCTCCTGCTCCAAAGCCACCACCGAATCAGGGCGAGAGGGAGCGGAGGAGGGGAATCCCCATGTCTCCGCCCGTCGCCGGAGCAGATCCCCGGCGAGCCGGCGCTGAGCTGCTGCGGTAGAAGGGCGCGCTGAGTCCCGCGAGCGCCTGATCCCGCTCGGGTGTCCCGATCGGGATCGATGGGCGGGGAGGCGCCCGAGCCGCGGCGGCTCACCCGCGCGCTGAGCATCGGCGGCGGCGATGGCGGCTGGGTGCCCGAGGAGATGCTGCACCTGGTGATGGGGTTCGTGGAGGACGCGCGGGACCGGGAGGCAGCGTCGCTGGTGTGCCGCCGCTGGCACCGCATCGACGCGCTCTCGCGGAAGCACGTCACGGTGCCCTTCTGCTACGCCGTGTCCCCGGCGCGCCTGCTCGCGCGGTTCCCGCGGCTCGAGTCGCTCGCCGTCAAAGGGAAGCCCCGCGCGGCCATGTACGGGCTCATCCCGGACGACTGGGGCGCCTACGCGAGGCCCTGGGTCACCGAGCTCGCCGCGCCGCTCGAGTGCCTCAAGGCGCTCCAGCTCCGCCGCATGGTCGTCACAGACGACGACCTCGCCGAGCTAGTCCGCGCCAGGGGCCACATGCTGCAGGAGCTGAAGCTCGACAAGTGCGCCGGCTTCTCCACGGACGGACTCCGCCTCGTCGCCCGCTCCTGCAGGTTCGCGACTCATCGATTCTCTTGCGCCCCTTTTGCTCCGATCTGGCGTGATAAGCTCGAATAAGCTCGAATTGGGGTTAGGAAGACAGTGACAATGACTGGGCGGGCGTCAGCTACTGTTTAGTTGATTCCCCGAAATGGTCTAGTAAATACTGTTTAGCAATGAACTCAGCATCTCTCTCTGCACTAGAAACCTGTTCTACCTTGGAACGATTCTTAAGAAAAGCTGGCTCGAGATCTGGCGCCGAAATTTGGGCGTGCTGTCCTCAATGAGTAGAGATCGTACGATCAGTACCATAAAAGATGCGCAGATGCCTTGAAGTGCACTTTCTTTCCTGTATGATTACAATTCGTGGCTTCATCTGTAGATTTCTCCAAAAATAATTTCAAAATAATAAAATATTAATGCAATGGTGTTAGCTGTGCATAATTTGATTGTTCCGATGCCTTAATTGGATATACTCCTATATAAAGAAAAGGGGAAGGCGCTGAGCATATCACTGGAAACAGTGCATCAAATAAGGGAGTTATTGAAGACTGTTGTTATTTTGATCTATTTAGATAGATCTACCAGAAAAGGAGTCTTTAAATAACCCCAAACTTAGTAAGGGATTGCTAAAATACAAGCAGACAGCCCCTAGTAGACATATGTAGTGTTGTTTTAGCTGTTATATTTGTTCAATGTATTTCATGGATTCTTGGGCACTGAGCAATCTCTATTGGCTTCAGTTGACTAGTGTGATTCTCCAGCTTCTGAAATTCTAACAAATATCTTAAGCGACACTTAAAAGTGAAAACAGCTGTACACATATCTTTTTAGTTCCTGATTGCCCCCATGACATACAGTATTCATTGTCAGCCACAGCTAACATTTTTCATGGAATGCTAAAGAAAGTTACATTTGTTTGTCTGTACTGCATCCTTTTATAGCTGCTAGCGTTTTGATGAATTCATTGCAGTAACTTGTTGCGCTAAATCTATCAGGTCACTGAGAACTTTATTTCTGGAAGAATGTCAAATTAATGATAACGGCAGTGAATGGATCCGTGAGCTTGCAAGCAGCTGTCCTGTTCTGGCAACATTGAATTTCCACATGACTGAGCTTGCAGTGATGCCAAGTGATCTAGAGCTTCTTGCAAAGAACTGCAAGTCACTGATTTCACTGAAGATTAGCGACTGTGATCTTTCAGATTTGATAGGTTTCTTCCAATTTGCTACAGCACTGGAAGAATTTGCTGGAGGGACATTCAACGAGCAAGGTGAACTTGCCAAATACGGGAATGTTAAATTTCCATCAAGATTGTGCTCCTTGGGTCTTACTTTCATGGGAACAAATGAAATGCCTATTATATTTCCATTTTCTGGGATACTCAAGAAGCTGGATTTGCAGTATACTTTCCTGACCACTGAAGACCATTGCCATCTCATTTCAAAGTGCCCAAACTTACTAGTTCTTGCGGTATCATCTCCTACTCATCCAAATTATGAAGATACTCAATTGGTAACCTTTTTCATAGTAACTGACTTTATACATTTTCTCTATAGGTGAGGAATGTGATTGGAGATAGAGGATTAGGGGTTGTTGCAGATACCTGCAAGAAGCTCCAAAGGCTCCGAATTGAGCGAGGAGACGATGAAGGAGGTGTGCAAGAGGAGCAGGGAGGGGTCTCTCAAGTAGGCTTGACGGCTGTAGCCGTAGGTTGCCGCGAACTGGAATACATTGCTGCCTATGTCTCTGATATAACCAATGGGGCCCTGGAATCAATTGGGACTTTCTGCAAGAAACTTTATGACTTCCGGCTTGTTCTGCTAGATAGAGAAGAGATGATAACAGAATTGCCACTGGACAATGGCGTCCGAGCTCTGCTGAGGGGCTGCACCAAACTTCGAAGGTTTGCTCTGTACTTGAGACCTGGGGGGCTCTCGGATGTTGGTCTTGGCTACATTGGACAGTGCAGCGGAAACATCCAGTACATGCTTCTTGGAAATGTTGGGGAAACTGATGATGGATTGATCCGTTTTGCACGGGAATCTGTGAAACTGCGAAAGCTTGAACTCAGGAGTTGCTGCTTCAGCGAGCGAGCTCTGGCCCTCGCAATGCTACATATGCGGTCGCTGAGGTATGTATGGGTGCAGGGTTACAAAGCCTCTCAGACTGGCCGTGACCTCATGCTCATGGCGAGGCCATACTGGAACATAGAGTTTACACCTCCCAATCCCGAGAACGCACGGTTGATGGAAGACGGGGAGCCTTGTGTAGATAGTCAAGCTCAGATACTTGCATACTACTCTCTTGCCGGGAAGAGGTTGGACTGCCCACAATCCGTTGTCCCTTTGTATCCTGCGTGACTGTAAATACACTAAGCCGGTGGTGTCTTTCTCTCGCATCCTTGCCCCCCTTAGCCTCCTCCCCTGTCAACAATAATGTTGATAACTTGATATGTGTTATTGTATGGATCTAGATGGCTAGCTGCTATGTACTGTAATAAGCTACTGGTAGCTGAGATGTGCTTGAATAAGCGCTTACTATTTTTCGCCTGTACTGCTATCTAATCCTAGGAGATGTATACTAAGTAACGATGGACGCTGTGAGTCTGTGCTTGCTCCCCCATGATTTGTACCATTGGAGGTATAAAGAACACCTGAATTTTGGCAGCCTAGTTTGAGCATTGTGAAGTTATATCCCATTGTATGTAGTTGCAACAAATCTGTTGTTGAGGCAAACTAAAAAAACTACTCTCTGTATGCTATATGCAGGCTATATGTGCCGAGTATATGATGTTATATCAGGGTCCTGAAACTCTCTTCTTCTTCTTGTTTTTTTTTTTGAAAGATCTGAAACTCTCTTCATGATGAAGATATTTTGAGATGATGTATCCATACAGGGACTGCCAGGTAAACGCCGTTCTACACCAACAAACCAAGGATTGCAGCCTTGCAGGTGCCGCGGCCATGACAGGCATCTTCATGGCTGCGTTTCCGGCCCTCAGTCAGCATCATCAGGGGTGCTATCGCAGACGTGGCTCCAGGAAGGCGACAACATGTTATCAAGACCAAAAGGCCGTGCGAGAGAACGGCGGGATCGCGTAACGCCACACAGCCTGCTGATCTGGGCGGCTGGCGTACAAAAGATGCGAAGGATTGTGTCCGCGTCTCGCTTGACAGGTGGGGGGAGGAGCCGACCTCACCGCGACGGTGACGGCCGCGCGCCCAGCGCTGCGAAAACGCCAACGGGAAGCGGCTGACGCTGCTGATCCCGCGATCCATGCGCATCCTTCGCCTCTTCGTACGCTCGAAATGCTACGAAAGCAGTTTGTGTTATATTTTTTGTCCTTGATGAAAAAAAACCCACCGGATCGGAGCAAAAAGGAGAGGGTAACCGGACTGCGTCTAGGTAGCTGACAGCTGGGCCACGTTACTTATCTTACTTGCCGCCGCAAGTTAGGACTTCCTCCCGTGTATCGCGTCATCAGGGCTTCCCCCATGTCACCATGTGTGGGTCACTTGATCCGGGGCACGAGGATCGGCGTGATCCAGATTCCAGGGCATAGAGCCGGTGATCAGGCAATGATATGATATCCCCCAAGTTCCGGTGGTTGCGTTGCGAGACAGCATCCTTCGGTTTGAATTCTAGAGCAGAGTGAAGCATCGTTCCCAATTCATAATTCACGCCTTTTTCTTTCAAGCTATCTTTTCATAACGAAGAGCAGTGCCCCGCATTTGCGAAAACAAATCAAACTGTCACGCCGGGGAAGTATTGCCGTGTGTGATCTATTTGGTCTAACTGTCTAGTATAAAGTTTGATTTAAACTTTGAATTAATTTTAAAATATCGTGCAGTTTTGGATAGCCTTTTGAATTCAAAATCAGAGGCATCCGAAAAATGTTTGAAACTCTGCAACTCTATTTAATGTCCATTACGATTCAGTGCTCACTGCTTTGTGTGCCCAAATGCTTGCCATGCCAAGGCCACATGGGCGGGGAGAGATATTCATTTTCAAAATGAAGTCCGAGGTTTTGTAACAGTATTCTTTTGAAGCAGAAAACCACCTAAGCTGCTCAAAACTAACGTCGGCCCACAACATTGAGAGAGCTCACCCAAAAGGCTGAAAACCAGCGTACCGGCCCACAACTTCAAAGCCCAACAAGTTGTAATTGCATGCACATATTTGTGACATGGTTATTTCAAATATGGTAATTAGTAACATAGCAAGGGATCGGAAGAAATGCATCATTTACACAATACAGACAAATATCAATCACGTTGTGCAACTTAATGGTTCCATGAGAAATTTCCTTTAATCAGTATAGACCACTATGCTGTTCCTCTTCATGATTGAACTTTTTGAAGGATATATGATAACAAAAAAGGAAAACTATATCTCCACATTGCTTCAGAACATCATACGTAATTTGTGTACAATGATTGAATCATGCACATAACAAATTATGAATGTATATATTCAATTGTTGATCGTTTCACCATAACTAACATTATGAGGTGTTTTTTTTGCGAAAACGTGCAAGAATCTTCCAAGACTCAGAATGGATCGAGGAGACGATGATCCTGGCCCAGGAAGAGCAGTTGGAGTTTCTCAAGTTGGCATGGCAGCTATAGGCCTAGACATCTAGCTACCTGTATGTTCGAGGCTCTGGAAATTATTTAGACTTCACACAAAATCAGTTGCTGGATCGTTCTGATGAATAGAGAAGAGAGCAAAACAGGAATGCCACTAAACAATGGGTTATGTTGGGGAAACAAATCATGAATTCTCCGAAAGAAAAAAGGGGGTACTACGCCAAGAGTGTGACGGTATGTCAGAGCGCACGATGGCATAGCGCCAGCCACCACCTTGATGGTTTTAATGCAGGATTCTTCCAACGTCACTGGGAAACATTAAAGGAGAGTGTCATGGGAGCTGCTCTTACTTTTCTCAATGGTGGGGAAATGCCGGAAGAAATTAATCGGACTCTCCTTGTCTTAATTCCAAAGGTGGCTAACCCGAGTACAGACCAATCTCTTTATGTAACGTGCTGTACAAGATTTGCTCAAAGACATTGGCTAATAGACTGAGGAGAATTCTTGATGACATTATCTCTGAGGAGCAGAGTGCCTTTGTTCCTGAAAGATTAATTACGGACAATGTGTTGATTGCATATGAATGCATACATTATCTCAGGAATAAGAAAGGGAAGACGGGCGCTTGCGCAATCAAGCTTGATATGGCAAAGGCTTATGATAGAGTGGAATGGAGATATTTGGATGCGGTCATGGAAGCTCTGGGATTCTCGCCAAAATGGAGGGAGCTGGTGATGAAGTGTGTGACGTCGGTTTCCTTCTCGGTTCGAGTGAATGGCCAATACTCGCCGGTGTTCAAGCCTTCACGAGGTATTCGACAGGGAGATCCTATATCCCCATATCTATTCCATTTTATGTGATGAAGGATTATCTTGTATGCTGAGAGGGATTGGGCCACAATACATTGCACGAGGTGTAAGGGTGGGGATTCATGCACCCTGGGTGTCACACCTCTTGTTTGCAGATGACTGCTTGATATTCATGCCGGCATCGCAGCGAAGCGCCGACCGGGTGGCGGAGATTCTGAATGATTACCACCGGGGCTCGGGTCAGCTAGTGAATAAACAAAAGTCAGCTATTTTCTTCAGTGGCAATTGTGAACAAGAGGTAAAGGAGGCAGTACACAATAGCTTGCAAATTGAAGTTGAAGCACTGGGGGAGAAATATTTAGGCCTGCCTACTTCTGTTGGAAAGGTGTCTGATGGGGTTTTTGAATATATACCGGGGCGTATCAGGCAATTTATTGGCGGATAGAGTGAGAACTTGTTGAGTTGTGCTGGCCGGGAAGTGCTGATTAGAGCAAATGCACAAGCAGTCCCGACCTATCCAATGAGTTGCTTCAAACTGCCGAGTTATATTTGCAAGAAGATGACAACCTATATCTCAAATTTCTGGTGGGGCAGCTCAATTGACAATCATAAGATCCATTGGCTGAGGTGGCAAAAACTCACAGATCCTAAGCTAAATGGTGGAATGGGTTTTCGAGATATGTCTTTGTTCAACCAGGCCATGTTGAGGAAACAGGGTTGGCGTCTCATGACTCGTCCGAATGCGCTGTGCTCAAGGGTTTTGAAGGGTAAGTACTACCCAAATGTGAACTTCCTTGCTGCAACCAGGGGGAGGAGGTGTTCAGAACATGGCGAGCTGTGTTGCATGGCCGAGAAGTTTTGAAGAAAGGGCTCATCCATCATATTGGACCGGGGTCATCGTTGAATATATGGAATGACAACTGGATTCCAGGAATTCAATCTTTTAAACCGCGAGTTCGTTTGCCATCAGCACATGTACACATGGTGGAGGAGCTATTGGAGGACGCTGATAGAAGATGGAATGAACACTGGTCAGACAATCTTTTGTTGGGATTGACACTGATGAGATTATGAAGATCCAACCGAGCCAAACTATGCAGGAGGATGTGGTGGCATGGGCGCATGAGAGGACCGGTGTGTACTCTGTACGATCAGCGTACCGGCTCCTGAAAGAGGAGCAGTCCAGGAACGCTCGGGATCGAGGTGATGGTGCTGCGACATCTACAGGCGGCACTTGGTGGAAGATTTTGTCCAAGCTTAAGATACCGCCCAAGGTGCGCATTTTCTGGTGGCGTGTGATCAATGGTTTCCTCCCATGCAAAGCAGAGATGAAAAGGCGACATATGCGTGAAGAAGGTCACTGTGAGGCATGTGGCAACCCATCGGAGGACTTATATCATGTGCTGTGGATTGCCCATGGGCGAAAAGGTTCTGGGCAGAGGTAAAGAAGATTATGGGGAGAAAGCTTCCAGTTTTACACCCAGCAACATGGGCAACAGACCTCCTCGATGGCTCTGTGTGTTCCAGGCAAGAGGCTGCACTATATGTCTGTGGTTGTTGGTCCTTGTGGTCAAGTCGGAACGGGCGCATGCATGGACGCTCGAAGTGGAACCCAGCAGCGGTAGTAAAGCATGTGGCGAACATAGTAGAGGAGCTGATGTGCATGAGGCCGATGCGGGAGGAGTCGGGTTCACGACCGGTGGAATTGTGGCAGCCGCCGGGTGAAGGTTGGGTGAAGGTCAACACAGATGGAGCTTTTCATGGCTGTGAGGGGAATGGTTCAGGTGCTGCAGTGCTTCGTGACCACAGAGGCGTCTCCTTGCAGCACAAGCAAGATGGTATGGGCCTATACAAGATGCGCTACTGGCAGAGGCGATGGCTGCTCGAGATGGCCTGAGGATGGCGGTGCAGATGAATGCCCCGAACGTCGTTCTGGAAGGGGATAACTCGACACTGATGAAAGCCCTGAAGGAACGGTTGACTGGAAAGATCACCAATTCGTGGTGTTCTGCATGATACTACCTCAGTATCGAAATATTTGTCGCCATTGACTTTTTTCGCAACGTTTGACCATTCGTCTTATTCGAAAAATTATTTAAGTATCATTCGTTTTATTTATGACCTACTTTATCATCAAATGAATTTTGAGTTTAACTTATCTTTTTGTATATTTATAATAATTTTTTGAATAAGACGAATGGTCAAATTTTGAAAAAAAAGTCTAACAGCGACAAGTATTTCGATACGAAGGGAGTATTAGAGAGCTTTGTAACTTCTTAATAATGTAAGCTTTTGCTTTATTCGTAGAGAGGCAATACTCTAGCAGATAGGTGTGCCAAGGAGGTGTCAGCAGACTCTTCGGCGGGGTCTTGGCTGGCTAGTTTTCCGCAATGGCTCGAGGAAGCGGCAGCCAATGACTGTATCATGCATTCTGAATGAATGAAAGCTCTCGTCTGATGCTAAAAAAAAGGACTAGCGAA
The DNA here is from genome assembly GCA_015476505.1 of Urochloa ruziziensis. Lineage (NCBI taxonomy): Eukaryota > Viridiplantae > Streptophyta > Magnoliopsida > Poales > Poaceae > Urochloa > Urochloa ruziziensis. The sequence goes on from CM027121.1 coordinate 21,101,436, forward strand.
CAAAAGATGAGTACGATGGTGTCTGCATTATTGCTTCTAGGGCCGCGTTTAGATGTTTCTCGAAAAAAATTTACACTATGTCGGGCACACATTTGAAGTATTAAATATAGACTAATTACAAACTAATTACAGATTATGTCAGTAAATCGCAAGACGAACCTAATGAGTCTAATTAATCCGTCATTAGCACATGTTTATTTTAGCAATTTATTGTCTAATCACGACCTAACTAGGCTCATTAGATTCGTCTCGCCAAGTACACTCCATCCATATAATGGGTTATTTTTTTGACTACATTTAATATGTCATGCATATGAGGGAACATACTCGAAAAAAATTTCGCGAAACATCTCATCTAAACAGCGCCTAGCTTACGGAGTACTATGTGGTGAAAGTGAAACCGAGCTCACCGAGACGATGACATGACGGCCGCGTCACCGTTTCTACGATCTTTTGATCTATATACTGAGACTGATAGTATTTTTTTTTCGCATGCAAATCACGGGATGGGTAAGATCCACGCGACCCCACATGGTTCGTGGTGGTTGTGTTTGCATTTGTCAGTTTGGACACTACCGTCGCCAGTTCACTGCATCTGCCGTCCGATCTGTGATCAACGGGTCCCAGCGTCCCAAGATGGGCCCGGGGTGGGTCCCAGAGCCGCTGGCGACTTCAAACGGCAATCCCTAGGTGGCGCGACCCGACCAAACATCACAAGAGATTGGGAAGAAGAAGAACCTCGACACGCTCCAGCCGTCCCTCTCGTGTCCTCTCCCTCTGTCGTGTGTGCCCAATCCCCTCCGCTCTGCTCCCTCCCGCTTCGGAGCACCCGCGCGATGGCGGCGGCGCCGCTGTACAGGGACGCGTCGGCGCCGGTGGAGGCGCGGGTGCGGGACCTGCTGGGCCGCATGACGCTGCGGGAGAAGGCGGCGCAGATGGCCCAGATCGAGCGCACCGTCGCGTCGGCGCGCGCCCTCGCGGAGCTCGGCGCCGGCAGCGTCCTCAACGCCGGCGGGAGCACGCCCCGCGAGCGGGCCTCCCCCGCCGACTGGGCCGCCATGGTCGACGGCATGCAGCGACTCGCGCTCGCCTCCCGCCTCGGCGTCCCCATCCTCTACGGCACCGACGCCGTCCACGGCCACAACAACGTCTACGGCGCCACCGTGTTCCCCCACAACGTTGGCCTTGGCGCCACCAGGTACCCGTCGATCGAACCGCCGACCACGTGTGCGCGTGGCTGCGTCACCGTGCTACTGCCCCCTTGTGTTCTGTGTGTTAGTTGTAGTTATCGAATTGCCGTTGACTTCACAGGGACGCGGAGCTCGTGCGTAGGATCGGCGAGGCGACGGCGCTCGAGGTCCGCGCCACCGGCATCCACTGGACCTTCGCGCCCTGCGTCGCCGTAAGTGGCATTCAAACTCTCTCCTGATTACTCGATGGCGTCTCTGCGGGATATCCTTGATGTGTGTTTGGTCTGGTGCGCGCCAGGTGTGTCGGGATCCGAGGTGGGGGAGATGCTACGAAAGCTACAGCGAGGACCCGGAGATCGTGCGCTCGTTCACCACCATTGTCAGCGGCCTACAGGGGCAGCCACCGGCAGATCACCCTCATGGTTACCCCTTCCTTGCATCGGTCAGGTACTTCAGCCAGTGGTGATATTTTAGCGTGTTCTCCGTGCGCCCACGACGTGTTTGTGGAAATGTGCCCATGTGTTTTGCAGGAAGAATGTACTTGCTTGCGCAAAGCATTTCGTAGGGGATGGTGGCACAGACAAGGGGTTGAACGAGGGGAACGCCATCTGCTCGTATGAAGATTTGGAAGCGATCCATATGACACCTTACCCTGACTGTATTGCTCAAGGGGTGGCTACAGTGATGGCGTCCTACTCTAAGTGGAATGGGGAGCCATTGCATTCGAGTCGCTATTTGCTGACAGATGTTCTGAAGGGCAAGCTAGGCTTCAAGGTAGCTGAGCCTGTATCCATCGTTTAGCAGTAATGATTGAAGCTTAGGTTGGCTGTGCATCTTGACGTGCGTAACATCCTGTTTCAGGGTTTTGTCATTTCTGATTGGGAGGGCATTGACAGGCTCTGTGAGCCTAAAGAGCCTCGAGGGTCTGATTATCGCTACTGCATTGCCCAATCAGTAAATGCGGGAATGGACATGGTATATGGTTATTGAGTTTTCACATGAAATGCATTCTTCAGTTCTCTGTTCTTTTTTCCCTTATATTGATCAATCCACAGATCATGATACCTCACAGGTTTGAGAAATTCTTGGAGGATATTGTGTTCTTGGTGGAGAAAGGGGAGATACCGATGTCTCGGATTGATGACGCTGTTGAGCGGATTCTGAGGGTTAAGTTTATTTCTGGAGTGTTTGAGCATCCATTTTCAGACCAAACTCTGCTGGGCATAGTTGGTTGTAAGGTCACATTCCTTTTTTTTTTCCTTTCAAAGTTATGCTTATCTTTCTGTTTGATCTAAAACTTTAGATTGCCAACCATACACAATATGTCGATCTTTCAGGAACATCGGCTGCTGGCACGTGAGGCTGTTCGCAAGTCTTTGGTACTTCTGAAAAACGGAAAGGATCAGAAGGCACCATTCCTTCCATTGGCCAAAAATCCAAAAGAATACTGGTGGCAGGAACACACGCTGATGATATTGGATATCAGTGTGGTGGGTGGACGATAGCATGGCATGGAGATAGCGGGAAAATAACTGTTGGTAAGATGAAACTCTCTTTTGCAGAAATAAATATTTGTATTTATAAGTTTTTTCATACTTCATACATTCTTATTCTTGTACCATCAATCAATTGCTTGACCTAGATAATATGGTAGTCTAGTATGGAGTGGCCTGGTATGGTAGTGTAGAACGCTTCATAGTGCTGTCACTTGTCCATAGTTTGAACTAGCATGAGTATCTTCTTCCCCAAGGGAATGGTCACTATTTTGAGTGAAGTAACCTTGGTCATGAAGAAACCATTTCTCGCTTGGGACCTACAGTTGTTTACTAGTTATCGATAATTAATATGACACTTTCAACTGCCACGGTGAACAGACACGGTAATTTGTTGCTCTGAAAAACAAGCATAACTTGTTTCTATTGGATCACTGAAGTAGTATGTTATGATTTTTCCTTGAATAGACCTCTGCCTGTTTTCATATGGACTTTTTTATATATAAAAAAGAGGGAGCATTCCTAGTTACATTAGATGAAAGTAGTACAAGTCTGCTGGTTTTTGAAAATAGCTATTTATGTGATCTAAATGAACAGGTACGAGCATATTGGAGGCCATACAAGAATCATTAGGAGTGCAAACTGAAGTTGTGTATGAGAAATGCCCAACAGAAGCCACGATTGAAAATGGGAATTTTTCCTATGCTGTTGTTGTTGTTGGAGAGGTTCCGTATGCTGAATGGACAGGAGATAGAACTGACCTTAGTATTCCATTTAATGGATCCGAGCTTATCACTCATGTTGCAAGTAAAATCCCTACCCTGGTGATTGTTATATCTGGAAGGCCATTGGTTATTGAGTCACAAGTTCTGGACAAAATAGAAGCTCTAGTTGCTGCCTGGCTGCCTGGAAGCGAGGGCATGGGAATTACCGATTGCCTCTTTGGAGATCAAGATTTTGTCGGCACATTGCCTGTGACATGGTATAGGTCTGTAGATCAATTGCCTATAAATGCTGGAGATGCTAACTATGACCCATTATTCCCTGTTGGATATGGGTTGAAAATGTTTCAAAGTGACGATGATTCAACATAACCATCTTTGTAATGTTGTTAAATACTCTGTACCATTGACTATTGGAACTTAAAAGGGAAATAATATCATGTGGCAGTGTGCATTGTAATGTGTTGAAAACATTATACTTCCTCCGTTCCAAATTATAGGTCGTTTTGGCTTTTCTAGGTTCATAGATTTTGCTATGAATCTAGGCATAGCGTTTATCTAGGCGCATAACAAATATTATGAACCTAGTAAAGCCAAAACGACCTATAATTGGAACGGAGGTAGTATTATTCTCCTAGAATTTTGATACTCCTTAGATCGCCTTTCAACATGACTGTACTAATTTGGTTTCCTTCAATTTCATATTACTATTTCCCTTGACTGGTTAGTGTTGCTTTGTTCACTAGAATTTTTCTATATGGAAACTATGAACAAAGAGAAAGGATGATTGGTGAATATCAGCAGATTGAAGTCCAGGCGTGATACATTGGAGGTAGCATTAAACAGAACTCTCAGTTGCTCTGAATGAATGGCATCTTTGAGTACTTAGCTCATTCGCTTAGAATTACACTTCCCCGTGATGGTAAAAGATCACAGCGCTGTGAAACAGATTCCTGTAGTGCAGCTCACTTGGAAGGCTTCAAAGCGACAAAATTATTTGACAGCAGTAGGTTGGTGCTGGCTACTTTCTGGAAACTTGTTTGAACCTTGAGGCTCCTCTCATACTGCCAGTAGCCACACTGTGCAAGCATCACAAATTTCAGGCACATGTCCTATACCTAACAGCGGATAGCATCTGAATGAAGAAAACAGACTGGTGAAGTGGTAGATGAAGATATGGTATTACAGTTGCCTCTGGCATACTATCTATGCTGCCATGGCAGTGCCATCAACACCAGTATTCCATGGATCATACTTTCGTGCAGACTGAATGTTCTCATTAACTGCGATAATATTTGGTCACCTTGGGGGAAACTATGGCAGTTACAATGATTCTTATGCAAAATCATCCTGCTGGCAGGACACTCCCTTGTGTTTCCTTTCATGCTCTCATCTACTATGGTTGTTACTGTCATTCTAGGATCAACTATTTGGACTCGGGAGATGTTCTACAGATTTCATTGATGGAGATACATCATCATTTCAGCATCAAAGCAGACTTGTTATTTGATTTGTTCTCTCAATATGTTCTATTATGAAGGATGTCTTACGTTGTACCAAGCTTTTCATCAGGTATGAAACTGCTAAAACATTTCCATACAATTTTGCGTTGTTCTCATTCAAATGGTGGATATTTTTAGTATAAAGAAGAAATTGGGACATAAGATGCTATGCTTTGCAGTGTTTAGTACTACTTAACCTTTTACTTCACATAGTTTATTACAGGTGAGCCAGTTCCTGACTTCCTGTATTTGTTTGGTTGGTTTTATGCTTTTAGATATGTAAGTTTAGTAAGACTGAAATTATGAACTTGATGTAGCAGGTGGTAAGAAATGTCGCTATGTTGTCCAGAAGTTAAATTTTAATTACCAAAGACCATAATGCAAAAATTCATGTGCATTTGATATAAATAAAATTAATTTCCAGATCTTAGAGGACCTGCTACTTGAACTTAAGAGTATAATTAAAAAAACCTTCTACCTGTACATCCACACTTCAATAGTTCTGCGTGGTTAATCTAATGACGGTGAGAATTAAGTTCTGTAGTTATGCTTCTTGTGACAGGTTCCCCACAGGATTTCTTGGGCCGGGGCAATATTTGAGTAATTTTTCATGCCTTCTACTGAGGTTATTTGGAACATGTCCTAGTTGTGACAAAACAGATAGTTATGTGGACTAGATACCACTGTCCAGTTATGGCTTTCACCTGTGACATAATAGATTGGAGTTACTGTTAAGTTAAATCGCAGGAAATTTTTGCCATTCGTTTTCCTAAATAGAGTAGGGAGTATATACTTTCAGTGTAGAGACTTCAATACTTCTCATGAGGTGCTTATAGAGCTATAACCCATACCAAGAGATAAGGACAAAATGAAAGGGAAGCAATATCCAAAAGGAATAGAAAGCAACAAAGGTAAGAATGAAAACGAAATTCCACCTACTTTAGGATCTTATAGGAAGCACAATATCTGGTAAATCAAGGCGAATGAACATGAGATGACTTCATTCTGCTCAGGGGCTGGTTCTTGATCTGTGTCAGGGCTGTGACAGACTGACAGGGCACCGTGATCTGATCTATGTCCAGTCCAAGCAATGAACCTAAGGCACTAACCACTGTATTGATAAGCTTCATGGGCTAGTCCTTGATTGGCGACCAATGGGGAACACCTTTCACTTCACCACCGGTTCACCTCATGGAGACAAGCTGCAAGATATATGTGCCTTGGTGTGATGGCTGTCATCCTTCAAATTTGAACACGATATATCTTGTAACTTTACAAAATCAAAGGTAGATTGTTAACCTCTGATAAAGATGGTCGGGATATGCCACAAAGGATCTGTACCCTTGTTATTCATGTAGCGCCCATCCTACTATTGGACCCTATATCTGTTTCACATGGAGGAAAATAGTTGTAGGACCTCTCAACTCTTCCTGGCGAAAACTGTCAGGGTTAGAAAGGGTACTCTAAACCGATAGATGCTTTGCTACTCTGATCTCTGAACCATCAGCACGCTTGGTCTTGCTGCGCCTGCAATCTGCATGCGCATCACAAGCCAATTGTTTTTCCTCCGCTAGTGTTCCCCTTGCAGTCTGGTGGCATGTGCCCATTATTGAGCTTGAGCCATTCATCTTCGCTCTCCTCATGGTATCGTCATGCATGTGCAGCATCCCCAGTTTCAACTTGTGCATAATAAATAAACATAAAAACAAAATAATCGGATGGTCCCTCTTCCATTCTCCTTTGCACAAACAATCAGCATATGTGACACGATCCAAGTTTTACAATTTGCAGGCTTGCTCGGATCTATCCGTTGCCTGGGAAGGAGTGTTCAAGAGAATCCATACGCGTCTTGCTAGATTCAAAGGCACAGGTGCGTATTGTAATGGTTGCAGTTGGGGAGGCCGGTCCCCTTGCTACGGCGATGGCTACCTGCTTGCTTGAACGACCCTGATGCTGTTTCGAACGGCCCTTGATACAGAGCTGGAGTCACTGCTACCAGCAGCCAGAGTGCCGGACGAAGCAACGCCATAGAGCCAGCGGCCATTGGCACTGACTGCCGCCGGGAATGTTTGGCGATATGACCGATATGCCACGGCAGGGCATATCGTCTCGTCCGTCCCTTCTCGCCCATGACGTCGCTGCGGCGGCCAGTTCAGTTGGTGCTCAGTTGCACTCACTGACTGGCAGGGGACAGGGAGTGATGCAAACTTTGCTGAGGCGGCTGATCTTGACATGTTTGCTCCCCTCATTGGCCGCGTGCGGAGCTTTACATCACACAGAGCAACGGCGGTAATTGGGCACGACACGAGCGCACCAACTTGGCGTTTCGCACAAGGTATGTCACTGAACGCCCTGCCATGCTTGCATGTTCTTGGGACAGTGCGCTTTCGCAGTAGTAGTTGCTGTTATCTTCTGATCAAGCAATCGAGCTGGTTGGCACGGAGAAGGGAGCCGAGTATTCTGATCGTAGTCGTAGTGGGATTGTGGGAGTAAAGAAAACTAAAACTACCCGCGGCCTCCTGCCGGGAAACTACACCTGCCACCGGAGCCCGATAATTTGGCTGCCAAATGCCAATAGGCTCCACTGGTCGGTGGTGAAGCGCAGTTGTTTACTGCCGACGCACGCACGCGTCGATCAGCTCCCCGGCGGCAGTGCGGGGTTAGCTCAACCTACTTGGGCTGATCTAAGCTCTTTCCACCAAATCTAGCCGTAGATTCCTCTGCCTTCCCCTCGTTTTGGAAAGAAAAAAAAAAAAAAAGATGCCATGTGGCCGGCTTTCATTGGAGGCGCGTGCTAATCATGGATTAGAGGAGGGAAGGACCTATCATTGTGCACTAACAGCATTAGCTTCCAAGGGTTTTCGTCTCCTTTTCCATTTCTATAGTGGTGCACAGTGCTTGCAAACGCATAAGTCTGGGCTTGTGGCCGGATGCGATGGCACGTTTCGGTGAGTGGTTGGAACCGGACCAACCTAGAGCATGTTTGTCTATGGAGATTCCCTTTCGAATTTCAAGTGATATTCAAACGCCCGCGATGATGATTGATGCAGAAGAGGCTACGTAGTGCTCCTGAGTGCACGCACCCTTGCACAGCATCTTGATGTTTTACAGCTTCCATTTGGCCATGAAGCTCCTTTTCCTCTCTTTCCCTTCCATTATCATATGCTCTGCCCGCATTGGGAGCAGCAGATCTGGGTGGTCCGTCGCGAGAAAGCAGGGGGAGCGGAATTGGAATCTGGAATCTCCGCACTGAGCCGCTCTAGTACGCCTCTAGTCCGGGCTCAATTATACGCCCATTTGCAGAGCACCCTACAGGAATCTGAATCCCAACTCCGTGCTGAGGCTTTTACGGACGCCGACGCATGATGCCCAAAAAGTGCCGTGGCGTCTGTCGATGCGACCTCCCAGCACCCGCCGCCCGCCGCCCAATCGCGCATCGGCAACGCCGAGAGCACTCGGCGGTACCACGAGTCCACGTCCACGAGATCCTTGGCAATTGGCATATTGCAAATGTTTTTTTCTTTTTGAAGAGGAGCATATTGCAAGTGTTACTCGACGTTTACGCAACCAAGAGCCCTCCGTAGCCACAGGTGTTGTGTTCTCGGTAGTCAGCCCTCAGCAGTCTGCCGCTGGTGAGTTGTGTTCCGATGCTTGGTAGAGTTAATTAGGATTAGACTTGCATGTTGTCAAGGATTTTTTTAAAAAAAATTGGTTCGTTCTCATCTCACAGGGCGTTTGTTCTTATATCTCATACTGGTAGACGAAATGTCCTCGGTGGGGCAGTTGAGGGACTAGTGATGCAGTGTAGTTATATATTATTGATCTTTATGCAATGCCAAGCGCTAATTATGATACAAACCTCTAACTACATAGCTATTTCAATCCTATATATGACAAGAGAAGCTGGAATTTTCTAGGACTCATAACTTGTTCACCAACAGATTAAAACTTGAAATGAACTATATAGACAATTGGACTGCCATTCAGATGCTGGGGTGAATAGATGATATTGGTATTTATTCCAACTTTCTGTGAGACAAAGGATTTTTTTTTTCATAGCTGAAGTTCGTCAGCAGTGTTTGATTAGCTGCCACACTTTTGTCACGTCAAACTTAACCTTATTTTATTTCCTTTTGTTGCCCTTTTTTTACATAAAAATTGTTGGGACGCCACGTTTTGCTCGAAGGATTATTTGTGGGAAACTATGGGAATTGAGAAAGGAACCAACCTAGAGAGATTTCACGTGTTTCGCATTAATTACAACAAATAATTAGAGTTTTCTGTTGGAATCTTGTGTTCCAACAATTTGCTGAGGTATTCCATACCCTCAACCATTTACATATAGCATCAATGCATCATCTGAAGACCTTCATTTCCTATAAATAAAGCTGCAAGAGGCAACGACACAAAGTTTAGTTTTGCTAGTATACCACCATTATTGTATATTGCCATTTCCCTAGTGAGTGGCAAAGAGACCAAAAAGACATTGAGGCGAGCAAAGAAAGCAAAAGGCAAGAGGAAAGGCACGCAGCAGCAGCGCCCACTTTGCTTGTGTTGGATTGCATGCATCTTTCGCCACCCCCCTTGCCCACTTGAGGGGCCCACGTGCAGCCCCACAGCTGCAAGTTGCAATTGCGGTTCTTGGCCTTGTAGTAGGATGGACCCAACAACAACAACAATACTCGTGATGCTACTCCTGTAGCACCGTATTATATAGTGTCGTATGCCACATGCCACAGTGACAGGCAGCAGTGTGCAGGAGATTAAAATACGATCAGAGGGTTCGCAACGAAGGGGACACCAACCAACCAGCGCTTAAAGATTCACCAGAGAGGGCTTGTGATCATGTGACGGGAGCGGCCGGAAAGGCCGTGACACCGAATCCCAAGCTCGCAAATCCCATTCTAGCTCCCCATTTGCCACCCGCGCAGACCGGTAAAAATCCGCGTATCGATTGGACACAGCCCGGTAAAATAAACGCGTGAGATGACCAATGCGAGGAGAACTGGATGGATCACTGGCACTGGGAGCGTGGAGGAGGACGAACTAATACTTGACGTGACGGGAGTGAAGTAATGTTTTCGCTGGAGCTGAGTCAAGTGCCACAACGTCAAACAGTGAGACCAGCGACGTCTCCCAGTAGAGTTCTTTTCTGTTAACATCGCCATTAAGGATGAAAGCGGTCGGGAACGGTCGGAAAAACACCCTAACCACTTTTGTTTTCATATTTTAATTCGGAAACGAAAACGAAATCGGGAAAGCTCGGTCGGGAAAACGAAATCGGAAACACGGGAAATCGAAATCGAAACAATTCGATCGAAAACATGTCGATAACGATCGGGAACCGATATTTAAAAGCGGTAACAAAGAATCGTATGACCACTTCAAGCGCTCGGCTTGACACAAAGGACACAACCATGATAATATCAATTGCCAAATACCAAGAATATGAATGTCTCATGTCATAGATAAGATAACAGATAAGAGGTTCACAGAATCACAGCACCATAGTTCTAGCTGACTAGTTCATACATGGCATCACACGTTCTGAAGTTCAAGTTCACAACCTCGCACGAACACATGGTTCAGGTTTGCATCAGTACAACACAAAATACGACAATACAGGCGTACAGGCACACCATAGTTTAGTTCAAAATGAAAGCAACAAACTGATGCCTTCCTCCTCTAGTCCTCGGCAAAATCCTCATGTAGACAGTAGTCATGCTGGTGCAGTGAAGCTGGCTTACATCACATGTCAGCCGTAGAGCAAATCATCTGCATGGGGGCCTTCCACTTCTTCATCACTGTCCGCAACATCATCATCCTGCATAAAGTACAAAGTATCTAAGTTATAATTTGTAAATGCCTAAATGGGACAGCAATCAGCCAATCACTCAAGTTGGTAAAACAACATGCAGAGAACTAATCACAGGTTTAAAAACAAATAGTTGTATCTCTGATTATTTGACAAATGACATCACATGGCTTCAATCTCTACGGCATCTTTGGTTCGTGTTGCACAGCAGGCAGGGTACACCTCAGAGGAAATGGCAGCGGCTTCCTCAATTGTGGATCGTCCATCGGTGCAGGCAAAGGCAATGGCGTCTGCTACTCCAGTGTCCATGGATCGACCTACGGGCTTAGCGAGGAAGATCTTCAAGACTCTACAGAATGGTCGCGACTCTGTGGGTACTGCTTGGCAAGGACCGCTACCACCGCGGAGGACATCACCATTGAGGACCTTGGGGGATTTTCCGGTGAAGATGGATCCACGCCTGCGCGCTGGCGGAGTACGGCGACCGAAGGAGGGCGACGAGGTTCAAATTTCAAATCCCGATCCGGTTTCTTCGGTGGGCCGTGAACGGTCGCGTCTGGTGTGGCTGAAATCAGGCCCGTCTTGGGTCCAAGTGGGCCTGCGATCTGCTGTGGGGAAACTTCTCTCACGCAGAGGAACGCTACCGGCTCAGTTTCGCCAAGACGCCGACGGCAGCAACCAAACCAAAACCCTAAATCCCGTTAAACCATCCTACGCCGACGTGCTCATTCACGGCACGGCGATGGACGGAGCTGGTTTGCGCGGCAATGGTGAACATCAAGGAAGCTTCAACAATCAGGCCCAGGGCGGTTTTCCCAGTGGGAACTTCATGGCCGGACGTGTTGGAGGTCCGAATTTTCAGGCTGACGGTGGAGTTGGATTTCAAGGGAATTTTCAGGGGGCTGGCAATGCTCAGTTTCAGCAGGTTCAAGGTTGGAGTTCGGGTCCTGGTGGTTCTGGTGGGGGTGTTCTTCAGGGAGGACAGCAGTGGATGGCTCCTGGTAATGGATTTCCACAGCAACAGCAAGGTTTTGGTGCAATGCAGCAACAAGGCTTCATCCAGGGATCGACCTCGGCAGATGCTCATGTGCATCACCCTCAAGCCTTACATCAAGACAGCGGCCCAGGCACTGGTCATGGTGGTTCTGGTCGTTATGGGACAGGGAGAGGTTTTCCGAGGCAGCGAGGAAGAGGCCGTGACAGGGGAAGAGGAAGAAATAGTTTGGGCCGTGGCTATGGGGGTCGGGGAGCTGTTACCACTCCACATGGTGGACAGTTCCAAGCACCTCAGGATATTGCAGGACAGCAGTACTTAGGGGGTGCAAACATGGTGGGTCGTGGTATGGAAGTGCAGGTGAATAACAATGCTCAATGGCAGCAACACCAACGAATGGCAGGACAAGGGGTTACTGGCCGCCATGGCATGCCTAGTGATGCACCAGCTCCTACAGCTATCCACCAACCAAGTGGCTCTGTTAATATTCTGACAGGTACTCAGCCAGAACCTACGCCACATCAGCCGGAGTTTCAGAGAAGAGAGGGCAAAGAAGTGGAGGTTGATGCGAATAGTGAGAACAAGCTGTCTGGAGAGAAAAGGAAGAAAAAGAAAGGGAAAGGTAAACCGGAAGATGCTTGGTGTTTCAAGTGTTGCACTAAAGGTCATGTGACAGCGGAATGCTCCACAATCTTGTTCTGCAATATTTGTGAGAGTGATGAACATGTGGCTGCTAGGTGCCCATTGAAGAAGAAACCGAGACCGGTTGCAGTCGCAGTTGGATATGCTGTGGACGACCTGGGTTTCTATCACATCCCATTTGGTCCTATTCCCGTGTCCAAGGTGGAAAGTAACACAGCTCTAATTAAGGTGGAGGGCGGATCTTTGACTGAAGAGGAGCTAATTGGCCATTTGAAAAGGTTGTTTTCAGGAAAATTTGATTGGGATGTTCAATTACATGCTTCAAATGCCTGGAGGGTACCTTTCCCTTCAAAGGTCGATTATACCCGTGCCATTAACTTCGGCTCGACGGATTTGAAAAATGGCACTCGACTAATATTCGAAAAGTTTGAGGAGGAGGAGGAATATTTTGGGCATGAACTCCCAACCATCTGGATGAGGACAGTCAACTTACCAAGGGTGCTTAGAACTTATGAGGTGTTGTGGGCTTTAGGAACTATGTTTGGAGCCACAGTTAAGGTTGATATGGTCACAACAAGGAAAAGCAACTTTGGTAGATTCAAAGTGGCGGTGCTTAATCCAACCCTCGTACCTAATAAGATGGATTGTGTCATTGGCACAAGGTTTTTTGAGCTGCGTTTTGCGATTGAACCATTTGGGACAGACAGCGATGCAGCGAAGAACAAGAAGAAAGAGGAGGAGGATGATAGGAGATGATAATCCAAATCATAATGCTGATACAGAGATGGAGGAGGCAAATAAGAAACCTAAAATGGATTCATCCTCTTCAAAATCTTTGAACAAACATAATGATCCCTTCAGGTGAACAGCAGCGGGATGGTTCGTTGGAGGACTTTGATGAGGATGATCTGCTGGATGATTTGGGGGATGGGAGTGTCCCTGTGATGGCTGCAGAGATGATTTTAGGCGGCAATGAGGGCAGTGATGCATCTTTGGAGCTGGATGATGGAGTGACACGTCTTGCAGCCGATACTCAGGATATGACGGGTATATGTGCTAATGATGACCAGGTTGTCACGGGTACTCATGTTGAATCTATGCATCCTTCACCGGCTCTAGGCCCTCTTTTGGAGAGGGCATTAGCGGGGCTTAAGGAAGCACAACATGTTGAGCAGGCCAGAGGAGGTGTTTCTACGGGGTTGATGGAGGACGGGTTTGTGACTCCGCAAACTACAAGGGCTTTTGATGACATTGCCACTCCGCTCAGGAGAAGCAAAAGGCGTGAAGCTTCTGTAGATGAGGATTCTATTGAAAGGGCGGCAAGACTTGTCGCAAAAAAGAACCTGGAGGTGGATGAAGGTAAGCTTTTAAAAAATTCAATTCTGTCCTTTTCTGATAAGCATATCACAGAAAATGTAAAGAACATAGGTGTCTCTATTGGTAAAGATGCTAATTTTGTTCAATCTTCTGTTAAGCTTATGAAACTGGTAGAGAAAGAGAGATTTAAGCTTCCTTCTGTTTCACAACCCTGTCAGGATAGTCAGTTAGATGTAGATGAATCAGACGATGAGATTGACCATTTGGCTCTTGGTCCTCTATGTGGGGACTTAACAGAGGAGCTAATGGATGATAATTGTCTAGATCAAAATCTTGGTTTTAATTTACATAAAAAATCAGCGACAGCAAAGGATAGAACTTTGAGGAATTTTGGCTCAAAGCAGTCTCGTAAAGGACCTGCATCTAAAAAACAAACTGTTCTTAAATGAGAGGAGTTTTTTGGAATAGCAGAGGTCTTCGAGACTTGGCTAAGACTAATTTTCTTCGAGATATTGCTGTCCAAAAGGATCTTGACTTCATTGCCTTGCTTGAAACACACAAAAGGGACTTTACTGATGACATGTTGAGTGCTTATTGTGGTGGAAGAGAGTTTTTCTGGCATTGGATCCCACCTAGAGGTAGGTCAGGTGGTATTTTGCTTGGTGTAAATATAGAGGTTTTTGTGGTAGACCATTTTTTTGTGGGAAGTTTCTTTGTTAAGTTTCATGTCAGAAACAAATGCGATGGGTTCCGATGGGTTTTAATGGCCGTCTATGGTGCGGCTCAACCTGAACAAAAGGATACCTTTCTTGCAGAGTTTGTTAATTCTTGCAGTGTAGAGAATCTACCACTAATGGTTGGTGGGGATTTTAATATCATTAGAAACCCGACAGAAAAGAATAACGACAGATTTGATAGTCGGTGGCCGCTGTTGTTTAATGCTTGCATTGAATCGTTGAACCTAAGAGAATTGGCGCTCTCTGGTCGAAAGTTCACTTGGGCAAGTTCAGCAGTGGTACCAACTTTTGAAAAGCTGGATAGGATTTTAGTAAGTACGGATTGGGAACAAAAATATCCCACATCTACTGTGGAGGCGCTTACGAGAGAACTTTCGGATCACACACCTTTATTGCTAGATACTGGGGAAGCCACGCATAGAGGCAACAGAAACCAATTTAAGTTTGAATTGGGATGGTTGCTAAAGGATGGCTTTCATGATATGATAGCTGGGGTGTGGCAGAGAGAGACTAGGGGTAATACACCTATGCAGAGATGGCAAAATAAAATAAGGGCCCTTCGCAGACATCTGAGGGGTTGGGCTAAGAATTTAGTAGGCGAAAACAGGAAGAAAAAAACTTTCCTGCTAGAACACCTGGATAATCTTGATAGAAAATCTGAAGTAGTTCTTTTATCTTCTCAAGAGTTAGAGTATAAGAGTTATCTTGCTGCTGAATTATCTAAGTTGCTTAGGGAAGAGGAGCTGTATTGGCTGCAAAGATCTAAAGCAACTAGATTACAGCATGGTGATGACAATACGAAATACTTTCAACTTCTTGCAAATGGTAGATATAGAAAAACCAGGATTTATCAGTTAGAACAAGATGAAGGTGTTGTTATAGGAGAAGATAATCTACAAACATACATCACTAATTACTACAAAAGCTTGTTTGGATCTCCAGAAGATAACCATTTCACTCTAGATGAAGCTTACACAGGAGATATTCCTCAAGTTTCTGATCTGGAGAATGAGTTACTCTCTGATGTCTTCAGTGAAAAAGAAATTAGAGAGGCAATCTTTCAGATGGAACATAATAAAGCTCCTGGTCCTGATGGATTTCCGGCGGAATTTTATCAACATTTCTGGGAAATTATAAAACCGGACCTTTTGGACCTTTTTAATGAATTTCACAAAGGAAATTTACCTCTCCACAGCCTTAATTTTGGGGTCATTACTCTTTTACCCAAAAGAGATGAGGCAATTAAGATCCAACAATATAGGCCAATCTGCTTGTTAAATGTCAGTTTTAAGATTTTCACCAAGGTCCTCACCAATAGGATTAATTTGGTGGCTCAAAAGGTGATTAGACCATCTCAAACAGCTTTTATGCGTGGAAGATATATTATGGAAGGTGTAGTGGTTTTACATGAAACAATCCATGAGTTGCATAAAAAGAGAAGAAGTGGTGTCATTCTTAAATTAGACTTTGAGAAAGCATATGATAGGGTCAAATGGCCTTTCTTGCAGCAAGTGTTGCGTATGAAAGGCTTCTCATCGAAGTGGAACTCTTGGATAGATCAAATAACAACCAAAGGGTCTGTTGGGATTAAAGTTAATGATAACATTGGACATTTCTTTCAAACAAAAAAAGGAGTTAGACAAGGTGACCCTTTATCACCAATTTTATTTAATCTGGTGGTAGATGTCTTGGCGATTTTAATTGACCGCGCAAAACAGAATGGGTCTATAAGAGGTCTAGTTCCACACTTGGTGGATGATGGCTTGTCTATTCTGCAGTATGCAGATGATACAATTCTCTTTATGGAAAATGATCTAGAGGCGGCAAAAAATATGAAGCTCTTGCTATGTGTTTTTGAGCAATTGTCTGGTCTTAAGATCAATTTTCATAAGAGCGAAATGTTTTGCTATGGCGAAGCCAGGGATCTAGGGAGTGAATACTCACAAATCTTCGGATGTGACATGGGAGTACTTCCTTTTAGATACCTGGGTATTCCGATGCATCATAGAAAGCTACGAAACTCAGATTGGAAAGAAGTAGAGGAAAGGTTCCAAAAGAAACTAAGTGGATGGAAAGGAAAAATGCTCTCTGTTGGTGGTCGGTTGGTTCTTATTAACTCTGTTCTTAGCAACTTGTCTATGTTTATGCTCTCTTTCTTTGAAGTCCCACGGGGTGTGCTTAAGAGACTGGACTATTATAGATCCAGATTTTTTTGGCAAAACGAGGGACATAAGAAAAAGTATAGATTGACACGATGGAGCGTTCTATGCACTCCAAAAGAACATGGGGGTTTGGGAATCTTAGATTTAAATCTACAGAACAGATGTCTACTTAGCAAATGGCTTTTCAGGCTTATTAATGAGGACGGGGTCTGGCAGAAGCTCCTTAGAAATAAATACTTGAGGCATAAAACCATCACACAAGTTGAATATATGCCCGGGGATTCTCATTTCTGGTCTGGTTTGATGAAAGTCAAAGATGACCTTTGAGAATGGGCAGGTTCAAGTTAGGAGATGGTTCTCAAGTTAGGTTTGGGAGGACTCTTGGCTGGATCCTACACCTTTTAAAGATCAATACCCAGACCTTTATAACATTGTGAGGAAGAAAAGTGCCACTGTGGAAACAGTCTTACGATCGACCCCTTTGAATGTGGCTTTTAGACGGTCTTTAGTCGGAAATAAATTACTAGCATGGCAACATCTAGTAGCCAAGATTGTAAATGTTCGACTACATAACCAAAAGGACACGTTCGTGTGGTCTCCGCAACAAAATGGCCAATTCACAGTTAGATCGATGTATAAGTTGTTGTTGGTACCTATTAATCTTCCGTACAATAACATAATCTGGAAATTGAGGATGCCTCTGAAAATTAAAATCTTCATGTGGTATATAATAAAGGGAGTAATCTTAACCAAAGATAATTTAGCAAGAAGACAGTGGAAGGGAAGTCTAAAGTGTTGTTACTGCAACCTGAATGAGTCTATTCAACATCTTTTCTTTGATTGTCCAATAGCTAAATTTATCTGGAGAATAGTACGAGTTTCTTTTAATATTACACCACCTACGGACATTCATCAATTATTCGATGGATGGTTATCTGGTGTCCAAAAGAAACTTAGATATAAAATTTTGGTTGGGGCTTCGTCTTTATGTTGGGCGATTTGGCTAAGTAGAAATGATGTGATTTTTAACAACAGCAGAGCCGTTACTCCTATGCAGGTTATTTACAGAGGGACACACTGGCTCCGGTCCTGGTCCTTACTGCTCAAGGAGGAAGAGCGACCACAAGTTACATCGGGGTGCCGTGTACTTGAAACTACGGTCATGGAGATCTTCGCCTCAAATGGATGGTGCTTTAGTAATAGAATTGGTTTGGGTTGATTCAGCTTGGATTTTTCAGACTATTGTGGTTCTGGTTGATACCCTCTTTGTAATAATGAACAGCTATATGCATTGGTGGATGCAGCGGCTGGAATATTAAATATATTCCCATTTCTATAAAAAAAATGTTTAAGTAGCTACCTTTGGCAGCAGTTTTGAAGCAATGGCCTTTATGACTTCCAGATCACCAACAATTGAACCAACTTTCTTATCTGAGAAACACAGAAATTAAAATCAGCGAAGAAAAATATGACAAGCTCTATGACTTGCAGCTCCAACAGCAGCACCAATCCCACCTTGACTTGTTGCCGGGCTAGATGCAGGAGTTGCACTTCCAGATGCAACAGATATACATAAACCAAGATCTTGATTAGGGCTTCCACTTGCTGACCTAGACCTCTTCATTCCTGCCAAGAAAAAGAATGCATTAGATGACTGCGGAATTAAAATTTTATAAACATGTACATGACATTCGAAGTACTGACTTCTCTAAAAAAAATCTCTGCAATAGTTGTTCCTCTGACTATTTGACAAAGCATCTCTACATACACATGATTAATCACAGGTTTAAAAAAATCAAATGCAAAATGTATTGCATAGGGCACAGTTCAACAGAACATTCTCTACTTATCTAATTTGTTACACTCTACAGAACTACAGATCTGCATAAACACATACGGATGTCATCAATACATGGATTCAGTACACATTACCTGGTGTTGGAGTAGCAGCAAGGGTGCTGCTATTCACCGGCGGTGGCTCCAGGAAAAGGCGCCTGGAAGCAGACGAGGCAGCAGAACCAGAAGCTTGTGCAGTTGGTGTTGGCGGCTTCATAGCTGAGGGCGGCGGTCAGGCCTGGGCCGCGGCGGCGGCCGCCGGCCAGGCTTGGAGCTTCGGCGTCCGGGCTCCAGGAGAGGGAGAGCGACGAGGTCAGGTACTCAGGTGAGAGATGAGTGAGAGTGTGAGACTGAGAGAGTGAGTCAGTGAGAGGATCAGAATGAGATGCGGCGGCTTGGCTTAGGGTTTGGAGGGGAGAGGCTGAGAAAGTCAGGTGTTCTCTAGATGGAATGAGAGAGTTGCCAAAAAAAAAGTTTGCATATTTCATCATGGATGATCCTGCACTTTTTCTAGGACATGCCACACTTGTTCTTCATTTGGTGTGATTTGATGAGCCAGGTATCACGACAATGCCTACACTCACAAAAGTTGGCATCATCATTGGTATCTGCAATGACCCCACCTCTTATGCATGCCCACATATGTTCAAAATAGCCTAAAGATGTGGTGCGTCATTGGAGATCACAAATCATATCTAAATTTACGAGACTAGTAGACTTATATGCACGCTTGAACAACTCGTGGCTAGAATTTGCTAGGAACGCCACGTCAAAAATAACATCAGTAGTAGTAGTCTCCTTCCTTTGTGCACTCTCTTTGTTAGCACCGAAAGTTGCATTAGCTTGTGAGAAACTCCACAAGCTACTTCACGCAATTATTTTGTTTCGGCGTGTCCAATGCAAAATAAAGGGGTCGTGGTCATTTAGCCAATGTATCTAGGACTTTCCAATCGGTCCAAAACCTCTTGATAACTTTGTCATTTCATTCATGTGGTCAATGACATGGTGCAACGTTGGATCATAGTCATGCATGGATAAACAATTATCTCAACTTTGTTTTAATGGTTGTTTAGATGGAGTCGGAGTCTAAAAGAAAAGTTTGCATCTTTCACAATGGATGATATTGCACTTTTTCTACGACTTGCGACGCTTGTTCTTCATTTGATGTGCCAGGTATCGCTACAACGTGTACACCACAAAAGTTGGCACCATTGGTATGTGCACGATCCCACCTCTTACGCATGCCAATATATGTTCAAAATAACCTAACGACGTGGTGTGTCATTGGATCACAAATCATATCTAAACTTACAGGACTAGTCTTCTATGCATGCTTCAACAACACGCGGCCAGAATCTGCCAAGGTACGCCACGTCAAAAAATAACATTGGTAGTAGCCTCCTTCCTTTGTGCACTCTCTTTAGCACCGAAAGTTGCATTAGCTTGTGGGAAACACCACAAGCTAGTTCACGCAATTATTTTGTTTCGACGTGTCCTATGCAAAAAAGGGGTCATGGGTCATGGCCATTTGGCCAGTGTAGCTAGAACCTTCTGATCGGTCCAAAACCTCTTGACAAGTTTGTCATTTCATTCATGTAGTCAATGACATGGTGCAGTGTAGGATCATAGTCATGTATGGATAAACTATTATCTCAACTTTTTTTAATGGTTGTTTAGTTGGAGTCGGAGTTCAAAAAGAAAAGTTTGCATCTTTCACAATGGATGGTCTTGCACTTTTTTCTACAACTTGCCACGCTTGTTCTTCATATGATGTGATTTGATCTGCCAGGTATGACTACAATGTGTACACCCCTAAAGTTGGCACCGTTGGTATGTGCCACGATCCACCCTCTTATGCATGCCAGCATATGCTCAAAATAGCCTAATGATGTGGTGTGTCATTGGATTCACAGACTATATCTAAACTTATAGGACTAGTCTTCTATGCATGCTTTGACAACATACGGCTAGAATCTGTCAAGGCACGCCATGTCAAAAAATAACATTGGTAGTAGCCTCCTTCCTTTGTACTCTCTCTTTAGCACCGAAAGTTGCATTAGCTTGTGGGAAACACCACAATATAGTGCATGTAATTATTTTATTTTGGTGTGTCCTATGCCAAAAAACGGTTGTGGTCATTTGGCCAATCTAGCTAGGACCTTCTGATCCATCCAAAACCTCTTGATAAGTTTGCCATGTCTTTTATGCGGTCAATGACATGGTGCGTTGTAGGATCGTAATCATGCATGTATAAACTATTATCTCAATTTCGTTTTAATGGTTGTTTAGATGGAGTGGGAGTTCGAAAAAAGATTGCTTTTTCATGATGGATGATCTTACACTTGTTCTTCATTTGGCGTGACTTGACAGACGAGGCATCACTACAATGCATATACTCCAGAAGTCGACATCATCGAAATGTGCTACAATCCATGTCTTATGCCATGCCAACATATGTTCAAAATAGTCTACGGAGTGTTGCATCATCGGATCATGCACACCATATCTAAACTTACATGGCTAGTCTAGACTCATATACATGTTAACCAAAGGTGGAACCAAAGCTCAAGATAGAGGGGGTAAGGAGGGGGCTCATGTTCACTTATTCTTCCTCCTACTAGTTATTTTTATTTCTCTTCATCCATGGCTAAAATTTGTAAGAAGGGTTTTGGGAGGGCTCCATAGGCTGCATAGGTGTAGCCGTGTAGGGGGCTACAAGCCTACAACGCCAAGCTAGATCTTCCCCTACCTTGAACAACACAGTGGTTAGAATCTACCAAGGCATGCCATGCCAAAAATAACAATGACACTAGAGTCCTTCTTTTGTTCACTCCTTTTAGCATCGAAAGTTGCACTAGCTTGTAGGAAAGACCACAAGGAAGCTTCACACAATTATTTGTTTTGTGTATCCTATGATGAAAACCAGTTGTGGTAATTTGGCCAAGATAGCTTGGACCTTCCTATATCGGGCCAAATTCTCTTGATAAGTTTATGATGTCATTTATATGGTCAATGACATGGTGCATTGTAGGATCACAGTCATGCATGGATAAATTCATGAGATAGTAGGCTTCTATGCATTCTTGAACGAAACGTGGCCAAGATCAGCCAAGGCACGCCATGTCAAAAATAGCATTGCCAATAGCTTTCTTCCTTTGTGCACTCTCTTTAGCACCGAAAGTTGCATTAGCTTATGGGAAACACCACAAACTTCTCATACAATTTTTTTGACGTGTCTTGTGCCAAGAAAGGGGCCTAGCACACTCCAAAAAATACCTAAAATGATGTATGCTTGCCACCATATAAATTAGGAACATTGCTTGAAGCTGGGCTCAGCCAAACTCAGATGCCCCATCAAAATAAAACCCTTATTCTCACCACACAAACAAGAGGTTTTAGACTCCCAGTCATTAAACATGACAATATTCTTATTAAATGATTACATGTAAACTCTTACTGGGTAAATTGGTCCAACAATGATGCAACCCTGTAAATTGGTTTCCATACACACAGATTTGTCGGTCCGGCCACGGCCCATAGAGTTCGCGAGCTTGTGAGGAAGAAGAACAAAGAAGACGACGCGCGTTCGTCTGCTGTGGGCTCTAAACGCCTCGCCCGGGCCTTATTTTGCAGCCCACAACAGTGCCGAGCGCGCGGCGATCTCGTCTCGGCTGGCCGTGCCCGTGCCCGTGCCCGTCCCCGCGGCAATGGTGGCAAGGCATCGACCATCATCAAGTCGGCCGTCTCCTTGGAATTAAGGTCCTGGCGTGGGGAGCATAAAGAGCGGCACATGGCGCTGCTCGCTCGCGGCGGCAAACGCAGGCGACTCGAGACCAGTGAGTGTGTCACGCCCCATTCACTCCCGCCCCTGCAGCAGCAGCAGCAGCTCGCTCGATACAGCAAATGCAAGTCAATGCCATTTACGCCGGGCCCCACCGTCAGCGGCAGCGTAGCACTACTACTGATAGTGCCCTGCTGGCATGCACCATCAGGCAGACAGATTTATTTCCGGCATATTCTCACCAGGTGGCCGCATTCGCGCCCGACGCTAATCTACTAGCTGACCTGACCGACCGACCTGTGACTCGCTGGCCGGCCCGGCCGGGCTGTGATTACGGGGGGGCACCGTGGAGCGATGAGGCCGTACGTACGTGGTGGCTTGTTGCAGCCAGGATCCATCCACGATTCCGATCGCGGTCCCGTGTTCGGCAGCAAAGCAAAGGGTCACGTACGGAACCGAAGGGAGCTAGGGAGGCGCGGAGCGGTCCAGGGATCCCGGCACCGGCAGTGCGCTCTGGGCGCCTGGTACTGGGACTGCCTGTTTGTTTGCACATTTAGGTGCGCCCATACTGGGTGCATCTGGGGGCTCTGCCCGAGATGTTTTTATCGTGCCGAAAACTCTCGAGAGGACGGACCCCCCCGAGAGCAAAGCCTCCAGCTGGCCCGTATATGCCTTCATTAAGTAACACTAAAGTCCATTTACTGAAAGGCTGTGCCCAATTTAAGTCCCATTCACTACACGCCCAGTTCCTTCATGTACGCCGTATTAGCTAGCATCAGCTTGATTTCTTTCACTTTCTTTCTTTCTTGGGGGCACATGTTAAATTATTATACAAGGTTAGATTAACATAAAAATGTCTTTAAAAGTATAGTTGCACCTCTAATTCTCTAAAGCTAATCTGGCAGCATGTACAGACCTTGAAATTATGAAAAAAAACTGATATTCAAAAAATATACGATAAATAAAAAATAAAATGCAATTAGGAAAAGAGAAACATTTCTTCTATTTTGCAAAAGCCAAATATTTTTTATGGAAAAAAAGATGGGCGTAAAATTTAGCGTGGATATGATTCAAACATGGCAGATTGATATAGTTTAAGTAGTACTGCCCTATATGCAAATGACTAATATGCACAGGGACCATTGAACTCATAAATAAATATATGAATTGCGCAACAAATCTGCAAGCTGTTGATACTAGCGTGCGTAGCGTACCAACTACGCACGACAGTTGTGCTGAGTTGTGATCGCACCCACACAGCTTAACTTCTGGTGATGAACCACACCCCACAACCATTTTCTCCTGCCATATGACTGATATGATGCTTAAAGAATTTGTAGAAGCCATAGATCCATCCATCAAAGCTAAGGCTAAGGGATCGTCTGATCCGTAGCCTCATTCGGTTTCATCGGATTCATTCCCGGCCAAGAACGATCGTTGTAGTAGAAAATTCATGATAGTCACTACAAGATATCAGGAATTATTTCGGGCCGGGAACTAATTTATTAATGATAGACACAACAAAAGACCCGAATTGGTTCGTGCCAAAAAGTTCAGCTAGCATTATATTTGTAGAAGGAATCTATCCATAGAGATGCCACATGCATGCATTTGATTGATGATCGCATCAAACACTATTATCTTTGCCGTGCAGTTTAGTTTGCATGGGGCATAGCCGAGACGACGGGCTACCGGTGGAACGAACAGCTTGGCCAGAGCTGTAATCCTTTGCCATGGCAACGCGACAATGCATGGGCAGGGCACACACACACACCATGTTTAATTCTTCCCTCTAGGCACTATGTGGCCTTAAATTCCGACGAGTTTACGAGCTGATCTTTTAGCTAGGAGTATGTAGGGCATCAAGAGGGGATCCAAATACATGATGATTTAAAAGGGCAAGAGTGGTTGGTCGACCTTGATTGCACTGCACCCCAGCTTGATATTACAGGGATGGATTATTGGACAGTGCCATGCTATAGCTCGATCTCCTCCATTGTTGCGGCATACTCCTGCACAGCTGCAAGCATGAATGCATGCATGGCATGAACATCAACGATAGGTGTGTGTGAGAGAGAGATCGATGTATGATATTACGCTGTTGATGACGCGCGCCGTCGTGTACCATCACTTGGGTGTTGAATGCAGCTCTGCCTGAAAGTAGGTTCTAGGTTGCTATAGGCTATAGCAGTACGTATAGCTTGACAGATACTCCTGCTGCATGGAACGTCACTTGAGCTAGACCACTGTCCTCTCTGGGTGATTATTGACCTGCTGCTGGACTGGACCTGGACTAGTCTTATCAGAGGAAAGAGGCCGTACTTGTTGGAGTCTCATTACATTAGGCTAACTAACACATTATAATGCTCTCGATGACGTGCATCTAAACAAGGACAAGAAAGTATAGCTGTCCATATACGTATATGATAATGGAGTACTTGTGAGCAAACAAAGCACGCTTCATCTGCTGTCGCACACTGTTGCTTCTTGCAGCCGATTGTTGACCTCGATCGAGCAGGTACAAACACTGCGTGTGGATCGATGCATGGCGAGGCATGGCGAGGCGACTACAGTGGAACAGCCCCTGCTGTGTAGGCTTAGGCTTCAATTCGCCGCATTTACGTGGCTGGCTCGGAGCTGCAGTGCTAGCTAGCTGCGCTTCAATTCGATTCGATCGATCGGGATCCCCCCCCCCCCCACTCCCCTCCCCCTCGCAACAACGCATTGAAGCGACAGGGTTGGCATGAACTGTGCGTGGTTTCATGCCTCGCCCGCCCAGTCGCTGGCTCACTCGCTCGACCTGACACGCAGATGAGAAGATGAAAAGGAATCCCCCAGCCCAGCCCAGCCCAGCCCCGTTTGATCTTATTGCACTCCGCTGTCTCCAATTACTCGGGCATTTATTCCTGGTTTCAAAGCGAGTTAATCCGCAATAGTCTCCCCCCTTTCAATGGCCCGAGCTAACCACCGATCGAGCCCGCAGCATCTGCTTCTTCCGAGCAGCAGCAGCCTCGCTCCGGCCGGCGGCCCCTTGCGCATTTGCCTAATAAGCTGGTCGATCTCACCGTGCCCGGCGGCGGCGACCCTGGTGAGGGTGAGACCTGCAAAGCAACCCTGATCGATCAGTGACCTGCCTCAGTTTCACTTCTTTGTCCGTTGAATGCTATTGGCCGGAGACAGATGTCACGCTGACGCTCGTGTGGTGTTGCTGATCATATCGATGAGCGCGCGCGGCCTTGCAATTTCCCATGGCGGGTTAACATGTCTGCATATATGCCACACTGAACTGTGAACTGAACATTCTTGTTCTCGTCATCTGAACTCTGAAAGCAGCACAATTCTCGCCGGCCGGCCGGCCGGGAGCCGGCAAGTTGTCTGAGAACTTTCTGCATCTACAATTCTACATACGTATGTACTGATGCGTACTCGATTGTTCAATTCCTCCACAT
Source organism: Urochloa ruziziensis (assembly GCA_015476505.1). Lineage (NCBI taxonomy): Eukaryota > Viridiplantae > Streptophyta > Magnoliopsida > Poales > Poaceae > Urochloa > Urochloa ruziziensis. The sequence goes on from CM027121.1 coordinate 21,127,076, forward strand.
AGGCGTACGTACTGCACGCGAGCCGGCCTTCTTGCAGATGCGTTAGCATTGGTGGCTTGCATGTACGCGTCACGAATGGACAGTTGCACGAGCCGTGCGAGAAGACGCAGACCTATCACGAGATTCCACGTACTGCGTACTTCCGTATAGTACGCGTACGTACGTGTTCATACTCCATACGAATAGCTATACCGGCCTGTTCCGGCCAAGCTAGATGTCGATAGATGAATGAGCTATCTAGGCAGCTAGTAGCATAGAACAGCCGTGTGTTCGTGTAATTGTGTTGTCTGAAATCTGAATGCCGCGCGCGATAGGAAGTAATGCGTCTGCAGCTGTCTGCACCCACCGCATTTCGCGTCCGATCGCTAGCTCGCTCGCTGCAGCGTATTTACGCGGCGTTCAAGGCGATAGGACGACACACACTGACTGGACGAGAGAGCATTACGCTCCATAAAATCTCCGAGACAAAATCTTAATCCTTACCAGTACTGCTGCCCCGTACAGAACGCCACATCACTTTCTTCACCACGACACGCGCACACACACACGCGACATGCACGTACGTCTCTTCTGCACCTGCAGAGATAGATCACTCACACACACACAATCATAGGGGGGTAGTAGAGAGGGACCCGAAATTATTACCTAGACCCGTTCCATTGGCACCCCGATGTCCGACACGCACAAACAGCTTGGGGGCTATCCTACTACTTCCCCCTACTAGCAGCTACCTGGTCCATGGAAGAACGGGTCTACGCAATAATTCCTTTCTCAGATCAACTCGAACACGGACACAAAGCAACACGCACGCACGTACGTAACTTAGGACTGATCGACGATGATGGTAGCGCCAGTAGTCGCTACTCGCTAGTAGCCAAGCCATGGCGAGCACACGCGCATGGCTCAACCGGCCGGCCGGCCGGCCGGCGGCGGCGTGGTCGATCGGTCAGCCGCGCTTGCCCTTGCTCTTGGCGGCGCCGCCGGGGCCGTCGTTGAAGTCGAGGAGGACGGTGCTGTGGCACTTGGGGCACCGTGGGTCCTCCCGCGACAGCATCACGTACATCATGCACCGGGGGCACCCCGCCAGGATCATCGGCGCGCCGCCGCCGCCGCCCGCCTCGGGGCTCCCCTCTGACGACACGCACGAGCTCGGCGGCGACGCCGTAGACGACGACGACGAAGACAGCCGCCTCGGCGAGCCCCCGCCGCCGACGCCGCCGCCCTGCTGCCCGCCGCCGGCCGCCCCCGACGGGCCCCCGCGCGACGACCGTGATAGGCTCAGCCGCAGCTCCTGCAGCTTCGACCCCACCTTGCCGTTGTTCCTGCTCATCTTCCAATGCAACCACCAACAAAACCAACTCCTGATCACCAGCTCGCTCGCTCGTGTGGAAGATAGCTACTACTAGGCGAAGGCTGGCGCGGGCACTGGCGAGCTCATGTACTCGTGGTCAGTTGCTGGAGTGGAAGCAGGCGAGGCCAGCTCGGTGGTGTGCCTGGGTATTTGTGGTGAGGTGGTGCAACTCCAGTTTGCGTTATATAATGAGGAGGAGGACTCGATCGAGGAGGCCGGGGTAGGGGGGGGGGGGGGGGGGGGGGGGGTGGCCGGCGAGGCGAGGCGATGCGTTGAGCCGTTGAGGTGGAGGAGGTGATGGTTTTCTTTATTGCCACGACACAGCAGCATTTAAATCCCTGTTGCTTCCCTCCCTCCCTGCAGCTCATGCCCGCACTACTCTCTTTTTCTGAATTTCTGATGCCGGGCGGCTGGCTAGCTAGCTAAGCGCATTCTCTTTCCTGTGGTTGGGGATTTAATGTATTAATTGGATTGAGAAATCGGATGGTGAGAGAGAGTTAAGGGATTTCCAGATGAACATTGTGGGTGACAGCCCGGGGAGTGGTGGTGTGGTGGAGGGCTAGTGCCTGCATGCCAGGATTTCATTGATCTCTTGTGGAATCGAAATTATAGAGTGGGAGGAGGAGAGTGAGACGAGGCCCCGGCAGGGTACGGAGTGTGCGTTAATGTGATGGGGGTACGTATCTTAATACTGGTGTGTCTGTATGCAGTCAATAGTACTCAATATACATGTCTGCGGGTATGGGTACTCAATACAACATTTATCTTGGTTCTCTTTTACATTGTCATTTTGGGCAATGCATGGAGCAGTCTTTTCTAGCTAGCACATACGTATATGTCTTTCACCACTATTTTCTCAAGAATTCCCACTATACCTGTGCCAAAGTTATCAAAATTCTCAATATGTCACTGAAAAAAATTAAGATTCATTTTCTTTAGCTAGACTAGTGTAGTTTTCTTACTTTCTTTAGGAAACAAATATCTGATACGGCACATTAAGTGATGATATTTATAAATGCATTATTTCAAATAAAAATATTCCATATATAAAATTTATTTTCATACAAATCGAAATAAAATATAAAATTCAAGTTCTTTAGCCAGACTAGTGCAGAGTGAGAAAAAAATCTGATACGGCGCTTTAACTGATGATATTTATAAATATATTATTTCAAATAAAAATCTTCCAGATTATGAAATTATTTTCATTTGGTGGTCAAAATGAAAACGGGGTTGACTTGAGTAAAATCTAAACTTTTAGTTGGAATGAAGAGAGAGTGTCAGTAAGAAATTGGCGCTTTTTTTTTTTTGAGAAAACAGGAACTGTACTTTTACAAGCTGTTCAACCATCCATCCTGCTTGCAATTAAAGTTGGTTGGATGATTTAACTTACGTATCAACTTGAGCTAAGTTAATTGGTCTCTTTGGTCAGTCGGTATCTTCGCCCAGTATTTTTTTATTTTTTCTGTTCATTCTGTCAAATTAATAAAGAACACAGCTCTAATGCGTTTGTATTTTTCAAATTCACATGCACGTTACGTACACATGGGGATGAAACAATTGGATCGCGATCGTGTATTCGTGTGAGATGAGGTTTTGTTACTCTCCGTTGTTTTTTTTATGTCCTGCTTATTAGAGAAAAGTAGATCGACGGGCCGGATACGTACTCCTTGGCTGTCGACTAGCTAGCTACTGTCTCAGTTCCAAATTATATGTTGTTTTAGCTTTTTTAGATTCATCATCTTTGTTATGCATCTAGATAAACGTTATATCTAGATTCATAATAAAATCTATAAATCTAGAAAAGTCAAAACGATCTATAATTTAGAACGGAGGAAGTACATAGTAGACATGTACAGAAATGGTGCTGCAATCGTGCGGGTGCGGCATGCCTCCTCCTTTTAATCAAAGACTTTATTTGGGGCTAAAACTTTGGCACGGTGTAATCAGAGAGGAAGCTGATTTCCAGACCTACGCATTCAGGTTCCGACTTTGTCCAGTAGTGCGGACTGCAGAGAATGAAGCAGATTCCAAAGTTCCCAGTGCAGCGTACCTCGCTCTCCATATACCGTACTTTACGAGCGAGATGCGTACGGCGTACACATAAACAAGATTAGCATGCAGCTGCCACGCTCCTGCTTGGATCGATCGAGTTAATGACATGCGTACAAAATCAACAATGAAAAGTCAACTGCCGAGAGTGTAAATGTATACATTTTTTTAAAAAAAACTGGTAAAGGTATAGTACATTGAGACGAGAATATACCTGATGGGCTTGCCATGTATTTTAGTACGTTTTCTTATTTTTTGCTCCCTAGGATTGAGAATGAAAAGAGGCTTCATTGACTTATGAATGTTGATACATCAGTTGAGGGATTGACTTCTGAATTTGTTTAACTGGACGCAATAGTGTTCTAATCTATATCCATTGGCAGTTTAAAATGTCGGAGGTTGATCAGCCGGATGTACGACGCACCTACATAACGCGTGTTTAATTCTACCTCGACAGGCTTCTTCCGCCGGGGGGGGGGGGGGGGGGGGGGGGGGGGGGGGGGGGGGGATGGGGATTATGATGAGTTTACCGCCTACAAAATGATGATGAGTAGCTTGATTGTTTCCGCGGAGAGAGGAAAAAGATTCTGCATGCACGCATGCGCAGATAAAATTGATGATGTCATGCACATTTATGGAACTTTCGATTACAATAAACATAAAACTTAAACTGAATATCTAAATTAAATTCTGATTAAACTATTCGATTCGTTACGATAAGATCTTCGAAACAAGATCTCACTTAAATATATTTGGATAAATTTTTTATTTGCATTTTTCAATCGAGGCTACATAATTTCTACGAGTCACGTACATTGGAAACAAATTAGCGAATAATCAGAAAAAAATTTACTTACGCCGAACAAATTGTATGAACTCGCAGAACAAGCACGTATGTACCTAGAGAAAAATTATTCACGCCGGACAAATTATATGAACTCACAGAACAAACATGTATATACCTAGAACAGATTGTATGAACTCACAGAACAAACACGTATATACCGAGAAAAAAATAATTATTCACACTGAACAAATTGTATGAACTTAGAGAACGAACTCGTATATATCTAGAACAGATTATACACATAAATACATCCATGAATGAGTCTAAAACACAAATAAAATAAAAGAAACATGGTGTGATTGGGAAAAATATAACTACTAAGAATATAAATAAACTTGTACTTCATAATAATCACAAGTGATGCGGTGGTGTAATGGTAGTTTAATTATATCAACTCATGTAGTAAGTTTCGAGTTTAAATCTCATCCACGAACGCTATTTTTGTTGAATTTTTCAAAAAATCAAAAAGGAAAAACAACGGAGAAAAAAGTGGTGATGTAATGACAGTTCACTATCCACTTAGTAGTCTTAAATTCAAATCCTTTCATCAACACTATTTTTTAGGATTGTGGATTTTGTGTAAAAAACCTAAAAAGTGAAAGAAAGAAAAATCAACCTAAATAGCAGCATGGGAAATAAAAACCGAAAAAGAAAAGAAAGAAAAATCCATAAAAAACAAGCAACATCAGAAATAAGAATGAAAAAACAAGCCAACATATACATGCAGAACATGGGAGTAAAAAAAGTCGATCGAAAAGGCAGCGTTGAAAATAAGAGTGAAAAAAGTAATGTCAAGTCTAGAGATAAAAATAGCGAATGGGCCGGTCGCAACATCGAAAATAAAAAACAGTAGAAAGCCAACGAGCATATTTTAAATTAAGGCGAGTCATATACATGTGCAACAAATTAACAAATAATCAGAAGAAAAAAATTACTCACGCCGAACAAATCGAATGAACTCTCAGAACAAACACGTATATACCTAGAATAACTTGTGTGAACTTACAGAACAAACTTGTGTATAATTACACGACAAACAAGATGACTATTTAAAGTTTCTTGACAAGTGTCTTGTGCATGCAACAACTTGTCCAGATAGATTCCATTCATGTATGCCGAAAGAACAAAGATGGTGATGTAACCCGCGGTCATGCAAATCCAGATTAAAAAAAAGTCTTAAATCTTAAAGGGAAAATAATATACTAAAAGAATACGCTATATGGATGGACTCAGAGAACAAAAATAAATACACTCGGAACAAATATTTAGGCTCTTTCGGCAACTCTATGATGCATACAACACTAAAATAGATTGTATGAACTCGCAGAACAGACACATATATATCTAGAACAAAATAATTATTTACATCGAACAAATTGTATAAACTCACACGACAAACACGTACTCCATCCGGTTTGGTAAAGGAAGTCGTTTTGGACAAGATTTGAGTCAAACATTGGGAATATAAACCGTGAATAACTTTTAAGTCGTTAAGTTTGAAAAATGTGAAAACTACATGAGTAGACTTGTCTTGCAAAATATTTTCATAAAAGTATATATATGTTAGTTTTTAATAAATATATTTATAAAAATAAGAAGTCAAAGTTGTATTTTGGGGACCGTGTCGCTGTCCTAAACGACTTTTTTTGCCAAACCGGAGGGAATATATACTACAACAGATTGTACACGTAAATACATCCATTAATGAGTATCAAACATAAAGAAAACATAGAAACGTGGTATGGCTTAGAAAATATAATTAATAAGAATATAAATAAGTTTCAATGCATAATAATCGCTAATTGTGCTGTAGTGCAATGTTAATTTTACACTATCCGCTTATAGCAAGTCTCAAGTTCAAATCTCTCTACCAACACTTTTTTTTATTGAATTTAGTAGATTATTAGATTTTTAGACCGTTGAAAAATAGCAAAAACTGTCGAAAATGGAAAAAACCGATCGGCAAACTAAAAAAAAATCGGCAGAAAAAAACTAATAACGAAGAAAAACTAAAACCAACGCCAGAAGAGAAAAAAATGAAACGGAAAACGATTAAAAAGAACACGACGGAAGAATCGGCGTCGGGCAGCGATAGAAAAGAAAAAAAAAAGACTTGCGGTGAAAAAACAATGAACGTCGTGGGCTGGCGGTGTGGGCAGCAGAGAGAAAATACGGAGTAGTCAGCTTCGTGTCCCAAATTGTTACTGGCCGAATTTAAAGAGGGATCAAACAACGTAGCAGCCGGAAGCGCAGCGACGGACCGCTTCAGCGACGAATTGTTACAACCACGGGAGTGCAGGACGCAGCCCAGCCCATCGATGTGCGATCTCCCTTTCCAAACCCTATTGGCGGCCTTTGGGCCATATATCTCTGATCGTCAGCAACTCGTTTGTACGGAGCACGTATGCACGTGGGCTTCGTTCTACTGTAGAAGGGGCTCCTGCAGGTTTGGGTGAAGGATGGGCCTGATCGGCCAAGCTGAGTGTGAGACTGTGAGAGAGGGAACTAGGCCGTAGGTCTGGTGCACTTGGACCACCGAGCCCATTTCGCATTTTCAGCTACTAGAATTCGTATTTTCCACACCAAGAACTGCAGTGCTGGGTAGGCTCGCTGGCACAGTGGCACACTATAGCGCGTTCTTTTTAGGTAATAAACATGTTTAGCAAAAGCTAAACAATAAAATTCCAAGCTTGCACCAAAGAAAGCACTCTTCAGCTGAAACCTTACAAGCATCAAAGCTGCCCGGCCAGGTCACACTCTCACACACCTGACCTGCGCTGTGCGCTCGATTCAAGTCTCCTGCTAGATTAAAACTTGAAACCGCCCGCGAAGATGTTGCGAGATTGTGACCCGACCTGCAAATCAAGAAGGACACTGCATCATTGGCTCGTTGCTCACAGAATTTCTGGCTCAACTAGCATTTCTTCTCGCATTTCGCACCCCCCGCCGCCGACGCAGAGGTCGAGCTCTGGCTCCGCACTGGGCGCTCGCTGGTCGCTACGTAGGCAGCAGGACATCAGCTGAGCAAAGCCACACATATACTCCCTGCAAGGCTCAAAGGCTGTACCTGTGCCTCCGTATCTTTTGTATTGCTTTGGCTTTGCATCTCAGGCCAATGGCGACAGCAGCCAGCCGCCCAGGCGCTTGCTCTCATCTCTCTTTAGCTGCATCGATCTGCACGGTTAGCACAGTCCCTGCTGGGTTCGGACAAGCACTGTCAGCACGAAGGGCGTCTTTCAATCATAGACTGAAGGGCAAATATGAACAGGGAAATGAACAGGCAGCGCTCCAAGTAAAATGCTGGACTTGACTTGGTGAGTGCAACTGTGTGACTGTGAGATTTGGTGGAACGTGGTACCTCTCGGCTACCACGGCTGCATGTTAATATAGGCTGAGAAGAGCCCTCAGCGTGGCGCTTACAACTTGGATTACAAGTCAAGAAAACAACAAGAAAATCTAGCTACCTTCCTATCTTGGAGTACAAGAGAGTTAACGTGATCTCCACACGTGACAAACAACTAACTACAAGATATACTCAACAACTTTAACACCCCCGTCAATCTCAACGATCCGTAAGATTGAGATTGTGACAAAAGAACTCAAGTTGTCGTATGGGGAGAGTTTTCGTGAAGCCATCCGCAATCTGATCTGCAGAATGAATGAACCGTATCTCCAAATTCTTCCGAGCTACCTGTTCTCTCACAAAATGATAGTCAATCTCGATGTGTTTCGTCCTCGCATGAAACACAGGATTGCTAGACAAATATGTTGCTCCCAAATTATCACACCACATACACGCCATCTTTGGATGTGCAACTTATAATTCATCAAGTAGCTTCTGTACCCACATAACTTCAGCTGTAGCATTAGCCACCGCCTTGTATTCAGCCTCAGTGCTAGAACGAGACACTGTAGCTTGTTTGCGAGCACACCATGAAATTAAGTTGGGACCGAGGTAGACTGCAAAACCGCCTGTTGATCTTCGATCATCAGGGCATCCTGCCCAATCCGCATCAGAGAAGGCACTAACCAGCATTGACTGTGACTTAGTGAATTTTAACCCAAGCTTCAAAGTTCCTTTGATATACCGTATGATTCTCTTGACCGCAGCCCAGTGTTCAGTGGTAGATGCATGAAGAAATTGGCACACCTTGTTCACTGAGAAGGAGATGTCTGGTCTGGTCAGTGTTAAGTATTGCAATGCCCCAACTATGCTTCTATATTTGGTTGAATCTTCAGGTCCCAACTTGTCTCCTCGAGTGATACTCAGCTTGTCGCTAACAAACAGAGGTGTAGATGCAACCTATCAATCAACCATGCCAACACTTTGAAGAATCTGTGTTGCATACCTTTCCTGAGTCAACCGAAGGCCATCCTTCTTATGATCAACTTGTATACCCAAGAAATAATGAAGATCTCCAAGATCCTTTAAAGCAAACTCTTTTTCAAGGTTCTTGAGTAAGGCTGCGGTGACTTCTTGAGAGGAGCTAGCTACAATAATGTCATCAACATAGACTAACACATATACATGACACTTCCCTTTGTTGAAGAAGAACAGTGACGTGTCAGCCTTGGAGGGTACAAAACCAAGTTGTTGTAGCTTACTGCTAAGTCTAGAGTACCATGCCCGTGGTGCTTGTTTCAAACCATACAAAGCCTTGTCCAACTTACATATATATCCAGGACAATCTTTGCTCTCATATCCAGGAGGTTGCTTCATGTACACATCTTCTTCAAGAATACCATGAAGGAAAGCATTTTGCACATCCAATTGACGTAGAGACCATCCTTGTGACAAGGCAATAGAGAGTACTAGACGAATTGTTGCTGCTTTGACTACAGGACTAAAAGTGTCCTCATAGTCTATTCCATACCTTTGTTTAAATCCTTTTGCAACTAGACGTGCTTTGTACGTGTCAATGGTCCCATCTGATTTTCTTTTGACCTTGTAAACCCACTTGCAATCTATGATGTTCTTGCCTTTAGATGGTGGGACTAGATGCCAAGTCTGGTTCCTCATCAATGCTTCATACTTGGCGTCCATGGCAAGTTTCCAATTTTTGTTGGCCAAAGCATCATGTAAAGTAGAAGGCTCAGAAGTTAAATCAGATGTGGTAACAAGATTACTATAACGAATGGTGCCATCAGAGTAAACTTTTGGTTTGCGTATACCTTGAGATAATAGAGTCACACGGCGCTTGGGAGCAGCAGGCAAATCGGGCACAGGAGCGACTAAGGATGGCAATGGGGCGGTTTCGGGTCAGATATCCGCGGTTTTCGGGTCTAGCGGTTTTGGTTTTGGTTTGAATTTCTCACCCACGGTTTTCGGGTTCGGGGCCCCGAAACCTATCGGGTTCGGTTTCGGGTTTGGTTTTTCACCCGTGGATACCCAATGGATAACCGAAATCAATTATTAGGAATTAAAACTCATGTTTTATAATATACTAATAATATCTTTCAAAAAAATAATATACTAATAATAACTTGTTTACTTATATACTACTCTAAGTTGACTCATGCAATTATTTACTATTTGTTGCCTCTTGTTTATACATGTGAATATGTTATATATCATGCATATGTTTATAAAAAGTCATCATCATTCTTAATATTTTGCCATACAAAACAAGTTTCGGGTATCCAATCGGGTTTCAGGTATCCGCGGGTTTCGGTTTCAGGGAAGGATTTTCACCCGAATCGGTGTTCGGGGCGGTTTTGGGTTTTAATTTCGGGTTTCGGTTTTGGGTGCCTAGACACTCCACCGGATCCGAACCCAACCCGTTGCCATTCCTAGGAGCGACTACAGGCGCAGATGGAGCGGCGGATCCAACCGCAGGAGTGCCGGACAGCGCGTGATCCGAGGTGGATTGCGGCTGATTATTCCCCCCGTGCGGCAGATCCTGCGGAGCACTTGGCGGAGATTCGGTGGGGACCACCGTTGCTGGGGAAGTGGCCGACCGGGGACCCGTGGCAGGCAGCGGGCGAGGGGAGCATCCCACGGACGAGCCGGTCGGGCCACACGTCGAGCGCGGAGGGGATGCAGGCGCCTGCGATGAGCCACCCCGCCTGTCGTCGGTCTGCAGCGGATCAGGAGGTACGAAAACTGGTGTCGCAGGAAGATCGACGCGGGTTTCTGCGCCGGTCGCGGGCAGTGATGTGGGAGGCATGATTTCATGCCCGTTTTGGTCACTGTGTTCGCCCGAATAAGCACCCTGTACAATCAGAATGAGCTGCAGAATCTTGGAGAGAATTAATAGTTGAGGAATTAACCAAATCCAAGTCATGTATATGTTCGTCCCTTGATGAATCATGAAGGTGGGAAGGAAGGAGGGAAATTTCACCACGAAGACGAGCACCAGCATTAGGATGGAGTGTAGAGAAAGGATAGACCTGCTCATCAAACACAACATCCCGTGAAATATAGACACGTCCTTCCTTGACATCAAGGCATTTAAAACCTTTGTGAAGATTACTGTATCCAAGGAATACACATTGCTTGGATCGGAAGGCAAGCTTGCGTGAGTTTGTAAGGATCTAGATGTCGCCTAGAGGGGGGGGGGGGGTGAATAGGCGAGACGACCAATTAAAACTTCTAACAACTGTTTCACCTTGCTGTCAGGGGCAATAGCGGTTAGGCCGCTATGCTAGGGCGGTTAGACCGGCCCTGAACAGTGAACTCCAACAAATGCCAGGGAATACCGGTGTGACCGGTATCTCAAGGCGGTTTGACCGCCCCTGGACAGCAAGCTTCAAGAAATGTAGCTCGACCCCCTCTTGATCTTCTAGCACCAATTTGACTTGTGGCACAGCTTGTCAAGGTGTTTCTTGGTAGGTTCACGAAGCCCCTGCACCCACAAGATGTATACCCAAGTAGATCGAAGCGGAAGCAAATAAAGCTAGAAATGAATCAAATGATGCAAAGGAGACACACAGATTTTTCCCGAAGTTCAGACCCACCGCATGCACACAACCGGCAAGCTCGGTGGTTCCTAGTCTCCGTTTGAGGCACCCCGCAAGGCCACCTCGCCAAGGTGTATACACGCCACACCTTGACTCTTCACTAAGAAGAATTGGTTCCCTCAAGGTGGAAACCGACCTTTACAAACTTCTGGTTGCTCACCACACGAATGGTAGCTCACCGGCGACGCCTAGCCGTCTAGGAGCCAAAGCTCCAAGAGTAACAAATGTCACAAAGAGCTTCTTAACATCAACCACAAGTGCTCAAGCTATGGTTTGCTCACAAGTTCTCTCTAAGCTCAGAATTTCTCCCACTCAAAGTTTCTCTCAAACCCAACTCACAAATTTAGCTTAAATCACACAAGTCTCACAAGGAGGGGTTTGGGAAGGTTTCTCAGCTGAGGAAAGTGTGTGGGAGGGCTCAAATTCACCAAGAACCAGCAACCTTCAACGAGGAAGGCAAGGGGGTATAAATACCCCATCCATCAACAACTAGCCGTTGCTCTGTCAGACCAACCCGGTCGCACCGGTCCCAAATACCGGTTGCACCGGAATTTTGAAACAACTAGCCGTTGCCCTTGTCAGAAGGGAAAGGCGGTCAGACCGCTTCTAGTTCAATTCACATTTCCATAATGAGGCTAGATACTTGCCAATGTGAAAACCATATATGATCATGATCCACCAAGTTTATCCTGTAGAAAGTTTCGTCACCCTAGCAAAGAATCCATGACTCAAGCCGCAACTTGATCACACAATGCTTACTACCTAAAAACACTATCCCGAGACCCAACTTTTCATCCATGCGTCATACTTAGCTTCACAAAGACTTGTATCATTAATGAAGGCCAATTCTAAATATGCACCAAGCTTTCTTTCAAATTGATCATGGTCTTGTATGCAAGCCAACTTCCAACATATAGACCAAATAGTAACTCATAACACAAAGTCTCTCTTTATCCTTAATTATGCCTTGTAATCTTCTCAATTTGTCCATAAACAACCTTGATGTCCCATATGCAAGTCAATAAGTCTTTAGAGTGCTAGAGACAGTACATTAGGACCCATCATTTCATGCTTTATGAGCCGCACACAATATATCCAACTAGTATCCATATGTGCATAACAAGTATATCAATTAATTCCTGCTCATAAACTTTATGAAACACATTAGTCCTTTAATCGTTTTGTCATTCAATTCACCAAAACTCACTTAAGGGATTAGATGCACTTTCAGAGTTATATGGCCGCAAGTTCGGCCAACACGCGCAACCAAAGGTGCGCAGGGAAGTATAGTCGGGTTTTTGTTTAAATAAGAGCTGAAGGGGGGTATGATCACTGATAACCTTAGATGGGAGGCGATTGATCAAGTAGGTGGCTGTGAGGAATGCCTCATCCCAGAACTTGAGAGGCATGGAAGCTTGCGCAAGGAGGGACAGCCCTACTTCAACTATGTGACGATGTTTTCGCTCAGCGGAGCCGTTTTGTTGATGAGCATGAGGGCATGACACATGGTGACTAATCCCTATGCGTTGGAAAAAAGAGTTTAATTTCTGGTATTCACCCCCCCCCCCCCCAAATCTGTTTGCATAGCAAGGATTTTCCGATCAAACAATCTTTCAACGAGAGCTTGGAAATCATGAAAACGCTGAAATACTTCAGATTTGTGATGAAGCAAGTAGATCCAAGTAAACTTACTAAAGTCATCAATAAAGGTCACATAATATGTGTATTTTCCAACTGAAGAAGGTGCTGGACCCCACACATCGGAGAACACGAGTTCCAAAGGACGACTTGACACACTAACTGATCTAGGGTAGGGAAGTTGATGACTTTTACCCTTTTGACAAGCATCACATATGGACTCTTTATTAGACCCGGAAACAAACGAGAGATTATTCTTGCTAAAAACTTGCTGAACTACAGATGAAGAGGGATGGCCTAGCCGGCTATGCCACCGTGACGACGAGGGCTTGGTGGCGCCAAAGGCCTGTTTATTCTGAGATGACTTCAAGGGATAGAGACCGCCCTCACATCTGCCTCGAAGAAGAACCCTCTTCGTTTCCTGATCCTTGACAAAAAAATGAGTTGGATGAAACTCAAAGCATGATTGTCGGTAGCAAGTCTATGCACAGAGACCAGATTTTTACTAGCCTTTGAAACGTATAAGACATCATTCAGGAATAGATCACAATGAGGGGAACGAACAATACTATGACCGGTTTGATCAATTCTCATACCTGCTCGACTTGCGGTGTGGACTTGGTCGACGCCGTTGTACTTGTCCCTCACGGTGAGCTTGTCGACGTCAGAGGTGATGTAATCAGTAGATCCTGAGTCAGCATACCAGTTGGTGTCGATTCCATACGAAGTAGTTGCGGCCGAGGCAGACTTCTCAGGTGCACCGGTGAAGGAGACATCAAACCTCTTGTAGCACTTGATGACGGTGTGCCCGTCCTTGCCACAGAGCTGGCACGTGACGCACTCGCCGCTCCTGCCTCGTCCTCCATTACCACGGCCACGACCATTGCCGCAGCCACGGTTGCCATCGCCACGGACACGAACATTGCCGTTGCCGCGACCACCGCCACGAGACGCCATGTTCGCCGAGGACTACAACCTGTTGTTGAGCAGATCCATTCTCTGCTCGAAGCTGACAAGCTGTGTGAAGAGCTCATCAAGGGAGATGGGTTCCACACGTGTGGCAACAGCTGACACAAGTGGATTGTAGTCGATGTCGAGGCCGACCAAGACGTAGGACACAAGCTCCTCATCTTCAAGCTTTTTGCCGGCAGATGCCATCTCATCCGCTAGCGCCTTCATCTTGCTGAAGTACTCGGTGGCGGTGTTGGAGCCCTTGCTTGCAGTCACGAGGGCCATGCGCGTATTGATCATGCACGCACGGGATTGGGACGCGAACATAGTCCCAATGGATGCCCACACCAGGACAGAGGTTTCCAGGGTTGCAACCCTGGAGAGCACATCGCGGGACAGCGACGAGAGGAGGAAGTTCAGGACTTGATGATCCTGAACCACCCATTGAGCATAGGCAGGATTAGATTCCTGCTCACCATCTTGTCCGCCGGCTTTGGGGACGGTAGCAACCGGGGCAGGAGAGGATCCATCAACGAAGCCTGCCAACTGCGCTCCTTGCAGGGCAGACAGGACCTGCGCCCTCCACTTGCGATAGTTGCCTTTGCTCGGCTTCTCTATCACCGGATATCCGATGGAAGGAGCAGCTGACTGCACGGAGGAGGAAGGGGGCACCATGAGAAATCCTGTGAAGGAAAGAGGCTCTGATTACCATGTGAGATTTGGTGGAACGTGGTACCTCTCGGCTACCACAGCTGCATGTTAATATAGGCTGAGAAGAGCCCTCAGCGTGGCGCTTACAACTTGGATTACAAGTCAAGAAAACAACAAGAAAATCTAGCTACCTTCCTATCTTGGAGTACAAGAGAGTTAACGTGATCTCCACACGTGACAAACAACTAACTACAAGATATACTCAACAACTTTAACAGTGACATTGCTCTGTCGTCTGAGATCTCATCCGATTCTGGCCTTGGTAGGGCAAGGAAAATGATGAGGAGGAGGCAAGGTGCACAAGACCGGTTGCTGTTCCCTCGCAGACGATGCGCGGCACAAGACAAGGCTGGATTCCACGTGAACTGTGTGATGATCTTTTGTGTGGATTCGATTGCCGCTGTCTGGCTCGAGGTAGAAGAAAGCAGCGAACTTTTTACCCGTGCATGTCGCGCCAACTTCTTGCAGCTGTCTGCCATATTGTTCTGTGAATACTGTGATCCTCTCTGAGTCTCAGCACTGCGAGCACAGCACACACGATACAGACAAGGTAAAACAAAGAAGACAATTTATTATTTGAGGGCATGAAATTCTCAGAATTCAAAAGGCAGCAGAAAGCCAACCTGCAACTTTTCGACTGCATACGTCGGCCAGACTACAGGGAAAAGGCTCGAGAGGTTTTTTACACTGCTCTACCACCACCAGGTTGCAGGTCATCGATCAAAGATGCGTGCAGTTGCTTTCTCGCTCGCAAATAACCGAGGCATGCATGCAGCATGCTGATGCAGATCACACAGTGGGGGATGCATGCAAACGCAACAGGCAGCACAGGCGCATACGTACAACTGTTTTGGTCATCATGGTAAATAGTCCTTGAGCGGGTGCTGGGCATTGAGCAACAACGTCCAAAGGATGGCAGCTTATACGCCCCACAGTCAAGAGGAGCTATTGCGGCCTGGGCTGCTCCTTTTTGGACCCTGAATTTTGAGAGTACATACAGTTCACATGATCTGATCGCCGTCGGTCTCTTTTCAGCAAAGGTTGCAGCTCAGTACTCACCGTATTCAGTTGGTCAGTGGTGGCTGACTCGTGAACAGGTCAACAAGGCTTTTTTTTTTCGGGGAAGATCAATTCAGTTTTGAAAATGCATCTATTCAACTCATATTACTCACTAAATTTTATATTTTGAGACGCTTCTTAATCTTTGATGAATGATTAGCCAACGAATTTGTTTCACTACGGGAACCCCGGAGTTTGCCGAGTGTCCCAGACACTCGGCAACAGGCAAAAACACTCGGCGAAGAGTTTGCCGAGTGTAACACTCGGCGAAGAGCACTCGGCAACTCTATACTCGGCAAAGAGACCCTTTGCCGAGTGTCCTTTTTCGGGCACTCGGCAAAGGGTTCACCGTGTGTTCCAGTGACACTCGGCGAAGATTTTTCAAAAAATTAAAAAAAAACGGAGACAGCGCCGCCGGCAGGGGCCTCCGCGCGCCGGCCGGGGCCGCCGCGCGCCGGCCGCCGGGGCCAGGCCGCGCCGCCTCCGCGCGCTGGCCGCCGGGGTCAGGCCAGGCTGAGCCGCCTCCGCGCGCCGGCCGCCGTCGGGGGTGAGGGAGTTGCGCCCCACTGCGCCGGCCGTCGTCGAGGGAGAGGGAGTCGTGCCGCCTCCGTGCCGGCCGCCGTCGGGGAGAGGGAGTCATGCCCCGCTGCGCCGGCCGTCGTCGGGGGAGAAGGAGTCGCGCCGCCTCCGCGCCGCCCGCCGTCGGGGGAGAGGGAGTCGCGCCCCGCCGCGCCGGCCGTCGTCGGGGGAGAGGGAGTCGCGCCCCGCCGCACCGGCCGTTGGGAGAGAGGGAGCCACGCCCCGCCACGCCGGCCGTCGAGGGAGAGGGAGCCACGCCCCGCCGCGCCGGCCGCCCCGCAGCGCCGTCTCCCGAGCGCCGGCTCGCCGCCCAGCACACGACCGCCGCTCAGCAAACCGCCCAGCAAGCCGCCGCCGCTCCCGCCGGAGAGAGCAGAGAGGGAGAGAGAGAGGAGTGGGGGAGGAGAGCCTTATCCGAGAGACCGAGACGGGTGGGCAGGCCTGACGCGGATGGAAAGAGGGAGAGAGAGAGAAAAGGCTAGGGAGAGGGGATCCGGGAGAAGGGAATAGACCAATGGGAAAGGATCTTTTGAGGTCTTAGGATCGATGACATGGCACCTTTGCCGAGTGTAAAATAGAACACTCGGCAAACTTCACCTCTTTGCCGAGTGTCTAGTTAAAAAACACTCGGCAAAGACATCTGTTACATAATTATCAAAATTTGACATGACTAAACAATTTTAAATAAAAAAGTTGTAAACTACAAACTTTTACATCTCATCTAGACCTACAATTTTTATATAGTAGCTATTTACATCCGAGACTATTTGAAATTTTTTAAATTTTGAAATTTGAAATCGAATAGCTTATAATGCTTTTTTGAAGTACTAAACAATCTCAAATAAAAAAGTTGTCAACTGCAAAGTTTTATATTTCATCGAGTTGTACAACTTTGATATAAAGTTTTTTTTTCGTTTGAGATCATATAAAAGAGTTTGTATTCAAAAAATACATTGACTAACTCTCTCCCATATAAGAATACATATACTTCTTATGAGATATTCCAAATTTGTAAACATAGTTATGATAAAATGTGTAAAATCTTCTCAACTTTTTATCACGGCCTTTATATATGATAGCATCACATCATGTCAAATCTCATGATTTTTAGACTTCATTTGCTTTTTAAGAGTTTAAAAAACTCTCATCTTTGCCTAGTGTAAAAAAAAAACACTCGGCAAAGAAGCGCTTTGCCGAGTGTCAAAAAATACACTCGGCAAACAAGGCTTCTTTGCCGAGTGTTTTTTTTACACTCGGCAAAGCGCTTCTTTGCCGAGTGTTTTTTATTTGCCGAGTGTTTTTTATTTACACTCGGCAAAGAAGTGCTTTGCCGAGTGTCCGAAATAATACACTCGGCAACGTTTTGACACTCGGCAACTTCAGGTTTTCCCGTAGTGTTTCTTGTAGCTTATAAATTTAGTACAATATCCTTTGGATTATCTTAGAATTAGTATGTGGACATACTCAAAGTGATAAAATAGTATGTACACATACGTATGGTGGTATTCTAATGATGAGAGTAGCTACACGCGCGTGTAGATAAAACGCGTCCGGGAAAATCCTTTCTACACGCGCGTGTAGCTACTCCTACCTATGTATCTCATGATACATGACGTATCTGACCCAACCAAGTGTATGTACATGTAGTATGTGATGATACTAGACGATCTATGATGATATATACGTTGAGTATGTGAGCATACATATAGTATGTGGACATACTAATTTTTATATAATACTAGTAATAAGGTACAACCAAAATTAATTAAAAACTAGGGATGCTTTTGTAATTTTTCATGAATATCCTTTGGATTATCTTAGAATTAGTATGTGGACATACTCAAAGTGATAAAATAGTATGTACACATACGTATGGTGGTATTCTAATGATGAGACTCAAAGTGATAAAATAGTATGTACACATACGTATGGTGGTATTCTAATGATGAGAGTAGCTGGGCACGCGCGTGTAGATAAAACGCGTCCTTATACTTATATATGTACTACTATATATGCGATGTCAATTGTATGGTCATGGAAAAAATGTAATATGTACGTAAGATGTATCGATAGCCAAAAGTATAGTGTTAGAGAGACCACAACTCCTTGGCATTACATTGTTCGTGGCCATAAAGTTAACATAATATAGAAATAAATATAAATGTAAATACAATATATATAGTGGTGGTAAATTTATAAGTTGGAATCAATAAATTATTATACTAATTGTTGATCAAGATGGTGAAGTCTGAATATTGGTGTGTGAACGCACTTATTGTGTGAAATCATTAATCAAATATGATTTGTCATATGGAAAAGTCATTATTAGTAGATTTGTCATGTACAATGCTGTTAAATGGTTGTACTTTTATTACTTTCAATAACATGTGCTTAGAGGCAATCTTGAAATGCATAGATTGGAGAGAACAATGACAATATTCAAAGCTAGTAATATGTTCCATTTCAAGTGTAATGGAATTTCATAATATTGTACAAATTAGAGTAAAATGCATAGTGCATCACTAAACCTGTATAAAATTCACATATGAAATCACTTAACTCACAATGGTACATGGAACTTGCATTCTTATTCACTGGAAGCCTTTTTATGAAACATGGGCGAATTTATAGCGGGGGGGGGGGGGGGGGGGGTACCTCCCCTTCCATTTTTATACGAAAGAAGGAAGAAGAAGAGAGAGGAAGAGGAAGAAGAAGGAAAGGAAAAGATACCCCCCTAACTTCCAATCCTAGATTCACCACTGTTTATGAACATGTAAGCATTGATACCAAGTTTAGTCTATGGTGGCATGCAATGCGCACAAAGGGTTATTGCCCGCAAAACCCCTTAGGCCCCGTTTGTTTGGTGGGAATTTGGAGTAATTGGAATATAGTAATAAATTATACTATATAGCTTGGAATTTAATAGAATTAGATCAAGAACAATCGATCCGATTTTGGGTTTATTCCTCGAGCTCGAGATGTCAATGCGAACCAGATTACGATCCTGGCAGTGATAGGGCGTGGGACGGGCCACTTGTTGCAGCTCGTCGTCCAAGTGTGGCCGGTGAGAGTTTCAGCGACGTAGATGGGCCCTCGAAGAAGAGAACCAAACTTATTGCTGCCACAATATAGTAAGTTCATGAACTCATCTGTAGTTAGGGCAGGGCCATAGGACGCAAAGTTTAGATGATAGGGGCATGAAGTTGTAGGACGTGATGCAAATTTGGGTGTGAAAGAAATAAAGAAACTTTGCCTTTTCATTTGCATATATCAGCATATGGTTCGGGCTTTGAGTGCTAAAGTACCCATGCGGGGTCTGCATCCTTGAGCGGCGGCAACAAAGAACTGCATATCTACACCACCGCCTTCTGGAACCGTGGGTTACCTGCTTTCCCATGATGTCCAGAGTGAGGTGCACCAACTCAAAACATTGATATGCATGTGCCCACATAACTTGGCTAATGGGGGAGCGGAAGCATGAGGACTACGAGAGCTGGCAAGCAAGAGTTAGCGGCAAGCCAACACTCCGATGCCGAGAATTTGGCCATTGCTGCCCGCAAATGTGTCAATTTGGGGATAAAGCAGATGTAAGAAAAGGAGTTAGCTGAGGCTCTATGTAAGATGCGATGTAATTTTTGCCACAATACCTTACTCCGGCTCTCACATGGGTCATGCATGACGTGTAGTTACACGTTATCTCTTCCACCAATCCAAACTAATCACCCCTAGCTAAAAGGGACATCTAGTGAACAAACATATACAAGTTTAATTATGTGTCATCTATTATTTACAAGTTAAGTGATTCATTTGAGTGTTTAGCGTCAAGTTAGCAATTTGTCATGCATTTTACTCTACAAATTATTTTTTTTGTTGGATATATAAGTGCTTCATGGTGTTTTGCAAAATGCATTCAACTATGCTTTATTTGAAACCTACAAAAGTGATTCCTTGCGATATCTAGGTCTGTAACTCTACATTATTGTAGGAGCAATCACACATGTGTATAGAGTCGTTTGCTGGCCCTATAGTAGCCGTACTTTTTTGCAGGCAGGGCCAAATAAGACGCCTCAAAGTGTATTGTACATTTCTTGAACCAATATTGAAATTAGACACTCTTTTAAGCAATTTTGAACATATACATGAATGTATATGGTATATAGGAAGATATGAAGTCAAATAATTGGATTATTTTGTCTTTGAAATCGTTCATGCATTTAAAATCTGAATATTATTTGGGGTGGTTAGGTGGTTGGTTGGATTGTTCAACATATGAAGCACTCATATTTCCTATACAAAGGTAATCAATTGAACTTTGAAACGACAAAAAAGATAACAATGGTGAAATTATATCTTGATGAAAGCAACATAAATGTGATTAAGCACTACTGTACTTCCTAGCAGTGTGAATTTGGTAGAAATAAGCACTAGTGTAAGATAACATCAATAACCTTTCTATGAGGGGTACCATGAACTTTTTGAGAGAGATTATATGTAAAACAATCTACAAAATTTCTCAAAAACTTATATACACGTGCCCTGGTGAGGAATTTTACCCCCAATCTTTTATATGAGATATAACTAATTTGATCAAGCCTTATGAAATAGATAATGTATAATTTTTCTCGTTATTTTATCTAGTATGTTTTTGTCAAGAAATATTTTTAATTCATTTTTATAGTTAATAAATAAAATTCCTATAATTTTTCACAAGTCGTTTACTATTCTATCCACTGTCCTTTCCACCAATAAAATCCACACATTTAATGCAAAACATACGCATGCCGTCACCAGCATGTTGTTTTAGCTTATTGATATAAATTGCATATCTAACAAGAACAACAAATTAATGGTACATAGATGCAAACATAAAATAAATTTGTAGTTCATGCATGTAAGAAATATATATAATTTGCTGGTGTAGTTTATGCATGAACCAGAAATTAAAGTAACTTTGTAGTCTAAATGCATCTAGCAATCGAACAAAAAAACAACTTTGTAGTTTGTAGATGTAATTTACATATAATAGGATGTACCATATGAGTATATTTATTGAGCATAATGCCATGAGAAGATGCCATTTTGTAGTACATGGATATTTGTTTAATTCGTGATATTTTGATGCAATCTATGCCATTTATTGAGCATAATAAAATACATTTTCACAACATGAATGTAACTTTTGTATGACAAAAATAAAATAGCAACAGAGTAATTCTTGGTCAAACCCATGTCCTAACGAAATTATATATACCTTGTAAAAAGACACATAAGAGTGTTATTATGAAAATTGGAATGAACCCCACTGATAAATTGGATTTAACCATAATTTCTATAATGAAGCTTTTGTGTTATGCCTGACAGATAATGGATTGGCTTTGTGACTGTCGGTGTTCTACCGTCGATCCTACCGAGGGGTATCCCGAGGTAGTAGAGTTTCAGGTGGGTTTCGCCGAGATCAGGAACGCAGTGGCTAAGAGACTCAGGATTTTAGACAGGTTCGGGCCGCTTAGAAGGCGTAATACCCTACGTCCTGTGTGGTGATTGGTATTGATGAGATCGTCTTCTCTGTTGAGAGACTTGGGTTCCTCTGTTTTGGAGAGGGTCCCTGCCCAGCCTTATATACACGGCGGGCAGGGTTACAAGGTTGGTTTCGAGTTGAATCCTAACCAATTACTACTCGGAGAGTGATTTTCAAGGCAATCCGAGTAGTTTACAAGTCATACGACTAGTGTCCTTGCAGTACTCTACTCGTGTTCTTCACGCCTGGTACGACTCTGTCTGGAGACAATCCATGCGTCCCTGCGGGCCCATGGTCGTACCTCCAACAAGCCCCCAAGCGCTTCATCGTCAAGTATCATCAACCGAGTGCTTGCCAAGCCAATCGAGTGCTTTTTCGAATTCTTCGAGTGCTTGATCAGTCTTGGACAGGTCTTGGTTGTCACGAGGCCATGAGGTGCTTAAGCCCCGTTTATTCTGATTAAATTAGTAGTCTTAAAAATATTATATGGTGTACGATAAGAATCGCACTCCATATGGAGTAGCCCCCGAGCCTTAAGTTGAATCGAAGAATCAGGTTGAGGGTCCACAGAATCTTGAATCTTCATCTTGTTCTTGAAATGTGCAATTTTGGAAAAATTGCACTTGATATCAAGTAGCCCCCGAGCCTTAGGTTGAATCAAAGAATCAAGCCGAGGGTCTTGATTTAAGTCTTCAGTCTTCAGAAAAAATAAAATCAGCAGTCGATGTATATTGCCTATCAGCCCCCGAGCCTTGAAACGATTCAGAATAATCAATTCAAGGGTCCAGCGAGCTTTAGGGTTCTTCAAATCATCTTGGAGATCATCATCCGAGTGGTAGTTGGCACCCAGAAATAGTGGTCACATCGAATCATCTTGGACATCATCATCCGAGTGGTTTTCTTGCACCCAGCCCCCGAGCATAGGAGCCAGTAAAGATGCATCGAGTAGTATGTAGTCGAAATAGCCACCATCAATAGAGTAGCAGATCAGAGGAGGTCGTGGTTGACTTGTCACGCCGCGATCTCTCCAGAATCAGGAGTCAGGTGCCAATGTAGTCGTGGTCCCATCATTGGTACTTGGTGACTCAAATATGCCGGAGAAAGACAACTAGGTAAGCCTGATGGCGAACCGAGTTGTAATTTAGAGTCAGCCCCCGGGCCTGGAAGCTGGTGAAGATGTGATAGCATGCTGTGCGGCCTAGAGAGTTGTCATCCAAACAAAGTAGTCGGCGCTTGGCCAATCTTGTTAGAATAAAATAAAATTAATTGAAACAAGTAACTTAGCTTGTTTGTTGCCGTTTGTCGATGAAGTAGACCAGTCAGAGTTGATTCCGACTAGTTTGAGTTCATCACGAGCATATTGCTGATGCGGCAGTACCGCGGCACAAGCTGAAGTTGAACTTTGACTTGATAACTTGCAACGGGTTGAGGCGACCACCACATTGATGAATTCCATTGATCATGAAGCGCCCGAAGAGTCATCCAAACCACTCTTACAGTGTATTCAGGAAGCCCCCGACAAGTTGTACTCATTTGGTGAGTTATACTTCAAAGCACTTGATAATTGGTACTTGAAGATCACTACTCATACTGTGGAGTAGATTCTGGAGTACTTTCAAATAAGTACTCAGAGATTTGAAATCACTACTCTTTTATGGAGTAGACTCTAGAGTACTTTCAAATGAGTACTCAGAGATTTGAAGTTACTACTCGCCTTGTGGAGTAGACTCTGTAGTACTTTCAAATGAGTACTCAAAGATTTGAAATCACTACTCTTCTTGCCGAGTAGACTCTGTAGTACTTTCAAATGAGTACTCAGAGATTTGAAGTTACTACTCGCCTTGTGGAGTAGACTCTGTAGTACTTTCAAATAAGTACTCAAAGATTTGAAATCGCTACTCTTCTTGCCGAGTAGACTCTGTAGTACTTTCAAATAAGTACTCAAAGATTTGAAATCACTACTCTTCTTGCTGAGTAGACTCTGTAGTACTTTAAAATGAGTACTCAGAGATTTGAAATTACTACTCTCCATGTGGAGTAGACTCTGTAGTACTTTCAAATAAGTACTCAAAGATTTGAAATTACCACTCGCGGGTAGTTGCTTTATAAGGCTAGCTGGCCTCTACAGGTGTTCAGCCTGGTCTTAGTTACATCTAAGTACTCAGGGATCCTGGAAAGTAGTCATGTGATCTACTCTTCGGATTTTGACCGATGTATACTTTGTTGAATCAACAAGTATCAAAGGGAACTCCGGAACTTCTGCACGAGTGTAGTCGACGCACATGCGCCACTCGTTGTTGTTCTTCTTTCTCACCAAGACTGGATTTGCCGACCAGTCGGGTGGAAGACTTCCTTGATGAATCCTGCGGCGAGTAGTTTCGCCAGCTCCGTCTTGATCACCTCTCGCTTGTCGGTTGCAGTGGTGTGCCGTACTGGAACGGCAGGTCGTCAGTAGCTTCAGGCCCAAAGAGTACAAAGATCTGGCAGGACTCGTAGACGTCCCGTGGGATCCTGTCTCTTTGGTACTCTGATCTTCCTTCAGTCGTGGCGTAGATCACGAGGTCGTGTTCTCCATCGTCTTGTAGTGTCTCCTCGTCCGAGTCCGAGTGGCATTCGGGGACCGCTTGGCTCAGAGAGTTGGCGTGTCTTGCCATGACTCGGACTGGGACGTCCCGCTTCGAGTCCTTGACGGACTCGAACTGGCTCCGTAACGCCTCACAATATGCGTGGGTCGAATTACGGAGTCCAAACGGGAATTGAGGTGGGAGGGTTGCTTCTCCGTAGTCGTGATCGACTCGGACTCTTGCCCGCGGATGAGGTCCGCAAGTGTGATCTCGCCGAGTTGTTCGGCCAAATCTTCCACAATGGGCGCTTGCTCCTGTTTCAACTCGACAGGTGTCTCGTAGTAGCTGTAGAAGCCACCCGAGCCGTCGGCGACGTAGACCCACGAGCCAAAGCGGAACGTTGTGCCCTCCTGAGGCGCTTCAGCTTGATTGTAGGTCACCATTGCGTTCTCCATGGGATCTTCGAGGAAAACCCCTACCTGGCGCGCCAGATGTCGGTGTTCTACCGTCGATCCTACCGAGGGATATCCCGAGGTAGTAGAGTTTCAGGTGGGTTTCGCCGAGATCAGGAACGCAAAGGCAAAGAGAGTCAGGATTTTAGACAGGTTCGGGCCGCTTAGAAGGCGTAATACCCTACGTCCTGTGTGGTGATTGGTATTGATGAGATCGTGTCTTTTGGAGAGGGTCCCTGCCAAGCCTTATATACACGGCGGGCAGGGTTACAAGGTCGGTTTCGGATAGAATCCTAACCAATTACTACTCGGAGAGTGCTTTACAATGCAATCCGAGTAGTTTACAAGTCATACGACTAGTTTCCATATCGAGAAGAGTCCTTGCAGTACTCTACTCGTGTTCTTCACGCCTGGTACGACTCTGACTGGAGAATCCATGTGTCCCTGTGGGCCCATGGTCGTACCTCCAACAGTGACACCGGTATGTCCTTTGATATTTCTTGCTCGTGGCCTGCAGTGGTGATATAAGTTATTTTTGACTTTTTTTCTAGATTATAACATAATTTGCTTCGGTATGGCATTCAAGGCAAAAACTTTGATATAGCCAATATCTACTTATAACATGAATTGATGATTATATGAAAGTAATTTTAAATACAAACTCCATGGTACTAAATTTGTATGTTGAATTGCCAATTTTTTTAGCCAATTATTATCAAATATTAAGACGAGGTATAAATATTTAGACCAAGTGTTTCCCTTGAAAGGAAAATGAGAGCACTGCTAACTTGGATCGGTCACAAAAATATAATCCTTTAGGTGAAATATGCAATTAAATTCAAGCACCAAATCATGATCGATCGAACAATTCACATTAGTTAATTTCTGATTGAGCATTCTATCATCGACTATCGTGATAGAATGCTCATTTTGAACAATCGTGATAATGCTCATTTTGAACAACATGACAAGCCATACAAGAGCCACACTTGTATAACTTCCCATGTTTTGGTGATTCGCCTTTGTCAACTTGTTTGGTAAGAGTTTAAGACATTTTTCAATATTTTGTTTTTGGAAAAAATTCAATAGCACTTTATAAAGCATTTTGCAAAACATTTTCAGAAATAGGTTCCATTAAGAAAAATAACGAACACTTAAATTGGGTTCCTTTGCGTCATGTCCCATCGTGCTCTGAACTCCCCGCCATGTATTGAGATTTTGCCCTCTCACCTCACCATCATTGGCTCATGCCTCTTGGCCACAATGCACCTCCAAATTTTGCCACTTGATGTGCAGCATGCATGGAGGTTTTGCTCTCTCGCCACCCACTCAACCTCCATATACTCGGCAACCTTCGTCTGAATTTGATCGAGTATGTTGTTTAATCCAACATTATTCATATGAATTGCATTAACTAGGTTGTTGCATATGATTGGTACTACGTACATGACACTTCGCGAGCACCGGCCGGAGGCGGACTTCACCCACACATACACATCTCCCGGATAGGCGATAGCAAACATCGCCGGACAATCGGACGAGAGAACGCGTGCGCATGCAGTACGATGTTATTAGCATCATTGCAATTTGCAGCCTGACCACCGGCTCCCCCCAGCCAGCAGCCAGCCCCCGCCGAGCGCTGGACGGGACACGACGTGATGGGCGCCGCCCGTACGCACTGGCCGGTGATTGACCGTGTGCCGGGCGGCGGCCTGTACACCGCCTGTTTCTTTTTGACGGTGGTCACCATGGCTGTTCCTGTTCGGAGTCCGCACGGCAAAGAACGCCGCTCTGTACAACACACCGCACGTACGTACCTGTCTACTAGTAACGTGAAGCACTGTACAACGGTTTCAGTACTTGCAGTCGCAACGTCCCTATACTGTGCTGGTACTCCCTACCTACCCTTCCACTGAAGTAGTAGCGTACCGGAGGATACACACGAAAAACAAGCAGCGGGCCCACCAAGTGCCACGAATGGCCCACGCGGCTCCCGCCAAAACGATTCTTTGGCGCCACGCTGTGGTGGGATGTGGTGGTGCTGCCGCCATTTGCAAACGGGATCGAGAGCTCTCAAACTATTTAAGAGCGCCGGAACAAAACAGGCCAGCTGCCACGGCGGTGGGCCGCATGCCCACAGCCCTGCTCTGCACCGAGCACCGGGCAGGCAGAGCAGAGAGGAGCAGCAGCGTCCACACGAGCTAGAGCTGCTAGCTACCGGCCGTTAAAACTGGTATCTTCGCCCCAGGAAGACTTGTGTGGCGGTCTGCAACGGTTACCACCACACACCACACCAGAGGCTCGGACCGCCCGATCGCCGGCCGGTGGTCCTCGTCAGGGACTCAGCGTGGCGCATGGCCCAATGGTTGTTACCGCCGAAGTGATTGGCGCTACTGCGATATCAACAGCAGGTGACCTCCCGCATAACCCCGTCACCGCATCTCCTCCTATAGTCCAATAGCCCGTACCGCGCGCAGCTACGTACCTAGAGGAGCGGCCGGCGGCGGAGTGACCAATAACTGGGCCGTGCACGTACGCTAGCGGGCGGGTGACGCGAGAGCAGCGCTGGCCTGGGGGCTACGCGGCCTCGCTGTCGCATCAACGTCGACCGCGCCCTACCGCGCGTCTGTTATTCCGCGACGCCGGCCGGCCGATCGGTCGATCCCGGCCGGCGGCAGGCACGTGCACGCCGGGGACCATGCTGCTCCTGCTGCATCTGCATGGCGTGATGCCACACCGTACTATACCCAAGCCCCCCTAGGGCGCGCCCCCTGTTCGTCCCGATCCCACACGGATCACGGACCGCGCGCGCGCGGAGCTGCTGCTGTTCACTGCTCGTTCGCCGGCCGGCTGCAGGGTCCCCGCCGCGGGCTTCATGTGCGCGGCGTCCTACGCGCGCCCGGGAAAGATGCGGGCGATGCAAAGATCCATAAAACTCGGATAGCTCGCTCTCGCGCGCGATAGGATGGTGTATATTCTACTCCGGTGGCGTGTCCCTCTGTAAAGGCACGCACGCGCACCTTTGGTCACGTCGATGTACGTCCTTTGTTAGCTGTTGGGGGTCGCCAAGTTGTTGCAGACTTGGCACGTACCGGTAGTTCTCCTCAGTTGCAGTTGCAGTTGCAGCTAGCTAGCTAGCTCGATCTGTCTGCAGCCTGCAGCTACGTTTTTCACTACACTTAGCGGGCCAGCTAGTGATCGATCCGGCGGCCCCGGCCACGCCAGGCGCGCGCAACACGAAGTGTACAAGAAGCTACAAACCGTGGGCCAAAGCTCGTTTCGGCATGATCCATGTCTTATTAATCATGGGCTATTACGACAGTTAACTTACTTCGTCAATCTGGATCAGCTACTGCCTACATGCTACAGCTCAAACACACAAAAGAAGAGAGAAAAAAAAAGCTAACGCACACACACCATACACACGTTCGCTGGCAAATGAGTACATGCATGATGACGAGACTGCCGAGATGATGAGGCCGGCCGGCGGCTGGTAGTCTCTGATTTACCTCAGGCCGCCGTAGGAGAAATGGCCGCCGGCGCCGCTGCTGCTCTCGCCCGGCTCGCTACCGGCGAGCGTGAACGAAGAGACGCGGGAGGAGCCGTAATCGCCGGCGGATGCGGAGGCCGCGGCCGCCGCCATGGAGACGACGAGGTCGACGAAGGCGGTGACGATGGCAGGGTGGGTGTCCCTGCCGTTGGCGCCGAGGTACCACGCCAGCATCCTCTCCAGCCACTCCCAGTCGCCCACGCCGCCGTGCGCCGACACCATCTCCTCCATCGACGCCCGGAAGTCGCGGTACGGGTCGGCCGAGTCGAACGCCACGGCCACGCCGTCGCCGTCGCCGAAGGAGGACTCGGCGGCCTTGCCGTTGCTGCCGGCGGCGGCCGCCGCCACGGGAGGAGGCTTCCTCTCGAGGATGGAGCTGGACGGCGCGTGGGGCTCGAACAGGAGGCGGTCGTCGGAGCGGAGGCCGCGGACGATGGCGTCGGCCATGTCGTCGGCCGAGGCGCCGCCCTCCGACTCGCCGGTGGACGGCTGTCGTCGTCGTCGTCGTCGTCGTCGGACGCGCAGTCGTCGGCGCGGCGCGCGGAGGAGTTGGCGAAGGAGGACTCGCCGCCGGAGTCGAGGAAGAGGGACGCGATGGTCTTGGCGGTGGCGGACGGGGTGGTGGTCCGGAAGGACTGGGTCCTCGGGTGCTTGCAGGAGGGCCACATCCATGCCGGTGGCGCCGCGGCTGGTGGTGGCGACGGCGGCGGCGTGTCCTGGGCAGAGTTGGTGGTGTAGAACAGGGAGCTGAAGGGTAGTCCCTTCACCATTGGTGTCGGATTTGATACGAACAGCGATGGGTTGTGGGAGGAGAGGGCCGGGGGACGCGCTAGTTTTCAAACAGAGGGCCGGGGTTTATTTGGTCCAAGATGAGACATTGGTAGTTTGGCCTTTCAAGGGGTTTGTGGGAACGAAGAGGGTTGAAAATTTCCTATGCTTGCATCAAAAATATTTTTGTTAACCTCCAGCATTTTCAACAGACTCTTTATTTTTTTACTCTCTATTTGATTTTATATTGGTCTCTTCATAAAGACTTCACTCCATATTGAGCATCGGAGGATGCTAATTGACGCGCGCCCGTACGCACGCTTGCGCACGCGCGACCCATTTACAGCAGGTGTCGGCGGACTCCACTCTTCATCCACTTTCTATTTATGGTGAATTCTTTTCAAAAAAATTGTTGCACGGGAGAAAAGCTTTTCAAAAAATGGAATAGAAAAAAGATAAGAAAAATTTTTGCAAAAGTTTTTGAAAAATTTCTGCAAATTTTTTTGAAAGATTCCGTACATGCGGATAAAATTTTTCAAAAATCAGAAGAGATTGAGAATAGATTTAGAAGAGTTTGTGGGAAAAATTTTGCAAGAAAAATATTTCAAAAAAATTTGAGAAAAAAATGAGTGAAAAAATACCGCGGCTCCCTAATCCGGCGGCCGGACGCCGCCGCGCCCCCGTTCCAGCGGGGGCCGAGCACCACCGGCGCGCCGGGCGCCGGCCTTCACCACCGTGCCCCCGTTCCGATGGGGGCCGGGCACCGCCAGCCGCCGCCCCCCACGCCTGCCGCCGGATCTGAGGGAGGTGAAGAGGAAGGGGAGAGAGAGCACGACAGAGAGAGGGTGTGGAATCAGAGAGGTGAGGAGAGGGATGGGTGTGGTGGGCAGGAGAATGGGCCCGCACGCGTGCGTTTCTCTCCACGCATGTGAGGGTAATATTAGCTTTGCGTTGAGCACCTCACTCCAACATACTCCATTTCCCACTCTCTAAATCTCTCTCCACACACTAACATGTGGGTCTCATGTAAGGTTGAAAACGATCGGACAGATTCCCGTACCGTCGTTTTTCTACATTTATCCCGACCGTTTTCGTATTTCGGACAAAAACGAAAACGGTGCGAAATACGGGATAACAAATACGAAATTGGAACGAACTCGGTTAGAGGCGTATCCCGATCATTTTCGCATTTCCTGTATTTGAACGAGATATCCAATTTTTACATATTCGGGATATACCGAATTTGGCAACCCAACAAAAAGCCCACAACCAACCTCCAGCCTACAAGCAGCCCAGCCCAACAATCATAGGTTACACGCACGAATCCAACTCAACCAGGCAGGCAGGCATGACCGAGCCGCCACACACAACCGCACGAACTCTCCCATCGCATCCGGTTGCCAGAGGCAGCCAGCGGCGCAGCTCCAGTCACCAGTTCGCCGGTGCGCCGTCTCCATCTCCCCGCGCCAGTGCGCTGCCGTCCACATCTCCCCGCGCCTGGCCCCGCCGCACTCGCCCCTGCGCACGGCTCATGTATCCCGCCGTTTCCGTCGCCCGACTCGCCCCCACACACTGGCTGGTGTTGTTGCGCCGTGTGCGCCGGTGTAACCGCCCTTGGCGCCGGCGAGATCAACCGGAACGTGAGCAAGATCACAGGATACGCAGAGCGATCTCGGCGGAGTCAGGAAGGAGGAAGAAAACTCTTTTCCCTAATGTTTAATTTCTGATAATGATGATAATGTCTTTGTCTCCAGTACATCACGCAAATATACTCGACTCGATACAAGACCCACTGACCACTCGGGTCCACATGTAAGCGACGCTTAAGATATTACATTGAATACGTAAACCTCAATCTCCGCCTTCTACGTCGTCAGTCACAGGTGTGACAGGTCCCCTCCTTCAGTACTTGCTTGACCCCAAGCAATGGATGATGGAAAGGCTTTGCGTAGCACGTTGTAATCCTCCCAGGTTGTCGCTTCTGTTGGCAGACCTGACCAATGGACTAGCACCTGCGGTACGGCCGCGTTCTCTTTCTTGACGAGCCTGCGTTGTACAATCTCTGCGGGCTCGACGTTTTCCTTCTCCAGATCAACGAGCTTGGGCAACTCATTGTACATAGGTGTATAGTCTGGAATGAAAGGCTTCAGTTGTGAAACATGGAAGACTAGGTGTACCTTAGCCTCCTCAGGTAGCTTGAGTTTGTAAGCTGTCTTCCCAATACGCTCCAACACAGAATAGGGACCGAAGTACTTGAATGCCAGTTTGGGAAAAGGGCGATTAATTAAAGAACTCTGAACATATGGTTGTAGTTTAAGCAGAACTTGCTCTCCCACTTGGAACTCTCTGTCTGTGCGGTTGCGATCTGCTTGGGCTTTGATTCTGTTCTGTGCAGAAGCTAGATTTGTCTTTAGAACTTCATTGTTAGCCTCACGTTCAGCTACCCATTCTGCTACTGAAGACTGTGTAATTTCAGCAGGATTAGGCATAACTGTTATCATTGGATCATATCCATACAGTGCTCGAAAGGGAGAACAGCCTAGTGAGGAGTGATAGCTCGAATTGTACCACAACTCTGCCATTGGAAGCCATGATCGCCATGATTTTGGGGAATCATAGACAGAGCATCTGAGATACATTTCAAGGCACTGATTAACGCGTTCTGACTGCCCATCTGTTTGAGGATGATATGTTGTACTGTGAATCAACTTGGTGCCAGCCAAACTGAACAGCTCTTTCCAGAATAGACTAGTGAATACTTTGTCTCTGTCAGAAACTATAGTGCGAGGCATGCCATGTAATTTCACCACACAATCAAAAAATGTCTTGGCTACTTGTGGAGCTGTAAAAGGATGAGTCAGAGGAATGAAGTGGGCATATTTGGTGAACCTGTCCACCACCACCAGAATACAATTTGCTCTCTTTGAAATTGGCAGGCCTTCTATGAAATCCATTGTCAAGTCTTGCCAGGCTCCAGCAGGAATTGGTAGTGGTTGTAGGAGACCTGCTGGCTTCACCAACTCATGTTTTGCTTGTTGACATACTGAACATTGTTTCACAAATTGTTGTACTTCTTGCTTGAGCCCTCTCCAAGTGAACAGTTTTTTAATCCTGACATAAGTGCCTTGGATGCCAGAGTGTCCCCCTAGAGTTGTGCTGTGAAAAGTGGCAATCAGTTTAGTTCTCAGTGCAGAGTTCTCACCAATCCAGATCTGTGTTCCCTTTTTGATCAACCCTTGATGAAGACTGAAACCTTGTTCATCAGGACTGTGTACTGCTAGCTGAGCTAATAACTCTTGGGCACCAGGATCTATGACATAAGAGTTGATTACCTCCTGAATCCATACAGGTTTGGCTTCTGAAATGACTTGTGTTGACATAAGATGAGCCATTCTGGACAGGGCATCTGCAGCAATATGTTCTTTGCCCTGCTTATATACAATTTTGAAGTTTAATCCCATTAATCTGGCCATTGCTTTCTTCTGAATGTCAGAATGAAGATGTTGATCACCAAGGAATGTGAGACTCCTATGATCAGTCCTAATAATGAACTCATTTCTCTGCAGATATGCTCTCCACTTCTCTACAGCCATCATTAGGGCCAAAAACTCTTTCTCATAAATAGAAAGGTGTTGGTGGATTGCTGCTAGTGGTTTGCTGGGGAATGCAATGAGCTTCTCCTTTTGCATGAGCACAGCTCCTACACCAGACTCACAGGCATCAGTTTCCAACACAAAAGTTTATGTAAAGTTGGGCCAGGCAAGTACTGGTGTAGATGCTAGTGCCTGCTTAAGGTGCTCAAACGCTTGTTGTGCTTCTTGTGACCATTGGAACTGATTCTTCTTGAGCAGATTAGTGAGTGGGCGAGCTATAATCCCATAATGCTTCACAAAACGCCTGTAATACCCAGTTAAGCCTAGTAATCCTCGCAGTTCAGTAGTGTTTATTGGACATGGCCAATTGGTCATTGCGGCAGTCTTGGATGGGTCGGTGGAAACACCTTCTTCTGAGATGATATGTCCTAGGATACAATAGTTTCTTCTTGGCAAAGTTGCATTTGGAAGCCTTCAAGTAGAACTGGTGCTCTCTTAATGTTGACAGCACTGTCTTGAGATGTTCTAAGTGTGAGCTCAGTGTGGGACTATAGATGAGGATGTCATCTAAGAATACCATAACATATTTCCTCAGATATGGCTGAAGGATTGAATTAATCAAATACTGAAATGTTGCTGGGGCATTGCATAGCCCAAAAGGCATCACTTTAAATTGGTAGAGGCCTTGATGTGTCTTAAAAGTTGTTTTGTATTCATCTTGGGGCTTCATCCTGACTTGATGGTAGCCTGCACTCATGTCTAGTGTGGTGAAGTACTTGGTACTAGCTAGTTCCTCAAGAATCTCTTCAATTATAGGCATATGGAATCTATCCTTCACTGTTATCTCATTTAGCCTTCTGTAGTCAACACAGAATCTCCAAGACCCATCTTTCTTCTGCACTAATAGCACTGGGGATGCAAATGGACTCATGCTATGTTCTATCGGTCCTGCTTGTAATAGATCTTGCACATGCTTTTCTATCTCATTCTTGTGAAATGGTGAGTATCTATATGGTCTTGTATTTACAGGAGGGGCATTTGGAAGAAGGGGAATGTGATGGTCATAGACTCTCTGAGGAGGTAGCTTATGAGGCTTGTCAAATACATCCTTGTACTCTTCTAAGAGTGCTTGTATCTTCTGGTCAGCAGGAGCAGACTCCTCTTCTTGTTTGCATTTTGTTACTATGGCAAATGCTCAGACTTCATTTCCCTTGGCCCATTTGACCAATTGATCAGCAGATATCTCTTTGATTTCTTGCTGGTGCTGTGGTAAAACCCCCTGCAATTTGACTTGGATGTTTCCCTCCTGCCATTCCATAGTCTTGTGTTGCCAGTGATAGTTCATAGGGCTTCTAGGTTCCAGCCAATCACAACCTAGGATACCATCATAAGCTCCCAAGTCAATTACTCTCATAGAAGTTTTGAAAGTGTAACCTTGTATCCACCACTCCATCTCAGGAACATAAGAATCACATGTCAAGGTAGACCCATTAGCTACTCTCACTGTAGTTGGTGGTAAAGGCACTGGTTTGATCCCACTTTTTCAAGAAAAGCTACATTGACAAAACAATGGGAACTACCAGAGTCTACTAAAGTAAGCATCACTTGATTGCGAACAAGTGCTCTCAGCCTGATGGTGTTATCATTTTCTGTTCCTGCTACAACACTGAGTGACAGTTGGCAAATTGTTGCTGTGTCTTGGTCTTCTGAGTCCAGTTGTGCCCAGATCTCATCAGAGATGTTCATTTCCAGGTCTTCTGCAGAGAGTTGGTAAAGTTGTTGTCTTGGTTTCGTGGTACACTTCTCCAAATGCCCAGCTTCAAATTTCTCTGCACAATAAACACATAGACCATTTGCTCTTCTGTAAGATTTGACTTGTCTGGCCTTCCACAAGTCATCAGTTGATGTAGACTGCTTGTCTTCCAGTCTAGATGAATTACTGGTAAATCTCACATTTGTCCCAAGTCTAGAACTTTAAATTTGCTCTTGTTCACCACTTCTTGTTGTAGGGATGCCAGAAAAGCTGCATGATCTACTGAATCAGGTGCTTGGCCATACACCACATTTCTTATGTCATCTTTAAGACCTCTCACAAACTGAGCAACAAAGAACATTTCCCCTAGCTGTGTGCTTTGCATTTCTAACTGGTATCTGATTTGGTCAAATTCCAGCTGATAATCTTGTACTGTCCCAGTTTGCTTCAATTTCATCAAGTCTGTCATAGCTCTACGATAATCATAACTACCAAACTTCTCTTCCACTGCTGCTATAAAGTGTTCCCAATCACCCAGGCCTTTCTGAACTTTATATACTTGAAGCCATTGTGATGCAGGTTCATCAAAGTGCATTGTAGCAGAAGTGACCCACATGAATTCAGGGATACGAAATATCTTGAAATAGTCATTACATTTATCTATCTAGACCTTGGGATTGGAACCATTAAATCTAGGAGACTGCATCTTTGGTAGATTGTATTTCTCTGAATTATCACGATGGCATTCCTTAGTAGCAAATCCATGACCAGTGTTGTGATTTGTGTTACCTTGATGTTCACCATGTTTCCTGCGTCTGGGCTCGGCTTCTCGGAACTGTTGTTGCCTGTGTGTAGTTTGATGACGAGGTGGTCGCCGAGAAGGCCCGATTTCAGACACCTGGGAGCGTGGATTGTCGGGTTCGTCATCAAAAAGAGGGCCTCGATCTTGATTCAGACATAATTCTGCCAGCACACGCCCAGTCTCATCTATCTGCTTGGACAACACGATCTGATCCCGCACTGTTTGGTCGACCACTTTTGAATTGAGGTCCAATTGCTCCCGCATCTGATCTTGCCGAGCTTCCACTGTGCCCACCTTCGCAAAGAGCAAATCAATGCTCTCTTGCATGTAGTTCCAGCGTTCATCATTCTTGTTCGCCTCCATGGCCAGGGCGTCCAAAACGTGTTGCGTCTGCGCCGATGGCTTGATTGGCGCCGTCTTGTCGGATTTACCCACCAAACCCGAACGGGTGAGTGATGCTCGATCTTGCTCCTCCAATTGTTGCCTTGCCCGACTCAGCGCACCCAATTTAGATGAGCGAGCTCGGGATCTCTACTCCTGCGACGCGGATTTGGGTCTGGAATTTTACCACAGAGACTTGCTCTGGAACCTTCCCCAAAGAGCGCCGCCCTCCATCGCCTCCGCAACCGAAATCACACCCAAGGCGTCCGGAATTTTACGTCAGAGACTTCTCTGCAACCCTAGCCTTGATGAAATCGATCGCAAATTGGGGGATAATTTGGGTGTTTCTCCACGGATCTGGGTGAATTGAAGGGATTTTAGGTGGGTAAGCCACAACCTTCAGTCACCACGCCAATTGGACAAGATCCGGAAGAGGGGCTGTGGAACTCGAACTCGTGCGAACAAGATGAACTCATGAACTCGAGCAGGGATACAGGAACGCACCGATGCGGATCGATAGCGTGTCCAGGATAGTAGTCTCTGATACCACGTGTAACCGCCCTTGGCGCCGGCGAGATCAACCGGAACATGAGCAAGATCACAGGATACGCAGAGCGATCTCGGCGTAGTCGAGAGGAGAAAGAAAACTCCTTTCCCTAATGTTTAATTTCTGATAATGATGATAATGTCTTCGTCTCCAGTACATCACGCAAATATACTCGACTCGATACAAGACCCACTGACCACTCGGGTCCACATGTAAGCGACGCTTAAGATATTACATTGAATACGTAAACCTCAATCTCCGCCTTCTACGTTGTCAGTCACAGGTGTGACAGGCGGCAAGCAGCAGAGCAAATTTGTGGCGTCGCGGTGTCAAGAAGGAAGCAGAGGTGGGACACGACGGGGGCGGCTTGCAGCGACTCCGAACTGGGCCACGATGTTTGCGCCAGAGGAAGGAAATCCTTGTTTATGTTAGAGTCATCCTTGTTATTTCTAGCTAGCACTAGCTATTTCTACAACGCGTTCTTGCTTTTGGTCCTACACGTCAGAGTCATCCTTGTTTATGTTATCTTTTTATTAATCCAAAATTATGTGCTGTTATTTAATCAACAATTATATACTCGAAGTGGTTTATTGATCCAACGTTTCGTAAAGTCATGTTATTAATCAACAACTATGTCTATGGTATCATGTATGGCTGGCTATATATGTAGTCGTTGTATTCGATTGGTTCTATGGGTCGATGTTTCATTTTTTTTTATCCCGACCGCTATCCACATGTTTCCGTTCGAACTAGTTCGTTTTCGATATCCCGTGTTTTCGTATTCGTTTTCGTTCCCGACATTATCGTTTTCGATTTCGTATCCGTATTCAAATGTAAATGTAGAAAACAATATTAGATTTTTCGATCGTTTTCGACCGCTTTCAACCTTAGTCTCATGTGTCATCCACACTTGGAAATACAGATTGGCTAGCTGGACTGGCTAGCCAAGTTGGAGAGTCAGATGGCTTGGTGAGTTGGATGACTAGTTTGTTGAAGAGATATTTTGATGTTGAGTAGCCAAATTTTGGCGGTCCAGCCATCCGGCTAGTCTTTGGGAGATTCTTTCATTGACCCCACCAGTAATCGCTGCAACAACCTCGCTCTTAATTGAGGCGGATTGACTTTGGTTAACAACGAGAGTATTTCAAGTTGACTAACAAATCTTACGAACATTAGGTAGTGTGCACGTGTGTTGTTACGAAACAACAAAATATTTGTACTAGAAAATACATAGATCGCATATTAATATAATAATACTATGAAATTAATTTGATCTTTGAATTTTTCTCTTAAAATTAAATGCCCGAACATTGCTACTGGTGATGAAATCATGTGCTAAAAGAGAAATTCACATGACAAAGCTAAGATTTATAATGAAAACACCTTCATAAGGATAAGACTTTCATTGATAATTTCTACTTTTTATTTATCTAGAGATTTTGTTACAAAAGCATATGACAAAATAGCTTATTTCTTCTTAGTTTTACATTTTTATTTATCCTTTCCCTAATGTTTACTTTCTGATAATGATGATAATGTCTTTTTTAAAGATGTTTTGTCAATGTGACTGTTGTCATTTACTAGATCTTCATAACATTCATATACGATTTCATGTGTGTTAGTAAAGAATGTGTGGCTTTATGTGTCAATATCAGGAGGAAAGGATTTGTGCTATGGGTTCATCATTGGTCAGGAAATTGTGAGTATTTCCATGTGAGGTCTGTCGGTGCCAATCCTGGGAGAGGCCCTAAGACGACGATAAATCACCAACTAAACCGCTGGAACCAGTTAACCCAGCAAAAGATAAGCACAGAGGTCTTAATCCGCTGTCAGGCTCGAGGGCGCCCAGCACCCCTCGAGCGAATCGGAACTCCGCCTCGCTCGAGGCCCCTCGCTCGAGGCCCGGAGGCTGCTCTCGACGCCTATCTCCGCCTCGCTCAAGACCCCTCGCTCGTGGGGCCCGCTGACGGCTCACCTGCCCCATGGACAAAAGCATTTAATGGCTCTGCACGGCCTTGGGCGAGGAAGTCAAGCGACGGATCACTAGCCCATCCCCGGTCATCTCCGCCAAACCCTGACACCGTGCGGTCACCCCTGACACCGTGCGGTCATTCTTGACGCCATGCGGTCATCCTCGACACTGTGCAGCGTGACAGACCTGTGCGGCATCACGAGCCTGTGCGGTGTGACAGGCCTATACTGTCACGCTTCACTGTTCTACCAACTCCGGTACGGGGACCCCTCGAACGGACATGGGGAACCCTCGAACGGGTCCACGGCCCGTTGTACTCGATGATGACAAGTGACGCCAGCCCATAAAATCAGGAGCACAGGAAGCGTGCGTCATGAACAGGGGACGCCACGCCATGCGCCAGAGCACCATACGCCAGGAAGTCGCATAATCCGACAACGCGAGCCAAGACAAGAGTCACGCCTGCGATCACACCTCGTCGTACGCCGCCACTGTACCAAGTACTGTACTTTTACTGTTTGTAACTGCCCCTCTTTGAACTATAAAAGGAGGAGGCAGCCCCATAGAACAGGGGAGGACTCTAGCCATCATACATACTCATCCACACACTCACCACTCAGTTTGCAAAAAACACAACTCTCACTCGTTCTAAGGGACCTGGGGGCTCATCCTCCTCTCCCGCCAAGCTTGTAGCCCCCCTACTACGAGCACCCCCCGGTGCAAGGCAATACAAGTGTGCAAGCACACCCTGCTGGACGTACGATCGGAAGATCGGAACCAGGATAAACCTCGTGTCATCGTGTTGCCCTTGCATCGACCATCGAGAGACGGAACACAGCGCACTTTTCTGCAGGTGTTTGGACCCCCGCCGGGTTCCGGCACCGACAAGGTCTGTCTGAGTGGCTTTATGTTTGAACATTGAGACGGAAAAAATTCGTGTTAAAAATTTGTTCTTGGACTAGAACCATTAGTTTTCATCAATTGATGTGAGTATTTTTCTCTGTTTGGGACGGTTAGTGAAATTTATAACCAATAGAATCGGCAAGAAATATCTCTCAACAACTCAATTGGCAAGAATATATTAATAGGCAATTGAGATGGCGACACACACCTTCGACCTTGCTCTACCCCACCATTGGTATAGCTAACTCAATTGGTAAGAGCATCTCCAAGAGTCTTTTTAAAACTCAATCTCTAAATCATCATTTAAAGAGTCGTTTGCATAAAAATTGTTTTCTATATCTTTCTGTTTTCCAACAGTTTCTCTATATCTTGCATGCATTCTAGAGAGCTATTCTCTTTTCTGTATTTTGCTAGCGAGAAATCCGGAATAGAGAGTGACTATGTTTGAATAACCAAATAGAGAGGCTGTTGGAAGGTACATTTTTAATCAAAATCTCTAAACCTAGCAATTAGGAAGGATTTAGAGAGTCTCTTGGAGTTGCTCATAGTGGTATATTTTTGCCAAATTTGAATCGGCAATTACTTAAAAAATATTTTTTAAAAAATATATATACCCTTCCTTTCGGGGAGTCAAGCCCAAACTATTCTGCAGCGAGGCCCAGCTACTACCCAGCATGATTTAAACCCGTCAATAGGCCCAGCTACTACACCCAACCCGTCAATAGGCCTAGCTACCACTCATGAGTGGGAAACATAAGCTAACAAGTTCAAAATCCCTCCATCAGTCTATCACGTACGCACGTCAAGACTCAAGAGGCAGTAGAACAATATTGAATATACTGTAAATAAAAAAATCACGCATCAAAAAAATCGGGCGTGTTTAGTTTCTTTCGTTTTGCAAAATGAAAAGTTTGTTATATGGAATACTAAACGTAGACGAAAAAGAATCCATTACATAGATGGAGTGTATTTCGCGAGACGAATCTAATGAGCTTACTTAATCTATAATTTGCAACTATAATGCTACAGTAATCATCTGTTAATCATAGTTTAATTATCATCTAATTACTCTCATTAGATTCGTTTCGCGATCTACAAGCCAGACCTGTAATTACTTTTATTATTAGTCCACTACTCCTAAATGGTATTTTTTACTTTACAAAAAACTCCTAAATGGTATTTTTTATTTTACAAAAAATTACAAAATGGAACTAAACGGGGCCGAGTGGCCGCTAGTTACATCGTGACTTACCGAAGGTAAGTTACTGAATGTGTCCGCTAGAGTGTAGCCAGCAAGCAAACAAACACCAGGCGGCACACCGCAGCTTTCTTTAGTTTTTGTTGCTACGACACGCACTCCTTCACATGATCACATCATAAACTACAGCATCCTCACTTCCTCAGAGAATCGGGTTCGACGCGGACAGGGTAAAAACTCATTTCACGGCTTCACGCGCAAGTGTCCATTGCTCCAGACATCAAAAGCTTACGGCGCGCCTGAGTGCCTGACACACAGAAGCACCCTACTGCATTGCATGAACAAGTACGCATTACATCACACGCACTGCGCTTGCCTTGCACACGGGCGCGCGCACATCACTGCTCTGCTCTGCTACTAGCAGCTAGTATTAGGACACTGGCATCTCACGCAAGCTTAGTTTTATTACCTAGTACTAGCTTCGTAGCATGCCGTACGTTACAATTATATTGGTGTTTCAACACTCAACACACTGCCGGCGAGATTTGCAGCCCCCTATGTTGATTAGGGGACGAGCAATGGCGTGAGAGGTAGGCTCAAGAGTCAGAGGCACGGGGACGGTGGGCAGAAGAGGCCACCGCGGGGCGCCCACAGGTCGGCGAATGCGTTGAGGATGAGCGGGTGGTGGCGCGGCGAGTTGAGCGCGAGGAACTGGTGCAGCAGCGCGTTCAGGTCCTCCCACGCGTACATCTCCTTCTCCGTCACCATCGCCACCATCGACTCCCGGAAGTCCTCGTACGGCGCCGCCGACTCCACCTCCACCGCCACCGCCGCCGACTCCTCCTCCTCCTCCTCCCCCAGCGCCGCCGCCCTCCTCCTGCTCCTGCTGCTCCTCCTCCTCCTCCTCCGCTGCCGCCTCTGACGCCTCGCGTGCTCCGCGCCGTCGTCGTAGAAGGTGTCGGTGTTGTTGGCCGCGTACGTCGCGGGGCCCCACGAGTGGAGGACGTCGACGGCAGCAGCGGAGGAGGCTGAGGTGGCCGTGGTGGTGGATACGACGGAGGACGTGAAGGCCGTGGTGGCGGCCGATGACGACCACGACGACGACGCCGCGTGCGGCGACTTGGCCTTGCCGGCGCCGCCGCGCGCGTGGGACTTGAGCGCGGAGATGAGGGAGCCGAGCAGCCGCGCCCCGCGGCAGTGGCAGCCGACGTCCACCACCACCGGCGGCTGCTGCAGCCGCGGCAGCTCCGACGACCGGCCGCTGATGCCACCACCACGGCGGTCCCAACCGCCTCCCAACGACATGGTGGGGGTAGCTGTGCTTCTGGCGTGTCTTTGCTCTGCTCGCGGTGTGTCACACGATCTCACTCGCTGGAACTGACGCCGCTTGGCTTGGCGCGTCTTGTGACTTAGTGATGACTCGTGAGCGGTGGTGGTGGCGCGCCGGCGACTTGTGAGGAACCACCGCAGGGGAGCGGCCGGTTTAAAAGGTGGTGGTGGAGCGAGCCAGTGGAGAGGGGGCGTGGTGGTGCCGTGCCATGATCGCTGTGAACAGTGACTTCAGAGAGAGAGATGTCTGTTGCTTTTGGGGCGTAGGCTTGGCAGAAGCCCAGAGGGTAGCTTGGGAATCATGGCGGGTGCAGTGAAAGCGAACCGATGGTTCGGGGGCGAGTCGCAGCGGTTGCAGGAGGAGGCAGTGTGGCACGTCCACCCATCCACGGCCCGTCTGATATGACCCATCGTCGGTGGATCGATCCAGGTTCATTTTACCATGGTAAAATGGTACACCGTACGTGCAACCGTGACCGTGTATTTTTCGTTCGGAAGTAAAATGTGAAAGGATATATGCTACTCTTATGTCATTGCGAAAAGGAGCAGTACAACCAGGGAAATCAATTTCGGTGTCAGCTTTCTCTTATTCTAGCTCCGGCAGTCCTCTGTCCTGGCTACAACGTGCACCTTTTGTGCATGGTAAAAATCGGCGGCAGCACGAAAGCCTGGCGCGAGTTGACCAACTCATGGCGTGAGGACAAGCGGCTACCAGCTGAGGGAAACGTGAGAGGGCGTACTAGCGTACGTATACACTACTGTGGTGGGGTAAGCTAGCAGAGAAGGACACTGGACACTGTACATGTAATGCGCGAGCCACGACCGAGGACGACGTGACTACGTGCGTGCGTACTGCGCTGGTACTTGTTGTGTACCGTCACGTGTCAGGCCTGCCGAGTGCCGACACGCACGAGATACACAGCTGACGATTCAAAAGCCGAAATTTTCACCGTCTTTCTATGACAGACGACGAGCCAAAGCAGCCTGAAGCGATCTCGAAACGCCCGAAGACTTTCTTTCTTTCCTCAAAGTAAGACTGTGCCACAGCAACGTTCAGCGGCGATTGCGTATCTGCTTTCCGTACGTGCCAAGCTGTCGATGGTGTAGCGCGCTCAAGGCAGAACTGCGTGATCATTCGCACCCCATAAGGCCATAACAAGGCACGCCCTAATCATGAGCGAATCCGGCACGGTTAGCACGCACGCCAGGAATTCCCATCGATTCAGAACTCGCTGCGCGGTGGTGCTTTTAAGAGACGATACGCTGGCCAGTGGCCGCTGACGATCAAACCCAATGACATGAGCGGGCATATGGCAGGGCAAACCGCACTGTGTTCGGAGACGTTGGAACGAAAAGGCCGCTGTCTTCCTGTGCTGGGCTCAAATTGATAGTAGCTCCACAAAAGGCCCGTCTCACGGTCACCGCGCGACTTTTCAGGATGAAAAAATGACAAACACACGTGAAACATATACCCAGTTGCAGAACATTTACTTTCCTTCTGATTGGATATCTCTTTTCCTCTGTGGACCAAATCCCCAATTGAGAATGTTTAGATCCCACTTAGAATGTGCGATAAGATCATCCAGTATTCTATGCCATCTCCCCTTCCACCATTTATCTTCTCGTGCATGCTCAACTCACGAGCAATGTGCACACTGCACAGTTATGAGTTATAATGTCCTCCCAAAAAGCAAAAGGAACCGTTACAAATAAGTAAAAGCGAAGACAAAACAACAAACTGGTCACGCAAAGCACAACATTTCCAGGTTCCGGAATAGTGTGCTTAAACATGAATGAGGATCACCACGAATAACATGTCAAGTGGACGATGATGAATCCTGGCTTTTATTTACAGAGCAACTCGAACAGCATGCAAGATGATGTGTCACCTAATCAGCTGTCCCAATTCGTTTGCTGGAAGTTTGAACATAGCAGTTACAGTAATCAATTATCAGCTCGATCGTATGATTTTTCTGCAATACAGTGGAGGCAAAGGTTTATTGCTGTTTACAGTTGTTGGCTATGTACAATACGCCAGAAAGAATGGAGCAATCAGAAAAGGCAAAAACTGGCCAGAGACCACAAGCTGTCTTCTCAAAAATTGAAAAGGGGGAAAAAAGAGAAGACCACAACTCCACAAGCTGTAAGTTTGAGTAACTCAGAGCACTGCTATTACCAAATCAAGCGGCTCCAAGTGAGATCAACCAAGCAAGAAAAAAAAAAGAGAAGGAGCTCACAGCGATGGGCGACCTGCATCATCACTCATCATCCCTTTGAAACTTCTGGCCAGCCAGATAGCAGTTTCTCGTGGAGACACCTTGTTCTTCCCAAATGGCTTGAGAACAATGGAGAGCTCCTCCAGCCTTTGGTTCTCCAGCAGCTCCGCAGAAAGCTCGAGAAGCCCTTCGAGAGCCTCAGCTCGCTGCCGAAACGATGTAACATCAAGTGCTTCCTTAGCAGGGGATGCCTCTTCCTTCATTCCGTTGCTGGTCTCTGATGTGGCAGCAGATAGTTTGACCAAATCCGAGGTGGCTGGTGCCTTAGTGGCAGCACTGGCTTCTGAAACATGCGATGTAGAAGTAACTGATGAGGTGCGTGCTGGAGGCAGTGTGTTTGATGAGCTGCTCTTTGGATCAGCTTCTTCTGGTACCACATTCAGAAGTTTGATGATATCTGTGCTCTGAGCTTCTATTTGAACACTTTCTGGAGTTGACTGCTCATCACTAACACGAAAAATGTTGTGTCTTATGGTCTGTGTAACATCATCAGCTGGAGGGTTTAAATGAGAAACTGCATGCTTCTTCCATGACTGAAGAGAAATGGGTGCCTCCAACTGTGTGTTTTTTGTTGCTGGAATAGAAAGGGCAATTTCTCGTGCCAATGAAATAGAAGGAGCTGCTTCCGATGCCGATAAAATAGGTGGTGCCTCTGGTGCTGATGAAAGAAGTTCTTGAACCGTGAACTTATCCTCACCATTTTGGAATGTGGTGCTGTTCTCATGCTGGCTAGATTGCCCGTCATCCTTGGAAACAAACTCTGGTTCAGAACTAAGAAAGGATGGCTCCAGAGAAGATCTCAGGCTTGAACCACCATTATTAGTCACAATAATCTTGTCAGTGATAATTTCTGAACATGACATAGTGCTTAGGTCATCCTCTCCACTGACAGTAGTGTGTGCAGAGCCTGTATATGGTGAAATCAAGCAGACAGGTG
This sequence comes from Urochloa ruziziensis, assembly GCA_015476505.1. Classification (NCBI taxonomy): domain Eukaryota; kingdom Viridiplantae; phylum Streptophyta; class Magnoliopsida; order Poales; family Poaceae; genus Urochloa; species Urochloa ruziziensis. The sequence goes on from CM027121.1 coordinate 21,171,767, forward strand.
AGTTAGGTTCAGATAGTTCAGACTGGTCCATATTTTCAGTACAACCAATTAGAGAATTTGAGCAAGCACTGCTGTGTTCCTTGGTTGAAACAGAGAAAAATTCCCAAAGATTTTTTGATTTTGCTTGTAAGTCATCCAGTTCCATATGCTGTTCTTCGGAAGGATTTGTAGAAATTATTACATTACGTGAAGAAACACTTGGAGCATTATCTGGGCCACAGGAAGGTCGCTCCGGGGTTTTCTCTCTCTCTATCGTGACCTTGGTATGAGCTCGTCTTGTCCCTGTGACTGGGAAGCTTGGCGTCCCGACCCCAGCTAGCCTCTGAGGGCTAATGCTTGGCATCCCAACTCCAGCTTGCCTCTGAGGACTAGGGCGTCTAGTAGCAGCTGGTGTCTTGCTCTTAATTTTTCCTGAAGCTACAGCACCATTTTCTGTGATCTGTTTGGCAGGTTCAGGAGTTGATGACCCAGCAGCTTTGACCTTTGGACTATGCTCAGCAACAGGTGACTGCAAGACCAGTACCAGGAGACATAAGTAAGCAAAATATAGAAAAAATTGGATTTCATTAAAGAAAAACAAGTTAGCGCATACCAGTTGCTTCAGGGGTGGTGACGCTTCAGCTTTATTTACATGTTCGTCATGAGATAAAATGTTTCCAGACTTTAAACTGCATGGCATATCACTGTTTGTCCTTGAAGCCGGCAATGGTTGCTCAACTTGATTATCATTGCCGAGGCCAGAACTTGGCTTTACACCACCTCTGACAGGAGAGTTGATTTCTCTCAACCGGCTCTCCTCTCTAAGGGTTGTCATTATCTTCTCAATGATCTTCGGTTGCTTAATCTCTGTTCTGGGATGGTGATCAACATGTATGGATTTAGATGAATCTTGCCTTTTAAACTGAACAGTAGAATTATCGTTGTTGCCTCTAAGATCTTCAGGTGTTGAACATTTTTCATCTGACATAACTTGGTCCACATCTCGAACGCTTCCAGTATCAGTGGTCTTTCTGTCAGTGCTTGTAGTTCCACCTGATGCGCTTCTGTCGCTTGACTGGGTACTGTCTATGTCACTACTAGAAATGCTACTGCTTTGGCTGTCAGACATGCTTCTCTGACTGCTCCGTGAAGTGTTTAATGGTTTCTCTGGCATCCGCATGGGGTTTGAAGCATCATAAAGAGGACGGTATTGATTAACATAAGGTTGCAGGTATGGATTCTTCAGGATCTCAGATGCCTGTTCAAATTATATAACATATATTTTCAAAATTCATATGAAAGGAAGACTATTGTCTGGAAGGTTTAAACTTCATAATAGCTTACAGTAGGTCTATGCTCTGGACTCTTCCTCAACATACTTTTGATTAGGGTTTTCCTGTACCCAACAGTAAAGAAAGATCTTGTAAGCCGTATATTCTATGCGAAACTCATTTAACAATATGTGTGTGGAAAAATGCAAAGAAACATTTAGCAGATTGCTGTTAGCACTTCTTACTTCTCGGGAACAAGAATAAGCAATGCCTATATAGAGAGTGCATACCATGTGAGGGAAATGGCTACCAATATTGCTTTTAAACATGCAAAGGATAACTGTAAACTTCCAAAAGACCTACTCCATGTAGATTAGTACACTTACATAGACACTGAGTAGCAGGCAGGCAAGGGTCCCATGGAAGACCGATTTATCTTGCTTATTAATCCTGCCATATCCTGCAAGTAAAGCAAATCATGTAAGACCATCAGAATTTTTAAGCAGTCTGAAGAACACCCACATTCAATTTTCTTATGAAATTTCCAACTCATATCAACCAAGGGAATCTACTTCTGGGTAACCATTGTGAGCAAGAAAAATGATCAGATAAGAACTCACAAATGCCTTGAAGGCGGGTCGATGAGCTGCCATCTCATACATGCAGCACCCTATGCAAATGCATACATGTTAAAAGAAATTTAGAATAAATAGTCACCCATGTAAACATATTATCTTACAAAGAAAACTAACTAAGGTAAAATGCAATACCAAGAGACCAGATGTCTGACTTGAATCCATAGGGAATATCGGCTAGCAGCTCTGGGCACATGTAATTTGGTGTTCCGACAACCTTAATAAAGCATGGTGCCACCAGTTATTGTACTGAGTGTAGAATAAGAATTGCACTTGCATACTTTCCATGAGATGAAATAGCATGTCTAGATGGCATGGTAGATATAGGAAGAAATCTAACAGTTGGTTCTGAATTTTAATTCCTTTTTTTACTTAGAAAGTCCTTTCTTCCATAAATGCAACTTTGACCCGAAGGACAAAGCTCAAGCTCATCCCATGCCAATAAGGAAATAAGGTTCCAGTTCAATGGTAAATGGTATATGAAATATACTCATGATTAACTACAACATCAAGGTTAGTCTTTTGATGTACGATATGAGTGGTTAATAACTCAATATTTTTTTCTATAAACAGGAAAAATTAGGATGACACACAATTTTGAGATAGAAGAAAGTAGGAAAGGAAGGAAACATGAGGGAAGAACATACCGACGAGGCTAGATCATCTTCCTTTAAAGTCTTTGCTAGACCGAAGTCTCCTGCATACAGACCACATAATATTGTAACTTGATACGGCTAAGTATAACAAGAAACAAATGAGATGTTAGTTACAGACTCGCATTACTGTATTTGTTATGAGAAACTAACCAAGGCGTATGTCCTGATCTTTGGTGAGAAATATGTTGGAGCACTGCAAGTTTGAGGAAGATGCATGACTATTTATTGCATAAAAACATCAACAATGATGATAATCTACTTATTTCCACTTACCTTCAGGTCACGGTGCAAGACATAGTTCGAGTGCAAGTAGTCTACCGCCAATACCAATTGAGCGAACCATTTAAGCAATACCTGAGAGTTATTCAGTGTTATGACAGGAATGTGGATGATTCCATTCCTTCAATTCGATAAACAAAATAGACAAGTCATCTCATACCTCCTCAGGAAAGTAGGTACCATTTGATTTCTTCATCAGCTCGTCCCTGAAAAACAAGACCAGAGTGAGACATATTAATACAATCTATAACGTGGCAATGTTGGCTAGCCATCAAAATCCTAAATCACACTCACATATCTCCACCTTCACAATAGCCCGTGACGAATGCAGACATAACAACCCTGCATAGCTCACCTTGTCAATTAAATGATTTCAAACATAAGAAAGAAGGTAAGAACAACTTCCCGAACTTACAAACCTTCTCAACCCAGGCCTCCTTGAATTCAACAATGTAAGGGTGCTGCAACCGAGCAATCAGTGCCATCTGCAATTCACGTTTTCTTTACTAACTCCTCAAGGCATAGCCAATGAATCAAAGACAAAGTCTAAGGGTTTCACATTTTTACCAACCTCTTGGTGGGCAGACTTGCGACAGCGCTCCGTCTGCCGCGCAAGGCGGATTTTCTTCAACACATACCTGCAAAGCAATCATATAGTCACCTAAACGAGAAGGAGAAAACCATCGATGCCTACATACTGATAAATGGGTGCTATATCTTACTTCTTCTTTTCAATCTTGTGATTGACAAGGATGGCAGCACCAAAGGCTCCACGGCCAATCTGCTCCATGATTTCGTACTGATCCATCCTTGACTCCATGAGCCCCAATTCGTGACAAAAGCAATCAGAGTCTTGCAGCAGCTGTTGCCCAACAGGTGCGTCAATCTCTAAATACCCGAACCAGTCACATGTCGCCTGCCCAAGCCCAACTGGAGCTCAAACACCGCCACATCCTAATCGACCTCTGCAACACAAAGCACCCAGACACCTAATAAGCCAAGCAGCTTTGGTGAAAGCGCACGCGCTCTCACGTGGCTTCCAATCAAATCCACGACATGTGCCTTTTCTTAGAAAGGAGAGGTGATGCTACGCAGGAAAGTTTTTGAACCACGGGAATCGATGAACTACCCGGCGAGAATCCAGTGCATCGGTTTTATCCGAAACAGTAGCGGCAAATTTACTATTGGTTTCGCAGCAGTGTTGCACACAGCACGCTGCTCCCACCAACCGTGACCCGGCGCCGACGGAGACAGGGGGGCCTTACCGCGGCGTTCTCCACCAGCATTGGCCAGCGACGAAGAGCAGCACCAGCGGCGGCGAAGCTTCTCCTCCGATTCCGGCGGCCGGCGTCGCGGCGAGATCCCCCGCCTCGTGGTGGACGCGCGCGGCCGCCTCCGCTCTGTCGCGAGCCGCGGGGTTCTCGCGGCTTCCGCCTACCACTCCCTATTGGCTCTGGATTTGATTCCGCTGTTGATTTGCGCAGTGCGGCGTAGGCGTAACGGCGTGGGCGCCGGAGTTTTTGCTCGGCCGGCTTTTATACGGGGCGGCCGCAACAGCCGGCGGTGGTGGTGCGGTGGGGTTAAAGGCACAGCAGCCGGAGCCACAAGCCAGGGAGATGGCTGCTGGGTTAAAAGGGGCCAATATTGCAGTTGCAGGCGTGGCTTCACCTTTTTTTTGTATTTGTAATAATGGGGATTCCACTAATTACTGTCTTTTTTTTGAAAGATTCCACTAATTACTGTCATGTGACGTGTTCTAGTGTTATAAAGTTGCAGTAAGTACAGTTTACCATGATGAACGGAATTGTCATTTAAAATAGTAACTTTCATGGGCTCATTACTTTAAATTTGGATTTAAAACTCTAAATTTGAAATAGTACAAATTCAAAATTTTTAATGGATTTCAAATAGTACACCAGAATAGTGCAGTGTGGTCCTACAGAGTACATCTTCATCTATGTTGCCATAATTTTCTGTCTTTGTTGCCATAATTTTTTTGCCCAAACGCATGTTCATCTCTAGTTAACTAGTAGTTTTGTTTATTTTTGTCACCATCAGTCCATCAGCCACTTGTTTGGTGCAATATCATGCGTGGCAGATTAGTATGAATAGTTAATAATTTTGTTTATTTTTGTCACCCTCAATAACTTGTGTTGGTGCAATATCATGCGTGGCAGATTAATATAAATATTATACAAACTGACGATATGGATCTTGTTGATTCTGCTACAAATGTGTAGCGACCATCCAACAGAACGACTTGATGTTTGAACCAAGGCAGAACCATATAATCCACCCTCACAAACATTAAAAAAAATCCTAAGAAAAGAATACATAACACATGGCATCAGGCATTGTCCTGCATGCCGTGGCATGGCCAACTATACAGCGGTTGTCCACGGAAAAAAAATATGCAAGTGGTCAAATTATTGTTCACATGCATATCGATCTCAACTTGCCTGACATTTCTTTATAATACAGTAACGTGTATGTATCGCTGGTTCATTTCTCGTTGCGCTGTACTTTTAGCGCGCAGTTTATAGTTTTGGGTCAATCAGATAGTACGATCATCTAGAGAACGGTTTGTGTTTAACGGTTTCTCCTCGATTGCAGCGTCAGCAAAAGGGCTAGAGCATCTTCTGAATCAAAATATCAATTTCCTTGCCCCCAAAAAACATGTCCCCCGAACCCGTCAGATCAAGGTATTTCCTGGTAATTAATCGTACTATGTGCAGTAATTAGACTACCGACGATCACAGCCTAGGGAGACAAGAAATCCGATGTTACAGTAAGTAATTAATTTTTCTACAGGGAGTAATTTATAGTATGAGCGGCGTGACTGCACAGGATTGAGTGAAGAGGTGCCCCGTCCCAGTCAGGCTCCCAGCATCATGAGTACGTAGAACAGGACGCTCAAATAAATACGGGCGCTCAAATAAATACGGGCGCTGCTCACCTGCTTCACCAAACGTCACTTTTGGCAAAACCCGCTGTCACTTGTTATGCCAATGACAGGTGGGTCCGGAATCCGGGGCTTGCTTGCTGTTAACCCAGGTGGACGACGTAGCTACAGCGAGATAACGCCATGTCGGCCACGTACGGTCCTGCGGATGAGGAGAAAAAGGGTGCAGGACTGCAGGCAGGAACACAGAGCTGCACGTGACGATCCCGTGCCGGTTGCTCGTGCTCTCGTGCTTGCTCCGAGGCGAGAGCTCCAACTCCGAGGTCGGGTCATGGTTGGGGGCTTGGGGCTGGGTTCGCTCCGCTGCAACCAAAGCATTGACCTGTCCGGCTGTCAGAAGTGTTGCATATGACCCACAGGTGAGGTAACGGCGTGCCGGTGATTCTCCGTGCTCCCTGCCGGTGCCGGTGCTCGTGCACTGGTGGTAATGAGTAGTGACTGTCATTAAGGTAACAGCGACTGCGAAAACAGCTACTCCTATACAAAGTTTACCCCAAAAGGAAAATCTCTTGCCTCTCAAGATAATTACGGTCCAGCAAAGGCCAAAACAAATCATCGTATTTCTGCTCCTTATACAAGATGATCGCGAGTGATGATTAAACCTGGGCGTGTGTGCACCTGAGAGGCTGAGCTGAGACGACGCGATCCATGCATGCGCGTGCATGATTAATGTTCCAAACGTCCGTACGGAGTATGTCACGGACGATGCTGCTGGAGACAAAGGGCACTGAAGATAACCATCCTCACTCGTACATACCCAAGATTAAAATCCGCGGAAGCTAGCGCGCGCCAACCCCGACAAAAAGGAAACAATTGTACGACGCCCAGCTCGTCACCTTGCCAGTTGCCAAGCTGCTTCCTAAATCCTCCCGGCCTGAAATGAAAATTCCAGCTCCAAGGTCTGAATCGGAGAGGCTGTACTGTACGTGCACGAAACCCAGGATCTAAGGTTGGTGCCCCGTCGCCGTCAGGGAGCCACGCAACGGCGACCGACCGGCGCCCAAATCCTCCTCGCCGTCGTCGCGGCTGCTGCGTCGAGCTAGCAGTCTATAGCCTTGCGGGGATGAAGAAACCAGGGCCGCCGGCCCGGAGATCGCAGAGAACGACGCCGCAACCGCCGAAAGGACACGCGACTACCCGACGAAAGCAACGAGCTGAGGAGCCCAGCGCAGATCGGACTATCGGAGAGGCAGCCGGCGACCTAATTAAAGAGGTGTGGGGTTAGGGCATTGATTACCTTCTCAGCCAGCGACTGATGAGGAGAGGATACGCTTTCGGGTCGGGGGCGTGCGGGAAGGGTCGTGTCGGAGGCGAGGCCTGATCCGCCGACGGCGACGGCTCGCTTGTGCATGCGAGCGATTTGATATCTGCTAATTTTTTGGGCAAAGTACTGTACTTTAGCCCACTGGCTGGTTCAATTATGAGTAGCCGGGATGATTTGGGGATCCTGGAGAGATCGCTTTGTCGGCCTAATCCCCGGGCCTACCGCCTACACCTACTTGCGGGAGGAATGGAATGTGGACGGCGACGGCAGATGTCAAGAGGGTTCTACGGCCTCCTCCAACGATACATGTCAGCTAGCTCATAGAAGTGCCACATCATATTTTTGTCTAGTTGGAGGAGAGAGAAGAGGAAGAAAGAGAAGAGCTATCTCTTGATTAAGAGATAGTCTCATGCACACATTTCTAGATTATGTGAGTGTGATACATGGGCCTATTTATGTTTGAGATATGTGCTAAGAGATAGACCATTGGAGGAGTTGTCTCTTATATCATTTATTGTTGACGTGGAGTGTGCCACATAGACATATGAGCTAGTGTTGACTCTT